>CM047816.1:95428408-96854876 GCA_026214975.1 Gentiana macrophylla
ATCAATTAATATCTTATATTAATATTATGGCAATCTTTATTAATTAAAATGCACAATCCAAGTGTATCTTATACACACAAAAGTGGCGCCCCATTAGTCAACTAATTGACTTCCGGAATATTCTTTAATTAATATAATTTGTATATAATTAATATCCTGTATTTTATTTATTCATAATAAATAAATACCACCATATTAATTTACCACTATAACCTTTATAGTCAGTAGATAAACTTTCCTTATTTGGTTATCAACTATAACCGCATTTTAATCCGACTCGATGTTCATATGTGTGTGACCCGATAGGCTTCCGAATATGTTGGTCGTAGACACAAAGTGCATTTTACTAAAATGCCCTTCATACCTAACGATCACGGGATAGCGTCTAAAGCAACACACCGTGACCCCAATTATCGAAAGAGTCAAAAGCAATGACTACTACCTTTCATGTGAAAGCGATTACCGTGTAACTTACAATCCTATCGTAATAATATCCATACGATCGTATCTCGAAAGTGTCAATACATTGACGATCGTATCTTACAATCTGGATATCATGCTCTCTCGAATAACACATTTACTCCCACTTTGCAAAGATTCTCGAGAGCTAGACATTCCTTATAAGAAGGCCATTTCGGATATTCGATCCCAATCATAGGATACGCGATTCCCGGACGACCAATCATGTATACTCCGCATGCTTCAATATCATACCCAATCACTACCGCATGATCGCCCCGTGGTTAGGAGAAATCTCAATAGTGTCAAAGCATGACAATCCACACCGTGATGCCATGAAGACTCGGTCAAAAGGATAATTACACAACCCGCCACATAGTGTGACACTTAATGTAAGTGGGTCGATCCTAACGACGCATTCTCTAATACACGCCCACGCATACCCAAGTGTCTCTACACTTCGATAGACGAGATCTATCCCTACCTTCTAAAAGATAGAAGACATCCAATACGTGCTAGTCTGATTATACTATCAATGTCGACCCATTTGATAATACATAAGACTAGAGACATTTAAGTACCAACCTTGTTATAGTGATTAGAGATCTCATCAACCATAATCACTATCATTGTTTCTCTATCATGATTGATACTAGGACGTTACTATATATATACGACAAATAATATGAAGATAAACAATATATAATAACATAAGTGCTTTTATTAATCATAATAAAGTTATTACATGAACTTAATAGACTGTAAACGACCCGACCCGGTCGGATCCGGTCCAACCCGATTGGGTTTAGGACACCTTTCCAACAAATATAACTCGTTAGCAACCCATATTGAAACCATGAGCCGTCCTTGCAAAATGTTTTAGACGCAGCATCTTCTTATTTCTTTACCAGTAGTGTTTGGCTTTGCACCACAAGACCCTCGTAAGGCCCTGGTTGTATTAATGGAGTAACTATATTTCATTGAAGCACTAAGTAGTAATTGGTGGGAAGTGAACACAAGCATATTAACCTGAAGGAATGAAAGTATGTTTGCAGTGGACATATAGAAGGAAAAAGTAAAGAAGTAAAAATCACGAAATTTACAGGGCTAAATACAAACCTTAGCAGTTAGGAGAAGTCATAAGTTTATATTACATGCACTCAAAAGATATTAAGAAAACTAACTGATCCGATAACGATGTAAGCATCGTTATCATAACTCCATCAGCCTTTTTAGATGAAGACTGATGGATGCAAAAGATGAAAATAAAGCAAGGGATAGATTGGTTTGCTAGTTAGAACATATTACAAGCAAAAGTTGTTGATATCTAACAGCATTATTCAATCGGCCTGAACATTCTTTCTTGGTCCTTTGTTCTTTTTCTTTGGTGTTCCCACAATGTCGCTAGGATTTGAATCAGGGACTTCTAAGTCGACATCTCCCAGATCCTCCAGAGTTATTGTGCCAAAGCTAATGCTTCTTTTTGCAGCAGAAAACTGAGAACGGGTGGATGGTAGTTGGACACACCTTTGGCTGACTTTGTCAAGAATTTTTTTGTTGTTGGTGTGAAGAATTGAGTCCGTGAGTTGTCTGTTTTAGCTGAATCAGGTGACAAGAGTGGAATGTCATCAGACACAACAACAGCTGTGGTTGAACCAAGTATCCATGGCTCAGTTTTTTCTGCTGTTTTGTCTGCAATAAATGCTTTCATTTCTTCAACAGTGTATTTTTTAAGTATCACGTATTTTCGAAGCATTGTATCATTGATTGGTGTGTCATAGTATTTGACAAAGCACACAACTTCTGTGTTATCCATTGCAATGGAAATATCATTCACAACAGACTGTCCCTATAACAATATGGTTAGCATAATGTGAGTAAAAGCTGAGTGTAACCAAACATGGTAACCTGAAACATATATGAGTAAGGGGTTTAGTTGTACGTTAAGTATACACGTATACGGTAAAAAGTTACAGCTAATGAACTATTTTTAGATGATTCTAATCAACTACTTTATGTGGAGAAAAGGGCAACAATTTGTTATTAAGTATATATATAAAGCAAGCCATTCATGATTATGTTGGAATGAGTACCTGTTCTTGCATCTTCATTACTTCAGCTACAGCGAAAGAATCAGTTTTTTAGCATCTGGTGATTTGATTGTGCTTCTCGTGTTTGTATTTTCATCGTTTAGAGTGACAGGCAGTTAAGCCTGTCAGAGTCAACGTAAATTAAAGTTAAGTACATTAAATCAACAGTGTGGATAAACAAAACAGATTTACAACAAGATTTATCCATAAAATTACCTAATTTCCATTGTTGACAGCAGCCGGAACATTCTACATCCCAATCCAATCCAGCTTCAACAGTTATTCCACAATTTCCACAAATAATGTAGTAAAGAGGATAACGTGTAACACTTAAGCGAATCTTGGCTCTTATCCAACATGTTTTGCTCTACACATGAAGTAAAAGTATTGCATACAATTATTTTTGTAGTAAGGATCGAACGTCAATAATGCTTTAATAACTTACTCCTTTCAAAAGTCATCATTGCAATTTGTAAAATCCAGAATTTCTTCTGGTTTTAGAGGGACAAAGAAGCGTTTTATATCCTCGTAAGCTTTGTCTTTCAGCCAACCAACAACCATCTCCTTATTTTCTGCATACCTTCAAACATGAGAACAAACCATCATAGGTGAACATTTCCTTGCAACATACATAATAAATTCTTAACAAGCATAACACACCATTTTTTTAGGCAAAGATCTTCAGGCGGGGGGGGGGGGGGGGGGGAGGGGGTTTTATGAATCATGTACGTGTTTGTTCGTGTTGCTAGAGACAAGCCTGCACAATTGTATAGCTGAATATTAACAAAAGAAATGAAAGTAAGCCTTATGATGTTAAAATTGATAACTAAATGTACCATGGAATGTCTTGACTACAAGGTTTGAGGCAATTATAATTACTGGTTCTTTGCGAAAGTTATCAACGTTAGGATCATAATCAGCCAACAAGTCCTTCCAAAGTCTTAGCACAATCGGGATCTCTCTATCATAGATAACATAATTGTTACCTTTGTTGTATGGCATGAAAACAACAACAGTAAGTTTAAAAAAATATTCTTACTCTTCATCAACCACCACATAATCTTTAATGCATTTTGTGTTGGAAATGTCAAGCACTGGAAACTGATGAACAACCAATCCTCTGATACCTGTGAAAAAGTATATATCTGTGTCAGCTAAAGAAGAGAAGGTAGTAAATAACTTTAACAATGATGCTGTAAAGGCTATATGTAAATTCATGGGTTGTGTTACTACGAATTTTTAAGGTATGAAATAACGTCAGAACTAAATATGTCTTTTTTAGACTTACTTATATTTGTATCTGATTTTGCAAACTTGTGGAGATCCTCAAACTTGCAAACTTCAAACTTGCATGGAAGGATATATGGTGTTTTGTCTATAATTGGTTCCACAGGAGTTCTGGCAGTAATGGTCCAAGAGAATTTGTAATCATCTAGCTGATATCACTCAGGAGGGAGAGTGACAATTGCATTAGAAATTTTATATCTTTTAAATGGCTGCAAAGACCGCTCGTGGAAGTCAATGTTATTGTCGAACATCACTGCCTTCATTTTTGTGCCCTGAGTTGATGTAAAAAAAAGTCGGAAGTTAGTCTTTGTATGATTTTCTAGCTAGAAAAACTGAAAGTAAATGCAAGTGTGCTAACCTTTGTGTCAGTAAGCAGAAAGTTTCTATATCTTTTTTGAAAAGGATGTGTGGGCACAACCTTATACAAGACATGATGTCTCTCGATAACTTGGATAATGCAAGTCCAGCCTCTTTCTCTAAAGCTTGACTTCAGTGAGATCAACCATTCGATCTTGGCATGTTTTGCGATATACAATATCATTTTATTCTTTGTTGGTCCCTTGAAAAGGCTTTGGTTAAGTTTAGGGGGGTGAATAAACTTAACACTTAAAACTTTGGAGTTAACAAACTCAAAGAAGGTCGATGCTCTCTTGATCGCTCGAGAGTCTCTTTGACCACTCAAGAGTCTCTTGACGGTAGATGCTCTTGAATTTGTTCTTGGCCGAAATATATTCAAATTAAGCCTTATTACTTGTTGTTTAAATATGATACTAAGTATTAGATACTCAGCAGTGTAAGTGTGTGATTCAATTGCTAGTTTCAGTAAGTTGATGTGGTCAGTAAACTAAATGCAGAGAATAAATACAGAAAGTAAATAGGCAGATTTTATAGTGGTTCCAAGTGGTGTAATCCTGTCAGTCCACTCTTCTCTTGTGATGTTGGAGGATATTCACTAGAGATCCTTGAGGTTGTAGTTACAAAACTCCCTAAGTTGTCTGTCCTTCACCAATAACTATGGCTTCACAAACTGAATATTTGAAACAGGTAGGATTGCTGCTCCAAAATATTCCACTGGTCCTTGAAGGGTTGGATTGCCTCTTCACCAGCTCCACCACAAACAACAGTCCTTGACACCCAAAGATGCTTCACTCTCTTCAGCAGGTTCCTTGTAAAAGAAAGTTTGAATCAAGTAAGTGATTCAGCTTTCAGCAGCTTGATCAGGATGAAATGATCAGTAGCTTGGGATCTTCAAGTGTGTATACTTGATGTAACTTGATAGCAGGTTACACTTGAAGAATTTTCTGGATCAGTAGCTTTAAGTTCAGTAAAGTCAGCAGGGTGATTTCTTGATAAGAATATGATAGCTCAAGATTGATTGTTGTTTTTCATCAATTTTCATCACTGGTTTCTGTATTAGGGGTCTTCCATTTATAGGTGAAAATCCTTGTGACTTATGTTTGAAATTCAAACATAGCCGTTTCAGATTTGTCCCTATCTTGACTTGCATTCTGTCCCTGTACATAGTAATCATCCTTTGTCGATTTACTTTTTGACAGTTTCCAGTCTGTCCACCCTTTGACTTGTGTCCATTGGTTAATCCTCTGAATCTTCCCAACGTTCTTTTAATCTTGGCCATTGATTTGTTGACAATATCAAGGCTTGTGATCCATCCTTATCCTTGTAAATTTCCAATGTAACCTTTGATTAAATCGAAACTTACATTCAGCAGGTTCCTGTGTGTGTAGGTCTACTGAAATGCTTGTCAGTCAGCTTTTTCAAGTTTGTTGTGTTTATAAAACACTTCAGTTGACTGTCTTCTATCTAACTTGTTATGTGAAGTTAGATTACACCAATTTGATTATAACTAAGTTCCAATCACCACTTAACATATGGAACCTAGACCTTGTACACAAGGTATATGTAATCAGTTTAGGTCATCACAGGCTTCCTTAATTTCTGATTCCATATCCTTGACTTTAAATACTAAGTTTGATCCCTTAGCCTTCAATAACTGAGTTTGAACCCTCAGCCTTCAGTCTTCAGCAGGTTCTTAAACTAGTCTACTGACTTAGTAACCTTATTGACTGACAGACAGTCTCAACGATGAAAGTCGGTGACCTTTTACAATGCTTGTTTGATCAAACCTATACAAAGATCAAACTCTAATAAGCCTATGCATTTAATCTAGACATCATTTTGCCTTTACTCTATAACAGCTAGTCTGGCACTCATCACTAAAACTTTAAAATATGTCCAACAGTTACTAATAAATCTATGAAAACTAATGATTATAGTAAACATAATGCAACAAAATGTTTCAGCGTACAATTAACAATGAAAGTGCATTGAATTTTGCAGCCCAGGATAATGTGAACACGTACCAATTGCAGCAACACGTAAAAAAGCAGTGTAACACAACATATACCTAATAGAAAAAGATTGCAAGCAATAGACTAACCCTTTTTTTGTAGCTAAATGCAGTAGCTAATAACAGGCAACATATGCTGTCTTTTGAAGGCGTAGATGTAATATTCAGTTGTGTGTAAGAATATGTTTGTACACAACATTCTTGGTGTGGTCAGGAGCAGCACAGTCATAAAAAGCAGGCTTTATTACTACTTGAACGCAAGCAGAAGTCCTAGCTCTGGATAAAGCAACATATAGTTGGCCATATGTCGACTACAATCACTTTAAACCGAGACATATATGTCCACTGCAAACATATGTAATAATCAGACATATGTCCAAAATTCAGTGAAGAGGTTTAAATTGAGACATATGTCCATAATTGATTCTTGAGAGTAAAATTTTTTCCTCATGTTTAACTTGCCACACTCCAGAAATTTCAAGCCGAAGGATAACACCAGAGCTATATATACACATCTAACCGTATCACACAACAATGGATCATTTATAGCACAATAAAGAGGGAAAAGACAAAAGCTTACACCATAATTCTTGCACATAGATACTCACCTTGAGGAGTTAATGTCAAGGCGAGAGAAATGGCAATAATAGTTGGAAAACCAAATAAGGCAGAAGGGAATAGTTTTATGGAGAGGAAATAACGTAGATACATAGGCTATAATCATCAAGTCTGAGGTAACACAGTATACTTACCAACCAAATCTGCCAAATCCATTGAATATAAACAACTCCATCCTCCTTCGTACTGATGACATGCATGTGAAAATGTCATTCGGCTACATTCCCTCTGTCAAACGAACGCACTCCACCACTTGAGTGTTTGACAATAGCGCAGCAACCGGAATCGCCGGTGGATGGTGTACGACAGCTTGGCAGGGAGCTCTCGAAACCTAAAGGAAGAAAAGAAATGGAACGGTGCCCCTTTTTTTTTGCACAGAAACGATCCCCCTTCGTGGCCATTTTTTTTTACCCAAACAGACCCAGCCCAACAAAGCACAAAAGTTTGGGATGGAATGTAAAAAAAAACTTGGGGAGCATTATATATTTGTTTGGCAACTATACGGCAACTACATATATATTTTGGTGAATTATTTCAGCCATTTGGAGGAAGGGTTGACACCCTTTCTTCTTCTAAGATAGTGTGATTTTGTATAATCTTTATTACAATCTCAGTTAAGGTAAACTACACGAATCTCTTTTACAATACTCACGGCATTAAAAATAAAGAGTCTATATTAATTCCATAAGGCTAGCGGCGTCGCCAAAATTTTTCTTGACAGAGTCGGGGCAAATGGCTGGAAGGTCGGAAGGAGAAGTGTTATAAGCTTTGAATGGAAGCCCCGGTAAACGGCGGCAGTAACTCTAATTGTCCTAAGGTAGCGAAATTCCTTGTCGCGTAAGTAGCGACCTGCATGAATGGTGTAACGACTGCCCCGCTGTCTCCGACATGGACCCGGTGAAATTGAATATAAGATTAACATGGAGGTGCACCATCAAGTATTTTGCCCTGACACTATTATAAAATGTCTGACAATGTTGATGCGACATACCATTCGGACATCTTTATATTTTATTTTTTATATATTTGATCGGTTTAAATCTAGAAAATACAGATTCACATATACTAATGCAAATTCTCTAATACATGAAATCATGGTAAGTACATGTATTTAAAACATGTAACCATTTTCGCTTTGTTGAAGTTAAAAATGTAATCACAATTCAAAGTCATATCTTATTCAATGAGAAATTTTATAAAATGATTAATGCATGGATAGCTCAGATCTGTTAACATGCTTGAAAGAGCAAACTTGATCACGTTTAATACACAGTAGTGTTGATCTGTACACTATATTTATGTAAATGAGTCGAGTCGATTCGATTCGATTCAAATAATATCTCAATATATTACTGTATTGAACATGAATTTTTCGATCATAAATTCGAGCCAATATTCAAGGACTGGTTAATATTTTCGAGTTTAACATACTTCATGCTCAACTAAAAAAACATATTTCAGTATTAAATTCGTTTTACAGTATGCCTTAAAATAATAATTCAATCTCTATAAAACCAAAATTTAATCTTACATTTATCTGTTCCAAAGTTGAATGTCGGTCTGTGATTTTTGATATTAGATTTGATGTGTTGTATATAACAATTGCCAATAAAACAACAACATAAATATGGAGTATTAAATTTGAGAATAACCCTTGAAAATATGAGACTTTTATTCAGTCTACAAATTGATCTACTCGTTGTTTCAAACATGAATGACAACTCCAAAGAGGGGGATTTTGGTCACTCGCCGAGGCGGCTTTACATTGAAGAATGGGATGCGGACGACCCCCTAAAATAAAATTATTATGAACAAATAGTAGATATTTTTTTTATAAATACATATATATGTGAAATTTATCCCTTATTTTTACGTATTGACCCATTGTTTTTATCTATAACCCCATAATTACATGTATATAATTGAATATTCAAATATATGTGTGATACGAAAAAAAGTTAACAAATTTCTAACCCATGTCAAAATGCTTGCTGTCACCCCTGATCAATTTACCCCTAAAATAAATAAAATAATCTATGTATTTTTTAAACTATTATTTTTAAGACTAATATTTACTAACTGGTCTACTAACTTTTTTAAATATTAACCATTGACCCGTAATAATACTTAAAATTTGAAAATTAATGTTTATTAGATGTGACGTTATCGATTCCCAACCCGTATCAAATAATTCATGGGGCCGCCCCTACCCACACTACCGTTGCATCACACAATTTTCACAAAATCGACCATGTGAAACTATTGACACTAGGAAGGTCGAATGTTACCTTATACTACTTCCGTCTTAAAATGTAAATTCGTTTATATTTTTGAATTTGTCTCATAGTATAAATCCATTTATGTAAAATCACACATCGGTAAATTAAGTGAATGCTCACCACATATAAGTGTGTGAGACATAGATGTCTTGTCGACTCGAGTTATGCCTTTTAGACCAAGCGATAACAGCCAGTCAAACAATTAATGGGGACCATTTATGAATCATTTAACGCTACTGGGACAGGAGTGCGGATGTGTTACAATTTAGAATACCAATGGAGCATTTATTATATTGTTCTCCCTTTTACACTAATTTATATAAATTCACATACTTTACAACTGTTACATTAATTAGGTCAGAATAACATTTTAGACTTTTATTATCAAAATTAATTACACTTAACTACTACATCCGTTCTAAAATATAAATCATCCTAGATATTTTCACATAGATTAAGAAAATGATTGAATCTCATAAATTTGATGGTTAATGTTTAAAATGACCATTGACTATCATTAATGCAAAGTAATGAAAAGTAGTTGGATTGATAATAAATTAGGGATAAGATAAAGAAAAAAGTATTAAATGTTGCATTGATAATGTAAAATAACTTATATTGTGGAACAAAATAAAAGGTGAAAGACCGAAAATAGTATTTTCTTAATCCATATGAAAAAGTCTAAACAAACTTACATTTTAACACGGAGATGTATATTTTACTGTGATATACATAAATAATATGGTACACGGTAAATCTACAGTGTAAAGGTAGAGAGGCCAAAAAGTATTTCTCGAGAAAAAGATATCGAGTATAAAACACTGCTTTTCTTCATAAAAAAAAAAAAAAAAAAAAAAAAAGAAGATACAGTTAATTGCAGTTATTAAAAGATTTTAATAATGCAATTACCGTCAATTTAATTCAAACAAGAAATTGAAAAGCACGAGGAAACATAACAAACTCCAATACCAAACTCTGTTCCTCTTGACAAATGTACCTTCCGCGTGACTCCTTTTTTTTTTTTTCCCCCTATATATTACTTTACCAGTCAAACTCTTCTTCTAATACATATATTCATTCAATTTCCCTCCTACTCCCTTCCTTCTTCATTAAGGTGCAATGCTTTTTGAGCTGAAATCGATGGGATTCACTAAAGAAGAGATCAAATCGAAGAAAGTAGTAAGAGGAATCAAGACTGTCTTCTTCTTAATCTATATGTTGCTTTCGTTTCTCGTTTTCTCTGCTCCGATTCTACTCGTGGTCGCCGATGCTCTGCTTCCGTCAGCTTTGTTATCTGCTTCGCTTTCTCCGGCGTCCGTTTCACTGCAGAATCTGTCAGTTCATTTCAGTAATTACGATTTCCGGTACTCGCTCATCGATATTCCACTTATCTCTCTCGTTCGGTCCGCTGTTATCTTATGTAAGTTTAATTACTACTGGATTTCTGAACTTCGATTATGAGTTTAAATCTGCAGAATGTTTTTTTTAGCTAAAATCTGATACAAGGTGAATTGATTAGATTTTACTAGATTTGTGAACTTCGATTCATTGTATATTTATAAGGTCAGCTAGCTGAATGTCGATTTTCTATTGTAACGGTTATTGAATTTGGAATTATTAGCTGTATATCTGATATTTGGTGAATTTAGAAGCGTTTGTTTGTTTATTTTTACTAGATTTCTGAACTTCGGTTCACTGTGAAATGTCCGTTGAATTGAATACTACTTGAAAGTCGAATTGAATTGGAATCATTAGCTTATAGATCTTGTGAATTGAGATTTTGTTTGTTTGTTTGTTTTTGAAGGTGTTTATAGCTTATGCGACGGACCGAAGCTATCGAGAGGTCCGTATTTGATTATCGCCACCGTGTGTTCGGTGGCGTCGCTGTTGTTCGTGTCGTTGAAGGCGTCGTATGTGTTCGGAAATGATCGGTGGAGGAGGGAGAATGAGGATGGGTACGGCGGAGGAGCTATGGAATTGGCGTTGTTTGCTTGCTCGGTGGCGCTGGCGATTGGCCATGTAGTGGTGGCTTACCGGACGAGTTGTAGAGAAAGGAGGAAGATGCTTGTATACATAATTGATATTGAAGCTGTAAGTCAACTAATCTATCATTTTTATTTTATTTTTCATATTTTTTTGTTTTGTTTTATAATATACTATTAATTATATGCAAATTTTATCAATAAACTTAATGGTGGAGTAACCGATAACATGACAAATATTTGTAAAACAAAATGCTATCGTCTTATGAGTCGTGTGACAACCAATGACACATATTATTACGTTATTGATCTGACATATGTATGTTTGATGTAAATTCATCGTAATCATGAGTTTAAAAGCATAGGCGCACATATTTGAATGCTCTTCTTAATTTTTTTTTTAAATTTTTTTTTTAAATTTACCTATGATTCAGCGTCCGCCGCTGTAAGAGCGTATTGTGTTAAAACCGTAGTGTAAAGCTTGACATGTATGATATTCTTTCATTCAATTTTAAGCATGCAAAAAAAAGGTAGAAATAAAATGACATAAATTGAGATATGTGTCTCAATGTTTAAAAGTTGTATGGGTAGTCTTTTTACGAAACGAATCCCATAACACATTATGGTTCAAATTGGTGAGTACCGCTACAACACTCATGTTCTTAATCCCCGAGTGATGTCTCACATTGTAGTTTAAATGTAATAGTATCACCACAACATTCATGTTCTTGATCACCGAGTGATGTCCTACATTGTAGTTCAAATGCAAAAATATCACTACAACATTCATGTTCTTAATGATGTCCCTGAGCAATGAAGTAATAAATACAATAAATATACATTTTGATACAATTATCTTACAACCATTGTATTATAAATATTTTAGTATATATAGTTTTTGACGATTGTAATTAAGCACAAGTTAATTTGCTAATCGTTATGATAAAATTCAAACACTAAAACTTTAGATATATTTCGAACTTATTGAAACTTCTATGTCGACAGACGAGTAGACGACAATCCATGTCACCAATGTGGAAATATCCATCCACTTTATGTGTCACAAACCAAATGACCGACATGAAAATCGGTTTATCCAATGAAAATAACTTAACACTGATTTCTTACGTTTGTTTTTTTTTTTTTTTCCCTTTTTGTTTGCTACGTTGTTATCTTACTATTCTTTGTTACATAGTAAATTTTTACTTATCTTCTATAAGTTGAGGATGAAACAAGGAGGTGACGAGAAAAATGAAATGAAAATAAATTATAATATCTGCAAGTTGCCGGGGTCCGCAGCTGTATTAAAAAGACCAACCTTTTTTTTTCCAAAGGAATACCTGAAAAAAGTATGACTTTTCTTTTTGGTGAATATGAAAGGAAAAAAAAAGGAATTGAAAACTCGAAATGATTTATGCACACCCTATATTACCTAATGTATTTAGAACTTGAGATTAACGACGCTACTTGATCCACAATAATTATTTAAACTTTTAGTGTTGTCTTATATTAAAACGATTAACTTAACTTGCTAAGTCCATAATGTTTGAATATATCAAGCAAAGATGTAGGCAGGGGTGGCTTAGAGCTAACCCTGTTAGATTTTTATTTATGGTAGGTAATTAGAAAATGTATATATATATATATATATATATATATGTATGTATAGATAGATAGATAGTT
This sequence comes from Gentiana macrophylla, assembly GCA_026214975.1. Taxonomy (NCBI): domain Eukaryota; kingdom Viridiplantae; phylum Streptophyta; class Magnoliopsida; order Gentianales; family Gentianaceae; genus Gentiana; species Gentiana macrophylla. Next base: position 95,441,175 of record CM047816.1, read on the forward strand.
CAGTGTAGTCAGTCATTTTAATCCAGGCAATTCAATCATATAAATATAATTCAATGTGGTACCCTCTTAAGAAACTGACATAATCGTCGGGACCTTATCAGAGTGTTTTAGAAGCGCTCCCAACAATTTTAATGATGTGACAGTTAGTTCAACCTGATAGTTTGCTTTGATACGAATGTGAAACATTTTCTCATGTAACTTGTTCTGATACTAATTAATGTGACACATTTTCTTTTAAGAGCCCCTTTTGGATAGGGCTGTATAGTGGAAGATATAATTTACATTACGAGTGAATTTATGACATAAAAAAAAACCTTTTCTTTGTAAAAAAAATCTAATGATCTATGATCACTAGATCATACACTATGATTAAAGATGTAGATGATTGTTATGTAATTCGTTGTGTTTCACAGGTAACATTACCTTTATAGACAGTTATACATCAAGATGAATTGACGGAAACATTCACATTAAAGTGCAGATAGTTGTGTTTGGCAGTATCAAACCATCAAAATAGAATGCGAATCTTATTGTCACCTAATTAGAAATGGAAAGGAAAAGAAAAAAGAAAAACAATGTCGAGAGTACCTAGAAAATGATATACACGAGTTTGGTATGTACTATTTCGTTTTTTTGTAAAAAGAACATATACATTCACATAGTTCCAACCAACATGAAGACAAGTTCATACAATGCCATATGGTCGTGCTATAAATTTTAACACATATTGTATTATTTATTTATATAAAATGTTACTATGAGTCTATGACAACGATTGTGAGACATAATCTTTATGTCGAATAATTGAATCATATTTCAAACATAATACATACTTTTAGAGATTTTGTATTTTCGAATATGAGTAAAGATTTTAGTATGTACTGTATTATTTTTAAGAAATCCAAATGATTCGAATCTTTATTTCATGATTTTTCTCTTATTTTACAGTATCTAATACTTCTTTCCCGGTCAAATGCAGATCTCAGCTTATAAAATTGGGTTGCCAAGATATCAACAAAAGTTGCTACAAGAAGAAAGAGTGAAATCAAGACAAACACCAATTCTTCTATAATTATTATTATTATTTGGCCAAAAGCAATCTGCCTAACCCATATTCAGGTAAATCAACAGCTTTATTATCTTACAAAATCAATTTTCCCACCTAAAATTAAAATTAAAAAAATCTAGTAATTATTTTAATTCCATTTATTAATCTTTTTTTTTGGGTCTTATTTTGTAGGTATCCGAAGGAGACCTGTGACATTGTTGTATAAAATAGTGAGGAACTTATAAAGATTAAAATGTTTACAATAGGAGATATTGTACAATTTATTAGTATTGTAAATTATTTTATTTATATTTGTGAGTATCGGCTCTTGTCGATCAATATGTTGAATACATCATTGATAGAGGCCACAACAAAATGTAAGGCAATTTTGACGTTCTTTAAAATATTATTTTTGCCCCATGTACATTACATTTGTTACTGGTCATGACTATTTATGCAAGATTGCATATGCCCAACTAGTTCATTTTATTAGTATGATGCCCCGAATCAAATTTGGATTAGGGGCGTAAGCAACTCGAGATCGGTTAGAATCGTAACTTGATTTGACTCGGTTTAGACCAGCACCCCTCCAAAGAAGAGATGTCATCTCATGATCCTATTAGAGAATTTTAGAGGCGACTAACGACACATAGTTTCAATCGATATCACTTGTAATGCATCTGAGCTCGGGTACAACGACGCTACTTCAGAAATAATGAATCTAGTAATTATTTAACCCCATTGTCATCGCTTGTCTTAAAATGTTAACTCTAGTTATCAACTATGTTATGTCTCAACCCTATTTTTATAACATTTGTAATGCATCGGAATTCGGGTCCAACAACGCTATTTGAGTCGAAATAGATTCAACAACTATTTAGCTTTATCATCTATCGCTTATTGTTTTTTTATAGCAAATCCGTTATGTTTCACCTTATTTCATCGTTTTTTTTTTTCAATGTGAAAAATTACAATTGTGTATGTGCAAGAAAAATAATATAAACGTCCATAATTTAAACAATATGCATACTAATTTCTCATGAGTTAGATTGATTCTTTGACATATCAAAATTGTACTATTTTGAAAGAAAAAAAACATTTTTTTACGGTTAAATACACTATTATTCTCCGGTTCATATAGATCCAATTTTTTTTAAGAAAAGCTTTTCTATTTTGACAAAAGACATACCTAATGATTTTCCACAAAGTGGTGACCCATGGCCTCCACGCGGCAATGCTCACTTCCTCTTTTCGATTTGAATTTCATGAATATTCCCAAAATATAGTTTGCATTTTTGGGGGTGATAGTGGAAAGTTGACAGATGTCTGCAGAAGCATATAAAGGGACCAAAGATGAGGGTGAAGATCCCCCATTGTACACATCCTACTAATTTTTTTTTTTGGTTGTTGTTGTTAAGAAATGAGACGGGACATTCCTCTCTCTTAACAAAGGAAAATTCGATAAAACAAAAATAAGGAATCAACACACGACAGTTGTCAATAATGACTTGAACTTATGTATAATCTTTTGTAAATCACCTTCAATGATCACTCTATATTACCTTCAAGTTAATGCAAAAACCTAGGCATGATAAAGAACTAAGGCCTCTTCCATGCAAATATCAAAATCTCCGTCGAGGCGACGGGAATTTCTGATAATCGAACCATCTTTTTTGGTACTATACCTCTAATGGCCTAGGTGTTTCGGAAAAAACAGCATCAACATTAATTCTAGAAGCTTTCCAAAATGTTTGAAGTTTTTTTGTAGAGGAGGAGGGTGGTTCTGTTAACACCCGTGTATAATTAAAATAAATAAACGAAAATTAAATCAACAATTTTATTATTCAAATAAAGAATTACAAAGATACATAATGAAATGAAAGGATATGCACGATCCGAGGCGAGACTAACTCGTCCTTAAGACAAATTTGCCCTGGTATGTACCCGCTTTTTAAAAGAATTGTCTCCCGGGAATTCTCAGATTACCTTTCGAATAAGCGATGTATCGCAAACTCGAACACCGCGAACTCTAACCGTGTTTGAAGATCTCTTCACTGATGCAAGAACAGTATGCAAAAGAATGATATGAATGTATGCAACTCGTGTTGTATTTCTTGTTTCTAATTCCCATTCATGTAGCTCGTATATATAGTAGAGGACATGGAAAAAGCGATGGAAAATGAAGCGACCTCATTTCGAATTAATTGTCATTAATATCATCATAATGTTGGAACTGGAAAGCCAAAAGCCTCGGCTTTATTCATGCATTAATGTTGACAGGGGAACAGCCTCAAGAAGACATGGCTCACCTCAAAGAGATGAAGTCGTTCGTTCAGCGACCTTGGCGATGGCTCACCTCGGCCAGATGAAGTCGTTCGTCAAAGCGACCTATCGATCTGACCGTTCGTTGCAAAACCGAACTCGATCGTGAACCTTCGAATCGAAGTTGCATTCGTGTACGCAGGACACGCGCGGCGTGCACAAGCCCGGCGGTAAATCCGGATTGATTTGCACCCCCTGCGCCAGCGTAGAGAACGGTGTATAATGTTGGTTTCTTATTCCAACTACACTAAAACAATATCATATAAATATTGCTTCTTTTCCTTCTTCCAACCAATGTGGGAGAAAAGTTTCTTCCCATTTTTCCTTTCCATTCCATAACACACACTTAAGCCCAATAGGCCCAATATGACTTATCATTAATTTTCCAACAAACCGACTTTAAGCGTTAATTTCTCATTCACTCGTTATCCGAATTGAATGATTCCAAATCTGAATTCATCTACGACTCACGTAGTTTTGAGAATTAATAAAACATTACATATATTCTATACAAGAATATATCCAAAATACGCTTATAAAGTCATGAATAAAATGATTATAAAATCATTTTTAATTCATTTTTAATTCAATTCCACATTTTCTCCAACAATCCCCACATGAATGGAAATTAATGCGGAGATGAGACTCAAGAGATTCAGCGAGAAAAATATTGCATCAGGAGAGGTAGCTTCTGGCTTTGAACCTGCCTTAGTGAAATACTATCGGATTTACTCGGCTAATCAGTGAACTTAAGTCTTGAACTGTTCAGCCTTTAGTGTAAAACCAGACAATAGTACTCACACAATATTTCCCTTAACACTGTACTTGGTTCTCATGACTGGATTCGTTTTGGCCCTGAATCACACCTGGTTTCAGAAAGTGCGTTAGAGAATTCTAGCCTCTGAACTCTCTTTGAAGCGGCCCCACTTCGCACTTACATAGGTGACCTCCTATCAAGAGTATTCTGCCATACTCCACTCAAATTTAATCAAGTTATAGGAATCATTAAAAGTTTTCACTTATCCTTCACACTTCTGGCAGACAACACTTTTATTCACAGAATGGTTAAGTGTTCATCGACAGCTTCATAACTTAGTTGTCCCTTTGAACCATGATCTTGGGATCTCCAGTCAACATGGTAGGGTTACCATTACAAAGCTTATCTTTCAATAGGCTTAAGTCCCATTCTCGAGTGTCAAACCGACAATCGATCTCTAGTAAACATTTTGAAAGCAGATCTCGCAAGATTTTCCTTGATCCAATATAATCGATGGAAATCATACCACTAGAGATCAATTATTTAACGGTATCATGTCATTGGCGTATATATGTCAGACTTACCATTATACAAACTATTTTGTGCTCGGTGTAAAGCCGATTGGCTATCACCGTGGAAGCAATCGGTGTAGTCCAAACAAGAAATCTCCTCAGGAAATTTAGAAGCCACTTAGCTTCTTCACGACTTTGTCAAGTGCAATGCACGTTTTCTTTGTGGACTTCCATAACACCGCAACACCACCAATCATGTGAATTGTAATTCTTTAGAATCGTAAATCCACTTGGCATCACAAGATCTTTCTAATCCCAGATTCATTGAATATTTCAAGTACTGTGGTAATCTTTGTAATATCGCTTTCAATGATCCTCACTAGGATTATTTGTAAACACCGCCGCTTTATTCACAAAACACATGCAATATCCGGTCTAATACAATTCTCATGTACATTAAACAACCGATAATCTGAGAATATTTTAAGCGAGACACGTGGTCACCTTTATTTTTGACTAAGTGAAGACTTAAGTCAATAGGTGTTTTCACAGGACTTTCATCATAAACACCGAATCTCCTCAGACGGATTCAATGTAGTGAGATTGTGATAACACTAGTCCCTCGAGATAGTCCGGAGATTTTAATCCCCAAAATTACATCTATAAGTCCCATATCATGAGTACTCCTCATTATTAGCATATATTCTTCTAATTCACTATTTAAGACAATGATCTTAATATCCATTTGATGGATTTCAAGCTTACATACCACAACATCTGCGATAAGTACTCATATCGACGAAAGTCGAGTTTCTAGTGAATTTGTATGAAGAAATCAAGACCTCTTTTGGTGATAACCTCTCGGCTACCATCCTGGCCTTACATTGTTTAGTTTAGGTATTCCCACCTTTGCTAAACACCCCACATTTCCAAGTATTCGTAGATAAGCTCTCATATGGGATCTTTATCCATATGTTCGATGTAAACCTATAAAGAATGAAACCGTGGAAACTATCGCTTCCTCTCACAAGTTCGGAGATTAACTCGAACTATTCACCATGCTTTAACCAACTCTTTAAGAGTTCGGTTGAAATTCAGCATTTCTCAGATAACATCTGAAAACAATCAACACCGGCTGTAAAACTAGCAGAAATAGCATTTTTCTGAAAATCAGCAGCTTTTGTTTAAAGACAATGACCTTTCTTTGAAACCAATGGCTTTTGTTAAAAGCAATAATTTTTGCCGAAAATCGGTGAACAAAAGAAAAGGTGTGGCCAAGACTTTTCCACTACGATTCTCGCTAGGTTTATTCGCTTAGTTGTTTTTCCAACTTCATTCTTATAGGTTTATAACTCCTTTGTTGTCTTATCTTTGCTATTTTAGCAAAATTAGACACAACTTTATTTTATACAATGATCGATAAATAATCTTTACCGACTCTCCATTAGCATAAATATTTAAATCACACAACTCGTATAATTTAACTTTTACATGTCTCTGTTTCTTTCCACAGAAGGAGACCGTGCCTAAGTCATATTTGCTTTGACACATCTATGCATGTTTAACACTACATACAATAAATCATTCGACATAATGATTTATATTCATCCATTTTTGGATTTAGGAAATAAATAATTTCCACTCCTAATCGTTATGCCATAGGCTTGTGACACCACATTGTATCACCAACCATTTCAATTTTAGTCATATTTCAACTCACGGTATAAAAAGACTATTTATTGATTCAACAACTTGTACCACAACCTGATACGCATTTCAAATCAAAACACCTCGGTGTTCATTTCATTTTTATTCAACGAATAAAACTTCTACGAAGTCGTCACCAAAATGAGAATTTATCATGAAGATAATTTCTCCAACTTACACGGCACGTCAAAATAATGTTTTCACTAAACATTTTGGCATATTTTCCTTATGATTAATCGCCAATTAAATAATTTTTAGGTACATTCGTCATACGAAATTATTTCTTGTTTGCACCGTATTAGTCATATATGCCTCAACTGGCAACAACGGTTCAAAACATAATAAGAAAATTATTTGAACCAATACACATTAAGAATATTTATTATTTCATACATTAAAATAGAAATTACAATTTCTACTTTATGTAACAACACGGAGATCCATAGACCTCCATCTATCGTTCCTTCAAAGAATTACCCCGCCTTCATCTATTAGTTTGAATTTGTATGTATCAAATACCAACACGGACCTATGTAGGTAAGGTCGGCTTGCGAAACCACATTCATCGAGAAGTCCGGCACATGCGGGACATCTCGAAGAATCAATGCTCTCCAGACGTCAAATTCAATCGAACATGACCACATCCAATGATATCGGAAGTAGTTGAATTTGACATTACTATTTTCTCACCTTTGAGATGTTGGTAACTAAAAACGATGATCCGTTCGCAAGACACATATGTCGGGTAGCCCCGAGTGTTCACAACCCAAGCATATTCCTCTTCCTCGAGGTCTCTGTCAGGCTCAATTTTGACTGTTTTAAAACAACTTCACTTCCCGCAACCTGGGAGCTTTCTCCTCGAATTGGCGCACCAACAGTGAGTCATCGATTATGAAATTCCATTTCTATTCACAAACAGAAGATAAACAATTTTAAGGCTCTTTTTTTAAACGACCATTTTCTCAAAAGTATAATTTAAATACCAAAAAATTGATATTTAACACATTTTATATCAACTCGATATCAAACCAAGTAAAGTTTGTTTTCAACTCGTCAAAAACAAACTCAAACTTGTTTCGACATGATAAAACAGTAGGGCCATTTTCAACTCGTAAAACATATTTAAGATTGTTTTTAAATTCGTAAAACAAATTGAAGATTGTTTTGACTCGTCAAAACAAGCTCGAGTTTATTTCAACTCGATTCTCCAATCGTTTATCAAATCGTAACAATATCAACAAGTTTGAACTTGTTATTCCAAATGTCAGCTCTTTAAATTTGTTTATTTCAATTCAGTTCGTCCAGCTTATAATCAAAACACCAAAGCGGATGGTAGTTTTTACCAGAAAACCCCAAAAGAAGATGGACCGATTTTACCAGAAATCGATACCAAAAAGGAAATGGACCGATTTTACCGGAAATCGATACCAAAAGGAAGTGGACCGATTTTTGTAAATCGATACCAAAAAGGAAGTGGTTTGTAAAACGATTTGGACTAGAATCGAAATAAACGAAAGTGTGCTTATGCGTTTATTTTTTTATTTTTTATTTTTTTTCCATTTGAGCAGCACCAGCCGCAACAACATTTTCATTTCCATTTGCCGCAGCACTAGGAGTGGGTGTCAATGACACATCATTAACATTAGTCATTTCGTCGCAATGTAAGATCAACATTAATCGGAAGAACAACTCGATCATCAACTCGGTTTTGAAAACCCGTAAAACATAGTGAAGAGCGTTTTGACTCGTCAAAACAAGGTTGAGTAAAATTTTTTTTTTCTTCAAATAAACGAAAGTGAACTCGTTTAAAAAGCGAAAGAAACAGCGTTTAAGCCAAATAAAAGGTGAAAAATTCGTCAAGATATTTTGATTACACACAGTATGATCATTTTTAGAACAACGGTTCTAAAATTTGTCTTAAATTTGTTAACACCCGTGTATAATTAAAATAAATAAACGAAAATTAAATCAACAATTTTATTATTCAAATAAAGAATTACAAAGATACATAATGAAATGAAAGGATATGCACGATCTCGAATGAGGCGAACTGTCCTTAAGACAAATTTGCCCGGTATGTACCCGTTTTGCAAAGAATTGTCTCCAGGAATTCTCAGATTACCTTTCGAATAAGCGGATCTGCAAACTCGAACACCGCGAACTCTAACCGTGTTTGAGATCTCTTCACTTGATGCAAGAACGTTATGCAAAAGAATGATATGAATGTATGCAACTCGTGTTGTATTTCTTGTTTCTAATTCCCATTCATGTAGCTCGTATATATAGTAGAGGACATGGAAACGATGATGGAAAATGAGCGACCTCATTTCGAATTAATTGTCATTAATATCATCATAATGTTGGAACTGAAAGCCAAAAGCCTCACTTTATTCATGCATTAATGTTGGACGGGGAACCGAGCAGTCTCAAGAAGATGGCTCACCTCAGCAGACTGAAGTCGTTCGTTCAGCAGACTTTGGCGATGGCTCACCTCGCCAGATGAAGTCGTTCGTCAAGTGACCCCTAACGATCTGACTTGATTCAGTGATGAAAATAAAATTAACAGTTGCAAAACCGAACTCTGACTGTGAACTTCGAATCGATTTGCATTCGTGTACGCAGGACACGCTGGGCGCGCACAAGCCAAGGTAAATCGGATTGGATTTGCACCTCCCTCGCGCCCGCGTAGAGAGCGGTGTATAATGTTGGTTTTTATTCCAATTACACTAAAACAATATAATATAAATATTGCTTCTTTTCCTTCTTCCAACCAATGTGGGAGAAAAGTTTCTTCCCATTTTTCCTTTCCATAACACACACTAAGCAATGTGGCAATATGACTTATCATTAATTTTCCAACAAACCGACTTTTAAGCGTTAATTTCTCATTCACTCGTTATCCGAATTGAATGATTCCAAATCTGAATTCATCTACGATTCACGTAGTTTTTAATTAATAAAACATTACATATATTCTATACAAGAATATATCAGAAATCTGCTTTATAAAGTCATTTGAATAAAATTATTATAAAATCATTTTTAATTCATTTTTAATTGATTCCATTTTTTCTCGGAGTTCTTCTCTACCGAGGCTTAACTCTAAAGCATCCAGTGTATGAGCCATAAAAATTACCAACGAGCCAATGTCTTGATGGCTACAGCATATGTTTTTTTTATTTTATATATTTTATATATATTATATATATATATATCTATATATATTTGAATGGATGATTTAACCCAATTACCCATTATTTTGCTCCAAACCCGTAATATAACCCGTCCAAAACCGAGGAAAACACGTCAACTATTTTTTTCGCATAAAACACGTCAATCCTTTGAAAACTCATTCCTGGATAATCCCAACAGAAACACCTATCGTAAAACAAACATTATCTTTCTCCATCGTTTTCATCGACACATTCAAAGTTCAAATTGTTGTAACCACCTCCGCATACTGTCAAATCTTCTCTGATTTTGCATTATTTATTTTTACGCATTTACATTTTTTCTTTCTACAATCATGACTCATTGCTTTTCAATGGCTGGATCTTTCGGCAAAGCCCTTCCTTCAAAGGACGTTCAAACTTTGAGTTCTTATGCTTCAGATTGAGAGGAAGGCTTGGTTTCAGGATATATCATCGATTTTGTCTTCCCGTTTTCAGCCGAGGCTTCATCTCCTTTTGGCCGGAAATTCACATCGATGACTGCTACATCTATGTCATATGTCTTTCCCTTTTTGCTTGAATTGGTATGTTTTTTCTTTCATATTTGTTAGGAAGATGAAGGGTTGGATAAACAAGCATTCATTGTAGATTTTTAAGGTCCTTCTCCATGTTTGATTGTTTGATTGATAATGAAATTAACTGGATGATCGAGTAATCCACTCATCAATATCTGGGTAAGGAAACTTTTTCATCCTCGAATATTCCTCATGGAATATGTTGAATTTTACACTAAATGTTGATTTTCTCTTCTTTTTTTATATTCGTTGTTTGCAGATTCACACGACTATGGAATTGAGTGATTAAATGGTGCAACAAGATTACTTGCTTCATTGATTATATATATTCTTTCTCACTGATAAGCAAATGTATGTCTGGAGTCTGGACAAGCTTTGATTACTATAGGATATAAGCGCAGCACATCTATGGCATGGTTTTGACAGCAATCATGGGAGTCAATGGACCAACAAAAACTACATTATGGCATGGTTTGTGAATCTTTGATTTATTCACCTCAACCAATTAGCAGCAAGGAAAATTTGGTACCAAGCATTAATCAATGTCAAAAGACATTTGTCTTTCTTCATTTTGTCCATGTTTTCATAGATAAAGTAATGATTTTAGTCGAATTAGACATATTAATGGATGCTCTCGGGGTTTTTTCCTTGAATTAAGCCGATTATCTATGGAGCACAGAAAGAGATTTACAATAGCATCATTGATAAATCTTCTGCACACCAGTCATGCACTTTCAAGGTATCAATTTTTCAAATGGTTTTTTTATAGTTAGCAGGAAGCCCCTAAATATTTCTTCACATGTGATGCAATCGTAAGGGGCTAGCTATTTGTTCTTTCACATTGTCATGGGTTTCAAACTAATCCACGGACTATAACATGAAATTTATCTTTATCTCTGTTATTTTTTTGTTGACATTTAGATTTATCGGCAAGTTAACTTTGTTAAGCAATTAAGCTTAAATATTATTTTTTTCTCTCAGAAACCATATATATATATATATATATATATATATATATATATATATATATATACATTAATGGCTCTTGGGTTTGGTTTTCTGGATCTCATGGAATTGCTGTGAAAGGTAATGCATTTAAATTCCTTCTGTTTTTCAACAAGTTGACGATGATGGAGAGCTTTATTGGATAGTCAAAGAAGATTCAAAGAGAGTGACGACTACGTACGGAAACTCACACTCTCTTCAGATAAAGTTTTAACATACCCTCTACTATACCTGAGCCAGATTTTGAATAATATGAAGGTGGCTCTTTTAGCAGATTACGTGCAAGAGATTAGGCTTGAACAATTTGTGTAAGTTGTTGGATTTCTTTTTGATTATGTTCGAATACATATTGAGTTTGGCGTATATGTCAATGACGCTTCGATTAATAGTCCAAACCTTCAAGTTAGTTGCTGAAAGCCTAGCTGCAAGGACATTATCAAAGTTATTTCTTGATGTTCTTCTACCTGCTATTATATATATGCTCTATACGTTTACATGTACGTTCTTCCATGTTCTGTCTACTAATGCACAATGACAACAAGCTCTGTTATGCAACTGGTAGGTAATGCCAGCAAGATCCTTATACGTTTGTTGTATTGATAAAGGTCCGTTTATTTCAGTGCTGATGTTTTAGCATTTAGGAGTCCATAATTGACAAAAGACATGCAAAAATGTTGGTATTTCTCCTAATCTTCTTTCGAATTAGCATAAGGTTGTGTTTTCCTTAGGACAATGTGTATTTCTAATGAAGTCAGATGGATCATATTGTGTTATCTTTGATCCATTTGATTGTCTTGATTCTACATTGGAAGCACCAAAATTTTGAATTACGAGCTTATGTTTTTAGGGTGTTTTATTTCATTTGTTCTCTGATGGGCTGTTCATGAATGTTACTGTCCTCATCTCATCTTCTACATCTCTGATGGGCTGTTCATGTTTTTAGGGTGCTTACTTTTTTTCCGTTAAAGATTTTTGATTATTGGTTGTCAGTAGTTTAAATTAGTCAGTTCGAAAAACGAAGGTAATTTTACTCAAACATTCGAAGAAAAGAATTCCGTTGTAGATATCCATAAACTATTTGTGTTGCACAAGATCTATTAGTTTATTTGTCATTTCACATACCCTTAAGACTTGATCATGCAAATGTCTTAATTTGAGCATGAACGCATGTTGCAGACACCAAACATTTGATTGCGATGAGATTTTTCGAAAACTGTTTATGAAGGGAAATACTGCTATCACAATGGTTGTCACAACGAGTGACACACCACACTTTTCCAATCTTGACATGTAATAGGATTAATTGATACGCAGTAGGACAATCACAATAAAAAAAGAAGTGTTAAACCATGTTGTGTTGTGTTATTCGCTTTTTTAGTACTTGATCGATCGGTAGTCAGTGTTTTCCTCTTTCACATTCCCATCCAAACTTCCTATTTCGTCTCGGTTACATGATACCATTTTAGTGATGATGGTCATATACATTGACGGGTCCGTTTCCGTCAGGTAGTCAGGGTGGCAAACCTGGATGTGGGATATCTGGCCTCTTCGTGGTGTTCCGATCAATGAGGTTATCGCCGTCGGACGGTGGCGTTTATCGAGGTTGGTGGCGGACTCACGGCGGTAATATGAAAGCAATAAATGAGAGAGAGAGAGATGTGATGCTCATGGAAATAAATGCGCAAAAGTTGTTCTATATCTTCATTAATGTCATAGTGAGGGGTATTTATAGGGAAAGGATAAAGTCGTAAAAGACTACTCATGCTAGCGGTGTCGATGCCCGGCGGATGGCGATTGGCCCGCATTCTATCTAAGCTTATGAACTTTCCATTAAGCGATGGAGTTTCTCATATAAATGGGCCCGCCATCTTTGCGCGGGCGGCCCTTATATGTTGAAGATCTTTGGCGGGATGGCCAAGGAGTTTGCGACGACGTCGCGGTCATGTCTGAGGAAAGAGTTTGACTTATATCCTCCGGCGAGTTGACCGGGAATAATGGGACCGTGTCGGGTTCCGTATCATCAATGGCCCCTACTCTGCGGCGGAAAATCGTTGCGGCGTGGAGTAATATTACAGTCGAGAGTCTTCGTTGATGAACACTCTTGGAAGACAAAAGTTGAGCGGACTCATGATTAGGGACACAAACTAGTAGAGCCTCATCAAAACCTCTCTTAAGAAAAACCCGGTGGGAAAAATCTTAAGCAAAGGAAAAGAGTACTCTCTGTTTGTATCGAAATCTCAAGACCGCTCCTTCTTGAGGCGAGGCGGGGTTGTGACATGAAGTTGATGCAACATAACCCGCGGCGCATCGTGAAATTGACGCTATATCGAAAGGCACGCCAATCACTACCAATGGTTTCCTCCTCCTAGTACACGTTAGTGGTGATGCGGAGTCGACATCGCGCTTGATAGTTCGCGATCGATCATGCAGCGACAAGGCGGCCCCGACCTACCCGGCCGCCCGCTTTCGGATATAGGAAGCGATCTTCTCTCATCCGCGCCTACCAGGTCGTCCTCCTCATATAGAAGCGATCTTCTCATCTTGGATCTCGACTTGCGGACTCGGTGATTGTAAAGGGCCCACTCGGTGAAAGACGCTTTGCCATTCTTCCCGAGATAGCGTCGACCATGGCCCCTGGCGCTTACTCCGGATTAGGACGCACGAATTTTTGAATAGTCCGCTCTGGGGCGGTCTCGGATCCGATCGCCGATGAATACCTCTCGATCCTCCTATGATGAGCTCGCAGGATTCGGATTCACTTATCTCGGCTTCCTCTTCACGCTCTAACTCCGCAATCTCGGCGGCGAGGAAAGCGGCAATGTATCGAGATTCTGTTCCATTTCTACTCGTGGTATTGAGATTGGGGTTGTTCTCCCACCGATGGGTTGTGGAGAAAATGCAAGCCGGATTCAGTGCTCGTTGCCTTTGTACTCCTCCATAAACTCGTATTCATCATTATCCGACCGAGACATTCTTGGTTTTCGGGATTTTGTAAGGAAGAAACGAGTGACTCAAATGGGAGAGTAAGCATTTGTGGAGAAGGTAGTAACATGGTGGCTTTTATAGAGGAGGTGGCGTGTTTGGCATGGATTACCATAATGGTAGGCGCAGGAGCGAGCGACGGCTATCTCGAAGAGCGAGTCATAATGACCGGCATAATGATGGTTATCTCGAGAGGTTTACCGTCATTATGAGCATTCGGCGGACGGTTATTTATGGTGGGTAATCATGGGCTATTTTTCGTCCGGAATAGTCCCTAGTCAAAGTAGAGTTCTATCAAACGCGGCTAAAACTCGGGAAGACCACCAATGATGGCTTTTGAACCGTTCCATCCGTTTGGGATACACATGCATTAGTGGACGCAGCTGGGAGGTATGATGACACCGCGAACGGCGACTTGAGGTGCACAAAGATGAAGCGATCGGATATGCCGCGGAGAGTCGTTTCGTCGGCCGCGGCTGCGGCTTGAGAGCTTGCGATGTAAATCGCGTCCGTGCTCGTTGGTCTCGACCGAGGTCGACATGTTGAGGTGCCTGATGTAGAAGCGATCCAGATATGCCGCGATGAGTCATTCACGGTCCGCCGCGATCGCGGCTTGGCGAGAGCTTGCGATGTAAATCGTCCGTGCTTTCGTTGGTCCGACCGAGGTCGACATGTTGAGGTGCACGGCGTAAGCGATCCGGATATGCGCGGAGAGTCGTTACGGTCGCCGCGATCGCTGCGGCGAGAGCTTGCGATGTAAATCGTCCGTGCTCGTTGGTGCGACCGAGGTCGACATGTTGAGGTGCCTGCGATAGAACGATCAGATATGCCGCGAGAGTCGTTTCCGTCGCTGCGATCGCGCTTGAGAGCTTGCGATGTAAATCGTCCGTGCTCGTTGGTCTCGACCGAGGTCGACATGTTGAGTTTTCGGGATTTAATCATTTTCTGCGATCCCAGGCGAGATGGCAAAGTCATTTGTGTTGGCGAAGCGCAAATCATCAGCGAGCTATTATCTGTTGGCGTGCAACGTGGAGCAATATAAATGGGCCGCAGAAGCCGTGTGTATCATTAAATGTGGCGCCCTTTCGATTACGACAAGGTGACGTTCGCCGTGAGTCGTGGATTTGGTGATGATGGCGTTCGCTTTTTTACGCAAACTTCAAATTTCAAAGCATCGTGTCCAATTCGAAACTTTTTGCTTTCCCGCGCAAACCCGAACCGTTGGATGAAAACAATCACGGCCGTTGGTTGGTTGAGCGCTTGTCTCATTTGGCGGGCGTTGCTTCTTCCTTCTTCCACTTTTACGAAAACCTTTTTCCAAAATTTCAGTGATCGAAATCCTTTCTACCAAGCCGTAAATCAAGAGCATCTTGTGGTGATTTGGAACCAAGTTTCGCAATCGAGGTCGAGGTGTGTTTGAATTTCATCGGAGTGAGCCCTTTACAGCGATCGGAGTGATCATCTTTGTCTTCCCAATTTTCTGCCATCCAGATCATAAAGGTACCATCTTTATCCGATCTAACACTGGGTTTTTCTTTGTTGATCGTCATTTTGCGGTTGATTCCTGGCCTGTACAGATCATAAGTACGCTTTTTATCCCGTAGATATTCGGATTTTTGAGGTTTTTAACCGTGACAGAATCCGTATGCCTAAACCCTTCTTTTGTGAATTTGAAGCCTTCGAGGATTAGGGAGCAATTTTTCAATTTTTCCGTGTAGTATTTCTTTATGACCCGTGCCCCGTGTCTTTGTTGGTGTGCGCGGCGGGGGGGGGGCGGTGTCGACCTGAACGAAGCGTTGATCCACCTCTCTTCATTTTGCAGCATGTCGCACAATGGGACGGCAGCGATCACGAAGAATTTAATTATGGTGATGGCGGGCCGAGGAAAGGGCGGCGGCGAGGTTTCTTCTTCCCATTTCGACGAAGAGGACTCGCGCCTCGAGATCTGGCGAGGCCCAAAGGCTCCTTATAACGAGGGCACTCGGTACGCTTTCGAATCCTTGCGCACTTAGCTCCCGGGAGCGAATTTCTAAGGCCGCCGGTGAAAGGATTCAGCGGCGTCGGCCGAGGCCGCAAAAGCGAAGGGGGACGGCCGTAGGGGCACCCAGACCTGCTAGCTCCGCCCCGCAGAGGGGGAAAATCCAGATCAGCTTGAAGACTGCGGAGTCTTTGGAAGAGGGTGGCAAGCTGAAGGCCATGCATCGCGTTATCGATCTGAGAATGGAGATCTTTGTTGGCGCGCGCGCGCGACTTTAACACCGCTTATCCGCGCCCGATACCAGCTCTCCGATGACTATCATTTTTGCCCGTGCATGGGCGATCGACAAGATATGAGTATACTTGCGGGCGCCCGCCGAGAGACCGGTTATGCGTTCGCGCTTTGACAATTTCTGGCGGGTTCAGGCCCCTTTCGATCCTTTTTGGTGGAGGTGATGTCTTTCTTTGAAGCCTTGCCGGCGGACTTTCATCCTAATCTTTGTTAGGACCCTGGCGGCGTTTATTGCGACGTGTCGCCTTAATGGAATTGAGCCCTCATTGGGTCTGTTTAGGAGTTCCATGATTTCGTCGGCACCCAAACTCCGGGGCGGAGCGTGAGTGGGCGCGTGAGGAGGCCTCGCCCCTTTTTACCCCCCGACAACAAAATTTATAATCGAGTCAAAGAGCATGCGGGTGCAATCCAGGTCGGATGGCCATTCCCGCATTTTGGGAGCCGGACGCACGCGGACTAGACTCCAAGTGGCTTAAAGATAGAGTGGTTCCTTTCGCAAGCCCTAAAGAAGTAGAGGCGATTGTGGCCTTGATTAGCTCCGCGGACAGATCTGCACAGGTCCGCATGATCAGTGTCCGGATGTTGACGAACATAAAGCTGGGTAGCGCGAGGATGGCAGGGATCCCGGGCTGTTTGGTGCCGGGGATTCTGCCTGTTGTGAACATTCCCCCGCCAGGTGTGGAGCTTAGTGATCCTGACCGAGTCGGCGAATGCCACTTGGGTAGGACCTTTCCGACGATCAGGCGAAGAGTGTGGCGGTGATTGGTCGAGCCGCCGGGGTAAAACCATTTCTTCTCTTTTTGTTTTTGCTAACCCAAAAATACGCAAGCTCAGACGCTGGGTCGGGGCGGCCCAGGCACGATCCCCCTACTCCTTTTTTTTTTCAACATTTACGATTGCTTCCTCTTTTTCTTTTTCGGTGATGCCGCATCCGGTCTTCGCAGAGTGCCATCGTTGCTGGCCTTTGCTATTGCGCGAGGAAGACGCGGGAGGAAGAGTTAGCGAGGTAGATCCCGTGATCATACCGATTTATTCATGTGGGGATCAACCAGGTAGTGACCGTTCTTTGCGGCGGTCTGCAGATCTCGAGGCGGGGACCTCCTCCGTGCTGCGATTGCCGTGAGCGACATGAGAAGAAGTCCGCCCCGCCACCGCAGGCTCGACCACCGCCTTGGTAAGCGACCCAATAGAGTCGAAGATGTTCTTGAAGACGCCCCTTTCCCGAAAAAGACCAAGAGTGGATGCGCCGCCTGAGGTCGTCGACTGAGAGGGTTACGATTCTCTCCTCTCAACCTTACCCCGCTTATGGATTCATGCCGCAGGATCGCACGGCAAGAAGCCGCGTAGCGCCGACATTCTCTATACTTTGACGAGGCTTTCACTGCCGATCAATCGTCGCTTCGACGGGGTGTGATGATGGAGTCGGCTCGCTCGGCGGTTCCTCCTCTTCCTGTACTCACCGAAAATGGAGTAGCCGAGGCTCGCCTATCCGTGGGGACCGGATTGATAAAAGGATTGCTCCCCGCCAACATCGGCAATGACTTCTATTGATCCTCGCGAGGCTATGAAATTTGCCGTCGCCGAGTATGGGATGTCGGCGCATAAGGTAAATATGTTTTTCTCGCACGAATTTCCTTTATCTTCCAAGTGCTTATCGTGTCTTTCTTAGGTCTCGCGTTGCATGTTTATTGCTTTGGATACTGTTGAGAAGTTGGTGGAGAGCGAACAACGGACGAGCGATGAGTTGGTGAAGAAGGCGCAGGAGAACCAGGAGTTGGCGCAGACAATGAAGGATCTGGAGGCCGTAGTTGGCGATGCCAAGGCCATATATACCGCTAAAGAACAGACCTGGGCGGATAGGATAGCCGAGTTGAGCGCCAAGTTACTCGTGAGAAGAATCATCGCAAGAAGGTCGAAGCCGCTGGGTGGTGCTGTGAGCAAAAGTTGAAAACCGGCCGGAGGTGCCGCCTGCCGATCTTTGTTAAGAAGCGAGGATGCCCGTCGGAAAGCCGGGACGCCAAAGATTTAAGGCCGGAGAGAGGCTATCAAGAAGGCCGAGGACCTTGCCTCGGATATCGGCACAAAAATTGAGGCCGCCGTCGCCGAGTATAAAGACAAGTGCCGAATATTGGAAAGATCTGGGTGACAATTATGACCAAGTTCGCTATCATATGGCGCGGTGTGTCTGAGGTCGATGCATCAGCAGAGGGTCCCCAGTTTACAAGATATGGCGGCGTGGACTCAGGAGAATTCCTTCAGCGCCGAGCTCATTCAATATCATCCCGTGGTTCCCTACTCCGAGGAGGAGATCGCAGAGTACCGCGAGCAATGTAGGGTGGATGGTTTACCGGCGGCGGTATTTCCAGTGGCAGCAGAAGAGAACATGCGGTCACTTGTGCAGGCGATCTTGGATGGGGCCATCTGAGAGGGATCAGCCGTTCAGGTGTGGTGAGGGCGCAGCCGGAGATTCGCAAGTCGGCCTTGATTTTCGGAAGCGTTTGACTCCTTTTTGTTATTGACAAACTTTGTTGTTGGTTTGTAATATTAACTTTTGTTTCCGGTGATGTGGGGCTCGCCACCCCGTTAACTTTGATCCTTTCCTTCAGTACATATGGGGCCGCTTGTATGGCCATTTCTTTTATGCCTTTGTTCTCTGCTTTAGTATCTTGAGTTGTTTTTGTTTTTGCTAACCAAAAAAAATACGCAAGCCTCTGACGCTGGGTCGGGCGCCACAGGGCACTGCCCCTACTACGCTGGCACAAGTTCCAAAAATGAGAGGACTACATGTAATATCTCTTGAGGTTGTCGGCGTGCCAAGTATTCTCATATTCACGGCCATTCCTGTCTTTGAGATAATATGTCCCTTCTTTAGCTCACGAGAGACTGAAGGGTCCTCTCCCGATTCTTTGTCTAACTTTCTAGGTTTGTGGCCGGCGGCTTCACATTTAATTAATACGAAATCTCCTGCCTTGAAAAAGTGATGGCGTACCTTCTTATCGTGATGTCGCTTGGCGGCCATCTTGAAGTTAGCCAATCGAGTTGCAGCTTGCAATCTCTTTTCTTCGAGCATGTCGAGCTCAAATTCGCGTGATCGAGCGTTGGTGTCCTCGCTGAAATGCGATACTCTGATGCTAGGTAGAGTCATTTCCACTGGTGTCATCGCCTCCGAACCATAAGTCAGGGAGAATGGGGTTTCTCCTGTGGTAGACTTTTTGGCGGTCCGGAGCGACCATAAGATCGCGGGCAGCTCATCTACCCATCTGCCCTTTTTTCCGCATAAAGTGCGTTTCGGACCTCTGAGAAGTTGTTTGTTTGCGTTCTCTGCCTGACCATTACTTTGAGGATAGGCGGCGTAAGACGTCGCATGAATGACGCCGTGCTCTTTACAAAACTCGCCGAATTCCGTTCGAATGCGGTCCATGGTCGGATATGATGATGTGAGGTATCCGAAACGAGTCCATACTTGATCCATAAGAAAATAGATAACCTGAGTTGTGGCGATCTCTTTGAGGGCTTGGCCTCTGCCCATTTTGTGTAATAATCGGCCCACCACATTACTATGTACTCGCATCCGCCACGCCCTTTAGGCATTGGACCGACGAGGTCGATACCACATCTCGAAAGGCCATGAGGCGGTGGCGATGCTCGCTCTACGGAGGGTAACTGGGTATATCCGCGTACGCTTTGCACGGGTCGCATTCCCTAACAAATATATCCGCGCCCTCAACAAGGTAGGCGGTAGTATCTCGCGGTGATCGCCTTTGTGCGAGGTTCGGACAGCGGGATGCCCGCGCGATACTCCTTGATGAAGCTCACGGAGGATACCTCTACTTGCTCCTCGGCCGGACACAAATGGAGTAGAGGTTTGGAGAAAGAGCGCTGTAAAGTATCCCATTTTGAACGACATATCTCGCCGCTCGCCGAGCCAGGAGTTTCGCCCTATTTTGTCTCGAAGGCAAAACTCCATGCTCGATATAATCTTTGACCTCATCGATCCAAACCACGCGAGGAGTGTTGAATATCCATGATCTCACATCCGTTGATAGATGGTTCTTCGAGGTATTCCGAGAGGATGTCAGAGCGAGCGGCGCGTCGGCGTCGGATAACTTGGATAAATAGTCCGCCTAAAATTACGAAAGCGTGGTATATAAGAGAGCTCGCAATATCCGAACTAACGACGTAACTTTTGGACCAGGTCGATGTATCATTTGTAGTATTGAGCAATAAATCTTATAACCTCCATTCACTTGATTGACCACCGGTTGTGAGTCGCAAAAGAGCGTGTATGTTTTCAACTCTCATTGCAAAGGGCGAGTTCAAGGCCTGCGATGATCGCCTCATATTCGGCTTGGTTGTTTGATGCCGTGAAATCGGCGAAGTGCTTTTCAATTTCTTCGGACGTTCCAGGCTCGAGCAAGACGACTCCGGCTCCGCAAGCTCCATTCCGCTGCGCCGTCAACGAACAATTGCCAGCGGTGCATTTGGGCCTCGTGGGCCGCTAGAGCCGGTTTATTGGGCGAGTTGGTCGAGGGAAGCGGGTTGTGTTGCCGAGGACTCTCGAAAGCTTGCTTCAAGAAGGAACTCGGCCAGGGCCTGCGCCTTGATTGCCCTTCGAGGCTCATACTTGATGTCGAATTCCGTGAGCTCAATTGCCCATTTCTGGAGACGACCGGCGAGGTCTGGCTTATGTAAAACCTGACGCAGCGGACTATCCGATAGTACAACGATCGTGTGTGACGAAAAATATGCACGGAGCTTTCTAGCCGCTTATAACGGAGAGAGTAAGCCAATTTTTTACGCATTAAAATATCGACCTTCTACTGGATCGGGAGAGCCTTCGAGACATAGTAAATGGGCTTTTGAACGGGCTTCTCAGGAGTCCCTTCTTCTTTTATAAGAACTGCAGCGACAGCCCTATCTGAGGCCGCCAAATATAAATAAAGCTGATCGCCTATATTAGGACTTACTAAAAGAGGCGGGCTGACCAGGTATCGCTTGAGCTCTTCAAAGGTTTCAGTGCATTCTCCCGTCCATTCAAACCCCTTGCCATCTTTCAAGATCTTATAGAAAGGGAGACACCTGTCCGCAGATTTCGAAATGAACCGCCCCAGAGCGGTTATTCTTCCATTCAACCTCTGAACCTCCTTCACAGTCGTTGGAGGTGCCATGTCCAGAATGGCTCTGATCTTTTCAGGATTTGCTTCGATACCGCGCTGTGTGACCATGAAGCCTAAGAATTTTCCAGCTTTGACCCCAAACGTGCATTTGACTGGATTTAACTTCATGTTGTTTTCATGACGTTCGTGAAAGTTTCTCTCAAATCCGCTATGAAGTCGCGATCTCATTTGGATTTGATAACCATGTCATCTATGTAAGCTTCCATATTCGCGCCGATTTGAGTGTGGAAAACCCCGCTGATCATCCTTCGAAATGTTGAACCAGCATTCTTCAGGCCGAAGGGCATCATTTTGTAGTAATACATGCCGCCTCACCTCAAAGCAGAAGTTGTCTTTCGTCCTGGCCATACGGACCTGATGGTATCCGAGAATGGCGCCGATTTGGGCGAGGATTTCAAAACCCGCTTATCCGATCTACCATTCGCATACATGCGGGGTAGCTCATAGGGATCCTTAGGCGAGGCTTTGTTCAAGTCGGTGAAATCTACGCCACATTCGCCACTTGCCGTTGTGCTTCGTAACCATGACGGCGTTGGCGGCCAAGTGGGATATTGTAGTTCTTCAATGATATACGCCGCAAGTAGCTTTGCGATCTCAATTTTCACTGACCTCTTCCTTTGCGGTTGAAAATTGGCGAGCCCATTCCGAATTGGCTTGAAGTGGGGATTCACGTTAAGGCGGTGGAGTGCGACCTCGGGTCGACGCCTCGCGTGTCGGTGACCTCCCAAGCAAAGGCCTCTAGGTTCTCTTCAAAGACGTTGATCGGTAGCGGACATGTCGGCATCGAGGTGTGCGCCCGACTTTGATTTTTGGTCGAGGTATCTCTCATTGATGATTACCTCGACGAGCTCCCCTCCGCTTCGATGCTCGGGTCATCTCAGATCTGCGGTGTGTCGCATACAATTTTCTTTTCTTTGTTTCTTAGGCGGCGGAGGGGTCATTCGTGCCTTGTCCCTTTCGAGATGGGCCTCCAACGCTCTTTTATTAGCGCTCGCCTCTAACTCGGCCATGGACTCGCTTATCCGGGGGTTGACTTGCTCGGCCGTGTTTGGGATCTCAGCCGCACCGACTGTCAATAGAGCTTCTTCCAACAGATTCATTGAATTCGTGATGGGATCGGTCCTCTTTGGTGCGATGGGAGGTGTAGCATGAGCTTGTCCCAAAGACACCTTGGAGTTCGGGCTCGTGCCGCTTTCGATCCTGCGCTTTGATTTCGCCAAGTGGTCAAGATAAGTCTGTGGTCGGCTAATCGCTTGCCCTATCTGGCCATTTTCGGTATAAAATTTGACTCTCTGATGCGGAATGGAAGACACCATTTGAAACTTGCGCATCGCCGGTATGCCCAAAATCATGTGGTAGCGAGGTGGCGCAGATCGACCACCAGGAGAATTCTATTTTTCTATCCGGAAGGGCTCGAAGTCTCCGATCGCGGACCTCCAGGTCGATCATTCCTTTAACCTTTACCTCATGGTTGGTAAAACCCTCAGCGAGCCCAGGTATGGTTCCAAATTGGCCTCGGTGAAGTTCAAACCTTTGAGGCAGTCAAGATAGATGATGTCTCTGGCGGCACCTGTATCCACCAGGACTCTGTTAACTCCGCACTTGCCGATCCCAATTTTGATTATGAGGGGCATCTCCATTGCTCCCGTAACAAAGCTAAGCTCGCTTTTTGTAAAAGTCAGGGCCTCTTCATCTGGTCGCAGGGTTCTAGGCCGCTCACGCCCAAATTCATTGATCGAGTTGATCTGTTCTTTTATCTGTCTGTTGCTAGGCGGGATTTCGTGGATGACATTAAGCTCGCGCTCATACTGAGCCGCGACGAGCCTCTGGTTGGCACCACCTGCCAATTTGAACCGATCTAGTTTTCCCTCCCGGGCCATGTTGTCTATGATCCTTATCAGGGAAAAACAATCATCTGTGTTATGACCGTGATAATTATGAAACTCACAGAATTTGCTCCTGTCCGCTTTACGAACTCTGTCTTCGCTACGATTGTCGCGGGGCTTCCGGATGTGTTCTGAGATTTCGTTCAGGATTGCCGATGGTCGCGCATTCAGCGGAATGTAATCTTTTACGTCGAACTTTTGTGGCCTTTTGAAATCACGGTCGTCCGTTCTCTCGCGCGGATTGACGACCTCCCCTTCTCTTTGGGGATCGACCTTGAAATATCGTTGGGGCGGGGCCGTGGGATCAGATTGAAGGCCCGGTTTCAGTGGGGATGACCTCGACGGTAGTAAACTTCCGGCTTGCTCCAACATATCCCTCAAGTTGGTCGGCGGATGCATCGTCAAATGTGTCTTAAGCTCGCCGCCCACAAGTCCGATTAAAAATGCCATCATGACCGTGGGTTCGGGCTCGTCTCGTGTTTGATCGTAAACTTGGGCCAAATTTCGTAATATCGACCGGGCGGACTCCCAGGTCCTCTGTTTTATAAAAATAGATCGATCGTGGTTTTGCGAGGCCTATGCGCTGTCTTGAATTCAGCCAGGAACTTTGTCCGCATGTCCTCCCAGCCGTAAACTGATCTGGCTGGCAGTTTGCGAAGCCATGTAGAGGCTCTATCCTTCATGCAACCCACCATAGCCACGCACCAGGCCGCGCTATGGCGAGTAGCGAGCATCATTTTACTCTCGAACGAAGCTATCCACTCGTATGGGTCCGACTTACCCTGATAATCTGTTATATTGACGTTAGATATTCGGCGTTGCGGTAGGCTTGCTATGAGCGAGTCTGAAAGCGCATCCATAGCAGCGCTAGGCTCCTTATCCTCTTCCCGTTTACTCTTTTTCATCTCCAGAACCATCATCCTCAGGTCTTCAAATCGTTGGTTGGTCTGGGTCCGAGGTGCGCCCTGAGAGTGGGCGTCGTCCTCGTCACTATCGAGCCTTTCTGTTTCGGCCCGTGCTCTTCTTCTTAGGATAATGCCCGGGTTTTCACCGGCGGGCCCGGTCTTCGCCTCGACGTTGCCTCGCGTTCCTTTATCTTCATCTCTCGGTGGTGATGGTAAAGCTCTCACGCTTTCCCAGGCGGTCATGCGCCGATATTCTAGTTTGGCTGTCTTCACCGTGTCGAGAGGAGGACACACTTTCCCCTCGATGCTCGTGACGCTGAGCTCGCGTTGTCTCCCCCATGTTTGGCCCTTTCCACGGAGGGGCGATGACGTTACGCCCGGCGTTCATGCCCTCTATGGTTGGGGAGGATCAATTGCTAGTTATGGTGACGACGGCGGAGATTAAAATCTCGTTGGTATCGCCTTCATTTTTGCGCGCGTACTCACCATAACTCTTTATTCTTGCCAGATCGGCCTCGGCTAGAAGAACCGGGTAGTGTGAGCCTCTTTGTCTGGGCCCTCTGTGTTAATCTGTCTTCGGGCGAGCTCTGCCTCCAATTGAGCGTTTTTCTTCCTCAATTCTAAGAACTCGCGGAAATCGACGGCTCCCTGGGCGGGGTCGCTCTCATGCGACCTCGCTGGGGCGACCTGCTTTTCTGCCGGGTTGGGTGTGACAGGGTTAGGCGAAGGATTAGCCATGATGGGAGATCTGCTACAAGTCTGACAACAAGCTTTCCAAGGTAGGAAGTGGGATTATTGCCTCTGACACAAGCCAACTCTGATATCCTTTTCAAGGAGTAGTTAAGGTGATGTGACTGGATGTGATCTGCTGTCAGATTTTATGTACGCAACATCCGATGAACCTTTTATCCTCCCACAAGCAATCGATCCCGATATAGATATGCTACAAGTTGAATTTTATGGTGTTCACACCGTCCCGATCAGCATTCAAATCGGAAAAACGCTAACCACAGCCGTTTCTTAGCGGTCCATATAAGATTATCCCAATAGTGGTGAATCTTCAAACGCAAGATTGAGATAGTCTACACAAACACATGAGCTATTTTTCAACGGACTGTGAAGACAAAGGTAACCGATTTGATGATGATAAACTGGAATAAAAAACCTGTTATACAAGGGAGACGGAGATCGGAACGAGCTAAGCAACTATAAGGGGCACGAAGGTGTTGAATCCTTTGAAGAAATCGTTCCCGGTAACGGAGCCAATTGACGGGTCCGTTTCCGTCAGGTAGTCAGGGTGGCAAACCTGGATGTGGGATATCTGGCCTCTTCGTGGTGTTCCGATCAATGAGGTTATCGCCGTCGGACGGTGGCGTTTATCGAGGTTGGTGGCGGACTCACGGCGGTAATATGAAAGCAATAAATGAGAGAGAGAGATGCAAGCAAGTGCTCATGGAAATAAATGCGCAAAAGTTGTTTATATCTTCATTAATGTCATAGTAGGGGTATTTATAGGGAAAGGATAAAGTTCGTAAAAGACTACTCATGCTAGCGGTGTCGATGCCCGGCAGATGGCGATTGGCCCCGCATTCTATCTAAGCTTATGAACTTTCTATTAATTAGCGATGGAGTTTCTCATATAAATGGGCCCGCTTATGCCGCGAGGCGCCCCTTATCTCTTGAAGATCTTGGCGGGATGGCCAAGGAGTTAGCGACGTCGCGCGGTCATGTCTGAGGAAAGAGTTTGACTTATATATCTCGACGAGTTGGCCAGGGAATAATGGGACGATGTCATAGGTGTTCCGTATCATCATACATGAATCATTTTTCTTAGAAATAATTTAAAATGTCCCGTGCATTATGCACGGGTTTTAAGACTAGTATATATATATATTTAGAAGCACAACACATATTTTCATTAACTTAAATTAAGTTCAAACTAATTCGAGTTCGAATGTGTTTGTGATCGAATTTGAATTCGATAGACATATCATTTTCGTGTTATGTTTGACTTGACTTGATCATGTGCAACCTACCATATTCAAAGCACGACGTCGTAAGAGTACTTGAATATGCCACTACATTACCACGGAACCAAAGCTGAGAAGAGCGAAGCAGAAGAACGCCGTCGACGACCGACGACTCCGGAGATCAACAATGAGGTTCAGTTTCGACCTCGAGGAACCCTACGACAACAACGACTCTTCTCAATCCACTATCTCGTCTCCGTCGCTTGCGACACCGACAGAGGAAATACAGTGGCTTCCGCTTCAGAACCACCCTGTGCTCACCACCGCTGACGGTGGTGGTTCTGTTCATTCACATTCTCCTTCATCCAAAACGCCGACGAATCTATTTGCATGGGATGGCACCTCGAGGCTATACTTTTGGGATACACAGAAACGCTGTCTTCATCGAATCTCTGTTAAGTTGGGTGAACCTGAACCTGGTTCTATACTTGCTGCTTCTCCATCCAAGGTTCTTTATTTTGACGCCATTTTCTGTTTGATGTTCTCAAGTTTTTGCTTTCTGTTATATTTGTTCACTTCACTTGGAGCTTTGCAATTTCTCTATGGTTTACTTGATTATACTTTACAATTTTGCTGCTGCTTTTCTCTATACATTAAACATGAGCTAGTGAAGCTTAAACTTCTTCATTTGCCACCAAATTGATGAAAATGCTTGCAATTTCGACATTGTTTTTGGAGGAAATTGTGAAAAGAGTTGAGAAATATTCTCGAGTTTCTTCATGGAACTAAGCTGTACATTATATTGAGAATGAACGTCTTCAGTGGCACCACAGTGAACTTCGTCTCTGGACGTCTTTAGTGGCACCGCATCAAACTTAATTTCCGGGCACCATAGTGATGTTCGACTTTCCAGAGTCCAGATGTCCGTATTTGACCTGTGGAAAGTGTGGAAAGTTGAACCTCACTCTCCGGTGTAGTGCCACGGTAGATGTTATGTGGTGCCAGTAAAGCCAACATTGTGAATGCGGAATGTGGTGCCCGTCGCCTTGAATGTTATGTGGTACCTCACACTCCGTATGCACATTGTGAATGCGTTGTTATGGTGTTGTTGCATACACAGATTTTTACTGGTATGGTATCGAGTTTCAACTAGATTAATGGATTTTTTGCCCTGGCTTAAATTGGATGAATTGCTTTTGTGCATACGGCGTCTCTAATGTTTGTGTTTTCTTCATGGTGTTGAATTCGAAGTCTAATTATTTGCATGATCTGATTTTTGGTAATCTCTCAAGGTACTGCAAGCGGATTCACAGCTTGATTTTGAGATCCAAAATATATCCATCAACAGAAATGGATCAGCAGTATTCCTGTCAGGTTTAGAGGGATTACGCATCATGTACTTGTATGGACGGACTGTAGCGAGTAAAAATACCATGATATGCAGGTACATCGTTTGCCATTGTTCCCTGTGATCTTACTTCAATTATCGTTATAGATAGCTATTGTTACTTATTCTTTTTTGGGACATTTTGCTTACTTGAGTTCTCAAAATTCACAATGATCTGATCCCAGTCATCACTACGGTGCACTAGGGAATACTTCTGTCTGGTAGCATGTCCCGTATCCGACACAGAAATGCACCAGATACTTAGGATACACATGCAAGGACGAATTCATAATTCTAAAAATTGGATACGAGATTCATATATGCATACCAATGACTTGGATATGTGAAACGAAGAAACATATAGAAAACTGCGTATAAAAAATTGGGATAACCGCTAAAAATGGTTTGGTTTTAAGTATTTTAATATTTACTATTCAGCCTTTATATTTTTCTTATGTGCAATTTGATCCATATATTTTCAATATTTACGAAAATGCCTTTCGTACCCGTATCCTATAGTTTCGGAATTCCCTCACCCGCTTATCCCGAACTCGTGCAACCTTTGGGTCCGTGTTCACTCCGTCAATCTTGTTCTGATTTATGAATCTTGCTTCCCAAATGAGCTTCA
This sequence comes from Gentiana macrophylla, assembly GCA_026214975.1. NCBI lineage: Eukaryota > Viridiplantae > Streptophyta > Magnoliopsida > Gentianales > Gentianaceae > Gentiana > Gentiana macrophylla. The sequence continues at coordinate 95,469,475 of CM047816.1, forward strand.
AGTGAACATTACGTCGTGGGAGCTGTGAGGATCTAAGTATTGTATCTTTATTCAAGGAATTCATGTTTTTTCTCATGTCTTTGCTTGGATGTCTGCTTTTATGCTAAATATTTCCTTGCATTCTTCTAAATACAACTATGCTACTTTTGTGGAGTAACTTTATTTCTCAGTGTTTGCCATGATCATCGAGTGTGAGTGTTTTCTTACAGGACTGTTTCAGTTGGATCAGAAATTTACTTTGATAGAGACAACTTGATACGAACATTACGAGTTTCTTGGCATCCATACAGTGACACTCATCTTGGTATTCTTTCTTCAGATTCAGTTTTCAGGTACCATATTCTATCATCTTTAATAATCTCTTTAGTGTGTATCCTAGCTTCCATGACCAAGCCTAACTTCAATTAATTGTGACATATTCATCTTTTGGTTATATTATTTTGTGACTTTATGATGGTATTCTACTTTGGGTGTTCATTTAATCACGTCTCGGGTTTATTACGTTCTTATGGTGATTGCCAGTCATTGTCTATGAAGTATGTATTTGATGAGTCTGTGTAGATAGTGAAAATGTTGCTTTTCAAACGTTTCGCTTTGAAACTACGAGGTTTTGTCGGTTATATTTATGTACTTATGCATGGGAAAGGGAAATTGATCAGTTGGGTTTAATTGAATCTGCAAGAGCAGTTTGTGGCTTCGTTCATGTTCTGTGGGTGTAATTGATTTGAGTTTTGTTGTGTGCATTTTATTAGATTATAATTCCTAATTTCGTTTTTACTTCTAATTAACTAGTTTCTGACCTATTCTGCAGAATATTCAATTTGTCTTCATCTCTAAACCGACCCGAGCAAGAATTCTATTTGCAGCCTCTTGACCGTGGTAGTTTACACTCTGCTTCTTCGATGTGCCCAGTTGATTTCTCCTTTGGTGGCAATCATTTGTGGGACAGATTCAGTGTAAGATGAAGTTTAAATTCTTTTCTTTTTCCTTTTTTGTCAGTTGACCAGTATAGTATTTATTTCTTCTCATTAAATGCGTGGCCTGTTCATAGTATCGGTTGCATTTTTAAGCCCCCTCTGAATTAGTAGTATTTCATTCGTATGCAAAAATAGCAATCGAGCGCTTATGCATTTTGAAGGTTGCATCAAGCCTCAATGATTTTTCTTTTGCAGGTTTTTATTTTGTTTAGTGATGGATCTGTTTATGTACTTTGTCCTGTTGTTCCTTTTGGAAGGTAATTCTTCTGTTAGATCTACCATCGATATCTTCTTTATTCACCTTTATCGATTTATTTTTAAAATGTGTATGGGGCTTGTAATATTTCTAAAAATTGTGTATTTTGCCCAACACAGTGTTTACAAACTGGAAGCTTTGATGGAAATATATACTGATATTAAAGCCTTTTGGGTGAAATCTTCGAGTGCCAAGGAAAATAATTTGAACATGGCGTTGTCTTGGTTGGAAGACACGTTTCCTGAATTAGTCCACCAAACAGCAGGTGGAAATCTCTTAGCTGTTAAAGCACAGCCCTATGCATTTGTTGACTCTTCGATATCATTGCAGGTACTTTACCGTCTTTTTCTTTTATTCTCTCTTGAGGATTTGTCCAACTGGGGTCGAAGTTATTAGCAAATATACATGAACCTGATATAACTTAAACCGACACATTTCAGGGGCCTCTGTGTCATTTAACAAAGAATGATTCTGAACTTGTTGATGCAAAAACCGAAGGGTCTGCAGTCAGTTTTCTCTATAGTCTTGCAAGCAAGGACTCGATTCTGGTGACTGCTTGGAGTGGTGGGAAGTTACACATTAACGCCTTAGCCGATGAGATACAGCCAGTCTGGAAATTCGGCAGCCCACCACGTTTTTTTGTTGATTCAAATGACCAAATACTCGGTGTAGCCATGATATGTGAATCCGTGTCAAGTGATGTTACCTTTTTGAAACCTAACCAGACGATTAAGGAAACTGTTTGGCCCGGTTACCCACCTCCGTTAATTAGGCTAGCCATTGTGGATTTAGCCCTACCCGTAAAAAGTAGTTACATTTCCATGTTAGTTGATCCCCTTATGCCAGAAAGAATCTACTGCCTTCATGATGGAGGTGTCGATTCAATAGTCCTACATTTTCTCCCTTTCACGAGTGTTGCAAACGGAAAAGATGGAACGGGGAGAACTCCATCGGTTCATACCGTCATTACTAATTGGCAGGAAAATTCCCCTTCAAAACCCCCTCTTTGTGGCTTCCTGGCATTGGCTGATTCGTTTGGTGTTTCGTGGATCGTGGGGCTCACATTTTCTCGCGAGTGTATCGTGTTACAGATGGAGACTTGGAACTTATTGCTTCCCCTTGTTTTTAATGAGAAAGAACCTTCAAGCCCTGAAATTTCGGGTGATACAGTTAGTGGAAATATGATTAGTAAAGAGCTTTTAGACGGCCCGAAGTTGGTTATTTTGCCACCTTCGTCATCAAATACACGCTCTACTACTGCTGACTCGATTGAAGGACGATCCATGCTTCATAAATACTTTGATCTTTTTCATGAGAATTACATGGAGTACGCCCACAAGGTAACATTTTGGTTTTGTTTCATTGCCTAATTCAAACAAATCCTGCTTTATTTTGGAGCTATTTTTTTTTTCCATCAAACTGTACCCTAAACAATTTTATTGGTAACAAATTTGCCCCACACTAGCACGTATTGGCCATTTTGGCATTAGCGACTCATGTTTGATCACTTTTGATCATACCAAAGTGTAGCTCTTATTTTTAGGAATTCGACAAAACAAACGGCATAAAAGACCGACTTAAAAATCCTTGTTCTGAATCAACTTTGACTGGAGTACAAGATCAGTTTTGATCGTAAAGTTGCCAGTGATTTTGAAGTCCTTTTTTCACGATGTTTGTTGCATTGAACTCCTAGAAATAAATGTTACAGTTGATAGTCTAGGGCCTCCATTGTTTTTTACCTAATTTTCACGAGTTATTCGATGCGTAGACCTCTTCTTTTCTCACTTCATCTGGTTTTAAGATTATTCTGCAGTTTCTTGACTGAAACAAAATTCTCAATTAGAATATTTCCATGTTCTGGTATAAAGTATAGCTTCTGCGTTTATAGGTTTACGTCGAGCTTAAGCATCATGCGCCTCATCTGAAGAAAATCATTGATGATCAACAATCTCGGGTGCAAAAAGCCGAGCAAAAGCTGTTGAAAGTTGAGGAAAAGCAGGTAAAACTAGATGAAAGACTCGAACAAGCTGTTCAACGAAGCAGAACCATAGAAGAACGGTTATTGAAATTAAGAAACCTGCCCGGAACACACAAAAGACCGTTATCAAAAGCCGAACGTGAATTCAAAGCAGAATTAGGTAATGCCTTGTCAGTGAGTTTAACAATGTTTTTTCATGTAAATAAAAGGGATAATGACATGTTTGGGTCGCATATATTTTCTTAGGGATAGACACTTTGGTCCATTTTGTTTCACGTTTTTTGCATTTATATCCCCAATGTTCTGTCTTGGCCCTTGTTACCCCTAATCTATGTAGTTATTTACATTTCCAGTCCAGTGTGGCACTTGTCGAACATCGGGCATTGGAGGTACAACATGCTCCAACTACTGAAAATTCGACAAGTGACAAAAATAGACTGAAAATCTTAAAATGAAACATTAGGGATAAGTATGAAATAAAAGGGGCTGATAGTGTCTTTATCCCTTTTTCTTATTGCCTCAGAACTAGCCCATATATTTTTCATAATGACATTTTCCACCTCTATCCGTACTTTTTTGTTGCACTTTTAGGACACCTACCAGATCCGACTATTGGGCCAACGGTTAGTCAATGGGTCGGATCCGTTACGTGTCTTAAAAGTGTAACAAAAATGTATAGTTTGGGGTCAAAACTGTCATTACGGAAGATAGGGGGCGGTTTTAGTGGCACCACACTAAACCTCCTTTCGGCGTACCATATGGACGTTCAACCTCTGGAAAGTCGATTTTGAGGTCAAAATTCGACTTTCTAAAGGTCGAATGTCCACAAAGGTCGAATGTGTGGGACCTCTAGAAAGTCGAACCTAAGACACCGCTGAGGTACCACGGTAGATATTGTGTGGTGCCACTAAAGGCACACAAGATGGGGACTAGTTTTGAGACAACGTGAAAAGATAGGGACCAAAATGTCATTGTCCCTTTTTCTTCCCTTTCCTTTATGTTTGTTTGAATTCACATCAATGGAACATGTTTACAGATATATTTTCTGGAGTGGAAATAGACGCGTTGAGATCATCGGTCCAAGCCGTCGATGCACGGTTAAAGCGATTTCTACGTTCTCCTACGGGTAAACCACCGAACCAAGAGAGATTAGGAACAGCGAACAGGAAAGAATTTATACCAGAAGATGAAATATCACAGCTACAGTCTACAATTGCTAAGCTCTCCCTCATGAATGCTGACAACACGAAGAAGGTGAAAATCGTTGAATCTTCATTGAAAAACCGTGAAATCGGATTCCAATGATGCGTGTATTTTTTGTGCGTCTTTCGAAACCCTAATCTAGTTTAACATATTGATGGCCATTTGAAGATCAGTCTTGATTTTGTCAGCTCAGAATAGGAAGATAGAACTGATCAAGTTTGAAGAATGGTGTTATTTTGCAGTACTTTTTGGTCTATTTTCAATTCATCAAAGCAAAACAGTTGTTTTCATGTATATATGCTTGTTTTGTCGGGGTCCTGCACCAATTTTGTACATTGCTATGTTTTATTTTATGGGATAATGACATTTTGGTCCTTTATTTTTCTCATTGGCTCAAAACTAGACCTCGTCTTCTATAATGACACTTTTCACCCTCTAAGTACATTTTTGTTACACTTTTGGGACATTTAATGGATGTGACATGCTCAATAACGTCTGACCTAACCGTGAAGTGTCTTACAAGTGTAAGAGCATATACAATAAGCTATTTTTTGACATCGGTAAGTGTATTTTTCTAACAATAGCCATTGTGATTAAATAAATGAGGTTGCAATAGCCTCTTTTTTCCACCTTGTAAAGTTTCTCGTCGTGATTGTGGTTGGCTTTCTGTCCAGTATCTTTCTCACTCTCTTTAATAAAAAATAAACCAAAAATATTTTCTCTCTCCTTTAATAAACATAACCCGTCTCCTTCCTCCCCAGATCTTCTGCTGTTGCTCATCTTATATGGACCCTCTCTTTAACAACAATGGAGTATTCCTACTTCCTGTGGTCTTCCATCGGCAACTTCTTCACCGCCTTCCGGCGAATTGACCCAGTTCCCGGCGAACACTCGCACACTTTCTTTATTTGGGATTGATGTATGTTTTTTATTTCTTTTTTTTTTTTCTTTCAGATTGATGTTGAGATATTGTTGTTCTTCATTTGGTATTGCAGTTTGGATGTCTGCGTTTGAATTTTTTTTCCTAAAAAAAATTGAAAGTTGCTGTGGATATCAAACCTAGAACATCAGAAGTAGTTTTGTTTTTTTTTTTTTATTTTTTAATATTTAAACGAAAATTTTTTTGACACCATTTTTGTTTTTATTTGGGTCGATGCATTTATTAATGCTATTGTAGGAATGCTTGAGGATGAGATTGTGATTATGGTGACATGTAGATGCCACGTCAGATTTTTGTGTCTTTTGATGCAAAATACCAATAAAAATAGATTGTGTTATTGTACATGCTCTAATGATAGGTGAAAACCGCCATCATGGAAAGATAAAAGGCTAGTTCAGAGACAATAAGGATATAGGGAGGATCAAAAATGTCTTTTTATCCCCTTTTTATTTGTACTATATTTCACAACCAATTGTATGGTGATACATGTCACATACAATAACGGTTGACCTTCGGACGTTAGTAAGTAAACTAAGGTCTTTCGTTAAGCACAAGTGTAACAAAACGTATAGTTAAGCGATGAGGCATAAATATAGGGGAGAATTATTCTAAAGGACAAAAACATTTGTTAAATTAGCATTAAGGACATGTACTTTTGTTTTTTAGTAAAAAAGGCAATTTGTAGTTGTTAAGTACCAAGATACCTGTACAAACTACTCCTACCCACTAAAGCCACTATGAGCCGCACTAAAAGAGGGGTTTTTTTTTTTTTTTTTTTTTTTTTTTGTAACTGGAAATACACGTTCTCTCTCTCTCTCTCTATATATATATATATATATATCGACAATAGTAAGCAATAATTAGTATCGAGATAATGTGTCACTACTAATTGTCATACCGATTCACCGAAATTATATAATTAATTTTATTTAATTTGTCAATACCAATTGACACTACAACACTTGTGACAATAACCAGTGTGAGTCAATGTGTCACTACTAAATGTCACATTGATTCACAGATAATACACAACCAGCATCATTTAATTTGTCACTACCATGACACTATGACAGTAGTGACAATAAACGGTGTGAGTTGTCACATCGATTCACAGGTAATAAACAACTAGTGTCATTTAATTTGTCACTACCAATTATCACTATGACAATTAGTAGCGACACATTGTCTGACATTGATTATTGTAACTCTTGTCACAATGAAAATGAGTAGTGTTAAAGTGATTGAAAAATATATAAAAAAAAATATATATATATATATATATATATATATATATATATATATATATAAGTGGAAACGTGGTCTACTAGTCCACAAAAAAGGTGGAAGTGCATGCCAAATAGCAACGGCTATTCTAAAAATAAAAATAAAAATTTGCAATTGCTTTTAGTAAGGGTAAACTAGTACATATATTTGTCAAATTGTTCTTTTACTAAAAACAAAATATGCATAAATTTTACTATGGTCAGGGGCCAAAATCCTACTTGGTGTCTCCACCAATAGGAATTCAATTCACCAATGGAATCTACACCCGTAAAACTTTCCACCAATGTATTAAGCTTTGAAAGTCTTGACAGTGATCAAAAACTCGCACGCTGAATTGGCATAAAATTACTGCAAAATATGCATGTCTTTAATGCTAATTTCACAAATGTTTTTGTCATTTTTCATAATTTTCCCTAAATATAGCATGGTACACGTGGCGTAATCTTAAGAGGCGTTTGAGGACTTCGTGCGCTAGCTAAAAATAAAAAGGATAATCTCTTGAGCGATGCCACAACACCTTTAAAGAGGGTATCGACTATAAACACCCTTGAAGCCATGTTTTGATACCCTCGTTAGCCCTTCTCTAACGTGGGACCATGGCGGTTGACCACGTCTTCCTATGGTCATCTAGAATCTTAACCACATAGCTATGATTTGGGGTAAGTGTTAACGTGATATCGTCATGATTTAAAAACACGTGGAATGGTTTCCGGCACAATCATAGAAGAAGAATTCTTGCGTCGTGCTCCTTTTGTTGACCGGAAACCTCCTTTGGTTAGGCCAATAGATAAACGTCTCTGTCGTGCTCCTTTTGCTGACCGGAAACCACCTTTGGTTAGGCCTATAGAAATACATGTCATGCTCCTTTTGCTGACCGGAACCCGCCTTTGGTTAGGCCTATAGATAAATGTGTCATGCTATTTTTGCTGATGGGAAACCGCCTTTGGCTAGGCCTATAAATAAACATCTCTTCCGATGTGAACAAGGACAATGACGATAAAACTGAAAACTGACTATACTCAGAAGTCAAAACTACATCTGGTTTGATCCCAAACTTCAGGGACGTAGGCAGTCATCTCAGACTCAACCACATCCCCCTAAACAACCATATTCCTCGGTTACTTTAAATAGTAAATTTCATGATCTAAGCATTATAATAAAATCAAGTATAAGTAAAAAGCAAAGTATATATAACATTCTTCAAAGAATTCATAACATAGTCATTGACTACTACTACAAGTATACTTTTATTACTAATTATATCTGTGCTTCCTAATGCTTTATATATAAAATATAAATAATCTTTTTTGAGTCTTGTTTGTGTGTTTTGATCATGGACTGTCATACATTTCTACGTTGAACAAGAATCGGATATCGCTTTTTGGTCCTTGTAGTTGGAAAATAGACAATCTGGTCCTCCTCTGCTGGTTCCCAACTGCAGATTTTATACACAAAAAACAAAGTTAAAAATTTCATACCATAAATTCACAAGAAAACTGTATGCATATGTTTGAGTTTTTATCCTCTATGTTTCATCTTGAGACGTTAACCCTCTTTTATATATCAAGTTTTTATCGGTCTTAGAATGTCGTATCTTCAACGTTAATGTAAAAAAAAAAATTGAATAGTGAAACAAAAGGACTAAAGTGTCTTTATTTTTCAAAGGCAAATTAAGGGCGTACAAGTCAATAGGAGGATAAAAACTCTACATAAAATTGGGTTGAGGTTAGTCTTTGTTAAGCGAAGCAGGAGCATTCGTGTGAACAATTTCGTGATCGTTTGTTCATTTAGCTTAACGAGCCGAGCTCGAACATGACTGTAGGCTCGTTTGCTTAACGAGCCGAGCTCGAGCTTAGTTCGCGAACGTTCGATTATGTTCGCGAACGTGCTTATATAATGTACGCGAACATGCTTATATAATGTTCGCGAACATGCTTATATAAATACATCTATTTACAGTAACCTTGACTCAAAAGATGACAATTCATTCATCTAATAGATATTATAGATTTGATTTATATAATATTTAGATATTTTTATAGTAATTTTAGTTGTGTAATATATGTAATTTTAATGTCTAACATATTATTTTTACATTTGCATTTTATGTTTTATATTTTAACGAACCGAACTCGAGCCGAATTCGAGCCAACGTCGAGTCAAAAGGAAAAAATATGTCTAACGAGCCGAGCTTGAACGAGCTCGAACATTTCATCTTTTAAACGAGCCGAGCTCGAACAGAATTTTTTTGTTCGTTTATCAAACGAACTTGCTCGAACGAGCTCATGAGCTAAACGAGCTCGAGTTCGAACCACCAATACTCGGCTCGGCTCGGCTCGTTAACAGCTCTAGTTGAGGTCGTCTGCTGTGAAGGGCTGTGGCTGTGGTGGACTGTGAAGCAAAACGGCGTCGTTTCGGCCCGAAACGCGCGCCGCGTTCGAAAAAAAAAAAAAAAAAAAAAAAAAAAAAAAAAACACAATCAACACGGCGTTGCTTTGGCCCGAAACGACGCCGTTTCGGGCTTCAGCAGGGAAGCCCACAACAGAGGATCCCAATCCCATAAAATTGCGGTTGAAATTATTAATCGCATATAGGTTTAAACTCATAAATTCCTGCTCTGATATCAAATTTTCACTACAAAATTAAGAGAAAGAAAGAAGTAATATACCTAAAAGTCGTAACCATGTGGTGAAGGAAAATTGAGAGGACAACTCTAGCAAGCTCATATCCCGGACACCGCCGCGGTCCGCCCCCGAACGGCGTAAATGTGTTCGGAACCGTTGTAGTATTGTTCATCTGTTTGTCATCAAAATATTCCATTATTACCCCCCATTATAATTAGCAAGAAAAACCGAAAACGAAACATAAACCGAAACTAATGAACAAGATATGACTCATACCAAACGTGCTTACCGATCGATATTAGGTCTATAAAATACCAATAACATGACTTAAATGCGGTCAGAATACATTTTCTGGACTCAAGTTCGATCAGAATAACGTATACGTGTGAAAAGACTTTCCCATATTGAATTAAGTGATAGGATCTATGTTGCATGGGTACATATACACGAGTGTGGGATTTTCGAAAAGTACAGGACACAAAAACACAAAAGGCATACGTGTAAATACTTCCCCTCATTTTTGTCTTATAAGTTATAACTCGTTATCTTACGCTATTTACTCAATTTTCAACACGGTTTCTTGTACTATATAACTTTTGAAAAATACAAATTCGCTTCGAGGTGTGTACCCTACGTATCTTGTACGTATTTATGTCGATTACAGGACACACTGCTACCGGACAGAAATATCCGTATTACCTGTTGCCACCTCCATGGATTGAAAGAACGAGGATCTTTGAAGTGGTCTTCATTTAGATGCACTGCTCTCATTGATGCAAATACCTTCCAACCTTTTGGTATTATATATCCTGCAAAATTAATAAATAAATAAAGAATAAATACGATTCAGTATCACGTGATCTGAAGCTTCCCGTAATTGTTATATTATAAAAAAAAATAAAAATTATTCACACCTTTGATATTGACATCTTCCATGGTTCTTCTGAAAACTCCACTTATAATGCTAGTGATTCTAAGTGCTTCGTTCACCACCTGAAAAGAAAAAATTAAAAAAATTGCACCATAAGTCATGAGTACATCACTTTCATATATAATAAGTCAAATATTTTTTTTAGAAAGAAGCCACAAGACAAAAAAATTAATAAATGGAGTGCGGAAGGACAAAAGTAATATTTTAATGATTATAAAGGACAAAAATCACAATTATTACTTTAAAATTATTACTTCACGTGTTAACGTTACTTTTTGTGTTCACAATTGTTACTTCATATTTACTTTATTCCACATTTGTTATTTCATATTTGTTCTTCATAATTCTTACTTTTGTTCCGATTAAATTACTGTTATCTTTCAATTCCGATTTTTGATAATTTTGTCTTTCGGACAAAAATCTATTTTCTTGAAAGGTAATAAGTCAAATATTAATCCTAATATATAAGGTTTATATTCAGTTTTTATTAATAATATTTATATATATATAAAAAAAGACACTATAGACTTACACATTGAGTAAAAGTCATTGATTTGTAGTCTTCCCAATTCAAAGCCTCAAATGCTCCTTTTCTTGCTCTTATACCATCATGTTCTTCCTGCACATTTGAAGAAAAGTATTGAAGAGTTTTAAATGATAATTATTTACCTCTTAATCAACTTAAGCTTTTAAAAGAAATGATAATTCTAACATCTTCCATTTTTATTAGTTTGATTAGTTTCATTTCAATATTAGCAGAATTGCTCCAACAATAACACAAAACACACGTAAAGTCTACGGACAGAGTAATTTTATTAATGTAGAGCATTTTCACAACTACAAACAACATCATCGGAAAATTCTTGTGATGACTCCACATTCATGGAGTTAATATATGGAGTAATTTGAACCACATAGTTTAATTTTCTAAATAGAAACCGTATGGTTCATGATTCAATCACATAGGTAACTCCACAGGTATGGAGTTACACCGTAAGAACTTTCCAACATCACCACCCACCATTCCAAATTTAGACAAGTTTGGGTCCCACATATTGACTTGTGAACTCTATTTCCATTAGTTCATAAGAACATTCTACAAAATAATTATTCTTATCTCATCTCATCTAGTTACAACTTTTCACAATAGACATTGTTACATACGTGTTGATCCGTGGATCTATCGTGAAACCACACTTCGGATTAATTTTCGATTTTATAAAGGTCGAAAATAAGATAATCAACATCTACAAAACTTACATTCAATTTTATAAATATCAATTGTGGTGTTTATATTAACGATTATCATGCCAACTAGAGCTAGGCGGTTCCGTGTCTTCTGCGGGTTGGACCCGGCGGTTCCGAGTCTAAACCGCCCGGTCCGCGGAATCAGGAACCGGCGGTTCCACGCTTCCTACCCGGTTCTAGGTTCCACGGTTGGACCGGCCTCGAACCGGCGGTTCAAGGAACCGGACGAAAAACCGGCGGTCGAACCGGCTCGGAGGACCCGAACCGGCGGTTTTCTATTTTCAATTTTTATTTATTCCCTCCAATTGGACCAACATTCCAACGTATATATATTCAAAATTTTTGAATAAATTTTATTTTATTTTAAAATATCACACACTCATTACACTATAAATACATATTTTATTTTGAATATGAAGTGTATTAGACTATTAGTATGGTGTTAAGTAATGTGCATCAAGTGATTCAAGTGTGCATTATCATTATAGTATTGATGTATTGTTCAATTATGTAATGGTGTTGCTTAATAAAACAACTTTTATATACATTTTGCCTCGATTCATTAAGATATAAAATCAACTTATATACATAATATTATAAGTATAAATCATCGTAATCACTAAATAAAATATAAGTTTAATTTACTTACAAATCAATCATAAAAAATAAACAATTAGAAAACTATATTCTTTAATTTACTTACAAATTATCTAGAATATAAGTTATGAAATTAAATATTATATATAGATATTAAATTAAATATTATCAATGAGTGTGTTTTTGTTTTTAAAATATAGTTCTTTTATTGAAGGAAAAGAAATTTTATTAGCCCAAACCGCAATAAGAAATGAAAAGACATCATGCGGAAACTCCCAAACAATACGACTAATATGACTCAAGCACACGCCAGCCAACAAACGCTATTTGGAAAATTGCCTATGCTTTTGACGAAAGTAAAAGAAGAGGAAACAAAGGATGACAAAAGCGCACGTCAGTCACGCGCTAAACAAATTTTGTAAGAAAAATTTGATTTTTTTAGAACCGTGATCAGAACCGTAATCGAAACCATGATCTGAACCAAATCGGACAGGTGAACCGCGAGACCGGACGGACCGGACCCGACCGAACCGCTAAAACCGACGTTAAAGGAACGGCGGAACCGGCTAGAAATTAAAACCGACGGTTCCGGTTTCATTTTAGACCCGAAACTAGAGGGCCGTGGCAAAGGCCCGGAACAGGTCACGTCTAATGCCAATTATCATGCCGTAAAAGACATCCAATAGAAGTCCACCTACCGTCACTTTTAATAAAGACTTTTACCCGCACGGGGGAAGGTGTCGGTAGGTAAATAACATTCATTGTTTGTTTTCTGCAGCTGGGGTCAGCTAAAATTACTAAAAGCTGCCAACATATTTATTGGGTGGCAGACAAATCACGAGGGGTAGAACTGTAAAATCATAAGTGGTCTCCAAAAGATTAAACTTAAAGCTGAAAAAAAATTCAATTTTGGCAATATCTCTTCTCTTGAATGTTCTTTTAGAAAAAGCAAAGGGTGATGGTTGGTTTATAAGGGTTGGCTAAGTTTGTCTGTACCAATTCTTCAAACTCTATTCAATTTTGTTTTCACCTCTCAAATTACATTGAAACTTGTACTTTGACTTGTAATGATACTAATGATGTTGTCTACCTTTTTTATAATAAATGTTTGAGCCTCATTGTTCAGTCTCTAAAGTTTTATGGAAATTCAGAATCGAAGGTTATATCTTATTTGTATAGTTTGTGAAGATTTTCTGAGAAGTTTGTAAATCTTTTGTCGAGAGATTGCAATACGTAGTATTGAACTCCCACACACACTAAGTTAAATGCTACAACACATCTGTTATTTATTTTTATTTTTTTTACTATCGAGCTATGCTCATGAGACAAGTCTTACGTTTTGTATATGAGTAAGACAGAACACTGACAGACGAATGACAAATATGTTTTTTTATATTTGTATTGGCACGATGAGAATTGATTTTTCAATGATCGATTCTAGAATCACTCAATTAATCGTTCAATTTTGGACGGAGAGTAAAAATCATTCGTGATGCCACTAAAGTGTCACATGCATAAGTTTAGTTCAAATAGTAATCTATAGCGGTCCGAAAATACATATGACATCAGTCTTTATGTGAGTAATAATGAATCGATAACTTTAAACTCAGTCGTTCTCAAATTACCTAAAAATAGTTAATCTGAGTGATCAAATCATATCTCACCTTTATTCTTTAATACTTATCCTCCCGACCTTTCAACGTGGTATATTATGCTTATTTTATACCCTACTTTAAAACATAATATGTATAAAAAATAAATTAAAAAAATAAAACCCACCATGATGTCTAGGTGAGTGTCCGATATATGGATAAGAATTCAGATAAGATAACAATTGTTTCTAAGCCAAGATTCAGCCCAACTTGTTCTATGTGGTGGTGGACTCTATGGGCCCAAAAATGAACCATAACATATTTCGTCACATTGAATATACTTTCGGGATATTATATTGATTTTGATTTTTTCAGAATCAAATTTAAGCGCAAAATTCAACTAAGAGATCGATGAAATTCAATTTTAGCAAAGTCGATTTTCGTATGAACTGTGGTGTCTCGGTAGATTCGGTGTGGTGTTAATAACACTGTCCATTATATTCAAATAAGTGATATTTGTTGTGTTAAAAGTGATTATGATAATAATATTACTCAGATAATATGTAATGATACAATGTCGTGAGAGTAGCGCTACCCGAATATAATACGCACCTTTAGTTGGTCCAATGCACGCGGTGTCTCGGTCAGGTGTTTTACGGCAAGCGTCATTATCGTAGAAGTCGTATCATAACCACCCACCAACAAAGCTAGCAAGAAATCCACTATTTCCTCATCGGACAACCCTCCGCCGCTACCGTCCTCATCCAACATTGCCGCCAGCATGTCCTCCTTTTTCTCTCCTCCCTCCTTCCTCTCTCTCCTCCGCTCTCTCACCACCGGACTCAACGCCTCCGCCACCTTTCTTCTCGCCTTTCACACAATCAAAACTCAATTTCAATACATATGATTGATTTTTATAACTATATCAATTAATAAAACTGTTAAAAAACAATAAGTAAAATATGTATTCTGTTGCAGGGCCTCCCTATTAGAACATGCTATCGGATAACTGGCATGTATATAAAGAAAAAAAACAATTTTATCATTTATACACGTGATATATACGATAGTTCTTCCGAATCGAACTTTTCGCACCGTAATAGCACGGCGATAGGTGGAAGAGAGAATAGGCCAAGGACAGTGAAAAAGCCTTCAATAACCAACATATATTCCTTCATTAAATTCTCCGTCCATTGGCATTGATCAAAGCTCATCAATATCTTCACCGTTAATTGAAATGTAATCTGCAATTACAATTTACATCATAATTATTTCCATTAAATCAAAATTGATTAGTTATTAACAAATATTAACATACAAACAAAATAAAATAAAAGCACAATGATTACTTCAAACACATGCACATGTTGGTCCATGTTCTAAAGTCCAACAAAAACTTGTGTATTCTTTATCAGAAAGGTATCATTAAAGAGGATAACAAATGTATATTAAAAATAGTATAAAAATAATAATATCATTTTCTTAAGGAAATCTGACTCATGCCTTCTACTATGAATCATTATCATTAACAAAAAAATATAAAGATATTAAATAGATAAATAATAAGGAGACCCCGTTTAGCTAAAAAAAATAAGGAGACCCCATATAAGAACTCAAGTGCAAGCCTAACTTGTCCCAGTATTAATTTGTATATGAGAACAAATTATAGGCTCAAAGTGCACAAATTTTATGAGAAATTTTCGTATGGTACGTCGGCAGTCGGCAGGTGCATATATGTATATTTAAACTCGAAAATATTTCTCCCCTTTCAACTTATCTGAGTCTATTTTCTCCCCTTTCAACTTATCTAAGTCGGTTGCAAAAATCATTTGTTGCATTTTTTATCAGTTACATTTCAATGCAATATTTTATGGTATTTTTTCTTGTTTTACTTTTATTTATTGCAATATGATAGATAAAAAAAATACCACATTAATTATATCCAAGGATTTTTTTGTCATTTCCTTTTAAAGTCAATGCATTAACTCATTTCTTTTTAATATGCGTGATTTTGACAACTGACTCAGATAATTTAAGATGGAGAGAGATATATATATATATTTTTTTTTTTGAGAAAATATTAATATTTTTCAATGCAAATGATAAATACCGAATACCACTCATGTTTTCCGATTAATTATATCTGCATCGTACATATATACGGTTAAACTTCGATAAATAAATATATCGACAAATGAATAACCTAAATCGAATGAATAATTTTCTAAGATTCTCGACTTTGACAGAAGCTTTAAAATAATATTCGATAAATAAATAACCTCGATAAACGAATAATTGTTTCTAGTCCCGAGAGTATTCATTTATCGATGTTTAATTTTACTACCTAAATTTTTATAAGGAAAAACATAGGGTGGAATGATGATGGTGTAAATATGGTGTACACTTGAGTGAATAATTCTATCACTTACCTTTTTTTATATATAGTCTATACAGTGTACTTGTTTTTTTTCCTTTCGTTTTTTTGTTTTTTCTTTTCTATATACTTCCTCCTTTCCTGATTAAATATCGCAGTTGTCAAAATAAAAATTACTTTTTTATATCATAATTACATTTCCAATACATATTTTAATACATTTTCCCGTTTTTTCAAGATTTATTTTTTGAAATACTCATTTTCTTAATCCGTGTGTTTTTCTCAAACACGAGATATAATTAGGAACAGATAGAGTAGTCAATTACATGAAAATAGAAATTTATTAAATTTTACCTCAAAACAAAAGAAAAAAATTTATTAAATTAATTTATATAAGATCGTTACCTTTTTTGCTTCGTCCATGAGGAGTACGCGGCCGGACCATGACTCCATATTAACCCGAACCAACCGGTCGATATCAACCAACAACCGGTCTTTAATAATCGGAGAATTAGCAAAACTCAAAGTTAAAGAATGCATTCTTCTATGTAATCCCCCTCTCATAAGCAACAACGAATGTTTCCCAAGCAAATTCGATATCGAACCGGGATAGCTCGACTCAAAAAGCTTCCCTTCGTTCTGTAGAATAAAACGGTTCGTTTCTGGGTCAGCTGAAAAAACCGTCGGTTCACCGAAAACATGTGTACTGAACACACTACCGAATTTCGACACCCTTTCGTCTATGAATGGTTCTGGGTTTTCGGTTTTGTAGGCTGAAATGAGTTGAAGGGTTTCTCCGATGAAAGGCAGGCCGGAGTTTCCCGGTGGAAGACGGCGTTTCCGGCGGCTGAAGTGGGTGGTGGTGGCAATGAATAGAAAGAATGTTAGAAAAATTGTTGAGAGAGAAAAGATGGTGGAGAGAAATATGTCCATAGAGGGGCTAGAGGCCATAACTTTGAGAATGGTGTGAGAGATCATATAAAGATTGAAAGGAAAAGAAAAAAAAAGAGAAGTATGGATGCTACTTATATAAAAGAGAAAGTTGATGGTAACGTATCAAACCTTTATGATACAACGAGTGAATACGTGAACCTATATAATAATCATGGGCCCGACATCATACGGTTGTTGGAAAACGAGTAAATACATACATGAATCGAATAAAATTGTGTGGTCAATATAAAGTAATATAGGTGTCTTTCCATATAAGTGTCCACCTTAGACTTTCCAATATTAGTAATAATCATGGGGCCGACATCATAGTTTTTTTTGAAAAAAGACATTATAGTTAAGGGTGAAAAATATGTTGTATCAGTCGTTGTGATACAATCATTATCATATACTTTTACACATTTGATTATGGGAACCTATATATATAACGATCAATGGATTCTACATGTATAACAGTTAAATATGTAAAAATATGTTGTATCAATCGTTATGATACACCATTGTAGGATTAGTATTCCCAACAGAGATATGTTACTGACCGATACAACATTTTTTTTACACACTTGCTAAAATTCATTGACCATGATGCAGTTCTACCATAATTATTGATGTCAAAATCTGTACATAAATTTACACTTGTAGTAAAACTCGTTGATCATGATGTAATTTCATCGCGATCAGCGGTCATCGCTTTTATGGTCATTCGATATGACACAGTCGTAATGGCGATAGCATCACTCTTGTACTACGACTAAGTGAAATGTGATAAATGTTATCACTATTATAATCATATTCAATGATATAAGAAAATATTAATTATAAATTTATAATTAGTTACGAAGAGTCGTGATGCAATAATTGTTGTGCTGCTACTAGAATTACCGTAAAATGACAAGATATGGGATTGTTGGATGGAAGAGGGGCGGGGAGCAGCGGGGGTGGGGGGGGAGGGGGTTGGTGTTGAGGGATAGGGGTTTAAAGGAGATAGAGACTTGGGAGGACAGTAATTAATGGAGGCGCACGGGTGGGTATGAGTTAAAAATCTGTGACCATGAAAGGATATCTAGTAAATGTGGGCCCTTTAGTATTGCTTTTTACAATTACTATCTTGATATTTACTCCTTCAATAAAAATTACTACTATTGTCTTTAAAAAAAATTAAGACTAGTATATATTTTAGAAAGATACTTACTCCGTTCCAAGATATAAATCCGTTTGGAAATTTTCACACTGATTTAAGAAAATTCTTTAAATTAATTATGTATCATTATTTTTTATAAAAAATTCTGAAATGGCATTTGACTGTTAATTATTAATACAAAGTATTGAAAAGTAAATGAGTTATATAATAAATAAGTGATAAAAAGAGAAAAATGTAATAAATATTTAATTGATTTTCTAAATTAATTTATATTATGAGACAAAATTAAAAAGATAAATAGACTAATATTTTGAGACGTAGGTAAGTTAAATTTGGAAAATACAAATGTAATTTGTTCATTATAATAATGCTTAATTTAGAGATTATATAGGTATACATATACTTATTTGAGTAAATATTCTCTTGATGATAGTTATTTACTTAGCCTTAGTTGAAAGAAATAGTACAGCAGGGAATATTTTTCATTAACACAATCTAACAGAAAGTTTGTACAAGTTTTTATATGGATAATGTCACACCACACACATAGGTGGCATATCAACACAATACCATAAATACCCTACAAATATATAAAAATCATTTCTTAACTCCCCCTCTCAAACCAGATACACCTGAAATGACATTCAACTTGCTTCTGAAATTACTAAACTGATTAACATGAAGAGCTTTGGTAAAAACATCAGCAATCTGAGCCTCTGATGGAATATACACTTACTGAAAGTTCTTTGTTGACGATTTTAACTCTAATGAAGTGCACATCCACTTTATATGCTTAGTCCTTGCATGATAGACTGGATTCTGAGCAAGTGCAGCAGCTCCTAAACTATCACACCAGGCAATGGGAGCTTTGGACATCCGGATCTTCATCTCTTTCAATAGTTGTGAAGTCCAGGTTAATTCAGCAGACAAGATGGCTAAAGATCTGTACTCTGACTCAGGACTAGATCTTGAAACAATAGCTTGTTTCTTTGAACACCATGAAATCAAAGAAGGACCAAGAAATACACAATACCATGTTACAGATTTTCTGTCTAAAGGGTAGCAAGCCCAATCAGCATCAGGAAAACCTTGCAAGCACACTGATCCACCTGCTGGTATGAATAGACTGTAGTGCAGTGTGCCTTTCACATACCTGAGCACTTTCTTCAAGGCTATCCAATTCTCCACAGTGGGTGCCCTGCATAGACTGGATTAAATAGTTCACAACATAAGTTAGGTCAGGTCTAGTTGAGGTGAGGAATTGTAGACCTCTAATAGCACTTCTGTACATAATAGGATTCTTCATAGTTTCCCATTGGCCTGGACTCAGATGACTCCTAACTGTCTTAGGAGTGTTACAGGGCTTGATATTCTACATGTTTAGTCTTTGTAACAACTGCCCTGCATAATGTTCTTGAGATAAAGTTAATCATGTAGTATCTCTATATGCCTGCATTCCTAAAAAATGAGAGATAGGACCTAAATCTTTGAGAGCAAGCTTGGAATTCAACATATGTTTGAACTTCTGAATGAGACTATCAGAACTACCAGTCACCAGGATATCATCTACATATATGAGAACATAGAGCATTTGACTGTTTATTTGCAGAATGAACAAGGAATTATCAGCTCTAGACTGAGAGAAACCCCAATTTAACATTTGAGATCTGAGAGCACCAAACCAAGCTCTAGGTGCTTGTTTAAAACCATATAGTGCCTTCTTCAATCTGCAAACAAAGTGGGGTTAGAATCCTCAAATCCTTCAGGTTGTGGCATGAATATGTCTTCCTGAATCGGTCCATTCAAAAAAAGCATTGTTTATATCAATCTGTCTAATGGACCATTTAAACATAACTGCAACAGATAGAACAATTCTAATAGTGGATGCTTTGGCTACTGGACTGAAAGTCTCAGTAAAGTCAACACCATACTTCTGTAAGTACCCGGCTTTGTGTTTCAAAATAGTCCCATATGTTCTTAGTTTCAACTTAAACACCCATCTATTTCCCACAAGATTCTGACCTGCTGCCGTTGGTACCAAGTCCTAAATATGATTCTGTTTCAGGGCTTGAAATTCTTCCACCATTGCCTGCCTCCACTGAGGGCTATTCAAGGCATCAGATACCCTTACAGGTTCAAAAAGTTGAGCATGGATATTGGACTGAGTGATAGATGAATGATAAGCTTTAACCTTGAAAATCCCACTTTCGGATCTGGTTTGCATAGGATGTCCTACTGCTCTAGGAAGACTTTGGTTTGTTTCAGCACTTTCAGGTAAAGAGGAAGAAGAAGATTCAGACTCATGTTCAGATGTCTGTGAGAGGATAGAAGAGAGAGACATGTGTGAAACACTAGGGTTTCTGGCAGAGTAGTAGGAGTAAGACTATTCACATTATCACTTTGATTATCATCATAATTGTTGGGAGACACCTCCACATCCTGACTGACAGACACATTGAGGTCCTTACTCTTGGAAGTTTGAGAATGGATATTGGATTCATATCCAGTGAAATTCAGGTGAAAGCTAATGACAAAATTAGGGTCAAGAAGCACACCTCTGTTAGGTCCTTGTGCAAAGCCATTTTTAAAAGGGAATTCAGACTCATTAAAAACAACATCTCTACTAATGTAGATCCATCCAGACTGGTCAAGACACTTATAACCCTTATGTTGAGGACTCAGACCCAGGTTCACACACTTTATAGAATGATAACTGAATTTATGACTATTGTAGGGCCTGAGGTTAGGATAACAAGCGCATCCAAACACTCTGTACTTGGTGTAATCAGGTTTGACTTTAAGGAGAACTTGAGAAGGTGACTGATTATTTAAAACAGGGGTAGGAAGATCATTGATAATCTGAACAGCTTGTTCAAAACCATTCCACCAAAACTTCAGAGGCATGGAAGACTGGGCTAAAAGAATTAACCACATTTCTACTATATGTCTATGATTCCTCTCAGCTCTACCATGTTGACCATGTGCATGTGGACAATGATGTCTAAAGGTAATCCCATTTTATTTCAAAACAGATTCAAACACTCCTCAGTCTGACTGCAAACATTTAATAGTAGTTTGGAATTGGTTTTCAACAAGTTTTTTGAAGGAGAGAAAGGCAGATAAGGCATTAGACTTGTGTTTAAGAGGATATATCCATGTGTACCTAGAGTGGTCATCTATGAAGTGAATGTAATACTGATACCCTAAGGTAGAAGTGACAGGTGCGGGACCCCATAAATGAATATAAATCACATCAAGAACAGACTTAGCATAAAAAGTAGACTTATTATAAGGTAAGCAATGCATTTTACCAAATTGACAGGCTTCACAGAAAGAAAGATTATCATTAAAAGCAACATCACAAGAGTTTAATACATTTTTCAAAACAGATTTAGAAGGGCAGCCAAGTCTTTTGTGCCAAACATAAGAGTTTTTCTCAAGTAAAGAGGAACAAACAAATGTATTACAAGAATAATTATTAGGCTGAAACAACTTCTTGGGGTGAAGGGAGGTCTGTTGACTGGAGCTTTGAACAACAGGAATTTGGTAGAGACCATGCCTAAGAACTCCTGTTTGCAGCAGGGTCCTTGTTTCCTTGTCCTCGACATAACAACACTGATTTTCAAATTCAATTATGATAGGATAATCATTGGTTAATTGAGACACACTAACAATGTTTTTTTTTCCATACTAGGAACATGTAAAGAGTTTTTAAGGTGAAGTGGTGTGTTGGTTTGTGTAGGTAAAATACAAGAGCCAATGTGTTTAATAGGAAGATGCTCACCATTCCCAACGGTTTGGCTATCTGATCCTGTATAATCCTCAGTGAGATGCAGATTGTTGATGTCTGTGGTGATATGGTTTGTTGCACCACTGTCCATGTACCAGGCCGAGTCTATTGTGCTTTGAGGAGTGGCAACAAAAGCCTGTTTAGAGCTATTAGAGCTAGGAGGTACAAAGTCCTCTTCAAACCTGTGCCATCAAGCAGTCACTATGTGTGCAGCTTTTCCACAAAGTCGACACATAGGTCTGTTAGAAGAACTGTTGTTGGAGTTTTTGCCACCCCTTCTGCCTCTATTGCCTCTACCACCTCTACTTCTATTGATGGAATTTGAAGGATTTGCAGGTCTAGGATTAGAGTTGGATCTAGGACTTGACCTGCTAGCAACCGAAAGGAGGGACCTCCAGCACCATCACTTGGAATACCTACATTGAACCCGGCAAGCAATCTTTCATGAGTTAAGAGCTGAGATTGAACCTCTTGCCAGTTCATGATTCCAACTCTTGAAGTCAAGTTCACTATGACTGCCTCATATTCCTTCTCCAGACCAGCTAAAGTGGCTAAGATCAACTCTGATTTTGAGATAGGGTAACCTGCACCTACTAGATTATCAACATAAGACTTCATTTGTGCTAAGTAATCAGCCATAGACTTGGACCCTTTATTAGCTCTAGTCATGGCACTTTTGTATTCTAACATTCTTGATTCTGCTTGACTATTAAACAAAGTCTCCAAGGTCATCTAGATTCCTTTTGTAGAGGTACATCCAACTACCTCTTGTAAGGCTTGTCTGTCGTAGAACTCATCAACCACTCAATCAACAACCGATCTGTAATGTTCCACTCTTCGGTTGTTGAGGTCTTTGAAAAGGGGATGGAGACAAGGAAACATATCCTAGTCTGTGTTGTGGATCTTCACCAAGAACTTGATTCTCAAGTCTTTGACCTCTAATGATGGGTAGTACCGTAGACTTCCAGAGCAGATAATTAGATCTATCCAATTTGACATTACAGGTCTGACTCATATTTTAAAAACGGCATATTAGAGATGGGATGCATACAGAGACCCAAGAGAGGAGAGTGGTGGTACATAAGAATAACCAAGAGTGAAGGCACCACCAGTAGGATCCATTCTTCCAAAGTTCTATCCGGAAATCGGAGGTAGACTAACTCCAGAGAACATCCCTGACTACATGAAGCTAAGTGGAGGAAAAAAGGTTGCTCCAAACATCGAGGTTAATGCAGCTCCGGAAGGGATTGCCTGAAAACCAATTGATACATCACTACCTTGAGCTCCAGTCATTACACCAACACTGATTTGTGGGTTTGTCACAATTGGGGTTAGCACGCATTGTTCTGCTGCGATTGATATGGTGGAAACCGCATGTTGACGCGCGGTGCTCATTTCGGAGAAGAAGACTACGCCGCATACCAAGCTCGCTACCAAGTTGAAAGAAATAGTACAGCTGGGAATATTTTTCATTAACACAATCTAACAGAAAGTTTGTACAAGCTTTTATATGGATAAAAATGCCACATCACACATAGGTGGCATATCTACACAATACCCTAAACACCCTTACAAATATATAACCAATCATTTCTTAACTTCCTTACTGTGGTGTTTGATACACAATAATGAATAGGATAACTTGGTTTGAATGAAATGTAAAAAAGTTTTTATTCCAGCATTTTCAGATACATGATGTATAAATAATGTTTACCTTATTACTATGTGGTATTATTCATTATGAATGCTGTAATATATATATATATATTTATTTATTTATTTATTCATATTAATATTTAAGAGTGAAAAATCATTAATCGACCCATTCGCTCGAACCCGTTTACGACCTGTGAAAAAAAAAAAAGAAAAAAAAATAAAAGACAACCTGTGAAATAAAATAAAAAATATATATATATAAGAGACAAACTGTCCCCTTCTTCGTGGAAAATTATCCCATTATCTCCCCCCCCACGATCACTGATCACCATCTCCTCAAATCAATTACCACAATTCGAAAGATAACTGCCGTCCTTTAATTTATTCCAATAAATCAAATAACCGTAACAATTTCCCAATCTTTCATCTTTCATGTGGAATGCTACTACATCAGGTAATCTCAAAACTCGACTTTTCCTCTTACTTTTTTTTTTCCAACTGCCGGAATTTTGCAAGGAATTGGGATTACAAGAAAAACTGACGAAATTTTTCCTCCTCAGTATTGGATTAACACAAAGAAAGAAATTAAAAATCTTGGTTCCTTATATCAAGTTCCGCAGATGAAGCCAACAAAGTTTATGGATCATCTGAAGTTTGTTTCAATTTTTTTTCCTGCATCTTCTACGGGCTTTCATGTTGAAGAAAACCGAGAATGTTATCTTTGATTTGAATAATCATAGAATATCAACAATCTATCTGTGAAAAAGAAAATTGGAAATCAAAGAAATTTTGTTTTGCTTAATGACTCATCTCTGTTTTCTGTTTTCATATAATTTTTTTTTCCGGACATAAAACATCAATTCCTTCATTGGGCTAATTAAATGATTATTTTTTATACATATGCAGTTCATATTATTCTATGGTACGAGGTCATTGCTTAGTTTTGTCAAAGAACATGAAGATTGCAGATCCTTTAATCAAGTTGAGGCAAGAGCAGTGATCCCATGTACAGGATAACGTTGTCAGTTGTCACGTTAGGGCATTACAATTTAGGTGCATTTACCATTTCAGTCGTATGATATTTTTTTTTCCATTTCCATTTTTATTTTTAGAATGCATTTCTAGGGTGCAAGTGTGCAAATGATAATGATGATCCCATTGTGACTGATAAGGGACACACATAAATGATTTGTACATGCATTAAGAAAGATATGAGATATTTGTCAGTGCAAGAAATGCGTTGTTGCAGCTTCGCTAATATGGTTGGGGTTGACGCCCAGAGAATACTATGAGGTGCGGTTTAGGTCTATTGTTTTTAGAGTAATTTTTTCAAAATATATTCATGTATCTGATTGATGAGTCATAATAAGATAATGTCAAATTATAGTGTCATTGTGATAGATTAACTCACTTGAATTGAAGTTAATTTTCTGGTTTTGGATTGTTCTTTATATATATATATATATATATGTGTGTGTGTGTGTGTGTGTTCAATGATTTTTTTTTAATATATGAATATTGCAATGGAAATATTGTACAATTAAATATTTTCAGATTTCAGATGTTATATGTTATCAAACATTTTCACATTTCAGATTTCAACTACTTATCAGATTCAGATGATTTCGTGATTGATTTCAAACTTGGATTTACAAACTACTTCTTCTTTCATCTCATCTGCGCTCATTTTTATATTCTCTAAGGAAGAGTGAATTCCTGAATTCATTCGCATGTAAGTATTATGATTTTGCTGTCATTCCATTGTCAAAAAGAATGGTGTGTTTTTTAAAGATCGTTTTTAGATATTGTCATACTATTATAACTCATATTGAATGAAACCACTTTTTTTTTTTTTTGTTTTGTTTTGTTTTGTTTTGTATTTTATGTTTTCTTTTTTAGAAACAATTGCTATATACATACAACCCGTGCATTTGTATGTAGCTTTTCCTACTTGTATATATCTAAAAGGGTAAAGGGGACATAAATACCATACCAAACCAAAGGCCAAACGTTTATGAATTAATCAATGCGTTGAATGCATGCATGTACACATATAAAACACTATTTTCATATCATTATCAAATGTTCTTTATTTATCTTTAATTTATAACCTTGTTTCCCGATGCATGCATGATGGATGCATACGTTAGATTAAAAAATTATCATAAAACTTTTTAAAAAAAACTGCACTAATACTAGTAATTAAATGTATCAAATCTTGTACGAAAAAGACATATGAATGTTTAAAATATAGATAAAATGGTACTCACAAAACTTACCTAATCATATGAATCTTGCATGAACTTTAAGTACTTCCCTTTGCATTACAAAATCAAAATATATTATCATTGCATTATACAATACATTATATCTGCAATGTAAATAATTCAAGAACTCGATTGGATAAGACGAATTTTCGCAAGTTTTCATAAATAACTCAAAATGTCGATTGAATAAGACGAATTTCCGTAAGAAAAAAGAAGTTTTACAGTGCATGTACTAAAATATAGTTAGGCATGAAAGCATTTTTTGTTGTGCCCATGAAACTCCATAGTTTTACTAATGATATGAAATTGAAATGCTTATTTGTGAATGAAACAAATATCAAATATCTTTTTTTTTTTTTTTTTTTTTAAACTCAGATTTCAAATATCTATTTGATATTCATGGAGTTGCAGATATCCGCATAGGGCGGTAATAAGTTCTACCCGAGTTGTGCTTAAGATACGGGAAATATATTGAAAATTTTATGGTGGTCAATGACTATCAAACTCAATGGACATATGTCATCATATTTGTGAATATGATAACGTGTGTTAATTTTTAACCATTAAATTCAAGATTGAGTTTGATGGTCCATTACGGTTAATTCTTCCCTAGTCACTCCACGTATGACGTATGTTACTCCTCAAATGGACTTCCATAAAAGAACTTCCCGTCAATTAACTCCATAAACTTTGCCGGAAATATTAATATTTTTGAGTGATTAACTGTCAATTGACCCGCAAAAGGCCAATTGACCCGACCCATACCCGGTTTTCAGCCCTTTACAATCCCACAACCTTAAAAAAAAAAAAAACCCCACGACCTTAAAAAAAAAATTAAAAATAACAAAAAACAAAACTCTGCGCAACTCCCCCACTATCCCTAACCTCCAACATTAAGGATGATAATGGGTACGGGTGAGTACGGGTTTGGCTATATCCATACCTTACCCATCAAAATGCTATATCCATACCTTACCCATACACCCCGAGTTTTCATTAAGAGTAAAATGGTAATTGGTTCTTTAGTTATAACCTAATCACTATTTATCCTAATTATTTAAGTAAAAAGGGTTAATTATTAATTGGGATTTATTAAAAGGTATTTAAGGAAAATATCCCCCAATAAACCTCATTATTTCATTCACGTTAAATTTTTCTGGGAATTGGAAAAAAAAAGGGGACGACGACTTTGAGAAGGGAGAAGGAAGAACAAAAACTTCGACCGTGCGGATAATTGAATTATCGGTTGAGCAAGCAACAGTAGAAGAAAGTGATTACCGCGAGAAGACGATCGTTTCCATACTAACCATTTGCAAAACAGTAAGTTTTCGTTTTAGCCCTAAAATATTAATATCTTGATCGTTCTTGATAAAAGTTCGAGCTTTAATTATGTTAAGGGTTGTTTTAATTGTAGTATATCGTTTTTGGATCGTAGATTTTTCGTAGAGGTTGTGAAATCGAAGGATTCAAGCCTTTTGCTTTCAATTTTCTTTTGGAAGTCGTTTTAATCGCAATTGAGGTAAGCGATGCCGTTCTTAACGTATTTAGGATGCTTTCAACGATATTTAAGTGTGTGTTTATTTATTCATGGTTGTTATTTTATCTTTCATAAATTCATTTTTTATTTTCGCATTTGACTTTTTTAAATAGATTTTGATTAAGCGTATTTAATGTTTTGAATCTCATTAATCGATCCAATATTTTACATACATATGATAAAGTATTACTTAAACGATATAAATGTAAAAATATTGGATCATTTAAATGAGATTCAAAAGATTAAATACGCTTAATCAAAATCTCTTCAAAAGTTTCAAACATAACAAATAAAATGAGACGAGAAAGATGTTATAGGTTGTTTCTTTAAATTATTTTTATATAATTGTTGCTGGTAATTGCCGAAATATGGTAGGAAAAAATAGGACTTTGATGCATGATGCTTACTGTACTGCTGTAGCAGTGGGCCGTACATGAAAATAAGAAGAAAGGGAACATGTTTTAATTTCTTTTGGTGTTGAACCTTGTGTTTGGTTAATAAATAAATAAATATATAATTTGGAACAGAAGGGATACATAGCAGCAGTAGAATAGAAATAATAATAATGATAAAGACTACGCAGGTAGTCTCCAAACTAAACTAAACTACACCTGCTACTTTGCTTCCTTCGAGGAAAGAAAACGATAAATAATAATAATAATAGTAATGATAAAATACAACGGTGGTACTTATGTATCTAAATATTATTCCAGTAATGTTACGGTTTGGAATGTATGTCTTTTGAGCATTAATTAATTGGAATGTGTTTCAACTTCCGACTTGCGCCGGTCTTAAAGATCAATCGCCATTAACCGAGGCCTCTTCATGGAGAAGCCAGTGTAAGAAAGGCGGTTGTTTAGACCTTGCTGCAGGTCATGGTTTAGTAGTCATTTGGCGCTTTTACAACGTGTTAGGTAGTTAATCTAGATTATGGTGATTGTAGAGGTCCTTGGAAGCCTTTTAAGTGGAATGAACTTAGGTGGTTAGATTAATGCGTAATAAACATATGTGATAAGTCTAAAAGCTAAAACGTTGTAATTCTTGGTGAGGCACATTTATGATTCGCATCATGGAATCATTTCTCATACGTAACGGACAATAATCGGGTTTTGGGAAATGTTCCACACGGAACCATCCGTGTCATATGAGGTGCTGAATATGTCTCGGTGCATACCCATCATTCGGGCATTGTGTCCTTTAATTACAATGTAACATAGATAATTGCTCGTGATGGTGCTAACAAACATAGCAGAGGGGAGTGTATTTTAATGCAACATATGTGGTAGAGATTGTAGAATTTACTTGTTATGTATGATGTGTTATATATTGTGTGTAACCGGTTCTTCTACCCCTTACTAAGTACGTAAGTACTTACCCCTCTTCTCTCTCTCCCACCCCGAGAAGGTGATTGACAGGATGATGTTGATTTTAGTTATGACAACGGAGTTGACAGAGCCGACGCTTGAGCTCTAAAGTTACGATGACTTGGACATTTATCTTATGCACTTTTAATCATTCAGTTTTGAGACAGACTTAGTATCTTTTTAGTTTCATTTGGGATGTAATAAGTCACAACAACATTTATTTTGTTGTTTTGTCGGTCAGTTTTCTTAGACGTGGATTTTGGGACTTGGTGATCCGTTGTTTGTCGTTTGACATTCTCTTCCGAGTTATCTTTTAGTCCGCTTTTACTCTGATTGATTGTTACGAGGCTTATGTATATATTACTTTTGACGATTTATAAAATTAATATATGCATGCTAGGCGTTCTTTCTGGATAAGGACTCGGTATCCGGGACGGGGCGTCACAGTTGGTATCAGAGAAAAGTTCCTATCTTACGTCTAAGTTTGTAACTTAAGTTGAATTTTATAAGTCTCTTCAGCTGCTTAGCTGGCCCTTTCTTCTTGACAGAGGGCTAAGAAAACTGCAAGGAGCACTAGTAAGTTAGTCCATTAAGCAATCAATCCTTACGGTTGAAGTCTTTAAACCAAACCATGTCACCTAGGATTAGGTGAAACCCCTTTTAAGTAAATCTTTGGGATCGGAGTCTTATGCCTACACCTTTAAGTTGAGGTCCTCTTGGTTGAATTCTTTTTACATTCCCTATTGTGATCTCTCCACTTTTTTTTTACACCTCGATGTCGAACACTACACTTTGGCTTGACCTATCCTTGTAGAGAATGATATCCGACTCAACTCTTCAAATCCTTTACTCCCTCTCTTCACTATCGGTTGGTTTGTGTTTACCAAAATTCTTTGACCTTACTTTGAACGAAATGGGTTCTACACGGACTCCATATACAATTCTATCATTTCCAAGTACTTCTCACTCGTTTCAGCTATTAGTGTTAAAGGTCTTCTGCTTTGGCACAAAGTTTTCATCATCCTCGTGGTTGGCTTAATCCAACACGAGTGAATGCCTTTTGTTTTGGTGTTTGCCTTTCATGTAAACCCATTTTCCCTGCTCCAAAAATTCTGAAAATGTTCAGCAAGATATACCACTGTTTTATCTACAACTTCTCTTCTTACATCAACTCGATAATCATTATGGATTGTTCAGAAAATTTATGTTAATGCCGGACACTCTGTCCAGAAAATCTGCAGCATCATTTTCACTTCTTCTTCTGTTTTGAATAGGTTAAATACCTTCAATTGACCTGAATGTTTGGTATGTTGCATAAAACACCTTTATATACAACTTTCCTTTTGGAATCAAGTCCAAATTCCTTTTCGTTTGATCACAAACTGCAATCCGAGTCGGTGTTTAATAATCTGAAAATTCGACGTCAGACTCGCAACAATAAATTTTTGACCGACTTATTTTCCTTCAAAAATTCTAATCTCTTTCTATCACCTGGGAACTCCAGTACCTACATATTTTCTCTTTTGATCGTGCTCAAATTCCTTTTCGTTTGGGCTGCACAAGTAGATAATATCAGATCCGGAGTAAATATCAACTCCAACCGCCTGAAAGGTACCCTCACCTCTTTGACTTAGGGTTAGGCTAAGAGAGTAGTAAGTTATGATTATTAGGCTCTAGAAGTTTCCTGGAAGTTTGATCTCCCTCTAGGTTAAATCTTGTATCAGAATGCTTGTGAGTTAATTGTTGTTTCTTTTGCAGCTATACACAAGCACCAAGATGTTACCTTCCGGTATGCCACGCTTGAAGTTCAAATCCCTTTTTTGCCTTTCTTCAACCATGCATTTTCTAGTAAATTACTTCCATTAGAATCCTCACTTGAGGTTTTTGAGTTCTATAACTTCTCGCCATCTTCTGTCACGAATTATCTCAGAAACGTATCTCCTGAAGCCTTCCTTTGTGAACAAGTTCACTCCTTCTTACTTTTCAAAATCAAAGAAACAAGTGCTCTCTAATGTTGCGTTGTTGTACTTTCATTCTTCCTTTCATACCTGAAATTGATTAAAATCTCCTAATGACAGAACATTCTTCTTACTTGTGTTCATTCTCAGCTTCCCTCCTAAGGGTAGTGTTGATATTGTAAGCTTTCCATCTAATGCTGCCTGCTCTTTCAAGGTATGCATCTCACCATTTTTCCAGTCAGGTCTTAAAGCCTACTATGACATACATTTGCAATTACTTACCCTCAACCTTTTGGCAATCTACGCTAAACCAGTTCAAGCAGAAGGTAGTCTTTGCCAAGATGCCTTCCGAACCTATCTTGCCAACCAACATATGGACTCACATACCATATTAATTTCAATTCGATTAATGCACCTTGAGCCTTTTCAACTTTAAATCTCTTTCAGGCCATTTAGAGCCATGAACCACCGGACACACCTTTTGGCGTTCCCTCTTCTGTCTTGGTGTTTCCATAACAATTTTGTTACACCAGTAGAAATGTTTATTCTAATTTAAACTTTTCATTCCCTCATAAGGAATGCCCTTGATCGCTTATTTTTCGGCTTTGTACTATTCCTCTCGAGTAGTGCAACCATGAACCCTTGACTTGGATCATCAATGATCTTTTAAACTTCTTTTGAAAGTGTTAATAAACTCTATTAAATCAAACGTTATCTGACATTTCTTAAGTGTCTTTTTATCCTTTACTTAAAGCTTGTTTATCGCAGACCCATTTTCAAAACTTTTAACATTCCTTTGCAACATCTTGAGGAAATTTTTATTTTTATTACAATCTTCAAATAACCTCTCTTTGATGCAAACTTGGACACTCCTTAACAAGTTTTATTCCTTCCTACGACCTTTAGGTGTACTCATTTTGGCCCCATAACTTCTTCACGTAGAGATTCTCACATTTTTCTTGATTTCTTAGTTATATGGTCTTTCAGGTGCTCGGCCTTGAACCTTTGCCTTGTCTTTCTGTTGTGGAATGATTCCTCTACAACATTCATCCAACTGAGGATTCTCCTCGTTCGATCACATCCACTTTGTTTATCAAATCAGTAACGATTAATGTCACATGTCAAATGTTCTCAAGTCCAATATTCTTCTCATCTTGAAGTAAATGCTTCCAAGTCCATCATTTGATTTTTCTCTTAACGTCCCCACTTTTAAGGGCTTATGTGAAAAATCATTATCTCCATTTAAAACGGTCGGAGTTCTTGTGCATACCACCGTGTCTTGCAGAATTCCACTTCTGAAAGAATTTCACCTGTAAGATGGTCTTTTGTTTTCTTCCTTTTGGTGATTATCTTTTATATTGTGATGCGACACTCATCCTTCAATCTTGGACCAATTTTAAGCTTTCCTCTACCTGAAGTCCCCTTGTCCTGACTGTGACCCAAACAACCCCTATTGTTTCAAGTGCATTATGCTCTTCTATGGCTTACAAAGTTGACATACCACTCTGGTGTTCAACTTGTCACTTCTCAATGTTCTCAGTTTTCCAAGCAAACCCTTATAAAACAAAAGGGTCTAACCGATGATGGTTAAGCCTAAACCAATTAATTTAAATTCAAACATTTTATCTCTCCTTGTGTTGTTTGTTCCAATTTTCAGCTTTCGTTGTTTTCCACAACGGTTCCATCTTCAGAAATTTTGTCAGATATTTTCTATCTCCCTATTTTTTGTTTCCAGCATGAGCTCTATTGGTATAATCGAAACGTCTAAAGGTCGCCGCTCCGGAGACCCTTTCCCGCAGCGCTTCTTGCAGAAGTGTTGTGCTTTCTTTAACCCCGCCACGAGGATTGGATCAGACTGACATAGAGAAATATGGCAAATGCGTGTATCTCCTTCCCGAGAAGTCTCGGAAACCCTCCAGCCGGATCCTTGCAGTTTTAAAGCAAGCTTGTGCCATGATGAGGAAGTCAAGATCAAAAGAAGTCGATAGTGCCAAGCGTTGCAGACCAGTTGGAAGTCTAAACAACCCTGATTCAGTCATCAAACAGAAGTAAAGTGTGTGCACCATTGTTTTCAAGATGCAAGGTAGTTGATGAGATCGTGAAGTAGCAAGATGAAGGTCTAGATGTTCCGTTTGCAAGTGAGAGGCTAGAACCAAACCAGTAAGTGGTCGCGAGTTAGATGGCAACCGTCCGCATCAAGATCGACTTGTGCTCTGAACGTGTGAGAGATCTGAAGAAGAATGTGATGGATGAATCCCACAAGATAGCAATTGCAGTTCATCTTGGAGCAACCAAGATGTACATAGATTTGCAACGGTACTACCGATGACCTTTCAGGAAGATAGAGATAGCATAGTTGCCTACAACAATAGTTACCACGCCAACATCCAGACGTCACCTTTTGGAGCTCTGATTGGAAGAAAGCGTAGGACGGCAGCTTTCAAAGACGATGTGGAACATAGACAGATTACAAGACCGTAGTTGATACAGCAAGGCAGAGTGGGAATTGAAGTGGACCGTCACAATCTCAAGATGGCTTAAGACTGGTAGAAGAATTAGAAAGATGGATGAAGAAGATTGTTAGAGGTTGAAGTTAAGGATAAAGACTATCTAAAGGCGTTGCCATTGGGAAGAGTAAGACAGTTTGGACAGAAGTGCAACTAATCCCCAGTTATGAAGGCCTTTATGTGATCTTGGCTAAAGTTGGACATTTACCCTATCCATTTGGAGTTACCAGAATCCCTTTCACGAGAGCATGGCGTCCTTCGTGTGTTAATGAGAAGGGATTGCTTAACCGACATTAGTGTGGAAGCAAACTTTGACCTTAAAATGGTTGAAGAGATCTTGACCTACGTGGAAGAATCAAGTGTCGTATAGCACGGAATATGAAGAAAGTCAAGAAGGAAGAAGTACAACAAGTCTTGGTTCAGTGGAGCAATCACGCACCGTTAGAGGCGACATTAAAGTTAAAAGATGAGACGTTCTATGAAGTTTCAGAGTTCAAGAACCTCCCCGTTATGAACAGTTTCGAGGACAAAACTTGTCTTAAAGGGGGAGGGATGTAACACCCCGAGTTTTCATTAAGGGTAAAATGGTAATTGGTTATTTAGTTATAACCTAATCACTATTTATCCTAATTATTTAAGTAAAAAGGGTTAATTATTAATTGGGATTTATTAAAAGGTATTTAAGGAAAATATCCCTCAATAAACCCCATTATTTCATTCACGTTAAATTTTTCTGGGAATTGGAAAAAAAAGGGGACGACGACTTTGAGAAGGGAGAAGGAAGAACATAAACTTCAACCGTGCGGATAATTGAATTATCGGTTGAGCAAGCAACAGTAGAAGAAAGTGATTACCACGAGAAGACGATCGTTTCCATACTAACCGTTTGCAAAACAGTAAGTTTTCGTTTTAGCCCTAAAATATTAATCTTGATCGTTCTTGATAAAAGTTCGAGCTTTAGTTATGTTAAGGGTTGTTTTAATTGTAGTATATCGTTTTTGGATCGTAGATTTTTCGTAGAGGTTGTGAAATCGAAGGATTCAAGCCTTTTGCTTTCAATTTGCTTTTGGAAGTCGTTTTAATCGCAATTGAGGTAAGGGGGTGTTCTTAACGTATTTTGGATGCTCAACGATATTTAAGTGTGTGTTTATTTATTCATGGTTGTTGTTATTTTATATGTTATAGGGTTGCTTCTTTAAATTATTTTTATATAATTGTTGCTGGTAATTGCCGAAATATGGTAGAAAAAAAATAGGACTTTGATGCATGATGCTTGCTGTACTGCTGTAGCAGTGGGCCGTACGAAAATAAGAAGAAAGGGAACATGTTTTAATTTCTTTTGGTGTTGAACCTTGTGTTTGGTTAATAAATAAATAAATATATAATTTGGAACAGAAGGGATACATAGCAGCAGTAGAATAGAAATAATAATAATGATAAAGACTACGCAAGTAGTCTCCAAACTAAACTAAACTACACCTGCTACTTTGCTTCGTTCGAGGAAAGAAAACGATAAATAATAATAATAATAATAGTAATGATAAAATACAACGGTGGTACTTACCTAAATATTATTCCACGTGTTATTACGGTTTGGAATGTATGTCTTTTGAGACCTTAATTGGAATGAAAGTCTAACTTTCGACTTGGTGCCGCTTTAAAGATCAATCGCCACAACCGGCCCCTCATGCGGGAGAAGGTGGTAGCCAGAAATTATGCGGTTGTTTAGACCTTGCGGGGTCATTGGTTTAGTAGTCATTGACGCCTTTACAACGCGTGTTAGGTAGTTAATCTAGATTGTTCAGGACTAGATGTCCCTAGAAGCCTTTTAAGTGGAATGAACTTAGGCGGTTAGATTAACTACGTAATAAAATATGTGATGAGTCTAAAAGCTAAAACGTTGTAATTTTGGTGAGGCACATTTATGATTCGCAAAGATGGAATCATTTCTCATACGTAACGGACAATAATCGGGTTTTGGGAAATGTTCCACACGGAACCATCCGTGTATATATATGAGTCTTGAATATGTCTCGATGCATACCCATCATTCGGGCATTGTGTCCTTTAATTACAATGTAACATAGATAATTGCTCGTGATGGTGCTAACAAACATAGCAGAGAGGAGTGTATTTTAATGCAATATGTGGTAGAGATTGTAGAATTTACTTGTTATGTATGATGTGTTATATATTGTGTGTAACCGGTTCTTCCCTCTACTTACTAAGACGTAAAGATTTACCCTCTCTCTCTCTCTTGTTCCCACCCCGAGAAGGTGATTGACAGGATGATGTTGATTTTAGTTATGACAACGGAGTTGACAGAGCCGACGCTGAGCTCTAAAGTTACGATATTATGACTTGGACATTTATCTTATGCACTTTTAATCATTCAGTTTTGAGACAGACTTAGTATCTTTTTAGTTTCATTTGGGATGTAATAAGTCACAACAACATTTATTTTGTTTTTTTGTCGGTCAGTTTTCTTAGACGTGGATTTTGGGACTTGGTGATCCGTTGTTTGTCGTTTGACATTCTCTTCCGAGTTATCTTTTAGTCCGCTTTTACTCTGATTGATTGTTACGAGGCTTATGTATATATTACTTTTGACGATTTATAAAGTTAATATATGCATGCCAGGCGTTCTTTCCAGATAATGACTCGGTATCCGGGACGGGGCGTCACAACCCCTACCCTACCCATTACCCATGCGGGTAGAAAACTTCAAACCCATACCCTCCCCATACGGATATCCACGGGTATGTGGATATCCCTGGATATCTAATTTTATTCTCAATTAAGTATCACAACTCCATATAATAAAGAAAGGCAACACGCAAATCGAAACAAATGACATAGGTCGATCGACAACTCCAAGTGATAATTTTTAATGTAAAAATAATTGTCCAACTAAGTTGGTTACCATTGAAATAAATATATGACTCAAGCATATTAATATTAATAATTAAAAGTAGTCACACACACAAAAAAAAAAAAAAAAAAAAAAAAAAACCAGATACTAGATCAATATCATGTCAAAACATAATTTTTTTAAAACCAACATTAAATCAAACACTTATTATTCAATCTAATATATCCGTTCTAGCAACAAAAAAAAAAAACAAAAGAGAGACCACTCTATTTAACCATCAACTTCATGTATATCTCTATTTTCATCTTCAAGAATAGTCAACATACGATATGCATCAGGTAGGTAAGAGACGTAGAAGTTATCACTAATGTAACAACTCATAAAGCTTAACAAGAAAAAAAGTATTAAAAAAACATAGCTATAAAACCAAAAAATGTATTAGAGTTGAAGAACTAATTAGAGAAATCAACCAAAAAACAAGATATAAGAACAATTCTAATTTTCTAACATTTTTGTTGCTACGATGGAATACAAGGTTGCCGGTAAATGCAATAAGAATTAGCCAATTCGGAAGAAAAGTCACAACAATAACTTCCAATATTTGTAGAATACTACCAATGATCGATGCATGATTATTAATTTAATTAATATTTACATAGTTACTTTTTATTAGTGACAATGTGACTTGTTCTTTTTTCCTTTTTAAATAAGCATGACGTTTTTTTTTCTTTACAGACTATTAATTTTAATACATAATACATTATAAACAATATAGTATATGATGGGTCGGGTGGGTATTATGACGGGTATAGAATAGATATCCATACCCTACCCTACCCTCGGCGGGTTTTGAAAAATTAAACCCATACCCTACCCTACCCTAACGGGTAGGGTCGGGTGGATATCCACCGGGTTGGATCGAAATTGCCATCCCTATCCAACATCCACTACCCCCTTCTTTTTCCACACATAACCAACAACTTCCACCATCTCATTTTTCCCCTCCCCCATAAATCAGCCCTGAATTTTCAACTCACTTAACATCACCATGGTCTGCACTCATTTTAGTGAATTAGCCGATTATTTCTCGTACCCTATTTTTTTTGTAGGTAGAATGAATGTTCTTGATTGATTGATTAATCTTTCATTTATTGTTTTTGCTGTAGACTCAGGTAAAGAGTAAGACGGTGGCGGCGATTTCGTTGATGGTGTTAGCTTTCGATGTCACCGACCCACCGGCTCACCGCCCAACTTCTAGATCTTCTCCTCTCTCTTTGTTCACAGATCGCCGGTCACCTCAACTCTCCCTGTATTTTCTTTCGGTGCTAACGTCTCCTCTCTCTCTGTTCACCGGTCACCTCAACCCTCCCTGTATTTTCTTTCGGTGCTAACGAAGACACGAAGATGAGAGTTTGTCTAAGAAAGAAGCAGGAGAGTACAAAACAGATAGAGGCAGACAAGTTGAAGTAATCGAAGACAGTGGTGCTTTGTATTATAGATTTATGTAGCAGATTTGGCTCCCCTGTATATGTTTCGTGTTCAGGTATCTCCTTTGTTCTTTAAACTCTACTATCGTTTATGTGTGCTTTTCGGATTTTTTAGTTGATAATGATTATTGCTGAAATTGAATATATGTTACATATTTGTTTCTTAACGGTGGTTCTTTGTGCTAAGCCATTCATAATGCAATCTTACTTCTTGGGTGAATTTCCTTCATATTCTTTTGGATGTCTTTTTCTGCAAAATTTTAACCTTTTTTTGTTTTCACTCTTTTGCTTTCAAAGATATTACACATTTTCCTCTTTACGCATGTCTTTTTAATTTGTTTGTTTGGGCTATTTTCATGGTGTTGACATCTTATTTGTGGTCGTTTGTTCCAATCCATTCATAATGCCTCTGTTGCAAAGGATTTCCTTAAACGATCTTCAATTCACAGTTTTGTCATCTCGATTCAGTTCCTGATATGAGGACAAGATTGAAGAGGTGGATGATGCAGCTCTCCTCAAAATCTGAAGGCTACGATGCCGGTGGTGTGCAACCAATGCCAACCATCACGGTGAAAAAGCTACATGTGTAACATCCCGACTTTTCAGAAAAAGACAAAAGGGTCTTTTAACAAAAATTCATATTTTATTTTATTTAATTAAATGATTTAAAGTATGTATTTATATATATTCGAAATATATAATTAAAAAGGGGGTTAATTGGTATTAAAAAGGATTTTTTTATAATTCTTTTGGGTATTAATGGAAAATAAGATGAGTTATTTTTGGGGAAAATAACTTCTACTAATTTTAGTGGAATAATTGGGAGTTGCCAAAAGGATAATCAGAAATTTTTACGTTCTGGCTATTACGTTGAAAGCAAAAGAATGACAGAAAGAGAGAAATGAGACTTCTTCCAATTCCTCTCAAGTTCTTGGTCAGTTTTCAGAATCGTTTGTAGTTTTGGAATCAGCGGGACAAGAGGAACGTTTTGGTACAAGAAAATTTAGAGTTTTGAGAAAGGTTAGTTTTGCCCTAGTTTGAGTTCTTCAAGCTTTGCTGTTCTAAACCTCATTATTCTTAGTCTCGGTTGTCTAGAAGTTTTGATCACCATTGTTTCTTGTTCAAATTGGTTGATCAACTAGGTTCCGTTGAAGTCTTGGATAAGTGCTGCAGTCTCCTTTAAAGGTTTTGCTTTGGTTTGCTTGCTAATAAGGTAAGAGGTTTAATTAAAGTTTTATGGTGTTAAGGTTGTGTTTTGGGTATGATTTGTGTTTAGAAATCATGCTAGTTGTTGTTGTTTTAATACAAGGTATTATAGCATGTTTAGACATGTTTTGATGCTATTTGGATGTATATTTGATGTTAAACTTGGTTGGTATTGATCGGAGGTCGATAAAGTAGTGCAGTTTTGGTCCAGTTTTGGCGCCCCCTGACCTATTTCAGAGAGTTTTGTGAACTCTCTGATGCAATTTTGGCACTCCCCAAAGGCTTTGGCGCCCCCAAACCTGAACAGAGAGTTTAGTGAAGTCTTTGAAGCAGTTTTGGCGCGCCCCAAAGGTGTTGGAGCCCCCCCAACACTGTTTAAACGTTGTTTTGAGTGCTTTAAGCTACGAGATGAGTTCTAAATCTTATCTCTTGATCTAATAACATTAAATGAACATGAACAAGCCTTGATTAAGCTTCTGATGCGTTTAGTTCCGGCACCGAATGTACTCTTCAAGGGAGTTGAAGTTCGAAACCGTCGGAAGAGTATGATTGGCTTGTGCTTTGATGAATTAGTATTCATCAATGTCTGTGTATGTGCTAGGCCTTATCCGTGTCTAGTGCTCTAGGAAAGAGAGTAGTAGAAGTGAGGGAGCTTACTTGAAAATACTTAGGTGGCTAGTTAACAATTAATAATAAACGTACATATGTAGTTAAAAGACTAAACATCGTAACACTCTTGGTAAGACACTTAGCTATATCGCGATGTGTGGGCGGTCAGATAAAGTGAATAACTCTGCTGGCCTATAAACGGCTAAATGGTAGGGGGACTTCGCCGAACGTGTACACTATCGGGTCTTAACCCGTGGCTATCGGTGTGATCCACTGATAGGTTGCAAACGATACCTCGTGGTGGGTAGCACCATGCGTTGTGACCTTGAGTACCGATGTAACATAGATAAGTTAAGCTAGAAACAGTTAGTTATGACATGTTGATGAGCATGAAGCGAACCCTAGAGTTGTGTCGGTCACACAAAGATAACTTAATAATTACATTATGAACCTTTCGTTGTAAGACTTAATTATACATTAGCTTCTTCCTCTTGCTAAGTACTCTGTACTTACCTCAATTGCATATGTTGTTTTGTGTGCTTTTGGGGTGAGAAGACGAACAGGTTAGCCTTGAGCCCGTGAGGATTT
Organism: Gentiana macrophylla; assembly: GCA_026214975.1. Classification (NCBI taxonomy): domain Eukaryota; kingdom Viridiplantae; phylum Streptophyta; class Magnoliopsida; order Gentianales; family Gentianaceae; genus Gentiana; species Gentiana macrophylla. The sequence goes on from CM047816.1 coordinate 95,509,412, forward strand.
CAATGATGATTCAATGACGTTGATGCCATGATGATGCTTTCTTTTTACTTTCTATTATATGTTGTACTAGATTATATTGTATATTTTGTTTTAAAGAACCTGTTGTACTTTTATTTCAAGTTGTAAGATATGTGTTGTAACTTTCTTTTAGACATCGTACGTTGTAACCTTTGGACATTTTGTTGTTATAAGTTAAACAATTCAGCCATAGTCGGTTTGTATTCCTTTCTTAGCAGCATTTACGTTGTTTTTGCCGAGTCTTTTTAGCTTTCATTTGCTAAACTCGATACGATGTAGTAGAGGTTTACGTAATAATATTGAATTTATTTAATATTATACGTGCAGCGCTTCGCTTCGGATAAGGACTCGGTATCTGGGAGCGGGGCGTTACAACATGGCGAGGTTCGATCATCCTTTTGGCAAGCGTCCTTCCCCTGCATCTTAGACTACACCATTCTGTGTTTGTTGAGGTTTTCGTTTTCATGTTCATATCCCTTTTCTTTTTATATTCATTCTCTCATACTGTTTTCTTGGCCTGAATAATAAGCAGGAGAAGAGACACGGATGGAGGTAAAGCTTGATATTCATTTTTTTTCTTACACAGAAATTAGTAGTTAACCAGAGATTTTCAAAGCCTAGACAATTTCTTAATTGATTGATTAATTTTATGCTTCTTTTTAGTTGCCTCTTTTGTAGAGTCGGGAGATACCGGCATATACGGTGACGGTAACGACGACGGTAGATCTAATGGTGGTGGCGGTGGATCTACGTTCTGATAATTTCTCTTTATCCATTAGTCACCGGTCACTTCATCTACATCGGTTCCTTTCTTACATGATAAAGATTGTTTCTTTTTGTGTGCATTATATTGAATTTCTACTTCAATTTTCTCTCAAAATTTACACAAATTCAGGTGGCGGAAATGGTGGTGGTAGGCGGCGGCGGCGGAGATAATAAAGAGCATAGAGAAATCGTCGGAATGGTGAGAGGATGCATCAAAACCGTTACGTGCGGGAGAAAATTCGAAAAAACAAATAAAAACAACGAAGATGAAGATCACACTACGTCTGTACCTATTTTCACAAAACTTGCCTATATTTTAGGCCTTCGCGTATCTCATTTCCACAGGTAAAACTATTATCTTATTATTTTTTAAATTATTTAAACATTACACGACTTTTACTAAATTAATTATAATTTATTCTGTGAAACTTTAATTCATTTAATATTGAATATATTGAAGATATACATAGTATAGTTTATGTATCATATTGTTACATGTTTTATTTTAGTAAATAGGCCGGTTACATCCTTACAAGGATCACTTATTACTACCCACTCTATAAAGTGTATCATAAGTAGTATTTATTACTTTGTTGCTTTTTCTCTTTCCTAGATAAGCATGCCTTTTACTTTAAGTTCAAGAGTCTTGTAATATGCCTATTTAATTGAGGTTTGTTTATTCAAGTAAAATAATAAGAGTTAAACTTTTCTCTTAATCATCTTCTTCTTCTCTCTCTTTATCTCTATATGGTATCGAGCCACGAAAATACTTCAGAAATCGATCATTTTCGCTTTTTTTTTTTCCTCTGTTATATTGAAAATGACAAAGAAATGAATCTAATCCTTCCCTCTTTCACTCTCTTTCAATGGAGTTGATAATCCATCACTCCAAATTACTTCCAAAAATTATCCGGACCGAATTATCTATCTTGGTCACAGTCGGTTTATACTTATGTCCTAGGAGAGGAAAGAAAGGATACCTCACTGGATCCTCCATACCTCCTACCGACAAAAACTCAAAGGAGTTTGATACATGGGAAACCGAAGATGCCATTGTTAGATCATGGCTTATGAATTCCATGGTAGAAAAAATCACTCTAATTTTCTCAGTATGCCAAATCCCTCAAGATTTGGAAGAAGCTAGAGTCACTATACTCTAATGAAGGTAACTATGTCCAAGTGTATGGTGAAACTTAAGCTTGAATTCGGTCCAAAATGGACACCAATCAATGAATACTTCAATACTCTAACCAATCTGTGGGAAGAGTATGACCAACTTACTATCAAGGAATGGAAATGCACCGATGATGTCGATATTCATAACAAGGAGTCGGAAAGGGACAAAGTTCTTTGGATTTTCTGGGAGGTCTAGACTCAACTTATGAAGCAGCCAGAGAAAGGATACTTGCCATATCTCCCTTTCCTTCTATAAATGATGCTTTCAGCATTCTAAGGAAGGAGGAGTGCAGGAGGGGAGTAATGCCTATGGCTGGAGGAATACTACCAACTCCAGGAGGAGCATCTTCAGCCTTTAAAGTGTCGAGGGACCAAGCGACCAATGCGACCTTTAACAAAAACAAAAGGAGTGAGAATTGGGCCAACCTTCTATGTGACCACCGTAAAAGGAAAGGACACTGAGGAAAAATCCGGGTTGTTGCATGGAAAACCTCTCACCTTCTCAAAAATCACAAGCAAAAGCAGGGATAGAGGCCATGAGCCGAACAAGGCTTATAGTGTGGCTGAACAGAGGCAAGGATTCATTAAGAGCAAATGAACACACTTCAGTTGATGTTTAGCAAACTCCAACCACAGCCTTCTGAATCACTGGTTGGAGCTACACTCATGAAGGGCAAAAATGGATTGTTGACTCTGGAGCTACCAGCCATATGACAGGTGAAATTTCTGTTTTTGAAACTTTCTCAAGTATTGAATCTCACCAACATGTTACTATAGCTGATGGTTCCTCTAAAAGAGTATTAGGAAAAGGCCGAGTCAGAATTGAACCTACCATTACCCTAGAAAATGTCCTCTATGTTCCTAATCTAAATTGTAACCTTCTCTCTGTCAAACAGTTTTGTAGAGATAGGAAATGTTCAGCTAACTTTCTGGATACCCATTGTGAGTTTCAGGATCTGAAGTCTATGATGAAGATTGGCAGTGCTAAGAGTACTAAGGGAGGTCTGTACCTGTTTCATAGCAAGACCTTAGAAGAACCAAGAGGATTAGTGGCTAGTTTAGACTCTAAATGTAACAAGATTATTCATTTACATTTTAGACTAGGCCATCCTAATTTTGTGTACTTAAAAAGTTGTATCCTTCCTTATTTTCTGGAATCTGATGGAAAAATTAAAATGTGAGTTCTGCATTCTTGGCAAACAGACTAGAAGTGTGTATCAGTCTGTACCTTATACACCCACTGCTCCTTTTGTTCTTGTTCATACTGATGTTTGGGGTCCTTCTAGGGTCCCTAACCTATCAAAAAAACCTTGGTTTGTTACTTTTATTGATGATCATTCTAGGACCACTTGGGTATATCTTATGAGCCAAAAATCTGATGTCACAGCCATATTCACCAACTTCTATAACTTTGTTGAAACTCAGTTCAAAACCAAAATTCAAATCCTAAGATCTGACAATGGGACTGAATATTTTAATTCACACCTCTCCCCTTTCCTTACTGAAAAAGGGATTGTTCATCAATCCTCTTGCACTAACACCCCACAACAAAATGGGGTAGCTGAGAGGAAAAACCGACATCTCCTAGAAATTGCCAGAACCATGATCTTCACCTATAATGTTCCTACCTTCTATTGGTGTCAAGCTGTCCTAACTGCCACCTATTTGATCAATAGAATGCCTTCTAGGATGCTGAATTTCAGGACCCCCATTAATGTCCTAAAAAGCATCTATCCTTGCCCAAAACTCATCTCTGATATCTCTCTAAAGATATTTGGATGTACTGCTTATATCCACAATCATAACCCCAACAGGGGGAAGCTTGATCCTAGGTCTGTTAAAACCATATTCCTTGGCTATTCTCCTACAAAAAGGGGGTATAAATGTTTTGACCCTAAAACTCATAAAACCTACATCACATTTGATGTTACATTCATTGAAGATCAGCCTTTCTTTTAAAGTGCAAACTAAATCCATCGACCAAGATTTGATCACTGAAACTGCCATCACCCTGCCTATTAGTGTTGATACTCCCAATGACACTCATATTCATCAGCCTGGAAAAGAGATCATTATTTACACCAGAAAAAATTGGGTACCCCTGAATGCTGAAAACCCCAATAATTCTCAAATCCAGACCAACCAACACTCTGATTCCTCATCTACTTCACCTAATTCCTCATCTGATTCCTCATCTCCTTCACCTACCTCATCTGGATCACCCACTGACATTTCACCTCCTATTCTTGAGTCTGATCTACCTATTGCTCTTAGAAAAGGTAGGAGAGAATGTACTCAACACCCTATTCAGAAATTTGTGGCCTATAGTAAAGTCTCACCTTCTTATCAAGCCTTCTTGTCTAATATCGACTCTAGCAGTATACCTAAATCCATTGAACATGCCTTAAGTCAACCTAAGTGGAAACATGCTGTTTTAGAGGAACTGTCTGCTTTAGATAAGAATCATACTTGGGATTGTGTTCCTAAACCACAGGGGGTAAGACCAGTTGGGTGTAGATGGCTCTTTACCATCAAACACAACCCAGATGGTACCATTAACAGATACAAAGCAAGACTTGTTGCAAGAGGTTTTACCCAGACTCAAGGGGTTGATTTTAATGAAACATTTGCTCCAGGTGGCTAAGTTAAACTCACTGAATCCTAATTTCCATTGTCTTTGCTCGAACTGGCCTCTTTATCAGATGGATATTAAAAATGCATTCTTAAATGGGGATTTAAAAGAAGAGGTATATATGCACTATCCACCTGGTTTTAGACTTAAACCTAATCATGTTCTGAAGTTAAACAAAGCCATCTATGGTTTAAAGCAATCTCCAAGGGCCTGGTTTGAAAGATTCACCAAAGCTATGAAGGAAGCTTCTTATCATCAAGGCCATAGTGATCATACTATGTTCTACAAACATGATCAGTCTGGCAAAGTCACTATTCTCATTGTCTATGTTGATGACATCATCATCACAGGAAACTCAGAAGAAGAGATCAGCTACTTGAAGAACTTTTTAAAACATCAATTTGAAGTAAAAGATCTAGGCACACTAAAGTACTTTCTTGGTATTGAAGTTGCTAGATCATCCAAGCGGTATCATACTCACCTGGAGGAAATACACTATGGACTTACTATCGATTATGGATTGTTGGGAGCAAACCAGTTAGCACACCCTCGATACATCTTGTCAATTTTGGGAAGGATGATCTTTGATACAGATATTGAAGCTGAAAGGTATCAGAAACTTATTGGAAGATTAATCTACTTATCTCATACTAGGCCGGACATATCTTTTGCTGTTAGTACTCTTAGCCAATTTATGCATTCACCTAAAGAAATTCACTACAAGGCAGCAGTTAGGCTCTTAAGGTTTTTGAAAGGAATCTCGGAAAAGGTATACTATTTAATAGAAGGAAATAAAGAATCGAGGCCTATGTGGATGCTTGATTGGGGTGGTGCAATATTGATAGAAAGTCAACCTCAGGTTGGTGCATTTATGTCTTTGGAAATCTGGTTTCTTGAGAAGTAAGAAACAATCGGTTGTGGGGCGTAAGTTCAAGTTGGTGAGTGAGTACAGGCAATTGCGGTGTGTATGTGTGAGATATTATGGGTGCGAGTAAACTTATGAAGGAACTAAGATTTGTTGTTTCTACTCCAACTTGTCTTTACTGATGATGATCAATCGGCTATTGAAATCACTCAGAATCCGGTACAACATGACCGGACCAAGCATATTGAAATTGATCGGCATTTTATCAAAGAGAAGATGGTGAAGGAGAGATTTTCCTATCTTATATCAATTCAAGAAATCAAGTGGTGATGTGTTCACTAAGAGTCTACCTAGCACCTCCTTTCCAAGTGTATTGACAAGCTTGGTGCGCTAGATATCTACATCCCAAACTTGAGGAGGAGTATTGAATATATTGAAGATATACATAGTATAGTTTATGTATCATATTGTTACATGTTTTATTTTAGTAAATAGGCCGGTTACATCCTTACAAGGATCACTTATTACTACCCACTCTATAAAGTGTATCATAAGTAGTATTTATTACTTTGTTGCTTTTTTCTCTAGATAAGATAAGCATGCCTTTTACTTTAAGTTCAAGTCTTGTAATATGCCTATTTAATTGAAATTTTGTTTATTCAAGTAAAATAATAAGAGTTAAACTTTTCTCTTAATCATCTTCTTCTTCCTCTCTTTTATCTCTATATTTAACTTTTTTTCATAATTAATAAGCAATTCCTCATTATATGTATTATTTTTCTTCTAATCATTGCATTAGATATTATTTGTCTATTTTGTTGCTTATGTTGTGAAGTTTTCTTTCATCTCTGTTTTCTTATGGAAGATATTTTTTTTATTGACAGATTCTGCATTGAGGTACTAATTTGGTTTGCTTCTATTTTCTCTCTTAAGGTTTTTTTTCCAATCATTTAATTACAATCTATAAATATGACAAGTTTTTTTATTCCCAATTTCCTATGTTCCTATCAGTAGAAAAAGAGGGTTTTCTGTGTTGGCGTCAATCTCAATGGATCCAGGTAAGTAGTCGTTCTTTCTGATTAATTTTTGTATTAATGTTTTTTAAAATTAACGGAATCATATGTCACATAAATTTCTAACGATTACTATTTTTTTTTCTTTATTTTAGCTCATACACGATTAAATTCATGTACACCTTATGTATGAAGCTGTTTTGATTTTATTTTTTAAAGCCAAAGCTTTTCATGCTATTATCTTTGTTGCCGACATCGTTATTTATATTCATAAATTGAATCATATTAATCATTTTTTGTTCATTCATACGGTCATATGAATCAAGTAATCAGGGTTTATGTCTATATTTTCCCTAAAATAATAATAATTAGTGTCTATGTTTATGGTTACAGTAAAAATAAAGTAATTAGGATTAATAATCAGCACATTCTGTGGTTTCTTATTTCTACTTATTTTGCGTCTGCTAAACTTTTTGCATAGACAAAAACAAAGACATAAGGCATTTACCACCACATGCTAAATTGCTAACGGCCAACTTGCCCAAAAAAGGTTATCATTTGCTGGTATGGTTTCAAGGAGAAGATGTTCCTATCTTCTGTTACATGGTAATTTTACATTTTTGTATTCCTATTTAAAAAATTAGTTGCACCGTTATTATAAGTTACCCTCATTTCATGATTTCTTCCTTTTAATAGTTAAAAAAATGGTTGGTGCTAATAAATGTTTGTCGTACATGTTTGGGGATTTGATTGTTTCAACTTTAATGACATCAAAGTTGGCCGAGAGAGATCCCTGGATAAGAAACTAAAAGAGGAGATAAGAAGACAATCAAGTGCATCTGTTTGATCATTCCAAGTATTTTCTCCGTCATTCTTAAGGTGACTATTTTCTCTGTCGTTCTTAAATAGTGTGATTCATTCCTTTGTGTTGTAATTCAAAATTCGTTGGTGATGAATCCATACCATTTTCAATTGTTTTATGTTCATTTCTCTTTCACATGCTCACAAATTTTCATTTTTTTTTCCAGGTGTTATCTAAAATTTAGTGGGATGATTGTTGACATTGAACACATTTCTACAATTATCTTTCATTGTACATGGACATGTTTGTCGGATTGTTTTTTCATTCAAACCATCGTTTTTAGAATTTTATGTTTCCATGCAGCTCTTACATTATTATAATATCTAAATTAATTGTCATACACATTTATGATAGATTAGACTTTTTTTTCATTATTGCACAAATTAAATTTATTCTATGTTTTTTATGAATAAAATCATTTTTTATATGTTAGTTTGTTTAAACACGACATTTTTCATAACTTATTATTTTCCTTCGATGTTTACTTTTTAAATATAACGTCTCCATGCATCGCACGAGTTTCCTACTAGTATATACATACATATATATATATATATATATATATATATATATATATATATATATATATATATATATATACTAGTCAATACCGTCGAACGTCAATGCATCGTGGAATAAAAAACATCTAAACTCATAAATTTATGTTTTATTGCAATCGATAGCGAGAATGAAAGAAAACGAAAATGATATATCTTGTACATAGGTAATAAACTCGACCCCGATCATCAACATGAATCATAAGTTGTCCCAATGAAATAGTATATAAAACACACAACGACCAAGCCACAACGACCAAGCCTTATCATCCACAACGACCAAGCCACTCAATCTTAATCACCTGAGGAAAGTAATTGAAGATTTTGTTACGGCGTGAAATGATAAAATGACATCGAAGCAACAACAATATAAACTATTAAATATTAAAATATCAGGGATAAATATAAGTTATTATGGCTCTAAAAAAATTTACGTTGTACTCCGTATTTGTTTTCTTTTATGCATGCGTTTGAAAGCATGAGCACGGGCCTCACCCCAATCCACTTTCAGTATAAATGCAGTTTCTGGAGGTTCGTTAGAATGTGGCGTTGGTGGAGCGTGTAGCACGAATGTGTAAAAATGACCCAACAACTTATTAATGTACTGTTCAAAACGCTGACGTCCATCAACCTATACAATTGAAACATTTGTGGATTTTATCATATTTCAGCAAAATAATCAAATCAGGTTCGACAATTAATTGTTAATCTAAGTGACAATCTTTCATTACCGTTTTCAAACTATTTTGTAACAACAAAGGCGTAGAGCGGAGAAGAAACTCAGCACCCACACCAGTCAAGCATATTGGCAAACCACCAGTGGTGTCTAATATTTCGCTCGAATGCGATAATCGAAAAATAAAAATCGAGAATGAATAAGTATGTAAATTGTAATATGCGAACGATAATGACTATATAGAACGATATTTACCGTGAATGTACTGAGGGACGTTCGCAGACGGCATCCGGAACACATCTTACTTCCTTGTTCAACATGCACCTCCGTATTACATTTATTGCATGACTCATAAAACATGTTATCGAGAGATAACATATCAATAGCAAAGAAGAATGCGCAAATGTTTCACTGTCACATTCGGCGTTCCTTATAGTTTTTAGCTATATACAATGAATACATCAAAAGAAGTAGGACTTTAGCCATATGAAATATGTAGTACATTAGGCACAAATCTGAAATCTTCTACTGTAATTATCTTCGCATTGGCTATCAATACCAAGTTGTTGGATTTGTGCGCTGATCGTCTTGCCCAGTGAACCAAACGTTGAGCACAAATATCCCCTCAGATACTGTTACATTGTATTACATGATTATTCCATAAGGAACGATTGTATAAATCAATCCACATTCATTAGCTAGTAAAAGTGTATAGATATTCTGCATTTAGATTATTTAAAATTTACCGGTCACTGACAGACGTGCATATGACTGAGCGGCAATCAAGATAAAACTTTGTGAACTTTGTTGTTTGTAAAACTGTTTCTACAAAACAACCGAGATACAAAATTAATAATTTTGTAAGTTGAAAAATTATATTTACCAAATAGTATAGTTACCTTGATAGTTGTTCACTTGCAACCCACAAAAATAAAAATCCGTATTTAAAAAAATATTGTATTTTGACACCCTGATTCCGTGTTTTTATTATGTTCAATTCCGTATTTAAAAAAAGATTTTATTTACACTAAATTTTTATTATGTTCCGCATTGTATTTGTTACACTGATTCCGTGTTTTTTTTCTTATTCTTTCAAATCTTTTTTATTATGTTAGAGATAATAAAATATACTTCCGCCTTTTTTTTTTATGTTCCGCATTTTATTCGATACACCACTGATTCCATGTTTTTTTTATTCTTTCAAATCTTTTTTTTATGTTACGTATCATAAATTATAATTCCGCCTTTTTTTTATTATGTTCCTCATTTTATTCAATACACCAATTCCGTGTTTTTGTTTCTTATTATTTGAAATCTTTAAACAGCTCTATGTTTTATAAAATATAAATGGTATCCATGGTATGTTTTTTATTCTTTCAAATCTTTTTTATTATGTTAAGGATCATAAAATATAAATTGTATTTTTGGTATTGATCCTGCATTTTTTGTCACATTTTTTTTTCTTTGACGAAAATAGAGCTGTTTTTTTTAGTCCGTAGATTCCTCCTTTTATTAATTACGTTTTGCATTTTGTTAGAATGATTCCGTTAAATGTATTTATGGTGTTTTTTTTATTCTTTCAAATCTTTTTTTATTATTTTAGAGATAATAAAATATAATTCGGCCTTTTTTTTTATTATGTTCCGCATTTTATTCGATACACCACTGATTCCGTGTTTTTTTATTCTTTCAAATCGCTTTTTTTATGTTATGGATCATAAAATATAATTCCGCCTTTTTTTTATTATGTTCCTCGTTTTATTCAATACACCAATTCCGTGTTTTTGCTTCTTATTATTTGAAATCTTTAGGTAAACTTTATGTTGTTTCATAAAATATAAATAGTATCCATGGTATGTTTTTTATTCTTTCAAATCTTTTTTATTATGTTAGGTATCATAAAATATAAATTGTATTTATGGTATTGATTATGCATTTTTTGTCACAGAGTTTTTTTTTTCTTTGACGAAAATAAAGCTGTTTTTTTTTAGTCCGTAGATTCATCCTTTTATTAATTACGTTTTGCATTATGTTAGAATGATTCCGTTAAATATATTTAAGGTGGTATTTATGGTATTTTTGTTTACAGTGTTTTTTTTCTCTTTTTTTTAATTATGTTTTGTAGTTTATTTGTTACTATGGTATTTATGGTGGTATTTTTGTGTACAACCTTTTTTCATTTTTTTTTGAATGAAATCTAACCGGTTAAATTCTCTACTTCTTTGAATGAGTTATTGGGTTAAAAAAATTTCAAAACAAAACAGAAAAAACAATAATTCCATATATGAATTTTTTTTAGTGGATCCATATATGGCACAAAAGAAAACACAAAAAATAAATAAAAATAATGTATATCATACCTAATGGAATTAAAAAACGTGTGAATCTTTGAACATTTAATGTTGATTCTCATTAAAACACTCCATTTTAATTGTGTTCTAATGTTAATGTTCAATATTTTACTATACGTAAAAGGAAAAAAAAATTGCGAAAAAAGGAAAAAATAATTGTGTAGATGATTTTACATGTGGAAAAAAATTTCAAAACAAAACACAAAAAACAATAATTCCATATATGATTTTTTTTAGTGGATCCATATATGAATTTTAAACCGGGAAAAAGAATTGAAAACAGTAATTACATATTTGATAGCCCTTAAAAAAATCAAAATAGGAAACACATGAACTTGAATTAAACCATGAAGAATATGATAAAATGAATAAATATAGAAAAAAAATTACCTAAGAAATATTAATTGGTTTTGTAAATTCTCTACGCAATAGAATTTCCCTTAAATCAAGTATTAAAAAAACATTGTTCTAAGTAATTACCTCTTCAGTGGTTATGATTGCTTTGATGTGATGAAATGGAAAGGCCAGAATTGAAGATTCGTTAATGATAACTCATAAACCTGGAGGGGAAAAAAAAGAATCATTGGTGAAGAAAAGGTAAAATTAGCAATGGCAATGGGGTAGAAAATCTGATTTTCATTTTTTATTTTTTTATAGAAACGGGACGGGTTGTGTTTTTTTTTTTTGTGGTAATATCTGGATTTTTTTTTGTTTTTTTGTTTTTTTGTTCATTAGAAGAATAACACCAATAGCATTGAATCCCTGTATCCATAGATAATCAGCCAAAGACCAAGACCATGGAGAAAAGAAATTACCTGATAGTAATTATTAATGGATTGAAAGTGTGTGAAGTTTCAAATATGAACAGCCCTAACAACTTAGCAACCTGGCAAAAAATCAAACACAGCGAAAAATGTGTACTCTTTCAATAGTTTGTATAAAAACATCAGACATGAATGGGAAATTGGGGAAACTCGTGGAAATGTGTACCTCGATAGATTTATTTTCAGGGAGAAATGAATGCGTAATTTGAGAAGAAATAAATCGAGAATTGGGAGAAATGCAAATGATGGGAATAATATGTGTTGATATAGAAATGGGTTTTTTGAGTAAATGCGGCCGTATTTTTTCAAATAATGTGCGGCAGAATTTTTTTGATTTTTTATTACGGCAGAATATTATTTTGAGTAAATGCGGGAGTATTTTTTATTTTCATTAAATACGGCTGGTTTTGTTAATTTAGTAATATTATTGGTTTTATTAATGTGGCAGATTTTGTTGATTTTTTATTACGGCAAAATATTATTTTGAGTAAATGCTGGAGTATTTTTTATTTTCATTAAATACGGCTGGTTTTTTTAATTTAGTAATATTAGTTGTTTTATTAATGTGGCAGATTTTGTCGGATGCGGAAGTATTTATGTTTATTTTTATTTTTTTATTACCGGATTTGGGTCGGGAATCATTGAAAAAAATTTAAATTCTTTCGTGTATATATTATTTTTATGCATGGGCGGCTTTAGTGAAGCTTTTGGGGTGCACTTGACCCCTTATTAAATAAAAAAAAAAAATTCCTATGTATATTTATATAGATAAATAGGAAAGCATAATTAATTAATTTCTAATTTTCAAATGGTGACCCATTGCTTTTTTTATTCAATACTGGCCCCTGCAGTATTTTTGAAAAAGGATAAAACTATCGTCTTATGACGGTGCTGCTCTCGATCCACGAATTCATCCCTAATTCCTCGCATAATGCTTACTGCTTTTTATATATATATATATATATATATATATATATATATATATATATATATATATATTTCTTTTCTTTTTTAATATATATTTGATTATTTCTAAATCCAGCGAATAAAATATTTGAGATTCTTTTTTTTTTTTTTTTGGCCGACTAACCTATTTATCAACCACACAACTGACACAAGTGGTTTCACGTGCACATTGACAAGACAGTTAATAACTATACGGTCTTTGCCGACCCCTCAGTCTCTCAAGACTCTTAACAACCGTCGACCTCGAAACAACCGCTTAGCTATGCGCACATCGCCGGCAATGGGGCATCTCCCTTCAAGGCCGAAACCCTTCGGGCTTCTACTTTCAAGGGAGAATCTTCCATAATCATCCCAGCTGAAGCGGAGAAAGTTCTGGCAGCCGATTTCCAGCGTTCACTCGTCGGAAAATTTTCCTAGGGCCGGCCACCACCCGATACCATCAAAAAATTTCTCGATGTCCAAAATTTCAAAGGTAACTACACATTAGGTCTTCTTGACAATAAGCATGCTTTGATTCGTTTGCAACGTGACGTAGATTATATCCGTTTATTTTCGAAAGCTTCCTGGCAAGTGGGTAACAAGATCATGAGGGTTTTTAAATGGACTGTTGATTTTCATGTTGATCGGGAATCCTCCATAATCCCAGTTTGGATTTCCCTCACCGGTTCATCTCATGAACAAGGATTTTATTTTTAGTTTAATGCAATCGGTTGGAAAGCCCTTACGCATTGATGCAGCTACGGCTGAACTACTAGACCGTCTTTGGCTCCTGTTCAGGTTGAAGTTGATGTTCTGCAAAATCTTCCAAACCGCATACGGATTCAAAAGAAAAATGGTGATGGTTTCTGGCAACCTATCATTCCTGAAGGCTCTCGGCCCGCTTATTGCACTCATTGTTGGCACATGCGTCACAATCAAGATCATTGCATTGTCAAACATCCAGAATTGACCTCTTTGAATAAATCTACTACTAGTAACCGGCACCAATATATGCGGTGAAAGCTTCCTTGGAACAACCAAAGCCCCCTGATGCACAAGTCAATACGGACAAAGGAAAGGACAAATTTGAGCATTCTGTTAACGTAGGCTTGGTTTCTACATCGCCCACAAGCAATACTCAATCGAATAGCAATGAAATTTGAGTTTATAAGGGTACAAGAAAGTAATAAAAGAAGACCAACAAAGACTCCAGAATCGACGCAAAGCCTATAGAAGAAGAACCGATGGGGGAGCCCAATAAGGATTCAGGACATACAAAAAATATACAAGACGTCTCCAAGGCGGCTCACCCAGATCCAAAGACAACCCAACAAGAGTTATTTTCACCTCCCCAAACGGATACTATCACCAAGCAAGCGGATTCTTCAATGGACAAAGATAAAGAGCTTCCACAGAATTTGAAGACATCGTCTGGTAAAATCAAGAAAAAGAAAAACTACTATTCGGATATCGAGCACGAAACATTTGAACTTGAAAGAATTCATATAATGGATGTTAGACGGTCGATGAAGAAAAATAATCGTTACACTGAGGATTTTGTTTCTTGAGCTAAGAAACTCGGTGTGTGATTTTTACAAAAACTTTTTTATTTTTTAAAAAATGAAGAGTTATGAAATTCGGCTTGTGAGTTTTAAAAATATTTTTAGCTTTCAATAAAATTGCTACTTAATTAAAAAAAATACCGGTTGTTTGAGTCGCGAAAGCTGCGATATGCGAAAGTACTCTGTTGAGCCGACACTGAACCGAGGGATGAAAGCCGAGGGGAGCTAATGAGGCGCTTTGTAATGAATATACAAAAATGACACATAAATTATAATATATATTAAAAAAGTTATTTCATGGATGCATTCTTGTTTATTTATTGAAAAGTGGTCAATGAAGGTAGACCGGGATAAATATGAGCACACATGGCTTCAGCGTATGATATACTGATATCTTTGAGTGACATATGTTTGAGATAAGAAATAAAACGGTTAAGACGATAGTGAATGCAAAAAAATATCAGTATGTAACTACTCATTTTAGGAACATGATACATTACTTCGTTCATGGTGAGACCCATGGACCAACGTCGATAAAAGGATTCAAGTGAATATCACTTGATCGCCCACTCCCGACTTTAATTCTTTCTTTCAAGAGCAACTATGTTATTACAAGCTCAAATTCGGTTTGACCAATTGTTGATTGAATTTCAAAAAGTTGAAGACCCTATCAATTGAAAACGCTAGGAAGTGTGAAACAAACGCTGCCTCATCGTCTGGTAAGACAAAAAAGCCAAAAGCGGGTAAGTCCAAAACGTGTTTAAGCCTCCGGTTTATAAAGGTAAGAAAAAGGCCGAGGGACCTTTTTCAATGACTATAATGGAAAATTGGTTTCATTGTTATAAGGAGAGACATTGAAAGCACAATCGTCATGGGTTTAAAAAATTTGAAGTTCAATCAGACATAATTTTTTTGTGCATACATAAACAAACAAACTTCTTTCTTTTTTTTTTTTTTTTTCCCTTTTCATTTTAGTATTTATTTATTTATTTGTTTGTTTCAAACCACCCCTCCAAAAATGTCATTTTCGTTTCGTTTCTTGATTTCATGATAAGAAAATGACATTTTCCTATTAAGGTTGAGGTGACTGTGTTAATATCCTAACGAAAAATAAATATGATGTTGATGTTGCAAATAAATTAGGTAGTGCTTGCTTGTACATATGATCAAAATTATAAAATTTTAGATTTTTAATTTTAATTAATTAATTTATTTTCAATCTTTAACTTTATCTTGGCAGCCTAGTGAGCATGTTGATCTAGACAAAACACTTTGCTTCTTTAAGCTACACGAAACAAATAAATCATCAAGATAAACGCAATATCCAACAACAGATATCCTATCAATGGTGTTAGTCGCCCAATCTGCATTTAAAAACCGCGCGACACTTAATTAAATCAAAGAAAGTTTTGAAGTATAAACCAAAATTTACGGTTCTCTTCACATATCTCAATACCATGTTAAGAGCTTTTTAATGATTTGTACAAGGTTTTTGCATTAACTGACTGAAAGAGTTTACAAAGCAGGCAAGGTCATGTCTCGATAAATGTGATACAACGCTCAATTGCACTTTTGCACCCATTTGATTGGGTAAGGGTGTACCTCGATTTTGTGTTAGATGTTTAACTACGACCATTGTAGTGTGACATGACTAAAGATATTCCAAGCCTAGACTTTTCAACATTTGAGTTGCATAATGAGTCCGTGTTAAGTACATTCTAGTTGTGTCTATGTAAGCCCGCATTCCCCGAAAAATGAGACCCAAGACATGAGCTCTTAAGTGCAAACTTGGATTAAGTAGTTGTATGAACCTCTTGATCAATACATTAGAGCTCTCTGCAATGAGTATGTCATCTACATACGCTCGAGCATAAAATGCTTGTCCTTTCAACTTGTGAGTGCTGCCTAGATTCAAGGGTCTATAATATGATCTTGATTAACCAAACACATCGTTAACTCGAAAATGTCAAGCATGGGGGGTTGGGTTATATAACTACACATGTTAAGTTAACACTTGCGGAACAATTTAGAGCATAAATTTCAATTCTGACATGAAAATGTGATGCAGATTACTCCGCACGTGTTACTTTCACATGAGAATTTACTACACAAAAATCATCAAGCCTAGCCACAAGCCTAGTCTTGATGATCTAACCATTAGTTTAATTACGATCCTTAACCAAATCACAAGCAAACAAAGCATCCTTGACATGGAGCAAAATCATAACCAAGCTCAAAGGTGTAACTTGATTATATATGAACTTAGTTTTAGCATATTAGTTACAACTAGCTAGGTTCATCCAAATTGAGGCTATGATTCTAACAGAAAGCACAAATTTTAGGGTGGTCCGGTGCAAATTCTTTTTGGTGGTTCTCAACCAATAAGAAACGTTGTTTTTAAATTGAGCCCCTACTTGTAGAATACAACCACCAGTGAATTTGTTTAAAATTGATGATGTCTCGGATTTTTTCTAATGAAAAACAACAAGTAATAAATTTATAAATCCGGTATACCCCAAGTGTAGGAATCATAGTATAGCGATTAATACCAGAGTCGATCTCAGGGAATAGGGGTATCTAGTTCATTAATTTTCCTAAGATTGATACCATTATTATTAAAACCTAAAATAACAAAACGAAAAGATAAACTGGACAGAGGATTGTCAGTCCAAAGCCAGGAAAGATCGTTGCGAATATAACTAAACTATAAACGAGAAAAACAATAAAACTCATAAAAGCATGATAATGATCAGAGCGATTAAACACAAAACAAGCAATGATCCACCATCCCGCAACCCTTAATTTCCTCTCTAGATTATCCTATGATGATTTAACTAAAATTGTGATTCACCTATCAAAGGTATGAACTCCTAATCTCTTAGAAAAGTTCGCCTATCAATCTTTTATCTCTCGATCTTAAAGATTAACGCTTTCAAACCAAGGTGCAAGATTTCTCAATCTAACAATCTAGATATTCAACCTAATCAACTCGTTACTTATAGGTTAAAGATCCAATCTTTCCTATGGTGATCTCAGTTTACACCGACTCTCGCCACATAGTAAACATCAATAGCAAAACATCTCTCGATATAAATTTGCATAACACATAATCATAGAAAAGAAACAACTTTAATTAAAACTCACGAAACCAAATCCAAAGTCGAAATCAAAACATCCCATGATCGGCTTCACATGCTTGTTCGAATTGCTTAGCCTCTAATCATCATCACGATCGAACAAAATAAAATAAAGAGAAAGAAAAGTGTTTCTTGGTGTAAAACCACAGCCCAATGCCGCCCAAAGAAATGGAGCGCGCTAGGTCGAATTCTTATCAATATGTATCGCAGAGTGCATTACAGGGTTGAAAACACGCGACTATTTATAGGTTTTAAAGTCGGTTTCGCGAAGTCGGTGGACTGGACGCCCGTCCAGAGTGTTGGACGCCAGTCCAAGGTGCTTCAAATCTCCGAGTTGGGCCGAGCTGGATCAGACGCCCGTCCTATAGGTTTTTGGACGCTCGTCCACAGAAAATCTGAACATCCTAAATCCAAAGGCTCCTTCTGGACGCCAGTCCACTCTTCTGGACGCCATGATCAAACGCTCGTTCAACTTGTAAATCCTCATTCCAATCCTCAACTTGCATCTTCCTCCTTCCATTAAATCTCCAATTATGACATGTTTATGACCTACAAAACCACAAAGACATGCAAAGTGTAAAACCATAGATAATTACCAATAAAATCACGAAATTAGCTCAACTTTACACTTAAAGACTTTTAAAACTCATTTGCTCAATAATTCGATTAAACCCTTAATTTCTATGCAAATAATACGAATAACGGAGGAAATTATTACAAAATATAACGTTATAAATCGCATAAAATCACCCTTAACAACTCCCCCACACTTATCTTTTGCTCGTCCCGAGCAAAACAAGACAAAACCAAGGCTCGTAACAAAGATAGACATCTCAGCAAATATAACACATATGCAATAACTTAGAGGTTCACCCCGGTGTGTGTGCAAAGCCATAACAAACTTCCACTAAGTCCAAACTTGAAAATTCCAAGCAAACTAGCTAATACCCCCTTCAAACTAGAGATAAATGATACTTATAACATGCACCCTACAAAACGTGACATATCCCGAAAAGGATGATAGAATACATTTAGGACCTTTCTGATATACATTTATCTACTAAAATTGTGATTCACCTATCAAAGGTATGAACTCCTAATCTCTTAGAAAAGTTCGCCTATCAATCTTTTATCTCTCGATCTTAAAGATTAACGCTTTCAAACCAAGGTGCAAGATTTCTCAATCTAACAATCTAGATATTCTAACCTAGCAACTCTCGTATTTTTAGGTTTAAAAAAAAATTTATTCTTTCCTATGGTGATCTAGTGTTTACACCGATTCTCATCATATGGCAAACATCAATAGCAAAACATCTCTCGATATAAATTTGCATAACACATAATCATAGAAAAGAAACAACTTTAATTAAAACTCACAAAATCATCCAAAGGAAGAAATAAAAACGCTGTAGAAAAGTTTCACATGCTTGCTCCAAGTTTGATCAGCTTCAAGCCATCCTCATGAATCGAAAGGAAAACGAAACAAAATAAATAAAACAACTAATCTAACCCTCGGTCGACCAAGCACCAAGGCTTGGCCGACCGAGCACAACTCGGCTTCAGAATTTTGGGTTTTCTGCGGCTGCTGTCGATATATGATATAAGATGATCATTAGGGTTGAGAATGCGGCTGCTTTTATAGAAAACTGGATCGGTTATGCTTAAGTCGGCCGTGGACGCCCGTCTGATACCTCTGGACGCCAGTCCAGGTCATGTAAATTCTTCGAGTCGGGCCGAGTCTTCTCAAACGCCTGTCCTATGGAAAATGAGACGCTCGTCCACTGAAATCTTCAAAACTCTGAATCAAATTTCCTCTCCTGGACGCTCGTCCAGAATTTCAAACGCCCGTCCACTGGACGGGACTTCAAACGCACGTTCAGTTAACATCTCAGCTTCCTGAATCCAATTGCTCCTCTGGATGCCAGTTCAGGTATTTGGACGCTCGTCCAGTCCCTTTTTCTTCCAAATTCATCTTGATCTTCATTCTAACTTCATCTCTATCTCTTTCCTTCCATGCAAATCATCACTTGAACATCTTTTAAGCTCAAATCATCTCTCTCCATGACATGTAAATGTACCTTCAAAACCATAAGAACACGCAAAGTGTAAAACCATAGATAATTACCAATAAAATCACGAAATTGGCTCAACTTTACACTTAAAGACTTTTAAAACTCATTTGCTCAATAATTCGATTAAACCCTTAATTTCTATGCAAATTATATGAATATGGAGGAAATCATTATAAAATATAACGATATAAATCGCATAAAATCACCCTTAACAACTCCCCCACACTTAGCTTTTGCTCGTCCCGAGCAAAACAAGACCAAACCAAGGCTCGGAAGAAGATAGACATCTCAGCACATATAACACATATGCAATAACTTAGAGGTTCACCCCGGTGTGTGTGCAAAGCCATAACAAACTTCCATTAAGTCCAAACTTGAAAATTTCAAAGCAAACTAGCTAGTACCCCCTTTCAACTAGAAATGAATGATACTTATAACATGCACCCTACAAAACGTGACATATCCCGAAAAAGATGATAGAATACATCTAGGGCCTTTCTGATATACTCAGAGGATAATCCCTACAACATATCTCACACGACTTATCTTTGGGGATAAGGTATATGATAACTAAGTCTTTTGTTCATTTCATACCACTTCTTATATAAGTTGATTTAACTATTTCACTTTCAAACGCACATCAGAATGAGCTCTTTCCCTGTCATAGCAGAATAGGATATTCGAGATATACCCTACCTTACTCAAATCATAAGGCGACTTTTTCGATCGTCGTGAGCTTTTGGTCATCATAGTGGTATAGGACATTTGAGATATGACCTACCGCACTCCAATCATCGACCAGCTTCCGACACACCCAATTAATTCATATATTTTTCAACTTTTTCAACAACTTTAGTTACGCTTTACTTATCACATTCAAACCTCAGATATTCACAGCATATCATACTTTGGATCTAAACACAAACTATTATAATTCTCACGATACATATGTTAGCACTAAGCACATGACTTATAAGATAACAAAAATCACTAATCAAAAGGGATATAGCCTTATATTATAGCTCATCGTTCACTATGGCTCGTGAAATATATCGGGTGAAACAACTAACTTACTGGACATACAGTATACATCATCAATGACAAAAAAAAACGAACATAGATTATGCATTGCTTACTCGGGACAAAACAAAAATTTTGAAAAATTTAGCTCATTTCCCAGCATAGAATCATAATGATATAAGCAAATGATAGATACACGTAACTATTCCCCTCCCCCACACTTAAACCACAACATGTCCTCAGGTTGTGCAGAATTTCAGAACGGTTAAGAGTACTTAGCTGATTTGGTAATGATCCGAAGAGTGGCTGAAGAGGACAACAATGGTGATGTCATATGGAGTCCTTTTTCAGCAACGACTTCCAAAGGTAGCTTGGCAAAAACAGCTAAAAATGTGCCTGCACCACTTGAAAAACATGGCGAGATCTCGGGAACACAGGGGAAAATATATCATAATGCACAAAAAAGTTTGATATAAGCACAGGAAATAATTGCTCAGATGGAAAAATCACCACACGGGGAAAACACAGGACATCTAAGCGTCAAATAAGCCACAGAAGCTTACAATACAAATATGGACCACATGTGCATACAGAAATATCAAACTCCAAATGAAAGTATAAATGCGCGTTAAGGCTTACACGATGATGATAGAGGACACTACAGAGTAGTAGGGCTAGGTGCACTAAATAAAAAAAACAGAATATACACAATGCAACTAAATGATATGCAACTATACTAAAAAGGCAAAAAGAAAATCAAGAAAAATGCCAGCCCAACTAATTCCATAGATATCACCCTAATCTACAATTCGGACTAAGCGATGAAACATGTCAACATACAGAAGGAAGGTCAAATATATAAACGTCTACTAAATAACGCCACAGAAGCGCAACAAAATTCGATTATGCAAAGCCACAGAAGCTTGCCATGTAAAGTGTAGACGTGCCTTAAGACTCATCAGAAAGTGATAGCAACGGAAAACCGACAGTAGCTCAAACTTAAGCACATATGAATCAAGTAATAAAAGATGAACGAATAGAGGGCCCTAAAAGCTTACAAGATCCATCAAAAAGGAAGTAGCAACGGAAAACTGACAGTAGCTACAGATGAATCAAGTAAGGGACAACAAAAACACACGACCCCTAAACAACCCTAACACCATAGATAGACGACAAAAGGAACAGCATAAATCGAATTGGAATCACGTCTAGCTCGGTGCTATTGCATCAATAGACTCGAAACACACACAATCACTCAACATGGACCGTAATAGATGGAAAAAATAACCATAACGGTGAAAGAACATGACATCTACGCATATCAGATAAAAGCCACAGAGGCTCGCATTAAAACATCCATGTCAAATAATGAAGCATGTATCAAAAAACAAATTCTATTCACTAGAAACTGACACACTGGACGGACGTTCAGACAATCGAGACGCTCGTCCTCCTGTAAATGATGAACTGGACGGGCGTTTGGAAAGGACAAACGCTAGTTTGGTTCACTTAAGACATAACAAAGTTGGTGCATGTTGGACGGACGGGCGTCCACTCACTATGGACGCACGTCTGGTAACCACAAAGAGTGGCCGGGCGTTCACAAAGAGCAGACTCCCGTCTGGTCTTAGCAATAAGCACAAAACGAGACACCTGAGCAACCTTATAAACCCTAGATAAAATCATAAACCCTAGAAACCTCAGAAACCCTAGAAACCCTAGAAGGCCTTTTATTTTTTTCTTAGAAAAGATAAAGAAACAGAAACAGAAACCTACCTACGAAAAATCTAAAACAGAAAACAAGAAAACGATAAAAGGAGAAAACGCGTGTTGAAACCTTCTGAGCCCAAAATGGAAGGGAAAACAGCAGATTTTGACCTCAAAAATGGTGTCGAACGGCCTCCACTACGTCGTCGGCGTCGGAACGAGCTTTCCGAATTGGGGTCCTGCGTGCCAAACGGACACTCGAGCCGAAAGTTATGGCCAAAATACTACCATGTGCCCTAACGATCCCTTTTATCCCAACTTATAACAGAAAATCAGAAAAATTAATAAACTAGACAACCGTACCGATTCCCCGGCAACGGCCCCAAAAACTTGTCTCGGATTTTATCTAATGAAAAACAATAAGTAATAAATTTATAAATTCGGTATACCCCAAGTGTAGGGATCGTAGTATAGCGATTAATACTAGAGTCGATCTCAGGGAATCGGGGTATCCAGTTCATTAATTTTCCTAAGATTGATACCATTATTATTAAAACCTAAAATAACAAAACGAAAAGATAAACTGGACAGAGGATTGTCAGTCCAAAGCCAGGAAAAATCGTTGCGAATATAACTAAACTATAAACGAGAAAAACAATAAAACTCATAAAAGCATGATAATGACTATAGCGATTAAACACAGAACAAGCAACGATCCACCATCCCGCAACCCTTAATTTCCTCTCAGATTATCCTATGATGATTTAACTAAAATTGTGATTCACCTATCAAAGGTATGAACTCCTAATCTCTTAGAAAAGTTCGCTTTATCAATCTTTTATCTCTCGATCTTAAAGATTAACGCTTTCAAACCAAGGTGCAAGATTTCTCAATCTAACAATCTAGATATTCAACCTAATCAACTCTCGTTACTTATAGGTTAAAGATCCAATCTTTCTATGGTGATCTCAGTTTACACCGACTCGTCACATAGTAAACATCAATAGCAAAACATCTCTCGATATAAATTTGCATAACACATAATCATAGAAAAGAAACAACTTTAATTAAAACTCACGAAACTAAATCCAAAGTCGAAATCAAAACATCGCATGATCGGCTTCACATGCTTGTTCGAATTGCTTAGCCTCTAATCATCATCACGATCGAACAAAATAAAATAAAGAGAAAGAAAAGTGTTTCTTAGTGTAAAAACCATTTCAATGACCCTAAAAAAGAAATGGAGCCGCCTAGGTCGAATTCTTATCAATATGTATCATGAGTCTCGTTTCAGGGTTGAAAACACGCGACTATTTATAGGTTTTGAGTCGGTTCGCGAAGTCGGTGGGGTGGACGCCCGTCGCAGTGTTGGGCGCCACCCAAGGTGCTTCAAATCTCCGAGTCGGGCTTGGACGCTCGTCCACAGAAAATCTAAACATCCTGAATCCAAAGGCTCCTCCTCTGGGCTTGACCCACTCTTACGGGACGCCATGATCAAACGCTCGTTCAACTTGTTAATCTTCATTCCAATCCTCAACTTGCATCTTCCTCCTTCCATTAAATCTCCAATTATGACATGTTTATGACCTACAAAACCACAAAGACATGCAAAGTGTAAAATCATAGATAATTACCAATAAAATCACGAAATTAGCTCAACTTTACACTTAAAGACTTTTAAAACTCATTTGCTCAATAATTCGATTAAACCCTTAATTTATATGCAAATAATACGAATAACGGAGGAAATTATTACAAAATATAACGTTATAAATCGTATAAAATCACCCTTAACAGATGACATGGTGGTCCAAAACTTATACCTGGATCATCCTAATATTAAGGAACAAAAAAAATTATTTTCTTCCATAATTTGTCCATCAAATTAAATATAGTACATTATAACCAGGGGCGGATGTACGGTATATATTATTGGGCAAGCACTTGTGTAGATACTGGAAAAACACTAAGTATATATATGTTATATATTTTTCGCTTCTCTTAAAATTTGAATTACTTTACACTTTATATTAATTTTTTTGGTGATTTTTTTTTATCACGTAAATAAAAAATACATCGTTATTATAAAAGTGATACATTTAACACATTATCAAAAATATTTTAATTATCAAAGACTAATACTGCTATTAAAATATATTATAAAGTCAAAAATAATACTTAATAGTCAAAAAAAGAGGCTAGGCTTTCTACTATGCTGACCCCTCACATTCTCAAGAAAAAATTTACGAATATTTATTTCTCATTAACCCTTACAACAAAATTCAACAAACAAAAACAAAAAAGGACTCCTGGCATTCTTTCTTCTTCAATTGACATTTGACAATCCTCCATCTCCTGTGCAGCTGCGATTCAAAATTTGCCATATGCATCAGGTATACTGTATACATATTATCTTATAATATCATTGTTTTTCTTTTTGTTTTTTTATCTTTAAGGTTGTTGTGTTCTTAAAAAATGTCTTATTTTTTTCTTGTTATTGTCATTTATTTGTAAGAATAGAATGGTTACTTGGTACAATTACAATATATTTTCAATTTGAATCGTGAAGTAAGTAAACTATAATCGAGGATAAATACAATAGTTTATTGGAGCAAGTTATGAAATTATTTGTAAATATTGTTTGTAAATTGTAACAGTAATCGATGAAAAGGTTTTTTAAACCTGAAGCTCCGCAATCGATTAGAGAGGATAAAGATTCTTCACAAATTGTGAAATGCAACTTACGGAATCGAATGGGAGATGATTGGTTGAATGATTGTCTTGTGACATACATTGAGAATGAGGTCTTTCGTCGTGTGGAGGATGAATCAATTATTCAAAGGTTTCAAAATATGAAAACAGCGAAGGCGCCACCAGAATGCACGTATTTATTCTACTTTTTTAATGTATATTTCTTTTAGATTTATGTGATACGGTAAGTTAAATGTTTGTAAAACCAAAACGCCGAAAATTTTGTTTAAGCAAGTATACATTTTTCGGATTGCAAAAATCTCTACTATTATTATATTTCCTTTCCCCATCTTCGTGATCCTGCGTCCGCCCCTGATTATAACATAAAAATATAGTTACTGATTATGTTTTAACTTAAAGGCATGTAGTTTCTTTAAATTATGCGTTTGGTTGCAACTATAAATAACCAAATTGGCCATGTGGAATATTTGGATTATCAAAAAAGTATGGGACAGGACCATAAGCCTATGGGGTATATGGTTTTATTGGATATTTTCTTTCTCCAAAATTCATGCCAGTCTGGTTTCTGTCCTTTCATATGGTGTGGTCCTTTTTGTATCCTTTCATTGTAATATTTAGATGTCGGGGCATAATTCAGTGGTTAAAGAACAGTTTAATGGTTACAGAATTTGTGTATTGTAATGTGATCTACAATCGTGTTAGAGTGTGGATGTTCCAACGCTGTGTAGGAGCAACCTTTTTCAGTAAAGAAAAAGTTTAAACGCAACCATTGAGTCATACACTTCGATTTATATCCACCATTAATTCTAGAGACGGGATGGTGGGGAACTCTTTAGGTTGGCGTTCCAACTTTTTTTCAGAGAGCGTACTTACCGATATCACAGAACATCTAACGTGATAATACATCAGAGTGTGATCGATGTTCGTCTTTCCAAAAGTTAGAATGCATGATATTCGACTTTACAGGATTTGAAACTCAATGTAGTGTCTAAAAAGCAAGTTTGGTGTGGTTACCTGTAAGGCCGAAGACTGAGGATCCTTTAGGTTGGGTTCAATTTATTTATTTATTTTTTTTTTTTTTTTTTTTTTTAAAGTAATTTATTTATTTAGTTAGAAGAAATGATGAAGGAGTGATGTACTTGGTGTTGTACTCCACTGTGGTGTGTCTTTATGCACCATGTGACCATTGCTTTCTATCTTTAAGGTGACAAATTTCCAACATTTTACACATGAAGTCATCATAATCTTTTTTGACTTCTGTTTTAGCCTATGGAACTAAATTAACCTAATTTTCTGTATTTTATTTTACATTTGTCCTTCCAGATTTATTTCTTTTCTGCATCTATTGTACAATTAGTGACCGAAGCTCATAAAACCAAAGTAACAGCCGCCCCAACAGTACTAGAAGTCTAGAAGTATAACATGTTTATGTTTGAGGTGAAATTTTAGGGCCAGACAGACAGAGAAGCGAGTTTTGGATCACCAAATCAGCACTTTCAAAGAGATATATTGGTGAAAAGTTTGACAGGTAGGGGCCCATTTTAGAATGTTGGATTCATATTGGTTTTGGTGCACCAACTAGGATTTGCACCAGGACCAATATAAAATTTGTGATGTTTGAGAGACAGATTTAATTATCCTTGGCTTCATATTTTTTTTTTTATAATAACAATTGTTTTTCATTAAATAACTATGTTATCTGTTCTCCAGTTTTTGCATTTAGAAAGATTTCAGGCTCACTAAAAATGTAAAATCCCACATCGGGAAATTAGCAGAAAGCTCATCTCCATATAAGTGTGAGACATTAAATATCTTGTCAACTCAGCTATTTTTGTACTTGCAAACCAGCGATGATGACGGTCTGTGATTGAGCCAGAACAATTTATACGCTCATGTAGCCTTACCAGCGCCAGTGTCCTGGGGAATTCTGAGAATGGTATCGAGCCGTAGTATCGAGACGGCCTAAGTTACTTACACCGTATAAGAAAGATGGTGTAGTTGCCTCTGGTAAGGACGATCAGGGCCGTCTTGGTCCCGTCGCGAGAGGACGCTTGATCCTTCAGAAGGTGTGAGAATGTAAAATCCCACATCGGAAATTAGCGTAAAGCTCACCTCCATATAAGTGCGAGACATAAAATATCTTGTCAACTCAGGTTAGCACTTTTAGACCAAGCGACGACGACGGTTCAGCGATTGACAGACAATTTATGGCTCATGTAATTTTACCGGCGCCAGTGCAGGAGGGAGTTAGAGAATGGTATCGAGCCGACTATCGAGGCGGCCCTAAGCGCCGCACCGTATAAGAAAGATGGTGTAGTTGCCTCTGGTAGGACGATCCAGACCAGTCTTGGCCGTCTGGCGAGGGACGCCTTGATCCTTCTAAGGGGTGAGAATGTAAAATCTCACATCGGAAATTAGCAAAGCTCACTCCTATATAAGTGTGAGACATAAAATATCTTGTCAACTCGGGCAAATTTTTTGCTTTTTAAGCCAGCGACGACGGCAGTGTGCAAGAATGACCTGACAATTTATATACCATGAAATACTGCACTCTTGGGCGCAAGTGCAGGGGCGTTAAGTAAAAAACCTACCCCAAACCAATTTAAACAAAAAAAAAAAAAAAAAAAAAAAAAAAAAAAAAAAAATCCAATTCAAATCAACAAATCATTAGATTTCATAATGCTTTGGTTTGAATTGAGATAAAAAAAAAAATTCCCAAACCAAATCGACTATAGAAAGTAACAAACCAAACCAAACCTAACACTTTCAATTCGATCCAAATTAACTTACCTCTCACTCCTTAGATATCTTCTCTTCATGAGAGTGTAGCATCTGTCCACACGTTTTTTCATTATAACGATATACTTTTGTTGTTACAAATATATAAAAACGGTATTATTGCCTCCGATTGATCTTTAAATTTACTCTAATGCCCTTACCAGATAAAATTTCTGGATCTGCAACGGTTTCTCCTCTTCTTTTCTTTTCCACATTTGCCCCTTAAAGCTGTGTTGGAGATTCCTGCATTGTGCTAAAACTCGATCTGTCAACTCTAAAATACAGTAATCCCTCAACTTTCTGATCATGTGATATTTTTTAATGTAAAAGTTGGATTCTACAATATCTCTTATATTAATTTTAAATTAACAGATAGTTAGTTGTATGATAGTGTCTGAAACAAAATTAGCGGCTGGGGAATTTAATTATACAACATAAAAGCCTCCAGAACTAGTGGACAATTAAGATTTAAATGACCTTTTATTATATTACTGTTTACATAATGCTACGGCTATAACAATTTTGACACAACAAATATGATATATGAAAAAAAATGATATATGGTGTGTCAGCGGGACCCATTATATAATGTGGAACCGTGACCTCAATTTAAATAAACATCACATCATAAAAGTTTCATTGTCGCAATTATAACGTGATATTTGTTATGTCAGAATTATTGTAATAAATATTTTATAATTTTTTAGAGAATTAATGGCATCATGTGATCACAAGCAAAGACTTGCTATTTTAGGGAATGTCTTAGCTCTCAAGAACTGTTTGTCGTGAAAAGGAGTACTACTAATTAATAAATTAATTCTAGCTAGATATCATGAATTAAGTATTAATGGTAGTTATTAGACCACGTTTTCAGAATCATTAGCTTGTTTACTTTAAATGGCTAATTAATCATTAGGATTCATGGAAGAATCTAATTAACTAAATACTCCTAATTAAGTATTAATGGTAGTATATGTTTATTGATTTGATTATAGTGTCAGTATTACATCGGCTGACTCTATTACTTCATTCAATATTTTGATGGGTAATGTGATAATTTTAAATTAAGAGGGTATTCTTGTAAACAGTACGTGTTTATTGTATTTTAATGATAAATGTTGATGCTTAAAAATTCATCATTTAGAATTGATCTTACCCTGAAGTATTTTGACTAAACTCCCTTTGGTGGTTAGCGTGTCGCTCTCAGTGACGGCGGGCTCTCCCGCTTCCTTCTGGCCCTAAGCCCTTAACACCCTTGTCGTGTGATATATATAGTAGAGTTGTTTAGCTCCTTAAAAATCAGGTACTAAATTCACATATCGGAACGTTAAATATACATTCATGCTGTCATGATTGACATTATTGATACGTAAACCCTAAAAATGAGCAACCCATCCTCTTATGTGTAACCATTTCTCCCTGTTTAAGCATTGTGAGATGAAAGGATTTGACGTCCAATTCATGTGTAAAATGCTAGCCAAGTTGACTCTCATCACTGCTACCATTAATATTAATTTCTCGTAATCTGTTGTTGAAATCGAGGGAATTGAAATCATATATGCATTTATTCATGGCATATAATTCATTGATATAATAAGTTCTCATTCATTCATAACAAAACCTATTCAAAATTCACCGTATAATGGATTCTTCAATCACCGTTTAACCTGTCTGTGTCTCCACATTCTGCGGAGACGTTATTTTAAACTTTAAAACGCCAATGTTTTAAAGTGTTTTGCTAATTTATACTTAAAACACTCACGTTTTAACGGAGACACCACATAAAAGTTCCTTCATTTCATGGCAAGTTCATCATTTTCTGGAACAAAGTTAAATACCTGCATGTTGTATGAGAGGGGGGGGTATGGGGGGGTGAGGTTGGGGGATAAAATGGATCAATATAACGTGGGCTACATACATAGCTGAAGCCCATTCACATCCTACATAAAGCCCATTCACATCCTACATAATCCAACAGCTCAATGCTTTGGGCCTGATATATTGAGACTACTTTCAGCTACATTTCACTTTAAAAACAGATTTTGTAAAATAAAATGATGGTGTTTATAATCAATGCAATAACTTGTTACTAGGACTTTTGAATTAATGATAGTCAATAAGTAAATTAATTTTTTATCATTATAATCTCTGGCATTCTTTATTTTTATTTAAGCTGTATGAAACTCTAAAAGAGCTTATAATTTGATACAGAATGAATATTTTTTTATAAATGATTTTGCTTGTGGGTATTTGGTGTATCATTACTAGAACCGTAAGCGAGGCAAACTACTCGTGAGTAGTTTGATATCGACCCAAGCCATAAATGACTCAACCCAACTTAAATCAACTTGAAATCAAAAATTAAACAAACGATAGACAATCAGTGCAATACTCGGCTCGACTAATCGCTTAAAAGCTTGAATACATATTTATGTATAATGAAAAAGCATATATGTATATTTATTCATGCATACACACATATATCATACATATTATATCAACTGTTATATTTTCTTTGATTTTATATTGACGGTAACTAGTGGTCTATCATATAATTTATTACAAAAATATTGTTCGGTAATCGATAAAATATTTGTTGCATTTTAAATATAAAAAAATTATATCATAACTGTCCATAACGACACTTTTTGTTGTTGTTATGTGATATTTTATAATATTTTTGAATTAATTTTTAAAACATATTAGACTCGGTAAACTTGGTGTCTAGTTTCTAAAACTTCATTCAATCTCAGTTCGAGCTTGAATTCGAGTTTGAAGCACCCTTGTTCTAACTCAAACTTCAAAATATTTTAAACTGCTCAACACCTTTAAAGCATTACTCGGTTTGATTCGACTCATTTACCCCGTAATCATTACAAATCCAAGTAATGTCGTACTCGAATTTACTTTATAATTTATCCTTGAGGGGCATATTTGATACTCCATCCGTTCAGTATTTAATCATTACATGGTTACAAAACACACATATTATGCTTTGTCTTAACATCGATTGACTATAACACCCTCAATATAATTAATTCAAAGTTGTTTTCAATCTCCGCCCTTAATAAATGATAGTAGATTTAGAAATATAGATTAAATAATGCTTTGAAAATATAACTACGACAGATAAGACATTTTTATTTTTGACAACTACGACATTTAAAAAGGAACAAATGAAGTTTTTTTGTGAACATCTCGACTTTTAAGTAAAAGGCAAAAAAATATATCGTGCCAGATTGTATTTATCTACCTAATTATTATTTATTCTATTAAAAAGGATTTAATTAAGAATTTTGGAAAAGATAGTTATTATGGAATAAATATATTAATTATTAAAAGGATTTTAATAATTAGTATTTAAGGTAATAATTTCCTTAATTCCTTCATAACTTCAAGTCACGCTGATTTCTGAAAGAACAAAAAGAGAACGACGGCAAAAGAAGTCCAGCGACGCAGAGTTTCAAAAAAAAAAAGGGAGAGCGTAATTTTCAACCGCGCTACCAATCCGCTCATCGCGTTTCAAGACGCCTGTGAGAAGAAATCGATCATTGGATGAAGACGGTCGTTCCCATACTCTTCGTTTTCTAAACAGTAAGTTTTCGTTTTAGCCCTAAAATTGTAATCTTGATCGTTTTGATAAAATTCGAGCTTTGATTGTGTGAATGATTGTTTCAATCGTAGAGTATCGTTTAAATATCGTAGTTTGGTTGTAGGAGTTGTGAATCGAAGGATTCAAGCTTTGCTGTCAGTTTTGGGATTCGGTTTTGTTCGCAATTAAGATAAGAGGCTCTTCCTAATGAATAATTATAGTTTTGTGATGTTTAGATTGAGTAAAAGAGTGATAGATTTGAATAGAAGTACTCTAAAGGGTCTGAATTGTTGTGTGTACTATACATAATATATCGGTATATTTAACTATGTGTCAAACTGAGAACAAACTTTCACATCAGGTCGAACAGAAATATTGATATATATAATAAATCCACCTGTTCTGTATTCTTATATTACTCTTTCTTTTCTTTTTTTTTTTTTTTGGGTGTGCTTTATTAGTACATTCTGTGGGTTTTGTTTGTTTGTTTTGTTTAGTATTAATAGTTTTCATGTAGAAACCAGCAAGTCTAGTAAAAAGGAAAAGAAAGAGCACTATCTGTTTCCAAAAATATATATACGCACCAGTAGTAAAAAAATCAATAAATTATATACCTATAACTACATAACTAATTATTTACATAGTGTGGTTTAATATATTAGAGATGTTTATTTGTTTACTCCCTAAGTATAGTTTTTTTTAAATATTATTATTTTTATTTAGTTCTGGGTCCGAGTGTTAAAAAAAAAGAGATTAGGTAACAAATATATAATGTATAGTTGTTTGGTGTTATTGTATTATGTTATTTTCCTTTTTCAAGAAATAAGAAACATACGATTTGGTAGACGATGGATTTAGTGGCTAGTGTTATTTTGACTCTTAGCTTGACTTGTAGTTTATTAATGATCTTAAATAAGATTAAATGAAAATGAAACAATGCCTCGATTGAGTTTACGATGCGTTTGGTTCGCAGACCGGACGCATTCTTAAAGAGAGTTGAAGTCCGGGACCGTCGGAGAAAGCGCATGAGGGCTTGTGCTTTGATGAATTAGTATTCATGAACGCGTGTAATTTCTGCGCCGTTTATGTGCAGTGGTCTAGGAAGAGAGTAGTATGTGTGAGGGAGATTATTTGAAAACACTTAGGCGGCTAGTTAACTATTTAATAAATACGTACTTGCTTAGTAAAAGGTTAAACATCATGAGAGCTTGGATAAGCACAGTACAATATCGGCAATGTGAGGTTTGGCCAGATAAAGTGGTGATGATCACTGCCGGATTCTAGACCCGCCAGATAAAGTAGTGATCATTCCGCCGGACAAACTCACGAACGAGATAGACATTCACCGGTCAGCTCTCTAGGGTTGGCTAGACAAAGTGGAATGACTGTCTCGGAACCGCTAGAGATTTATCTCTATAGGGTTGCGTCTTTTGTCTTAGTGCATATCTCACTAAGTGTAGTGCCTCACAAACATGTCAGAACAAAGATAAGTTAAGTTAGAAACGTTTAGTCATGACGTGTTGATGGATTAATAAGTGAACCCTCAGATTGAGTCGGTCTCATAATGGTAATTTAATAATCATAATAATAACCTTTCGTTGTATAACTTAGTTATTCATTACTTTCACTTTTACTAAGACTTTTGTACTTACCTCCTTTGAATTTTCTTTCAGATGTATCGTTGTGGGGTGAGAAGGCGAGCAGGTTCTTCAAGTGTAGATAACGACTTTTGAAGACATTGAAGTCTTGGCGAAATTTTTAGTTTATTTCTTCAGAAAGGTTAGACGAGACTAGTTATATTTCTTTCCTTGAGACTTGTCAGACTTATACTTTTAAGCACCAGAATGTATAAGTTTTTGGGTTTTCGTCGTTGTAATTTAACTATCCATCTTTAAGTATGCTTACTTTCTATTCATAGTAGCATTTTGTTTTTACCCTAGCCTTTTAAATTAGTTTTCTTTATTTTGATATGACGACGTAGAGAACTGCGTATAATATTAGATTTATTTAATGCTATACGCGCCGAACGTTTCTCTTCCGGATAAGGGCTCGGTATCCGGGAGTGGGGCGTTACATTTTGATTTTCTTTGAGTACTCAACAACGACCAAGTGTTTTCTGGTTCGTAAAATAGTCTAGTTGGCGACCTACATGGCTGAATTTGAGCCGAACGATCTGGCTTCATATAATCCAACGGTGTACATCATTTTCAAAGGCATACGTCAGCCACACACTTGAATGTGGTAGAGGATGGTCGGCACAAGCATACTGCATACCACACGCCCTAAGCTCTTATCCAATGAGAAAACGCCAAGTCACGTTTTAAGTGTTTATTATTAATAGAGTTGCTGTAAAAAAAAAAAAAAATCACAGTCGTTTTCCTGGTAATTAATTTATTTTTGTTTGATTTTGTTATTTGCTGCAATAGCTAGCTCTTCGGGTTGTAATTCATTTTCTGCTAAAGTTTGGCTACTAAGTACACCTTAAAACATATCATACTCTGCTTAATTTGTTGACTATTTACTTGTTTTCTTGTATAAATTTTCATATATTTTTATTCGATGCAGGTGTTTGGATCGTCTTTATAAGGATTGAAAATCGAAAACATGCACCCGTTGGATGGTATCATCTCAAAAGTTGCGACTTATAAATTTCTGAATTACATGGTCGAAAGTTACGGAGATATGACCGTGGTGGAGGATCGTTACAAAAAAGAAAAACGATAAAACAAAAACATGGATGCAAACAAACCGAAATATTGGTAATATATTTGCTTAGTTTTTATATATACTATAGTATTTTAATTTGATTACTTAATAAATACATGTAACCCTCGCCTTTCTCAGTTTCTCCCTTATAGTTGTGGAATTGGCTGACGGAGAAACGTATGTGGAAGAGTATGCAGATGGTTTTTTTCTACGGGGTTCGTTTACTTGAGAGTTGATGTCAATGAACTGGCAACTGGTGATCGAAGCCAATCGAGCTGGAGTAAAGGACGTAGTGCCTGCCTTTGCTTTTGGGAAGACAGGTCAGATCATACATTATGTTCTGGGAATACCGAATACCTACCTCCACGGATTTGTTTAGTTTCTTAGCTTCGCAATTGAAAATCCTTCATTGAGAAGGAATTTGAAGTTGTAGGTTGATTTCTTAGCGGATGAATTGGAAAATGACTTAATATTCCCAATTAGTTAATTTACTAACTGTGCCTCAATGAGCCTTGCCTTAAATTTGATGTAAGACCTTAAATTCCCATATATCTTTACCTCCGTAGTTTAAATTTGATGTAAGACCTTAAAGAAAAGAAGAAGAAGAATTAAAAAAACATACAATTCTTTGAAGTCCGTTATTTCTTTCTATTAAAATTAAATAAAAATGGAATGCAGTTGGAATACCGCTAAAAAGATAATGAAAAGGGAATGGTGTTTGAATATGGATAAAAACTACCCATCGTTTCTTATGCAAAGGGAATGGCTCTTTCTTGATTTGCTCTGTTTATGTTTTGTTAATAGAATCAGGTTACAGACTGTTATGGAACTTTTATTATTCCTTAAAACCATGTATTGCAATTCCAAAATTCATTTTTCACAGACTGTTTGGTACTGTTTCTTGCTGTTTTTTCTTATACAGGCACAGCATGCAGTATTGTATTGCAGTAGTTTAACTCTTTGTACAAGCCCAACAAGGTCTCGTCTTAATGTCATGACTATTTTTTCAAGCTTATTATAGGATTTGTTATGGTAACTCAAATTTGAGAGTCTATTTTTAGGAGGTCAAATTTCCCTAAACATAAAAGTTGACATCATATATCGACCGCCATACGTTCATGATTTTGTTTTGTCGGTATGAAATTTATAGTAAGAGGAAAATCCGTCGACTTTAAAAATCGTGAGGGTTCAAGTCCCTCTATCCCCCAAAAAGCCTATTTTTCTTCTCCGACCCTTTTGCCTATCCCCTTTTATTTTTCTTACGGGTTGAAAATTCCTGATGCACCCGTCCTATTCAATATTCTATTTGATTCGTTTAGTTTTTAGTTTATAAATAGATCTTGGGAGAAATGTCTTTCTCTTATTACATGTTATATATATGAGAATATATCAAAATGAACATCTTTAAGAAAAAACAAAGGAATCTAAATAAAAATATTTATCAGGAAAATAAAAACATCATTGAGAACAAAAAAGTTGAATGGCTTATACCGTCTAAAAAAAAATCTAACAAACCAAGGAGAGATAAGGGATAAAAATAAGAAACAATATAGAATCAATTTGCCCAAGACCTTACCCCAAGATTGGTTGTTTATTCATCACTTCTTGAAGCAGGTTTAAAAGATCGATTTTTTAATCTATAGCCTAGGTATATTAAAAAAAAAAAAAAAAATTCAGGGTGAACAAAATTGAATGGATTGTTAGGTAGAGATAACTGCTGCTAAATTCCTTTTACTTCGTTTTTTTATTTTTATTGATTCGTGCGTACTGTTTGGATAAATTGACTTTAGCATTGTGTGTTTACATTTTGACAGGTATCACACAAACATAGTCTGATAGCTCATTCGTTTACTTGATCGTGGAATATTAGAGAAATGTAGACAAAAATGATTTCATTTGCTATCATCTAAACATAAAATAGTTTAGTGCAGGCACACACATTGTATAAGTTCATCAAAGATGTTTAATCCACCATTACGAGTCAAAACGACGATGGAGCACATAATCATCTGTGAACAGTATCTTACAAGGAGGAGCTTTGAACATTATCGTTAGCCATAAATGTTGGTCCGACATTATTTTACATATTAGGTGGCAGCATCTTGATTTGTAAGAAGTTTAAAGATGTTAGTTTAATTTCATATACAATTTCAATGATTTTTTGGTCCTTGCATCAATTACTATAATGAGCTTCTAAGTTGATGCAGTGTTCTTTCGGGTTGCTCTGAGGAGGTGTGGATTACATTTTTCATGAATTCATTGAGTGTTGAAATCTTGGATGCCATTTTTCGTGAATTCATTGAGTGCTGGTGTCTTGGAGAATAGAATGCCGCTTGGGGAAGAGTTCCCCCATTGTGTGACCTAGCTAGAGGATATCGGATGTTCATTGAAGGTAATACATGTAACCGTCCCTTAATTTGTAAACCCTCATTTTTTTTTTCCTTCTTTCTCATATTCTTGTGGTCTTGCTATAGGGTTATGAAGCTGGATTAGAGAATGTTGGGAGCTATAGGGTTATGAGGCTGCTGATTTGCTATTCAAAGTCCATTAAAGAATGTTATAGAGAAAATATTTATGATGAAGTTATTATCAGAATAGTGATCATACAAGTTGCAGGTAATCTTATATGTTTTTTTTTTTTTTTCTTTTCGTGTTTTATAAAATTAATTAGGTTTATTTTAGACGTGTATTATAATAAGATTAGTACAAATATGTTGTTGTTTGATTTAGGTCAGTCAAATTTAATTGGTACGTAGGGATGAGTTTAGTTCTTCCGGATAATGTTGAGAACTTCAAGTGCGTTGAGCAAACAAATCTTCATTCCAAATTTTCTTTTTTCCAAATTTTCTTGTTCTTCATCTTATATGCGATCTTTGTCTTAATTAGTTTAATCTCTAAGAACTTTTAACTATAACATAAAGATGCATAAAAAATGTTGTCAACTATATGCAAACCAAATTTACTCACAAGAGCTTTTAGTTGTTTTATATATGAGTAATAATAGATGCACAACGAGTGACATCTAATATAATCAACGGTGCAGATACTTGTATGCCACAACGAGTGACATCTAACATATAATCCACGGTGCAGATACTTGTTGTGTCTGTACTTGTTGTGCCCCAGTCGGTGTGTCTGTATCATTACTTTTTATATATTCGTGTTAATCATATACATATTTTAATACCTTGTTCAGTTTCTGAAATTTATAAATAGCCCTCAAGTTCATATATATTCTAAGTAGTTTGTTTACAATGAACTAATTAAAGATTTTATTTTATTTTATTATTATTTTTGTGTTCAGCTCCGGTGTGGTCTGCTTATCAGTACTTCACAAGGAGAATGAGATCCCAAATTTGATACATTTAATATTAGTTCTGTTTTTTTTTATTGAAAGGATTAGTTCCGTCTTTTGTAGAATAATTTTTTAAAAGGTTGGTATAATTAATATAATCTGAAACCAATTTCACAGATGACACATGTTTTCGAATTTTTACTATGTATGTGAAATGTATGGAACTATTTTAATGATACGTTTTTAGATTATGAAATTGTTGTGTCAACTGAATTATATGTATTTAACTAATTTGCTTGTTTTCTAGGATACATATTTACAATGAATTATTAAAAAATATTGAACATCCCAAGCATGTTCCCGTTGGTTGGTAGCGCACACAAATTCTGAAACTATACGGTTGAAGGCTATGAAGATAACTACGGAGAGGATTTTATATATCCAAAAATGAGAAAATAAAATTGATGTAATCCAAAATATAGGTATAAATATAGAGTTTTCTTATTTTATTTTTGACACTTAACGAATTTGACGTTGAGTCAAATTTATTATTAGTAGAGATGTTTATTTCTTTTGATTTAATCAGTAGAGATGTTAACCAGTAGAGATGTTAACCGAACAACGTCGTTTGTAAACAAACTCGTGTTCGTGATCATCTGTTTGTTTAACTTAACGAATTAAGTTTGACAAATTTTAAGCCCGATTTATAAACCAACTATTTTATTTTTGGAGATACTATAATTTTTATGTTACAATTTTATGACAATTAACGAAATCAAAACGCTCGACATTTAAGTCTACTACATGTATCGCGTGTCACGTTATCATTGATCAAGAAATAATTAAAAATAAGACGCATTTTTTTTTGACAAACTAATCAAAATTTATTCAACAATATTATCTGTAACAGAAGAGGTCAGAACATAATTCGGGGGTTGCGAACCCCAAGAAGTTACACCAAAATAATCTAAATACGACTCATTTAGATCCTTACAGGGGCGGATGTACCCTATGTTAAGGGGGGAGGGGGGGGGCATTCGCCCCCCACTCGAATCCGGAAAATACATTATTATGTATGCCACAGAAACTTTTTGCCTCTAAAAATTTACACTCGGTATTGTATCGTCCCCCTCACCCGAGATCCTGCGTCCGTCCCTTGATCCTTATATGTTTTTTATATAGTCTCAGAAACAGCCTCATCTATTTCATAATAATATATTTTGTTCCATACTATGTATTTTTGTCACAATTTTTTGGACACTTAACGGATTTAATGTTAGGTGATATGTTAAATTTCTTTACAAAAATTTCTTTACAAATTCAGTGGTGGTTTATCAGTAATTTCACACCTTGGAAGGGCTATTTATAACAAACACATGCATTATTACAACTCTACCCCATTATACCTACACCCTACTTTCTTTCTATAAATACTAGCAACCCCTACACTCAGCTTTCTGTCCTATATATTTTCTTTGTTTGTTGCTGCTCTAGCTTTTGAATTTGCAATTGTTTATCAATTTTATTTTTGCCATTAATTACATTTTACCAAACATAGAAAGTGGCATTCATCCAAATAAGAGAAGCTATCGGAACAAACAAGCTGCTGTTCATACAGAAGAAGTCGGTAAAAAGATTGCGAAGGATCTACAGGAGTGTTCTTTCATCCAAATAAGAGAAGCTATCGGAACAAACAAGCTGCTGTTCAGGTTTAGAGCCTCAATTGATGTAGACAAACCACTTGTACAGCTACTAAACCTAGAGTTGGAAGATGGGAAAAACACAGTCATGCCTGCAGTCTTCAAATATGAGAGATTACCATCCTTCTGCTTCTATTGTGGTCTTATGGGGCATGTGGCCAGAAACTGTCCTAAAGTTTCAGAAGAATTCAGCATTGAAGATGAGGAAAAATTTGATTTTGGTGCTTGGCTCAACGCAAAAAAAGGAACCAGATTGATACAAGAAATTCGAGTGCTGGATATGGATCTGCAAGCTATTGATCCTGTTGGTGTTGAAGATGCCCAGAAAGAAGTTCAAACTGCCAAAAATCTGAACCAAGACTTGAAAACCGTGCCCCCAACCACAAAGTCCAACCTTGAACCCCACAAAAGCCTTATCTCTCTGCCAAAAGATTCCTCACATAACCCAAAACCTAGTACCCAAAACCACCAAAGTCAAAGCCTAAGCACAAATGACAGCTTTTCTTTCTCTGAGCCAAAAGGACCTGTCCTTATCTCAACCACCCCTGTCCTTTTCTCTAAAGCCCTTGTCACTATCTCATCTACCTCTGAAAATACACCCGCACAGACTGCCAATTTTGAATCGATCAACAAACAACTCATACCAAAACAGACTAGCCACAAAAAAATTCAAGAGACCAAGAACTCCGAACCACCTTTACAATGCACTTCAGAAACCACTTTCGACTTGAACATTGACACCTTTGATGAACCTGGAACCTCACCAAAAACCATTGATCCCCCATTGGCTGCAAAAAAACCAAACCAAGCAAAAATTCAAAATCATGCCAACTCCCTTGAACCTATGCAACAACCCTCATCCACAAGTACCATAAACATGAGCCCTCCCCTCAACCTAAACACAAATACCCAGCAAAATGCTACCAGGAAAACCTTCAAAAGATTTAACAAAGAACCTAATAGACCTCTCGGAGATATTTCAAACTTGAAACTGTCTTGGCAAAAGGAAACTGAAGGAAGTGAGGATGCATCACCAAAAAGATCAAAATGGATCTCTTTTAACTTGGTGGAGGTCGCAAGGCAGCTCCACCAAGAGCCATGAATATCTCTCTGTTGGAACTGCAGGGCCTAGCAGCAACCCAGGCGCCTCCTAATCTCAAGTGCCCGACCAAAAACACCTCTCCTTTTCTTCTCTTCCTTTACGAAACAAAACTTTCTCTGTAGCCATGAACAATGTTAGACTTAAGCTTGGGTTTGCCTCTCGGTTACCATGTCAATAGTGAGGGAACCAGAGGAGGACTATCTCTACTTTGGAACGACTCCACATCAGTCCAAATATTAACCAGCTCCAAGGGTCACATTGACTCTATTGTAACTTACAACACCAAAACCTTTCGGTTTACTGGATTTTATGGTAATCCAGACCATAATCTGAGGCACCATTCCTGGGATCTTTTGAGGAGACTTCATTCTCTATATGACCTACCTTGGCTTTGTGCAGGTGATTTTAACGAAGTTCTGAATGTTAATGAGAAAACTGGAGCTGTAATCAGACCTAGATACCTCATCGAAAACTTTAGGACTGTTTTGAATGATTGTGAGCTTCAGGATATGGGTTTTTCTGGGGCAAGGTTCACCTGGAACAATGGGAGACCAAGGGGAAATGTCAAAGCCAGATTGGATAGAGCTGTGGCCAATAGCACCTGGAGTGAGATGTTTCCTAATTTCTCTGTGACTCACCTCTCTTCTGCCAGGAGTGACCACTTGCCTATTCTTATAACAGATGCAACTTATCTCGGAAGGACAGATCTGCTAAGAGACTGTGAGCTAGATTTGATCCTTTTGGCTGCAGGATACTGAGTGTTTGGAAATATCCACTAGAGCCTGGAACCAGTTCAGTCATGTGCAGGCTGGTGAAGTGTCAAAGGGCATCAGAAATGTTAGGGATTATCTCAAGTCTTGGAGCACAAGGAAGTATGGGAAGCTGGACAGGAGGATCAAATCTCTGCAAGATAAGCTATTTCAACTACAGCAACAAGATGACTATGATGTCATAGAAGAGAGAGCTTTAATGAAGGAGATTGATCTTCTCCTCAATATGGAAGAAGATTTTTGGAAGCAAAGAGGTAGATGTAACTGGCTTGCTGCAGGGGATAGGAACACTTCTTTTTTTCACAGAAAAGCTTCCAGCAGACACACCAAAAATAGGATTGATGCCCTTATTACCAACACAGGAGCTATCATTGATAACCCTGATGAGTTGCAGTTTTATGCTAGGGACTATTATGTACAACTTTTCACATCTGAGGCAGGTACTCAAGATAGGAGTTTTTTGCATAACTTGTTGCAGGATCTTCCTGTTAATAGAATATCTGATAGGCACAGGTCCTCTTTGACTGATGTTTATACTGAGGATGAGATCCTAAAGGCTCTAAAGCACCTACCTGGCAGGAAGAGTCCAGGGCCAGATGGAATGCAAGCCATCTTTCTACACAAGCACCGCATCTTTACAAACCGATATTCTCCTTTTCTCTTAAATGTGCTAAATAATGATCTAGATTTTCTTTGATATTAATGATACTTTCATTGCTCTTATTCCTAAGGTTCCACAAAGCTTGTACACTTAAGGATTTTAGGCTATCAGTTTAAGTAATACCATTTATAAAATCATATCTAAAGTGTTGGCTAATAGGCTCAAAAAACTTTGGAGGATGTGATTGATCCCCTCCCAAAGTGCTTTCCAGAAGGGGAGGTTAATCACTGATAATGCAATTGTGGCCTTTGAAGCTTTTCATACATTGAGTGGCAATGGGATCTACAGCAAGAATCAAATGGCATTAAAGCTTGACATGGTGAAAGCATTTGATAGGGTTGAATGGGATTATCTAGAGCAAATCTTGAGGAGGATGAACTATCCCCTGAATTTTATTAGGCTGATTATGAAATGTGTTACTTCTGCCTCTTTTCGAGTTCTTGTTAATGGAAAACCTTCACCAAAGTTTTGGCCATCTAGAGGAATTAGGCAAGGGATCCCGTCCCTTTCCTCTTTATTATCTCGCTCTCTGAAGGATTCTCAGCTCTTATTAAGCAGTCAATACTCACAGGAGTTCTTACACCCTTCAGATTTGGAAGAGGAGGTCCTTGCTTATCTCATCTTCTTTTTGCAGATGATAGCTTATTATTTGCAAAGGCTGATCTGGAAAATGCTGAAGCTATTATTGGAATTCTGAGGATTTATGAGCTAATGTCTGGTCAGAAAGTTAATCTCTCTAAATCCAATGTGTACTTCTCTAAAGAGCTGGAGGAAGAAATCAAAGAGGCCATTACACAACTCCTGGAGATACCATATAGGAATTTAATGGGAAATACCTTGGTCTTCCATTCATAATTGGGAAATCTAGGTATGATATTTTTAAGCATATAAAGGACAAGATTTGGAAGAAATTAAATGGTTGGAGAGCTTTGTACCTTACTAATGCTGGCAAAGAGGTCATGATTAAGGCTGTTCTTCAGGCTATTCCTGTTTATGTGATGCAGTGCTTTCAGTTGCCAAAGAAGTTGCTTAATGAACTGCTGGGGATGATAAGGAAATTCTGGTGGGGGAGGTCAAATCAGAATGGAAATCCAACTGCTTGGATATCTTGGGACAAGCTGTGCAAGCCAAAGAACATGGGGGGATTAGGCTTTAAGGACCTTGGTTTGTTCAATCAGGCTCTACTGGCTAAACAATGTTGGAGGATAGTATCAAATCCCCAATCTTTAGTCAGTCAAGTTCTAAAATTCAAATATCATAAGAGAATGACCTTCATGGAGGCCAAACCTGGACCTAGACCTTCCTATCTTTGGAGAAGTTTACTACATGGTAGGGATTTGCTTTCTAAGGGACTACGATGGTCTGTGGGAGATGGCAGTACCATAAATATTTGGACCCAACCTTGGGTGCCCCTGGAACCAAAGTTCACTGTTACAACATTTGGTACTAATAGTCATATTCAAACTGTTGACCAACTGATTGAGAATGGACACTGGAATATACAGCTTCTAGACCAGACCTTCTTACCCCATGAAATTGAAGCTATCAAGACTATCCCAATTAGTACTCATTGCAACATCGTGAGTGCAAATATGGCACTTATGAGAAGAAAGGGAACTATCTGATCAAATCGCTACTGGTGGCGTCCTTAGAATGCAAGCACAAGCAATGTAATCATGGGAAGAAACAACATCGGGCGAATTCAAGAGCTTGGAGTTACTCGTGGTCCTTAGATATTCCACCAAAAGT
Source organism: Gentiana macrophylla (assembly GCA_026214975.1). Lineage (NCBI taxonomy): Eukaryota > Viridiplantae > Streptophyta > Magnoliopsida > Gentianales > Gentianaceae > Gentiana > Gentiana macrophylla. Next base: position 95,552,659 of record CM047816.1, read on the forward strand.
TAAGGCGTTTGCTTGGAGGTTGCAACCAATTCCCTTCCACTGGGCTCCAACCTTGTGCGAAGGCGTATCTCTGATGGTTTGTGTCCTATCTGCAAATCAGAAATGGAGTCTTGGAGTCACTGTTTCTTCAAGTGTAACTGGATTGCTCAAATGTGGAAGAATCAACCTGATTTTCATTCGTTTGTATCCTATGACTTTAATTGCGCCTGGATCTCTCGCTATCATTTGGTGACCCATCCGACGCCTAATGCAAATCTCCTCTTCTTGTTATTCTGGTTCATCTGGCTGAATAGGAATAGCGCTGTCTTCCAAGGTGCAGCTTTGTTCCCGAATCGAATTCCTCACCAAGCGGGGATTTTCTTGGAAGAATTTAATAGAGCGGCTGCATCTGATGTCTTCCGATTGTTCGGGCACTTCTCCGACGCGATGGATGAAAACCCTTCTTTGGAGCCTGAAGGTGAATGTTGATGCATGCTTTCGGCAAGGGCTAGGATCAATCGGAATAGTGATGAGGAATCATGAAGGGCTTTGATTATGGCTATCTCAATCGACCTTGGGCGATGAGCATCTGCTGGAATTTGCGAAATGAATGCAATTTTGATAGGGACGAAGAAGCGGCTTTCGGATCCGGAGTGGGAATGTCATTGTTGAATCGGACTCTTCCTTATGTGTGGCCCGATTGAACTCGATGAGTTAAGATAACTCGGTGATTGGATCCATGGTTTTGAGGATTCAAGATATGAAAAGGCTCTTTCACTCTTGTCACTTTTGCTTTGTTGGCGTAATTGTAACATAGTGGTGTCGATGGTTTGGCTAATTTAGGGTTTAGTATCCCTAATTTTCTTCTCGGATATTGTGGCGGGGTACAAAACCCCTCCTCTCGTTATCTCTCTGCATTGATTGCAGATGTCTAAATTTTTAATGGAAATTAACTTTCAAAAAAAAAAAGAAAGTGGCATTCTATACCTTTGGGTAGTAAAATGAAGTGATAAACAAATCAAACACGATTTTCTCGGTATAAAATGTATGTGTTATGTAATTTCTTACTTATCATCCGCTTTTATTGATTTTGAATATTTTATGTTGTCAAAAATTATATGGCTTTATGAATTTCAAGATCATATATATATCGCTTCTACAAATGAGTATGAACGACAATATTTAATCTGATAGTATTAAGTTATTAAATTCTTCTTTCTCTGCTTTTAGTTTATGTTAATAGTTTGTTACGTTGTATCGTGTTTTGGGTCATTGGTGGTGTTACCGCTCTCTAGTTGCCGGTTGAATTTTTTCGCTATCGGCCCGGCCGTAATAAGCTAAATGCATGATATTAACTCTGAATAAAGAGCAGTTTTGTTGATTATATTTATTGAAAAACACCGCTCACACGCCCTCTTCAACTTTTCAAGAAAGATTTTCTCATTGGTAGCAACCTATGGTAGGATTTGTTGGAGAAAAACCTTTTGAAGCGGTTGAATAGTCGATTGCCAAGCGATTTACGGATAGGCTCCGATGTATGTCATCGAGAATTAATGATATCATTAAATACTCCGTACGGAGTAGTTGATGATGGGCTTTTGAATCACTCGATTCGGATGCCGGGTGAATGAGAAATTAATGGCTAACGTTGGTAGAAAATATGTAGGAGATGGGTTTTGAAGGGAGGACATCACCCTATTCTCCCACATAGGTAACTTGAGGCTTGTGAGCTCAAGTAATAAGAGCTAGTGGGTGCTCTTATAGATGTGCCCTAAGAGGCAAGACACTTTTGTGCAGGAGGGAGGACTTAGATAATTCCACACGCATGCGCGCCGCCACCGCCGTCCGTCGGGCTTGGCCTCAGGTGTTACTATTAATTTTTTGGACAAAATTTCTTTATGAAATTAACTATAAAATTAATTTTGGAATGTGATTGTGTAATTCAACCAATCAGAATTCATTGAGTCATTCGACCAATCAGAATTCGGAGATATGCGTCATCCGACCAATCACGATTAATGGAATTGATTTTCAAAAATAGCTTAATTAATTTCAAAAATTTTAAATGAAATTAAGCATAATTTCTAAATTAGTAACTTTTTCAAGGAAAAAAGTTTTGTGACGTGTTCGCCAATCGATTTAAGATTGGCTCATCCTTCCACTATATAAACAATCCCATTGATGAAAGTTTATTCATTCAGCTTTTCTTGTCTTTTCCACCACAAAGAGAGTGTCATATAGATCTAGTCATTCATGTAGATCTACATATTGAGTCGAAGAGAAGTCGGAGCACTCTGTAAGTTCGCCTGAGCTCGGGTTTTGAAGTGCCTCTAAACCGGGGACGAAAGCCGTTGTAAGCTTGGGAGACATTTGCTACTACCGCAGAGAACCATACCTGGAGCAATTTGTCTTAGGAAAGAGTGATTTATTCGCTCCGGTTTGTCTTAGTCCTTTATTTTGTGAATACTACATTTATCATTCTATTGTTTCAATCGGATATGCATTTGATGATATTTATTTTGTTAGATTTGCTAAATAATATGAATTGTTCTATTCACATGATTTATTTTCTAGATTAGTATTCCGTAATTTAATCCAGTAAATTACGGGATCATTCAGAATCACTCCACACACGATACACTTTCCCAACAAATGCTCTTAAGACAAATTGATTGATGTGGTGTACGGTATTTTATGTTTAGAAGGAAGAACCTATTAGGTTTCTTTCGATCCTCTCTTCATCTAAAGATTTCCTAACGAATGAGGGAGGATGGCATGTTCTTATTACGTGTGACGGTCTTGGAAAAATGACATTTCAATCTGGTTTGTTATACTTGATCGCTTTTTTTTCGACACAACACATCAATCGATTTTTGTTTGCTCGGTTTTCACACTTGAAAACATCAAGGCGGTTTGGTCGGTTTCATTCGATTTTAAATGACATAATTTTGTAGTTATTATTAAGTGATGTTAATAATATATATAATATTCAAAATGTAGTACCTTATAATAATGCAAACATTTTTACGCAACTTTCCCGGTCCGTTGACCAGGCCTACCTCCCCGGCTCCCCCTCTATCGTTAACAACCCCAAAATTTTGTCTTCCAATTTTCTCCTTCTTTCCCTCTTTACTGTTTCCCTTTTGTCCCTCACCCTAAAAATTGTAAATTTTCAAGAATCGGCTGAGTATTTAAAAAAAAATAAAAAATTGGAAGACAAACCCTCTTCTCCAACAATTAACTCACCTTGGTCCAGCTTATTAACACAGATTTGTGTTTCACAGGTTCTATTTTGGTTTTTTTTTTTTTTGTTTTGTCGGTTTTTACTTTTGTTGTTCAAATCAGCAAAATTAAGACTGTTTACCACCATCTATTTTGCTAGATCTGAGGAGTTATAGTGGTTTTTCAGTTGTATGATGTGTTTTGTGCAGGTCATTAGGAAAATGTATCATAAATATTAGTATGTGAAATGGAAGCTGGTTTTTTTTTCGTCTTTTATGTGTTGTTTTTTGTTGGACAGATCTACAATTTAAGAATTTTTATTTTTGGCTGGATCTGAAGATTTTTAGAGGCTTTTTTGAGTTTGATGATGCATTTTAATGTGTATTTTTTTTTTGAGGGGTACCCGCCTCTGTTTTAGGCTTCTCCACCTCTGTTTTACTCCGGGAAGCTTTCATCCCTGCATGATCTCCTCCCTAATATTGCTGCAAAATAAAAACCGTGAAGCTTTCATCTCCTCCCCATTGCTACAAAATAAATAGCTGGGAAATTTTTCGAGAAACCAAACAAACAAACAGATCATCTATTGTTTCGAGCAAAAGCTTGTATTTATGAATCTAAAATTCATTGTCATATCCATGCTATTCTTTTGTTGTCTGGTTGCATTTCCAATATACCGGAATGTGCATTCGATCAGAGAAAAAAAAGCTGTAGAATTTTTTTAGTTGTTAGTAATAGATAACGAAGATGTCTTCATTTTCTGAACAGATAACATTAATTAAATGATATGGCCAATTGATAGAGAAGGCTCGCATCCTATACTTTTGCATCTCTAAATCAACCAGCACGACGATTTTCCTGTATAAAGGTATTTTTTTAGTTTAATTTATCTAATCTTATTATCATTGAATATATATCGGTATGATCCTGTTTTAATTATTTTATTTAACTTGCTTCTAATTTGTTGTATATAGATTAAGGAGTGTACTAATTAATACAAACGAAATGTGCTTAAAAAATGTACTAGTTAATCAATTGTTTAACCTCCCATTGTGCTTTGATTATGTAACCTACGATAGGGCAAGCATGAGCAATGTTGTTGATTCTATTTAAACCATAATTACCCACGAGACTTGTAGTTAGGCCAGAAGATGGACTCTTTTTTATTCAAGCAAATGCAATTGTGAAAAAAATTACGTTTATGGCTAAACATCCGTAGGATGAAGATAGCATCAATGTGAGTTATAGCTTTGATGGATATATTGAATTTGTCAGATGGGTTTGATATATGTCAATTATGGCTTGGGCATAAACATTTCTCTTTCCCCATCTTCTAAATGAGAACGTAGAAACATCAAGACACTGCTAAGAGGAGCCTGAGAAATGGCCGGCCGACATAAAGTTCTGGCGATGTTGCCGGCGCTGATGAGAGCACTTAAAAAGGATTCATTGAAGCCCTCCAATTCGTTTACACGGGCCCCGCAGCTGTTGCCATCTCTACGACGTGCATTTTCTCTCTACGATCAAATCAATCTCATCGACAATGTTCCACGAAGACCAATTACGCTTCCAAGAATTTTCGAAACTGGTTTCACCGTTAACGGGTTAAATACGAAGGCAGCGTGCTATGTGTTGGGAATTTGTTGATGTCTTGGAGTCCCAAGAAACTATCCGAGGTTCTTCTTTGAAAGCCTATCTATCTTCAAGACTGTGCGCCCAATACCGTAAATTTTAGTTCTTGGTTGTGGAAGACGTATTCAACCCGTAAATCCTGAGCTCCGTGCCTTCATCCGTTCCTCCGGCATGAAATTAGAAGTAGTTGATTCGAGAAATGCTGCAACAACATACAACATACTAAATGAAGAAGGCAGAATCGTAGCTGCTGCGATCCTCCCGTATGGTGTACAAGACTAAAAGTGTTAAAATGATGATACGATATTATTTAATGATGATACATTCTATAATGTTGAAATCGAAGTAGCTGGTTTTGTCTTTAAGAAAAAAGATAACGATTTTCTGAACTTTCTTTCTTTTTCCAATTAAAATATGCTACAATTCTTCATAAGCGAATCGGATTGCAAGATTTATGGGTTGTATTTAGTGCGTGTATTAATGAGAAATTAATTGAGTTTTTGTGAAGAAAATATAGTACGCAATTGATGCTGAAGGAGTTGTTGTATTTTTATTTTTTATTTTTTTATTTTTTATTTTTTATTTTTTAAGTAAAAGGAGTTGCAGAATTGGTGAGTGGGGGGAGGAAGAAGAGATGGGACATGGGAGAGACCGAGAGAGATGCTGAGTGTTTTACGGTCTGGGAATAAGTAGCTGAGGGATGGTGAGTATGTGGCAGGATGAAGGTGTCAATTTTTTTTTTCTGGGTTCTATTGGCACACCCATTTTTATTATTGACATCTTATTACTCTCGACATCATAAAAAATTATTTCGGCATCCGGTGTTTTTTTATAAAGGAACGCCGGTCTGCATGGTGTTGCTTGTTAACACCAACGCCAAATGTTACTTACGTTGTTCTTTCAACAAAGAACATCGATGACACCGATTTTCCTTTTATAAAAAGTGTTAAAACTTAGAAACGTCATTCCACGATTTTCCACTAGTGTTTTTTATTGCATATCAACGTCAGTGACACTAGCGTTGGTGTTCAATAAGGAACACCAGTGTCACCGATGTTTTTTACCTCCAAAAAAGAATCAATAAATGAGTGTCAATAATAATTTGAGGTGTGCCGATAGAACCCACATTTTTTTAATGTTAAAAGGTAAGGTTAATTTTGTCATTATATATCATTGTGAAAAATATTGAACTCATATTAATTTTAGGGGTTCTAAAGGAATCTCATTTTTACTTACGACACTTATTATTTGATTATTTTTTCGGATCGAAAAAACTTGAATACATTGGTATTCTCATTAACACAAACGTCCGTAATTGTACTTCAGGCACCCATTATTTGATTATTTTTTTGGAAAAAGAAAATGTCAGTGTCATTGGTGTTCGTTGTTAACAACAGCGTCGTGCGTGTTCAACAACGAACATAAGTAGAAAGTCGGTGGTGGCGACGCTTAAAAAGTTGTGATGATTTTATTATGTAAACGCGTATTCACTGGCTGGTGTTCAACAACGAATACCGGTAGCACCAATGTACCCTTTAATAAAAATCATCATAGTGCCGAAATAATTTTTTTATGGTGTCGAGAGTAATGTACAATAGTGTTAAAAATAAAAAATGATGATGCATTTAGAAGCCTCTAATTTTAATGCCTTATTTAAAAGGTCGTACCTTATAATAATGCAAAAATGTGAATTAAACCTTTAAAAAAAGAGTGAATTTACACAACTTTCCCGGTCCGTGGACATAACACAAACATCTACGGTCACTTCACATGTTATATCTTATGAAATAACACAGTGGTACATCATAACACAGTGGTACATCTTGAAGTCATTTTATTAATTTACACTATGTATAGATGTGTGTAACGTTTAGATTAGGACATGTAGCCTTTATTCTGAATCGAAACGCTTCAAGACGCATAATATTAAATAAATAACATTACACGTAGAAACTTCTACTACGTCAGTATCAAATAAAAGAAACTGAATTTAAAAAGCAGGGTAAATTTTTTTCAAATAACCAAGAATAGAAATCAAGGACTAAAGAGGAAATGTAATATTGTTACATTGGAAAAATGAAACCAACGAATCCAAAATGCATTTAATTCTAAAGTCTTTAAAAGTAAAACTACTAGCTCAAATAACAATCCAAGTCTATGAAATGAATCTAAATAAATGACAAGTAATCAAGTCTTTAACTCTCAGGCGTCTCAAACGTCGTCATCAAAGTCCTCCTCGAACTCTTCATTTACTGTTCGTCTTCTCTCCCCAAACACATAAATAAACATGCATTTGAGGTAAAGTGACAATGTACAAAAGTAAAGTAAAGCTACAATTTAGTTAAGGTTTGTTATTAATTTATTATCTTAGTGAGACCGACTCAATTTAGGGTTCATTCCATGCCCATCGACATGTCGCGACTATACGTTTTAGCTTAACTTATCTTTGTTACATCATTACTCAAGGACTTTGTGCATGGCGTTCATCACCAAGATATACTTGCTAACTAACGGTGATTAGCACCGATTAGCTCGGGATCTCCCGGTATGCGATATCGTCCGATGAATTTCCTCCACTACCCTTCACCGTTTAAGGCGTGAGCGTTGTTCACTTTTTGAGCGTATCGCATCGCCGATATGAAAGAGTGCCTAACCGAGAATAAATGACGTTTTAGCTTTTATCTACACATATGTAATTATTAATGTGAATTAACTAACCACCTAAGTGTTTTCAGAATATAACTCACCTTAACACCTCTACTCCCTCACTTAGACAGCTAGACATCACATCTTAACAATTACACAGACATTGATGAACTCTAGTTCATCAAAGCACAAGCCCTTTCATGCACTTCCGACGGATCCGAACTTCAACTCCCTTTAAGAGTACATTCGGTGTTTTAACTGAACGAATCAGAAGTTCAATCGAGGCTTGTTCATGTTCAATTAGTGTTATTTAATCATGAATTAAGGTTTAAGATTCAAAACATAACTTGAAACAACATTATATAGAAATGCAGGGCAATGCACGCAAGATTACTCGGAATGCGTCACGCATTCCTGCTTCTTTAGCTAGCGAAAACTCTCTGTTTCAAGCAATGCATGCGCGATTGTGCTCAATCGCGCACGCATTCCCCGACCGGACTTAGGTCGAAACTCTGTTTGATCAATGCGTGCGATTCTATGAATGCGTCGACGCATTCCTCAACCGTAAAGCATCATATGTACTATTCTGATACAACAATGCGTGCGCATTCCCATGAATACGTACGTATTAAACCTGCTGCAACTATCCTACGCAATCATGTATCAGGAATGCGTGCGCATTGGTGGGCAATGCGTACGAATCCTACGCAGAAAAAGCCCTAAAACCTGTTTTTCAACCCTTAACGATCTCTACTCGATTCCAAACATCTTGTACACGAAATATAGCAGAAAAACAGTAGAAAAACATAACTTTTAAGATCCAAAACAAAACTTAATCCTCAAACATCATCTAAGCTTAAAACTTGATACTATATGCATCAAAACATGATCTATTCTACTCTAAACCACAATTAGATTGTAGGAAGAGTTTCTTACCTTTAGCAAGCTTATTCCAACAGCAAAACTCAGAAAAATAGCAGCTACAACTGATCTTTTCTGCAGAAAAACATGTGTGATAAATCCAAACTTAGATTAGATTCGATCACACGCTTCTAAACGATAAAAACTACGAATTGAAGAGTTTGAATCCATCAAACTCGAAGGAGAATAGGATTAGGGCTCGAACATACCTTGACAAAGCTTCAACTTTCTGATTTCAAAACGCTGCTCTCTTCACAACGATTCCGGCGCTCTACTCTGATCTGAAAACCGTCAAGAATCGCTTTAGCAACCGATGAAAAATCCCTCAGCCCTAACTTGCTCTCTCACACACGCTGAATACAATTTGGAGGTGGAAAATCTGATTAAAAGTTTAAGGGGCTGATTAGGTTGATTTTCCCTTAAATAGGAAAAATCCCAAAATTACCTAATTTTCATGATTTTCCTTAATCGCCCTTAATAAATCAGATTTTCTTCCCCTTATATATATATATATATATATATATATATATATATAATCATCCAAATTAATAAACTCCGAATAAAAGGAACCGAACCCAATATTTCGTTTTCGCAAAATGACACGTCTGCCCTTTCCCGAAAATCGGAATATTACATTCTTCCCCCCGTAAAGGAGTTTCGTCCTCGAAACTTAGAACATACCTGGTAAGTCCATAAAATCTGGAAACTCGTTGATCATATTGTCCTCAAATTCCCAAGTGGCTTCTTCCGGTGAATGATTGCTCCATTGCACCAAAACCAAAGGGATCAACCATCTCTTAATCATCTTTTCTTTCCGGTCCAAAATCCTGATCGGTTTCTCATCATAGGCCAAATTATCTTGAAGAATCTCCGGATCAACGGTGGTCTCAACATCAACCTTGGTCAAACACTTCTTCAACATCGAAACATGGAAAACACTATGGACTCTTGACATTGATTCCGGTAACTTAAGTTTATATGCCAACGGTCCAACTCTTTCTAAAATCTCAAATGGTCCAACGTACCTAGGGCTTAGCTTTCCCTTTTGTCCAAAGCGTTTCACTCCCTTCATTGGTGAAGCTCGTAGATAAACTCTTTCACCAACTTCGAACTCTAAAGGCCTTCTTCTAACATCTGCCCAACTCTTCTGCCTATCTTGAGCTGCCTTCAGATTCTTCTTAACCAACTGAACTCTTTCTTTAGCTTGCTCAACCAATTCCGGCCCGGTGATTTGTCTTTCCCCAACTTCATCCCAAAACAACGGCGTTCTACATCTTCTACCATACAAAGCTTGAAACGGTGGCATGCCTATACTTGCATGATAACTGTTGTTATAGGCAAACTCTGCTACAGGTAGATAATCATCCCATGATCCACCTACTTCTAAAACACAAGCTCTCAACATATCTTCAAGTGTTTGGATGGTTCCCTCAGATTGTCCATCTGTCTGAGGGTGAAAGGCCGTACTCAAATCTAACTTGGTTCCAAAATCTGCTTGTAAACTTTTCCAAAACCGACTGACGAACCTCGAATCACGATCCGAAACTATCGAGATAGGTACTCCGTGTAACTTCACTATATTATCCAAGTATAGTGTCGTCATCTTCTTCAAGGGCATATCAACCTTATACGGTAAGAAATGAGCGGACTTGGTCAATCTGTCCATGATCACCCAAATCGCATCATGACCGCCTCTCATCTTAGGTAAACCGGTGATGAAATCCATTGTGATCTTATCCCATTTCCATTCCGGGATGTCCAATGGCTTAAGCATTCCTCCTGGTCTCCTATGCTCTGTTTTTACCTTTTGACAAGTGACACCTTCTGACACAAATTTAGCTATTTCCAACTTCATCGAGGGCCACCAAAACCTTTCTTTCAAGTCTCGATACATTTTAGTAGCACCTGGGTGAACTGCAAAAGCAATCCTATGTGCCTCTTCCATGACTCTCTGTCTTAAATCACCCACATTAGGCGCACACAGACGATCTTGGTACCAAAGATTCCCATTCTTATCTAACACATAACCAACTGTAGGCTTTTCTCTTGCAACTCGCTTCAAGTCGACCAAAACTGGGTCTTCGTCTTGCTTTTCCCGAATATCATCCATCAACTCAGACCTTGCTAACAATGGTGCCACAAACTGCCGTTATCCAATCTGATCAAAGCTTCGGATTCTCAGCCCATCTAACCTTTCTGTAACGTCTTCAATGCTTGAAACTGCAAACACTGGTTTTCTGCTCAAAGCATCAGCCACTACATTTGCTTTACCCGGATGGTACTGAATTTCCAAGTCATAATCCTTAACAAACTCTAACCATCTCCTTTGTCTCATATTCAGATTTTCTTGGGTAAAGAAATACTTCAAACTCTTGTGATCGGTGAAGATCCTGGCCTTAACTCCATATAAGTAGTGCCTCCAAATCTTCAAGGCAAACACAACCGCTGTTAACTCCAAGTCGTGGGTTGGGTAATTCTTCTCATGCACCTTCAACTGTCTAGATGCATAAGCAATCACTTTCCCTCCTTGCATCAACATACAACCTAAACCTTGTCCCGAAGCATCCGTGTAGACATCATAATTATCAAAGATATCCGGAACTGCCAAAACTGGGGCTGTAGTCAACTTCTTCTTCGGTGTTTCAAAAGCATCTTCACACTCATTTGGTCCATTCGAACTTCACATCCTTTTGAGTGAGCCGGGTAAGTGGTGTAGCTATCGTTGAGAAGTCTTGTACAAACTTCCTATAATAGCCACCAAACCGAGAAAACTTTAACCTCTCAAAGCGGTAGTCGGTCCGGACCACTTCTCCTTTCGCTTCAATCTTATTTGGATCAACCTTAATGCCATCTCCGAAATGACATGACCCAAGAAACTAACTTGATCCAACCAAAAGTCACACTTTGAGGACTTAGCATACAACTGGTTCTTCTTCAAAGTATTCAACACTATCCTTAAGTGTTCTTCATGTTCCTTCTCATCCATAGAGTATACTAGGATGTTGTCTATGAATACTATCACAAATTTATCCAAGTATAGCATGAAAAAGCGCTGCATTAAATCCATAAATGCAGATGGAGCATTAATGAGTCCAAAAGGCATGACTAAGAACTCATAATGTCTATACCTCGTACTAAAATCCGTCTTCGGTATATCTGCTACCTTGATCTTCAACTGGTGATACCCTGACCTAAGATCAATCTTAGAAAACACTCTCTTGCCTTGCAATTGATTAAACAAATCATCAATCATTGGCAAATGGTACTTATTCTTGATGGTGAGATTGTTCAACGCTCTGTAATCTACGCACATCCTTATGATACCATCTTTCTTCTTCACAAACAACACTGGGGCTCCCCAAGGAGAAGTACTAGGCTGAATTATGTTCCTCTCGAGCATATCCTTAAGCTGTGCTTTCAAATCCTTCAATTCAGCCAGTGCCATTCTATAGGGTGCCTTAGCAACTGGTGCCGCTCCCGGTATCAACTTGATCTCAAACTCGATTTCTCTATCCGGCATGTTTCCCGGTAACTCCTCCGGAAACACTTCAGGGTATTCCTTTACTACAGGGGTCTCTTCTAATCCAGGCTTTACTTGCTCCACATCAACTGCATACAGTAAGTAGCCTTCACAACCTTTCTGACAAGCTCTTATAGCCTTAACTGCTGAAATTATAGGGTGACGCTTCTTACTAGGCTTGTAAATGTTACCCTGATAAGTCTTATCTGATTTCCCGGGTATCTTAAAGGTTACTCTCTTTTCTCTACAATCCAAGCGGACAAAATTCTCGGATAGACAATCTATTCCAAGAATCACATCGAAATCCGAAAAGTCTAGAACCGTAAAGTCATTCTTGCAACGATACGTTCCAACTCGAACATCTACTTGAGGCATCAACTTGGTTACCTTAGTCACTTTTCCTAAAGGTGTTGTTATCTCCGAAGTGTTTCTTAAAGGTTCTATTGGTAAGTTAAGCTTCTTAGCTACCTTAGTTGACACAAAAGTGTTAGACGCTCCCGTATCAAACAATGCCGTAACTGCTAAGTTGTCTAATATTATCGTACCTAAGATGTGAATTCATTTATTTAAATACAATACAACATGATTTACATCGTGCTATAAAAGTACTATAATAATTTAAATTAAACCAAAAAGGTACCTGAAATGACGTTATCGTCTGGTTCAACCATCTCAGCATCCACTGCAAACACTCGAACTGGGCGACTTGGGCCGCCCCTCCCATTCCCTTGCTTCTGATTACTTGTAGGACCCTTTGTTGGACAGTTCTTAGCAAAATGTCCCGATTCTCCACAAAGATAACAACCGTTTGAATGAACTCGGCACTTCCCCGAGCTGCTAGGTCTCTGATTAACCTCTCCTCGCACTCCTGTGGATCGGGGGCGAGAGAACCCTTCCGATTAGGGTTTAACCATTTTTCCTATTACACAATGGATAAAAGCTATCCTTTATGCTACCATCAATACTTTATCCAAAGATGAAGCAAGTAAAAGAATCTTTATACTTTTCGGACCATGTGTTTCGGGGTGATTCTACTATAGAGACTCTTTACTTAGAATGGACCGTCAGATAACTAACACGTATATAAATAAATAAAACAGTTTTGTCTTTTTCTACACATGGAAATAATCCTACGGTCCATTCTAATATAGAGTTCCCGCATCAGAATATTCATGTGTTTCAGGAAATACTTGAGTGCTGTTTCCACACGTATGGTTCATTATGAACCACATAGTTTTATTCTGTATTTAAACTGTATAGTTCTGATCGTTTCAACCGTCACTTTATCTCAAAATACACTCTCCACACAAGTATTTCTCATGTGTCTCCTCTTATTGTGTGGTTTTTTTTCCTTTCAATTCATCAACTTAATACTCTCCACACAAGTATTTATCATGTGTTTCCTCCTATTGTGTGGTTTTTTTTTTCTTCATTCAATTCATCAGTTTAATTGAATCTAAGGGACTATTTGATTTTTTTGACAGACCATGTGTTTCATGTGGTTAGGTTTTGTGTGGTCACTCTATATCTGTGGAGTGACTGCCTGGTAACATTTGGGCCACATATTTTAAGCACAAGTTGAAATCGTATGGTCATGTCGTTGTGTTGAAATTGTGTGGTCCCGATATTGCCACACAGTTACTCTACAAATGTGGAGTGACTAGAGAAGACTTGCCTGCGGCCTGCGGGAAATTCTTAACTTGAGACTCTCATACGGGGAGTGACCCAAGTGGCTCATTCTGGACCACACAGTTTCATTCTACAGTTTCATTACAGAATGAAACTGTGTAGTCCAGAATGAACATGTATGTTGCTCCCCATATGGCGATCTCAGGTGAGAACTCCCCTTGCCCGCTTCATGCTTGATATTTCGACTCACAAGACATAATTCATATATTAAAATTTTAAACTATATAACCTTCGTTTCAAAATATTAGTTATTTTAAGTGTTTTTACCCAAATTATAATAGTGATTAAGTATCATTAGTTTTGTTGAAATTGTGAGGTCCCGACATTGCCACACAGTTACTCTACAAATGTGGAGTGACAAGAGAAGACTTGCCTACGGGGAATTCTTACATAGAGACTCTCATATGAGCAGTGACCCATATGGCTCATTCTAGACCAGAATGAAACTGTGTGGTCTAGAATTAACCACAAAACTATATTACCTTCGTTTCAAAATATTAGTTATTTTAAGTGTTTTCACACAAATTATAAGAGTTATTAAGTATCATTAGTTTTGTTGTTAACCGAAAAGTGAAATAAAATTTGACAAATCTATTACGTTATAAAAGGTTTGGTTTTTTATTCGATTTTTTAATTCGGTTAAAAATTGTTCGGACAACGGTTGGGTTATATGCAATATTTCATAAATGTTAATAATATTTTGGTTAAGAAAACTAGTTATATAGGTTAATAATAGATATTGCAGTTACGATTTTCTATTCATTTTCGGTTAATGGATCGGTTTTTTATTCGGCTCGGCTTTCGGTTCGGTTACGGATGATTTACAGAGTTATTCATAATCGTACCGAAAATTTCGGTTTCTCTATAATACTAACCGAAACCGAACTGAATCGAACAAATGACCTTGGTTCAATTCAGTTTTCGGATAATCTATATCCGTGTAAACCCTAAGCAGAGTAGTTGCTCCAAAAATATTTTCAGAGCACGAGAGCTAGACAAAAATAAAAATAAAACTATTATATTTTAATTACTAGTGGCAATGCTCACGCTGCAAGGCACGGGCGTGTCTGCAGTGTCCCGTTAAAAGCGTAAATGTAAAAGTTGAGGATATTTTTACACTCGTAGAAAGGATATAGTCATGGATTTTTTATTAATACGGAGGATATTACCGTTAATAATAGGCACATGATGCTACAACTTCAAATGTGAACTATGAGTCACTTAAATCCATGAGTACATATCTTATCTTTACACGGCATAGCAGAATTGTATGCCATTTAAAACCAGTTCAACTTTGAAAGTTGCCATTGGATTTTACAGTACACTTATGAAACACTTAAAACAAACAACCATGGATCGTGAAAAACTGTACTCTTTTCTAGGCGTAAAGAACCTACATTTACTACCAAACAATGAATACTAATGTTTACAAACAGACTTAAAATGCAGAATAACCATAAAAAGCTCGAAAGATTAAATTGTGCTTTTCCAACCGTTCATATCACTCTCCACCATTTCAACATATATACAACTCCAAGCCATTCAAAGACCAAAGCAAGATTCGATCATAGCAAAAAAAAAAAAAAAAAAAAAAAAAAAAGAGGCACACTTGATTCAAGAAAATGGAAAATTAAAAACAAATACAAGGCTTAGTTTAGTTAGCACACACAGACACATCAACCTCAGCACCATAGGACTTTTGAATCCTTACAATCAACCAACACTACACTAACAATTACAACAACTTACTTTCTCACAAAAATTCCTTAAAAAAGATGAAAATTACAATATAAAGCACTCTGAAAAACTTGAAAGATCTTTTATTTACTGATTCTTAGTTTCTTACTTGCTCAATTGATTGAATCGAAATTGGATGGATCAACTCTAAATGGTTTGCAAGACTTGGATAGATCAACTCCAAAAAGCCTAACGGCTCTTCACTTAATCAATTTTAAAATTGAACAGAGCCTTTCACGTGTTGATATTCATCACACAATTATGTACAGAGGCATATCAAACCGTCATCAATTTTCTTGAAAGTACTCACAAATCAATTATGAAACAATATATATAAAAAGATAAACCAAATGACCTTTGGACCAAGCAATGGACACAGGGAAACGAAAAGATTTCACAAAGTGAAAGATCAAACGCCCAGTAATATCATACTATTAAGAACATGGACTGTTCAGAAAATTTCCTAAAGTCTTCAAAGTTAACTCAATATAATGCAAACAAGAAAAAAGAACTAAGAAGAAAAACTTAAAAGCATAACAAAGAGATATATATATATGAACATTTGAAAAGACAGTGTGAAAGAGAGAATGAAAGTAGAAAAACCTTTTCTCATTTTCTTCGGGTGTGTGTTTCAACTGATGCAGATGTATATAATATATAATATAACATATAAGAAGGGATGTAAATTCACACATGGAATATTAAAGTACTACATGCATAAAATTTACGAGATCTTAAAGACTACATGCATAAGTTGAGCCTTAAGACCTTTAACACTTACATGCATAAGTTGAGCCTTAATTCTTGAGCACTTACATGCATAAGCTGAGTACATTCATATTCACTACCTGGAGCCAGGATGATCGGTAAGGATGACAAACACTTATACATGCATAAATTGAGGCCATTGACACTCAGTAACCACAGCCATGATGTTCAGTAAGGATTTCAAGAAGTAAATATACCTAAACATTATATTGTCATAAACAAAGCAATAAAACAACATAGTTCACAACTTAATAAGGGGAATATGTAATGTGCACTCTTCCCATAAGGAATGAGATTGATGTATGAACACTCATAAGCCAAGTAACAATAACAAGCAAATATAGAATTTGAAGAGCACATGCATTGTTAGCTGAAGGTATAAAAGCAACAACATATTACTACAATAGCGAGCAAAAGACATACGACAACAAATATTACTGTGTCGATCCTCTACAGGGCATAAACACGGATTTAAATGAAAGCTAAATAGATGGCCCCAAAAATCTGCATTAACTATACTCCAAAACATACATGTATCGAAAATCTAAAATTGCAGGAAAAGAGAATAGGTAACGAAAGTTACCAGAAGGTGAAGCTTCACTGAAAGCGTGAGAATCTAATAACCATTGAGGACTATTTGAAACTATTTAGGAGTTGCATAACCGGTCAAAAGGATGTTAATTTGGAATTCTTTGACACAATAGATAATTAAGATAGTAAGTATAATGATATCTACATATATAGGCCTCGAATGACCCTGAAACGATCAATTTGCAAAGAGAAACCGAAGAGCATGTCATTTCCTTTTTTTAGTCGATTCAACAAAGATGTTAAAAAGATCGAAAACTTACCCTTTCTAAGTTTTGCGTTTTTATCATGTATCTCTTCCAGTGTTAAGTTTGACTGCAAAGCCTTGATTTCTGCAAAAGCACTCAAATCGTGAGTCCATTAGAATGTGGAACCTTATTTAACAAAACTGATACATAGTTCAAGAACAAGTCTCAACATCACGGTTTCTTGGAAATCAGCTAGAATTTATGATTTCAAAAGGCATACCAGACTCAACCTCAGAGATTGCTTTCTTTTCAGCATCCAGATTTTCTTGAAGCCTTGCATTTTCTTCCTTCATGGAATTAAGCTCCTCTGTGTTCGGGATGTCAAACTGATCTTGACGAGCAAGATAGATTTTCTGCTTTCCATACTCTTTGAATGATATGTTTCCGCTGTCAGCAAGAGTATCAAGAGCCTTCTGAATTACTCCCTTCTACAGATTATACATTGAAGGGAATCCGCAACATTTTGAGATTTCAAGGATCTATTTTGCTGCACCATGACAAATGAACACAACCACATACAATAGTAAACAGAAGACCAAAAAGTATCCATTAAGAAAAAAACAACATTACTGGGCACACTCATTCAACAAAGGTTATTCAAAAGAAAAAGAAAGGAAAACACCTTAAGAAGGAAAACACCTTAAGAATAAAACTCCAAAACTTATTTGCACAAAACAAATGCGATGGTACTGAGACCGTTATTTCAGCAATCAAAAAGCTTAATACTCTATGTCCAGAATATTAGCTCAAAATAGAATATACAGCAAAATGGACTAAGAGATGACATCTGATAACACTTCTAAAAAATAATGAAAGTTAATTAACAAGCGACAAAAAAACAACTAAATAAATTGATTGCATTTGCACAATAAACCACCGACTCTTTTCGCATTATGAAGCATCACTTGAGGAATAAATAGGAGAAATCCCGAATAAAAATAGGAACAAGTCAATACTGTATAAATTAAACAAACACAAGCAACATTTCGGCCAAACAATTAAGATTCAAAAGACATAAAACTGTGAATGAGTATACCTTGTTCACGAAATCGAGCACAATTCCTGAAGAAGACGCAAAAGTAAGAACAGTTAGCACACAAATTCTTAGTCGCTAGACATTTAATTTAAAAATTAGCAGTGATAATAATTAAGAAGAAAAAAAAGCTCAAAATCATTTGGAGAAGGTGCAGATAAAAGAGGTTGATGAAGATTGGGATTCCGGTTGTCGTCGTTGGGGTTGAAGAAGGTAGGGTTATGTGAAGGGAATGGAGAGAGAGTAACTGTGTGTGATTATTTTGTGGATAGACGGCAAGGAAGGGGTGGGGAAGAGTGAGATACGCGTGTGCTATTTTGTGGAGGAGAAGACGCAAAACAATAAACCAAATTGAAAGATATTTTGAGATCCGATCTGGCATAATATGTGAAACTTCCTCCGTAAGAGACAAAAAAATTTAAATTGTTTGCATCTGCCACGTGTTAAGCCTGCAGCTTACCACGTGGCAGTCAATGAGAACACCAAAATTGAAGAAAAAGGGGACGTGGAGCACTGTAGATGCTTTGGGGTCTCTTTTAATAGTATATAGATTACATCCTACTAACTATCGCCAATTCGCCATAGACGATAGATGCGTCAATTCAATGGTGACCTATTTAATCGTTGGAACGCCGTCTCAATTACGAATCGCACTTCCTCTTTTCTTTTCACCGGCCATGAGTGTGGGTGTTTTTAAAGGCACCACAGCAGGTTATAAATGATATGTTTACTTCTAGCACAACATATTAAGTTTTTAAATGATAAATACGTCCAGATTATTTTCACTATATCCAAATTTTTTTTATCACAATAACATCCTACCAACTATAAACAATAACAACCACCATCTTCTCTGCCCTTTAACCACTCACATACCATTTCCAACCTCTCTTACCATAATAAAAAAAAAACATGTAATAAGTATATATGTGAAATTAATATATTGGAGTGGAAGATATTGACAAATGTGGTGCTATAAGTAGAAATGAAAATATTGTAATTAGATGTGGTGTATTGAGTATATGTGAAAATTGGTGTGGTGTGTAAGGTAAAGCAACAAATGAGAGTGTGGTGCCCCTTAATTTAGGTGCCCATGTAGAATAAATGTAGTGCCTTTAAAAACTCCCTTTCTACATCCATCAGGTCAGTCGTGGTACCATCGCTATGGAGGATAGGGGCGTCAATTCAATGGTGACCTGTTTAATCATTATATTTAGGGGTGAACAAAATAACCGGAAATCAAACCAACCGGTTGAACCAAACCGGTCTAAACCGGAAAAATATAAACCATGGTTTTTTGGTTGGTTTTTGTGTTGTAAAAAACCAAACCATGAAAAACAATTTGGTTTTGGTTTTTTAAAATAAAAACCGGACCAAACCGGATATATATGTATATATATTACATTCCCGTGTGATTTAATTTATACATGTGTGTGTATATGTATGTATAATGTATATCTATGTACATCACTATTGATTATGAGGGCCTAGAATCAAAGTCGGTTCTCACAATGCACCCAAAAAAAGTCGGTTTTACTGTAGTGCACATGTAAAGTGATGCACGAGTAGATTAGGTGTGATGCAAACAAAATATCTCTTAAATATCAATATATGTAAATAACTAATATCTCAGACTATTATCTATTAATACTTCAATCAATTACTTCACACACGTAGGTTTTGGCCCCAGCCTAATAGGACTTATGACAATATGAAACAATAGTTTACATGACTTTATATGATCATCCTAATTAGAATATATGACAATATCATGTTGTGTATATGTATATACACCGTACACACACATTCATATAGAATGGATAGAGAAGACAAAAAAAAACAGGAAAAACCGGAACCAAGCCGATTCAAACCGGACCGAATAAAATGGTTTTACCTAGTTATAGTTCGATTTTAGTTTTTGAATTTGAAAACCGTAAAAAAATGGTTTGGTTTTAAAAACGATAAAACCCAAAACCGCATTTATGACAACACCCTAATTATATTGGAACACCGTTTCAAATAAGAATTGCACTTCAAGGCTATTATGCTTCAAGTTAAAGCTACGGATGCTCGGCAATGCTATATTCCTTATCCGCATGGCTATAATCCCTATTTTAGTTTCTGATGATGGGAGCTTTTATTTTTTGTCAAGCTATATAAGTCCGGCTTGTGGGCTTTGTTAAGCAATTGAATATTAATTAATAAAATATATTTTAGAAATTAATCTTTGTTTCATCGTATTTCATCTTCTGATTTATTCCTTGCATTTTTACTCTGATAGACTGATACGCCTCCGGCGTCAATTGGTATCAGAGTGTCCCTGCGTTCTTGGTCCGAGAGTTGTCATTAGTTTCTAATGGCCGGTGGTTATGGTGGTCGTATTCGTGGACATGTTTCGGCTGAGGAAGTCTACAGGCAACACGATCCCGTCGACCCACGTTGGATGAAGAAATATTTGCAGCAACAAATAGCAGAGTTAAACCCAGAACTTGAGGAACTCCGTAATCGGAAAATGTATCAACCTGATTTCGATTCTAGTTCCAAAAACTCGTATCAAAGTCATGCTCGATATCTGAAGCATTATGATCGAGAAAATCACCCTAAAGATCAAGAAGTCAAAGTGGATTTGACAGATTTTTCTTGTGATGGTGTCGTCATTGAAAAAAAAACAGTCTTTTTCATGACGAAATTGATGCTCGTAACCTACCCATCTTCATTGATGCCAAAGGTTGTCAGGATGAAAATTTTATGAATGAACAAATTTCTGAATCTTACCCAATTTTTTATGAATATCCAATTTATGATGATGATGGAGTGGTTTTCGAGGAAACAATTAAATGGGAAGACTTTGGTGTGGTTTTCGATGAAAAATCCGGGGTGATATTGATGAATGCATTGAACGAGACAATGTTGAATTTTATAAAAATGATATTTTTCAATTAGGAGACGGTGATCGAACATGTGATTTCCCTTATATTTCTTGAAAATATGAAGAAAAAGTGGAAAACGGTTTAAATGACAATCCAACACCAATCTAATATGATGATAGGCAAACCGATAAACAAGAGATTATATGGGATAATTATGAGGATGAGTGATTGAGTAATACGGTAACCGATTATTCTGTTGGGTATCCGATTATTCCGTTGTTGATGGATTTGGTAAATCAAATTTATATTCAGAATCGACAATGTTCATTAAGACGAACTTGAAAATGTCAAAGATGGGTCTAATAATAATTCATATGAGGTTAAAAAATATCCTAATGAATTTGTTTCAAAAGAGTGTATCTTCCGGTTACATAGTGTCAATGCGGATGGATGTGTCAATTTGAAGAAGGGATCTACAGCTTATTTTGAGAGTGAAATGATTGCTTTTACTACAAATTATTAAAATGGTCATGATTATGCAATTGACGCGTCCAGATTTACTCAAAGGCATGAAATTGTATACTTGGGAATCCGTTTGATCGTGGAAGGCCAACAAGGCATTGTCCCAGCGGTAAGTGCTGCGGTTATTAACTCGAATGTTTCGGGTTCAAGTCCCGGTAAGGACAAAAGTGTGCGTGCATGTATAAAAAAAAGATACATTTGAAATCGAGGACGAGTTCTCTCCAACCCGGAGAGACTAATGCACGAGGATACTCGATTTATTTTGATTTTAGTTACATATGGTAATAATTTAATTATAATTATTTGATAATAAAATAAAGTTCGGATTTTAATCGAGTTTTAAAACATGTCGTAATGTTACCTAAAAAAATGTCGTAATCATATCCTTGATTTACGCCTTGGTTTATTTCGAATTTAATTCGGGATTTGTCTATTTTAAGTAGCTTTTATTTTTTTGTCTAGCTATATAAGTCCGGTTTGTGGACTTAGTTAAGCAGTTGAATATTGATTAATAAAATATATTTCAGAAATTAATCTGTGTTTCTCAATGTTTCATTCTGTTACACCTCCGGTGTCAAACCTAAGGGCCGACAAATGAAATATGTACGGTGTCAAGAAGCTTGAGAGGAGAAGCAAGAGATTAGTTGAGCGAGGTTTAATAGCTAGATGAAATGTAAAAGCTTTGTTTTGTATTGATCATCCTTAATTATCAGGTTGTAACAAATAAGGAACATATAAATACAAATTTTTGACATAGTTTATAGTTAAGATTAGCGAACGAATAATGTTGCTTACGGTTGATTACAGTTTAATATGTGCGTTTATGAAGGTAGTGAAGTTTAAAATTGCAAAGCAGTACTTTTGGCGAAGTCAAAATTCAGATTTCAATTTATATTTAGCATTTGAGACTCAGGATAAACTAAGTTATCATGACACATCCTTTGTAGCCTAAACAACTATTGTACCCAGCCACCTGCAGCAATTATCACAAAGAATGGCGTGATGCCAAGCTTGAGAATGTTGATGCTCTCATACAAACAAAAACTTGGTCTCTCGTTACACCCTCACCTCATTCTAATATTATTGGGACTCCATGTAAAATTATTGTCTACGAATGGGAGTTTTAGGAACGTCTGCAATTGTACTCTAATATTCGGCGTAATTCTCATTACCTCTCTTCCACGATGTCGAAGATAATATTGTTTGATTATAATTATTTACTTTAAATATTATTATTGTCGTATTTATCTTGTAGTGACTTATTGACTAAGTCACCGAACCCTATATATTTGTACACTCTCACCTCCATCACCATGTGGCATCAACGTCTCGGTCATTGCTCCTACTCAGGGCTCCGTCAAGCCTTAAAAAGTTTGTCTACTCATACTCCTACTAAAGCACCATGTATTGTGTGTGTCCCGTGTCAGTTAGCTAAAAGTCAGCGTTTCCCGTTATACACTTCTGATTTTACCTCTATTGCTCCTTTGGACCTGATTTACTCTGATGTTTGGGGCCCTTGTTTTGAACCCTCCATCTATGGCTCCCGTTATTATGTCAGCTTTCTGGATGACTTTACAAAATACAAATGGCTTTATCCCTTAAAACACAAATCTGATGTTGAAACGATCTTTCTAGACTTTCTAGCCTTGATTGAATGCCAGTTTGACACCAAACTCAAATCCATCCAAACTGACTGGGGTGGTGAGTATCGTCGGGTTTCCACACTTCTCTCCTCTTGGAATCCATCCTCGTCTTTCATGTCCTCACATCCACGAACAAGTTGGTGCCATTGAGCGGCGCCACCGTCAAATTGTCGAGGCCGGCCTCTCTCTTCTTGCCCAATCCAACCTTCCGTTTCTATATTAGGAAAATGCCTTTATGACTGCCACTTATAACTTAATCATCTTTCGACCAAAGTTCTTCATGATAAGTCTCCCTACGAAATGGTCAATCATCTTTCCTTCAGGTCTTTATGTGTGTGTGCTGGGCCAATATCCGTCCCTAAGACCATCACAAGACTGGCTTCCGCTACAAAACCTGTATTTTCTCGGCTATAGCCCTTCCCACCATGGTTATAAATGTCTCGACCTTGCCTCTGGCCGTACATATATTTCTCTCCATGTTTTGTTCGATGAATCGGGCTTCCCTTATATGCCTTCTCCCTCCATGCCTACTCGTGACAATCTCACTGTCCCGCTTCTTGTCTTCTTTCCATCACCTTCACAGTATCCACCTCCCATGCCTGTCCCTTCCAACCCGGCCCCACCCCCTGCGGCTCCCCATCCAGAGCCTTCGCCACCCACCTCTCCTGCATTCACTTCGGCCTCAGCCTCTCCATCCTCTCCTGACCAACTTGCTCCCACTCATACCATGGTTACTCGAACCAAAAGCAAGTCTCTCAAACCTATCTCTCGGCATGAATTTATCCGTTATCCGCTTTCTAAAGCCCTTGTTGCTTCTACCGACTCCCTGGATCCTACTTCCTATACCGAAGTCTCTAAACACCCGAATTAGCGTAATGCTATGAGAGAGGAAATTGACGCATTGCTGCGCAACCATACCTGGGATCTTGTGCCTCTGCATCCTCGTATGAACATTGTTGGAAATAAATATGTTTATCGTACTAAATATCAGGCAGATGGCCGTTTTGAGCGTCATAAGGCTTGCATTGTGGCCAAGTGTTTCATCAGGCCGAAGGGGTTGATTTCACTGACACATTTAGTCGGTCGTTATACCGGTCACTATTCATCTTCTTCTGTCTCTTGCCGTTTCGCAGGGTTGG
Source organism: Gentiana macrophylla (assembly GCA_026214975.1). NCBI lineage: Eukaryota > Viridiplantae > Streptophyta > Magnoliopsida > Gentianales > Gentianaceae > Gentiana > Gentiana macrophylla. Next base: position 95,576,813 of record CM047816.1, read on the forward strand.
TCTCTTCGCTAGGTAGATATTCAGAATGCTTTCCTCTATGGCATTTATATGAGCCCGTTTATATGCACCAGCCACCGGGATTTGTTCACCCTGATTATCCACACTATGTTTGCTGTCTTCGCCGCAGCCTTTATGGCCTTCGTCAGGCTCTCCGTGCTTGGTTCTCTCGCTTCACTGATGTTTTGCCTCAATTTGGATTTGTCCACTCCAAATACGACACCTCCTTATATATTTATTCTCGTGATGGTGCATGTGTTTATATTCTGATTTATGTGGATGATATTATTATTACCGGCTTGTCGCCTTCTCTTGTTGAAAGGTGTTATCTCTTATCTTGGTCGGCATTTTCCGGTCAACGACCTTGTTTCTCGTCCTATTCTCTTGGCATTGAGGTGCTTCCTACCACCGATGGACTATATCTCACTTAGCGCAAGTATATCTTTCAGCTTCTGCAGCATGCCTCTCTGGACAAGTCCAAGCCTTGTCAGACACCTATGTCGGCCTCCACCCATCTCACACTTGCTGACATCCCTCCTTGTGCCAATCCGTCGCTTTACCGCACTATTATTGGCGGTCTATAGTATCTCAGTTTCACTCGGCCTGATATTGCCTTTAGCGGTCCACAAGGTTAGTAAGTATATGCATTCACCTACCGAAGCTCACTAGGTTGCAGTTAAACGTATTCTTCGGTATCTTAAGCACACTGTCTCTGATGGTCTCTTCTTCTCCTGCTGGTCCCCTATTTCGCTCCGGGCTTATTCTGATTGGGCCGCTGACAGTGATAATCACCATTCTATTATGGCATATTGTATCTTCCTTGGTGATAATCTCATTAGTTGGCGTAGTAAGCAACACTTGTGTTGAAGTCTTAAACCCAATCGGGTTGGACCGGATCCGACCGGTCGGATCATTTCTACTATTTCTTTATGTTTATACATATGATAAATGACTTTCTGTTATTATATATTTGTTCGTTTAACGGACCAATTATTATATTGTATACAGCAAATGAGAAATCATAATACTGATTATGGTTGATGAGATTTCGACTCACATTAACACGTTTGATACTAAAATGTCTCTAGTCACATGTACTATTAAAAGGGACATTAATACTTCGATTAGACTACATGTATTGGATGTCTTCTATCTTATTGAAGGTAGAGATAGATCTCGTCTATCAATGTGTAGAGACGTTTGGACTGTACGTGGACGTGTATTAAAGAATGCGTACGTTAGACTGACCCACATACTTTATTAAGTGTCGCACTATGTGGCGGATGTGTAATTATCCTAAGACCGGAGTCTTCATCACATCAGGTGTGGATTTTCATGATTTGACACTATTGAGGTTTCTCCTAGCCATGGGGTGATCATGCGGTAGAGATTGGTTGTGATACTGAAACATGTGTAGGATTCATGTCACTTGTCCAGAAATCGCGTATCCTATGAATAGGAGTAAATATTGATGACGGTCAAATTGGTATCATTATTTACCATCAATCTACCCGGATTTGTGTTCTCAATGGTGATAATATGTATGAAATCATGGGTTAATTAGCTAAATGTCATTAAGCCACGTCCAGGGTGACTAAATTGGTATTATGCGTATTAACTGTGTATTTTATGCGTTATTTGCTAGAAACAAAAGCTACTATGTGTGCTATGATTTTATTGACAGATGGACGAGTGTTCAAAGCATCATTTGGACTTAATATGAGAGTCAATCGATAAATAACTGAACGGAGCTGAAGGTTGAAGTGTTTCGAGTGGATATTGGACCCGAGAATCGCTTGGTGATCTTGCATCACAGTTTCAGAAGCTTTACGTGACGAAATGGGCTTGTACTTATACATGAATGTTGTAGGATTTAAATGAGGATTCCAATACACTTTGAATCATCAAAATCGGAGTTTCAGAGAGGCCAAGTTATGCTCCAAATACCAAGCCGGGCCTAGGGTATTCCAAGTTAAGTCGGCAGTAAAAGTCAAATATACCTCGGTAAACCGGAGTTACCCACGGTTTACCGAGGCCCATAATCTTCCAGAAACGCGTTTTCTTGTCTTCCAATCATTGGGTTTACCCCTAAGTCGGTTTATACACCTGTATAAGGGCATAGAGTGCTACAAATTTTGTATTCCATCCATTCATCATCTATTCCATCTATTCTTCATCTCTTTTATAGTTCTTCATCAACTAGATACAATGTAGTTTTTTGGGAATAAAGTCTTCTTTTCTTTTCTTCTTTTCTTCTTGCAAATAAGTCATGAGTCTTTTATTATTGAATTATGCTTGGTTTACGATATTCATGGATCGCCTTGAGTCGCTGCAGGAGAGAGAATATAAGAGTAGATTTGTTCTTCATTATGGGTAAGATCTATTCCAATGTTTTATTTCTTTTCTTAGATTCATGATTGTTCTTGTGATAGATCTAGATTATGCTTGCATGTAATCATCTATGAATTAATTAAACGAACCTTAATCTTTATTCGATTCGTTAATATGAAACGCAGAATTATATGGTGCGTTCTTCAGATCTGCGACTGTCTTTATCGCTAGATCTGAATACCTAGTAAATCCTAATTATGTGGTTCAGCGTCACCACACGTTGATCGACAGGTTTAATTAATGTGAGAGTTAGATCCGCCAATCGCATCATCGTAATCGTAAACCTAGCATGAAATGCGAATAGCGAAGTGTTAGTTTGGACATATATAGTCTTGATAGACCTTAGAACTGTCGATCGTTGTCGATACCGCTCAGGCGGGTTAGCGGTATTAGTTAGCGCCGATATCGGGAATTCTAGTTCTTTATGCGTATGAGCTATTACGGACCAAGTAAGGAGGGTAGCTTGCGTATAGATTGTCTACTACTATTGTCGGAGTAGATAGGGTTAGGAGTTGCATCCGTAGCTAAATTACGCACACGAGTCGAACACTGATTAATGGGAGATTAGTTATGAATAGTTTGGTTAATGCATTTTCGATATATGATTGACGATTGGTTTATTTACATCTCTTTTATTTACTTGTCATTTATGTTGGTCAATGACCACCCCTATCCGGTTGACTCCATATATTGTGGTTGTGTTTAACATTATTAAATAATTGTCTCATGTGGGATCGACTTGACCGCCTCTCGCTATAATACGATTGACCTAAGATTTTGCTAAAGTACGTCGTGTGTATTAGTGAATTGCACACGCGATCAAGTTTTTGGCGCCGTTGCCGGGGACTATTTATTTAATTGTTAGGCATTGCAATTAATTTATAGTTAACCTTTTTTTGTTAATTTTTTTTCTTTTCGATGATCGAATAAAAGTGGGAAGGTTTTTTTTCATCGTCATGTTCCTGAGGTCGTTGAGCAAAAGATGATGTGCGGATTTTTTTTTACTTCACATGATTATTTGATTATTATTTTGAGTATTGAGTCTTTTTATTTTTATTTGAAGTCTTATAATAGTTTTGTTGTGTTTAAGTAATTAAGTTATTATGTACTGGCTTAATTTGTTTATTGCACTTCTTCTTTTTAGTTGTGCTATTTACTGCTATATGACATAACTATTTTGTTACTTATTTGCGTCTCGCGGTACTAATAGCCTTTGTGCAAGAATTGTTTGTATTAGCCGACTTAGTGCAGATTAGTCCTTTGGAGAAGACAACCTTGGTTCCAATTCAGTGATATGATTTGCTTCAGACAGTTAGCCGAGTTTTTCTATTTTCCAAGCTAAGTGTTCTTCTTCTTCCTACTTTTTTTGCTTTACTTTTCACATTGGGGACAGTGTTGAGTTTTAAAGTGGGGGGTAGGCATAACGCTTAGTTTGAAAAATTGGGACACACTTAAACTTACTTTTGTGAATTTCGATTTTTTGAATTGAATGAAATAAAAACCTTAAATCGTTGAAATTGCTTAATTACATACTTAATTCATTAATGATGAATAAGGGGTTTGTCAACTATTTGAAGTAGTGGTTTATTAATCATATATCTTGTTGTGGAATCGACCTTTTTAACACGTATAACTCACTTCTTCAAGATGTATTATAGATGACGATTATTTAATTTAGTATCAAGAATGAGCATATGCTATATTGCATGAAGTAGTGACTTATTAATTATTATTTTACTATTGCATTCAATTTTTGAGCATGCAATCTAAGTGAGAAGTATTTGGATAAGATAAAGAGTTATCCTAGACCGGGAATCGATATTTGTCGGTGGATATACTTTAACCAATTGTTGTAGGATGATGGTAGCAACTTGATGTTAAAAGTACTCGAAAGACAATTATATAATTGTTTTAGTGACGTAATTAATAATTCATCTTATTATATGCATGTATGCTTATAATTAAGACACTCATCAAAACCTAAGTACTTATTTATGTAATCACATAACTCAATGTATGGCTATGCACAAGAGGATTGAGTTAGTGAGATGTACTTAAAATTAACTTAGTCCGTAGTGTTTATTAATCTGAGTACGGGTGTCATGATTAATTTGCTATTAATACGCCCAGAACACTTTACGGTGTGACAGTCTTATCCGGACTGTCGGTAATAGGGTACCTAGTGGGGCATTTATATATGATGATAATCATATAGGGTTGGACCGATTTGATTTGAGTTCTCGATATAATTCCGTGATCGAGAAGTCTTATCGAATCACAAGATGATCATATATGGATTAATCTCAATCCTGAGGTGATCATAGACAACTGCTTAGACTAGGGTAGAGTTTGATGTGTTAGTAAGGATCACTTCAGTAGATGTGGTCCAACACTTCGCTGGCTCTATTCTCGGGATGAGTGAGTAGTCTGTGCTATCACAGATATGGAATCCATTCCTTCCCTCGGGAAGTAGACAGACAGTTCTCTTATTCGTTGATCCTAGAAACTGATCGATCCGCAGAGTTCATATTATATTAGTTATGAACTAATTGATCACTAGGGGGTTAATGGTAAATAAGGATGAGAGGTTTCGAGAAGAGTTTACGGAGATATCCCGAATCGAAACGAACAGTCTATGGAGGATTTATCCGTATGTAATGATTATATCAGTGGACGCTTATCGACTCATCGTTGAGTGTAAGTTATCTATATTCGGCAGAGTTCAGTTTCGGGTTTATGGTGGTGTAATCCCGGAATTAATAGATTGAATATTATTGTTCGGTCTGACGGATAATATTATTTAATTTATAGTAGCTACTGAATATTGGTCCATGGTCCCTGACGTGGCTCCTAACATAGCATATGTTTTCTCGTCGTTTCACCTCAATTATAATTAAATATTTGGATTGGACTATTTAATTGGTATGTGGATTAATTGTTTAGATGGACTAGATAATTAAATATACGAAAAAGAAATTTTTCGTGGACTCGGCCCAAGTGTGTGAAATGCGTGGAAGCCCTTAATACCTAGGGTTTAAGGTGGCGCAATTTCTAGATTATTATTTGTTGGGAAATTAGTTTTCTTGATAAATAATAAGAAATGTGATTAAATTATTTATTTGTTAAATAATTTAAGGAAAAAAAATCTTTTATATATCCTTATTAATTTGGGAATATCCTAGATTTATCTTTTTAATGAAAAAGATTAATTTGATTGATTTTGTATTAATTAAATAACTCCATGGAGGACAAGAGTTACTTTCCTATATAAAGGAGAGTTCTCCCAAGCCTAAATGACATCACAAAATTTCGACTTTTGGGTAGTATTATGGCTTAGATATTTCGCCATTATACTAGTGAGCCTGAGTTTTGGAAAAACTTCGGGTTTTTCCAAGGTAGCATATCGAGGAGGTCCGGTGGCTTGAAACACCATCCACTTGGTGTGGTTGGAGATACACGTCGGAAGACGGTGGCTTCTCAATTCTTGGATCTTGGATCTCGGATTGTTCTTGGAGTTTATTCACCATAAACTGGTAAGCAATCTAACCCCCTCATAAGTTAGATCTATTATTTTATGTATTTTGGTTGTTAGATCTAGATCTTGTATACTTTCCGCTGCGTAATCGGGTGGATCTTGATCCATCCGACGATATTACACCCTACACTTGAATGCCACACAAGGTAAATCGGGACAAAAAGTGCTTGCGAGTGAGAGAGAAAAAAAGTGAGAAATCTGCCAAGCAAAGCTGATGGAGCATAAAACGAACGGCTATTGCATAAGAAAAAAGAAAAAAAATGAAAAAAAAAAAAATAGATATGCAATAAAGGCAGTGAGAGAAGCGAACTTATGTAAAAAGGGCACGACCCTCGCATAAAAAAGAAACAAACGAGGACATAAGAGCAAGACTCCGTCCCCGAGTCCGCCCGGCCCAAGTAAGGATCCATGTATTTTGCCTAAGCCTAAAAGCAAGAGGAACGAGTGTGCACATTGGTAAGTAATGATTGTGGGGTCTCTGTAACTTCAATCTTTTCTTGAATGCACTATCACAAAAGATTTATCACACGACACATTGATGCATTGGTAGGTGATGATTAATGGGGAACGTATGGAATGATGCATGATATATGTTTTGCCTGACATCCCTGTTGATATAATGTGATTATTCTGCTCGCCATTGTTGTTTGAGAGTTACTCACACACACGCCGGTTCTACTACGAGATAGCGCTTAATGGATTATTGATGGATATGTGTTGACCCTCATCTTATTTAGATTTCTTGAATGAGTCTGTTCTTAATTAGTTTGTAATTGTTTATGGGGTTTGTTTGATTTGGTTTTTGCTCGTGACGATCAAAAGCTAAGTGGGGGGTAGGATGACGGTCAAATTGATATCATTATTTACTATCAATCTACCCCGGATTTGTGTTCTCAATGGTGATAATATGTATGAAATCATGGGTTAATTAGCTAAATGTCATTAAGCCATGTCCGGGGTGACTAAATTGGTATTATGCGTATTAACCGTATATTTTATGCATTATTTGCTAGAAACAAAAGCTACTATGCGTACTATGATTTTATTGAGAGATGGACGAGTGTTCAAAGCATCATTTGGGCTAAATATGAGAGTCAATCGATAGAGAACTGAACAGAGCTGAAGGTAGAAGTGTTTCAAGCGGATATTAGACCCGAGAATCTGATTGGTGATCTTGCATCATAGTTTCAAAAGCTTTACGAGACGAAATGGGCTTGGACTTCTACATGAATGTTGTAGGGATTTAAACGAGGATTCCAACACACTTTGAATCATCCAATCGGAGTTGCGTAGGCCAAGTTATGGTCCGAATACCGAATCTGGGCCTATGGTATTCCAAATTAAGTTGGCAGCAGAAAAAGACAAAAATACCCTCGGTAAACCGGGAGTTACCCGCGGTTTATCAAGGCCCGGAATCTTCCAGAAACGCGTTTTCTTGTCTTCCAAGCATTGGGTTTACCCCCAATTCTGTTTATACACCTATATAAGGCCTATGAATTTTGTATTCCATCCATTCATCATCTATTCCATCTATTCTTCATCTCTTTTCTAGTTTTTCATCAACTAGATACAATGAGTCTTTTGGGAATAAAGTCTTCTTTTCTTTTCTTCTTTTCTTCTTGCAAATAAGTCATGATTCTTTCATTATTGAATTGTGCTTGGTTTACGATCTTCATGGATCGTCTAGAGTCGCCCGAGGGAGAGAGAATAGAAGAGTAGATTTGTTCTTCGGTATGGGTAAGATCTATTCTAATGTTTTATTTCTTTTCTTAGATCATGATTGTACTTGTGATAGATCTATATTATGCTTGCATGTAATCATCCATGAATTAATTAAACGAACATTAATCTTTATTCGATTCGTTATTATGAAACGTAGAATTATGGGGTGCGTTCTTCATATCTGTGACGGTCTTTATCGCTAGATCTGAATACCTAGTAAATCCTAATTCTGTGGTTCGGCGTCAGCTACGTTGATCGACAGGTTTAATTAACAGTAGTTAGATCTAGCCAATCTGCATACTGTAATCATAAAATTAGCATGAAATACGAATAGTGAAGTGTTAGTTTGGACATAGTTTTGATGGACCATAGAACGGTCGATCGCTGTCGGCGATAGCTTGTCTTGGCAAAGTTAAGCGGTATGAGTTAGTGCTCGATATCGGCAATTCTAGTTCTTTATGCGTATGGGCTATTACGGACCAAGTAAGGAGGGTAGCTTATGATAGATTGTCTACTACCATTGTCGGAGTAGATAGGGTTAGGAGTTGCAGTCCTAGCTAAATTACGCACACGAGTCGAACACGGATTAAAGGGAGATTAGTTATGAATAGTTTGGTTTATGCCTTTTCGATATATGATTGATGATTGGTTTATTTGCATCTCTTTTATTTACTTGTCTTTTATGTTGGTCAATGACCACCTCTATCCGGTTGACCTATAAATTGTGGTTGCGTTTAACATTATTAAATAATAGTCTCTGTGGGATCGACCTTGACTCGCCCTTACTATACTACGATTGACCTAGTACTCTTGCTAGTACGTCGTGTGTATTAGTGAATTGCACACGCGATCAAATATCCAAAAGGGCCTTCTTATAAGGAATGTCTAGCTCTCATGAATCTTTGCAAAGTGGGAGTGAATGAGTTACTTTGAGAGATCGTGATATCCAGATTATAAGGTACGGTTGTTAATGTATTGACACTCGAGATACGACCGTATGGATATTATTACAGCGATATGATTGTATTTACACGGTAACCGTTTCACATGAAAGGTTGTAGTCATAGCACTTGACTCTTTCCGATGATTGTGGTTCGTGGGCGTGTTGCTAGACGCTATCCATAATCGTTAGGCGTGAAGGGTTTTTTAGTAAATTCACTTTATACTTACGGCCAACATATTCGGAAACCTATCGGGCCACACACATATGAATAACCGGAATTGATTTGTGGTTATAGCGATAACCGGATGCGGATTTATTTATGCATACTATAAAGTGTTATAGTGATAAATAAATATTGTGCTATTTATTATTAATAAATATAATACAAGATATTTACATGTTGATTAATTAAATATACATATTTGTTGTATAATAAATTGTGTATTATGATACACATTTTGTAAATTAATCATAGTATTATATTATTATGTATTAATATTGGATATTAATATATGTATAAATATATATATATAAATGCGTGTGTAAATATACATGTGTGTGTGTATATATATATATGTGTGTGTGTGTGTAAATTGATTTATGGTAATATACTAAGAATATATTCAATATTAGATATTGACAATATATATCGTAGAAAGTATTTAATATAAGATATTAAATATATGGCAGATATGATTTTAAGGAATATATTTAAAGATTAAGGAAAATTCTTAATGAAATAATCAATCAAATATCTGATTGATTTAATTAATCCTTATTCTATTGGAAAACAGTTTCTTGCTCCCCACTCCTTTGCAAGATGAAAGTGGCGCCCCTTGCTCCTATATAAGGAGAGTTGTGTCAACTCTTTTGTATCACAATATTCTTGCAATATTCTAGTAAAAGAAAGGAGAGTTTTTGAGAGAGTTCTTGTGGGAAGAAGAAAATGCAACCTAGCAGTCGACTTTTTCCGCTAGCAGTCGTTTGAGGATTCCGGCGGTTGTTCGTGTGGATTATCGATAGAGGCGGACACTTGGACGGCTCGGTGCTTGGACCAACAACCGTGGACGGTAAAGCTTCAACCTTTTTGGTCGTCTAAGGTAATTTTCCCGTTTACTTCATTTATGCTTGTTGCTAAAACGAAGTCGATCTTGGTTAAAGGAAAAACAATTTTAAATTCCACTGCGTTCCCGCATAGATTTCCTAGCAACTTGACGGTTTCAAAGAGTAGCACCGAGGCCGAGTCGAGATGGGAGGAAGTGATAATAAATCGATGAAGTCGACAGAGGCAGTGGTTATGATGGATGCAATAACCGAATTATACGGCATAAATTTCAGTTAATTTTGGCGGTACAAATCTGTTCAATGCCTACTCATGCTTTCCTACAAATGAGATATGTTGCTGCTATGTTGGTGAGTTGGATGATGTGTTGGCTTCAGATTATGGTTAACAATGGATATTGATTGATCTTTTTTGGAACTTCTGGCAAGTTTGTCACATGATTAGGGGATTGGAATAATCTTTTTTGGATGGAGGGTAATTCGATTTTTTTTTTAGTACTGTTGGGATGTTTTGGAAACTTGTTGGAACATTTTGTAATTTTTTTAGCATCTTGCTGATTATAAATATATCTTGGTTGTTCAAAAAAAAAAAAAAAAAAAAAAAAAAAAAAAAAAAACACCGAGGCCAAGTATAAGACTCTTTCTAACACCGCCGTAGAACTTTAGTGGCTTTGCATACTTCTTCGTGAGATGCAGGTTTCGTTGTCTTCCCCTCAAACTCTTTGGTGTGATAATATTGGTGCCACCTGCTTTGCTCACAATCCGGTGTTTCATGCCCGCACGAAGCACATAGAGATCGACTTCCATCATGTTCATGAATTAGTCGCCGCTCGCAAGCTCGGGATTTCTTTTATCTCCACGATGGACCAGTTAGCCTATGTCCTCACCAAACTGTTGGCTCAGCCTCGTTTTGCCAGTTTAAAATCTAATCTCCGTGTTCAGCCACTTCTTACGAGATTGCAGGGGCGTGTCGAGGATAATATAGTTTGATTATAATTATTTACTTTCTATATTATTATAGTCGTATTATCTTGTAGTGACTTGTTAACTAAATAACCGAACCTTATATATTTTTACTCTCTCCATTTTGTTGAATCAATGAAAAAACGCAATACAGTTTGAATTGTGTTACACGAGTTTTGCACATTTTCATAACGACTCATGATATTGCAAGTGAACACTCGTACAGAAGACACACACATGAATTGTAATTCTTCGGATGAATGTCGAATTGTGCCAATTTTTATATAAAAAAAATCAAAAGAAAATATACATAATAGGCCAAATATGAATTTCCGACAAAGAATTATTGTGTGTTAACTGACGCAGGTGTGAAAACTTAAGGGAGCTTTAAAAACACGTCACTAAATTTATTTAAGGCACCACAAGAATGTTTAAAAATATGTATTTACTGATGTGTGTCTAAGGACAATGGTATAATTAATTAATGTGTGCCTCTAAAGACCCTTAAAATTAGTGACATACTTATAAGATAATAATAATATGAGTTTTTTTAATAATTATATTCCATTTTAAAAGTTGTTGTCAATACGGCTGCGACATCTCCTAAGGTTCCTCCGGCTAGATGGCTAGTCCATCGCCCGAAGCTGCTCTTAACCGGCTTTCGGATCCGGCCTCCACTCCTCCAATCTCGTACGCACAGGTTACGAAGAGCACTACGCAATCTTTGAATTTCAATTTGGATTTGCTACCCTCTTCCATGTTCAAAAGGGAACCTTCAATTATCGCTCCCATTGAAGCGAAACGGCAATGGTCGCCTCCTTTCAGCGCTCCCTCATCGGTAAATTTTCCCAAGGCAGGCCATCCCTTGATGTGATCAAGAACTTTCTCAACGTTCAGAACTAAAAATGCGGGTATACTCTAGGGCTTCTAGATTTTGTAATTTGAGTTATGAAGCTGGCGCATAGAGTTTCAAAACATTTTCAATTTTCAATAAAATTGCTACTTATTAACAAAAAAGTTGATGTCAATATATTTAGGCGGAAATTATTGACACCACATTTTTTACTGTTGGCACTATTACTTCCTTCCAGCACTCAAAAATTATTTGAAAGACCACGATTATTTTTTTGCAACATAACCTCAAATGTACATGCTCTTTTTGCGGTATGCTGGCCACCGAGCATCGACGTTGGTTTTGATAAAAAGGTCAATAAAGATCGATATTATAGCTTATAAATGATAATTGGTAAAAACGCCAATCAACGACGTTGTAATCGAAGAAGAACGCCAATGATAATCGACATTCCTATTATGATGTCGAAAATAAAAGAATAAATATACGCGTGCAGACAGGAAATAAATGAAAATTAATAAAATAAATAATGTTGACGGTAACAAAGTAAATATTTATTCCAATGCACTATTGCAAGATGCCAAGATCTTGTTCGATCATACGACATTTTTTTAAAGAAGTCAGCTTTTTTAAACATAAGGAAGAATATATGGACAAATAGTAATAATTTTTATTTGAGAATAATTTTTTAGTTGCTCAAATAATTGCATTGGGAGGGGAATAATGTATGTTGTTTTGTTTTTGGGAAGAAGGACGACCCGTGAATGTACTTGAGAATAATTTTATAGTTCTATCAATTTTTTCTTATTCTTTAAATTAACTTTTGCAATTTCTTTCTTTTTTAAATTAACTTTGCAGATATGTGTTTCATGATTGGAGTACTTGAAATCTCGACACTTAATTCATGGCTTGAAAAAATTATTATTCAGATCACAATCGAATTTATAATATGTCACATCTGTCATGTATTACATTAGAATTCTCTTTACGAAATTCGGTTATTGCCCGTAAAAATAAAAAAAAATAAAAAAGCAAAAAAAACTCGATTATTGAAGCAAAAATTGACTTCTCGTAGTTAAATTGTGAGAATCGACCAAAAAATATGTTTGATTCCATAAGCAGACTTTCAAAATATTGTTTGTGTGTGTGTGTGTGTTTTTTTTTTGTTTTTTTTTTAAGGGTGTGTGTGTGTGTGTTTTTTTTAGTGGAGTTGAGTGTATGTTGCACCGATAAAATTATAGTGATGTAAATAAAATCCTAATCCCAAACGTAAATTATACTTCGATAGACCTTTCAATTATGTATGTATTTTCATTTGGATGGTGATACATCCACTGTATATATTGTGTAGTGGACATTCACTACACTTTTCATCCATTGATTTTTATTACTACACACTTGGATGGTGATACATCCATTGTAATAATAATGAATAACACTGCCTTTTAATCAATGGCTAAAAAATAATATTGAATGTTCACTATATAATATATGTAGTGGATATATCATTTTCGTTCTCTTTTTACATAAAGTTATCTAGTCCTATCAAATTCTTAGAAAATGATACATACACTACAAATTTATGTAATATCACTTCCTCGACAAGTTTAATAATCTTCATTGATTTTTTTTTTTCCACAAAATACGAAAGTTTTTATTAATCGGATAAACCGAACTGACAACGCGGCCAAAAAACCGCACTACTACGCGGCCGAGAACCGCACTACAGCGCGGCAAACCACACTACAACGCGGCCTTGCCGCAAAACAGGCAACCTATATTACAACAAAACCGAATAATAGGTCGAATCAAGTGTGCTGAACAGAATGGAAATTTTGCCAAAAGAAATAATTTCATGCTGAAGCGCTCATACACGCGAAATTCTCCAAGAAACATATTATTCATTGATTAAAAGGATGAATCATTTATTATTATCACTCAACTGCTTATATGGATCGTTATATTACACAATGGATAAAGAGTAGTGATACATCCACTATTCTTTCAATCACAACATTTTACACAACACAATCAAAACCACATATTCTGTTAGGACCCATCACAAAAAATAATTGATCACTTTAATCAAAAGTTATCACACATATAGTGGTTTGTGCACTACACACAAGTATAGTGCACATATCATTTTCCATGGACAAAAGCTTCCCTATAAAGTCACATCAATGCTTTATCCAAAGTTGAAGAAAGGAATCACAAAGTTTTGGCTTTTTCTGCATAATCAACAGAGAAAGTAAAAGCATCTTGACACCTTTCAGAACATGTGGTTCGTGCTGATCCTCGACAGAGCATGTGTTTCTTCACATGTTAATGAAATTGAGCCGAACCGAGTTTCTAGTAGGGTGATTTGTCGTTTAAATTTTTGTTCGTTTATAACAAAGTTTGTTTTGCGACCATTCGCTTAAAATAATATGCTCAAACTTAGTTTATTTCATATCACGATTGTGTGTTGAATAAACGAACAAAAAGTATGGTCAATCTTATTTATAAAAAAATTGTTCGACATTGTGTTCATATTTGATTTGTTTAACGATTTTATCTTCCAACTCGATTTTAATTCGTTAAGTTATAAAAAATCAAGTTTATTTATAAAGAAAAATTGTTAGCCATCGTGTTTGAGTTTGACTTGTTACACGTATTTTTGGCTTCCAACTCGATTTTAGTTTGTTAAGGTATAAAAAATCAAATCCAATTGGATAAATAACAAATTATAAAAAAATATTCACATATTATAGTGCTGAAAGATTAGGAGAACTCTATAAATATTCAATAAAATTACTCTAGTGTACCTATTTGATAATAAATAGGTTATGATTATGTATTAGGGTTAAATTGTACATTGATTTAACAATATAAGCAGAATCGTGAACATAATCGAACGTTTTCGAGTAAACTCGTGTTCCTACTTTCAAGAAACAAAGTTATAATCTTGTTTAAGCTCGATTTGTTAAGTTAAACAAACGAACGATAATAACACTAATAAGTCGAATACGATTTTATTTGTGAACGGCTCTATTCGTTTAACAACACTAGTTTCAATCTTGATATTTTGACTCACAACACTTAATTAATATATTGAAGATTTAAATTGTATTACCTTTGTACCAAAATACAATTTATTTTGATTGTTTTATAATATTAAAAACTGGTTGAGTATAAATTGAGTATCATCAATTTTATAATAAATGACTAAAATATCTTTTAATTACCATGGATGCAATATAGTTATAAAGTAAAGAAAAGTAGTTAAGTGATTAATTCAGTAGTAAAATGATTTATATTCTCATTACATTACACATATATATATAGATAAAGTTCAAAAGTTCTTTTTCGACATAAAATAAATAAATATGACACACTTAATTTTTAGTTCAAAGAATGACAAACAATTTCAGACGGACAAAATTACCCCTTTTATTAAAGGGCGCAGATACGTATTAAATCTTCCCAAATGTCTCACGCTATTGTTTGTTGTTTGTTTTTTTTTTTTTTTTTTTTTTTTTTTTTTCAAACAACTGTAACTTTTGATTTACAAATCCGATCATCAAATTTTTCACCAAAATTCATGTTTTTTTTTGCTCTTCAATTTGAGCCCAAATACGATACTCCTTCCGACGATATTTTGAAAGACGAAAAATATTTGTATTAACCTGAGCGCTTTTTCTTATAAACGATCGTAACTTTTGATTTAGAACACCGATCATCAAAATAGTTTCACCAAAGTTCATATTTTTTATCTTCATTTTGAGACCGCGTTTGATACCTTTCGACGTAGTATTTGAAAGCCTCAATTTAATCGCAGCGATTTACATTAACGACAAGACGACGACGTGTCGTGATCGTGAGTATCGTGACGATCGATCGTGATATCGTACGTGATTTAGAGATCGTGACGATCGATTATACAAGAATACGCAGGAGAACATTCCACCAGATCGTTAACAAACTCAAGCAGATTAATAGCAAGTACAACAAACTATGATTTAGTCTGACAATATGTACATCGCTTAACAACATGAAAAATAAAGAAAAAACAGATTTTCGCTTGTTTAGTCTCTATTTACCATCATCAAAGCTATTTAATCACCTGAATTTGCTGTAAGGTCTTTATCCAGAGATAAAGATCATTCTCCAAATGCAAAATCCAGATACACTAACACACCGTGTTAAATTGGTTTATATGATACAATTCAGAAGAGATAGAATCATTAACAGATAACTTGATTAAGGTGTGGTGTTTATAACATGCAAGGTTCAGTAGTTAATCACTTGAATTAAGCCTAAAAAGTACATCGACTAAAAGGTAATACATAGAAGATCAAGATAAACAGACTATAGTTTAGTACAATAGTACATCGGACTAAGGTGTAATACATAGAAGATCAATACAAGTCTCAAAAAATCAACTATCACCAAATTATAAGAAGGATATTCTAGTTCAAAGAACTAAATTATCATGCCCGAATTCACAAGTGCGTTGAATTACAAGTTCAAGAAGCCTATGAACAAGGCCTATCTATTACATGACGATACAATGTAGATCAAAAACTTCAAGACGCCAAGGCACATAGTAAGCCTTTGAACTAGGCCTATCTATTGCATTAAGGCACACAAGATCGATGACGATGTCGATGATCAGTGATGATCGATGTCGGATCGATCGGTGAGTATCACAAAATCACCAATAAAACGCAGAAAATAAAAGCGCAGTTATGTGCACTATAAATTCAAACAAAATATTAAGCGCAGATGACAACGTGATATTGTGGAGTGCAAGGCGACTTACAAGTTAATCAATTTCACACGCGGCCAAGCACAAAGATACAGCACACTAAATTTCATTTCTTGTACTTAATATCATATCCGCTCATATAAGACTCATATAAGCCATACAATATCACTAACATGAGATCATATAAGGCACACAATATCGATGCTTGATGTGATGATCGACGATTAGTAAGCAGATCGAGGATCATATAAGGCTTAATTCAGGGTGACTACTTCCAAGCACACATATATGGCTCATTTAAGACTTAATTCATCTTCCCCTTCAACAGCAAGGAAAAAATAGCTCAAATTAATCAACCATTTTCCAGTGATGAACTAGTTTATCATGGTTGCTGAACAAAAATGATTCAATTTCACAATACCATGAAATTGAATTCCTCAGCCGCTACTTCAAATCTGTTTGGAGGTACGATAGTTTCCTGGTTAACCTCCTCCTGCTTTCATTTGGGGCATTTTTTGCTTCCTTAGATGCCTCATACATCATGATGAGTGCTATCTTCATGTATCATGTTATCATTATCAAGACACGGTTGTTATGAAGGATAATAATCTCGTAAATGCCTTCTAAATGCTAATGGAAGGTTAAGAAATGCGAAACGAAAGTAAAACTACAATTTACATATATATTGTTTAATATATCTACTATCTGAATTAATCATAAGAGCAGCAGGTGCTAGGAGATAAAAATGGATGACTGAAATAATTCATTACACCATATACTGTTAGTGCTACCCAAGAAACAAATCATACATATATTGAACAAAAAAAATAAAAAATCACACATGCTAAAGCAATTCATAGATACAATTGGAGAGAAAATGGGACACCTTTGGAGTGCACAGTGGATCCGTAAACAAAATTTGATCTTCATTGCCAATTTCCCACCCAATTCATGTGTAAAGAGTATGGTGCAGCAAAACTTCCATGGCATCCCAATCAGAAATAAAACCTCTAACAATTGGTTCTACTGTCATGCTCTCAACTTCAATAGGATCATCTATAGAAGCGTCGTCTGGGATACGTTTCATTTGTGTTGGGAATATCTAAAAACACACCTCGCAGGTGCCGGAGATGTTTCTCCGGCAGCGGAGATGCCGGAACTGCCGTCGCTTCTGCTCAATTACAGGAAATGGGGCTATTGAAACGGGTCCATGGAAGACCAAGCTTGGAAGAGTTTCAGTGTGTGTGTTTGATGATTGTATCAAATAGTGTATATTCGTCTCATTGAATTTATTTCATTCTTAATGCAACTAAAAAATTGAGGCTGGATTAACACTTAATTAAGGAGGAAAAAGTGGACTATAAACTAATTTTTCCTATAATATAATACTCATACATATATGTAGCATATTCCTCATACTTTTACGATACACATATATTATTAGTACATATACCATATTTTCTACGTTAATACACCTTTTTTTTTAAATGTTTTAAACCCTTAAAAATAAAGCATGAAAGATGTTCTTATGTGTCACAAAACTTGTGTTGCCTTTTTCTGTATACTTTTCTAGTACAAGTAATAATGTTGAAAGACTTTATAACTCACCTCACTTACTTTGTGCTTTTCTAGTACAAGTAATTTTTTCGGACAGGGTAATTCTGTCGTAGAGTTTTTTTATTAAAACGGATTATCGGATGACTGCTATATTTACGAACAAATAAAACACTTGTCTTTTTCTATACGTAAAAGTCATCTGACGGTTCGTTCTAATAGGAATAGTGTCTGAATCAGAATTTTGAAAATACACATTCATATTTTGTTTTCACAGAAAATTAAAAAACATAAAAACACCAAAAACCACAAGATGACATTAGTATAATCTTTATGTAAACTTTTGAAGATACACTAATTATCAATATAAAACAAAACATCTTTGATAGTCGTGTCTGTCTTCAATGTTTGAGTTCAAAATAGAATTATATTTTGGAAAACTTTGATAAAAATATGTTTAAAAATTATTATTTGTGTGGTGTGTTTTAAAACCCATTTCCTCAAGTCGGGTCAGAAAAAATTATGGGAGAATTATATATGTACTTTTTTTTCAACAAATTTTTAATGTGTTTTTTCGTTTTTTTGATCGCGATTTTCCATTTTTTTCACAAATGCACACGATCTTAAGGCCCTCAAATCCCTATAGGGTTCTCCTTCCCAATTAGGGTTTAGTTTGGCTCAAAAACACCTAAAACGCGAAGATTTAGAGGCTTAAAAGACTGTTATTACACCATTTCGAACAAAAGACTATATCCTCAAGATTTGTGGTCAAACACCCTTTTTAACCTTAAGCCCCAAAAATTATTATTTAACAAGATTATTCAGTTATCGAGTATTCATTTATGGATGTTATACTATAACAATTATCCACTTTTATTCGAAAAACCTTCAGCGTATCAGTCGACTTTTTGACTTGTTACTAGTATAGTACTAACTCCGTCCCACAAAAAGTGTCCATAACAGAAAAATGAATTGTCCCATAAAAAGTGTTCATTTAAATTTCCAATACATCATTAAATACATTTTTTTCAATCATACCCCTATTTTAACATTTAATTTTCCATAATCCTTTAATATTCCAAAACAAGCATTTATGATTAGTTAAGGGTATATTTGTCTATTCATTCTTAAAATACAACACATTAATTATTTCCTTAATCTCATATTCCAACAAAAAGATGACACTTTTTTAATGACGGAGGTAGTAGTATATACTCCTATATATATATATACAAATTTGTATTTGTATTGGTGATTCATATTTCATTATTTTCCGTACACTAATATTTTGTCTGGAAAATGATTGTGTTACATTAAAAATAAATAATAAAAAAAACTATGTAGTGAATGCCTAACACAATCTTGTGGTGGTTGATGTTTTTTTTTTTTATATAATGTTTTTTCACAAATGGAAAATGTGTTTGTAACGTAATAAGATTGTAGATTTTATGTAGTTTTTTTAGTATCATTGTTTAAATGAAAAATACTACTATCATATTTTTATTGTTTATAAAAGAGAAGTGCAGACTTCAAAAAAAAAAGGTGGAGTAATTTTTTTTGCACTTTAATTGATGGGTTGGTGGGACCGTGGGAGGTTGTATATTTGTAGAAAGCTTACATTTGTAGTGTAGTATTGGTGTTAATACAGTCAATTAAGTGTTAAGAAGGTGATCAAGTGCTCAATGAAACAAATTATCGAACACCTTCTCTAAAAAGTAGTTATGAGGCGGTTGAAGTCGGTTATAGTAGTTATGCAAGTTGTTGTAACTTAATTCGTCAAGGACACTCTTATATACAGCCGATTAGTGTGTAGGATGAGAATTAACTCGATTAATTCTCCAATTTAGCAGAATTAAAGCTGTATGAACTACTCCGAACTACTATGTACTTTTTCTCCTCATTAAAAGAATGTTGTCCAGTTTTTCTGCGTTTCTTTCATTTCCTTGAATATGTTCTACAAAATCTTCATGGTATCAGAGCGATGAGTTGCTTCTAAAGCATGAATCTCTAATCTACTTCAATGATTTCTTTCGTTTTTCATTTTTTCTTATCTTGGAGGAGTTGTTTTGCTGTTTTGCTTGGTTCTTGCTGCTGTTCTTGGTCATTTCTTGTTCGTTTTTTTGTTGTTGAAGAATCATGGAAGGCGTACTCCAGAATCAAGGTGTGTTACCTGGGAGTCGGTTTTATCTTCATCCCAATGAAAATCCCACGTTGGTTCTAGTTCAACCTTTGTTGAACAACAAGAATTACCATTCATGGAGTAATTCTATGAAGATGGCTTTGATTACCAAGAATAAGGTCGGGTTTATTGATGGCTCCATTCATAAGCCTCCTATCACCTCTCCAGATTACCAAGTTTGGCTTCAATGCAACACTTTTGTCAAAACATGGATTCTGAATTCTGCAATGCCAAATATTGCTCAGAGTGTAATGTATAAAGAAACAGCTAGAGAAGTTTGGCAAGATTTGCAATCTAGATTTTCTAGATTGGATGTTTTTCGTTTAGGAGATTTGTTGGATCAAGTTCATACTATGAAATAAGAAGATTTAGATGTTACTACATATTTTACCAAACTGAAAGGCCTATGGGATGAGATTGCAATCATGAAGCATGATACGGTATATTCTTGTAATCCTAGATGCACTTGTGATGTAATCAAGACCTCACAGGATATAAAGAGACAGAAAAGGTTGTAAAGTTCTTGAGAGGCCTGAATAATGAGTTTCTCAAGTCTTAACACAAGCTCAGTTAATGGTTCATGTACCAAGTTTTTAAATCAGATTTGCCATGGCCTTGAAGTTGGAAGATCAGAGGGACACTGTGAATAAATTTCCAAAGGCCACAGTATTGTACGATAGGGCCTTTAATAACAACAATGTTGGTTCTGTTCCTAATTCAAATCCATAAAATTCAGGATTTCAATAGAATTTCAACAAGCCAATGAGTGGCAATACTGCAAATTTCAAGAAAAATGCAGGGACTAATCAAATTGGCAAGAAGGTACAATGTACTTTCTGTGGCTACACAGGACATATTGTGGACAAGTGCTATAAGAAGCATGGCTATCCACCTGGTTGGAAACCAAGAAGTAAAGTGAATATGGCAGAAGTTGTGTCAGATGAGCAATGTGGCAATCGGTGTGGCAATCCTGAAGGTTCAATGACTTCTGTTCAAGATTCAGATAGTTTTACTTTGAGTAAAACTCAATATCAACAATTGATGAGGCTGCTGGATACTTAGAAGGTGGATTCTTATGATCATATGGCCAATCAAGCCACAATTTTGACCAACAACTTTGTTCCTACTGCTGGTGTATCAGATTTGTCTAATTCTGTTAGGTTTGTGTCAGGGATAATTGATTCTGGTGCAACAGATCATATTGTCACTGATAAAGCTTGTATGCAGTCTTTTAGACCTATTTTTCAAATATTGGTGGGTTTGCCAAATGGCACTAGTGTCTCAGTTACACACATAGGTACACTGTGTTTAAATGACAAGTTAGTTCTTACCAATGTGATGTGTATACCAGATTTTAACTTGATATCATTGGCTAAACTATTGCAAATCCTTCATAGTCCATGTTGTTTGATCATGATTCTTGTCTGATACAGGACAGGAAACTTGGGATGCTGATTGGATCAGCTAAGAAATCCAAAGGGTTGTATGTGTTCTGTGCTAATCAGAAGATGCCACACACTCACAACACAGTTCGTAATGTGTCTTTGCTAGAAGACAGGTCTACAATCACAAAAGAACAAGTTTGGCACTACAGGCTTGGTCACTTGTCAAATAAAAGGCTTTTAGATTTTAATTGTATTGATTCTTCTTGTAAACACTATTTTGATGTCTGTCGTGTCTGTCAATTAGCCAAACAAAAGAGAAATCCATTTCATTTAAGTCCATCTTCTATGCAGAATGTGTTTGATCTTGTTCATTTTGATATGTGGGGGCCTTATAAACAACAAACTGTGCATGGCCATTCCTATTTCTTAACTGTTGTAGATGATTTTTCTAGATATACTTGGATTTTTCTGTTGAAACACAAGTCTGAGGTTAGATAACTAGTTCAATCTTTTATTCAGTTTGCTTTTGTTCAATATGGAAAGCATGTTAAGCTAGTAAGGTCTGATAATGGACCTTAATTTCATATGGCTGATTATTATGAAGTAAAAGGTGTCATACACCAAACATCTTGTGTGGATACCCCACGGCAGAATGGTATAGTAGAAAGAAAACATCAGCACATCTTGAATGTTGCTAGTGCCTTAAAATTTTAGTCCAATTTGCCCATGTCCTATTGGGGATATTGTGTTCTACATGCCAAATTCCTGATCAATATCAATCCATCACCAGTTATTAAACTTAATACACCTCATTTCTTGCTGTATGGAAAGCAATTTGATTATGTTGACTTGAAAGTTTTTGTTTCCCTTGTATATGCATGTACACCTGCCCATAATAGATCAAATTTTGACCCTAGGGCTAGACAGTGTGTATACCTTGGGGTGCCTAAGTTCACCAAAGGACACATTTTGCTAGATAAACAAACTAGGGACATCTTTGTATATAGAGATGTGCAATTCTATGAACATATTTTTCCTTTACATATTAGACAGACAGGTACAGAAGGAGCATATGTCCCATTGCCAGTTCCATATGATGCAACATCATATCAGTTTGTTCAAGTTCCTCAAAGCATGGATGTACCATCTGCTTCAACAACAACAGACAACCCACCAACAATGCTACAATCTGATATAAGAAAGTCCACAAGACAAAGACATGTTCCCTCCTATCTTAAAGAATATGTCATCCCTACAAGAAAATCACCACATCAGTCTAATAATGTGGTTTCATATCAGAATCTTACCAATGGATATAAGAAGTTTGTATGCCTAGCAGATCATATTCAAGAACCTAAGACATATAATCAAGCCATTAAATATGACTGCTGGAAAGAGGCAATGCAAAAAGAGTTGGATGCTTTACATGAAACAAAAACTTGGGAGATTGTGTCCTTACCCCCAGGCAAGTCTACTATAGGGTGCAACTAGGTGTACAAGGTCAAATACCATGCTGATGGATCCATTGAGAGATATAAGGCTAGATTAGTAGCAAAAGCTACACACAAACCTATGGAATAGATTATCAGGAGATTTTCTCACATGTGGCAAAGCTCACTACCATCAAAACACTACTAGCATTGGAAGCTTCTAAACAATGGCACATACATCAAATGGTCAATAATGCCTTTTTACATGGGAATTAGATGAAGAAGTGTACATGGATCTTCCACTTGGATTCAAGACATAGAAACCCAATCAAGTATTCAGGTTGACCAAATCATTATATGGCCTGAAACAAGCTAGCAGGCAATAGAACACAAAGTTAGCAGAGGCATTAAAGGAAATTGGTTTTGTTCAATCCTAACATGATTACAGTTTATTCACTAGAGGGACAGCTGACAACTTCATAGCATTCCTTGTTTATGTGGATGACATCATAGCAACAAGTTTTCACTAACCCCAATAGAAGAGGTTAAACAAGTACTTCACCAGAGATTTCAAATCAAGGATATTGGCAACTTAAGGTACTTCCTAGGCATTGAAGTTGCAAGATCTGATAAAGGGATCTACATCAACCAAAGAAATACACTTTGAACTTACTAGAAGAATGTGGTTTCCTGGAAGCTAAACCTGTTATACACCAATGCATTCAAAACAGAAACTGTCAACAGGGGATTCTGAACTACTACCTGAAAACACAATCTACAGGTCCTTAGTAGGCAAGTTGATCTACCTTTTTTTCACAAGACCATATATAGCATATGCAGTACAACAACTCGGTCAGATTCTCTTTCACCTTACAATAAATCATATGCAGTCTGCCAACAGACTTTTGAGATATCTGAAGAGCGATCCTGGTCAAGGTATTCTTTTTGAAACATGAAATGATCTTATACTGAAATGATACACTGATTCTGATTGGGTAGGCACTGCACCAGTCTTTTGGAAAAAAGAAGCAAAGTACTATAGCTAAAAGTTCCTCTGAGGCTAAATATAGAGAAATGGCCAATGCCACATGTGAACTTCAATGGCTAGCCTATATCATAAAGGACCCACAGATACCACTACAATTGCCTATTCTTCTTTTCTATGACAATGCAAGTGCCATTCATATTGCCAAGAACCCTATTTTTCATGAAATGGCCAAACATATTGAACTTGATTGACATATTACAAGAGCAAAGGTTCAAACAGGTTTTCTGAGATTAATGCCGGTTAGGACAACAAACCAGCTGGCAGATATCTTAACAAAGCCATTGGATTCTCCTATCTTTTACTATTTGCTATAGAAACTGGGCACATATTCAGTTTTCATTCCTCCAATCACAGTCAATTAAGTGTTAAGAAGGTGATCAAATGCAAGCCTCACCTCAATTTCAACTTGAGGGGGTATTGGTGTTAATACAGTCAAATGCCCTCAAATCCATGTACGAAACCGTGCTGGTCTTATACATTGAAGAGGGAAATCCCGCCCATGATCATGCCTCGAAGAAGGCAATTCATGAGGAAAGGTCCCACCCCTGATCATGCACACACAAAGACAAAGATGACAACCGGGGCACGGCACGTTGCTAAGGATAGACTCATGCTTTGCCTATAGAATAGATGAGCGTGACACATGCCATAATCAGACTAAAAAGAGAATGAATCGAAACGAGTTGTACTATATTTTGCGGTGTATTTCATGGCGGAAATAAGTGATTTTTCCGGTAATTTGTAGTGGTTCTCAAGAACAATATGAAGAGAAGATGAAGACTTTAAAGTTGTAAATGGCAAACTCGATTGTCGATAAATTTAAGAGAGGTTGGCTGCTTATATTAATTATTGGATGTCTTTTTCATGATACAAATGTCGCTATATACCGGGACTAAGAGTCGGCGGTTACAAATGACGGCAATTAAGGAATAATTAAATGTATCTGACTATGTGGTGGCTGGTTTGACAACCTCTGATTGGGCTAGTCTAATGTATTGTTGGTGTGGTGTATCGGTGAAATCACTATGGCGCAAATAAATGATAAATTGATAGACCTTTCGGTGGATGATTTTTCCCTCGTAACTCCGTATGGAGTGATTTGACCCGCGAAGTAATATACATCACACAGTTTAAATCCAGTTTGAAAACAGACGATCTCGAATGTGTCACGTAGTCACTATCCATATGTGGTGGACTACCTGAGATGGATTTCAACTGTGTAATCCTGACTACTCCATGTCAAATTACTCCATGTGGAATTACCACGGAAAAATCATCCATTTTTTCCATTTGTGTCTCTATTCGGTGGAGAGACGTTACTTACGCAAATAAATACTCGTATTTTTAAGTATAATTAGCTAGTATAACCACTAAAAAAATAATTAGACAGAGAGATATATACAAGCGTCAAATATAATTTCGCACGACAAGGAGACACCAAAGAAAAACTGTCGATTTGAATATTTGATACTTTAATTTAGGGGTAAATACTCTCACCTGCTCTTCTATCCATAAGTCTCATCTTTTTTTTTTTTTTTTTTTTTTTTTTGAAATGATAAGTCTCCTCCTTTAATACGTGAATTATTTTGCGACAAATATATGAGAACAAAAAAAAAAGTGACGAATATTACTATTTTAGGACAAATAATACTCTTTTAGTAATATATTCTTTTAGTAAATCAATAATAACAATTTTTCAGTTGCTCAAATAATTGCATTCGGAGGGGAATAATGCATGTTGTTTTGTTTAAAGTCTCACGTCGATGAAGTAAGTAAATGCTCAACCCAATATTAGTGTGAGACATAAAGATAACTTTTACCCGTGAATGCAACTTTTACAGAAAGTTTTATAGTTTATCAATTTTTTCTTCTCTTTTAAATTTAACTTTTCCAGGCTTGTGTTTCATGATTGGAGTACTTGGAATTTGTTCAACACATAATTCGTAGCTTGAAAAATTTAAAAGAAATTGTTATTTGAATCATACTGAACTTATTATATCTTACATCTATCATATGCCACGTTAGAAATGTTTTCTACCAAAAATCGACTTTTGGTAAGTGTATTATAATAATCGACCTGGAAGTTAGTTTTGGCTTAATAAATTGACTCTTGGAATGTTAATTGATGATGCTTAAATGAAGACCACTTGGAATAACAAGTAGCGTGTAATCAAGGTGAAATTGTAATGGGATCGAATCGAATTGTAACTTGGTGGAAAGGCAATGTTTTTGAGTGTTTTATGGTGAGTCCAAGAATGTATCTTGGATTGCTTACGTATCTGTGTAATGTCCAGGAATCAGCCTACGTAGTTCTGGAATGATGTATTTATAGGCACATGTCCCTTCCTCGCACTAAATTTGGGGCGGTTTGGTCTATTGACATAATTACCTGCTTAAATGGGCCTTCGCTCTTGCCCAAGTAACTCTTTGGATGGTGGGCACAGGAGCTGGATCTGGATGAAGTCCATGGTATCGACTCGATGGACACCGACATGGGAACTCGAGATGGAACACTTGCAAGATCTCGCCGGTTGCGGTGGTGATCACCGATTCGTCTCGTATTTGACCCGATCGCGGATAATATACTTGGATTTTTCCACATGCCACCGTGGACCAATTAGATAGTTCCACGTGGGAGGGCGATATTCGGTATCGTCATAAGCCCCCAAGATCTATCTCGAGCTCTTGAGGTCGGTCGATCTCATCAAAGGTGTACTCGCCACCGCTATCCAATGCTCGAACTTAAATCGCCCTGCGGACATACTTCCCGTGGATTCCGACATATCTGGACTTTCCATGTTTGCTTTGCAGACTTTTTGCCTTAGCATTATTTGTCCTTTGGACTTATAATGTGTGGCTAAGTTGACATCGACTTCGATGCCGTGAAATTTGTCGAATGAATGATGAGATGTCCAACTTGGAGGCTATCTCGGTTGAAATTGGCTTCGAGGTGTATTTGCCGAAGGAATGTTGAGATGTCTGCGAGCTGGGATCAGATCTGTTTCAGTCGACTTTCTCAAGAATTTGACTTGCCACGACTTTTGGAGTCTGAGATTCGGATCTCGAATGTCGATCTATGATCTTGAGACTTTGCCTTAGCGCGAGAGATGATGCTTCTTCTTAGGCTTTGCCTTTTTAACCAAACGTTGTCGTTGGCT
Organism: Gentiana macrophylla; assembly: GCA_026214975.1. Lineage (NCBI taxonomy): Eukaryota > Viridiplantae > Streptophyta > Magnoliopsida > Gentianales > Gentianaceae > Gentiana > Gentiana macrophylla. The sequence continues at coordinate 95,603,783 of CM047816.1, forward strand.
TCCATCTGTATAAACATTTAGCCGGTCATTTGGACTTGGCTTATTTTTTCCTTGAAAAGCGTCACATTTTTCCTTCTTTTCTTTTGTCTTTGATATAGACCATCTTGCTTTATCATGCGCTTTTGGCCTTATTCGCACATCAGTTTCTCTCATGTCGATGCATATATGTCGATATCGCTCCTCAAGTATCATGAGAACCTTAGGTTTGGATCATACAAGTATTTGACGTCAAACCCGTTGTTGTTGCGTAGTAGAAGAGAGACGCCCCGCCGCCTCCTTTCGTTTGTCGAAATCGATGCCCTTTCGGCCGTCGATATATATTTCCGCACGATGTCCTAGTAATTCCGCCTAAAAAGATTGGTAATACGTCACTATCGCTCCGGATCTCGGTGTCGTGGTGTTTCTTTTGTCGTTTATGACTCATGACACACGATCGCGAGAGTTTTGGACATGGTCGAACTCGATGCCTTAGCCTTTTGGTTCCATGGAAATTTTAGCTTCCCTGGTCGTCGATCGAAATGATCATGCCGCCGACTCGATGCCCTAGTAAATTCTCTCCCCAGAGTCGATTACGTCGTTGTCGACTCGGACTTTGATGCCATTGTGTTTTCGTCCCATTAAGACTTATAGCTGTTGGCTGTCGATACTGAAGGCGTCCGACTTGCGGATCCTCGTAGACCGTTGAGTAGATCCTTTGTGGAGTGGATTCTCGAGATACGCAAGATGCTAGTCAAAAAGTCACAATAACCATGGGGATAATTCCCGAAATAAGAAGGCTCGTCCCGCCATGCTCGGCCAGGAGAGTTCCAAAATAAGATCGCTCAACTCTCCGTGTGGGGAATCTCTTGCCCAGAAATATGGTCCTCCAACCTCGGATGTCGAGCTGACTCCTGACGTTTCTTCATAATTGTCGCTCTTTGAATTGTACTTTTGTTGAGCATTCATTCGACCCTTTTGAATTTTTAATTCTGAATTCATGCTTTTCTCTTGGATGTCGTTTGTGTTGTTGAATATTTGCTTAGGGTGTAGTCCTTTGGACTTAATTCCCTTGCGACGTTGCTTTATAGGGTGTAGTCCTTTGGACTTAATTCCCTTAAGCCCCTGGAAGTGTAGTATGAGTGCATGACTCATGGTACACTTGAATATGAGTCGACTAGCGTTGTCTTGCCTCATGGGCTTGACTTGGCTATTTGGTCGGAGCTCGATTCACCTGCCGTGCCTTATCAGGCTTATGAACTGGTCGAATTAAATAACTCCTTATTCGACCGCCGCACTTCGTGGTGCTTATGGCGAACCGGTCGAATAAGGTATCCATCGCGGGATCTTCCAACCGCCTCGCATCATGGCTTATTGGTGGTTGGGAGTGATATAAGCACTGTCATTGACTTGGCTTTATTCACTATTTTGTTTTAACTCCATCGTGTCGAGGGCTTGCAGATCGGAAGTGATATAAGCATTGTCAGTGACTTGGCTTTATTCAATATTTTGTTTTAACTCCATCGTGTCGAGGGCTTGCAGATCGGAAATGATATAAGCATTGTCAGTGACTTGGCTTTATTCACTATTTTATTCCGACTTTGTCGTGTCGAGGATTCGTAGTTGTGGTTGACTTTTGCCTATTTTATCCTTTAATCACATGGACTTCTTTTGCTTTAAGGCTGGTCGAATTTTTCGCCTCTGCCATTTTGCATCATGGTAGATTTGCAATGTGAAGGCTGTAAATCATAACAAACACAAAAGCGTCTCGAGGAAAGACATGCTTATTAGAATATTTATGAAATTGTCACATGGACTTATTACAAGACATAAAAATGTAAAAGCAGATATTAATCGAGATAAAGCTTAGCTTATTTGGCGTAATCTGTTGGTACCATGCTTAGATGGCAAAGCGGACTTACATAAGATTGCCTTCGAGCTCCGAATATTATGCCGAGGCGAGCTTGGTCTTATTAAAGATGCGCTCGAGAGAGCTCCAAGTATGATGCCGAGGCCAAGCTCGGTCTTATAAAAGATGACGCCGAGCCGAGCTCGGTCTTATAAAAGATACGCTCGAGAGCTCCAAATATGATGCCGAGGCGAGGTCGGTCTTATAAAAGATATGCTCGAGAGAGCTCCAAATATGATGCCGAGGCCGAGCTCGGACTTATAAAAGATACGCTCGAGAGAGCTCCAAATATGATTATAAAAGATACGCTCGAGAGAGCTCCAAATATGATGCCGAGGCGAGCTCGGTCTTATAAAAGATACGCTCGAGAGAGCTCCAAATATGATGCCGAGGCGAGCTCGGTCTTATAAAAGATACGCCGAGAGAGCTCAAATATGATGCGAGGCGAGCTCGGACTTATAAAAGATACGCTCGAGAGAGCTCCAAATATGATGCCGAGGCGAGCTCGGTCTTATAAAAGATGACGCCGAGCCGAGCTCTGTCTTATAAAAGATACCGCCGAGCCGAGCTCCAAATATGATGCCGAGGCGAGGTCGGTCTTATAAAAGATATGCTCGAGAGAGCTCCAAATATGATGCCGAGGCCGAGCTCGGACTTATAAAAGATACGCTCGAGAGAGCTCCAAATATGATGCCGAGGCCAAGCTCGGTCTTATAAAAGATACGCTCGAGAGAGCTCCAAATATGATGCCGAGGCCGAGCTCGGACTTATAAAAGATACGCTCGAGAGAGCTCCAAATATGATGCCGAGGCGAGCTCGGTCTTATAAAAGATGACGCCGAGCCGAGCTCGGTCTTATAAAAGATACCGCCGAGCCGAGCTCCAAATATGATGCCGAGGCGAAGCTCGGTCTTATAAAAGATACGCTCGAGAGAGCTCCAAATATGATGCCGGTGGCTAAGCTCGGTCTTATAAAGATGACGCCGAGCCGAGCTCGGTCTTATAAAGATAACGCCGAGCCGAGCTCCAATATGATGCCGAGGTAAGCTCGGTCTTATAAAAGATACGCTCGAGAGAGCTCCAATATGATGCCGAGGCGAGCTCGGACTTATTAAAGATTTGCCCATCGGTGAGCTCCAAATCGACTCGAGTCGAGCTCGGGTTTTGGGCAAGACGAGTCCGTAGAGCTCGAATGCGGTGCTCGATATCTCGAGTCTTTGTGGTGCAATGTGATTGTGATAAAAACATTACACATATAATAAAGACTTACAAAGTATATAAGAATTTAAAATAACAATTGTAAGAACACTGGAGAGCTAAAGAGCTCGGCTCGCTCTTTGAGCTCGAGAACTCGCCGTGGATAGCTAGATACGGTAGATAACTCGCACTTTACTGGCGCCCACAGCAGTGTCTTTCCGGTGGCAATCAGACCTCAAACGGATTCCGATCGGCACGAAATTTGAGAGGATCGTTCTTCCTTCACTTTCCTTCGATGTGACCGGTGGAAATTTTCTTCGATGGCTCAATCTCCGGGAATAAGCCGCCGATCTGGCAGCTGCTGTCCAGAATCCTGCTGCGTTTTTGGTGCTGCGCAGTAACTTCTTTGCCACGATCGAGTTCAATCGAACTCCGATCGGAATAAAATTTTGAGGGCTTGCTCGGTATTCATAATTCTTGAATCTGACCGGTGGAAATCTTGTTCCAACGGTTCAATTTTCGGGAATATTCAGCCGACTTGGAACTGCAGATTAGGGTTCTGCTGCGTTTCTATAATATAGCAAACAACTTATTTGCGACGATCGGGGACTCAAAACAACTCCGATCAGCATAAAATTTGGTGGGCTTGTTCGACCCTCCTAATCCTTGGATATGAACGGTGGAAATCTAGTTCCAACGGTTGAAACTCCGGAAATAATCCATCGATCCGACCGCTTTTGGGCTCTTTGCATTTTTGATACAAACAAACAACTTCTTGGCGACGGACGGGCATGTAACCGGACTCCGATCGGCACAAAATTTTGAGGGTTTGTTCGTCCCTCCATATTATTCACTCTGAACGGTGGGATTTTAATTCCAACGGTTCAAACTCCATAAATTAGCCGCCGATCTCGCTGCGTTTTGGGTGTTGTTTTTTCTTTATAAAGAAGACAACTTTCAAATGACGATCGGCTATCTAAGCGGACTCGATCGTCACGAAATTTGGAGGGCTTGTTCGTCCCTCCTTATCCTTGAATCTGAACGGTGGAAATCTTGTTTCAACGGTTCCATTTCCGTCAATCAACCATCGATCAGACTGCGTTTTTTGGCATTAAATTGATCACGAGCCACCACTCCTTGATCCATCACCGATAGAAAGGGCCTCCTTCTAGCGCCAAATGATGATGCTAAATGAAGCACCACCGAATAACATGGCCACGTGTAATCTAAGGGTGGTGTAATGGGATCGAATGGTCAGAACTTAGTGGAAAGGCAATGTTTTTGAGTGTTTTATATTTGAGTCCAAGAATGTATCTTGGATTGCCGACGTATCCTGTGTAATGTCCAGGAATCAAGCCTTACGTAGTTCTGGAATGATGTATTTATAGGCACATGTCCTTCTCTTGCCCTAAATTTGGGGCGGTTTGGTCTATTGACATAATTACCCTTAAATGGGCCTTGCCTCTCTGCCCAAGTAATCTCTTTGGATGGTGGGCCAGAGCCTGGATCAAGTCCATGGTATCGACTCGATGGACACCGACATACGGAACTCGAGATGGAACACTTGCAAGATCTGCCGTTGCGGTGGTGATCACCGATTCGTCTCGTATTTGACCCGATCGCGGATAATATACTTGGACTTTTCCACACGCCATTTGGGACCAATTAGATAGTTCCACGTGGAGGGGCGATATTCGGTATCGTCATTAATTGAGTATAATGCACCGATAAACTTGTAATGGTTTAAATAAAACCTCTGTCATCTGGACATAGCATAGTGGTAAATGGTCTAAATGTCTTAAAAATGCAGTTGGATCTTGAGGTTCAAACTCCGTAAATGAGTGACTTCATTCAGTTTTTTAGTTTAATAACAAGTTAATTACTATAAGTCATTATATTACCTAATTAACATTGGATTGAAAAAATCCTCTGTTGTGGGCTTCCCTGCTGTGTGTTGCTATGAAGCCCGAAACAGCGTTGTTTCGGGCCAAAACGACGCCGTGTTGATTGTGGTTTTTTTTTAAGGTCGTAACCGAACGGCATCGTTCGGGGCCGAAACGACACCGTTTTACTTCACAGTCCATCACAACCACAGCCCTTCACAGCAGACGACCTCAACCCAATTAACATGTCAACTTATTTCATAAGACATGGTAGTGGGATACTCGTGGTGAGGGTTTAACCATTATTTTTTTGTAATTAAAACCAACAAATTTAAACTATACATTCTTAGACCTTTCCATTGTATAATGTATGCTCTTTTTACATAAAATTGTCTGGTCCTATCAACTTTTTCTTCTTTTTCCATTTACTTTTAGAAAATTTGTTTCATGATTGGTACTTCCCGAGTCCTATCAATTTTTCTTATTTTTTCATTAAATTTTGAAAAAATGATTTACACTAGACTTACTACACAGGAAGTGTAGTGCATAACCACTACACGCGTTACGATAATAATATTATCGTGAAAATAAATTTTACGACAATATTATTATCGTAAAATCTAACTATTGTCGTAACGAGTAGGATGTAATGGGCATTTGTAATAAAGTGAAGTAGTGCAGGTATCACCGTTAAATTTTTCAGACATGTGTTTCATGATGGAGTACTTGTAATTACAACACATAATTCGTGTATTGAAATTTAAAAGGAATTATAAATTGTACCACATCAATATTATAAAATAACATACCTACTATGAATTACATTAGAATCAATTTTATTATAGGATGTATTATGATAATCGACTTTTGAAAAGTAGGATTTGGATTCCGAAACTGACTTTCAATAGTTTGATTCGGTCTGATGTATTGTAGTTGTGGTACACCGATAAAATCACCGTGGTGCAAATAAATGTTAAATCAATAGACCTATCGGTGGATGATATTTCCCTCGTAACTCCATCTGGAGTAATCTCGATTTTACAGTTTAAATCCAATTTGAAAAACAGACGGTCTCGATTGTGCCACATGGTTACTCTTTACACACGTGGAGGGCTACCTAAGCTGGATTTCAACCGTGTAATCCGGATTACTCAACAGGGTTAAATCACCTAATGTGGAGTTACCAAGAAAAAATTACCTACTTTTTCGTGGTTGTATGTGTTCGGAGCGGAGACAATATTTACACTTATAAATACTCGTGTTTTTATGTATAATTAGTATAATGACTAAAAAAATCAACTAGACTCACGGATGTTTACAAGCCTAAAATATAATCTACTCGTAAAGAAAAATTGTCGGTTTGAATCTTTGATGCTTTAATTTAGCCGTAAATACCTTCACCTACTCTTCTACCCATATAAGTCTTCTCCTTTAATACGTGAATTAATTCTTGCATTTATATTTCCACCCAATTCTTTTCTCAGACACTCGCAATATGTCATGTGGGATGTTGTATCGGGACGCTATATCAAATCACGGTGCCGAAACCTTGTTCCTTTTTTCTTTTTCTTTTTCCTTTCGAATAAGATTATGATACATCCACTATTTATTTTACCACAACATCTTATACAACACAATCAACACCATTAATTTTTTTGGGACTCATCACAACAAATAATTGATCACTTTAATCAATGGGAATACATCATGTAGTGGAAAGTGCATTACACAAATGTGTAGTGCACATGTCATTTCCCTTCTAATAATTACAAATCACAGTGCCAAAACACTCGTAATAACGACATTTCAATCTTGTTGCTATACACAGTGTTACATTTTTTCGACACGACACGTGGCTGACATGCTTCCAATACGTGTCTGATATGCGTCCGACACGTGTCGGCTAAATAAAATATAATTATATTTTTTAATTAATATTCGACATGTTGCCGATATCCCTTGAGATAGTTCAGACACCCCCAATATATCTGAACTCAATTTTTTTCCTTAATTTTATAAAAATACCAAGCTTTGGGGTACGATGTGGATCGATTAAGAACGGGAAAAAAAAAAAAACTTAGAGGGAGCGGGAATAAATGACACATAAAAGGAAAAAAAACAAGACTTATGACAGTGGAAATACATATTGGGTGATAAGGACAATTACACTGTTCGTTACCCCAAATCCAGTGTTCGGTACAATAGAATTGACCTCAAATCCACAATTCCACTATTCCATTGTTTCGTTGTTTTTGACGAAAATGACCTCAAAATGAGATCGAAAATATCAACTGGGATGTCTGAATAAAGAGAACGAAAAAAGATAAAACATGGTAAAATAATTATGATCTTTTGACGTGCAGATCAAAAGATTTATTTATTTTTGTAATTAAATATGAGAGAATTTAAATGGTAATGGAATAAACACTTGTCATTTTTACCAATAAAAAATTCCTATGTCCTGTTTAAATATCTCTGGTTTCAATTTGTTTTTTTAACAATAATATGCCATATTTAATTGTTTTTATGGATAAACAATGATCTCTTACAAAATAATAATATTTTGAGAAAAAAACATTTTTTTTGTATGTAACCACATGGAGGTCGAATATATATTTTACATATATAACAAGTTTATGTGTTACATATGTTTTTTAGGGTGGTATTACATTTTTCAAGAAAAAAGGGTAGTATTACCTACTTCATTCGTTCTAAAATAACTGAGACAGTTGGCAAAATGTTTTGTTTCAAAACAACTGCCTCAAATATTTTGGAACGGAGGGAGTATCTTACTTGGTCTAGTTTTGCGGATTTCTTTGAATTTCATATACATCATCTAATATTATTAATGTTTATTATATATTTTTTAACACGTCTCGCGTCTTTAAATCTTGAAATTAGTCGTGTCCTTGTTTTCATGCTGTACGATGTATCTGTATCCGTATCCATAAACATAGATAGGGGATAAATAAAACGATTCGAAGCGAATCAAATATTCACTTATCGAGTCGACCAACCACTTTAAACAGTGATGCCCGAGTTCGTTTGAGCTGGAAAAAATTTACTCGAAATCGATTCGATTAAATTTTAGTTATACTCGAATTCGGCAATATTTTAAGCACTTTCAAATTAGAATTCGAGTTCGAGCAGCTCGAATGGTAATCTTCAAAGCGTTCGACTCGTAAAACCAATAAAAAGAATGTACATATTTTTAATATATATGATCATAATACTCGATAAAACTCGTTAACATTTGGAGTCAAACATCCAAACACTCGTTTGGCACGCTAATCTTGATATGCTTTAAATTGACTCGAGTTCACTTAAATCAATTGTTTTAACTAGCATTACAAACGTGGAGTATTGAGTTGCTCGTAAACGAACCAACTCGTTTTACACTCCATAGTTTTCTTTATTTTTTGTTTTTTTTTGTGCGACTACATTCCATAGTTGAAACACTCATTCACCCCTCTATTTAATTGGGAAAAGATCCCCAACGGTGCAAGATGCACAATTTGCCTTAAGCGAAGATCGTCGAAGCAGTGTCGTTCGATTCAAACGACGCATCGATCGATCGTTTTTTTTTTTTTTTCAGATCGCATCGAGACGGCGTCGTTTCGGATCGAGACGGTGTCGTTTCGGATCGAAACGACACCGTTTCGATGCACTGTCGGAAGAGCGGTGCACCTTGCACCGGCGGGGATCGAGGTCCTTATTTAATAACCCGATTACTCCCATTTATTCACCCCTCACCGGCAAAAAAAAAAAATCTTTTCATCTCCTTTTCTCCATCTCCCACACAAAACTCCATCTCCACCACCTCTGTTTTACCCCGTGACGCTTTCATCCCTCCCCTGCTTGATATCTCCTCCGTCTTGCTGCAAAATATAAGGAGAAGAAAATCAATTCCATTAGCTGCTGGGAAACGTTTTAAGTAACATTTTCCTCCTTCCTCTCTTCTTTTAATTACGGTGCTGTTTCATTTTTCCCTTTTCTACTCCAACAACTCGTGAAACTGCTCACTTAGCATTTGATTGTTGACCTGAAAAGTTAAAATTATGCACACACACAAAAAAAGTTGTGTTTCCCAGGTGCTCATTTTCTTGTAGTTTATTTTATTTTTATTTTTAAAATCAACAATTTAAGAGTGTATGCCACCATCTATTTTGCTTGATCTGAGGAGTTTTAGAGTTTTTTTCAGTTGCATTAATTGATGTGTTTTGTGCAAAAGTCATTACGAAAATGCATCATGAACAATATGTGAAATGAAAGCTTGTTCTGTTTACATACTTTTTGCTGTTCAGATCTACAATTTAAGAGTATTTCTTAGGCTTATCCCCCTCTGTTTTACGCCGTGAAGCTTTCATCCCTCCCCTGCTTGATCTCCTCTATCTTGCTGCAAAATAAGTAGAAGAACATCAATTTCATTAGCTGGGAAACGTTTGGAGAAACCAAGCAGGCAAACAGATGATGTATTGTTTAGAGCAAAATCATGTATGTTATCTATGAATTTAAACAATGACGGAACCAGAAATTGGATCTCGGGTGGGCTAGTGGATTATATTAGGACAATCCGATGGACTTAAATGTGATTTTTTTGATAACTTAAATTAAATTATATATATATATATTTTTTAGTATTCATAAATAATGAAGATGTATTCATTTTCTGCAGAGATACAACTAATCAAATGATGTGGCCAATTGATGGAGAAGGCTCGGGTGGTTCTTGTGTGGTGTCTCCACACGGTGTGGAGACACACACACCACACAGTTTCAATCTGTCTTTAAACTGTGTGGTTTTGATCGTTTCACCCGTCACTCCACTTTAAAATCCCTCTCCACATAAGTATTTTCCAGAAAGCTCACATCCTATGTTTTCGGGACAAAGGAAACTTTCTCTAAATCAACCGACACGATTTTCCCTGTATAAAGGTTTTTTTTTATTTTTAAATTTATCCAATCTTTATATTATTGAATGCATGTTTTAATTATTTTATTTAACTTGCTTATGATTTGTTGTATATAGATTATTTAAGGAGTGTAATAATTAATACAAATGAATTGTGCTAAAAAAATTGTAGTTATCAATTGTTTAACCTCTCATTGTCCTTTGATTATATAACCTATGGTAGGCATTAGCAAATATCAGAAAATGCTACGTCCAAGAATCCATCCATTACAGGACCAAATCATGCGTGTAATAGAGCCCGCACATACGGGTGATGATATGAACGTAGAGGTTCATGTTGATGTTAATATCAGGGTGGGTGTTTGTTGTCTTTATGAAAAATTATATAGCATATTAAACTTTTGACTGATGTGTGACTAATTTGTACCTTTTTCTTTTGCGATTCTTGACCCGGTATTAGCATGCTATGCATTTGATAAGCCGGTGGAGTTTATCGTAAAATTGGCTAATCGACACATTCGTTATGAAATAAACAAATTATTGTTTCCTATCGAGAAAGATTCGTTACAGATGAATATCCTGGTATGGTTTGGGTTTTACTTTTATGTTTTACCAACTATTTACTTAGTCTCGGTTTGGGTTTACTTTTATATTTTACCAACTATTTACTTGGTCTCGGTTTGGGTTTTACTTTTATTATTTACCAACCGGAAATTTTATTATGGTCCTGGATCAAGTATAACTTGGTGATCCAGGACCAATAGGAAAGCAACAAATAACACAATGGTCCATCGTGTAAAATATAAATGTCATGTTTTTACCCTTCTTATAAGAATTTTCATTGATGGATCAAGTGTGACATGGTGATCTTGGACCACCATAAAACTAGTGTATACCAACTATTTACTTGGTCTTAGTCAAAGTTGCTTTCTGTTTTACTGTCTTTCCTAAATTTAAGTCACGTTAATTTTTTTACATTTTATTTTTTTATTTTTATTTTTGTTGCCGTTTAAGACAAGTCATGCACAATACTAAGGGCACTCCCAGCAGAGGCCCTAAATTTTATCCTAAAATATTATAGAATAATACATATCTCTATTTTACAACATCTCAATTCAAAAACCTCCACAACAGCATCCTTATCCTTATCCCTATAACATTTCAAATAATATTAAATAATACATATTCTACCTCACAACCCTATTTATACACATTAAATATTTATTATTTCACTCCAACAGCATCCCTATCCTTATAATTTTTAACAATTAAATATGTTTAGGGCAGTGAATAGTGCATCCCCACAAATAGGGATGCACTGTTCATATCCCTCAAAATAAATAGGGATAAGACTCTGTTGTAGGAGCTATTTGAGGCAAAACTCTATTTTTTATCTTCATTTTAGGGATAGGGCACCGTATAGGGCTTCTGTTGGGAGTGCCCTAAGATAGTATTTACGTACTTTACCATTATTGCATTTATGATAGTCAAATGGTGTATCACACGTTTATACATTATTAATGACATTTAATCACTTTCTTAAAAAATATGAACATCGTTTTTTTTAAGGGAATATGAACATCGTTGGATGGCCTATATTTAGCGACGGAGGGAGCACTGTTTTATCTATTAACACAATGGGATTATATGGAAAACGTAAAAGACGACATAACTAAACACTCGATGTGCTTTTCCTGAAGTTTTTTGTCATTGTCATGTTCGTCTGCCACATACTTTGGGATGCCAAATACTATTACTTTTTTTTATATAGGAAACAGATACCGTGTTAACGAACCTTTGCATGTTTTATGATGCTTATTATATTTGTTTTACCAAGCAGTTTGTCATTAATTACTTGAATTCTACATGATTGTAGAGCGCCGTTGGTGAGGAGATCAAGGAGTTTGGCATGAAATGTGTCGGTTATGAGATAGGTGCGTAATATTTTCTTATATTCTTGTGATGCTGTAAATTACTATTACTAGATGTTTATAGCGGGAACTTCAAGCATTGAGTTTGTTTCTGAATATCCAGAGCGAATCATTCCGCCTACCGAACTATCGGAGGCGATGGAACGGTTAGATGAAACAAAAAGCCTGAAAAATATTCAAATTTTGGAGGCAAAAGGTATAGCGTGCAAAGGGTTATGTCGTCTTTACTCACCCAAGATCCAACTTAATATTTTATTCACCCACTATCTTATTTACTAGTATTATTTTAGTAATTTTGTTATTTTATTAATATTTTTCTCATCAATCATTTCATCATCAACAAATAAATAATATTAATCAATTCATTTTATTTACTACCTACACTATTCTATAATTACTTTATCAATATAATATTTCATTAAAATTTCTCTCACCAATTATTTCTTCATCAACACAAATTTCAATACAACATTTCAACTTTATAATCATTATTTTACATTATTTTATTTTTATTTTAAATTTATTTGAATTCCTTATTGAGTCGGGATTACATGGGAAATGCTAGTTTTCAACCTAATGTAAGCTAGGGGCATGTATTGCATTGGCGACTAACCTTGAGCTGCAACTATGGTGGATATTTTCTTCTCTTCAGCATTATTCATGATCTTCAGCATTATTCATGATCTTATCCCCTTGAGCAATAATCAATCAAACACATATCTAATCAAAACAAAATGACTTCAAAATAAATCTCAAAACTCATAAAGTAATTTACTGCGAATTGTTTCCACTTACAGTTGCCTTTGACTACCGATATCTAGAATGGAGAAGTTGGGTGAGTAAAGACGACATAATCCTTTGCACGCTATACTTTTTGCCTCTAAAATTTGAATATTTTTCAGGCTTTTTGCTTCATCTAACCGTTCTATTGCCTCCGATAGTTCGGTAGGCGGAATGAATCGCTCTGGAAATTCAGAAACAAACTCAATGCTTGAAGTTCCTGCTAAAAACATCTAGTAATAGTAATTTGCAGAATCACAAGAATATAAGAAAATATTACGCACCTATCTCATAAATGACACATTTCATGCCAAACTCCTTGATCTCATTACCAACAGCGCTCTACAATCATGTAGAATTCAAGCAATTAATGACCAACAGCTTGATAAAACAAATATAATAAGCATCATAAAACATGCAAAGGTTTGTTAAGACGGTATGTTTCTTATAAAAAAAAAAGTAATGGTAATTGGCATCCCAAAGTGATGTGGCAAACAAACTTGACAATGACAAAAAACTTCGGGAAAAGCACATCGAGTGTATAGTTCTGTCATCTTTTACGTTTTCCATATAATCCCATTGTGTTAATAGATAAAATAGTGCTCCCTCCATCGCTAAATATATGTCATCCAACGATGTTCATATTCATTAAAAAAAAAACGATGTTAATATTTTTTAAGAAAGTGATTAAATGTCATTAATAATATATAAACGTGTGATACACCCTCTGACTATCATAAATGCAATAATGATAAAGTAAGTAAAAATGATTGGATGCATAAAAATTATAGAGGGTATGATAAGAAAAATGCTAATAAATACTATCTTAGTATTGTGCATGAGTTGTCTTAAACAGCAAAAAAAAAATATTTAAAAAATTAATGGACTTAAATTTAGGAAAGACGGTAAACATAAAGGACCTTCGACTAAGACTAAGTAAATAGTTGGTAAAACATAAAAGTAAAACCCAAAATGTATCAGGATATTCATCTGTAAAGAATCTTTCTCGATCGGAAACGATAATTTGTTCATTTCATAACGCATGTGTCGATTAGCCAATTTTACGACAAACTCCACCGGTTTATCAAATGCATAGCATGATAATACCAGGTCAAGAATCTGCAAAAGAAAAAGTACAAATTAGTCACACATCAGTCAATAGTTTAATATGCTATATAATTTCATAAAGACAACAAACACCCACCCTGATATTAACATCAGCGTGAACCTCTATGTTCAAATCATCACCCATATGTGCGGGATCTATTACACGCATGATTTGGTCCTGTAATGGATGGACGTGAGCAACCTTTTGCATCCCAGGAATCAAAATATTGATTCTTGGACAGAGCGTCTTCTAATATTTGCTCATGCCTACAGTAGGTTATATAATCAAAGCACAATGAGAGGTTAAACAATTGATAACTACACTTTTTTTAAGCACATTTTTGTATTAATTAGTACACTCCTTAAATAATCTATATACAACAAATCATAAGCAAGTTAAATAAAATAATTTAAAAAGGTATTCAATAATATAAAGATTAGATAAATTAAACAAAAAAAATACCTTTATACAGTGTTGGTTGATTTAGAGACAATTTCTTTGTCCTGATATTATAGGATGCGAGTCTTCTCTAATTTGAATTCTTTTTATTTTATTTTTATTTCATTTTTTATTTTTTATTTTTAAAGTTATTTGAATTCCTTATTGAGTCGGGATTACATGGGAAATGCTAGTTTGATGTGAACAGTTGGAGTTGATATTTAATATTTGGTGTAAAAATTACATCAAATTGATGATTTGGTGTGTAATCCCTTGGAGATGCTCTAATGTAAGCTAGGGGCATGTGTTGCATTGGCGACTAACCTTGGCTGCAACTATGGTTTTCTTCTCTTTAGCATTATTCATAATCTTATCCCCTAGAGTTGTAATCAATCAAACACATATCTAATCAAAACAGAATGACTTCAAAATAAATTCTCAAAACTCATAAAGTAATTTACCACGAATTGTTTCCACTTGCAGTTGCCTTTGACTACCGATATCTAGAATGGAGAAGTTGGGTGAGTAAAGACGACATAACCCTTTGCACGCTATACATTTTGCCAACAAAATTTGAATATTTTTCAGGCTCTTTGCTTCATCTATCCGTTCCATCGCCTCCGACACTTCGGTAGGCGGAATGATTCGCTCTGGAAATTTAGAAAGTAGGTCCGTTCCATCGCCTCCACAGTTCGGTCTGGAAATTTAGAAACAAACCCTACTGTAAGTTATATAATTATAATCAAAGCACAATGGAAGGTTAAACAATTGATAACTACACTTTTTAGCACATTTCATTTGTATCAATTAGTACACTCCTTAAATAATCTATATACAACAAATTATAAGCAAGTTAAATAAAATAAATAAAACAGGATCATACCGATATATATTCAATGATATAAAGATTAGATAAATTAAAAATAAAAATAAAAAACCTTTACCTTTATACGGGGAAAATCGTGTTGGTTGATTTAGAGACAGTTTTCTTTGTCCCGATAGTATAGGATGCGAGCCTTCTCTATCAATTGGCCACATCGTTTGATTAATTGTATCTCTATTATTAACAACTAAAAAAATTCTGCAGCTCCGATCAAATGCAGATTCCGGTATATTGGAAATGCAACCAGCTTCAAGGGATCAAGTAGGGATGAAAGCTTCACGGAGTAAAACAGAGGTTGAGAAGCCTAAAACAGAGGCGGTGGAGGAGGTTATGGCTTAAAATGTGACTCAAGATGAACAAAGCTCTAGAGAAATCACATTCTACATTAAAATGCGTCATCAAACTCAAAAAAGCCTCTAAAAATCTTCAGATCCAGCAACAAATCTATACAACAAAAAGCACATAAAAACGAAACAAAAAGACCAGCTTACGTTTCACATACTAATATTTATGCTACATTTTCCTAATGACCTGCACAAGACACATCATACAACTGAAAAACCACTATAACTCCTCAGATCTAGCCGAATAGATGGTGGTAAACAGCCTTAAAATTGTTGATTTGAATAACAAAAGTATAAATAAACCGACAAAACAAAAAAAATAGAACCAAAACAGAACCTGTGAAACACAAATCTGTGTTAATAAGCTGAACCAAGGTGAGTTAATTGTTGGAGGAGAAGAAGGGTTTGTCTTCCAATTTTTTCTTCTTCTGAATACTCACTCTCTTCTTGAAAAACAATTTACACTTTCTAGGGTGAGGGAAAAAATGGAAACAGTAGAGAGGGAGAGAAGGAGAAAATGGGAAGACAAAATTTTGGGGTTGTTGACGATAGGGGGGAAAATTCTATTATGAAAACTCCCCTGTAGGGAGTCACCACGTGGGTGATTCTGGACCACATAGTTTTATTCTGTAATAAAACTGTGTGGTCCAGAATCACCCACGTGCGTGCATTAAATAGACGGACTGGGAAAGTAGTGTAAAAATGTTTAATTCGCATTTTTGCATTATTACGACTTTTTGAATACGTGTCGTTCAGTATGATATGACTATTAAATTAGTAACATCACTTAACAATAACAACAAAAAAATATCACTTAAAATGGAACGAAACCTACCGAACCGTCTTGATGTTGTTTTTAAATGTGAAAACCGAGCAGACAATAAATCGATTGATGTGTCAGTGTCGAAAAAATATACAACATTGCGTATAACAACCAGATTGAAATATCGTTTTTTCCAAGACAATCACACGTAATAAGAACATGCAATCCTCCTCTCATTCTCGAGGGAAATATTTGTGCGGAGAGAGGATTTTGAGGTGAAGTAACTAATTAAACGATCAGAACAACACAGTTTAAATACAAAATAAAATTGTATTGTTCATATTAAACAACATTGTGTCTCCACACATATAGAGACACTACATAAATATTCTCCATTCTCAATATTGTGAGAATCCGAGAAAAGAATTGGGTGTAAATATAAATGCAAGCATTAATACACGTATTAAAGGAGTAGACTTATGGGTAGCAGGGTAGGTGAGAGTAATTACATCTAAATTAAAGTA
Source organism: Gentiana macrophylla (assembly GCA_026214975.1). Taxonomy (NCBI): domain Eukaryota; kingdom Viridiplantae; phylum Streptophyta; class Magnoliopsida; order Gentianales; family Gentianaceae; genus Gentiana; species Gentiana macrophylla. The sequence continues at coordinate 95,620,430 of CM047816.1, forward strand.
CAACCTCCTCCTGAAATATAAGTCATACTTCGAGGTTTTCACACAAATTGAAAAAGTGGTTGAATGCTTAGGTAGATAGAAAGATGTAAACAATTAACGTGACTTATGTGTTCTGTAAAGACGATTATTCATTGTTAGATACTAGATAAGAAACATGATGTAACATCCGTGTACCTTAGAGGGTATCTCCCATGTCGCACATGGCCTCCTGATGGGTTTTTACCATTACGTTGTATTATTGAATACTCAGTTAAAATTGTATTCCGACTATGTATCCGTCAAACACTGACGTTACGCATAGGTTCCCCTTTGAGTTCTATGTAAGCTTTGTTTGCTTCTATAAATAGATACATGTAAATTGGACGCACTAGATGTAGGATCATGTTTTATGAATTTCAAGATGTTTTTTCAACTAATTTTACTATACTATGAATTGTTTTTAAATCATTTTTTTTTAAAAGCTTGATAATAAAATTCATGTCGTTTTTTCCGGTCTGACAAATAGGAATTCCACTTTTTGGAGCAGATGCATATTTTTTGAATGACATACCTATAAGATAATAATAATAATAATAATAATAATATGAGTTTTTTTGAATAATCATATTGCATTTTAAAAGTTGGTGTTAATATATTTATTCCAATGCACAATTGCAGGATGTAATTCTCCAAAAAAAAATTGGTGTTAATATATTTATTCCAATGCACAGTTGCAGGATGTAATTCTCAAAAAAAGAATTGCCGGATGTAGTTCGATCATAAAACCTTTTTTGTGAAAGAAAACATAGCTCTTTTTAAACATAAGTGACGAATATTTATAGTAGTAATAGGACGAATAATATTTTTTTTTCAGGATATCAATAATAATAATTTTTTAGTTGCTCAAATAATTGTATTGGAGGGGAATAATAGGGTAATTCTGGTGTAGGAACTCTCTATTATAACAGACAGTCAGATTACTGTAATGTGTAACAAAATATTACACCGGATATATTTATATTTAGATAACTATTGATAGATATTGTGTTTGATTTAGTAGGGATAGTTTGGGTATTCTGTGTAAAGTTATAAGCCCTGGAAGTGGCTATAAATATTATAATGTGTGATTGATGATGGGAAGAGAAAATACATTAATCAAAATTTGTCATGGTATCAGAGGAAGGTTGAGATATATAACCGAAAAATCGCAGACGAAATTTTTCGGCAGCAGCATGTATCATCAAATTGCTTGGTACTGTTGATGCCTTTGTTAGTATATATTCAATTGAAATTTGAATCTCACTTGTTGTCGTTGCTTTTGTTCTTTTCGAAAGAAAAAGAAGAAAAATAAAAATAAAAATAGCAGGCTCGTTCATCTTCAACAGGGCCTGCAATGGCTATAATGGCTGAGCAAGAGGGCCGTTTTTCGGCGTATCAGACTCTTGTACAGGAAGCAAGGCTGCGGCTTGTTGATGAAAGCTTGCAGCAATTAGATCATGACGCCAAGATGGCGGTTGAGGTGCAGCCGGAAAGACGAACCCGGAAAAAACCGGCAGCCTTATTTGCTAATTTTTTTCACGGCAGCGGCGAGGGGGACAATGTGGACCCCGGATTTTACACCAATCGTTACTCCGAGCAAAGGGATGATTGTCACCGGGCTGACCATGGTGACAGCCGAGCAGCTCAGGGCGGTCCTCATATTGGTGCGGTGAGGGTGGAAGACATTCCCAGCCAAATTTCTTCACAACCAAAGGTGAATCAGGCTGGTCCGTCCAGCTCGGTTCGGCCCACTCAGGGTTCAGATTCGCAGCTCAACTCAGACGAATCCGGACTCACGAACATATCATTGGCCCAATGGCAAGCAATTTTAGATATGATAAATAGAACTAAATCACGAGATCGATTGAAAGGTAAGTACTCGTGGATTATTGATACCGGGGCCACTTATCACGTGACAGGTGACCAAAATTTATTTGTTGATTTCCGACCGATAGAACATTGTTCGATTGGCTTGCTGGATGGGAGTTCGTCATTTGCAACTCATACGGGAACAGTTATCTTGTCAGGAAATTTACGGCTTGTGAATGTTTTATATGTACCAAAATTAAATTGCAACTTGCTTTCGGCTTCTCAATTCTTGGATGATTATCGTTGTGTTATGCAGATTACGGCTCGTTTGTGTATTATGCAGGACCGAGTGACGAGGACTCTGATTGGATTGGGTGAGCGTGTGGATGGACTTTTTCTATTCTTGGGAGTTCCAGAGATGCGGGTTATGGCAGTTGATAGTGGACAAATTGGAGATTTATGGCATCGGCGATTAGGACACCCATCGGAAAAGGTCCTTCGGCAGGTGCCTAATATTTCTATTCCCAAACCTTTAAATAAAGATGGTTGTGATATTTGCTTCCGGGCAAACCAGCCCCGTGAACCTTTTCCCGTCAGTGAGAATAAAGCTAGTGGTATTTTTGAATTAATACATTATGATTTGTAGGGCCCCTATAGTGTACCCTCGACGTGTGGCGCTTCGTATTTTTTGACTATTGTTGATGACTATTCTCGCTCCGTTTGGATTTACTTATTATTGAATAAAATGGAGGTGGAGACAGCTTTCTTGGATTTTGTTGCCTTAATTTCTCGTCAGTTTGAGGTTCAAATTAAACGGGTTCGTAGTGACAATGGAACAGAGTTTAGACCTTTGCTTCCTTATTTTCGTAAAGAATGTATCATATTTGAAACATCTTGTGTTAGTACACCTCAACAGAACGGGAGGGTAGAACGGAAACATCAACACATACTTAATGTTGCCCGTGCACTACGTTTTGATGGACATTTGCCACTTAAGTTCTGGGGGGAGTGTGTGATGGCTGCTGCTCATATTATTAACCGGACACCGTCTAGTGTTTTGAATTATAAAACCCCTTATGAATCTCTTTTTGGTAAAAAACCGGACCTCTCAATGCTTCGAATATTAGGATGTTTATGCGCATGATCATCGTCACACGAATAAGTTTGCTAGTCGGAGTCGTAAGTGTGTTTTCCTTGGTTACCCTTTCGCGAAGAAGGGGTGGACTTTGTACGACCTAGATACGGAGGAGATTTTTGTTTCTAGGGATGTTAAATTTTTCGAACATGTGTTCCCGTTTTCCCAACCGCTTAATAGGGATACCTCAGTAGTTCCGTACCCTTTGATAGACGATGTTGGCATAGTGGATCAAGGGTTCGATCCTTCCCTTACCGGGGACTCACCAATGCAGGATCCTCGGGTTGAGGGAGGGACAGCCGTGCCGAGTGAAACACGGGGTGAAACACATGATACTGTGGAAGATATAGTGCCTTCACCACAACCTCAACATCCAGGTGGAGGCACCGAAGAATTAGGCAGGGGGTAAGAGCGAGAAGATTCCGAGTTCTCGCGCCAAGATTATGTGACGATACCTTAATTGATCGTAAAAGTCCACCAAGCTCTTCCGCTCCGTCAGGTTCCTCAGGTACTCCGTATCCTCTTATGCATTATATTAATTATGACATGTTTTCTGATAAACATCGCAAGTACCTTGCAGCTATTACTGTGGGTAATCCTCCTAAATCATTTAAGGAGGCTATGAAACATGAGGGGTGGCGTAAGGCCATGTCAGAAGAGATTGACTTGTTTTCTTGTTCTCTTATTTTTAAGTCTTTTTACTTTACTGTCCCAAAATCCAATTTACCATGGTCAGGAGATCACACATCATGAAATACCATTAAGGTTCTCTTTATTAATTTATTTCAAGTGTTCATGACCAAACTTGTAATCTTAGGCACTTAATGTGGTGCATGAAAAAAAAAAATTCAGTTGTAGTCATATTATTTTTTAGTATTTCTTTTCTTGTTATATACCCATTATTTGTCCAGCATGTGGCTGTAGTGTTTTTATGCTCACTTTGGTGTTTAATGAAGAAAAAAATAGCTCTTTTATGACAATTTTTTTGTTTGTTTAGAGGGTGCTTCATTGACCCACCATATTGAAGCTCTCTTGCACATGAAACAAGTATTTTGCTTTGTCAAGTACTTTGACACTGATTTCCGTGGCAATGCTATGAGAAAATATCCCATACTAAAGCTTTACACCCAAGAGGATGTCATTAAAGCAAGGCAAGTTGTAGCTGGTGCATTCACTGAGACTGGTGCTACCTAGTTGGCTGGTTCAAGTGTTGGAACAGGCTAAAGAGATAAGCAGCTTTTCAGCCCAACAACCAAAGAAATTCTTTAGGAAATTGAGGTTGAATCTACTGACAAAGCAATGCTTGATTTACAGCTTCTAGCCACAAAGAGGACCTTGCTGTTTGGTGACAATTCAGGCAAGAAAATTAATGACGATTTGAAAAGTTTACCCATTCCACTAAGTCAAGAACATGGTGCTGTAGTTCCTGTGGGTGAAAGTCCAGTCAAGAAAATCAAGAATAAAGGAGAAGACAAGGATGACTAACTCAAGTTCTACCATCTATGACTATAATTAATGTTGTTGTTTTGTATCATGTTTTGCTTAATAGTCCAGTTGGTATATTGTAGCCATCAGTACTTGCACCATATAGTACATAATGGTTTAGTAATATACATAACTTTGGGCCTACATGGTGAAAAGCCTTGTTTATTTTGTTATCAAACCCTCAACATCTTGTAGTATTTTGTGGATTCCTGTAAACTATGTCATATCATAGATATGGTAGTCATCAGACTGATTAATCTATGTAACTATCAATATAGTATTGTGTGGTGTTTTTCTCCACTTATTCCCTTCTGCGTTAGCCCAGTACTTTGAACCATCTATTAAAAAACTCACGTTCTGTAGTGGACATGCCGTATTTTGCACGGCAAATAGTATCACTAGTTTCTTATATGCAAACCTATTGTAAGGGAATGTCAATACCTTGCAATGCACGCCTCACACTAGTAAAATATGGGAGACGATCCCCGACGGTGCAAACATGCACACGCATTCGCGATCTATGATCAAATCAACAGCGTCGTATCGGTAAAACAACGCCGTTTTGATGTTTTTTTTTTGTTTTTTTTTTATTTTTTACATCGGATCGAAACTGCGTCGTGTCGGAACAAAACAGTGTCGTTTTGATGCACTGTACCAGGTGCGGTACATGTTTGCACTGTCGGGATCCTTTCCCAGTAAAATATACGCATAAAATATTCATAATTTTTTTTTTTCTGTCGTATGGGAAAACCCCGGTAAACCCTAAATCTAACCAAAAGTGTTTAGCAGCCGCCTCCCTTCCTCTCGTCTCTAAAACTATCTGGAGAATCTGGGATTTCACCGGACCACCGCCTCCGACGGCGCTCATTATCGTCTTCTACCGTTCTTCTACCCTGTAATCATCTGTTCTCTGTTTTTTCATTCCTGAATCATGATCTCGCACAAGTCTATTTAATTAAATATTCCTTAGGTGCCTATTCGTTTCAGTGTTTGGTTCGTTTGTATGATTTTGTTGCTTTGTCGACTGGGGATAGATTTATGGTTTGGAGTTGTTTAGATTTTTCTTAGTAAAAGGACATTGTAACCCTCAAAGCTAACAGTGAATGACTGACCGGGTGAAGTACAGGCTGAATTAGTGTTTTATTTCTGTTTTCAGGATTAAAGGTTTAGGGTGTATTTGTGCTCTCTATTCTTGTCTAACTTCATATCACTGATTTTTAGCTTAAAAAAATGAAATTGTCATGTTGGTTCCCAGCTGTGTGCTCATATGGTAAATATGATGAGTTTAACGCTTCATTTATGTTTCCATTTTCAACATTAGGGAAATGCTACTATATAAAGTAAGACTGTGTGCATTAGGTTCAAAAAGACCCCATCCCTTTTCCATCTTTTTTCTATTGTTTCTATTGTTGTGTAAGCATGATCTTTTTTATGCATTATGTTGTCTTATGTACATGAGAATACCCCTAGTAGCATAAATTTTGGTTCATGCGTGATTATGTTTTCACACGTGATTTTACTCTAAAGAACTGTCATGGTTGATCAGCTCCTAGTTGACCAAGGTTACCTTTGTACAAAACCTCACACCTGTGTCATAACCATGTTGAGTGACTCGAGTCTCTGAAACTTTGAAAAGGAAGAATTGAAGAGCTTGATCTGTTTGTACTTATGTGAAATCCTGGAGTAATATTTTTACTTGGTGTTTATGTTTCTTGAATTATGTAAGAGCAAGTCAATACTTCTTTATTGCCAACTCAATGGATTTGTGAATTTTTTAACTTTACAACTATCCATCAATCAAACTAGGTCTTTCCTTGTTTCGCTACTGGCATACTGCATGTGTTGCTTGGACGTGAACAGTTGGAACCTTGGAGTGCGTTTGGATGTACTCTTTTGCTACTGATGGCTAATGCTGCCTAGTGGCTACTATAATGATTAGCTTGTTGTTGCTTATTTATTGCTGTTTGGTTGTGTTTTTTTGTTAAACTATTAGAAGTGCCGTGTTGTTGTTTGTTAGTTAATACTATTTGCTTTTAGGTGTATGTTGCTGCTGTATTTTTGGGTTGATGCTTGACAATAGGTCTTTAGGTAGTTGTCTAGTAGGATTGGTCTGGTTCTGGTGTCATATGTAGTATGTATGTGCTGTTTTTTTTAAAGGGTATATTGTAGTTGTTTCATTTCATTGGACAGTCTAGTTAAGCTAAAACTTGATAGTTTCAGTTGATCTTCTCTACAGCAAAAACAGTGTGGGACTTAGCTTTTTTGTGTTTAAAACTGATTTGTCGGTGGACATTAGTACATTACTGCTGTAATCAGTTATGCATTTGTTTTGTTTTAGTACTTACTTGCTAAAGGACTACACGGTTTACTGTAAAGAAAATGCAAACGGCAAATTTGTGAAAAAATCCCAGCAATCGTAAGAAACCAGGAGTAACTGGAACCATGTTGAACCAAACTGGACCGGGTAAAACAGTTTCACCCAGTTTCAGTATGGTGTAGTTTTGAAATTAACAAACTGTAAAACACAATTTGGTTTTATTAGGTGGTAAAAAACCGGCTAAAGCGGACGATGTGCACCCCTAGTGATTTCTTGCTTATTTTTCTAGTATGTTTGATATAAATACAATAATTTTTATATTTGAAGTGAACATTTCATTTTACAGGCTTAGGTGTCTAATTTGTAAGAAATGGCGTCACATACACGTTTGTTTTTATCACGGATTGGTCATCGTCATTACTTTTCTCCAGTTATCATACGTTATTCCCACTTCTCTACTCATACCAACGGTGCTAGGTATGAGATCTTAAATGTTCTTTTAATTTAATATTTATGATCGCTACTAGGAGATCTTAAATGTTTTTTTTAATTTAATGCTTACGATGTGCAAATTGTTGGTGTATTAACGTTTCAGGGCTGAGTCAAATGGTGTTTCAAGTATGGGTATTGGTTGGTTTTCAGCCTTGAGGTTGTTTGGTGAATTGATGGCGAGAAAGGGGTTTGTCATAGTTCCCCAGGGGAGTGCATACATTGTCGAAAGAGCGAACAAATATGCCAAGACCTTGTCGCCGGGTTTTCATTTTTTGATTCCGGTTAAAGACCGAGTTTCTCACTTTCATTCTTTGAAAGTGAGAACTTTGACATTATCTGGTCAACATGTTGTCTCTAAAGACAACGTTGCAATGACGATTGAGGCCCGTCTTTTCTACAAGGTGTGTGTTTATCATATTAGATATTTACTGAATTATAAATCACAGTGTGATGTGTAGCCGTGTGAAAAATTACTGTTTGTATGCATTTGTGCCCCTTCACTTTTGCAGGTTGTTGACCCAATCTTGGCCTCCTATGAGGTAAAAAATTTAACAGAGGCTATTACCGGAGTGGCGGAGGGAATCATACGGAAGAACGTTGGCGGGAGATCTCTCAAGAAGATATTGCATGAGAGAGAGATATTGAACAAGCAGACAGTGGTACAATTTCTATTCATATTATATATATATAATGTTTTATATAGTTTGCTAATATAGGCGCATGTTACTATTAGGCAGGTGTCTTTTATTGTATAAAATTTGAACCGAGTTACTGTTGGGTTAGATAGGTTTATTAGGGTTAAGTCTTCCGCCCTGTTGGACCGTCACATATTCACTTCTATCCCGTTTGGTCCATTGTTATTCTATGATTACTATGTCATTCATTTGAAAGAAGGGGAACCTTACAACTTGAATTCTTTGGTTGCAGACGGCTTTGTGCGATGACACCAAGTGTTTCGGAGTTCATGTATTGAATTTTGAAATAAGTGTGTAATATCTTCTTGAATTCTTATGATTTTGCAACTTACGTGTATATAGTGGGTAATTTAATCAATGTGTTTGTTTCAAATTTCAGGGGATATATCTATGACTCCGGACGTGAAGAAATCTATGATTATGCAAGCATGCACAGAGTACAAGAAAAGGGCTGAAATTCTAAAATCGGAAGGTAAATACCACCGATATGATTTTTGAGGTGCAACAAGTGGGAGGATTGCGTTTAATCTCATTAAATTGACTCTTGATCAATGGCTGGGGAGAGACAATCATCTATTATCATTGCTGACGCGGAAAGGATGGCATCGGTACTTATTGCTAAAGGTCAGTTGTAATCGTGTTTAATTATCATGTTGTTAATAATTTTTGTGTTTGTGTAAACATAACTACTTTTAGCTATTAGATAAGTCTTGTCCTTAGGCATATTTAATATGTAGCTATAGCTATTAGATACCTAAGTTTTATTTTTGAAGGTAGGTGACACTTGTTTGTGTACAGACATTTAATAGTTTTATTATAAATAAATTATAATCTTTCTCTTGAATTGAAGGGGAAGCCGAAGCCCTTGAGATTAAAGAAGCCGCCAAAGGAAAAGCAATATCTACAGTGGCAAAAGTCTTGGGAGATGAAGGAGCGAAGCCGGTGAGCTAGAGCTGCTAGTAAAAGCTTGTTTTGTACTCTGATTATTCTTGTCAGGCTGTTAAATATATATATATATATATATATATATATATATATATATATATATGCTTTTATTTATGCAGGCTTTAAAGTCTAGGATAGCAAAGATGTGTATTGAAGCCTTTGGAAAAAATAGCTGAACAGGTAATACTATTTTAGTTTTCAATTGGATAAAAGCCTTATGTAAATATTATTATTATCTCTCGACTCTTGACGGGTTGAGGTGGTGAATCGACAGGGAACCACAGTCGTTCTGCCAAAGGACGGACAAGTGATGTGCCTGCAGGACTTGAAACGCACGCTGTTATTATGTTCTATTATCTGTCAGTTAGCAATATTTTGTGTAATTAACCAAACTTCTTTCATGAAACCTGCAAGAAGATTGCACTAAACACCTACTTTGCATAACAGTCCCCCTTAACAAAAAAAAAACCAATATTTTGCTCAGAAACCCTCATTAAATTGTGGCCGGAGCAGCGATCTAAGAAGCCACGATTTGTGAAACGAAACTAATGTAGTACATCCAAGCTAATTATTAGTATTTTATTATGTTTTAATTAGTTAATAGTTATATGGGTTTTTTTTAACTATTGTGTTAATCCTAAATAGGCTTTGTAGTCTATAAATAGGCTAAGTTGTCTAAGTGTTGGGAGGGAATGTAATATTGAGATATTGAATCATTTCTCTTTTGAGAATGAATTTATCTTTAAGCTTGGATTAGCTCGTTTTTATCCGTTTATTGTAGATCTCTAACACCATTTGGTAAGCAGAGCGTAGTTTTTTCCCTTTGCTTGTCGATAACCATAATGAGCGGGGAAGATAGCCGGATCCGCGACGGTGTTCGGGATTCGAAGATCCTTCGGGATACTTTTACAATGGAGTTGCGATATGGGATGAAACACAAAGAGAGGAAGTTCAAGCAAGTGGTTCACTGCGTGGAACGAGTTTTTCCTCGAAGATCGACCGGTGAACAACAATGTTTGAAGCCCATCAGCTTTACTTCTAGCTTTGATGAAGTTGAACGCTGGTTCTGCAAATACAAAGAAAAGGAAGCGCCTTTTCTAGGGGTTTACCGTAGAAATACCAAATCGGAGTCCATAATAGTGAGATTCAAGAGAAATTTACCTGTTTTTTTATGGATTTTGGCACACAGAAGATCTCATGAGCTGGATTGATGCAATCGAAGAAACTAATCCACCAGACATCTAAAGTGCAGAATCGTTTGGTATAAGATGAAGGGTGCTGCTTATTACTGGTGGAAACAACTCCAAAATGATATAGTTGTGGGTGGTAAGGAAGAAATCATTTCATGGTCTAGAATGAGGAAGCTTTTAATCTCTAAATTTGCGCCTAGCAAGTTTTGGACGAAATTCCCATCTCAAGTTCGCAGCAGCCAAGCCATTGAGGATCGGGTGAAGGAAAGGATAGATGAGACTTTCGCACCCGCAAACTGTTTGATTAAAGTCCCCACCCAATTCAATAGCAACAAGCAAGAATAAATAGGAGGTTGGAGTTCCACCACTGAATTTCATTGCCCGGGAAGACATGATGATGCTTGTAAACTTACCAGGTGTGAAGATACTCCATATGTACACACTGATCAGGCCTTAGTTGTTGAAACAGAAGCAAGCGAACAAGAATCTATAAAGCGCTACATTGTTGGTTCTATTAAGATGGTTGATAACATTTTGCATATGAAGAAAGATGATTCAGGGGATGAAAAAAAGCCAAATCATGTTGTTGACACAACAAAGCGTGAGGACCAAATAGAGGAAGCAGCGAATACAACTTGACGATCTTGTTTTGAAGGAAATCATCGGCCAGTACATTCAACGCGGCCTCAAAGTACCCTCAATTCATTTCGGGTTGAGGATGAGAAGCACAGTGGCCACTAAGTTAATGGAGGAGATGCAACGAAGCCCACCAAATGCAGCCATCAAGCATGATTTTAACACTCCACAGCGGATTGCTATGGCTGAAAGTGCATGCTTTACCTCATATAGAGTTCAGATTGCAAAGCTGCTAATTAAACAGGTTGTGGACACAGGTCCCCTTCTATATAATAGCATAAACTTTACATACAAACATGTGGTGATTGCATGTATTCTGGTTATTCTTTTCCTGAGCTTGTGTCCTTTATTTTTTATCCTGGAGGAGCTAAGATCAACGATCCAGTCAGATTAATTGTGTCTGGACTAAAACTAGTGAATGGTGTGACCCACCAATGGCTCGTGATAGTGCTTGTGAGGCCTCAATGTGGATCTCTATGAGTTCGCTCGTGGACGAGCTTTTGAGGAGGAGGGATGGAGATGATGTAATATATCCAAGCTAATTATTAGTATTTTACTATGTTTTAATTAGTTAATATGGGTTTTTTTAACTATTGTGTTAATCCTAAATGGGTTTTGTAGCCTATAAATAGGCTAAGTAATCTAAGTGTTGGGAGGGAATGTAATATTGAAATATTGAATCATTTCTCTTTTGAGAATGCATTTATCTTTGAGCTTGGATTTCGTTTTTATCCGTTTATTGTAGATCTTCTACGTCAGAAACCTTGTTGTTTTTTTGTGTTGTTCCTCGGTTAATAATGATCACCTTTACAAGGAATTCATTAAAGTGCTACTATATAACCTCAAGCTTGATAAAATGGTGTTCAATCTTGGTTCGTTAGATTAACAAACTGGGGGTATATAGGCTTGTTTCCTAGACGAACATGAGTCCGGCTCGCTAACGTTTGGGTATGTTCACAAGCCTGTTTATATTGATAAACTAATGTACCACATAATCCTAAGCCAAGTAATCTATTAGAGACAGAGTAATTTTAAACAAATTTTTACACAAGTCTTCTACTACTTTTTATTTTTATTTTCAAGTATAATGTATGAAATATTGTCTTATAATTTGTTATTGCCGCTTGATATTTTATACGTTAACGATCCGAACATGAGCCAATTCAAGTTGTAAGACAAAATACGTTTAACGGGTCGAGCTTGAACACTTTGTCGTTTAAACGAGTCAAATCCGAACATAATTTTTTTGTTTGTCTATTAAACGAACGATCATGAACAAGCTTGAAAGTTAAACGAGCTTGAACTGAAACAACAAATAATCGGCTCGACTAGACTCGTTAATAGCCGACAAAAGAGAGGACACGCATATATACAAGGTTTGGACACAGTAAACTTGAAGTCCATATTCCACGGGCAACTTGTTAACACATTTTTAGCCCCAAAATGAATGAATAATCCGTAAATTAAACCGACCAATTTTTAACCATAATAAGAGAGGTGTACATGCAATCCCTCACACACCGAACCATTGAGACATAACCATCGATTTACAGCCCCACAAAGCTCGCGGTGCAGTGGAGACCCTGTGGATTGGGGCTCAACCTTTTTTTAATTTAAGTCAAGGCACCAATGGTCTCACATCAATATATAAAGTATCAAAGTTAACAAGACTATTTACATAAGGATACATAATATTAACATGAAAACAGGGCAAAGAAAAGTGCCAAGTCCATAAAAATAATTAGACACGATGACAACTAACCTTTTAACTGCGAATATCCTCGATGATCTTTGCGCATCAGCTTTGTTTATTGTTGTTTGATTTTTGCTGTTATTGATCAACCACCAATTTAATCAGCATAGAATGACATCAAAGGTATATGTAATCGTTTCACCGCAAAACTCATATCTCTGTAATTTATAGCTAGGTTACGTATATATATATATGGATACATGGATACCAGATACGTTGATAAAGGATATGCATATACGGGATTTTCAAATGTTATTTGTGCTCTTGTTTACATATGTTAGGTCACAAGGGGCACGAATAACATGTGTGTATTTTTTTTAACAGCAAAACTACACCCTTTTTGCTTGCTTTCACTAGACTGAATAAGCTAAAATATGTTATACCTTTTAACACCAACATTTCACCCCTGTGTTCGCATAATCTTATTGCCTGCTTTTTCATCATCTCCTTCGACTCATCAACGAAAGATATCTCCCCTGAAATTAGAAAAAAACAAACTCATTGCATAAAGTTCCCATTATAAACATCTGTCAATCTGCAGAATTATAAGGAAAATATCACACACTTATTTCATAACGGAGACATGCAAACTCCCAATTCTCGGCATATTCGCATATTCCCATATGCAACCATGTAGAACTCAAGCAATTAATCACTAAACAGATTTATAAAAAAACACAACAATAATTCACCTTTTTAAGGTTAACTTAAACAACAAAAACCCTAGTCGGTAGAAAACGACACTAAGCATTATATATATGAAAGAGCTGTCTACATTATTTGTTTTATTTATATTTATTTATTTAGGGCATTTGAACATATTAAAAAAACTAGAATTTGAAGAAGAAAAGAGATAAAAGAATCTTTAAAGAAAAAAGAGATAAATTAAAAGACCATTTACCAACGGAAAAAAAAAAAAAAGAATAGCCCAGCAACAGAGGGAAATAAATTGTGGCTGCACAGATGCTGTATATCCAACAATAGGTACAGGATCTGAGACATCCACATCCGTCCTATAGATTTTAATGCATTGTTATTTTAGGTAAATCTAAAGAGTTAAATCTGTAAAAATACATATTTAATATCATTTAGAGACACTACTGCAAGTGTTTTTAGATAGACCGGCTTCAATTCCTACATAGTAGTAGTAATTATTCTATTCAAAATTATTCCAAATTAGAAATCGCGCAAGTCTAGAAAAAAAAAAGAAAATAGTAAGCCTTTTGTAGCCAACCATTTATTAAAAATAATTAATAAACTTGACACAAAAGAGGAAAAAGAAATAATCGTAACCTGGTCACGGACATCTACATTTATCCCCAATTGCTATCCATAATAGAAAGGAGCACCTGCCTATTTATATAACAGACCGTATGGTAGGCAGGGGCGGACCCACCCTATAGGTGGGGTGGTCTCAAGACCACCCCAAAATTTGAAAAAAAAAACAAAAAACAAAAAAATAATTATTTTTTGTAACACTGAATCAGTATTATTATTAGTATATGACTTAATGGTTCATAATTTTAAAACAATGCTTTGGTGGCCTAATGGTATATGATCTAAAAATTTTGCTTTTCTTATTTCTTATTCCATGGTCATGGGTTCAAGACAAGGCACAAACATTTTTTTTGGTACCTTATACCACTGAAATACTTATAGCATTTTTTTCTTACTTTGTACGACGTAAATCTAATATTTTTTTTCTCTTTACCATAGACTTTTTACATCAACATTATCTAAATCTAATTTTTTTGTCATTTTATCTGATACATTTTTTGGTACATTATACCACTGAAATGTTTATAATATTTTTTCCTTAACCTATGCGATCCAATTCTAATATTTTATTTCCTTTACTTTAAACTTTTTAAATCAACATTTTTTTCTACCTTATACCATCTGAATCTAATCATGTTCGTAACTGCTTGATTTACGATGAATGTAATTCTTTAGCATTGGAATTTTTTTTTCGGGATATGTATTTTAGTGAAAACCAAAACCACTGTAAGAAAAATTTCTGGTTCCGCCACTGATGGTAGGACACAAATTATGAAAATTTTCTCCAAATTTAAAATTCTTACCACATAAAAAATATGATAATAAATCTTGTCGGTAAAAAAAAACACGATTTATGACTTCAAACGCCATTATTTGTCACTTCTTCTTATTAAGTTTCCAACCTAGCTGAGCTGTGTGATTACTTTTTACAAGTGATGCAATATGTTTTCTATTAAAGTTGATGCCTATGATCTCGTCTGCGGATTTGTTTCAAGTTTTTATATGCTCAGAAACCCTCAGTAAATTGTGGACTGAAGCAGCGATCTAAGAAAGCCACAATTTGTGAGACGAAATCTTCTTCTTTCTGTGTGTTGTTCCTCTGTTGATGATGATCACCACTAATAGGAATTCACTACAGTGCTACTATATAGGAGGCCCAAGCTTGAAATAAAATGGTGTTCAATCTTGGTTCGTTGACATTAACGAATTGAACCGGGCTCGAACCAGTGGTATATAGGCTTGTTTCCTAGACGAACATGTGATGGCCAGGCTCCCTACCCTCAGGGTCCACTATGGGTCGTTATGGGAGCGGTCTGCGAAACTCGATCAACAATTCCATTAGAAACTACAACAAATTAGATACAACCATTCTTTCTAACTTCTAGAGAGTAAAAGACAAATCTCTTTCTAACTTAGTAGGTGAAGCACGATCTAATCCTGATGATATCATTCCCAACTCTTTTGTCTCCTCCGACCAAACACCTAGAAGCCAATCTCACTATCCAAGCCATACCTGCCAAACTTCAAATGTATACTTAACGTGTCGCTTTCACAAAAACTACAGTTGAACATACACAGAACAGTAGTCACTAATACATATTATATTAACATGTCAAGAATGCATAGTAGCATTAAAAATATCACATAGACAGTGACACCAGTAGCACATAAGCGACATTAGAACAAATTACACAAAACATAAGTACCTGACTAACAATTCAAACTTCAAAGCACGTATATAAGATTACACATTTTTACAGGTGTTATTAGCACTCATAAAACAAATATTAATGATAAGTTATAACAAATATCACTTGCATCTATTCATGTGGATTTCATAGATCTACTATAACAAACGTCAAAATGCACGTACTACAATATAGTATAAAGAAAGAATGAGCCTCACGGTGTATCAGTCGAGTTTCACATTATGTGTTCTACAACACCTCAACTTGTATCTTTTTTACTCCGATGATGTAACATGTTTTTATTTTATTTCCTTTTTTTTAGGAGTTTTTATTTTCGTACATGGATTAAAGGCTTACATAGCCGTTTTGTAATATAATGAGTTAGCATAGTAAAATTGTGGTCAGGGAAAACAATTGACATGTAACTAACTTATTTTCATGCCACATACGTGGCTTTAACGAATTTAATGAGCAAGACCAACATACACGTATTGTAAGAGATACGTATTGTACATGTTTTCACACATACAAATATATACTATTACACGTGTATACATATACATATTAAAAATATTACTAATTGTTCATTAAATAATGTGAAGTACTACTTGAAAAAGACATTGAAAAACGATATCGTAAACAACGAAGATCAACGTAAAAGACATTGTTTATAAAATACATGCTTATAGAAACGTTTGAAAAGTTTCAGAACATGAGTTTGGCTTGCTAACGTTTGAGTATGTGTTTGCGAGCCTGTTTATATAGATAAACTAATGTACAACATAATCCTAAACCATTTGGCGGCAAATCTTAATTTAATAGAGATGGAGTAATTTTAAAGAATTTTTTTAAACTAATGTACAATATTTATAGCATATTCCACCCCTGACCTTAATTTATTACTCTTTTACATTCTATTTAACACAAGACATTCTTATACAAACATCATTAGACCAACATATTGTTTCTCTAATTCTCAATTGTTTCTCCAATTCGCACTTTCATATATATATATATATATATATATATATATATATATATATATATATATATAGTTAGAAGCGTCATTCGTAATTGCACAATTTGATAAAGTGACAATCAAACAAAAATAATAATCAATAAAACCACAAAAACTAATACAGGACTACAAAAACAAGCTTTTTAGCATTAAACCAAGCTCACCTGAACACTAGCATCTGTTCTTACGCATTTTGACATCGCATGAATTTTTCTGCTATGGCGTGTGGGCTAAAGATTGAATATTTCCCTTTGCGCTGCAAGTTAACAGGAAGAAGATAAAGTAATGCCAATAATATATATTCTACTAATAAGAGTTCCATAACTCAACTGAAAGTGCATTAAAGACTAATCATGAACAAGCAAAGTTGGAGTAGTCATCCACTACGGATCTTCTGAACTTGCGAAAAAAAAAAAAAAAAAAAAAAAAAAAAAAGAAGAAGACAGAAGTAGTACTACTGAATTATGGGAGCAAATTAAAAAATGCTACTTCATTCATGATACTAGACGTTTTGCTCAACATCACCTGTAGACAACTCAACCTTTCAAGCAGCTGATTTGGATGACTTTTCAAGATGCCGATGACTTTGAAGTAACTGATTGCTGGGACTCTCATGTTGCTACTATAGAGATTTTCCTTCTTGAATCCTATTGTTTTTTTCTTTTTTGGGGGGAGCTTAATACTTTTGGAAACTCCCATGGTATGGATTTTCCCACACTGGGTTTGACAGCCATAGGTTTTAAGGAGATAGGGCCATGTTTCGTCAACGTCTTTTGGTATAAAGGGATGGCCAAGATACGGCATGTACGAAACTTATTTTTAAATTAATATAAAAGGTTTCGTTTATAAATAAAAAAATAGAAAAAATAGTAGCAGTAGCAAAGACATCCAGATGCATAGCTCAGTGGTAAAAAAACAAGGGTACTGTAGTGTAGCCTCGCCTTTGAGCTAAGGTGTGGGAGTTCAATTTCGTAAATAATTGACTTCTTTTAGCAATAAGAGGTGTATCAATTTTGTAAATGGCTGACTTCTTTTAGCAATAAGAGGTGCATGTACATGCAACCCCCTCGCACGCTGCACCATTGAGGCATAACCCTCAATTTACAATTTTACATCCTCATAAAGCTCGTGGTACAGTGAAGACCCTGTGACACTTCCCTTTTGGATAAAACAACATACTGTTTGTTTAATAGCAAAAAGTTAAATTCACATAAGGATTAACATGAACAGGCCCCCAATAAACAGGGCAAAGAAAAGTGCCAAGTCCATAAAAATAAATCGACACGATGACAACTAACCTTTAACTGCGAGTATCCTTGATGATCTTTGCGCATCAGCTTTGTTTATTGTTGTTTGAATTTTTACTGTTATTGATCAATTTAATCAGCATAGAATGACATCAAGGTATATGTTATTGTTTCACTTACTACACCTCAAAACTCATATCTCTACTAGGTTACATATGTCATTGGTTCAACATTTAACAACTACGTATTCGCCTCCAATATGTCCGTATCGGATACAAGAAACGCTTTCAAGAAAAGAAAACGTATCTATGCATCCTTGTAGAAGATACTGAATAATTGAAGAGGTCACCAGCGGCACGAATGACATGTGCGTATTTTTTTAACAGCAAAACTACACCCTTTTTGCTTGCTTTCACTAGACTGAATAAGCTAAAATATGTTATACCTTTTAACGCCAACATTTCACCCCTGTGTTCACATAATCTTATTGTCCGCTTTTTCATCATCTCCTTCGACTCATCAACGAAAGATATCTCCCTGAAAAAAAAAAAACAACTCATTGCTTAAAGTTCCCATTATAAACATCTATCAATTTGCAGAATTATAAGGAAAATATCACGCACTTATTTCATAACGGAGACATGCAAAACCCCAATTCTTGGCATATTCGTGTATTCCCAGCTGCAATCATGTACAACTCAAGCAATTAATCACTAAACAGATTAGTAAAAAAAAAACAAACACCAATAAGTCACCTTTTTAAGGTTAACTTAAACAACAAAAACCCTAGTCGGTAGAAAACGACACTAAGCATTATTAACCCAACATAAGACAAAAAATAAATATAACTATTCGAGGCAAACTTTCAACAAATACAGAGAACATAAATTGTACCAGTATTTTCTCATTCAAAGTGTCTCTTTTCTCGAATGTTTCACGTAGAGTCATACGTTGAATCACATCCTTCATTATTGTCTGAGCCAAATTTATCACATTATGCATAGGTTTGTAACGCTTGTTGATAGCATAAGACGCTAACTTTGGGTCAACAATCTGTAAAAGAAAATGAGCACAAATGCATAGATACAACAATTAATCAGTCATAACTGACTAAAATACACAATATAATTTCAAATGTAATAAACACGCACTTTGAGGCTTAGATTTCCATCAATCGAAATGTCATAAGCGTCCGTGGTCATAGCAGGCCAATGAGGTATACTAATTGTTTCTTCCTTAAGAGAATGAACATGCGCCACTTTGTCATGTCTAGAAACCAGAGAGTGAATTCCCGATGTCAACGTCTTGATATACTTCCTATCTCGCTCAATCACATACGCCTCTGCCTCGGGAACTATAACACGGACCTCTTGTTTATTCATGATCCAGCTCAAACAATTTTTCAGAACATTCCAAACCCCACGTCGTTCTTCACTGAAAGGTTAAACTTTAATCTTGAAGGTCCTCACTCCCCCTGTCCCACGGAATAAATGGAGAGGTTAATCAGGCAACTTAGAGGTCCAGAGTCATGGACTGTCTTTATACCAAGAAACTAAAAGATCGTCTCTTTACGAGATTCGAACCTCCACACTCCAGCTCTTGTTCCAGCTGCTACTACAACACTCAAGCTCTTTACCACTAGGCCATGTCATGGGGACATCTTGAGACTTTTCATACATGTGTTTCCTGAGGACTATTTAAACGAAGCGTGTTTCCTGGTTTAAATAGGATTTTTTTTTTCAGGCCGTGTGAGATGTCCTAATTTTTTTGAGGTTAAACTTTACGTACGGATCCAAAAATAGATTATCCTCACGTATACGTACGGGGTGGGAGAATCACGGGCATATTATGTGAGGGAATTGACAATTTCACGTATGTAACAACAAAATAGGCTACATACGGGGCGAATCCTTTATGTACGGGACGATGGTGTCTTCCCGAGTGTACTAGGCCCGGGAATTCTTCACAGAGGTATACATACGGGCGAGAACAATGTTCTATGGAAATAACTTATGTACGGGTGAGAGGAGTACTAAGGCCAGAAATTGTCTTTCCCGGGTGTATTACATACTGGATTTTCGCCCTTATTGGTGAATGTAATTAAAACATTCACCAATAACCAGTTACTACTACTTCAACCGATCTTCTCACCTTCTTCGCCACACCTTCTTCGCCACACCTTTTTCACCATCTTCACACCTTCTTCACATATACATCATCAAATCATATTTAATTAATATTATCAAATTGGATACTTTAGGAAGGAGAAAGGTATCAACGGATCGACAACCTTATTTTATGAAAAAATGAGTACGTCATTTTATTATATTTGCTGGTTGTTTTTTTTTTTTGAATGTTTATATAATACAATTATTGATACGTCAAACCGAACTTTTCAAATAACATATCATTCCAATAACACACACAATAACAAACAAATTATAAAGTATTTTACCAAAAAAATGGAAAAACCAATCTCTATATATATATTTATCATTGCCATATCATACTAATAACAATTATATGTTCCCAAAAAAATTACAATTATATGATCCATTCTTACGATATTAATATGCACTTACATATAGGATATTTGCATATATTTGTGTGTCGTGTGTGTACACTACAAGTATATATTACGTCTAATTTTTTAAAAAAATATACAACTCAAAATCACGAATCCTCTTGCGGAAAGAACCCAAAGTAAAAGCGGAAGCTAAAAGGATTATAATAAAACTCGGAACTCTTAAGTATCATCCATACCATTACATACCATAACTTCAAGTACCAGGTTTACATGATATTACAACGAGATAGAAACTACACTAGCCTTCATAATACAATATACGATAATACAAAACAATACTTCAAACATCCATAATGTCCACAAGCTCGCCACCCCTACCCACAAGTGCCACGTGCTGGTCATGGAAGATGACAAAATAGGCGTAGACATCACGAAACCACGAGTAAGTAACGGTGACCGGTGTACGACCAGGGACAACTGGAACATACACTACCGGATTGACCTCTACAACGGGGGGTGCAATCGGTGGAACAACAGAGTCTGGTACGACGTTAATAGGGGTAGCAGGTGGGTTAGCCTCAACCCGTCTACGTACTCTATGGGACCTCCTCAACGGAAGTTGTTCATCTGCTAAGATTTAAAATAAGGAATGAGCTACGAAGCTCAGTAAGGAGAACCTTGCATCAAAGGGAACTAATATCTGTTACGAGAACCAGGAAAATTTTCCAAATTTCTCTTTCGCAAAATGAATGCATAAGTATAAATATTATGAAACTCTAAAAACCATATAAAGATTGACAAATAATGACATGGACTAACAATAAACCATTACTTTAACATACATGGAAGTAAGCACATAAATCAACTGCGTCCCTCTTAATGACTAACATCATAGTATACATGCTCATTATTAAGTTCATCACACTCTTGTTTAAGTTCATGAGTACCACGCCATGTTTAGTTGAGCAGCGATCTAAGAAGCCACGATTTGTGAAACAAAATCTTCTTGTTTGTGTGTGTTGTTCCAATATTAATAATTGTGACAAGCAACGATCTAAGAAGCCACGATTTGTGAAACGAAATCATCTTGTTTCCGTGTGTTGTTCATCTGTTAATAATGATCTTCTCTAAAAGGAATTCATTAAAGTGCTACCATATAGGCTCAAGCTTGATAAAATGGTGTTCAATCTTGGTACGTTAGATTAATATAAGAGAATCTCCCGTCATAAACCTGTTAAAAAGTTTATGACTGTGCTACATCATCAATTATAAACTTTTTTCCTATGAACTTTTTCAAAAGGTTTATAGGGTGTATTCACTACACATTAACATTTTCAACTACACACACACACAAAAAAGGGAATCCGCAGCTTTTTCTCTTTTGAACCAGTTCACGTTTATCAAGCTTTTCCTTAAAGCTTTGCTGAGTCATGGTGACTCCAACGGTGAACAAGCGTTTCTAAAGCTTTACAAATATTTATACACCTCCCATTGGAGGTACTCTAATAAGTAATTTTATAGAACCTTTATAAAGTTTGGGTTTATTGTTAAAAGATACAGTTTGAACATAAAAATATGCAAAAAGTATAGTGAAATATTTTTTTAGGTAAAAAGGACATGTCTTTATTCAACCGTGATTTAAATTCTCTCGTATTCAACTACAAAAACGAATATATCTTTTGATCTGATTGTCGAAAGATGGTAATTTTCTCATCATTTTTTTTTTTTCGTCATCTTTATTTAGACATCTCATTTGATATTTTTTCAACGTTATTTTCGAGATCATTTTTATAAATTAAAAAAACACATAAACGGTGGAATAATAAAACATTGGATTTGATGTCATTTCCACTGCAGAAAATAGTGGATTTAGGTGTTATGACAATAAATTTGTCTTTATCACCAAATTTATATTTTCACTGTTCTAATTCTTTTTTTTTTCTTTCCCTTTTTTCCCTTTAAACCATCCCCATAAAGTTTTTCAAATACTTTTGGTATTATGATAATTGAATGTGTTTTCAAAAATAAAAGATGATTGAATATTGTGTCGTACTTTGTTATTTGTGTATTTAATTTGATTTTTTATACCTTAACGAGCCATAAATCGAATGAATTTCAAGTTAGAAAACAAAAATACGTGTAGCAAACTAAATTCATAGGCGAGTTTGAACAATTTTCCTAATAAATGAGCTGAGATTGAAAACAATTTTTTTATTATTTCAATTATTAAACAAACATTCGCAAACAAGTTCGTGATCCTAGCGAACCAAGATTAAAGATACTTTTTTTTATTCTTTCAGTAAACAAACGAATAAGAATAACCTCATAACCTCAACAAACATAAGCTTGAATAAAAAACATTCGACTCCGGTTTCGAGCATTACTCAATAAATATCTCGTCTCATTTCCCGCCTTCTATACTTTACACAATTTCCCGCCATTTTTTAAGGCCCTTGCATTGCAAAATACTTCATCCGTCTCGTACAAGTTTTTTTTTTTTTTTTTTTTTTTTTGGACTTTTCAAACATATTAATATTATACGAGGGTTTCTGTGTAATATTGAACTATATATTATATAATGCAACCCCAATTACCTGAAAAACTTGAACTCTATCTCTCCCAGTCGTCATCAGTTAACGTTTTGTAGTTTTTCTTTCAATCAATCGTTCTTTATTTACATATATTTGCTCCAGATCTTAAAAAAAAATATAAAAATCATATTTGACCCATATCTGAACAAAGGATAAGGTAAAGGTAGAGTTTCTGCACATAAATTCCTCCTTTTCTTCACAGATCTGATCTATATATCATAGGTCTATGCTCATTTATCAACAAAGGTGTGTTTCTTTGTCGAGTTGTTTCTCAGACGGCGTAGAACAGAGGAAGGACTGCTAAGGTTTTGATCGTTGTTGGTGAAGCTCGTAGATCTGAATTTAGATCTAGATTGAAATCCATAGAAATAAGATGAAGTAGCTGCAATTTTATCTTAAAAATGGTAACTTTCTCTTTGAACATTATGTTTCTAGCTCCGGGTTGTATGATTCTCATGTCTAGCTTAACTCCTGGTTGTATGATTCTGATTTTCTTTATGTTGTATGGCTGGTTGTTATCTTATGTTTTGATGATTGACAGACATGATTTTTTTTTTCAACGGGGTCTATAAATTTTTTATGAGTAATTATTTTTTTCAATGGTGTTTATAAATTATTTTTATAAATCGTTTATCATTTTAGTGGTGTCCGTGCATTTCGTTTAGGTATAGTTGTGTCCGCTTCCGGTTTGTAGCATCTTACTCTAGTTCTGACTTCTGAGAGTAACTTTGTCGTATGACTTTTGGGTTAATTAGTCTAGTAAATTTGACCATTGATGGTAGTTGGACGTGGGTTTTGCACCAAACGGTGACAATATCATGAGATTTAGTAGTTTAATGTTTGTTGAGAAATAAATGGTAAAACAAGGCCGTTGTTAACGATGGTGTGTTTATTTTATTTTTCTTGTAGGTATCCGAATTCCGAAACATGCTCCTATTGAATGGTAGTATTGCAAAGCCATCATGCATGAAACTATATGGTTGATGGATATCACACTGGAAGATTTTATCAAAAAGCCTTGAAGAAATATCGATGTAGTAGTCCGAAATATAATAAGG
Organism: Gentiana macrophylla; assembly: GCA_026214975.1. Classification (NCBI taxonomy): domain Eukaryota; kingdom Viridiplantae; phylum Streptophyta; class Magnoliopsida; order Gentianales; family Gentianaceae; genus Gentiana; species Gentiana macrophylla. Next base: position 95,644,312 of record CM047816.1, read on the forward strand.
TAATTTGTATCTGTTATTTTTCCTTTATAAAAACATATTTTTCCTCTTAAATAAGGAGCAGATCGGGTGACATAAGGTTGCTAAAAGCTTGTATTGTACTCTGATTATTCTTGTCACACGGGGACGGAAATGATCAGTGCGGTCAAATGATCAGGGTCAACAACCCAAAACGTAACATTCTCCTGAAACGCAGCTCCGAAAACCCTGCTTAAGCCTTTGAAGCTATAAATGCCTCCAATCGCTTTGGGCCGTTCGATATCGTTAGCTTTCAGAGCATTAACACTACGACGATTCTCCTCTATTTCTCTTCCCTATGTTTGTGTAGAAGAAAAAGACAATTCTACTGAAGAATTCAATACAAATGTTGATCATAGGAGGAATATCATTCATCCATCTGCAATAGTTCATCCTAATGCTACGTTAGGCCAGGGTGTTTCAGTTGGACCATTTTGTACGATAGGAGCTTCTGTGGTGTTGGGTAATGACTGCCATTTGTACGCAGGAAGCCATGTTTTGGGAAACACTCAATTGGGAGATAAGTGTTTATTGTTGACTGGTGCTGTAGTTGGTGATGATCTTCCTGGGCGTACGCTCATTGGCCGAGACAATGTCATTGGACATCATTCTGTGGTTGGAATTAAATGCCAAGATATGAAGTACCTGACTAGGAATGAGTGCTTCCTTGATATAGGTGATGGGAATGAGATACGAGAATTCACATCTATCCATCGATCTTCCAAGCCAAGTGATAAGACGTTTATCGGCAACAACAATCTTATCATGGGATCTTGTCATATAGCTCATGATTGTAAAGTGGGTAATAACAACATTCTTGCTAATAACACTCTTCTTGCTGGTCATGTTGTTGTGGAGGACTATTCTCATACTGCAGGAGCAGTTGTTGTCCATCAATTTTGTCATATTGGTGCATTTTCGTTTATTGGAGGCGGATCAGTGGTTTCCCAAGATGTACCGAGATACATGATGGTTTCTGGTGAAAGGGCCGAGCTACGTGGATTAAATCTGGAAGGCCTTAGGCGACGTGGGTTCTCAACTGAGGAGATCGGAAGCCTAAGAGCAGCTTATAGAAAAATATTCATGGCTAAGGATAAATATGGGGGGCTTGAGGACCGGCTGATGGAAGTGGAGCACGATGAAGGATTGACGATGTTCCCAGCCGTCTCCTCCATGTTACTGTCAATACGGGAGTCTTTCGCTGTAGAACGCCGTGGGATTTGCAAGTTCAGAAGATGGAGTTCAACATGATACACGTCTTCTCTTGGAACCGAGTAAACGTGGCCCTATAACATATTATAACTATCGTAGGATCTTAGGGTGTGACATTACATTACATAATCTTATGATTATATGTTTGTATCATTAGTAGCAGAAGATTTTAGGCGGTTTATGATGATGAATGTATTTGATTATGTATGCTAGAATATCATAGAATGGAGAATTGCAGAAACATGAATTAGAAAATAAATTTAAAAAAAAAATAATATATATATGCAGGATAGCAAAGCTGAGTATTGAAGCTTTTGGGAAAATAGTTGAAATGGAGAATTGATGTTGACAAAGGGGTGTGTCATAGTCCCCAGGGAGTGCATACATTGTTGTAAGAGCGAGCAAATATGTCAAGCCCTTGTTGCCCAGGTTTCATCTTTTAAAGATCTAGTTTCTCACTTTCATTCTTTGAGGATGAGAACTTTATTTGGTCAACATGTCTCTAAAGACAACGTTGCAATGACGATTGAGTCTTGTCTTTTATACAAGTTGTGTGTTTATTATATCAGACATTTTACTGAATTATATAAATCACAATGCGATGTGTAGCCGTGTGACAAATTACTGTTTGTATGCATTTGTGCCCTTGCAGGTTGTTGACACAGTCTTGGCTGCCTATGAGGTAAAAAATACAAAAGAGGCTATTACCGGATTGGCAGAGCCAATCATACGGCAGAACTTTGGCGGGATTTCTCTCAATAAGATATTGCACGATAAAGATATATTGAACGAGAAGATAACGGTACAATTCATATTATATATAATGTTTTATATAATTTCCCAATATAGCTGCTAGTTACTATTAGGCATGTGTCTTCTATCGTTTAAAGTGTGAACATAGTTACTATTGGCTTATATAGGTTAATTAAGGTCAAGTCTTCCGCCCTGTTGGACAGTCACATATTGACTTCTTGCCCGTTGGGTTCCATTGTTATTCTATGATTACTATGTCATTCATTTGAAAGAAGCGGAACCTCACAAAGTGAATTCTTTGGTTGTAGATGTGTGACGACACACCAAATGTTGGGGTGTTCATGTATTGAATTTTGTGTAATATCTTCTTGAATTCTTATGATTTTTCAACTTACGTGCATATAGTGGGTAATTTAATCAATATGTTTGTTTCAAATTTCAGGGGATATATCTGACTCTGGACATTAAGAAATTAATAAGTATGCAATCATGTACAAAGTGCAAGAAAAGGGCTGAAATTCTGAAATCAGAAGGTAAATAACATCAATATGATTTTTGAGGTGCAACAAGTGGGAGGATAGTGTTTAATCTCATTAAACCGCCTCTTGATTGATGACAGGGAAGAGACAATCATCTATTATCATTGCTGACGGGGCAAGGTGTTATCCTGTAGTATCGTATGCGAAATAAAATAAACAACTAGAAAGAAGAAAACAATTTATTTATTAATCTAAAAAGATATTACAATTACAATAATGAAAAAGAAAAGAACAACTAAAAAGGAAAGGATATAAGGAAACTGAGGCGAGAAAACACTTTGTCCTTAAGACCAATTTGCTACAGCATGTATCCATGGATTTGTAATTGTCTCTCATGATACAACAGTATACCTGTTCAAAAACAGAGGGAGGTACTTCGACTCTGAACAACAGCGAACTCAGCAGTGCTTCCGAAACTCTTCAACTGTTTTATGTAGAAAGATGAATTGTGTTGTATGTGTTGTGTTTTGTTTCCATTGCAGCAGAGAACATTTATATAGGTAGCAAAACTAAGGAAGAGTCTCAACCTTGAAGTGCCTCAGACTTCTAGCCCGTTTGGTTCCATTGTATTACTATGTCATTCATTCCTATGTCATCCTGACTCAATATAGAGTCCAATATAGGGGCCTTAGGTTATTTAGCGTTGAAGATAAACATATAGAAAAGTCATTAACAATTTGTATGTATGTAAATTTGGTTTCGTAAATCCGTATTGACTATATTCACTGCAAATGAGCATCTTTTTTTTCATGCTTATTGTTGTTACCGGCTCTAGAAGACGAGTATGGAAGCTTTTGGGAAAATAGTTGAAATGGGGAGGAGTGTAATCGCCCTCCGCCTCATATCTTCATCGCTCAGATGGTGAAGCAGATTTCAAGAAATATTAGGTACTCAATGCACTTGCAGAGGAACAGTGACTTGTATTGATTTTGTTTTTCGAACCTTTTGTAAATGCCTAGCATTTCCAGCTATTGAATAAAACAGATCATTTCATAAAAATAAAAAAAATAAAAAAATAGTTGAAATGGTAAATATTTAGTTTTCAATTGGTTCAAAGATTCAGCATCCTAATTATTATATCTCGGCACGGGGTTGGGGTGGTGAATCATCAGGAACCACAGGCATTCCCACAAAGGAGGGAAGTTATTGTGTGGTGTCTCCACACGGTGCGGAGACACTGTGTGGTAATCTCCAAACCACACAGTTTTATTTTGTATTTAAATTGTGTGGTTCTGATTTTTTCACCCGTCACTTCACCTCAAAATTTCTCGACACAATAACTTTCCCACAAAGGATGAAAGAGAATGAAAAGAAAAATGGACAGCAATATTTTGTGTAATTGACCAAACTACTTGATGTACTCTTCTTTGACTTAGACAAACAGATGGACCGAGCCCAAGTTACCATTGAAGAGGAGCCCAACATGAAGCCCATTTCAAAGACTGCTTGATTATTTCACTTTTTTGGCCCAGTTTTATTTATTGGCGGGTTCTAAAGGCACCTCCAAATTACTTCCTAAGACCCATTTTTGATTATTTTTCGGATTAAAAACGTCGATCATCTTGGTGTTTGTTGTGATCGACGTTGGCGCGCTGCACTAGGAACACCAGAGTGAAAAGTCGTGGATCAAGGTTTCTAAGATTTTACACTTTTTATATAGGAAACGTCTGTCACACTGGTGTTCCTTGTGGAACACCAATGTCAGTGTGACTGACGTTGGTGTTCCACAAGAAACACCAGTGTGACTGATGTTCCCTTTATTAAAAATCATCGGATGCCGAAATAATTTTTTGTAGTGTCGGGAGTAAGGGAGGTGCCAGTAGTAAATTGAGGGTGCGTTTAGAACCCCCTATTTATTTTGTTATGTTGGACTTATTTTGTTTGTTAATGAAATTGGGGAGGTATTTAAGGGTTGTCTAATCTGAACTTCGCCATTGGGCGGATTAAATTATTGTCGTTTTCCACAAGTTTCTAAACTTCTCACGTCACTTCTTTCATAAACCTGCAATCCCAAACGGAAAATTCTATTATGGGGATTCAAGAGGAATCGCTTACGTGGTAGCGTCTGGGCCATTGATTCTCGAGGTGGACCACACAGAGGACACTGTGTATTCCACCTCAGGAAACTGTGTGGTCCAAACACCTACTTGCCCAACCCAAAAAAAAAAAAAAAAAAAAATCCCAATATTTTTCATTGGTACAATAGCTGTCTCGATTCCTTTTGATAAGATAGAATATGTTTTCTATTAAAGTTGGTGCTTATAATCTCGTCTTAGGATTTGTTTTAAGTTTTTATATGCTCAGAAACCCTCAGTAAATTGTGATCGAAGCAGTGATCTAAACAACCACGATTTGTGAAACAAAACCTTCTTGTTTCTGTGTTGTTCCTATGTTAATAATAATCACCTCTAAAAGGAATTCATTAAAGTGCTATTTCCGTTTCAAAATAAGTGATGCAGGTGTCAAAAATATTTTGTTTTATTTTATTTGAGGCAATATCATTTCTAATGCAATATTTATGGTATTTTTATTTGAAACGGAGGGAGTACCATATAGGCTAAAGCTTGATAAAATGGTGTTCAATCTTGGTTCGTTAGGTTAACCAACAGGGCTCAAACCGGTGGTAATATAGGCTTGTTTCTTAGACGAACATGAATTTCGCTCGCTAACATTTGAGTATATTCATTAGCCTGCTTAAATACGGGACACTCATACAAGGTTTGGACACAGTAAACTTGAAGCCGAAATTCCAAGGCCAACTTGTTACATATTTTTAGCCCCAAAATGAATGAATAATACGTAAACCAACCGAATTTTAGCCCCAGTTTTACTATCGGCACTCTATTTTTGATTATTTATATTCTACTTCCGGCACCACCCAAATTTTCTTGTTTTTACTTCCGGCACCACATTAGAAACGTCATTGTCACTGGCGTTCTTTTTCGATGTGAACGTCAGTGAACTAACGTTACTAATTAGTGATGCTTTTATAACATAAACGCCACTAACTTTGGTTTTGAACAGCAACGTCAGTGCCTCCGACGTTATATTCATTAAAAATAATCGTGGTGCTGAAATAGTTTTTTTATGGTATCGGGAGTAATAGAGTGACAGTAGTAAAAATAGATATGTCAATAGACCCATTATAATTATAATGCTCCTCTATTACACACACTTGCTCTTTGAATTCGGGCTTATTACTTATAATCAATAAGAGCTTATGAGCAACAAATTGTTTCTCTAATTCTCAATTTTATATATATATATATATATATATATATATATATATATATATATATATATATGGCTATTTCAGGAATTTAATAATACTGGTTTAAATTTTCATATTTTATAATTACTAAGTTTAATTTCATATATTATAGTTTAATACGAGTCAATAGGGATCAATATATAAAAATAAGGGGATCGGTACACATATAAAATGTGTACTAAAAATAAATTTTCCACTGTAATATTTTTTTTAGCGGGTCGGGTGACCCATTTGTTTGTACATAGAGCCGCCCCTGTATATATGACACCACGTCAAGAAAAACATTCGCACTTTCATACAATAGAATCTATAAGAGATGGTAAAACTGTATTTTACAGATTCTAACTCTTCAGATCCAGCTAAGATACAGCTGCATCAGAATCTGTTTTCAACGGATTCTGGACATCATACTCTATATCTATCGCAATCTGAATGAATTTATAGATTCAAATTTTTATTATTGTCAAGCATTTTTGAAATATATATATATATATAGATTCAAATTTTTGACAAATATTTATTATTGAATCTTCTATAAATATTTCAAAATAATAGTCTAAATAAATTTCACTGTAGAAGAATAGATAAGAATTATATATATATATATATATATATATATATATATATATATATATATATATATATATATATATATATATATATATATATATGTATATTTCCTTAGAGTGACAAATTTGTTTTTGACAAATATTTCATTGTATGAATCTTCTATAAATATTTAGATCCATACAAAATAATATTCGTCTAATATAAATATTTATCACTGTAAGAATAATAGATAAATATATATATATATATATATATATATATATATATATATATATATATATATATATATATATATATATATATATATATATATATATATGTGTGTGTGTGTGTGTGTGTGTGTGTTATAAAATATGTCTTATTTTTTATGGTTTGTAGTTATTTTAATGTTGTATTGTAGAGATTCTAATGCAGTTGTCTCTGTGTAGAGATTCTGTAAAGCAGATAAAAATGATGTTGGAGTCTATAAAGTAGAGAATCTGTTAAGAGACACTTAGGGCCGGCCCTGGTATTTTTTGGGCCTAAGGTTGGTCGGCGCTGTTGTATGTCTAATTTTTGTTTAGGCCTTTATCGGTTCGAGTAAATTTTTTTAGGCCTTTTTCAATTTAAATAAAGTAAAATTTTAGCACATTATATTAGGTTGGATCGTAATGAATCTACACAACTTGCGAAAAAACACGTAGGTATGCAGACATACTTATAAAGAGATCAATTGTCCTTTTTTCTTGGGGCTCCGGGAGAAATACATGTTCTCAATTGTCCTTTTTTCTTGGGGCTCTAGGTGAAATACGTATTCTGGTTGGCGACGACTGTGAAGATGTCTATAACTAATCCTGTGGTTTGATGGTCGTCGCCAGTCAGAACACGTATTTTCACTCCAGAGTACCAAAAAAATTTTTTTTTTTTTTTTTTTTTGTAGAGGAGGGGTGGAGATGATACCCTCTTCCCCAAAAGCTTCTACGCAAAAAAAAACCGAAAAAACACGTAGGTCTGCATGCAGACATATTTATAAAGAGATCAGTTGTCCTTTTTTGTTGGGGCTTTGGGTGAAAATACGTGTTCTGGCTGGCGACGACAATCAAAACACATTAAGGTTAAATTAAAGTATCTAGATTAGTTAGGCCATATACTCCCGGATATCGAAAGTAAAATTTTAGGCTCATGGTTTGTTGAAACTAAAACGGTTGAGTTGAACTCTGAATTAATCTGAAGACATAGTCTCGGACCCCGGTGACTTTAAGAAAAAAGGTAAATGTTATGTTGAATATAGATACATAGATTCAACTTATATATTAATTTTCTATTTCTTTCCTTTTTAACTTCAAGGAAAAAAAGGTAAATGATATGTTCAATATAGATATAGATATATAGATTCAACTTATATATCAATTTCCCTCAATTTACTATTTGTTTCCTTTTAAGTTGGACGGGGTAATGCGTTTATTTACCTTAACTTATATATTAATGCGTTAATTATCATCTCTCTTATAATTAACCTTAACGTGTTTGATCAATTTATATATCAATTTATTATGTGACACTAGATATGCTTCATGTTTGATCCACCACATTTAGTTTTACAAGTTTTAATTAATAAGCTACCACATTTAGTTCTATAAGTTCTAGTTATTATATATATAAACACGCGAACACGCATATACAAGCATATATATTGTAATTTATATGAAAAAATATAGGTGATTGTTAAATTAAATATTTTCAAACTTCATATGGATGATGTTAACAAACTATTTTAGTTTTGAGATTTTAGCTACTTATTATATTCAGATTTCAATTTTTTGAATTCAAACTTCATACTTAGATTTAACAAACTGCCTCTTAGACTTCAATCGGTCAAAATATAAAAATCGTCTATGGTCATAGCAGGGCATGAGGTATGCTAATTATTTCTTCAATTCCTTAAGTGAATGAACATGCGCCACTTTGTCGCGTGTAGAAACCAGAGACAATTATAACACGGACCTCTTGTTCATTCTTGATCCATCTCAAACAATTATTCAGAACATTCCACACCCCACGTCGTTCTTCACTGAAATATTGTTTAGAAGTCAGAGGAAGAGTGAGCAGTTTTCTTTTTCTTTTTTTTTTTTTTTTTTTTTTTTACGGATACGAAAAAGACACACACAAATTTTGTTTTCATTGGGACTCGAACCCGAAACTTTCGAATTAACAACCACTGATATGATTCTAGAGCTGGAAACAGAAGGCTCAAAACAGAAGTGAAGCCACAGAGTTCAGTGAGGCATTTCGTCGAACACCTTCAACCACAAAACGGTTGAAGGCAGTTACAATCAGCTCAATCAGTTACAACTGTTTTTTTATAGTAGCAATAGGTTTAGCACTAGGCTATATGTACTTGTATTAGCACTAATGTAAATTTAATTTTGGTTGAATCATTAATAAAATGATATTTTCCTTTCTTCTCAGTTTTTCCGCTTTCTGTTTTGTTCTTCCTGCATTTCCAGTTTTCTTTACTTAAAGTTCTATGATTTTAGAACTTCTTCATGGTATCAGAGAGATTGTAAGCAAGCTGCTGTGTTCGTTTGTGATCTTGAGAGTATCACAACTGCTTTTCTGTAGCTGAATAGTTTCAGAACCTTGAGAGTGTTCTGCTTTTCTGTCTTGGTATTACTGGTTCTTGAGAAGTCTTTGTTCAGTTCTTGGAAGTTTGTCAACAATGGCGAATCAGGAGAATAGTTCTACTACAATTGAAGGCACATGGCTTGTGGTTAGTACTTCTAGTCAATTTTACTTGCATCCTAGTGAAAATCCTTCAATACCTTTAGTTTCTCCTCCTCTTGATGCTCGGAATTATCATTCTTGGGCTCGGTCGATGACAATGATGCTAGAAACCAAAAATAAGTTAGGTTTTATCGATGGTTCGATCAAGAAACCTGATGTCAATGATCAGCTGTATAGAATTTGGAGTCAGTGTAACACAACAGTCCTTACTTGGATAATCAAATCTGTGATTCCTGATATAGCAGAGAGTGTAATGTGGATCAAATCTGCTAGAGATATGTGGCTAGAATTGGAGGATCATTTTTCAAATGTAGATTACTTCAGGGTCTCAGATTTGGTTGAAGAAGTTAATATGATCAAACATGACTCCATATCTGTCACTTCTTATTTTACAAAATTGAAAGCCAAATGGGATGAAATAGACATCTTAAAGCATGTTCCTCATTGTGATTGTGGACATCCTTGTGCTTGTAATATCAGTGCCAAGATGATAGACTTTGTAGAGGCCGATCATGTAATCCGGTTCATGAAAGGGCTCAATGATACTTTTGCACCTGTTAGATCACAGGTTTATCTTTCAACTCCTCTGCCTAGTTTGAAGCAGGCTTTTGCCATGGCTATCAAGATTGAAAGGCATGCAGAATATGATTTAGGGTATCCACAAGGATCAGATGCTTCTTCAGTTTTTGCTAATCAAGTTCAAGGGCAGAACAAGTCAAATTATCAGTATCCTTCTACACAACAAAGATATCAAAATCAAAATCAGTCTGGAAATCAAGGCAATACCAGGACTAATACAAATAGCAAGAAAGTGCAGTGTTCTTACTGTGGATACAATGGTCACACTGTTGACAAGTGTTACAAAAAGCATGGATTCCCACCAGGGTGGAAATCAATACCAAGGGTCAACATGGTTAATCAAGAAGATGGTCAGGATTCTATGACAGATTCAGGTTATAATTCAGTTCACCAAAATCAGATTAATCAGCTGCAGGATCAGATGTCTCAACTGATGAAGATGATAGAGGGCCAGAAAGCTGATAATAGTCAACCTGCTGTGCATCAAGCGACTGCTTTTACCACCAACTTCAAACCAGATCTCACTGAGGTTCAAGGTCTGTCTAATACTTGTTGGATTGTAGACTCAGGTGCCACTGATCATATTGTATATGATGATAGTTTGTTCATTACAGCTACAGTCACATTGCCTAATGGTCAAAACATTCCTATAACTTACATAGGCAATATAAGACTTAATGAGCATCTAATCCTGTCACAAGTTCTTTGTGTGCCTGGTTTCAAATATAACTTGATTTCTATCAACAAACTAACCTCTAGTTCAAGTGTATCTGTTTTGTTTGTTTCTAACAAATGTTTGATGCATGACAAGTTCAATGGGAAGATGATTGGATTAGCTGAAAAAGACAAGGGTCTTTACATTCTGAAATCAGCATGTCATAGTCATACTGCATTGAGTGCACATACACAAGTTCCTTTGTCAGACAGAATTGAAGCATATATGCTATGGCACTATAGATTAGGCCATCTTTCAAATAATAGAACTGATTTGTTGCATAAGAATTGTACTCAGATTCAAGTTCCTAAAACTTCTGTGTGTTATGTTTGTCCTTTAGCCAAGCAAAAGAAATTACCATTTCCTTTAAGTACTACATCTGCTAGTTCTATTTTTGAGTTGGTACACATGGATATCTGGGGCCCTTATAAGCATCAGACTATCCATGGACAGTCTTACTTTCTAACCATTGTAGATGATTTTAGTAGATATACTTGGGTATACCTTTTGAAATTTAAAGAAGAAGTAAGACATGTTATTTCTGCATTCTATTCATATGCTGCAAATCATTTCAACAAGACTATAAAAGTTATTAGGTCTGATAATGGTCAGGAATTCAAATTCACAGAATTTTATGACGCAAAAGGCATCATTCATGAAACAAGTTGTGTAGACACTCCACAACAACATGGTGTTGTGGAAAGAGAACATCAACACATCATGAATGTTGCCACTTGCCAGAGCATTAAAAATTCAGTCTCATTTACCATTAAATTTATGGGGTTATTGTGTCTTACATGCTGTCAAACTGATAAACATGTTACCAACTCCTATACTTGACAATAACAATCCTTTCTTCATGCTTCATGGAAAACAGCCTAATTATGACATATTGAGAGTCTTTGGTTGTCTTGTTTTTTCCTGCACCTTACCAGTTGCAAGGACAAAGTTTGATGCAAGGGCAAGAACTTGTGCATAATTGGGACATGCAGATCATCAAAAAGGATATACACTAATAGATATTTCCACACAGGAAGTTTTTGTTTCAAGAAATGTTGTTTTCCATGAACAACATTTCCCATTTCTTATATTACACAAGCGAATCCTCACACATCAATTGGTCTTTTCCTGTACCTAATTTTTCTAATACTTGTGATTTTCCCCAGTTTTCTAATCCAGTTGTTGAAACAAACAACACTCCCGTTCATCCAAACAGTCCAATTCACATTCCAGAAGGATCACCAAATAATGATCATCAATCTGAGGAAGAGTCCACAACTCACAGTTCTACATCCAGTATTCCTGTGGTTTCATCAAATCCAGTCAATATTATAAGATCTACCAGAGAAAAGAAGACTCCATCATTTCTAAATCAATACATATGCAATCAGACATCTCAAACAACACCTTACCCTTTAGATTCAGCTGTCAATTTTCAGAATATTTCTGACAACTACAAGGCATATGTCATGGCAGTAGACAAGATACATGAACCTACCACTTATAATCAGGCTGTCAGAAAGAAAAAATGGCAGGAAGCCATGAAAAAATAGATTGATGCTTTGGTCAGTACAAACACTTGGCAGATAGTGGATCTACCACCAGGGAACAACATATTGGATGCAAATGGGTATACAAGGTCAAGTATAAAGCAGATGGATCCATTGAAAGATATAAAGCTAGGTTAGTTGCCAAGGGATACACTCAAACCTATGGTATAGATTATGAGGAAACTTTTTCTCTAGTGGCAAAAATGAACACAGTCAAAGTTTTGTTAGCATTAGCAGCTGCAAAAGGCTATCACCTACATCAACATGATGTAAATAATGCCTTTTTGCATGGTGACTTGACAGAAGAGGTATATATGAGACTCCCACAGGGTTTTGAAGCCCCAAAAGGCAAGGTTTGCAGGCTTGTTAAGTCCCTTTATGGACTCAAACAAGCTAGTAGGAAATGGAACTGGAAGTTGACAGAAGAATTACACAATCTGGGGTATCAACAAAGTAAACATGATTATAGTCTTTTCACAATGAAGGCTGCCACCTCATTCATTGCTGCTATAGTTTATGTAGATGACATAGTACTAGCAAGTGACAACATGGATCTCATTATTGAGCTAAAGTCTTACCTCCATAACCTATTCCAAATCAAAGACCTAGGAGAACTAAAATAATCCTTAGGGCTAGAAGTTGCACGATCTACCAAAGGCATTTATGTGTGTCAAAGAAAGTATGCACTCAACCTTCTTGCAGAATATGGGTTTTCAGGCTGCAAACCGGCCAAGACACCAATGCAGAGTAAGGTCCATTTAACAAATGGTGATTCAGAACTCCTCCCTGACAACACCATGTGTAGAAAGAAGCCTGGTTGGTAAATTACTATACCTAACCATTTCCAGACCAGATCTATCTTTTGATGTTCATCAATTAAGCCAATTTCTTGATGCACCTACAATCAACCATCTTCAAGCTGCCAACAGACTACTAAGGTACATCAAAATGGCTCCAGCACAAGGCATTTTTTCCCCAAGAACAAAACTCACAGCATTCACTGATTCGGATTGGGGTGGTTGTCATGATACAAGGAGGTCCATCACAGGATATTGTATGTTTTTAGGAACAACATTGATCTCATGGAAGTCCAAAAAACAACCTACAGTCAGTAGAAGTTCAGCAGAAGCTGAATACAGAGCAATGGCCTTAGGTGTCTGTGAGCTACAATGGCTCCTATATATTCTACAAGACCTGCAAGTTTCTGTCATTACACCTGTTCCTATGTTTTGTGACAGTCAAAGTGCAATGCACATTGCACATAATCCAGTTTTTCATGAGAGGACAAAACATATAGAAATTGATTGCCATGTGGTACGAGAAAAGGTTCAGTCAGGATTAGTCAAGCTGCTACCAGTAACCACTCAAAATCAACTGGCAGACATTCTAACAAAAGCATTAGATGCCCCTATTTTTCATTATCTCCTATCCAAACTACATCCTTCAAACATCTATTCCAATCCTAGTTCGGCTTGAGGGGGGGGTGAAATGATTCTAGAGCTGGAAACAGAAGGCTCAAAACAGAATTGAAGCCATAGAGTTCAGTGAGGCATTTTGTCGAACACCTTCAACTACAAAACAGTTGAAGGCAGTTACAGTCAGCTCAATCAGTTACAACTGTTATTTTTAGTAGCAATAGGTTTAGCACTAGGCTATATATACTTGTATTAGCACTAATGTAAATTTAATTTTGGTTGAATCATTAATAAAATGATATTTTCCTTTCTTCTCAGTTTTTCCGCTTTCTGTTTTATTCTTTCTGCATTTCCAGTTTTCTTTACTTAAAGTTCTATGATTTTAGAACTTCTTCAACCACAGTGATTATTCTGGGTCAATGTCTTATTGGCGAAGTGTGCGAAGTGTGAGCAGTTGCTTACCTTCAAAAAGCTAAATGATGCATCCAATGAATAACTAATAAATTTCATGTTATTACTTGGAACCGTAGAAAAGTAGGAGATAAAAAAAAAAAAGACTTCTTCTTATTAACTTGTATTTAGATCCCTTACGAAAAACCTTGTATTTAGATAAAGATACAAGCGGACAAAGGCTGTCCAGATAAAAACAACTAGAAAAAAAGGAGCCTAATTAACGGCTCTTGAACACTAAAAACAGAAAGTAAACTCCTAATTAAAGACTAAAAAAAGAAAAAGAGTTGCATCCAAGTAGACCCTTCAGGTTAGTACAAAACTCCTAAAATATACATATAAAAGTACAAACTAATTTTAACACCTATCCTCAAGGTTAGTTGTGGATATTTCTTCTCTTGAATTGAAGGGGAAGCCGAAGCCCTTGAGATTAAAGAAGCCGCCAAAGGAAAAGCAATATCTACAGTGGCAAAAGTCTTGGGAGACGAAGGATCGAGCGAAGCGGGTGAGCTAGAGCTGCTAAAAGCTTGTTTTGTACTCTGATTATTCTTGTCAGGCTTGTTATATATATATATATATATATATATGAGAAAAACACACTTTTGGTCCCTTAACTTTTCCACTTGTTTCAAAAATACCCCCTAACTTTGAAATTGATAGTAAACACCCCTAACTTTTATTTTTGTTACGATTTTGGTCCAGTTAACTTTTTGACCGCTAATTCCTAACGGTTGACTGTAATATTTAACGGCACATCTACGTCACCCATCTGCGTAATTGTTTTTTTGAAAGGACCCCTCCACGTCAACGGCTATAACACTCCCCATTCAACCCGTTAAAATCCCTAAAAACATTCAACCCCAATTCCAACGTAAATTAACACAGCTGCTTCTTATTTCCTTCTTCAAAAAAAAAAAAATCAACACACAGAAGCTTCTTCTTATTTCTTCTCCAATACAGCTCCCAAAATACAATGTAATATTTTTAATTTCTTTTATTTTAATTTTTTTTGTTCTACGAATTGCAAAAAATTTAGGGATTTTGGGAATTAAATGCTATCTTACTGTTTTTGTCAAAGGTTGGATCAAGCTGTGGGTTCTTTAAATGGTTCGATCCACCAATGTGCCCACGTTCAAAGCAGATTATTCCAGGCTTGTTGAGAAGATGCAACTCCAAAGATGAAGAAATAATGAAACTTAAAAGGAAGTTGAAGATGGTGAATCTAATCATGATATGTTCATGCATTATTGTAGGGGAAATGTTGGTGGTTGGTAAAATCCATGTTTAGTTTGGTTATGAGTAGCATTTCATAATATTGAATGACTTAGAGGCATGGTAATTGGTAAAGCCTATGTCTAATTTGGTTTGGGTAGTATTACTAGTATATCTTCATAATGAAAGAATGGAGTCTGTTTGTTTGAATTCTGGAGGTGTATATTGCAGTAAGTTTGTGTTGAAAGTTTTTGTATTGAAGAGTTTGCTTGCAAAATTTGTTCACTCTATCTTTTTATGTTCAATGGCTGCAAGTTCAGCTTGAATTGTTCACTCTACCTTTTTCTGTTCAAGTTCAACTTTGATATTTAAATGCTGAGCTTTTTTGGTGGCTTGCTTTAATTAGATTTGTGGATGAGGCTATCCATATATGCCCTCATAATGATCATGGGCATGTGCATGATCCGAAAGTAATAAAGCTTACATAGTAATAAAGCCCTTAATTAGACAAAACACATTCATAATAGCCGACTTGCTAGCAAAAACATCCATTAATTGGTCTATTACAAGTTCAACATACTTGCTAGCCAATATTAGTTACAAAATAAGGCTGCCAAGCCACAAAAACACCATAAGCTACTGCCTCATCAACCTTAAACATAGACTGAAGGCATTCATAACAACTATCATAACAAGGTTTTAAACATTTAAACTTGGTCTTTAACAAGTTCATAAGACTTGCTAGCCAATACTAAGAACAAAAGAAGGCTGTCAAGCCACAAAATAACCATCACAATAGATGGTAAGTTGAACTTCTCAGCTGGTATGTTCATTTGCTCCAAAGTTCTGGGCATAGGAAATGCAAGATGAGCCACGTTCCACATCGTTTAGCAAACTTGTAAAGCTGTTTGTTCCCTCCCTTAATTCTGGTAGCTCTTCCCTTAATGATGTGCCCTGCAATACAATGTGAATAGTTACAAATGATGGTGAAATAATATTTGTACAGTTAAAGAACAGACTCAGCTGACACAAAAGAACAAACTCAGCTGAACTTTACAGCAATAATTGTATAGAAGCCAAAAGACCAAAATGGACAAAACAACAGTTTGGCTCCATTCAGCCTTAACGGAACAGAATAACATACCACAGCAAGCATCTGATATGGATCAGAACACAATATATTGTATAATTTAATAACATAAGACATAAAGATGAACAGAAGGTCACGGAACCGAAATTCAATGCTGCTAACAGAACTGCAATTCAAATTTATACAAGAAATGGATAACACAATTTTAGATTCAGACTTCAAGGCTTGTTCAATAGAACTGAAATTCATTTAATGCTGCTAACAGAACTAAAATTCAATTTTTTTCACTGAACCAGAAACAACAATGCCAACAGGGAACTCTGCAAGTCATAATCCGTTATGCATTAAGTTCTCAATGAAAATCAACATTGAAAATTAACATTAGGAAGCTATAATAGTTACAAAATCACTCACTCTTTTATTTTTCCTTGCTATAATAGATACAAAATCACTCGCTCTTTTAGAGAACAAATTTTCTGATTCCTTGTTGAAAAAAGGCAAAAAAAGAAGATTTTTCAGATAAATTCTATATATACAGTTATTATAGAACACTTTTACGATTCAGCAAAAAAGAAAATAGAACGGGATCATACATATGCAGCAAAAGAATGCAGCTTGATTACCAATTGTGCAGTCATATGCATACAAATCATACATTTGCAGTCATTAAACCCCAGAACAGAACGGGATATTAAAAAAAAAGGAAAAAAAATTACTACTGCTAGAAAACAGAGGAAAGCTCGATTAAAATGGCGACAATGCCCTCTTTTTTTAGTAATATAATCCGACTCAATTCAACACCTTTCCCAAAACCCACAAAACCCATTTCACACTCACCTTCCTCCATTCTCCTCCATTCTCAAAGCTCTATCTACAGCAAAAGAAAGTTTTTTTTTGGTTGCATAAACAGCAAAAGAATATTACTCACCGTATATAGGACGGGTTTGGTTGGATAACCGTAGAGTCATTGATTTATCCTTGTCTCACTCGATCAAGCGCCAAAATCAGCTCCCGCGATCAGTCTTCACACATTGTGCACAATTCTTTCGTGGATTGAAACAGAAATTTGAACGATCGAGCTTACGGTTTTGGATTTTCTGAAAGGTTTCTCTGATAAAAGAAAGCAAAGAAAGAGGAAATGAATGGGTGCGGACCGTGTGGTGTGTGTTTTGATAATGTGGTATTAACTACGTGGAGGGGTCCTTTCAAAAAAAAATTTACGTGGAGGGGTGACGTGGATTTGCCGTTAAATATTGTAGTCAACAGTTAGGATTAGCGGTCAAAAAGTTAACTGGGACCAAAATCGTAATAAAAATAAAAGTTAGGGGTGTTTACTGTCATTTTCAAAGTTAAGGGATATATTTGAAACGAATGAAAAAGTTAGGGGACCAAAAGTGTGTTTTTCCATATATATATATATATATATATATATATATATATATATATATGCGCTTTTATTTATGCAGGCTTAATTTAAAGTCTAGGATAGCAAAGATGTGTATATATTGAAGCCTTTGGAAAAAATAGCTGAACAGGTAATATTATTTTAGTTTCCAATTGGATCAAAGCCTTATGTAAATATTATTATTATCTCTCGACTCTTGACGGCCGGGTTGAGGTGGTGAATCAAACAGGGAACCACAGTCGTTCTGCCAAAGGACGGACAAGTGATGCATGTGCCGGCTGGACTTGAAACGCACGCTGTTATTATGTTCTATTATCTGTCAGTTAGCAATCATCTCAGTATATAGTTTGAATGGGAGAAATATTTTTTTTGTAATTGACCAAACTTCTTTCATGAACCTGCAAGAAGATTGCACAAGTTATGCGCTGTTACGAAATGAGTGTTATTATTAATGTCTTTTAGATAATATTTACAAGTGTCACATTATGTCACATTATGGGTTTGACACTTGTCACTTTGATGTGTTACCATGTGTTATTGTGTGTGTAACAACTAGGTGTAATTACACCTTAAATGTACTAGACTACTGCTGTTATTGCTATGAGAATCTATTGGAAGATTTCTACCTAGAAAGTTATGTTTCAACGTCTTTCTTGGTATCGGAGCAGATGGGTGTATAAACTTAAGATGCGGCATGATGGTACAATGTTAAAACACAAAGCCAAGTTAGTTGCTAAGGTGTTCCATCAAACCTACGTAGGAAATAATATGGGATACCACTTCAACATCTATTCGATCAAATCAAAGTGACACCCATCTATCTGCGCCCTCCACACAAGGCCAAGGTGATGTTTACCTATGTAAAGGCATCCCAGAAACCCAAACCCACTGCCGGATGTAAAAGAAAAGAGCCTAAAAGCAGCAGATCGGGAGTGGGGAGAAGAACAAGATCTCAACGGCACATGATGGCACTCATGTGACCAGTGCCAGCAACAGGAAAGTCTCTATAAGGTGTAGTGCCCGAAAGATAATTTATGTAATTGTTTTTATTTAATAAATGACAGATATTATTTCATCTTATTATTTGCTTTGTGCTTATATTTAATACACTGCTGAAAACCCCAAGTCGTATCGTATGTAGCCATATAACTTAGTGTGTGTCACACATGAGGATTAAGTTTATGGTGGTACACTTGAACTATTAGTCCGTGGTGAACTTAATCAAAGTATGGGGTCTATTGATTAAACCACCATTAATGCGCCCAGAACACTTTATGGTGTGACCGTCTTATCCGGACCGTCGACATTGGTTGTCTAAGTGGGCATTTATATATGATGAGAGTCATATAAGACCGGACCGATTTAATCTGCCTTTCTCATATAATTCCGTGATTGAGAAATCTTATTAAATCACAAGATGATCATATATGGATTAACCTTAATCCTGAAGTGATTACAGACTCCTACTTATTTCAGGATATGGTTTGATGTGTTCGTTATGGATCGCTAAGAGGCGCGGTCCGAAGTGTGTTTCTCACAGATATGGAATGAGTGAGAAGTGTGTTTCTCACAGATATGAAATTCATTCCTTCCTGCGGGAAGTAGAAAGACAATCCCCTTATTTGTTAATCCTAGAAACTGATCGATCCCGGGAGTTCGTATTGGTTATCAACTAATTGATCACAAGTGAGTTAATGCTAAATAAGGATAATATGTAGTGAAGAAAGTTTACGGATATAATCCTACTTCAGTACGGATAGTCTATGGAGGGTTAGTTTATATGAAATGATTATATCAATGGAGACTTATTGACTCGACTCGACGTTTTGAGAATAAGTTATATCTATAATCCATAGAGTTCAGTTTCGTGGCGTAATTCCAGAATTAATGAATTAAGTAAAAATATTATGTTCGATGAATATTTTATTTAATTTATTGTAACTACTGATTATAGGTTCATGGTCTCCGGGTTGGCTCATAACACGTGAGTGTTTTCTCGTTTTATGGAACATCGAGAATAAATTAAATAGTTGGTCTATTTAATGAATATGCAATATTATTTATTTGGTAAATAATATGTAAAATAGAAAAAAAAACATTTTCTATTAAAAAATAATGACAATTGGCGCCACACATTGTGATAAGTTAGGAAAAGAATTTTTTCTAGATTTTGTCACATGTGTAATTAATTAATTATCTATTTGTTGGATAATTAATGAAAAAAATAAGAGATTGATTTTTTGGGAATTATCTCTTATCTTTTGGCAAATATCTTTTCCTTGTGAGAATAGGTAATTGTGGTGTGAAAATGATAACTCTTTTGGCTAGTTATTTTCCTATATATATAGAGTTTCTCCAACACAATTTCACACAAAAAATGCGCCACACTTGAAAATAAAGGAAGAAAAATTAGTTTCTTGCCTTAGTCATTTAGAGAAGAAAAACCTAGGTTTTTTTTGTGCATATTCGAGGAGGTTCTACGACGAGGATCGACGTCCACCAGTCGCGCTAGGAGACACAATCCGGAAGACTACGGCATCTCTCTTTGGTCTACTATCTCTTCCTCTCCGATAAGGTAAATCTTCAACCTTCTCGTAGGATTTATTAGTTATGTCTCATATCGTAAATCGCACAAGCTTCCGCTGTGCTAAGATCGAGTGTCTCGATCGGTGTTACTACTCCTAGCATGTGGTATCAGAGACAAGCTTAATTTTACGATATCGAGAGCATAATTAATTAGGAGTGGAATTGCATATTAGGTTGCATCTTTTATTGAATGATTGAATGTTGTGGTTGACGAGATAGAATGATGTTAGTACTTGTTTACCGTTAGATCTATTGTAAACCCGTTTTTTCAAGGTATAGGATGACATGTAATTCAATTTGCAATTTTAATTTTCTGTTTTTTTATTTTCGGCCAAGGGCCTATTTATTTTACCGGGCGAAGACTTTGAAGAATAAAAGCTGCAGTACAGTGGTCAAGACACTGGTTTAATTGTGTGCAGACCTGAGTTCTAAACCTTTTGGCCGTATAATTTTCTAAAACTTTTTTTTGTAATAAATTTTTTTCCCCTGCTCGTAAATTTTTTTATTATTCGAAAAAAAACAAAAAACAAAGGGGATTCGAACTATTCGAAGCTTTTGATAAAAAAAATAGAAAATTTTATCGGGATGAAGAAAATATAAATTAGCGGTTTATTTAATTTATAAAATAAAATTTATTGGTGTATTTTACGCATTTATTTTCAATTTAATTTTATGGATGACATACAAAAAATCATTAATTAATCGTGATTTTAATTAGGCATGTATGAGACATAATTAATTTAGGTAAAATTAAATTTTAATAATTTTTGAAAATTTGGAAAATCGGTAAATTTAAAATCATTTGGATTTTAATTATGTAGTGACACAAAAGAATTTTAATAATTGAAAATTTGAAAATCCGGAAAAGTTGGTTTCAAAATTGGTTCAGCGGTCAATGGGCTTGGCCGACTCGAATTGTCCGTCCAAGCGCGGGGTTAGCCACGAGGGTCCGGCAAGGTCAAGCTATCCCGCGAGCTGAGGCTCAATGGGGCAACCTTAGCCCGATTTTCAACCCAGCACCCGCACACGTGCGACGTTAGTGTCGGGAGTCCGGCAATGTCAAGCTATCCGGCGAGTTTCGGCTCAATGGGGTTGCCTTAGTCCGATTCATCCAGCAGTCGTATATGAACCAACGAAGAGGATAGATTGGCTTAGCCAATCCCGACACCGTTCGGTGAACTCGGTTAATGCTTAGCCAGGGTTTAATACCGATAAGTTGGTGGTTGTTTTTCTTGATTTGTTGTTTTTCGATTTATTCAAAATATTCTACAATCCCAGAACTTTTTTCATAACAATTTAGGATAATAAAATTCTTTGTAAATTTTATTTGTGTGGTGTCTACACAAAAAGAATTTTAATCCATAAAAACTGGAGGATCATGGATATAATGACACTAGTTAGACGGTATTTGGAACCGATGAACTAGTGGGAGGATTATATTAAATATTCATGATCTATTGTTTTTGGGATTATTTGAAAATTCTAAAATCCTAAAGAGACTATCTAGTTTTCAAAATATCGAGTGGGAGCGGGGAAGGTGACATCCGACCCCTCGGCCTCTACTATTGACACAAGCACGTGAGAGAAGGGTGACGCCTCGAGCCGCTTTGATTACGGCCCCCTGCGGATGGCCTTCACCCCTATGAAAATTCAAGGCTTGGTCTCCGAAAGGATAGGATTTTGGGTACTCGTCGAGTAACTGACTGACCCTGCGGCGGCATACTCGAGGCGTACTTTGAGATCTGAAATAGTAGGTCACACTCAAAAAGTATATTTCTTGGAAATATCTTGGCTGAAAAAGGAAGGTAATCAACAGTTAAATAATAGATGTCTGATTCTTAAAGGTTAATTGTTGAGAGAGATTGTCTCAATTTAATCGTCATTATACTGATACAGACCCTGTGGCGGCAGAATAATGTGAGATTAAATCCTTGTAATGGTAGGATAAACTACATGCATAACATCACGTTTATTATTCCTAAAATCATAATTAGTTGCGGTGTATGATTTGATTTATTTCTGTCATTTTTTATTCTACAGCATAATGTCTTCTCAAGTAACAAATCTGCTAAATGAAAAATTGACCGGAAACAACTTTAACAAGTGGAAAAGTAACATGAATGTTGCGCTCATCTTTGAGAACATTAAGTTTGTCCTGTCTGAGCCTTGTCCGCCGACTCCTCCCATGAACGCTTCACGAGCTATACGCGATGACCATAATCGTTGGGTAGAGGGGGACAATAAGGCTCGTGGCATAATGCTGGCCTCCATGTCGGAGATCATAAGGACCAAGCACGAGAACATGGAGAGTGCACGAGAAATCATGGACTCTCTTATTTCCATGTTTGGTGCCCCATCTGATCAAGAAATACATGAGCCTGTCAAGTTAGCCATAAATGCCAAAATGAGGAAAGGTCAGTCGGTAACTGGTCATGTGATGAACATGATTAACTACTTTCCTGATGTTGAGACTCATGGCTATATATTTGACGATGCAACTCAAGTGAGTATAATCTTAGGATCACTTACACCTGAGTTCCTCCGGTTAAAGAGTAACTATGTCATGAACAACTCAAATTTGATCTGACTTAGTTGATTAATGAACTGCAAGTGTTCGAAGCCGAGAAGGGGAAGTAAAGGCCGAGGCCCACGTGGCCGAAGCTAAGGCATCGAGCTCTAGAGTCAAGAATAAGCCCAAGGAAAAACAGGCAAAGCAGGCAAAACAGCCAAAACGTGAAGAAAATTGTGCAAAGCCAATGAAGAATAAGGCTAAATAGGCAACTTCCAAGCCCAAGGGGAAATGTTTCCACTGCCATGAGGTAGGACATTGGAGGCGCCATTGTCCAGCATACCTCAAAGAGGCTAAGGAAGGGAAAGGCCTTAACAACAATGGAAAGGATAAGATAGGTAATTCTGAATTACTAGTCTTGGAATTCTATACAGTAGCTGAAAATATATCAACTTGGATACTAGATTCTGGAGCTACTAACCATGTTTGTTCTTCTTTACAGATCCTTAGCTCGTATCAGGAGCTAGAGGAAGGCACGCTGACGATGAGAGTTGGCAACAATGCAGTGGTTTCAGCTAGAGCAGTGGAAGTAGTTAGTTTATGTTTTGGCAATAAATTCTTGGTTTTAAACCATGTTTATTTAGTTCCAAATTTCTGTAGAAATTTAATTTCAGTTTCAATGTTGCAAGAACAATCGTATTCTTTTTCTTTTGATAGTAATAAAATTGTCATTTCCAGAAATGGTCGTGATATTTGTTCTGTAATTTTGGAAAACGGATTGTATTTTATTAAACCGATAGCAACTCCACTGCTTAACACTGAAATGTTTAAAGTAGAACATCAGAAATCTGTTAAAAGACAAAAAGTTTCTCACCATGATAAAACATACCTTTGGCATCTAAGACTTGGTCATATTTCCTTGGAAAGAATCAAAAGACTGGCCGAGAGTGGTCCCTTGAGTGAGTTATCAGTTGACACACTCCCAGTCTGTGAATCTTGCATGGAGGGAAAAATGACTAAACGACCCTTCTCATCAAAGGGAAATAGAGCCAAATAACCTTTGGAATTAGTACATTCAGACTTTTGTGGTCCGATGAATGTGCAGGCTAGAGGTGGTTTCGAGTATTTTGTGACTTTCATCGATGATTACTCGAGATGCGGATATGTTTATCTTTTGCATAGGAAGTCCGAAGCTTTTAGTAAGTTTAAGGAATTCCAGGAATAGGCCGAAAGGCAACTGGGTAAATCATTAAAGTGCATTCGCTCTGATCGAGAGGCGAGTACTTAGATACTGACTTCACTGATTATCTCTTGGAACATGGGATATGTTCCCAGCGTTCCGCACCCATGACACCCAGCAAAATAGAGTTGCCGAGAGAAGAAACAGAACATTGATTGACATGGTCAGGTCAATGATGAGCTACGCATCACTTCCAATCTTCTTTTATGGATATGCTTTACAAACAACGGTTCACATATTGAATGTGGTTCCGTCAAAGGCTGTCGAAAAGACACCTCTGGACTTGTGGAAGGGGCGGAGCGATAGCATACGCCACTTTCGCATTTGGGGATGTCCTGAACATGTGCAGGAAGACAAGACTAGCAAATTGCAAGCACGTACGAAAGTATGTCTGTTTGTGGGTTATCCTAAAGGAACGAGAGGGGGTTTGTTTTATGATCCTGAAGATAACAAGGTGATAGTTTCATCTAACGCTACGTTTCTTGAGGATCAGTATATGACAGACTTCAAACCTCAAAGTAAAGTAGTACTCAAGGAGTTACTTTCTGACACGGTCAGACCACTGGTGACACCTCCTGTTACAAATAACACTGATAATGCCACAGTCGATCCTGAAAATCCTAGACCACTAAGACGTACCGAAAGGGTGGTTCGGCCACCTATTCGGTATGGCATGCAGAATGAGGCAAATATCGCCGTCTCTGATGGAGTGGAAGATGATCCGCTGTCCTTTCGGAGGGCTATGGATGATTCTGACAAGGATAAATGGATTGACGCAATGAACCAAGAAATGGAGTCTATGCACTCTAACTCAGTCTGGAAACTTATGGATTGCCCTGAGGGTGTATGACCCATAGTCAGTAAATGGATCTACAAGAGAAAGAGGGGCGTGGATGGGAAGGTTGAAACCTTCAAAGCTAGGCTAGTGGCAAAAGGTTACACCCAAAGAGAGAGAGTCGACTATGATGAGACTTTCTCGCCTGTGGCCATGCTAAAGTCCATTCGTATTCTTCTTTCGATTGATGCATGCTTAGATTATGAAATCTGGCAGATGGATGTTAAGACGACTTTTCTAAATGACTTTTCGTATCATATGTAGCCATATAACTTAGTGTGTGTCTCACATGAGGATTAAGTTTATGGTGATACATTTGAACTATTAGTTCGTGGTGAACTTAATCGAAGTGTGGGGTCTATTGATTAAACCACCATTAATGCGCTCAGAACACTTTACGGTGTGACCGTCTTATCCGGACCGTCGACATTGGTTGTCTAAGTGGGGCATTTATATATGATGAGAGTCATATAGGACTGGACCGATTTAATCTGCCTTTCTCATATAATTCCATGATTGAGAAATCTGATTAAATCACAAGATGATCTTATATGGATTAACCTTAATCCTAAAGTGATTACAGACTCCTACTTGTTTCAGGATAGGGTTTGATATGTTCGTTAAGGATCGCTAAGAGGCGCGGTCCGAATCACTTTCACGTTGGCACTATTCTAGAATGAGTGAGAAGTGTGTGTCTCACAGATATGGAATCCATTCCTTCCTGCGGGAAGTAGAAAGACAATCCACTCATTTGTTTATCCTAGAAACTGATCGATCCTGGGAGTTCGTATTGGTTATGAACTAATTGATCACTAGTGGGGTAATGGTAAATAAGGATAAGATGTAGTGAAGAAGGTTTATGGATATAATCCTACTTCAGTACGGATAGTCTATGGAGAGTTAGTTTATATGAAATGATTATATCAATGGACACTTATCGACTCGACTCGACGTTTTGAGAATAAGTTATATCGATAGAGTTCAGTTTCGGATTTATGGTGGCGTAATTCCAGAATTAATGAATTAAGTAAAAATATTATGTTCGATGAATATTTTATTTAATTTATTGTAGCTACTGATTATAGGTCCATGGTCCCCGGGTTGGCTCCTAACACGCGATTGTTTTCTCGTTTTATGGAACCTCGAGAATAAATTAAATAGTTGGTCTATTTAATGAATATGCAATATAATTTATTTGGTAAATAATATGTAAAATAGAAAAGACATTTTCTATTAAAAAATAATGACAATTGGCGCCACACATTGTGATAAGTTAGGAAAAGAAATTTTTCTAGATTATGTCACATGTATAATTAATTAATTATCTATTTGTTGGATAATTAATAGAAAAATAAGAGATTGATTTTTTGGGAATTATCTCTTATCTTTTGGCAAATATCTTTTCCTAGTGGGAATATGTAATTGTGGTGTAAAAAGGATAACTCTTTTGGCTAGTTATTTTCCTATATAAAGAAAGTTCCTCCCAATACACTTTCACACAAAAAACGCGCCACACTTGAAAATAAAGGAAGAAAAATTAGTTTATTGCCTTAGTCATTTAGAGAAGAAAAACCTAGGGTTTTTCTTGTGCATATTCGAAGAGGTTCTACGGCGAGGATCGACGTCCACCAGTCGTCGCTAGGAGACACAATCCGGAAGACTACGGCATCTCCCGTTGGTCTACTATCTCTTCCTCTCCGATAAGGTAAATTCTTCAACCTTCTCGTAGGATTAATTAGTTATATCTCATATCATAAATCGCACAAGCTTCCGCTGTGCTAAGATCGAGTGTCTCGATCGGTGCTACTACTCCTAGCAGTCTCGTGGTGATTAGTGATGATACAGCCACTGAAGAAGAGAGACAAGAAGAAGTCACCTATCTGGAAGAAGGTGAAGAAGGATACCTAATTACATCATTTGATGAAGTAGCAGAGGAAGATAATACTAACAATGAGAAGGACAAAGTTGCAGAAGAGCCACAGGAAGGAGATCATCTTGAAGATGATCAAGAAAAGATGGATCTTTCTGATGATGACCTGACGATTCAAAAGGTAATTCTCAGGGGCATCTTCAAAGTTGACAAACAGCCGAGTGAGCCAGCTGATAAAACTCACTCTGCTGAACTTGTCAATACCCCCAGCATTGATCAAGGGGGAACACCAGCAGAAGCAACTGGGTCTCCAGCACAAAGAGAAGAAGGACAGTCCTCACAAGGACTAGGACATGCAAGTTATATTCAACAATCTCTATCTGATCATGAAATTGCTGAAGAAGAAGAAAAATATAACGACGAAGAAAATGAAGAGGAAGAAGAGCAGAGTGATGCATTTGCCCAAACAGAAGATGGAGAAGATAAGGCTGATGCATTAACACCAACAGAAGATGAATCCGATAGAATGTTCAATCTGGACATTCAACCCCGATTGTGGACACGGAGAGGCAGAAACACAACAGGAAAAATCTGAAAACTAGATTAAGGAGTGATGCAACCTCCTTAAATCACAAAATTGAGGCCCTCATCAGTCACATTAAGGTTCAAGATGAGGTAATTGAGAGACAAGGCAACTTACTTTGCAACCTACAGCATCGCATCCCCTATCACGTCCAAACAAATCTTGAGTTTCTTGCTGACAAGATTGATGGAAATCTCAAACCTCTGGTGGATACATTGAATGCTCACACACAACAACTTCACCATCTGGATGGGGTTATGGATTACTCTGGAAAGCAACTCAACACCCTACTCAATGTCACTGGAGCCACAAACAAAATTCTTGAGGAAAGATTTGGCCCTCTCCCAGAATCTGAGGCATCCACCAAAATTTTGGAAGAACGATTTGGTGATGCCAAAAAGGGGGAAGGGATTTGCAAGCCTGAAAGATCCAGTGGAAAGAAGGAAAGCCCAACAGACAATGGCAAGGGCATCAAAGGCAAGGGCATCAGGTTTGAAGAAAAGAAGAAGTAGCCTCTAATAAATATTGTTGAATTTATTCTTGCCTTTGATTTGTTTTGAAAAAAATGCAATATCTTATTGCCCTTGAATGGATGAATAAAATGTTTGTTCTGTTGATTATTATTTGTATACTTTTGTTCAGGCTTATGAGGGTTTTGACATCATAAAAAATGGGGAAATTATTAGGAGCATTTTATTATGTTTTGATGATAGACATACTAGTTGTTATAGCAAGCCTGAAATAAGTTAGAATTTTTTGTACAAGTCTTTACTTGGAGTCTGACATGTTGTATAAGATGAGTCAGACAAGTACTGTACTAGTTTGTAGGATGGCAAAGTAAAACAGATATCCGGCAGAGTGAAGCCAACCAAGTACCAGCAGAGAAGTATGAAGACATTATGGTCTGACTTATAACTAAGGAAGTCTGTGATGACCTTGGATAAGTCTAAGTTATAATTCAAATGATGAAGTACATTGTCAAATATGGTGTACATTGATCTCACCCAAATCAAGAATCAGTGAAGTACAAGAAGTACCTGAAAGATCAAAGAAAATAACAAAACAGTAAACTGGTAGAGTAAACTGACTATCGGCTGAGTAAAGATAAAGCAGTGAAGGAAGATCTAAACAGCAAAGTCAGAAGGATCACTTAACCGTTCAGGGAACGGCCCAGTAAACTTTACTCGTTTAGATTTTAAATGATGAAGATCAAGCATTAAATGCACAACCAATTGAGGATCAATCAATGACGGATTTTCTGATAGACGTTTGAAGAAAAATTCGATCACTTAAATCAAGAAGAATACAATTAAGGGGGAATCAAGAATTAAATCAAGGATTATTCTCCACATTAAATAGCCAACGGACGGAAATTCAAATCAAGGATTGTCAAGGCTATAAATATAAGGCATTGACAGAAGAGAAAAATAACGATTGGATCTGATATGAAACGAGCAGAAACTTTATCAATTTGAAAAGCCTTCTATCTATACTTAAAAGAAACATCTAGAGATCAACTCAGAAATCAGAGCTCAAATTCCACATCAAGCACTGAGATTGATTATAAGTCTATGAATCCAATTCACATCAACTGAGGCAATTGAATCAGAGGAATCTGAGAAGGAGTTGCAATCTTTGTGATAGCTGCTGAAAGACTTGTTCTCAATGAGCAGTGATAGAGACTGAGTCACTAAAGCTTTTGAAGCCAGGGAGTGATAGTCTTGCAGATTGTGAAGCTTGTGTAGTCAAGGACAATCGTGCTATTGTATCTGTGAAAACAATAGTGAATTCCTCCAATCATCACAAGAGAAGAGTGGATTAAGGGATTACACCACCCTGAACCACTATAAACCTTTGTGTCTATTTACTTTCAGCAAATTACCTTACTGTAATTTATTTCATTGCATACTCTATATCTGTGATTGAATAATCTACTTTGAACCAACATTTAAAGAAGGGACTTATCTGCTGCCCAAAAGCTTTTAAATATAAGAAAAAAATTTGAAACTCCACGATAGTCATTCACCCCCCCTCTGATTATAGTTTTACCCTTCTCTGGGACCAACAGCGCCGGGCAAAAAGGCACCCTCAGACCCACCTCGAAATATTCCCGGTGAACTGTACAGAAACCCTCCAGCGGGTCCGGAGCAAATAAATGTTGTTCCAAAGGAAACTTTGGGGCAAATCTTGCTTTATCAACCCCATACCGCTCACATATGTAGTCCAGGTCTTCTTGACCCAGTGATAGACCCAACATCTCTACTATCCGCAATAGCCATCTCCGCGAAATCAGACTTAGGGTCCCGGTAAAGTAAGGTTTATCTAAAGACAAGGGAAATCAAGCTACAAAGCTAAAAATAGGGAGGGAGAAACACTTACTTGCAAAAATAGATTTGAAGATTGAGAGACGAAGAATGACAATCGACAACCGACAGTAAGTCATCTGGTTTAATCACTACTACAAAATAGGCTTTTTAGGACATTGCTATCAGGACATTTTTTAAGAAATGTCCTAATATATGGCTGATGGGGCGCTTGAAAGGAATGTCCGTTTGATGAGTAATAAAATGAACGGAAATGATAGTGCCACACCCGTGTATGACACATCCGGCCACATCGGATGATCTGCACCGTTGATCGGTGTTAGATCTATATTATAATATAGATCTAACACCGATCAACGGTGCAGATCATCCGATGTGGCCGGATGTGTCATACACGGGTGTGGCTGTTGCAGTGCCCTAAAATGAAGTAATTTTGTTTTTTTTTTATTATGTAAAATCGCTAACCGGGCGTTCTGCATATGACTAAAATATAAAATAAAAAATATAGGCGCAAATTCATTTTACCCTAATTCCTTTATCGGGTAAAAGAAACGAGATGCCCGCCTCCCCCAAATTTTTTTCGTTCATCGCTTTTCTCTTCTTTCACTAGATCTTCAGCAGCATCGATCTATGGCAAAAACTCACTCCAAAATCGACCGGTCCATCGTTCTTCCACGCCAAACCCATCACCATCTTCACTTTCAAAAGATACAGCTATGCTTAATTATTTTGTTGTGATGATTCCTAATCGAGGGCTGTGATATCAATTTAATTTCTCGAGAAATATCATCGTCTTGAGTGTGATTTTGAGTGATGTGGTAGAGTTTTAGTCACCAGCCATCGAGCCTCACAGGTATTTTTTTTCTGGCAGCAAGTTCTATAATTTACAAAGTTTAGATCTATAATTTACAATCTCCTCCACTGCAGAAAGAAATTCGTTAGTCCTTTCGTTTCTATTTTTATTTCGACATTTTGTTTGTCTTTTTTGTTTATTATTCTCCCTTTTAATGTGATTCTCGATTTCGTTGGTGCAGGTCATCGATGTTTTGCATCCTGGACGACCAACATCTCCAAGGTTCTTTTTTGTTTACTCTTTGATTTTTTATGATTGTTTCTTTTGCATTTCATCTGTTTTTTTTTCTTTTTTAAATGATTAATAATTGTTTAGTGTTTTTAATCTTTTTTTTTTCTTTCAGGCGAGGTTTGGCTTTAAATCGTATTCTGTTCCTATTTGAAACTGAATTTGTTCCGATCTTTTACTGTAGAGCTAGGAAAGATTTTGTGGAGAACGCTAAGAAGTTTGAGCCGAAGTATCGGCTTATCAGGGTAATGCATTATCTTACGGCATAATTCGGGTCATGAACCATTCGTTTCTTTGTCCTAGCATCTAAAGAATCTATTGTTTTGAGGATGAAGTTAAAAAATATAGGATTGAGAAGAGTTTGGTTTTGATGTTAATGGAACTCCACTTGGCAAGAAATTGGGGTGTAAAAGATTGTTTTTGCAAGGAAAATGATGGTTTGGATTAGGTATAGGCTGAAGGTTATGTAGGGCAGAATTTATTGGCTCTATAGATATTTAGAGAAATTGTTTTAATCCCAGTTGCAACAACATTCAAAGTTGATCAATACCTAACACCGATTGATGACTTGGCTACTTGAGAAAGGAAAACTGGGGTTGGAGGAAAGTTTATTGTGTTAATCAGGCTGGTGCATAAGGTGTTCAAGAATAAAGCACACATTACAAACTAGAAAGTTTTAAGCTTTGGCAAGTTATTCATTTGCTTTTCAGCTCTCTTTTGGCATTGAGTTTAATTCTAATTGGTTAGCCTTTTAGATTGAAGTTCTGAGTTTTGATTCTTAGTTTTTTTATTCTATTTTTGTTTTTGAATGTGCATGTGGAACCATAACAACTACAAAGAAGGGAGCCATACCTGCACTTCCTACGTACTCTCAAGTCCTTGAGCTTCTCAAGGGAAACAGGTAGTCTTTCTTGCTTGCTTTGTTTTTTTTTTTTGGGGGGCTTTGGCTAGACTTTTTGTTTGTATTGTTTTTTTGGGAGCCAAATGGCCAAGACGGTAGTTTGTTAGCTAATTGATTAATCCCATTTGTGTATTTGCGAATTAGTTGTGTTGCCGTGCCAAAATTGTCTGTGAATCTAAGAAGATGGAAATGGGAATGTAATGTGAAGGAAAACAAGTTGGTGGACTCTTTTCGGACAGCAAAACCGATTCGGGGGACTAAAAATGGGATTAAGCAGGTAGTTTTGTGGATTAATATTGGCTATTGTTTTTTGAACTTGCTTTCTTGTCATTTATAAATACAGATACCTCAACCCTCAACAAGGCAGAAAGGTATAATAAATTTGGCCAAGTGGCTGTTGTTGTTTCTTTTGCATGTGTCATAATAAACTACTGTTGTTTCTTTTGCTGCTATAATAAATGATTTTTAAACATTGGAACTATATATGAATTTGATAATCTAAATGGATTGGTGGGACTACACGGTTTTTGTGATTTAAGTTGCTGATTTAGAACACTGCCTTTACGATGCTCGAAGTGTTTCTACTCCTTAACTTTGCAATTTCTTCATTGTCCAACATTATATACAATTTGGAATAGTTTGATTTTACATTACATAGCTGCTAGTTATACTCATGGATGCTTCTATTTCTTTGCAAAAAAATCACAGAGACTACAGGAATCTTAGAAGAAAAAGCACATAGACTACAAGATTCTTGAAAGTAGGTACGAGCAACTGCCTTCACCAATGAACTTGTATTTCACCTAATCAGAATCCGTTATGTGTTCTTGTTGTGACCACCCAAGTTTCTGTGAAAGGTAACCAAAACATTCCAACACAAAATGTGGTAATTTTGTTGTGTATATAACATGGACAATTAGTTTGAAGAAATTACGCAAAAACCTAATGCGAAATTGAAGAGGAAACGTACTCGAAAAAGACTTTGCGTCCTTCAACAAGCATTCCGAGTAAGTTGAACTGATTTTGGTTTAAATGTGAATAATTCAGTTTTTAGATGTCAATGTGTACACAACACAAATATGTTCCTCTATTTGTGAAAAAGGATGGAGGCATGGATATAGTAGGTATTGCTGCTATGGTAAACTAGTTAAATTTATCTCAAATGGGAGAAATTTGTGTTAGTTGAGGTGAACTTCATTGTCAAAAAGCTGAACCTTCGGCATTGTCTGATTCTCAGGTATGCCTTGACACTAGAAATCCAAAAAGCAGAGGAAGTAGAGGGCTTTTAGAAGATTTGGACATGGAGTTATTTGTTTTCTAAATGCATGTTTTAATTGACTTGAGGTGTAATTTCAACTTTATTTACTTGAGAACAGTTGTTTTGGAAGTTTTAATTTAATTTGTTGCTTAGTAGTGGATTGAATGAGCAAAGTTGTTGATTCTATTCAAACCATAATTACCCACAAGACCTGTAGTTAGCCGATGGACTCTTTTTGATTCACTAATGTTGTACCTACCTTTATTTACTTACAACTGAAGCAAAAGCAATTATGCTGAAAGCTGATGCAGTTGCGAAAGAAATTGTGTTTATTGCTAAGCATCTTGAGGATAGGGGCATCAACATGAGTTCTAGCTTTAGTGGATAAATTTAATGTTAATGGACGACACATGTCCTTATCGATTGGTTTGTGTTTTTATGCAGATCGTCTACTCGAGAATTGCGGATGAATATCTTGAAGCATTTGCGAAACCCGCAAAACCGGTAACTCTCGGAAAATTGCTCAAAGTTATCCTAATTTGTTAGGATGACACTAATGTTCTTTGTCTTGGCACTGTTGAATATATATTGAATATATATATATAGGATACACTCTTGGTGCTGGAAATGCCGTCAACATTGCATGTTGGCCCTGCCGGAGGCAACAATTGTAAGTGTATATTTACATATTTCATAAGAGCAATCAAACTTTATGTAGACGAAATCGAAATGCATAATGAACTGAAAATCTTTCTATATGCAGAATCAAGCATATCGTTTAGTATATCTTTTCTCTGTTGCTTTTTTCTCAATTTGCAAAAATCTGATAACAAACAAGCAGAGGTTAAGGATCTAAACGCCCAAACGTCAAATCTGTAACTGTTATTGCAAAAGCTGACAATAATGAGTGGAAAAAGATGTTGGAGGCTGAGAAAGTTCATTTTTTGCTGAGGCTGGAAAGAGAAGGTGAAAGACATCATGGATTACATAAAAAATAAAAAATAAACTGAAGGAGCTGAAGAGACCATGTTTAATAGCCCAAGCAAGCAAAAAGTCCATGTTTAATAGCCCAAGCAAGCAGATGTTAAGGATCCAAACATCAAATCTGTAACTGTTATTACAAAAACTGACGTTGGAGGCTGAGAAAGCTTCATTTTTTGCTGAGGCTGGAAAGAGAAAATCAGAGCAGGTGAAAAACATCATGGATTACAAAAAAATAAATAATAAAAAAAAAAACTGAAGGAGCTGAAGAGACCATGTTTAATAGCCTAAGCAAACAAATTGAATTTTCAAACTGTGGTCCAGATTTATTTATCTGTCAATTCAATGCAAATGGGTATACGTACTCTTATAAAACTTCCCATGTTTGGGGTATAGTATTAAAGATGTATTTGTTTGTACATGGAAAGTTGTCTCCATCCCCCTTTTTTTTTTTTTTTAATGTCAAACGAACGATCACACCACCGCATGCTTCTCTTACTAAAAGCGTCTGTTTATTTGCCATCTTTGTTGACATCTGTGTTTATTAACCAAACCCAACCCACCCAATTTATGTACTCTGTCCTGACTCCATCTCAAATAAGGCACCTCACTCACATAGTGGAAAGATGCTGCATACTTTCCGGTTCGCCATATACTTTCTAGCAAGTGCAAGGATGTGAGATGAAGAAACACATCTTTCCAAGCTTTCTTCTTCTACTATAATGTGAGGGGATCAAGAAGTGGTGATCTCGCTTCTCACCTAGGTCAAGGTGATCTTGCCGGTACGTGTTATGCACGTTGTTCGAGTGCCCAGTGTGGTGAAGTATGTAACGTACTCGATCAAGGCGGAGCCTCGAGTCATGGTTGATCAACCTGCATCAACAAAATGCACGGGTTTTCTCTACATGAAATGCTAAACATCTAAGAAAACCTTTAGATTTCACGGCAATAACAAATCTTCCAAAGATCATCAACAAAAAAACCATTAACATATGATTGTTTGGGATTACCACTCATATTAGCGTTTCTTATTAGAAATGTTAACGAGCTAAATCGAGCCGGGTATTTATTGTTCAAGTTCATGTTCGTTTAGGTCACGAGCTTGTTCGTGATCGTGCATTTAATAAATGAATTTAAAATTATATTCAATCTTGGTTCGTTAGCTTAACGAACCGGTGGTGGACTTGTTACTTAAATGAACACGAGCTTGACTCATGAACGTTTGAGTATGTTTGCTATTAGAGGTACAACATATATTATGCCACCATATATTTGTTGTTTGCGAGTATCTGTTGTTCAAGTTAATGCTCGTAAATATAAACTAATGTACAACATATAATATGTCATATGTCTCCTAATACCTTTTTTTTAAGTATAATGTATGAAATATTGTTCTATAATTTGTTATTACCACTTGATATTTTATACATTAACGAGCCGATTCAAGTTAAAAGAGAAAAATATATTTAACGGGTTGAGCTTGAACACTTTGTCCTTT
This sequence comes from Gentiana macrophylla, assembly GCA_026214975.1. Classification (NCBI taxonomy): domain Eukaryota; kingdom Viridiplantae; phylum Streptophyta; class Magnoliopsida; order Gentianales; family Gentianaceae; genus Gentiana; species Gentiana macrophylla. The sequence goes on from CM047816.1 coordinate 95,679,517, forward strand.
ACATGAGTCGAATCCGAACTTAATTTGTTTGTTTATATTAAATGAACGAAATATATATATATATATATATATATTGTCTGTGAGTAACAATTGTTTAAAGTCATGCTCATAGATAAACTAATGTACAACATAATCTTAAGCAAATTAGATGTTATGCCACCATATATTAATCAAATAGAGACCGAGTAATTTAAATGAAATTTTTACAGATGTCTTCTAATGTTCTTTTAAAGTATAATGTATAAAATATTGTTCTATACTTTGTTATTATCACTTGATATTTTATACATTAACAAGCCGATTCAAGTTGGAAGAGTAAAATATGTTTAACGGGCCGAGCTTGAACAGTTTGTCTTTTAAACGAGTCAAATCCGAAAATAATTTATTTATTTATAAAACGAACGATCATAAACAAATTTGAAAGTTAAAACGGTCTTGAGATCGAACAATAAATAATTGTCTCTGATCGTCTCGGCTTGTTAATAGCCGACAAAAGATACAAAACTTTGAAACCCAAATTCCAAGGATCTTATTCAACTAAATTGGGACGAAAGGAAATAATGAGTAAAATCTCATGAATCGGTGATAGCAAAAGTCTATTCTCATCCATTTTAGTATTCCGAAATCATATCCCGCTTAAAAACACAACTTAAACAATAAGTATATGTGAAGAAATTATCAAAATGAGGAGATGAATGTTCCATCTTTTATTGAATCATATGCTGAATACTTATACAAGGCCGTTTGAAAACAAACACTAATGGCTTGTTTGGATTGCGGTAATGAAATAGAATGGAATGTTTTTTTCATTCCATTCTATCGATTTGGCGTGTTTGGAAACCCGGGAATGGAATTTATTTTCATTCCATTAGATTTCCTAAGGAATGGCCGGAATGAAATGAAAAAACCCGGAATAAACCGATCATGTATGAAGTATTTCATCTATGCTATTTTAACTTTTTTTTTTTAAGTTTCATCTATTTTTCTCTTCACCTGCAACCTTTTTAATTTCATCTCTTCATCGACTAAACCTATCATATCATCTATGAAGCACGGACTCGGACACTAACACGATATGACATTAATTTGCGACACACGGCTAATTTCAAAATTTAAGGATATATAACACGTATAATATATATATATATATATATATATATATATATATATATATATATATATATATATTATTAACATTATATAATGTAAATAAGATTCAAAGAAATTTGAATAACTAGAAAATGTAAAATATATAATACGTAAACTCTTTGAAGGTTTAAAATGGATATTCGAATTTATATTGTTCAAAACGAAAAATACGAAAAATGTGATTGTCTTTCGAAATGATACAATTTGTAAAAGATGATTATTTATCAATAAGAAGCATATAAACTAAATACGAAATATTATTTGTTAAATTATAATCAAGATTGAAAATCGTGATTTTTTTAAAAATTATGAAAAAAATTAAATAGAGAAAATTACAAAATTGAAACAAAAATGCGTTCAAAAGTGTCAGGAGTGTCTGCGCCGTGTCAACAACGTGTCGGAGACTAAATTTTTAAATAATATTATTTTAATCAGCCGACACGTGTCGGGACATGTCGGGACGTGTCGTGTCGGAAATATGTCGAACGAGATGTGGAAAAATACCAATTCCATTCCGATGCTAACAAACGTTAGAATGGAATAAAAATGATTCTATTTCATTACCTACCAAACGCAGTAATGGAATGATATCATTATCCTTCAAATATTATGTCATTATCTCTATTCCAATATTTTAAATTTTGATCATTATCCTTGCTTTTCAGCGTAAGTGCTTTGTTGACATGTTTTGCGCATTTTCATAACGACCCATGATTTCGCAAGTAAGATACACATGAATTGTAATTCTTCATATGAATGTCAAATTGTGTCCATTTTTGTAGAAAAAACTCAAAGAAATATAAAGAAGAGACCAAATACGAATATACGATAAGTGAATTATTGTGTGGTGTGAAAACTTAAATAAATCTTTAAAGGTACTTCACTAAATTAAATCTACTTGAGACACTACATCAACATTTATAAATATGAATGTATTACGGTGTTTTTAAGGACAATGATAGATTTAATTAATAATGTCTCTAATGGCCCTAAAATTAACGGCATACTTATAAGATAATAATATGAGTTTTTTTTTAATAATCATATTGCATTTTAAAAGTTGATGTTTTTCAAAAAAAAAAAAAGTTGATGTTAATATATTTATTCCAATGCACTATTGCAAGATGTAGTTCGATCATAAGATTTTTTTTAAGGAAAACATAGTCTTTTTAAACATAGGTGACGAATATATAGTAGTAATAGAACAAATAATAATATTTATTTTTTCATGAAATCAATAATAATAGTAATTTTTCAGTTGCACAAATAATTGCATTGGGAAGGGAATAATGGGTAATTCTGCTATATAGAACCCCTTATTAAGCCGTAGTCAGGACGAAATTATTCACATGACAAACAATCAACATAGTTTTATTTTTTCTACATATGACAGTCATCCGACATTTCGTTATAATAGTGACTCCCTGCATCAGAATTACCCGAAAATAATGCACGCTGTTTTGCTTTTGGGAAGGAGGACGACCCGTGAATGTAACTTTTACATAATGTTTTATAGTTCTATCATTTTTTCCTTTTTTTAAAAATTTAACTTTTCCAGACATGTGTTTCATGATCATACGGTGATAATTATTCGTCTCGGTCTGAATATTATTCGCATTTATCTTTGTTTTTTTTATTTGTTTTCATTCGGTATACGATATGTGAATAAAATTGTCAAGTTCGAATTCCTTTCGTTTATTGCTACTGCAGGTTCACGTTCTAAATAGATTATAAGAAACAGAAAGTTAAGCAAACCAGTACTATTTTTCAACAAATCACAAATAATAGTTATACAGTAAAGAATAAGTAGTGATATGAGTACAACTATTGTGTCACAACGAATGACACAACACTCATCTGCACATTTAATCAAGATGGGTTTAAATCATGATTAATTTAAAATAATAATGATCAACGGTGTAGATGATCGTTGTGTCACAACGATTATGCCATATCATTAGTCATAAAAGAATTCCGTATACGTAGTAAGTGATCTCAAGTTTCCTTTTGCATCCGGTTTTCTTAAAAACTTTAATCATGTGTCCATTGATCTCTTTTTTGAGGGAGCATCTTTTAAGTTTCAATAAAAGATTTAGTTTATTAATTTATTAAAAAAACATATACCTAATATTGTGTATTGTTTTCGTAAGTATTAAGAATATGATTAGTTACGTCGTTACAAATTTTGAACAAAGATCTAAAATATCCATTGACTAACATTAACTTAATAAATGTAAAATAATAAAAAGTGATTTGGTGGATAAAAAAATGAAGGGCAAGATAAGGCAACATCTAAAATATCCATTGACTAACATTAATTTTAATGTAAAATAATAATAAAAAGTGATTAGATGGATAAAAAGAATGAAGGGCAAGATAAGGAAAAATGTAATATACTACTCCTTCCGTTTCAATTTATTTGAGACATTTTGAAACTCACAATATTTAATGAAACATTATTTATTAGTTTTTCTAGTTATTAAAAACATGATTATTTTACAATTATGTCATTCTTTTATTGTTTATAAAATTCTTAATAAATGTAGTTATGTAGACATTTTTTGAATTTAAGAAGAAACTTTTAATCAAAATTTAGTTATGAAACTTATTTTGGGATATCCAAAAAATAGAATAAGTCTCAAACAATTTGGGACGGAGGGAGTATGATTTAGTGGTTTACATGTAATTTAATTTAGACCTATATATAGTACCGTAACGTTTTAGTGGAGTTATGTAAAAATTACTCCAAAAGCATACATTGTAGAAAGATGGTTTAATTGCGTTAATTTTTCACTCAAAAACAAATCCTTAATTTTCTGTAAAAAATACAAAAAAATTAAAAAACTAGAATAGGCTGTGCCCTTATTTCATAGATATAAATGCATAGGACAGCTTTTGTTGTACCAACATTTTGGCATTTGTGCAAGTCAATAATGTGATACATTATTGAACGGGTAATTCTTATATGAAGAGGATATTTGAGGAGTAAGTGACGTGGATGATTTTGGACCATACAGTTTTAGACCAAATTCAAACTGTGTGGTTCAGAATCATCCATATGTATCCACGGTGTAAATGGAGTGACTAGGAAAGAATAACCATGATTGAACACATTTAATTTTTAAGGAATGAAACAAGCAGATTTTTTTCACTTTGGATTCCTGCCAAAAAAGAAAAAGTTGCTGGTGATGTAGCCAATCTTTTGTACGTATGATCACGCATTTCAAATGATCTGTATCGTTTTTGTTTTTATTTCGAGTCCTGTCATTTTTTCTTATATATTCCTTTAATTTTTTCAGACATGTGTTTGAGTACTTGCTTGTACTCTCAAGTCTCAACACATAATTGGTGTATTCAAAATTTAGAAGGAACTGAAGAGAATAAATGTACAAATGAGTGAGTTGGCATTTTCTATTGTTGTGATTGGTTGTGGTGACATCACTTAGATTCTTCTAGATGTAATAGTCAAAGTGTATATATGGTTGACAGTTGTAAAATTAGAAAGAAGTTGAATAACACTCCAAGATATTTTTCTGCTCTGTTTTGCTTCTTTCTTCTTCCTGCTTTGTTTTTCTTCATCTTCTTCATGGTATCAGAGCAAATCCGCTGCTGATTTTCCGCCGATTCTTCTTGTTTCTTGCTTTCTTCTTCAAATTCATAGCTCAATTTCTCTTCGAAATGGCTCAGAATCAGAATCTACATGCAGACATTATTACACCATCTCATCCTTTATACCTTCATCCAAATGAAAATCCTTCGATTGTGTTAGTTCAACCACCGCTCTCTGAGAAGAATTACCATGGTTGGAGCAGAGCTATGCATATGGCATTACTATCGAAGAACAAGCTTGGTATGGTAGATGGAACAATTCCAATGCCGATGAATGATGACCGATTGCAAGGTATTTGGATTCAAGTTAACAATATGGTTCTCTCATGGATTTTAAACTCAGTAATTCCACCGATTGCACAAAGTGTAATGTGGTCGAACACAGCTAGAGAAGTTTGGAATGAATTACGTGTTCGTTTTCAACCTGGAGATTCTTTCGAGTTCTTTGATATCCAAGAGGATGTGTTTGCTCTAAAGCAAGGTACTAATACTGTAACTGAATTTTACACAAAATTGAAGATCCTTTGGGAAGAATCTACTATGATTAGACCTATACCTGTTTGTCCTTGTGGTCACAATAATCAGGTTTTTCGAAATTACATAGAAGGCGATTATGTAATTCGTTTCATAAGAGGTTTAAATGAAGCTTTTGAGCTGTTAAGTCTAAGGTGTTTCGATGCAACCTCTACCGACATCAATGAAGCATTTGCTATAGCGATTAAGTTTGAAAGATGATTCAAAGATGGAAATGAGCATGTTGTTGCTCCAATGGCTATGCAGCAGTCATATCAGGGTAACTATGTCAAACAACAACCACCTAGACGTTCTATGATTACTCAAAATGCTGTTCCTACTGGTTATATACAGGATAGTGGAAACAGGAAGTTTATGCAATGTACTTACTGCAACAGACAAGGTCATACTGAAGATAAATGTTATAGAAAGCATGGTTTTCCTCCAAATTTCAGACCAAAGAGACAAGCTAATATGGTTCAGAATGAATATGAAGAATCAGAGGGAGGTTCTTCAGCTATTGTTCCACCAACAGATACTTATGAAGGAGGATCATCTGTTTTTACTCCTGAACAATGTAGAGAAATGATGAAATTGTTTCAATCTTTTCAAATGCAGGCTGCAGGACCATCAAATATTCATACTCAAATGCAAGGGAATGTTAATTCTCCACATCAGGTTTCAGCTGCCATTTTGAATGCTGATTTTTCTCAGAAGGATAAAGGTAATGTCTCTCAGTCATGTTTAATAGATTGGATTTTGGATTCAGGTGCCACTGATCATGTAGCCTATTCTCTATCTGTTTTCACACATTATACTGCTGTCTCAGGCAAAAGCATTCATTTGCCTAATGGTCAAGATGTTCCTATCACACATATTGGTACTGTACATCTAAATTCTGACCTTATCCTATCCAATGTGCTTTGTGTTCCTTCATTTTCTTTCAACCTGCTATCCCTCAGTACTTTAGTTAGAGATCCTAAATATTGTGTGGTTTTTCACTCTTGTACTTGTCTTATTCAGGACATGAGGACTTTGAAAGTGATTGGTACAGCTAAAGACTCTTATGGCTTGTATCATCTATCTGCTACATACAAAAATCTGTCATCTACTTCCTGTCCTTCTTCTAGACACAATCTTCATATGGCTTCTGTTATTCAACCATCCAGTCCTCCTCAATCTGCTGGCACCACTTCTTCTTCCTCTTCATGGCTTTGGCATTGCAGGCTGGGCCATCTTTCAAATAAAAGACTCCAGTTAATCAAAGAGAATAATGCTGCTGTTTGTACTCCTCTAGATATACATTGCCCCATCTGTCCTCTAGCTAAACAACATAGACTTCCTTTTCCATTAAGCAGTAGCATTTCTGTTTCTTGTTTTGATATTGTTCATTTGGATATTTGGGGGCCTTATAAACAGCCCACCATTCAAAATCAAAGATATTTTCTTACTATTGTGGATGATCATTCTAGATATTGTTGGATTTTCTTGATGCAACTCAAATCTGAAGTCAAACAGCTAATAAAAAACTTTTATGAAATGATACTTACTCAGTTTGGCCTCAAAATTAAATGCTTTAGAACTGACAATGGCAAAGAATTTGATCTTACTGAATTTTACCAAGAAAAAGGCATTATTCATCAACAAAGTGTGAGGCATACACCCCAACAAAATGGGATTGTGGAAAGAAAACATCAACATCTTTTGGCTGTTGCTAGGAGTCTTAGAATACAATCCAATCTTCCTTTAGAATATTGGGGATTCTGTGTCAAACACGCTGCCTTCATCATCAATCAATTACCTACTCCTCTTCTAAATCATACATCTCCATACAAAAAACTTTTGCATAAAGATCCCTCTTATAGTGATCTAAAAGTCTTTGGTTGTCTTGCCTATGCTACTATTACAGATCTCGCAAAAACAAAATTTGATCCTAGAGCAAAACCTTTGCACATTATCTAGGCAATTCCAAGATTTCCAAAGCCAAAGATCCTTCTTGATCTACATACCAAAGACATATTTTTATCAAGAGATGTGGTTTTTCATGAACACATTTTTCCCTTCATATCATCTGTTGCAAAACTCACATCATCTTCTTATTTTCCATCTTCCATCAATCATACTTTGGATCCTGATTTCATAACCCCAACTTACTCCAATCCTTCCACACAATTGTCCTCTTCACCCTCACCATCTTCACCAACCTTCCCATCCTCACCATCTTCACCAACCTTCCCATCCTCACCTATATCTACATCTAATACTTCTCCATCCCCACCTACTATATCTCCTGAGCATGGTAATCCATCTTCCTCTGATCTTCCTCCTGTAACTACTAGGCAATCTTCAAGAGTCAGAAATCCACCACAATGGCTACAACAGTATCATACCAGCCTTCTTTCTTCATCTCACTCCATTCCTTCATCCTCAACCTATCCTCTTCATGAAGTTCTGACCTATGATCATTTGACACCTAATTATAAATCCTATGTATTACATATGACTGTTGTTGCAGAACCTAAGTCCTATTCTGAGGCATCTCAAGTACCAGAATGGCAAGCTGCTATGCAGGCAGAAATAGATGCCCTAGAAAGGAATCATACTTGGATTTTGGTTGATTTACCCCCACAGAAAGTTCCCATTGGTTGCAAATGGGTTTTCAGAGTCAAACATAAAGCAGATGGAACAGTGGAAAGGTATAAAGCAAGGTTGGTGGCAAAGGGCTATACTCAACAATTGGGGATAGACTATCAAGATACCTTTAGTCCTGTTGCCAAAATGACCACAATCAGACTTCTCCTTGCAGTGGCAGTCTCTAGAAATTGGATATTAGAACAGCTGGACATCAACAATGCTTTTCTTCATGGAGAACTTAATGAAGAAGTTTACATGTTGCCACCTCCAGGGTTTCCAACTAACAAAGTATGTAAGCTACAGAAGTCTTTGTATGGTTTAAAACAGGCAAGTAGGCAGTGGAACATCAAACTAACTTCTGCACTCATTCATCAGGGGTACACACAGTCTCATCATGATCACAGTTTGTTCATAAAGCATTCAGCTACCTCTTTTACTGCTTTACTAGTATATGTTGATGATGTGGTTATAGCCAGCAGTGACAGAACTGAAGTTGATTCCATTAAAGATTTCCTTCATCATACATTTCAAATTAAGGATCTTGGACCTCTTAAATATTTTTTGGGCATTGAGGTGGCTAGGTCCAAGGAGGGGCTCATACTGAATCAAAGGAAATATGCTCTAGAATTTTTGGAACAACAAGGTCTCTTAGGATCAAAACCAAACTACAAGTCCCATGGATAGTTCTCAAAAATTAACACATCAAGATTCATAATTATTACCAAGTAACACTCTGTACAGAAGTCTGGTTGGTAAGTTGTTATACTTAACCATAACAAGACCGGATATTTCTTTTGCAACACAACAACTTAGTCAATTTCTTGATGCTCCAACTGTCAATCATATGAAAGCAGCACAAAGACTCCTTAGATATGTAAAAGGAAGTCCAGGTCAAGGTATCAAATTTCTTGCAAATAATGAACTGAATTTGAAGGCTTTTTCGACTACGATTCAGGCGGGATGTGAGGAAACAAGAAGATCTGTGACTGGATTTTGTATATTTCTTGGGCAATCCTTAATATCTTGGAAGTCAAAAAAGCAAACCACAGTGTCTAAGAGTAGTTCAGAGGCAGAGTACAGGTCAATGGCTGCAACAACTTGTGAAGTACAATGGATTCTGTATCTACTGAATGATTTGCAGGTTAAGCATGATAAAGTCGTGCCCTTTGTTTTGTGACAATAGCGATCTTTGTGTATATAGCGAGAAAATCCAGTGTTCCATGAGAGAACTAAACACATAGAAATAGACTGTCACATTGTGAGGGAGAAATTCTTGAAAGGAGTTATCAAGCCATTGCCTATAAGATCAGAGTTACAGCTGGCTGATATGTTTACCAAGGCATTGGATAGCATCAAGTTGAGACAACTGATGAATAATCTGGGATTATGCAACATATATGCAAGGTCAGGTTTGAGGGGGGCTGAAGAGAATAAATGTACAAATGAGTGAGTTGGCATTTTCTATTGTTGTGATTGGTTGTGGTGACATCACTTAGATTCTTTAGATGTAATAGTCAAAGTGTATATATGGTTGTGATTGTAAAATTAGAAAGAAGTTGAATAACACTCCAAGATATTTTTCTGCTCTGTTTTGCTTCTTTCTTCTTCCTGCTTTGTTTTTCTTCATCTTCTTCAGGAACTATTAATTGTACAACATCGATATTATAAAATAACCTAACTATTATGAACTACGTATAAATCAAATTTTTATAGGTATATTGTGATAATCGATTTTCTTAGAAAGCCGGGTTTTGATTTCGAAACCAACTTTCAGAAGTTTGATTCAGTCTGAGGTATTATAGGTGTGGTGCGTCGGTAAAATCACCGTGGTGTAAATAAATGATAAATTAATAGCCTTTTCGGTGGATGGATTTTCCCTCATAACTCCATATTGAGTGGTTTGACCCGTGGAGTAATTTGGATTACACAGTTTAAATCAAGTTTAAAAACTGACGGTCTCAATTGTGCCACGTAATCACTCTTCAAATGTGAGGAACTGCCTAAACTGGATTTAAAATGTACAATCCATTATTACTCCACGGGTCAGTCACTCCATGTGGAGTTGACACGGAAAAATCGCCCATTTTTTTCATGGTTGTCTCTGTTCAGTGTGGAGACAATATTTACGCTTATAAATATTCATGTTTTTAAGTATAATTAGTAAAACCACTAAAAAAACAAATTAGACACACAGATGGGTACAAGCATAATCTTAATCGAATGTGAAAATAAAACCCAATAAAATATGGATCACTCTGTTGATTCGGACGATTAATTGAAATGTATAATAAGTTTCACGTGCCGTTCTATCAGGGGCTCACTAAGTAGGGAGCGCTTACGTGGCGAGATCTGGACCATGCTTGATTTCACGAGGTGGAATCTGCGGTCACGTGTGTGGAAATTGTGTTGTCAGGATCTTTATCAGCGTAAACAGCTTCACTAATAAGTGAAATTCCAAGATAATTTTCCTAAGTTCATACATGTCACTTTGAATTATTTATTAAATGTATATTTGGATGGAGAATAAAAGTAGAAAAGGAAACTGAATAAAAACGTTGCAGTTTTAGAAGGCATAGGGTAAGGGGAGTAGGGTTAGTGGAGTAGTATACTCCGTGCCAAATGAGAGGAGGATTGCATGTTCTTGCTAAGTGTGAAGATCTACGAGATAACGACGTTTCAATCTTGTACTTATACGCATTGCTGCACATTTTTCCGACATGATATTTGGCCGACGCCTTTTGATACGTGTTTGTCATGTGTCCGACACGCGTCGGTTAAATAAAGAAAAATTATATATATTTTAATACCCGACATGTTGTTGACATCCCACGACACAATTTCGATACTCCCGATATATACCCTTAAACACGAATTTTTTAATCTGTTTTTTCTCATTTCATAAAGATTTTAAGCTTTGGGATGTGGATCGATTAAGAACGGAAAAAAATAGTTATCCATTAGCAACTCTCTACCTTAAGAAAGTAGTCTCGCATCAAATATTCTCAACATTGATTATAATTTGGCAAGTAATATGTTGTAACCACGTGGAGATTGAATAACTATTTTACACATTCAACGAGTTTATGTATTACATACCTTACTTGGTCTAGTTTTGTTGATTTCTTTGAATGTTATATACATAATCTAATACTAATGTTTATATATTTATTTATTTTTAACACATCATGTGTCTTTTAAATTTTGAAATTAGACATGTCTTTGTTTCCATGTCGTGCGACGTGTGTATGTATCCGTATCCACATACATACTACATAATTTGTGGCTTGATTTTTTTTTAAAGAAACTGTTATTTGTATCATTCTAAATTTATTATATATTACATCTTTCATATGTCATATTAGAAATGTTTTTCTACCAAAAACCGACTTCTAGTAAGTTTAATGTAAGAATCGACATGAAAGTCAGTTTTGGCTCAATAAATCGACTCTCAGAATATTAATTGAGTATAATGCACCGATAAACTTGTAATGGTGTTGTTAAAAAAAAAAAAAAAAACCTTGTAATGGTGTATATAAAACCTCCGTCCCTGGGACATAGCCTAGCGGTAAATGACTTGATTGCCTTAAAATGACAGTTGGACCTTAAACTTGAGTATAGAGGTTCGAACCCCGTAAATGAGAGACTTTTTTTTTCTTCAGTTTTTTGGTATAATAACAAATCCATTACTCTGAGTCAATTGGTTACCTAATTAACATCTCCACTCATTTCGAAAGACAAAAGGTAGGGACCCATCTCCACTAATTCCGAAATACAGGAGGTAGGGTCTCTGGTGGTGAGGGTTCAACCTTATATTTTTTTAAATAAAACCTCCAAATTTAAGAGTAATGATACGGGCACAACAGTTGTATTACAACGAATGCCACAACGGTAATGTGCACCGTTGATCGTGTTAGATTTACATGTGATCAATTTAGACACATTATTATCAACGGTACGGATCACCGTAGTGGCACTCGTTGTGGCACGATCGTTGTGCCCGTATTATTACTCCAAATTTAAACTGTACATTGATAGACCTTTTATTTGTGCGATGTATGCTCTTTTTTATGGAAAGTTCTTCTATCATGAGTTCAATTGAGTAGTAAATGTGGATGAATCTGGATCACACAGTTTCAACAAAAATTCAAACTGTGTGGTTCAGAATCTTTCACGTGTGTCTACGGTGCAAATGAAGTGACTAGAAACGAATTACCCCTTAAAAGGAGGTTTTAAGTGGTGATTCTATATGTAGGCGAGAAGAATGATCATGTCCGCACAATTTATATCCAGGATATAACCGTGTTGTTCTGATTATCTCACGTGTCACTTCACTCCATATAGTGTAATTAACTAAATATTTCCCATTATTTAAGTTACTCAAATGGTAGGGGTGCTTTCGATAGCTAAATGCTTATATAGAGGGTCTCACAAGTCATTATAGCAATTTACAACAAATTCATTACGGCAGATTTATGAATTTTTTCCAGTGTTGTCACCAGATTGTAATACTATATTTTTTATCTAAAATTTTGTTTCGGTGGGTTTCCAGAGCCTAAAACTATATTTTTTAACAACAAAACGATATTTTTTAATAACAAAATCATTATAACGTTTGAAAGTATGGCCACACAGATCCGCCGGTGGCCATGTGCAATGTACTACAAAGTCATTATAACGTTTGAAAGTATGGTATGAGTGCCTTGGGAAGCATATGCTTACATAAGGACTAACAAGTCATTATAATCAGATTTTGAAATACAAGTGTAAAGTCAACATAAGAAAAACAGTAGAATGATCATCCTTATATAAGTGTGAGACATAAAAACCTTGTCAACTCGGGTTAGTGCTTTTAGACCAAGTGTAGACGGCGGTCTAAGCAGTTGACCGGACAATTTATGACTTATTTAGCGCTACCAGGTCCGCGGTCTAGGGACGTTACAGGTCTGGGGGCGTTACAGCAAGTAATAAATTAGGTGTATTGTAGTAACTATTGAAGTAAATAATTACCGGTCTTACGTAATTATCAATCATTCAAGAGTGTGTTGTGAATTTTGTTGTGGTTATTTTTTATGGCACTATCAATGTTCTTTAATTTTGGATTACATCGAACGGTTAAAATTCATATTTAAAACCGACAATTATGACGATCAATTGAATATACGCGTTAAAACATACCGTATAACCTTGATAAATGAATACCCACAGGACCAGAAAAAATATTCGTTTAGTGAGGTTATTCATTTATCGAACATTATTTTAAGCCTATTTGCCCAAGTCGGGACCAGTGAAAATTATTCATTTGACGAGTTTATTCATCTATCGAGGTTATATTATTCGATGGTCTTTAATTTTGGATTACATCGAACAGTTGAAATTCATATTTAAAACCGACAATTATGACAATCAATTGAATATACGCATTAAAACATACGGTATAAATTGATAAATGAATACCCACAAGACCAGAAAAAAAATATTCGTTTAGTAAGGTTATTCATTTATCGAACATTATTTTAAGCCTATTTGCCCAAGTCGGGACCAGTGAAAATTATTCATTTGACGAGTTTATTCATTTATCGAATATTCATTATTGTACTGGTGATGAAACGAATAGTTAAAACCTGTACAAAATTACTACTAAAAAACCTGTACAAATTTATAAAATAGGTGAAATCCATGATTAAAACGAATATTTATAAAATACATTTGAAAATTAAAAGAAAATTTGTTTCCTAAAAAAGTTGGATTAAATAATTAAAATACACACGACAAGATGAGAGAGATGTGATTTTTTATAATTAACATTAATTTATTTTAGAGTAATGATACGGGCACAACGGTTGTACCACAACGAGTGGCACAACGGTAATCTGCAACGTTGATCATTTGTATTTGCATCTAATCATATTAGACACATTATTATCAACGGTGCAAGTCACCGTTGTGTCACTCGTTGTGGCACAACCGTTGTGCCCGTATCATTACTCTATATTTTAATGCGTAAAGTAAAAAGAATATTTTTACCATAAAATATAAACTAGACAGCTTGAGATCACCCGTCTAAGTTGTGGGTCTAATTGTTAAACAAATCGCAAACGTACGGAGCTGTGTCATGTTTCGTATGGGAGCCTATAGAATTAGATGTACCTAACGGGTATAAGAGCATTTGTGGCAAAAGTTTTATATGATGCTCTATTCTTGAGATGAAGATAAGTTAACTTAAATAACCCCCACAACAGAGTCTTTATCCTTATTTATTTTTAGAGATATAAACTGTGCATCCCTATATTTGAGGATGCACCGTTCACATCCCTAAATATATTTGATTATAAAAAATTATAGGGATAATGATAGGGTTGCTATTGAAGTGAAATAATAAATATTTAATGTGTATGAATAGAGTTGTGAAGTATAATATATATTATTTAATAGTATTTGAAATTTATAGAGATGAGGATAAGATGATGCTGTAGAGTATTTTGAATTGAGATATACTAAAATAAAGATATGTATTATTTTATATTATTTTAGGGGAAAAGTATGGTGTTTCTGATGTGAATGCCCTAAGAGCATTAATTAAAGTCCCTCACCATCTTTTATCTCCACAATAGGGTTAAAATGTAGAGATACAACAAAAAATAAACTCCAACAGCCTCCTCATCCCATCTACAATAGGAACCATGAACAGTGTCACCCTAAATGGAGGGTGGTATTGTAGCTCACCCTACATATTTTTTATTCATTCTTTCTCTCTTTCTCACAAAAATTAATTTTGAAAAAGTTGTTATAGACAGAGAATGAATATTTTAATACTGTAAGGATAAATATAGGAAACCTGATGTAGAATACTGTGAATTTAATTAATTACAGTAAAGTAGAGATATATATTTTTTTAATAGTTTTTTTTTTGGATAGAGATAGTGAATTTGATGCTGAAACTCTATGGACAAAAGAGATTGAGAATAGCCCTGGACTTACTGTGAGCCCAAAAATTTAATGGAAAAAATAAGAAAAATTGATAGGACTCGTGAAGTACCAATTATGAAAGGGAAGTTATTGTGTGGAGATGGATTTTGTGATGAAGTGACGGGTGAAACAATCAGAACCACACAGTTTAAAGACAGAATAAAACTGTGAGGTGCGTATGTTTTCATACGGTGTCTCCACACGTGTGAAGACATCACACAAGAACCTCCCATCATGAAACACATTTTCTGGAAAGTTTAGTGGAGAAAGAAGAAAACGTGGATAGGACTAGACAACTTTAGATAAAAAAGGGGAGATACTTGTGTGGTGTCTACACAAGTGTGGAGACACCGTTGTGGAGACACCATAACCACACACTTTCATTCTGTATTTAAACTGTGTGGTTCTGATCGTTTCACCCGTCACTTCACCCCAAATTCCCTCACCACACAATAATGGACTTTGTACTACTAGACTGTCCTCCTCTGTTTGATGAGATGCAAAATTATTGATGGTACAAGGCTACAAGCATGGACTTTGTACCAGAAATTGAAAAATCAGGTTGTGGCAGGCCTGACACTTGCAAATCAACTCATGCGTTTTCTGACATAGAAAATCAGGTAAACGTAAGGATCCTTACATCCAAACGTAAGGAAATTCAAACCAAATCTCATACAAAAATCACTCAACACAGATTCCTTACGTTTAAACGTAGAGAAATTCTTGTCCATTCAAATTTTTTTTAATATTTTGTTGACATTCTTCTCCGACTGGAATATGTGGTTTTCATACGCCGGTAATTTCTTCTCCGCCATTTATTCTTCAAGCTCAGCAAATCCATGAGAGTGTTATAATTAGAAACAGAGAAATTTATGTTAAATAGAATAAATTAAATAAATTTGAGAAACAGAGAAAGAAACACTTCACAGTAGAGAAAAAAAAACACTTCACAGATCTTTTTTTCTTAAAAAGAATAATATTTAGAGAAGTGATGTAGGGATAAAATTAAATAATAATCATTATAATTTGTTGAGTGTTCATAATTTTATTTTATTTTTTTAAAATTACAAGATTTTTTATAGCAAAAAAAAAATTTATCTTGCAAGATTTTGCTTACAAATGTTAAATAACAAAATGTCAATAAAATATAAAATAAAAAAAATTACATGGACAAAAATTTCTTTACATTTAAACGTAGAGATCATTACGTTTAAACGTAATGATTCTCGACGTTTAAACGTAAGTGTTATAAAACGGATGGAGATAACTTCGGATGCAAGAAACAGAAACAGATGCAATCAAACGTAAATAATCAAAGGAGATAACAGAAACAAGAAGAACACAGATTTAACGTGGAAAACCCCTCAGTGGGAGAGGTAAAAAACCACGGGCAGAAAAGAGATATTTTATTATGCCTTTGAATTTTCTGATTTCAACACACACGTAGACAATGAGACAACAAGATGTATTTATAGGCACAAATCCACTAAACCCTAGCAGCGCAAGGAATCTTTGTATCGATGCACCATAAATACCCTACATGTGTCCTCCTTTTAATGACACCGTATAGTCAGCCACATCCACATGTAATTATCGGATGTGGGACCTGCAGATCAAGTACTCGTGCCAGACCATCACCCTGCTGATAGTTACCCTGCCGATGAAGCTCGATGAGACTCCACCCATCGATGCACGTAATCGAATACTTCTCGGTGACCATCACTCAATTTGAGTCTTGATTGGTTCCACCAAAATGTAGAGTTTAAGTCACTTTCTTGACAAATCTCCACCTTGACTTCAACTCTCCCAGAGTCAAAGCATTGCATAACCGGATGTACTTGTACCGGATGCATTCGTCAATGCCGGATGTACACATGCGGACTATCTCCACAGCGCATCCACTCCATGACCGCGCCTCGGTAGAGTTTCCGAGAAGCAGATTATAAGCTTTGAATATTGGTAAGTTCGAGACAAAGTGGAACTTACTCTCTTTGAATGGTTTAGTGAACATATCGCCAGGATTCTCCTTTGTGCCAATCTTCTTCACCACAACCTCTTCTCATTCCTCAAGAAATGATACGACATCAATATGCTTGGTTCTCTCATGATGAACCCGATCCTCGGCTAAACATATTGCACTTAGATCGTCACAATATATCTCGGCTGATCCTGATGCAACCCCAAATCACCGACTAGCCCTTCAACGGATACCTCCTTATTTGCTTGATAAGAGCCATATATATTACCTTCAGAGTTGATAAGGCTATCAGTAACTGAAGAGTAGCTTCACGGTGACCACAACGCATTTCCCAATGTAAACACATAACCAGTCATTGATTTTCTCATGCATCAACATCTCTGCGATAATCAACATCACAAGAGCTCTGTGACCATACCAAGATCACCTCCATAAATGAGACCAATATCGGTTGTGCACTCTCTGTACTGAATATCCTTTTTATGACTTTCCGTTGTTCCTTTCAAGGTTGAGCCATGAACCAGGATCCAGGCCTAGGCAAACCATGGCATACATTAGATCGCCAATTTGCACTAGCATAGGGAACTTTGACATATAATCCTTCTTCTTGGTGGATTGTGAAGCATAAGCAGACAAATGAACATTTGATGCCATAGGAGTATCTATTGGTTTTTGCAAAGAGACATCCCAAACTTGGCCAATATCTTCGCACACATAACCTCTTTGAGACAAGAATAATTTCTTTCGACTTCTATCTCTCCAGATCTCCATCCCCAAGATTTTCTTGGTCGCACTCCAAATCCCTTCATCTCTCGAGATCTCCATCCCAAGATTTTCTTGCATTTGCACCCAAATCCTTCATTTCAAATTCGGCACTAAGAATGTTCTTGAGTTTTGAATATCAGACTTCCTTGCAGCAGCAATCAACATGTCATCCACATACAAAACAAGATAGATATATGATCCATCTTTCAGCAGACTGTGGTATACACAACAGTCATAAGGACTTCTGTTGTAACCTCTTGAAGTATAAAGCTCATCAAACCTTTTATACCACTGCCTTGGAGCTTGCTTCAAACCATACAAAGATTTCTTCAACTTGCAAACATAATTTTCCTTTCCAGGAACTTGAAAACCCTCAGGTTGTGTCATGTATATCTCCTTATCCACCTCACCATGTAGAAAAGCAGTTTTCACATCTAATTGCTCCAGATTCGAGATCTCTTTGTGCCACCATTGCTAAGTTTGTTTGACTAATTACCAAGTCGATTCTTCAACAATGACTCCATTTCATCTCCTATGGCAAAGATGCCTTTGGGATGCTTCAGACATATCACTTTGCTTCCTGTAAGTAGTAGGTTCAACAACCTCTCGCTTCTTCCCGACAACTTGGAGTTTATATCCACCAAATCATCATACCCATATCTCCTGGAGGTATCCCAACATTAGATCTTCTAGGCTCTTTGGCGGTAGACTCTGGCGATCAATGTTTGTATGACGCCTCTTTGAGGTCTCGATGGTGGCTTGGATCGATTCTCGGTTCATTATCCGGATCAAGATTATAGTGTTGATTTGGATCCACCGATTGTTGTATATCGTAGACTCCACCTGAAGCTCCACCTGTTTCTCAACACTATCGATTCAAAGATCTGGTTTTTGGACTCGGTGAGACCTCCCCACCGATGAGTTTAACATAGAATTTTCATCAAACACAACGTCCCTGCCGAGGATTACTCGGACTCTGCGATGACCAAATTCTATATCCCTTCACTCCATCACCATACCCCACAAACACTCCCTTCTTGGCTCTTGGCTCAACTTCCCTTCACTAACATGATAGTAAGTTTTGACTCCCAAAACCCTTAGAATCGAGTAGTCGGCGAGGCTTGCGACCACATCTCAAATGGTGTCTTGAGATTGATTCTGTGTGAGGACTCTGTTGATTAAGTAGCAAGTCGTCTTAATGACCTCGCCCAAAATCTCCTTGATAAACCAACTTGAGAAAGCATACATCTTGCCTCTCCGGTAGAGTTTGATTCATCTTTTCACCACACCATTCTCAACGAGGTGTATTCCTACATGATGATGATGTCGGCAATACCCTTAGTTGCACAAAATGAATCAAAATCCGTCCCAAGAAAATTCAGACCATTATCCGCACGAAGCTTCTTGATTTTCTTGCCCACTGATTCTCCACTAGGGCCTTCCAACGCTTAAAGTTATTGAATGCATCACTTTTGTTCTTCATCATCACCACCCAAGTCATCCTTGAATAGTCATCTATGAATGACACAAAATATCTGTGACCACCCAATGACTCAACTTTTGATGGACCCCAGCAGTCTGAATGGATATAATCAAGTGATGCCCTTGTGTTGTGTAGCCCGGCTGAGAACTTACTTCTGTGCAATTTCCCAAACACACAATGTTCACAAAAGTCCAGATTCTTGACCTTATATCCCTCAAGAAAACCTGCTGAAGAAAGAACCTGCATACCCCTTTCACCCATGTGACCAAGTCTCATGTGCACACACTGTAGTCTCGCTGAGATCAGTGAATCTTGAGGATGCAACAACGGCGAGAAAGCAGATCTGATGAGATCCTTGTAATATATATAAGGTTCCCCTCTTGATGCCTTTGAGGACTACAACTAAGTCTTTGAAAACATTCAACTGTCCACCTTCACCCTTGAAGTTGAACCCCTTGCTGTCCAGAAGACTGAGAGATACCAAATTCTTGGTCATCTGTGGAACATGTCTTACATCCTTCAGTGTACAGAATTTACCATCCTCTGTCCATAACTTTACTGAGCCAATTCCCACAACTTTGCAAACCTTGTTGTTGGCCATATAGATTTGACCACCATCTATCTGCTCATAAGTAGAAAACCACTCCCTGTTTGGACAAATATGGTAGGATGCTCCAGAATCAAGTATCCACACATCATTGTGGTGTGTAGAATCCCCTACAACTAGAACCAGATCCTCACCAGATTGCTCAGTAGCCAAAGCTGCTGTGCCAGAATTGCCTTCCTGCTGTTTCTTCTTCCTTGGACAATTGGACTTCCAATGTCCCTGCTCCTTACAATAATTACAGACATTAGTAGACTTAGGACCTTTGGATCCAGACTTTTTTTTCTTCTTCTGTCCATATCCTTTTCCACTATTACTGCTAGCTACTAGCCCAAGAGCCTGACTGATCGTCTCTGTCCCAAAGACCTTGTGTCTAAGCTCCCCTGGCATGTGTAAGGACTCACATCCTCTAAAGCTCTTTGTATCCTTTCCAACTATGAAAGATCGCACAAAGTTTTCATATGATGCCGGTAATGACACCAACAGGATTTAGGGTGCATCTTCATCTTCAATTTTAACATCAATATTCCTTAAATCAAGCAATATTGTGTTTGGTGGTCCAGATGTTCCTCGGTGGACTCCCTTCATGCATCTTCAAACCGAACAACCTCTGTTTCAACAACAACTTGTTGGTCGGTGACTTGGTCATATCTGAGGCTTTCAAGCTTCTTCCACAACTTGGTGCGGTGTCTTCCTCAAAGAACCTCGGTGATAACATCATCGATAAGCACAACATGATGGTTGAATGTGCTTTCTCTTCCAGACTGGCATAATCTGCTGCACTTGTATTTGGTTTGTCAGATAAAGGATTCCACAAACCCTGTTGTTTCAACAGTGCATGCATCTTGATTTGCCACAGACCAAAACTATTCCTTCCTGTAAATTTATCGATTTTTACGTTTACTGCTGACATCTTTTCTTACTAAAGATCACAACTTTATCACAGATCCTAGCACCTTGCTGAAGGCCTTGGTGAAGATAAAGTTGATCGTACAGATTGTTTTCTCCAGAACCTGGCTCTGATACCACTTGTTATAAAACGGATGGAGATAACTTCGGATGCAAGAAACAGAAATAGATGCAATCAAACGTAAATAATCAAAGGAGATAACAGAAACAAGAAGAACACAGATTTAACGTGGAAAACCCCTCGATTGGGAGAGGTAAAACCACGGGCGTAAAAGAGATATTTTATTATGCCTTTGAATTTTCTGATTTCAACACACACGACAATGAGACAACAATCTGTATTTATAGGCACAAATCCCTAAACCCTAGCCGCAAGAAATCTTTGTCTGATGCACCATAAATACCCCTACACGTGTCCTCCTTTTAATGACATGTATAGTCGTCACATAATGAAATTATCGGATGTGGGACCTGCTTGTATCGAGACTCGGTGAGACCATCACTCCGCCGATAGTTACCTGCCTTGTGAAGCTCGATGAGACTCCACCCTCGATGCACATAACTGAATACACTTCTCAGCTGACCATCACTCAGCCGAGTCTTCAGATTGGTTCCACCAAAATGTAGAGTTTAAGTCACTTTACTGACAGTAAGGATCCTTACGTTTAAACGTACGGAATCTGTGTTGAGTGCTTTTTGTATGAGATTTGGTTTGAATTTCCTTACGTTTGGACGTAAGGATCCTTACGTTTGAACGTAAGGATCTTTACGTTTGAACGTAAGGATCTTTACGTTTACCTGATTTTCCATGTCAGAAAAGGCATGACCTGATTTGCAAGTGTCAGGCCTGACACAACCTGATTTTTCCAATTTCTGACTTTGTACTACACAACGTTTTCCCATGGAGTAAATAGAGTAGTGATACATCCACTACTTCTTTCATTACAACATCTTACACAACACAATCAATATCAATTTTTTTTTGAAAGTTATCACATATTTTGTTGGGACGCACCACAATAAATAATTAATCAATCCAATCAATGGATATCAGAAGGTAGTGGTTTGTGCACTACACATATGTGTAGTGCACATATCATTTTCCGAATAAATAAGAAGAATAAATGTGTACAGTAGCCAAATGATGAACTATTAAAACATCACAAAAGTCACAAAATGTAGATTTAATTGCCGTGTTGAGGATATATTACAAAAGATTCAAAGGTATCGGGATATTCAAATTTTATAGAAAGAAATATGACTGCATGTCTCACTCCGGCTGCATTAAAATATGTATTTAAAACTGTATAATAATATATTTGTTTTTTTTAGCGGAATAATAATATATTTGTTAAGATGATCTTATGTGAGTGCTTTTACATAAAAGAAATTAAAATGCTACATGGTCGATGTCTAACACAATCTTGTGGTGGTTAATGCTCGTTTTTTTTAATGTTTATTTATAATTGAAAATTGTGTTATAAGGTTTTTTCTTAGCATCTTCGATGTTACATCAAATTGGTGTTTTGATGAGAGAACTCTAATAACCCAGCTAATCTTACACCAAATTGGTGTTTTGAATAATTTCAACGGCTAATTTGCCATGGGATTATTTCACCGGCAAACACTATTCACTCTCTTTTTCTTTATAAAGATAGAATCTTATAAGCATATTTTTTTTTATGTTGAATGGTTAGAATTGGTGGACAATATTTTGATGTAAAAGCTATATCAAAATTGATGATTTGATGTAACATTTGGCGTGTAGTAGATTTTAAGTAGTTTTTTTAGTATCTTTGTTTTTTTTTTCCCTGATATTTTCATTGTTTATAATAGAAAAGTGCAGTAATTTTCTTCTACACTTTTAATAGGTGGGTAGGTGGGAATTTGGAAAAGTAATCACTTTTTTTTTAAAAGAGAAAAGCAATCACTTGGTGGTACAATATACAGATGGGTTTTTATTGTTGGTACAGTACAGTTATAACATATTATGTCCGTTCCGAAATATCTGAAGCAGTTGTCAAAAACACACTTATTAAGAATGTGATTTAAATGCTATGAATTTAAGGATGCAATGGCTAAAAAATCTCTATAATACAATTAATGCAGTGTGTTTTTTTAACTTCTTACCTAGTATTAAATAAGGGTAAAGTAGAAAAATTAGCAATAATGTTGTTTTGAAAAATATTCTGCCTCAGCTATTTTAGAACATAGGGAGTATATAACAAGGGTTTGAAAAACTAAGCAAAAAATGCATGGGAAAGGTAGTTTGACAGTACGATAATTTTTTCACGACTACCACAACGTTTATCTATACCGCTGATTCTTAATATAAAATCATTAATTATTATTATATTATTATGATATACGGTATAGATGTTCGTTAATGAAATTTTAAGCGACTGACTTTACATGATAAATTCGCTATATTTTTGCGCGCCATCTTATTTGTTTTATCTCTCTCTTACACGACACAAATCTAGCGGGATACTCACTGTAGGGAGTCATCGCCAAAAAAATTCTCGTTCGTTGTGTAATAACGGCTGTGTGTATCATTACCCTAATATGTGCACTACACATTTGTGTAGTGTACAAAACCACTACATGTTTGTATCCATTGATTAAAGTAATTAATTATTTATTATGATGAGTCCCAACAAAATATATAATGTTGATTATATTATATAAGATAATGTGATAGAAGAAGTAGTGGATCTATCACTACATTTACCCTCATATGGATCATCATATTACACAATGGACAAAAGCTTCCATATAATGTCACCATCAATGCTTTATACAAAGTTGAAGAAAGGAATCACAAAGTTTTGGCTTTTTCTGCATTCTAATCAAAAGTAAAAGCATCTTGATACTTTTCAGAACATGTGGTTCATACCGGGAAATTTTTAAGTGGTGTCTACACTGCTCCACACGGTGTGGTATTATATGGATCACACAGTTTAACTCAGTATGAAAATAGACGGTCCATATGATGCTATACGTGTCTCCACATCGTGTAGAGATACCATCTAAAAACCTTCCGTTCATACCGATACCTCGACAGAGAATGTGTTTCTTGACAAAATTGTTAACGAGCTGAGACAAATCGAATAGAGTATCTGATGTTTAAATTTTTTTTCGTTTATGTCATAAGTTTTGTAACCGTTCTTTTAATAAACAAACAAAATTAATGACACATAACCATTTTAACCAACTTTCTTAAACTGTATGAACAACTCTAAATGGATTTATTTTTTGAGACGAAGGTAGTATGTTCAAACGGGGGCGCCTCCAAATGGAGCCAAATGGGTCACTTGACCCCTAATTTTTTTATAAAAAAATAATTCTATGTATTCTTTACACTATTTGAAATTTCTATAGATTAACACATACTAATTGACCCGCTAATTTTGTATAATATTGATTTTTGACACATGATCATACTTGAATTTGAAAATTAATGTTTATAAACTTGTAATATGATGTACCGCTATCGATCCACGACCCGTGTCCGGGAATTCCTGCAGCCGCCCCTGTGTTCAAACTTAGTTTGTTAATATCACGACCGTGTGTTGAATAAACGAACAAAAGTTATGGTCAATCTCTATTTATTTATAAAGAAAAATTGTTCGACATCGTGTTCGAGTTTGATCTGTTACACGTATTTTTATCTTCCAACTCGATTTTAGTTCGTTAAGGTATAAAAAATCAAGTCCGATTGCATAAGTAACAAATTATAAAAAAAATATTCACATATCATAGTGCCGAAAGATTATGTTAACTCTATAAATATTCAATAAAATTACTCCAGTGTACCTATTTGATAATAAATGGGTTATGATTTTATGTATTAGGGTTATATTGTACTTTGATTCAATGTTCTAAAAATCGCTAGGCGAAGACGACGCGCTATAGGGGCGCCTAGGCGGCGCCAGGCGGCGCCCAGGCGCTTTTAGGGTTTTTAGGGGTTTTAAGGGGGGTTTTAGGGTTTTAAGGGGGTTTAGGGTTTTTACGGGGTTTTAGGGTTTTACGGGGTTTTAGGGTTTTAAGGGGGTTTAGGGTTTTATGCCTCTTTCTTGTCTAACACTTGGGAAAACTTAGATGTTCGCCTGGATGAAAGTCATGAAACCCTAATTGCCTAGAAGGACCTAAGAGCGCTAGAAGGGCCTAGAGAGCGCTAGAAGGGCTAGGAGGGCCTGAAGGGCCCAGAGCGCGCTAGAGGGCCGAGCGCCAGAAAATCGCCACACACCTGTCGCCAGCCAGAGTCGCCAGAGCCAGCGAGACGCTACAGGTGCGCTAAAGCGGCCGCCAAGGCGATTTTTAGAACATTGCTTTGATTTAACATTATAAGTAGAATCGTGAACATAATCGAACGTTCTCGAGTAAACTCGTGTTCCGATGTTCAGTAAACAAACTTATAATCTTGTTTAAGCTCGGTTTGTTGTGTTAAACAAACGAACGGTCACAAACACTAATAATTCGAACACGATTTTATTCCTAGTATCAATCTTGATATTTCGACTCACAACACATAATTAATATATTGAAGATTTAAACGGTATTACCTTCGTCCCGAAATACAATTTATTTTGATTGAGTTTATAATATTAAAAATTGGTCGAGTATCATCAATTTTATCTAAAAATGACTAAATTATCTTTTAATTACCATTGATGCAATATAATAATAAAGTAATGAAAAACAGTTAAATGATTAATTCATAATAATATGACTTATATTCTGGGACTATGCGTATATAATATAATACTCATACATGTTGCATATTCCTCATACTTTTACGAAACATATATTATTAATACATTTACCATATGTTCTACGTTAATACACCTTTTTTTTAAAAATGTTTTTAAACATTTAAGAATAAAGCATGAAAGATGTTCTTATGTGTTTCAAAGCTTATGTTGTCTTTTTCTCTATACTTTCAAGTACAATTAATAATGTTAAAAGACTTTATAACTCACCTCGATCACTTACTTTACGCTTTCCTAGTATAAATAATTTTAACGTAGAGACTCTCTATTAGAACAGTCCGTTAGATGTCTGCTATGTGTACAGACAAACAAAACAGTTTTATCTTTTTATACATGTGAAAGCTATCCGACGATTCGTTCTAATACAGAGTCCCTCTATCAGAATTTTAAGGATACACCATTCATATTTTATTTTCACAGAAAATTAAAAGACATAAAAATACTTACAACTACAAGATGATATTGGTGTAATATTTATGTAAACTTTTGAAAATATACTCATCATCAATATAAAGCAAAACATCTTTGATAGTCGTGCCTGTCTTTAATGTAGTTCAAAATAGGATTATATTTTGGATAACTTGAAAAAATATATCCGAAAAGATTATTATTTGTGTTGTGTGGTTGCTTCAAAAGATTATATTTGAAAAATATGTCTGAAAAATTTAAAATACGCAACGAAATGTTTTCCAGACATATTTTTTAAATGTGATTACTTTTTAAAACATACCACATCAAAAATAAACTCTTCGGACATATTATTTCAAATTTCCTGTATTTTTTCAAAAAAAAAACAAAAACAAAAACAAAAACAGGGTTATACTCAGATCATATGATATTCATATCACATCACTTTCAAAAGAAGGCTTTCAATTCTTTTTAATAGGAGGTTTTTATATGATAGAGACACGTGTAGTATCAAATGTATCCTGTTTTTTAAATTGAATTTAAACCGTATGGTCTAGATCCTTTTATGTGTCAAGTCAATGACCACCCAATAAGTTTTCCTTTTTAATAGGAAAGGAGGAAGGTATGATACTTTCAAACTCCATTTCCGTTCATTTTTTTGCTTAAAATTTTCAAACACCCAGCTGTATACTGTGTACCAGCGGCAGCAATAAATCCCCTCATCTGTATATTGTACCAGCAGTACTAAATAATTTTACAAACTCCCACCTACCCATCAACGAAAAGTGTAGAAAAAATTATTGAACTTTTCTTTTATAAACGATAAAGATATGATAGTTTTTTTTTTTTTTTTTTTTTTTTGGAGGGGATAGTAGTATTTTTCATTTAAACAATAATACTAAAAAAAAGAAAACTACTTAAAATCTATGTGAGGCAGTTGCCAAAATATTTTGTTTCATTTTATGTGAGGCAGTACAATTTCCAATGCAATATTTATTGTGTTTTTACTTGATTTACCTTTATTTATTACACTAGGGATATAAAAAAGAAGTCCACATTAATTATATTCAAGGACATTCTAGTTATTTCATTGTAAAAGTTAATGCATTACCTCTCGTCTTTAATATGCATGATTAGGCTATGCATGATTAGGCAACTGCGTCAAATAAATTGAAACGGAGGGAGTACGTTACAAACACATCTTCCATTTGTGTGAAAAAACATTATTAAAAAAAAAAAACATCAACCACCACAAGATTGTGTTAGGCATTCACTATGTAGTTTTTTTTTTTAATGTAACACAATCATTTTCCAGACAAAATATTGCGTACCGAAAATAATGAAATATGAACACCAATACAAATAAAAATTTGTATATATATATATTATTTTAATACAGTCTATCCGATAATTTGAAAATTGCCCATTTACCCACCCAATATTAAAATCATGGCTCTATCCTTATGATCGGAGAGGTCATTCTAATAAAAGTCCTTTAGCATGCAGAAAATAGACAAGTGCCTTTGTTTAATTAGTTGGTCAATTTTCGGATAGACTCATGGAAAAAAAGCAAAGCTTGTTTTATTCGTGAGATTTTTGCGTATGCACCAAATTGACAACTAAATAAATATGGATCATACAGTTTTAATTCAGTTTAGAAATAAAATACCAATAATTTTCCTTTTTAATAGTTGTCATAT
The DNA here is from genome assembly GCA_026214975.1 of Gentiana macrophylla. Classification (NCBI taxonomy): domain Eukaryota; kingdom Viridiplantae; phylum Streptophyta; class Magnoliopsida; order Gentianales; family Gentianaceae; genus Gentiana; species Gentiana macrophylla. Next base: position 95,707,007 of record CM047816.1, read on the forward strand.
AGGTGTACTACGAATATGACGGGTGCACCTAATAACTTTCAACTTTATTCATTGTACAACAATATCAAAATTTACACGAAAAAGGTTATAAATCTTTATTTCTATGTCTTCAATATTTAACCTACCAGGAGGGTTTTATTATTATTATTATTATTGAACTAAACCCAGGATGGTTTCTAAATATATTTTTAAAAAATTAGCCTTATTTTCGTTTCATGAAAGATTTAAATCGTAGTGTTATATTTTAATGGTTTAGTTTGTAAGAGCTGTTTGTATACAATTTTTTCTATTAAGAGAACTATTTTATTCCGAAGTTATGTCATGGGTTAGCAATGGCGTCGGATTGTCGGAGCTATCACAAACATGTTGTAATGTATTTTGCGGTGGATATCATGGCGGAAAGAAGTGATTTTTCCAGTAATTTGTGGTGGTTCTCAAGAACAAAATGAAAAGAAGAAAGACTTTAAAGTTGTAAATGGAGAACTTGATTGTCGACAAATTTGATAGAGGTTGGCTGCTTATATTAATTATTGGATGTCATTTTAATGGCACAAGTGACGCTGTTTATCGGTATTAAGAGTCGGCGGTTACAAATGACTGTAATTGTACCATAATTAAATGTAATTGACTACATGACTATGTGACATCCTCTGATTGGGCGAGTCTAATGTATTGTTGGTGTGGTGTACCGGTAAAACTACTGTAGCGCAATTGCGCAAATAAATGATAAATTAATAGATTTTTCGGTGGATGATTTTTCCCTCGTAACTACATATGGAGTGATTTGACCAGTGAAGTAATATAGATCATAAAGTTTAAATCCAGTTTGAAAACATACGGCCTCGAATGTGTCACATAATTACTGTCCATATATGCAGGGACTACCTAAACTGGATTTCAAAGGTGTAATCCAGACAACTCCACGGGTCAAATTACTCAATGTTGAGTTACCACGGAAAAAACACCAATTTTTTCCGTGGGTGTCTCTGTTTGGTGTAGAGACGTTACTTACGCAAATAAATACTCATATTTTTAAGTATAATTAGTATAACCACTAAAAAAATAATTCGACTCAGAGATGTTTAAAATAATACGAGTATTTGAATAATTAGATACCAAAGACAAATTGTCAATTTGAATCTTTGACAAATAATACGATTACAAATTCATTTATTGGATACGATATGTGGCTGACATACTTTCAATACGTGTCTGACATGTGTCCGATACGTGTCGGCTAAACAAAATATAATTATATTTTTTTAATCAATTCTCGACATGTCGATATCCCACGAGACAGCTCCGACACTCTCAATATCCCTCAACACAAATTTTTTAATTTCTTTTCCGTAATTTTATAAAATATCAAGCTTTAGAGCAAGACGTGGACCGACTAAGAATGGGAAAAAATATGTATTAATCGCCAACTCCTTACCCAGAGAATGTTGTCTCCCATCAATTATTTTGGACTTTGATTATGATTTAACTTTTTTTTTATGTACTCAGACGAAGGTCGAATATATACTTTACATATTTAATGAGTATATGTACATATCCCGTTTTTAGGGTAGTATTACACATTTTACTTGCTTAGTTTAGCAGACCGAGAGAAATTAATAAATCACCCATCTGTATGTGCCTCGACATTTTTTTCGCGCCAAACATTTTCTCGACATTTTTTTGTGTTCACTCGTCCAAAATTTGGAGGTTTCATCCAAATGTAGTCAATCCGCCCAAATTTGGATTCCATTTCGTCCCAATCCATTAATCGGCTAAAATGGACGGAATCGTCCAAAATTTGGACGAACATCAAAAATTGGACGGATTTCCGTCCAAATTGGACGTTTCGCCCAAAATAAAGGGATAAAGACTCAAACGGCCGAAGATCTGTACCCTTTCATCCCCATTTTCATAACTTCAGGTACTTGCCATTTTTTTCTTAGTAAAGCTCAAAATCAACATTCTAAGATCTATTTCATTGCCAAAAACATGAAAATCGATCCAACCTGTTAAACGGCTATTGAATTATGACATATTTGCTGAACTCTAAAACGGCTCACCCATCTCATATCTGTCATTTCCTTCAGTTTGACATGGAGGTTTGATCAATTTTGATTGTTAATACTGCTATTGCTGCTCAGTTTCTAGTTCATAATTTCAATGGCCTTCTTGATTTTGCTAAATATGATAATCTTTTGGTCTATGACCTTATTACAAGTCAATTATCACCATAGTCATACGCTTTCAAATTGGACGGTTCCGTCTAAAGTTTGGGTGAAACATCGATTCGTCCAAATTTGGACGGAATTCGTCCAAATTTGGACGAAACGTCCAAATTTTGTCTAGTTAATGGATTGGGACGAACTGAAACCCAAATTTGGACGGATTGACTACATTTGGACGAAATCCTCCAAATTTGGACGGGGAACCTAAAAAAAAATGTCAGAAAATTTTTGACTTGAAAAAAAATGTCAGACCATACAGTGGCCTGATTTATTAATTTCTCGAATTTGTATACATCATCTAATATTATAATAATGTCTATTATATTTTTTAACACGTCTTGCGTCTTCAAATTTTGAAATTAGTCGTTTTTTTTATTTTAATGTTGTGCGACGTGTCTGTATCTGTTTCCATATACGTAGGTAGGGGTGTAAACGATTCGAAATGAATCAAATATTCACTTATCGAGTCAATCAACCATTCTAAACAGTGATGCTCGAGTCCGTTTGAGCTGGAAAAAAATTACTTGAGATATCGGTTTGATTAAATTTTGATTATGCTCAAATTCGGCTTGATTTTGTTCGACGGTATTGTAAGCACTTTCAAACTATAATTCGAGTTCGAGCAGCTCAAAAAAATGTTAAGTTTGAAGGCGTTCGACTCGTAAAAACAAAAAAAAAAAAAAGTGTATATATTTTTAATATATATGATCATAATACTCGATAAATCGTTAATATTTCAAGTCAAACTTCCAAAAACTCGTGTTTGGCTAACCAATGGTGTAAATCAACGTTGTGGCAATTGGTTGTGCATTTTCGTCGTGCCTGTATAGTTTCTCTTCTCTATTTAATAACCCGTCCGATTACTCATTCACATTCATCCCTCACCTGCAAAAAATATTTGTTTCATTTCCTCTTCCACTTCTACAACACAAAACTCCAACTTCACATCCGGCTCCGGCTCCGGTTCCACCGCCTCTGTTTTATGCACCTCCACCTCCACCTCTGTTTTACTCCGTGAAGCTTTCATCCCTCCCCTGCTTGATATCTCCTCCATCTTGCTGCAAAATATAAGGAGAAGAAAATCAATTCCATTAGCAGGGAATTGTGTTTCAGGTAACAGTTCTCTCCTTCCTCTCTCCTTTTAATTACTATGCTGTTTCATTTTTCCATTCAGTACTCAAACAACTCGTCAAACCCTTCACTTCAAATAACTCACTTTGGTCCAAATTAGGCACACCAAAAAAATATTATTTGCTGTCTTTTTTTATATAGTTTATTTGTGCTTTTGTTTTTTTTTTTTATTATTTTAAAATCAACAATATAAGAGTGTTTATCACTATCTATTTTGGCGTGCCAGGAGTTTTAGAGGTTTTTTCAGTTGCATGATGTTTTTCTGTGCATTATGAAAAAATCAATATGTGAAATGAAATGCATCATGAACAATATTTGTGAAATCGAAGCGACTGTGCAGGTGAGCGGTGCAAGGTCTCTGATACACACGTTTTGACTGTATTTTTTTTTTTTTGTTGTTCAGATCTCAAAACAATGTAAGCACCGTTGGGGATCTTTTCCTATTTTTTTGCTAGATCTGAAGAGTTTTAGAAGCTTTTTTTAGTTGGGATGATACATTTTGTGCAACTTCATTACTAAAACGTATCATGAATAATGTGTGAAATGAAAGTAATCTTGATTTCTCTAGAGCTTTGTTTATCTTGAGTCACATCATAGCTAAGAGGGTGGTGGATGTATATGTACTATTTTATTATTTTATTTAGCTTATTTATTTGTTTTCTAAGGTACGTTCTTACACTCAATTTTTTTCTTCCGGTGCAGGTTTTTGGATCGGTTATATTGGATATCCGAAGTATGTTTCCATTGAATGGTATCATCTCAAAACTCAAAGCGCATAACTTTCTCGACTACATGGTTGAAGGTTATGGAGACGACCACGGAGGAGGATTTTATCCAAAAACAACAAACAAACATTGATGCAGTCCGAAATATTGGTAATGTATATTTATTTGATTTGTCAATATGTTATTGTTTTTAATACGCAGTATGTAATTCTTTGATTAGAGTTTTTTTTCCTAATCAAATAACAAATTAATATGGATAAAAACTACCGTTGCTTACATAGTTTGAACTAAACAATGAATCCAAATATATCTCTATTCAATTGTTGAACTTTTGGATGAGTTTAGCCATTTCTAAAGACTCAACTTAAGTCTATTAAGTATTTTTTTTAAAGTTCTTAAATCTCTATGACATCTGTAAATTTGTTTACTCAAATAATGATTTTCTAGAACATGTGCAACCACACAAGTTCATTCACTTTTTGAGTTGTGTTTCCTTGATTCTATTACTGTATAATACCTTTTTACTTTTTAAGCTGTGGACCTTGTTAATATCAGAATAAATGATGTTCTTTTTGACTCGTGTTCCTCAAAGCCAACCCTCTTCCGTTGCTCTTCGATTCACCCACTTCTTCCACCACCAACCACTTCACATGACACGAGATCTTAAATTTTCTTTTAATTTAATGTTAATAGATCTTAAATGTTCTTTTTAATTTAATGCTTACGATGTGCAAATTGTTGGCGTATTAACAACTTTTCAGTGAGGAACGTAATGAAGTCCGATGGAATAAGATCCGTGAGATTCTTCGGTGGTTGGTTGTGACAAAGGTCGTCACGAAGACCGCGAAGAAGTGTTACACGATTGTTCCTGAAGGGTCGGCCTTCATTGTGGAGAGGATGGGCAAGTAAGCCCACACGTTATCACCTGGACTGAACGGTCCATTCCTTTCGTAGACAAAGTTGCATATGTACATTCGTTGAAGGTGAGTTTTTAAGATATCTAACTTTTACGTCACAACAGTTGATAATGCAAGCTTTATGATTGAGGGAGTGATGTATCTTAAGGTGCGTGTGAATTATATTAGATATTTTATTTATCGATTAAACTCAATGAGATGATAGCATTGAGACTAATTACTATTTGTATGATGTATTTGCATTCCCATTTGTAGATAGTTGACCCCAAGTTGGCCTCTTATGAGATAGAGAATGCATTGGAGCGTGGGGTACAATTTGCAGAGACGGTTGTTCTTAATCAGGTTGGATTGATTACCGTCCATGCGACATTGTATGAGAGACTTTGAATCAAAAGATAATGGTATAATTTAACAGATGTTGTTTGGAAATTATAATTTGATATATTTCACAGTTGAGTCTATTACAGTATATATATAGTCTATCACTAGGGCTATTACAGTAAATACAACCGAAGAATATCTAAGACCTAATGGAAAGGAAATAGATACAATAAATACAAATATATATACATATATATACGCTAATACCACCCCTCAAGTTGGACGAGGGAGGAGACCTAACTTGCTGCGCTGATGGAGAAAGGCTACGCGAGGAAGAGATTTGGTGAGGCAATCAGCAAGTTGATCCTGAGCGCTAACATGAGCAACACGCAGAGCACCCCGTTGCACCTGGTCACGAATAAAATGATAGTCAATGGCAACGTGCTTCATCCGAGAATGGAAAACCGGATTATGGCAAAGCTGCGTGGTGCCAAGATTGTCACTGATGACAAAGGAGAGGTCGAGCTGCTGGGAAACCAAGATCACGTAGAAGAAACGTAACTCCAAAGAAGCTCGCCGTTGTAAGCGGCAACAGAGCGATACTCGGCCTCGTAGAAGAACGAGCAACAAGTGGGATCGCTTGGAGCTCCAAGATATCGCATTTACGCCAATATAAACAACGTAAGCTCGGTGAAGTATAGTCATCCTTCTGTACCACCACGGCCTGCATCGTAAAAGGCGCGAAGAACCCGGTGGGGAGTCACGATGAAGTCGTAGCCGAGGTCCACACCCCGGCCTAGATAACGAATCATGCGCTTGGCAAGTGTCCAATGAAGATCAGTGGGAGCGTGCATGAACTGAGACAGCTTGTTGACAGCAAAAGCAAGATCTGGTCGAGTAAATAAGAGATACTGAAGACTGCCAATAACCATGCGATATTCCGAAGCATCCTCAAGAGGAGAGCCAGAAGTAGCTGTGAGACTAGACAAATCAGCTGGCAGAGGTGTAGCAACAGAGTTAGCCTGGTCCATGTGTAAGCGAGTGAGAAGCTCAGTGGCATACCTCCGCTGAGATAAAATACAACCGTGCTTATTGTAAATAATCTCAACACCCAGAAAATACGAGAGAACACCAAGATCCTTGAGTGCAAAACGTTGGCCCAAAAGAGAGATAAATTGCTCAAGTGACTTGGAATCATTCCCTGTAATAATAATGTCATCCACATATACCAACAAATAAATAATAGTAGGACCGATATTGTAGATGAACAAAGAAGAGTCTGCATCCGCATTCCGAAACTGACGAGAGATAAGAAACCCCTTGAGCTCATCATACCACGCTCGAGGGCTTGCTTTAAGCCATAAATAGCTTTCCGTAGTTTGCAAACATGGTTAGGATCTTTGGATGCCGACAAACCAGCACGGTGAGCCAAATACACATCTTGATCAAGCGCCCTAGTAAACGCGTTGTTTATATCTAGGCGACGTAAAGACCACCCTGCGACGAGTAGCCAGAGTAAGAACAACACGAATTGTAGTGGGTTTAACCACACAGGATCAAGGTCTCATAGTAATCGATGCCAGGACGCTGAGTGAACCCCTTGGCCACAAGACGAGCCTTGTGACGATCAATAGAGCCATCTGGATGACGCTTGAGACGGAATATCCACTTGGAGCTGATGACATGTTGGTTAGGATGAGATGGAACAAGTGACCAAGTGTCATTGCGAATAAGAGCATCATATTCCTCCTGCATGGCAGCTCGCCAGAGTGGGTGTTTAAGGGCCTGAGTTATGTTGGTGGGTTCAGTGGCAGAGGAAGTGTGAGTATGAAGGTTAAGTTTACGGATGGGTTTATGGATATTGTTTTGAGCTCGAGTGCGCATAGGATGAGTGGAGATAGGTGGCGGAGGGGGAGGAGGAGGTGGGGGCGTTGGTGAGGACGAAGGTGGTGTAGGGGGAGGAAGCGGAGGGAGGGCTGCGGGGAGGATGGAGGTGGAGGTGGGGGGTGGCGGGGGGAGGAGTAGGAGAGGGGTAGTTGGAGGAGGTGATGTAGGGTGATGGTGGAGAGGGGTGTAAGGGAAGCCATGCGAGATACTGGGACGAGAGAGGAGAAGGCGCCGAGGTAGACGGAGAAGAGAAGGAAAGATAGATTCCACAAAGTTAACATGACGAGAGACATATATACGGGATGTAATCGTGTCGTAGCAATAGTAGGCATGTTGGTTAAGGACATAACCCAAGAAGACACGGGGTTGTGAGCGAGGTTGAAGTTTATGAGAGGTGTAGGGACGGAGCCAAGGATAAATACAGACACCCAAAAATGCGAAGTTTGTGATAATTTGGGGTTGTGTGAAAAATCGATTCATAAGGAGACTTCATGTGGAGAGTGGGAGTGGGCATGCGATTAATAAGATATCTGGCCGGTGGCAAAGGCATAAGGCCGAGTAAAGAGGTGGGAATCGATGCATGAGAGAGTAAGGTGAGACCGGTCTCGACAATGTGGAGATTGCGACGTTCGTAAATACCATTGTGTTCGAGGGTATGAGGGAGTGGTGAGAAAGGAAATACCATTTAAAGTGAGATACTCACGAAGAGAAATAAATTCACCGCCATTGTCGTCGAATATAGAATTTTAATAGTTTGTTCAAAGTATTTTTCCACTATGGCACTAAAACGAATAAAAGTAGGATGAACCTCAGATTTGCGTTTCAAGGGATAAAACCAAATATAGCGCGTGAAATGATCAACAAATATGACAAAATATTTATAACCATCAAGAGAAGAAACTGGGGATGTCCAAACATCACTAAAAATAATTTCAAGGGACGGAAGAATGTAAAGTAGAAATGCCAAAAGGATGTTTGTGGCTTTTATTCTGAGTACACGCATTACAATGTGAAAAATTGGAACTAGAAGATTGTAAATTATTATTATGCAAAATAGTGGATAAAATTGGACGAGCAGGATGACCCAGGCGGTGGTGCCAATCTTGAAAGGAGGCTTTATTGGAGGCAAAGGCAACGATGGGTGGATTGGGCCACTCGTACAAACCATTCTTAACCGGACCACGGAGGATAGGCTGGTTCGTCCGAATTTCCTTCACAACAAATTCAGAGGGTAAGAACTCAATAGACAAATTATGCGACTGGCAAAGTTGAGATATGGAGATTAAATTACGAGACATCTTTGGGGACACAGAGGACATTTTTGAGAGATAAGGATTTATCAAGCGGAAATGGGAATAGACGAGCTACCAAGTATGAGTAATAGATAGGGGCTTACCATCACCAACCAACATGTCATCAGTGCCAGAGTAGGGAGCATGGAGTGACAAATTTTGAAGGTCCTGAGTCACATGATGAGAGGCCCCACTGTCAAGGAGCCAATTTGGTGCAGACGAATCGAGTTGAGCCGAGTCTGGAGCATGAGCAGCAATGTGGGCTTGAGGCCGAGGGGCCTGGGGGCGCATTTGAGTGAAAATTTGACGGACCGGTGCCCCATATCGGGACAATCCCGAGCAACATGACCCAGTATATAACACATTTGACATTTCCCCAAAAGGGGCGGCGAGTACGATTCGGAGCAGATTGATTCGGGTTTTGATTCGGGACCGTTGATCACGATAATTATTAAAATTGGGATTTACATAATTACCAAGGTTGGGAGAAGAGGTGTTACCACACTAACTGCTGCGCGGTGGGGACAGGCCTGGGCTGGTGAGGAGAGTCTTGGCGGGCGCATTTGGTGGTGAAAAGCGTGGTGTGGATCGAGCAAAAGAGAGAGGCTGCGGCCGGTGCGGGTGGACGGAAATTTAGGAGCTTTTCATGCGGCTCTTCAAATGGAATAATAGTATCACGGACTGAATTGCACGAGCCGATTCAGCAGTATTCGGGGCCAATATTGTCAAGAACAATGTCCAAAAATCTTCATCCTCCATTTTGGAGCCAAGAAGAAAGCAAGTTCATCCTCTTGTGCTTAAGAGTATCTGAGATATTCATGAATGGACTGCGAGCCCCGAGTGTAATCTTTCATACTTTGGCGGATTTGTTTAATTCGAGCACGAGACGGTTTGGCATAGACGTCGGCAAGAGTTGTCCAAGCTAAGGCCGAAGTGTTCTTGCCGTAGAGGAGAGTGGCCACGGTGGGGGTGAGTGAAGCAATGATGAGATTACGGATTAGATTGTCCTGACGAAGCCAATGTTGGTGAGCAGGGTTTGGCTTGACGACGTTATCGGCGGTGATGGTGGCCGGCGGGGCTGGGGTCGACCCGGTGACATAGCCGAGCAGTCCATTGCCGATGAGGAGGGATTCGATTTGCATATGCCACACGTAGTAGTTTGTGGCATCAAGTTTGATGGTGGCTTGATTGGCGGAGTTGAAGGTAATAATTTTGTCTTCTGCCATGGATGCCGGCAAGAAGGAGAGTTGAGTTACTCAAAAAAGAAAAAAAAAACAGGGAGGAGCCGAGAAAGGAGATTGGCGGCTGTGTGAAAAAAAATAGGTTTAGGGATCGAAGAGCTCTGCTACCATAACAGATGTTGTTTGGAAATTATAATTTGATATATTTCACAGTTGAGTCTATTACAGTATATATATAGTCTATCACTAGGGCTATTACAGTAAATACAACCGAAGAATATCTAAGACCTAATGGAAAGGAAATAGATACAATAAATACAAATATATATACATATATATACGCTAATATAATTTATGTTCTTGTTGGTATATATGTGTAAATATTTCTTTAAGTTTCATATACTATATCCTTATTGCTAAATATTACTCTCTCCGTCCCAATTTGTTTGAGACATTTTTTTTGCTGTTCCAAAATAAGTCTCATAACTTTAAATAGAGTTAAAGTTTTTGCTTTAAGTATGGTGCTTTGGCATCCGCTGCAATAAGAAATAAAGTATAAACCAACAGAGGAGTCACAAAATCATAAAATGTAGCAGTGCAAATACCTAAAGTGCACCATACTTGAGTCTCACAAAATGTAGCACTTTACTCCTTTGTTGATTTTGTGACTCCTCTGTTGGTTTACACTAAAGTTAGCAGTGCAATAAGAAATAAAGTTAGCATTACTATATGATTTTGTGATTTTGTGATTTTGTCTTGACATTTTATGATTTTTTTTCTTGACACGGTAAATGCTCAGGCATATGTAATTGTGCTGCTGCAAAATCACGAAGAAGAAAAAGAGGAGTAATAGCATGCACAGTGCTAAAAAAAGTGACAAGCCAAAAAAAGAAAAAAGAGGAGTAAGCGAATGCATGGTCTCTAAATAAAAGTGACAAGCCAAAAAAGCGAAGAAGTGAAAGAGGCAAAAGAGAATCCGGTGAAAAAGAGGAGCAAGAGAATGCACAACTCCCAAAGAAAAGTGACGAGCCAAAAAAACGAAGAAGTGAAAGAGGAGCAAGAGAATCTGCTGCTACCAAAGAAAGGGACAAAGAAACAGAGGCTCTATTTGTGGAGTAGACAAATATGGATACTCAGAACTAAACCACACAATTTGAATTTAATTTGAAACTATGTGGTTCAGATTCATCCACATGTGTTTACTCCATAAATAGAGTAATTAAGGAAGAATTTCCCGTCAAAAAGAGAGTATAGGGACATTCCCACTTTGCAATATACCGTAATGAGTTCCACACTGTTTTTGTTTAAGTAATATTCTGCGAAAAAAATCTGATGTAGGTAGGTATTTGTGACCTTTTTGTACTTTTTATGAGTGTTTTGTATTAGGGGTAGTTATTTATCCTTTATGTTGAGATTTAGGGTAGGTATTTATCCTAAAACCCTTCCCATTTTCTATAGTTTTGAACTCTGTTATTGAAATCTAAGGCATACCCTAGCAAAGCCGTTGCTGATACTCTCACCTTCCTATTTTGATGTCAAATTGTCAATTCGGGTGTAAAATCGCGTAAAAGGTAAAACATTTGACCACTAATGAGTAAAATGAGGGTAATTATTTCATAGTATTTTTATTTGCACCGTAGACACACGTGGATGATTCTGGACAATACATTTTTGAATTTAAATTGAAACTGTGTGGTTTAAATCCTCAAATAGACTCATCATAGAAGAACTTCTCGTAAAATGGAGTATGTTCCATTTTCATAGTCACCTTTATTTTAAGATGGGATATGATAGGTGTAGAAAACATGAAGCGATATTAATGGCGCGTGTTTCAATATATGGCCATCACACTGCTTGTGTAAAATTCTTTTTTTTAGAGGTTGAAATAACACATTTCAACTTTTCCGGAGTTGAAATAATACATTTCAACCTCTAAAAAGTCGAATTTTACACAGGTATAATGTCCGAGTATATTGGATGTGGTGCCATTAATAATGCCCATAAAACATATGTCCTACTTTCCGGTTTGAAAATAGTATTAATATCCCGTTGAAATGCTATTTTGTTTGTTTACATTTTAGTCATAAAACATATGAACTATAATAGTAACATTATACTTTTTTCTGAGAAGGAAAATAACATGTACTCTAATTAATAATGTTTTCATTTGAGCGTAGACGTATCAAAATTCAAATATCATTCTAATATTAAAGTTCTGTTTTTATATGCTGTTTGGATGTTGAAACAAAATGAATTGTTATAAAAACAATATTGGAGGGATATAAATGAAGGGTAAATACAGAGATATATTAATAAATTCTGCTGTTATTGTTAAAGAATTATATTAATAAAACCTCCGGAATGATTTGTATTTTTGTCTATCATAAATACAGTAGGTTTTTTTTTTTTGGGGGAAATTAGGCATAAATACACAATCTGGAATATTTTTAAGTAACATGACAGCTACAAATTTTTTATAAGAAGAAGGACAATTGCATAATTTTTATAGTGAGAAGGACAAACAGTGAATCCCGAAAATCAGTGAATCTCTCCAATGAATCCCGAAATCAGTGAATTTCGACAGTGAATCACGAAAATCAGTGAATTTCGACAATGAATTTTGAAAATTAGTAAATTTCGGCAGTGAATTTAAACAGTGAATTTCGAACAAAAGTGAATTTCGACAGTGGATAAATAGTTTTGTCATTTATATAAAAGTTTCAAAAGACTGTCCTTCTACCCAATTGATGAAATATTTATGTTATTCTCTCTCATTCCCTTTTTTTTGAGGAAAAATACAGTAGTTGTAAAGAACGTAAAAGTTGTTTGATGATTATGAATGGTACATATGAGTTCATTACCTCTTAAGAATAGGAGATGCAAAGTGTTTTTACAACTAAATTATATGCTAAGATTGAATTAGTTTGTTTTTTTTTTTTTTTTTGGTATGCACTTGTATATATAAAATAAAATCATCATAGAAAAGGGTTGCACATTATAAATGGATAACATTATTGATTATTGATGGTATAATGTTGATCGAATAGTGACACAAACCGTAAATTAGTAAAAATCACAAAGACGAGTCGAATAGTAACGCCACCGCAAATAATGAGATAGGTGTGGCAACCGCAAATAAGGAAGAGAAAATAGCTTTGAAAATGTAAGCAGAAATCACCAAGTCGAATAGTAGCGGCAAACACACATTAGCAAAAATCACAAATACAAGGAGAATGGTGGCAGCAACCGCAAATAGGGAGGCATGCGTACACATTAGCAAAAATCACAAACGCGAGTCAAATGGTGGCGTGCGGCTGCGGCAACCGCAAATAAGATATTATCAAAAACAGGAAGAGAAAATGGCTACCACAATTAAAACGCGTAGTTGGTTGTCTTTCATTGCCATGTTATTTAATTCTCGAAGTTATTCAGGTTAGTAGCACTAATTATCATTAGGTTTGTGTCAGTAAAATATTCCTTTTTCTTACTTGTAACTTTGGTTTACTTAGTTTGATACATTATAAACTGATGTTTAGGGCGTTGAGCCTTTACCACCACTAATAACTAGTGGCAAATTAACACGACATTGCTCGTTAACAAAATACTACGCCCCTGAAAACTCTAACTCTGCCATTTTATTTTTTTTCATTGATGAAGTCCCCAAACAACATAATCAAATCAAATAATTAGGAAGAAAATATTTTACATATAAAATAGAGATATTATTAACCCTCCTCGATCGAGGCAAATATATAGTTAGAATCACCTGAAGAAGGAATGATTAAACAAGCAATGTCACCCTGTTCGAGGCAAAGAGTTATTGTAATATTCCGATTTTCGGGAAAAGGACAGACGTGTCATTTTACGAAAACGAAATATTGGGTTCTGTTCATTTTATTCGGAGTTTAAGTATTTGTTAAAGTATATATATATATATATTTCGAGATATATATGTATATATTTAAGGAGGAAAATTTGATTTTTATGATTAAGGAAAATAATAAGATTTTTTATTATTTTGGGATTTGTTATTTAAGGAAAATAAATCCCCACAACTCTTATAACCTACTAGAAATCAGATTTCTCCACCTCCTAAATTCATCATCAGCGTGTGAGAGCAAGAAATTAGGGCTGAGGGATTTTCATCAATTGCCAAGTCGATTCTTAACGGTTTTCAGATCAGAGTAGAGCGCCGGAATCGTTGTGAAGAGAGCAACGTTCTGAAATTAGAAAGTTGAAGCTTTGTCAAGGTATGTTTAAGCCCTAATTCTGTTCTTCTTCGAGTTTGATGGATTCAAACTCATCAATTCGTAGTTTGGTTTGTTTAAAAGTGTGTGATTGAATCTAATCTAAGTTTGGATTTATCGCATGTTTTTCTGCAGAAAAGATCAGTGTTTGCTGCTGTTTTTCTGAGTTCTTGGAGTTGGAATAAGCTTGCTAAAGGTAAGAAGCTCTTCCTACAACCTAATTGTGGTTTAGAGTAGATTAGATCATGTTTTGATGCGTTTGGTATCAAGTTTTAAGCTTAGATGTTGATCAGGGATTAAGGGAAGTTAGGATCTGTGAAAGTTATGTTTTTCCTACTGTTTTTCTGCTATATTTCGTGTACAAGATGTTTGGAATCGAGTAGAGATCGTTAAGAGATGAAAAACAAATTTTAGGGCTTTTTCTGCGTAGGATGTGTACGCATTGGCTAGCAATGCGCACGGATTCCTGTTACACGATTGCTTAGGATAGTAGCAGCAGGTTCAATGCGTACGCATTCAAGGGAATGCGCACGTATTGTTGTTTCAGAGTTGTTCAGGATGTTTGCTGTCTAATGGATGCGTACGCATTCATAAGAATGCGCACGCATTGATCAAACAGAGAGTTCAACTTAGGTTCTGGTCTTGGGATGCGTACGCAATGCAGCAGCAGGAATGCGTACGCATTCCAGAGTAATGCGCACGCATTGCCCCAGATTTCTATATACTGATGTTTTAAGCTATGCTTTGAATTTTAAACCTTAATTCATGATCAAATAACATTAATTGAATATGAACAAGCCTCGATTGAACTTCTGATTCGTTCAGTTAAAACACCGAATGTACTCTTAAAGAGAGTTGAAGTTCGGATCCGTCGGAAGGGCATGAATGGGCTTGTGCTTTGATGAACTAGAGTTCATCAATGTTTGTGTAATTGTTAAGATGTGATGTCTAGCTGTCTAAGTGAGGGAGTAGGTTGAGTTAAGGTGAGTTTTATTCTGAAAACACTTAGGTGGTTAGTTATTCACATTAATAATTACATATGTGTAGATAAAAGCTAAAACGTCACTTATTCTTGGTTAGACACTGATTCAAATCGGCGATGTGATATGTTCATAAAAGGTGGACAACGCTACTGGCTCAAAAGGCTGAAGGGTAGTGAAGGAAATCCATCGAACGTATATGCATACCGGGGAGATCCCGTGACTACCGGTGCTAATCACCGTAGTTGGCAAGTATATCTCGTGGTGGAATTTTCACCATGCATTGTGTCCTTGAATAATGATGTAACAAAGATAAGTTAAGTTAGAAACGTATAGTCACGACGTGTCGATGGGAATGTAGTGAACCCTAGATTGAGTCGGTTTCACTAAGATAATCTTTTAATAATAAATCTTAATTATGTTGTAGCTTTTACTTCTTACTTTGTACATTGTACTTACCTCAAATGCATGTTTATTTATGTGTTTGGGTGAGAGAAGATGATCAGGTTAGTGAAGATTTCAAGGAGGACTTTGATGACGACGTTTGAGGACGCCGGAGTTGAAGACCTTGTTTATTATTCATTTATTTACATTTAATTCATAGACTTTACTTATCATTGGAACCTTGTAGTTTACTTTTAGTTTTGAGATTCGTGTTTTTGGATTCGTTTGGTTTTCCGATGTTATAAGTATTATATTTTTCTATCTTTAGTTATTTCTATTCTTGGTTTCCTATTTAAGGAAAATTTATCCAAAGTCTTTTTGGCAGTTTCTTTAATTTGATACTGACGTAGTAGAGAACTGCGTGTAATAATATTTATTTATTTAATATTATGCGTGCCGAACGTTTCGATTTCCGGATAAGGACTCGGTGTCCGGGAATAGGGCGTTACAGTTATCATCACCTGAAGAAGGAATGACGAACCAAGCAATGTAGACCTTGCTTGGGGCAAAAAGAGTTAAGTATCACACGAAGAAGGAATGACGAAACAATCAATGTTAACACTGCCCGAGCCAAAGAGTTAGCATCACCCTAGGAAATATAACTCTGGCGAGGCAAATAGTTAGCATCATCCGGGTAAACCCAAAGGACACGTAACAGAGAAAACCAACGCCAATAACCAGATAATTTGCAGCCAAACATCATGATGCGAGCCATAATTGATAATCCAACGTACAAGAATGCTTGAACCTCAAATCTAAATATGTAGAAACTATTGACTGATATGGATCTCACCCAGTGGTGGATCTATGTGTACCTAGGAGGGGTCACGTGACCCCACTAAGATCCGTGAAAATATTTTTAGTATTAAAACGACGATATATTTTTATTGTTAAAAAGTGTCATTTTATTGATAAAAATGTAGTTTTAAGCTTTCGTGACCCCACTGAAACAATTTTTTGGATAAAAAATATGGTTTTACGGTCCGGTGACCCTACTAAAAAGAATTTCTGGATCCGCCACTGATCTCGCGGTGATCAATAGGTTACAAGTATGTCGTGAAACTAGCATATATATATATTTTTTTTTTTTTTTTTTACTAGCCAAACTCGAGCTTTAAAGTTTAATAGTTTTTTATTTTTTTATTTTAGAGGATGGTTTAATAGTCTTTTTGAACTGCTCAAAGTGCTTAAAATTTTATCAAGCATAAATGAGTCCAACGCAAGTATTATTAAAACTTAATCGAGGGAACCTCAATTCAAACTCAAAAATCACTGTTTTGTATGATTGATCGACTCGATAATTAAATGCTTGATTTCAAATTCTTTACATCCCTAATCTCATCTCAAGTTGCTCTCTCTATCGATCACTCACCTCGGCAGCCTTGCTGCCCAAGCTACACGAACAGAGCAAAGCAAAGTGATTATGCGAATTATTATCAGTAAAACGCTCTCCCTCGAATTCCTTGTTAAACTCTAAATTTACTCCTCCTTTCTGTAATTCTCTGTAAATTCGATCGCACACGCCTCCTTCCACTGCAGGTATAAAAAAATTCAGCTATTTTCGACGATTTGAGGGATTTTCAACTGTGAATTAGATTCTATGTTTGTTTGGTAAAGTAGTTATTTCTGGTTAATTTGAAAATTGAAATCTTAATTATCTAATCTGCAAAAACTGTCTTCTTTTTTCCGATATGAAATTGAGCTAAAATATTAGTTTGTGCTTTTTCTCCCTTGCTTTTCATGAGCTGCTAATCATCTGTAAGATCATTTTTTTTTCCCGTTTAATGGGCATAGTTTTTACTGCTCTACGAAGAGTGTAGATGAATTTGGCCTATGTTTTACCACTTTTTGCTATACAACATTGACTTTTTTTTTTTTTTTTTTTAAAATTTTTTTATTATTGCACCACAACAAACCTATATTTCGAGACATCAAGATGATGTTCGTCTTCTGAAAGTTTGAGTGTTCGACTTTCTAGAAGTGAAATGTAAAAGGATTAATATATGGTAATCAGAGGATCATACCTCTTTACAAACATTGTCTTTCCGAAACAAACAAACAAAAAAACTCGCCTCTCCGAGCCTTATTATAGACACATGCTTGAGGGGTGTATTGAAATATCTCCATAAAGTCGTTTTATAATAATCAGGTTTAGTTTGCGTTTTCCAAGACGCATTTTAAGGTGATGATAACTAAGCCGATTTTGACACTATCTCGGCGAAATTACTCATTTGTTTACACTACACAATTCTTGAAGAAAGGTTGGGCGGTAATTTCATCAAGATAGTGTCAAAATTGGGCAGTTTATCATCACCTTAAAAAGCGTCTTGAGAAAATCGAAAAAATCAAACCGATACATAAAATGGGACGGAAATATATATGTTAATTATCTACCTTTCAATTAGCTTTAAGCGTTTGGAAGAGATGGTAATTGTGCATTGCCTTTTGTGTTTGATGTTAGATGCATTATTGAATATGTAATGGTGCTGTGTATATAAACTAGTACAACAGAATCTAATCTTAAACTTGAATTGACAATGCAGTTTTTTGTTTGTTGGTAAAAGTAAGAATTCCAGCACAAAATATCTATTCATTTCCCTTTTTTTAGCAGTTTCTCGGAAACATGAGCCATGAGGTCAAGTGGTCGCTTGCTTTTGTCTCGGCTTGGTCATCATCGTCAACTTTAGGGCACTCAAAGCAGAGACCCCAAATTTTATCCCTAAAATAATATAAAATAATACATATCTTTATTTTATAACATTTTAATTCAAAAACCTCTACAACAGCATCCATATCCTTATCCCTATAACATTTCAAATAATATTAAATAATACATATTCTACCTCACAACCCTATTTATACACATTAAATATTTATTATTTCACTCCAGCAGCATCCCTATCCCTATCCCTATAATTTTTAATAATTAAATATGTTTAGTGCATCACACAGTAGGGACATGACTGTTCATATCCCTAAAAATAAATAGGGATAGAGGCTCTCTCACATGAAAGTTTATTTAGGGAGTAAACTCTATTTTTATCTTCATTTTGTGATGATAAGCACCATATGGGACTTCACTGAGAGCATTCTTACTCTCCGGTTGCTCTCCATTCTGCTAGCTTTGTCCGCTTCCATACCTCTGAAAACCCAAAGTATGAGATCTTAAACGCACTTTTAATTTAATACTTCTGTTAAAGTGTCCCACATTGGGAACTTGTGATTGTTTCACCTACCATATTAAGAGATGGACTCCCTCACCTCACAACCTAGGTTTTGGGGATGAGACACCTTCTCTTATATGGGTTTGGACCTAAAATTTCTACATGATTGCTTCGCCCATCATATTAAGACTACAACAAAAAGACCTTTTTGCCACGAGATTTTTTGCCATGACATGAAGTCATAGCTAATATTGATTTTTAGCCACAACCGTCGTGCCAAATAAAAAAATATTTAATTATTTTAAAGTGTTTCCAAAATTAGCCACAACATCCATGGCGAAAATGTTCCCGCTCTTTTTATAAATGGCGCCAGAAGTATTAGCCACTACCCTCGTGGCAAATAATTTCAAAATTTATTAGAATTTTTGGCGCAATTTATTGGCGGTATGTGTGAAATATATTAGCCACGACCGTCGTGGGAAATAATTATAGCATGATACTATGTGTAACGCCAGCTAAGCAATCCTGTTGACGTGTCCATAATTAAAAAAGCAAAGAAAATGATTTATTAAAGAATCCCTGCTCTTCCCCCTCACAAATCACGATAATCCAAGCTATCAACCCATGGTTTCTTTCGGTTGTTCAGATCTGGCCGGGGGGCTTTCAGAATACCGAGATTCCGAGACAGTAATAAGGTTACTAACACCGGTGAGTGACTCACAACAGGAATAAATCCATCCGCCATCCAAAATAAGCATAGCACAGAGGTTGAATTTTGCATTTTGCTCGAGATAAAGAAGACTGTAATGGCTTCGGAGTCTCCGATAGGTCAGTTTATAGAAACTGCTTTCCTCCTTCAGTTGTGTACTAGTAGTTACATGAATCCAATATCTTATTCAGGCAATTTCGATTTTTGTGCAGTTGTTGTCCATTTAAGAGCTACTGGGGATGCTCCTATTCTCAAACAAGCTAAAATCAAGGTTTTGGTTTTGCCAAATTTATTGACTTTCATAACTCTGTTTTGTTTGTGGTGCTTCGATTCTTTTGGTATCTGCTTTTACCAAATTTAATCGCTCTTACTAACACTGGTGTTAGTACCTGCTCTTTTGTCGGAGACAGTAATCCCGAGATTCCAAGTGGTGTATGATGCAAGAAATTAAAGTTATCGTGATGCCGTACGCTGCAGTTTTTAGTGGTGTAGATCGAAGGATGGTGTGTTGTTTCTTCGATTTTGGTGAGAAATTGAACAATGAACTAAATCCACCTGTTGATTTTTGGACATTTGATGCAGATCCCAACTGAATGAATTCCAATTTTTATTAGCTGAAGGTTGAAGAGAACAAATAAAATGAGTCGAAGAAAGAACAGGTACAAAGAAACTCAATCTTTTTTTTGTGATTTTGTAAACTTTACCTTCCTTTTATGTTTGTTGTTTTTGCACCATGTCTCATCTTAAACGGATTTCATTCATAATCTCTAAGACGCACGTTAAGGTCACCAAATTGATGATCTGGAAAAGCAAATTGGTGGAGATTTGTTCTACTCTAGGTTTTTGCTCTTAAAGTGAAAACTCCCAGCAAATGCAACATGACTGTTTTCAGCTTTTGTATTTTTGGTATCAACGGCTCAAGAATCAGGGCGTTATGGTTCACATTTCTACTGTTTTTGCTAATTCTGTTCTGATTATATAGCAGATGTTTGTATTATGCAGGTACCTTTTCCCAATTCCCATATTTGACTTGTTTTTGGTTTTGTTGAGTTCTTGTTTGTTTAGCTTTGTAATTCTTGGTCTATTTATATGCCAGTTATTCAATTTTGTGGTCATGAATCTTGTTAATTAAAGTTAATGCTGTGTTGTTTCTAGGATCTTGACTAGTCATGTTTGAACTATCCAATTTAGAGAATAATCACCTTAAATCAACGTGCTTCCGTTCTATTAAGACTTCAGTTATTTGTTTATATTGAAAAGAATAGCCAGTTGCACTCCTGGAATTTACTCCGTTGCTTTTCCTCTGTTATTTTGGGATATGATTTATGGGGCTTGTGTGCTAAATCTGTGGTATTGATTTTGGGTGTTGCGAATCTCTTTAACCGAAGCCCCTGGTTTGAGTTAGTTTGCATTATTTTAAGTGATATCATATCGACATGATTGAAACCAAGAAACTATTTTCGAGTTAGACAGAGTTCTGTGAATTCTTTTTGAAGGACGTGGAGAGATCAGTGATGGTTTTATTAGTCATTCCAACTGTATGTTAATTTATTGTCATTGCAACTGTTCTAATTGTGATAAAGTTAATTCCTTATCGTTCAAAGTTATGTATTCAAAACTGGAGTGCCTTAGGAGAATTCATCTTTCTGTTACTGATTTTGAATGGTGCATGTTGTTTTTCCTTTAATACTCCATTTTTTGCATACAAATGTTACATGTGGGGTAGTCATTTAGAGCAAAAAGTTCAGATGATGACAATTTGGTATTTTTTCCGATTGAAATCCATCTTTTTCTTTGTTATTTTGGGTAGGCTTTGAATTTTGCACCGGGATACAAAAATCAGGATCTCTTTAGTTGGCTGATCATGAAATACTTTGGGATTTTACATCTGCCTAATGTACGTTTTCTTTTTTTCGAACTTCTTTTGAAGATGGATAGAAATAAAACAACACAATGTATAAGCGTAGTTCCCATGGGGCTGGCTTTTTAAACTTGGATGGATTTATTTGGTGGGATCTGTTTAGGACTAGCATCAGGGATTTTAAATGTGCAGAGATTAAGTCTGTATATGATTCCATTGGCCATCTTGTACCGAAATGGAGTTGGTATTCATGTTCTTTCTGTCTATTTTTATTAAACCGTCTACATGTTTTCTGTTCTTTCTATTCTGGCGACGTTTTCATAAATTTCCTGAGGAAGGAGCATGTAGCTGTTCCACTTGTGGCATGTTCTTTTCTAACAACTACATTCTCTCATTTTTCTTATTCTGAGTTTTAGAATCTGGGGTCCTGATCCTTTTTTTGCTTCTGTTTTTGTCTATTGCAAGTAACATTGTTTCTAGTGTTTGTTTTGACAGCAGAGGATCTATATTTTTTGAGATCAGAATAAAACTCACCTTTAGTATATTTTAGTGTAGAGAAAAAGTGACAGAGAGGGATGCAATATTTTTGTTATTTACATCTCTATAAGGGGATTTTGTGTTGGATTGGTTGTTTTAATAATGCAAGCATGGAAGTGGAGGTGATTATTGCAATCACTTCATTGAGGGGAAAGCATTTTACCTAATGACTCGGTTTATGGGGGCATGAAGACGTGGACAACATCGTAGCCATCAAATAAAGATGTGGAATAAGAATGAGGAGCTATGATGTTGTCCACATCATCACACTCCACAAATGACAAATGGAGCCACTAGGTAAGACTTTCCTTTCATTGAGAAAGAAGACAGTTTAGAATTTCATTTAGTTCCTATACCATCTTGTGATTTTTGCGATCTGAGTACTTAATTTTTTATTTATTTGATTGTTGTCACATTTGTGTTGCATTGTACTACTTAATCTGTCACTTGATAAATGTTGATACTGTACAAATATCATCTGTGCAAGTACAAGCCTTTGTAAATAATCTCTTCATTATTTCTAATAAGACTTAATACAATACTAGTATTGTTTAAACTGCAAATACATACACACAATAGGTATTGTGCATATTCTTTTACATTTCCTATCAATCCTTAGCATGTATTGAAAAGATATGTGTTCCCAGACTCTTAAAGTTCCAGCATTCAGTTACCTTTTTGTCAGCTATTATTAATTTTATTGAATTCTTACATTTGCATTCTCTCCATCACTCCCTTATATTTGATGGAGTTAGTGAACTTAGTTTCTGTTGAAAGCTATGAATTTGATTACTGTTGACCTTTTTCACTATCACAAACTAGCACCACTCTATTTTTGCACCATTTGCAATCTCCCATACTTATACAGTTACTTGATTTGTCCCTGACTGATAATTGTATGATGCTCTGACATGTCACAGACGGAATCAATTGTTACTTAATGGTCAGTGCAAATGTGGAATAAACCAGCAGCGAGTTGCTGTAAGTATACACATGCTTGTTGTATAATGTTTTTTAATGTCACTTATGTGTTATTCTTCATGAGAAGTCACTTGAATGCTTTCATTAGACATCCATGAAAACAGGTTTGCAATGCTGTAGCAGATGCTAGATTACTTAATGCAACCCTTGTTCTTCCTACATTCTTGTATAGCAGCATGTGGAAAGACACAAGGTGAAATACTATTTCTGTTTATTTTCTATTCCCATTTGATGATTGGTATCTCAATAGTGAAAATTTATAGGTTCATTGAGACAGAGACATATTCAGGTTAATGTACAAGGTGACATTGAGGGTTTTATTGGTGCTGCTTCTCGTGCTCCTTCATCATCGACCAGTCATATGTCGGATGGGATTGTTTCAACTTAGGTGATTGTTAGTTAGTTACATTGGTAGTGTAATTTTTGTATTACATGTACGTCCAGTTGTTTTGGTGTAGTTTCGCATTACTTTAGTATCACTGAAGTTGTTTTAGTGTGTTTCGTACCACTTTAGTTTAATTCATGTTTCGTGTATATGAATTGTTTCACACGGGACAATTTGGCCCATTGTTATTAGAGTTTTATTGCATGATAGGGAGGAACCCTGTCAATATATTTTTTATATAAAAAATTATCTACTATTAGCCACGACACTTGTCGTGGTTACTAATTCCAGCCATGTCAGCAACTTTTAGTCATGACATGTCGTGGCAAATAATTCCTGCCATGTCAGCATCCAAGTCAGCGACATTTTGCCACAACATGTTGTGGCGAATAATTCTCGCCATGTCAGCATTACGGGCATCTCCATTAGCAACAACGTGCCGTGGCAAAAGCGTCACAAAAAATTTGCTACAACGCATGTTGTGGCAAATAATGTTTTAGAAACAGATTTTTACCCACAACTTTTTTGCCAAGGCGTGTCGTGGCAAAAGCATTATTCGCCGCGATTTTCTGTTTTTAGCCACGACAATTTGTCGTGGCAAAAGACGATTTTTCTTGTAGTAGATGGACTTCCCTCAGGCCCTTCCCTTCTCTTATATGGGGTTTACCCAAGAAAGGAAATTAAACCTGAATAGTTTTTTATCGGATGCAACTGTTTGGGCTATAAACAAGAGGTGCGTGTTATAGTTCCCGAGGCAAGTATATCCAAAGACGTTGACATCAGGAATCCACTCTCTGATTCCTGCACTTGACAAAGTCGTGTATGTTTATTCTCTTAAGGAACAAGCAATTATTATACCTCATTGGCCTACTATGACCACGGACTATATTCTTATTTCGGTTGATGGAAGTCTATACGTCGATGTGCGTGTTTAATTACTATATTCGAAATTATATTGGATATTTTAGTCAATTATGACTAATTGTTATTATATATATATATATATATATATATATGCATCTTTCATTACAGATTGTTGGCCCCGGCCAATTTTAGCGTCTTATGCTATCGAAGAACCTATATATGCATAATGTGATAGAATTGGCTCAGAGAACAATGGAGGTAATGATTAAAACAAATGACTCTAGATGAAATATTCGAGAAGAGAGACGCGTTGAATGAGAGGATACTGGTATAATTTTTGTTCTCCTCTGTATTTGTTGAAAGTTTGCGTAGAAAAGTTACTGTATTTTCCTTACAAATCTGTTTCGTGATTAATTGCAGATGATAATACGCGAAATTGCCAAGAATTAATTGGGGCTTTGCGTGTCTAGCTACGTTATGAAATAGGTGCGTAATATTTTCATGAATTCTTATGATTATGCAAATTGATAGATGTTTATAGCGGGAACTTTAAGCACGGAGTTTGTTTTTGAATTTCAGGGAATATATCCTTCCTTGCTGGGTTGAAGGCAGTGGCGCAGCCAGAATGTTTTCTCAGCAGGGTCCGTAAATATTTAACACATTAAATAATTTTTTTCACGGGGTCCGAAATATTTTCTATAGGTAAAATGTAAAGTATTTTTATTTTTAGCGGGGTCCGTGGACCCCCTTTAGATACACGTAGATCCGCCCCTGGTTGAAGGACTCGATGGAAAAGTTGATGACGTAGATCAAGTGATAATAAAATACTTGACCACCATAAACCAATACTAGCAAGAGGACTAGGTCAATCGTAGT
The DNA here is from genome assembly GCA_026214975.1 of Gentiana macrophylla. Classification (NCBI taxonomy): domain Eukaryota; kingdom Viridiplantae; phylum Streptophyta; class Magnoliopsida; order Gentianales; family Gentianaceae; genus Gentiana; species Gentiana macrophylla. The sequence goes on from CM047816.1 coordinate 95,731,734, forward strand.
ATAGCTATAGCGAATCAAGGTCGATCCCACAGGGAACCAATTGTGGGTCATTTATATACAAACAATTAATTATTCATATCAAGGACACAAAGGCGGTCTATGACCAACAAAAGACAAGAAAGATAAAGGACACGACTCGACACAACACAAGCAGCGTAATTAACCTCCCCAATTATTATGTTATCGTTTGGATCTAGAGATTCTATATAATTAAGCTAGACTCGACAACTATTAATCCAATTCGTATTTCTTTTATATTGGCTACGGGAGTCATCCCCTAAACTAGATCTAGCTCCGGGTAGGCCATCTAGATCACTATGCTACATTACGTGACTTCGCTTCGTAGGCCTCCATTTCATATAACTTGCACGCTTACAAAACTAGGGATGCCGATATTAACCGTATTCCTAACCTAGGCAACATTTCTGTGGTTAGGCGTACTTCCTAAGTGATCGCATCAGTCTCTGTCCCATTAACATTTACTTTTTAGGTCTCCTGTTAATCTACGATTTACGTATGAGATGTCAACTATTCCCAAATACAGAACATATCTAGATCTCGCTGAAAGTCCTGGAAGATCAATTAATGAGCCGACCTAGGAGCCCTATATTGGTATTTCCTAATCATACGCTAATTAAAACAGACGAGCAACGTAGTCGTAGTCATACCTACTAAGACAAGAAATTCTAGGTGGACAATCACACCATAAAGACGTGGTTATATTGACGCGGCGAAAACCTAAATCTTAGCGTTTCTACTTACGTAACGGATAAAATAGAAATTCATAAAGCAATTATATAGATCTACTAAAAACACGATTGTCGATTAAAATAAAGTCATACATAGATCACGAGACATAGGCGTGGGCGTGTGGATCATTATAGACGAGGAATCCCCACTGCCTCACGTCTTAATCCTAGATCTACATCGTTTAACTAAGAACAAACAATCTCAAACGATAACAATAATTGGGGACTTAATTATAAAGAACTAAGAGGAAATAAATACAAGAACTTACATTATTGCAGCACTTGTATAAAAAAACACTCTGAGAAAAACTGAGAACTTTATTATAATTTGAAAGAAGTGTCTGAGGTGTGTTTTTGCTAATGAACTAGTACAAGTATATATAGGAGTAAAAATTCGCATGAGATAAGCTTGAACCGATCTAAAATAGGTTTCCTAAATCCAAATGAAGTCTGAAAACGCGTTAGGATAATTCCAAGCTAATCCGGATAGGAAAAGGGACTCGCCCCCAGCGAACAGGGGACTCGCTGCCAGAGTGTCCTCCAAAATTTGATTGGCTCGCTGGCTCTTTGTATTCCGTACTCCTCTTCTCGTGCTGCTTCGATATTTATCCTCACTTTAATCCGATTTCACTTCGAATTGCCTTGAAATTTATCTTCTTCTTTGGTAGAAAATCTCCAATTTATCTCTATCTACAAAATAAACATTTATTGCACGGTAAATTGTATTTAAATGATAAAAAACGGATAAATACCAATTTATATTCTATAAATCACATAACATTAAATAATCAATATACACATGTGATTTAATATAAAATATATATTATTAGGCTCGATTTAAGGATAATGTTGATGAGCCCTGGCGTCACAAGGTATAGCGTATTTTCGCTTATCGAGTCTAGTGAAACTAAAACGGTGTAGTTTTGCTGTTGAAAAGAATATACATGCCATTTTTGCCCTTACTGACAATCTTCAGTTTTCTTTGATGCTTCCATTGATTCCGGTTTCTGGATTCACCACTGAGTGATGCCATGATGGTTGTGTTGTGTTTACTCACCCAACTTCTACATTCAATATATTTGGTAATAAAACGACTAGAAAGTGGAAAAAAAAAACCCAACAACCAAGTCTCGAACCCATGACCTTAAGATAAGTAACAAAACTTCTAACCAATTGAATTAAATGAATAATTGTTGTAGAAATTGCCTGAAATATATAAATACACAGGTTTATTATTATAAGAAGGATATATTAGTAACTTCTCCCGGAAATTTGAATGGGGGCCATACACACCACCCTCTTAAGGTTGGGTCCGTCCCTGATTTCTTGTATCCGATACATATCCGAAGATCCGGATACCTAAGGAATTATACACATTACACACATACAAACACAAACGAATTATTTTTAATGTTCTTGTCTCTATTGACTATTGATATACTTCGGTTGAAACTTGAAAGTACGCAGCGAAAAACACTTTATTTTTCAAGATTTACAGTTTGAGCCTTTTATTTTTTACTATTTATATATAGTTTAGTCCTTATATTTTTATTATTTAGAAATATATCCCATATCTTTATGTTGTATTTTTTTTTTAAAATTCGTATCCGCATATCCCTTGTCGATGTATCTAGTATCCACGTACCTGTACTCATGTATCCTAGCTATAAATTTCAAAGATATGAGTTTTGAGGTGTAGTAAGTGAAACGATAACATATACCTTGATGTCATTCTATGCTGATTAATTTGGTGCTTGATCAATGACAGCAACAATTCAAACAATGATCAACATTGCTGATGCGCAGAGAGTATCGACGATACTTGCAGGCTTGCAGCTGAAGGTTAGTTGTCATCGTGTTGAATTAATTTTATGGACTTGGCCCTTTTCATTGCCCCGTATATAATGGTGTAAAATCAGATTGTGTCACTCGTTGTGTTAGAATGGTTGTGTCAGTAGCATTGCTCATATATTGATTTTCAGATCATTGATGCCTAAGGAAAAAAAATGGTTGAGCTCCGATCCAAAGGGCCTTCACTGCTACGCGAGTTTTGTAGGGATGTAAATCGCGGGTAATGCCTCAATAGATCAGTGTGCAAAGGGTTGCATGTACAGAGGTGGCTCCAGAAATTTAATGATACGGGTCGGAAATTTGTCATATTTTACAATTACTAAACGCAATGTTACATACTATAGTTCAATACGGGTCAATAAGGATCAATATATAAAAATAAGAGGGTCGGTATACATATAAAATGTGTATATAAAAAAAAATTCAACTGTAATATTTTTTTAGTGGGTCGGATGACCCGTTTTCTAACGCATGGAACCGCCCATGTGCATGTATATACATATACATCTATTATTGCTGAAATGAACTCTCACACGTACCACCCTAGCTCAAAGTAAATGAAGTTGTATTTTTCATTTTGCCCCTTAAAATTAGTGTAGCGTGTAAATCGAGGAATGTTCATCAATAGTTCTGTGTAATCAGACTGCTAAACTTTTTTTTTTTGCTGAAAATTGTCGTTCCATACAAGATTCGAAAACACTCTGACTAGGCTATATTGTCACTACGACACTCATGTTGTTTAACCATTGAGTTATGCTCATGAGCATGTGTTACTCTTGTTTTGAGGCAAAAAAAAAATTCTCTGAAGCCACTTGTGAAGCATCAACCGAGGAAACAAGCCAGAAGTGAATGTGTGTGTGTCTTTTTTGTTCTTTACGTAAGTGCCCGTTTTCCGGATGAGCGGCCCTACTAATTTGAAGTCGGTTATTTAGATTTATGTAGAGCCTAACTCTTGATCTGTGGGGATGTGTGATTATCATCTTTATGCTATGTTAAACTAAATTCTTCACCCAACTAATTTCTTACGTCAGCATGTTACTTGCTCACTCTCAAGTAGTTATGTAAGTAAATCAAGCTACTCGTGAGCTACTTATACTTGAGAGTTTGACTCGATTTGTTTTTTTTTTCTTCCTCAAATTCAAACTCAAGTCGAACTATTTGAATAATAAACCGAGCTGATCTCGAGTTTTAATTTAAATTATACTAATTGAGTAGCTCGTGAGTTAATCGAACTTTATTAAATAAATATTTAATTAGTTGTAGTTATAAAATTTACTATTAAATAATAGAGCTTTTAAAGGCACATGGTAAGGCTATTGGGACACCCAAATTGAAAGACACCACATTTGTTTCGGTAATTTATTTACGACACCAAATGAATTTATGAATATAACTATGACATCACATTTATCTCTGGCACCACACTTGGCATCCCATATGAAGATCGATTTTCAAAAGTCGATCCTATAATTGACCCTACTTTGATTCTCCTTCAGAACGATTTTCGAAAAGTCGATCCCAGATTTGGTAAAGAATATACAAGTGCGGTGTCATAGGTAAATTCAAAATTTACAAATATAATGTTTGGTGTCTTAGGTAACCGCATATTTCTTACATTGTTGTCGTGTCTCAGGTGAAATATTGTGGAGACTTTAAAGACATCGTTAAATAATATTTTTATAAATGATAGTGTTATTGGCGCCACAATCAATCTACTACCTCCATGAAATTTGACATCTTCATAGTCGAATTAATACACAAAACTCAACTCTGATGAAATCGAAAGTAAATTTCAATCTCAGCAAAGACTTTTCTAGAACTGTAGTGTCCGATAGATCGACTACGATGCTATTAACAATGCACTTATCTAAATTACTGATTAATAGTATATAGAGTTGAGTGTTATACGAGTGAAGTTTGATATCCGTTTTTTCTTAAATATTAAATGAATTCTAAAAATATAATCGATCTTACGAGTCGAGTTAAGCTATATCGAGTATCTTACAAGTCGAGTTTGACCTTGTCTTTTACAATTCGATTGAGCTTGAGTTGAGTTTTTTTTTTTAAAGTTAAATCGAGCTCATTTCTCAAATCCTAGAAATTATTGATTCGACTCGAGTTGATGACTCATGTTCTCAAGTTCTCGTGGGCAAAAACCTTGCTGCCCAAGCTACGAGCAAAGCAAAGCATAGCGTTTATGCGAATTAGTATCGGTAACCTCTATCTTAAATTCTCAAATTTTCCCTAAATTCGATAGCAGACGCCTCCTTCCACCGCATGACCGCAGGTAAAATCTCTTACATAAACCTTTTCCAGATTCTATTTTCAACGATTTGAGTATAAGGGATTTTCAGGGGTGAATTATTTTCTATGCTTTATTCGGTATAGTATTAATTTGAGTATAAGTTGCTTCTTTCTGTACAAGAAATTGAGCTGAATTTTAGCTATATTTGTGATATTTATGAGCTGCTAAATCATCTGTCAGATCATTTTTTTTTTCTGGAGTGAGGGGATTTTTTTTTCTTATGATTTAGCTTAATCAGCATGGTTTTTACTTCACATAAAGAGAGTGTAGATGAATTTGACCGTTCTTTTAACAATTTTCTATACAACATATATCGACTACTTTCCGATGGTATTTTGGTGGGCAGGGCGGACCAATGTGGGTAAGGGGGACCAGTGCTTCCGCGAGTCTTGTTGCTAAAAGAATTTAAAAACACAACTAAACTAACGTCCCCCACTGGATCTTAGAATTCGTTCCCCCTGATTTTTTTTTTTGGGTCTATGTGGGTAAGGTATGGGATGCTTGATACTTTCGAATGCTTTTAAGGCATGAATGGTTTATTTTCGTCATTGGTGTTTGAAAGCAACCGGCAGTTCGATCATTCGGTATTTCAAACTGCTGATTTTGATAAATGAATTAATACAATTGACTGACATATTGCTTTTTGTGTTTGGTGTAGTTATTATGTGCACTTATTATGTACATTCTTTTCTTAAACAATGAATTGACATTGCAGTTTTTGGTAACAATAAGAATTGATACCGATGAGCAATGTTGTTAAAGCCTTTTGTTCTTAAATAGACATCCAAAAAGTTGTGGATTAGAGTGTAAAATCAACGCCTTAACTTGGCTGGGGTTCGATGTTTAGTAATATCTAGCCGGTTCCAAGATTTTAGCAGTTATCCGGAAACATGAGGTCAAGTGGCCGCATGCTTTTGTCTTGGATTTGTCAGCTGCTATAGTTCCCGAGGTGGAGGCATATGTGAATTGTCATTGAGCGAGACGGGAAGTATCTGGGGACGTTGATACAAGGAAACCACTCTCGGATTCCTACAAGCGACAAAGTTGCATATGTTCATTCTCTCGAGGAACAAACAATTAGTATACCTGACCAATCTGCTTTTACCAAGGATTATGTTACAATTTCGATTGTTGGAAGTCAATGCGTCAAAGTGCGTGTTTTATCTCCTTGAAATCATATTGGATATTGTAGTGAATTTTAATATATTCATGTGATTAATTGTTGTGTGTATATATATGCATTTGTGTCCCTTTTCTTTTGCAGATTGTTGAACCAATGTTGGTTTCGTATGCTGTCAATAAACCTATGCAGAGTGTGATAGAAATGGCTCGGACAAAAACGTGTAATGAGATTAGTAAAATGACTTTAGATGAAACATTCGAGATGAGAGACATTTTGAATGCAAGGATATTGATACGGTTTATGTTCTTTTTCTTTGTATCTGATGAATATTTGTCTAGTAATGGTTTGTTATATATGATGTATTATGTCTGCCAAGTGATTAATCGCTCGAGTACGTACTACATTGTTTGCAGATAGGAATAAGCGACATTGCACAGGATTGGGGCTTCAAATGTCTCCATTATGAAATAAGTGCGTAATATTTTCCTGAATTCTTACGATTCTGCAAATTAGTAGATGTTTATAGCAGGAACTTTAAGCACAAAGTTTGTGTTTTGAATATCAGGGGATTTAACTCTGCCTACCGAATTGAAGGAGATGATGGAAAAGCAGGCAGTAGTATTACGCGAAAAGAGTGCTGTACTAATGGAGTCACAAGGTATAGTGTATTTTTGCGTATCGAGTCTAGTGAACGTGAAACGGTGCAGATTTGCTGTTAAATAAATATGCTTGCCACTTTTGCCCTTATTGACCTCTTCAGTTTTCTTTGATGCCCCTATTGACTCCGGTTTCTGGATGCCATTTTTGCCCTTATTGACCCTCTTCTGTTTTCTTTGATGCCCCTATAGACTCCGGTTTCTGGATCCATCTGTTGTTTTTACTCACCCGACTTCTCCATTCTATATATCGGGTGCCCAATATCTTTTACAGTTTAGTCCTTAAATTTTTATTATTTACAAATATATCCCGTATCAGTATCCTATATGCTTATCCCTTATCTACGTATCTCGTATCTACATACTCATATTCATGTATTCTAGCTATAAATTACAGAGATATGAGTTTTGAGGTGTAGTAAGTGAAATGATAACATTTATCTTGATGTCGTTCTATGCTGGTTAAATTTAATAACAGCGGAAATGCAAGCAATGAGAACCGCGAGAATACTTGCATCTAAAGGTTAGTTGTCATCGTTGTCTAATTATTATTCTGGACGTAACACCATGTTTATTAAAGGCCATTCATGTTAACAATTTCTATCCTTAATGTGTTAGTGTTGTTCTTATGCTTATTGATGAATAAGCTGTGCTTTTATGCAGGCCGTGAATTCGGAAATTGATGAGCTTCTTTCGAGGCTTAAGTATTCTATCAAGCTACCGCTACCGCTACCGGTGATTCATCAACCGAAGAAACTAGCTAGGAGAAGTGTGTGTGTGTGTTTTCTTTACGTAAGTGCCTAGTTTTCGGATCAAGGGCCTGACTAATTTGAAGTCGGTTATTTAGATGATTATAGATGTTTGTAGGGTCCAACTCTTAATCTGTGGGGATGTGTGATTATTGTCTTGGTACTTTTGAGCCGCTTTAAATATGCTAAGTTATCTTGTACTTTTGAACTGGTTGGTTTGATTCGGGTTTTTCCATAGTAGAATTCGGTCTGGTTTGAAAAAAAATGCTAAACTAAACCAAACTTTTAGGAAATCAGTGGCTCGGTAATAATTGCTTAATTAAAACATGAATACCACACACCTAATGGTAATAAATGATAGAATCGACGGGAAAGAGAAAGCACGACGATTCACGAATCGAAATTGAAACGGATCAGTTACGGACGAAATAGAATCAAAATATGTTACGTACTTACGTTACATGTAACTAGAAGTGCATATTGTTCGGTCTGTATAATTGGTATAGTTCATGGTTGTGATGGGAAAACAAACCGGATCTTGGTTATTCAAAATGCGTAAATGAAAATAGACCATTTTATTAGTCGAATTTAATCTTTCCAGTTTTTTCAAAAACCAATCGATCGTATGAGTTAAATCGAGCTATATTAAATACTTAATGAGTTGAGTTTAATCTTGTCTTGATGGCTCGGTTGAACTCGAGTTGAGCTCAAACTCTATAAATTATTGACTCGACTCGACTTGATTTGGGTCGATTATACATCTTCTCCTGGGCACCCTTGTTGCCCAAGCTACGAGCAAAGCGTTTATGCGAATTAGAATCAGTAAGCCCTCTCTCAAATTCCTTCTCAAATTCTCAAATTTTCTGTAAATTAGATAGCAGGCGCCTCCTATCACCGCAAGAGCGTAAACATTTTCAGATGCTATTTTCGACGATATAAGTATAAGGGATTTTCGGGTGTGAGTTAATTTCTATGCTTATTTGGTAAAATGCTTATCTTTGTTGATTTGAGCTGAATTTGTTTGTGTGTTTTCTTGCGCTTTATATGAGCTTCTAATCTTCTGTAAGATCAAATTTTTTTGGGATTTTCTTCTTCTTAATTTGCTTAATGAGCATCGTTTTTACTGCTACGGAGTGTGTAGATGAATCTGGCCGCATTTTTTTTTTTTTTTTTTTTTATCAATTTGCTATACAACATTTACTACATTCCGATGGTATTTTAGGGATGCTTGATTATTTCGAATGCTGATGGTTTATTTTGGCCATTTGTTCATTAGGTGTTTAGATTTTTTTCATCTTGAATAGTTAAAAGATTGTTCATATTCATGTTGTAGTGAGATTGAATATATCCAAGTTTTGGGACGGTCTTAAGAAAGCCACCTGATGGATTCTTTGGTTTTGAAATGGAACAATCGCGTTTTTTAACTCCAAATTGTCTACTGAGGATGAAGTTTTTTTGGTGGAAAATGGAAATCCTGTTTTTCTTTGTTTCTCCTGGATTAGTTTAATTTAGACGTGCTAAGTTTCATTGCAGACTCGACGTTCAGTTGGCTTTCACTTGCCTACTGCAATTCGTATTGGCCTGACTCTTCAGTGTTGTTTGTGCTTTTATTTGAACTATATCAGTGTAGTTCTGTGTATGTTAGTGTCAAGTAAATACTATTCGGTATTGTTGTTAGGTTATATTCTTGTTTGCAAGTAAATTGGTCATAACTTGACTAAGGTTGAGAGTTTATTAATATCTAAGTGGTTCCAATTTTTTAGGAGTTGTCTAGAAACATGAGGTCAAGCGGTCGCTTGCTTTTGTCTCGGATCGGTCAGGGTCAGCAACGTCAACCTTACTCTCCGGTTGCTCTCCATTCAGCCAACTTTATCCGCTTCTATACCTCCAAAAACACCAGGTATAAGATCTTACATGCTCTTTGTAATCTAGTACTTCTGATTCGTAATTCATTGGATGCATCGTTGAACTTTGGTTATTTCAGTGAAGAACGATCTGGGGTTTGGAATGTTCTGAAAAATTGTTTGAGCTGGATCAAGAATAAACTAGAGGTACGTGTTATAGTTCCCGAGGCGGAGGCGTATGTGATTGAGCGGCATGGGAAGTATATCAACACGTTGACATCAGGAATTCATTCTATGGGTTCTAGACACGACAAAGTGGCGTATGTTTATTCTCTTAAGGAAGAAACTATTAGTATACCTGACCACCCTGCTGTTACCAAGGACAATGTTTCAATTTCGGTTGATGGAAGTCTATGCGTAAAAGTGCGTGTTTCGCCTATTTGAAATCATATTGGATATGTTAGTGAAATGTAACATATTCATTAGTAGTCGTGTGATTAATTGTTTTGTATATGCATTTGTGCCCTTTTTTCTTTTGCAGATTGTTGACCCAAAGTTAGCATCGTACGCTGTCGAGAAACCTATGCAGAGTGTGATAATGTTAACTCAGGCAAAAATGCGTAGTCAAATTGGCAGAATGACTCTAGATGAAACATTCGAGAAGAGAGACACTTTGAATGAGAGGATACTGGTACAGTTTATGTTCTCCCCTGCCCGTATCTATTGAAAGTTTGCCTATAAAAAGTGTTTTGTTTTTAAACATTGTTTGCAGATGGAAATAAACGATGCTGTCAAGGATTGGGGTCTCGAATGTCTCTGTTATGAAATAAGTGCGTAATATTTTCCTGAATTCTTATGATTCTGCAAATTAGAAGATGTTTATAATTGGAACTTTAAGCAATGAGTTTGCTTTTTTAAATTTCAGGGGATATATCTCTGCCTACTAAGTTGAAGGAGATGATGGAAAAACTTGCAATAGAAGAACGCGAAAGAAGGGCTTCATTATTGGCGGAAGAAGGTATAACGTATTTTAGCTTATCGAGTCTAGTGAAAGTAAACGATGTAGTTTTGTGTTAAAAAATTATACAAGCCCTTTTTGCCCCTATTGATCTCTTCAGTTTTCTTTGATACCACCACTGACTCCAGTGAAAGTAAAACGGTGTAGTTTATGCTGTTAAAAGAAAATACACGCCATTTTTGCCCCTATTGACCTCTTCAGTTTTCTTTGATGCCTCCACTGACTCCGGTGAAAGTAAAACGGTGTAGTTTTGCTGTTAAAAGAAAACACACACCATTTTTGCCCCTATTGATCTCTTCAGTTTTCTTTGATGCCTCCACTAACTCCCGTTTCTGGTTATATATTGGTAAAAACCCCGTAATCTCTCTTTTTTTTTCTTTTCTTATCCACGTATCTTGTGTCCACTCCAGGTACCCGTACTCATGTATCCTGGCTATAAGTTACATAGATGTGAGTTTTGAGGTGTAGTAAGTGAAACAATAACATTTATGTTGATGTCATTTTGTGCTGATTGAATTTTTGCTTGATTGATAACAGCAGAAAGACAAGCAAATAGAAAAATTGCTGAAGAGAAGATGATGTCGACAATACTTGAAGCTCGAGGTTAGTCGTCATCGTGTCTAATTGTTATTCTAGACGTAGCGCCTTACATTGGCCTGTTTATTAAAGAGTTATTTATGTTAATAGTATTACTATGATTCGCTAATACTTTATCTTCTTCTTCTTCTTCATATTAACTTGCAGCGGAATCCGAAGCAAGAGTACGTGATGCACGTGCCATGGCAGCAAAAATTTCTGAGATGTCAAAGCGCATAAAAACGGAAGAAGGTTTAAAGGTTAGCTTTCATTTAATGGTTAGATATAATTACAAGAACAACCGGGCTAGTGCTGAAAATTACTACACAAAAAAGTTGTCAGGTGTGTGTGGAGAGAGAGAGAGAGAGAGAGAAAAGAGCACGTTTTGTTGACGTTCCGTTGCAAAATCCGGTTTTTGCTAGAAATAAACTAGGTGAATTAGAGAAACAATTGGTGATCTAATAATGTTTGTATAAGAATGTGTTGCGTTGTTCATATGCTTATCGATTAATTTGTGTTTTTTATGCAGGCTGAAAAATTGAAACTTGGTAAGCGTTGCGAGAATACTTGGAGGCGAATATTAGCATCAAGCACCGTCATCGGATATGTCCGGCATGAAGAAACAAGCAAAGAGAAGTGAATATGTGTGAGGCATATAGTGTACGCCCCTGCACCCCGGCGCAGTAACGCATTAAATGAAGTCATAAATGTCCGGTCAATCGCTAGACCGCCCTCGCGCTTGGTCTAAAAGGGCTAATCCGAGTTGACAAGACCTTTATGTCTCACACTTATATAGGGGTGAGCATTCTCTTATTTTACCAATGTGGGACTTTACATATAGTATATTTTTTCATGAAGAAACATGAAACATGCTATTATTTTCATTGGTACATTATGGTATTCCCATGGCTGACATTGATTAATATGGAGCTTATTTGTTTACTGAGAAGAAAACAGTGGATCAAACCTGTAGTTTTTCTTCTTCTTTTTTACTCTTGTTATATGTCATTTGGTTCTTGACATTTAGATTTCACCAGTTTTTTTTTTAGATTTGGGCCGGAATCATACTTACCATCATACAATTATATTGTTTTTGTTTTTTTTTGTAGATGTTATCTTTGAATATCTGCATTTGTTATGTATATATCATCATAATTTGTCGCTGAATAATGCCATCACTTAATTAATAGCCAACTTTTTCTTTTCCTTTCGAAAAAGATAAGATTTAAGTGCATTATAATATCCCACACATAATAAAGATATTATAATGTTATACGTATTGTCATATATATAAGTGTGAATTACACAAGGCATTTAAATCATATATCATCATAAAATAAAAACATCTGGCACATTTAATGTCACGTCCATTATGATTAAATATGACTTTGATATGACCCGTATATAGATAAAAAGAAGAAATGTTAAAGGAATAATAAAATTTAGGGGGAGTGGTTTAAAAAAAATAAAAATAAAAAATAAAAATAAAAAGAGGGAAAATGATAATCAAGACAGTGAAAATATAAATTAGGTGATAAGGACAAATCCACTGTTCATAACCCCAAATCCATCAGCCATTTTACTGCGATTGAATCGATCCCAAATCTAATGTTTCACTATCACAGTGGAATAAGAATATGTACTTTTTATCCAGAAAAATATTCCAATGTCCTCTTTGCATATTTCTATGTTCAAATTGTTCTTTTTGACAATAAACCTTAAAATTTAGGGGGAATGAGGGAGAAGGACAGAAATATTTCATCAATTGAGTAGAAGGACAGTTTTTTGAAACTTTGCATAAAGCGACAAAATTATTTATTCATTCGTCGAAATTCACTTATGTGTTCAAATTCAATGTTTAAATTCAACGCCATTAAATTCATCGGTCGAAATTCACTAATTTTCAAAATTCATTGTCGAGATTCACCGATTTTGGGATTCATTGTCAAAATTCATTGTCGAAATTCACCGATTTCGGGATTCATTAGGAAGATTCACCGATTTTGGGATTCACTGTTTGTCTTCTCGCTATAAAAATTATGCAGTTGTCTTTCTCCTATAAAAAATATGTAATTGTCCGTATTCTTAAAAATATTTTAGATTGTGTCTTTATCCCTAATTTTCCATATATTTTATGTATTGATTTGCATTTAATCTAGTGGATTAAATATAATGTCAAAAAAGATAAATTATCATTTCAATGGATTATGATGCCCTTCTTATGTTTTTTGTTTTTGTTTTTCTTTTAGTGGATTGCTTGGTAGTAGATTTGTTTGATAGAAAAAAAATTAGTGGAATTGAAGTCGTTAAATGTGGTAAGGGTAATTTCGTCCTTTATGGTGCCTTTTGTCATTCTTCTTCATTTTTGTTCTTTATAACCATTACCCTAGATAAAATAAGTAATTTATTACCGTAATATATATTAATTACAAAGTGTGTGTGTATATATATATGTGAAATTTTAAAATACAACCGTTGTATGAAGGTTTTATCAAGTGGCATACATTACAACCACTCATTTCTAATCTCTCACACACGATAAAAGTGTATTATGTGAGAGAGTAAAAATGAGAGGCTCTAATGTATGCCACTTGGTATAACCTTGCTACAACCGTTGCACCATAAAATCTCTCATATATATATATATATATATATATATAGTAATAAAGAAAGAGTTTCATTTAATTAATAGCCAACATTTATGAAAGAAACAAAAAAAAAACATGTTTTGTCTTTATGTAAAAATGCTACTCCGTGTGATGGATACACATTGATTGCTTTCTTACTTCACTTTGACAGGTTGTTAAACTTTTGGTGTTAGCTGGAGCAAATGTATCTGCACTGAACAGGTGAAATTTCTTACTTCAAAGTATATTATTGTTGCATGGTAGTATTTTCTTGTGACCTTTTAACTTTTGGGGTGAATGGATGGGGGTAGCCATGAGAAGACTCCGGTGGATGAGGCAGCGGGTAGGGGAAAGATGGACGTCATCGATTCCATAAACGAAACTCTGGCACACACACACACACACCAGAAGAACATTGCAACAATGCAGCAAACCAGACTCGAAGAGAACAAGACGTGAAAGAAACATAACTGATTTCTAACAGTTTCTGATAAAGAAAGAGTTTACGAAACCAAAAAAAAAAATCATGAACAAGTCTGGACTGATCCACTTAACCAAGTCCGACTCGATTAGGGTCATTATATAAAGAGTTTCCTCTTTCTCAAGTGTGAAATGCTACTAATTCAAGAAGTCGTCGTATATTGATAGACAATTGTTATAATTGTAAGCAAATTACACCGGTTTGCAAAAAAATTACCATTGGATCATTTTTCACCCATGGATCAAGGTCCGGCAGAACCCTTCAGAAACCTCTTGTAGAGGCCCAATGCCTGACCCATCATAGCTGATGGCTCTGCAACATTTGCAGAGAGCACCACCGTTGTTCCCTAAATCACACAAATAGCAAACCACAGGATTAGTTAACACAAATAGCAAACCACAGGATTAGTTAACACAAATAGCAAACCACAGGATTAGTTATAGACATCTTCACAACAAATATATGGGGACTTTTATTACCTGTTTCGCAAGTTTGCCAAATGCCTCTATATACTTCTCAGCAACCATCAAACTTACAGCCTGCATAATCCAAAGTATTCTATTCACGGTAAATAAACATAATACAGGCCAACAACAATCAAAAAAAATTTTTAAAGGAGAAAAATATCATTTAATTTAAGAACAAACACATCAGAACAATCTTTTAGCATTAACAAAAGCTCACCTCAGTGGCACCTTCTGCTTTCAGGTTCTTGGACACCAATGCAATAGCATCTCCTGTGGCTTGTGCTGTTAGGCGGGCTGCTTCAGCATTTCCTGCAAGTTTACAAGGAAGAAGATTGGATGTTTTATAAAGCAGAGAATACAAGAAGCAAGTTTATAGGAAATGCAGTCTGAACGTTAATAAAGCATTCTGCAAGAGACAGAGTGTGTGATGTGTGAAATGCAGTCAATAATAGCATACAACCTATTAAATCATGCAACCTAAAGAGATTTTAACTCCAACAATAAATAAATAAAAAACAGCAACAACAAAAAAAGTATTTGCTCCAACTATGACGAACGATTCAGAGGGACTAATCTTTCGCTAAAACATCGATATCTAACATCTCAAGTAGGTTTAATGCATGACATATGAATAAAAAGCAAATCTTGGATAAGCAAAGAAATGAAATGAATACAACACTATAAACGAGACTACACAGCAACTTGCCTTTAGATATAAGTATCGCGGATTTCATCATCCCATCAGCAATGTTAATATTAGCTTTCTTCGTTCCTATGTCAATAAGATGAAATATGGAATATGAAGTTATGAACCCTTGTACTCCTCATTCTGCAGCTTTTAAATTTCACCCTTTACCCTCCATAAAAGATGAAAATAGATCAAAACAATTACCTTCCGACTCCAGAATCTGAGCCCTCTTTCTGCGCTCTGCTTCTGCTTGCATTTCCATAGAGGCCTTTACTCCATCAGGCGGAGATATATCCCCTGAAACATGAAAGCAAAAATGACTGTTTAAACCTCCCACCAACACGAAAGAAAGATCTACTGAACTGCAAGAAGAAAATGTTACGCACTTATTTCAAAACGAAGACATCGCATTCCCCAGTCCTTGGCAGCCTCATTGATTGTTATCTGCCAATGATGGAAAAAAAAGTTGTAACTCTTGCCGTCGATCATAAATAATCATATCTCGTATCACCGTCAATCATATCTAATCATATCACATATCACATATCACAGACAAGGAAGTAAAAGAATAGCAAGAACTACACGTAGTTCATTCAAGATTTAATCTGACTTCACAAAACACAACATGCCAGATGAAAATTACAAACTTAAATTCCTCGCAATTCTCTAGTCTTTTTTATTTTCCATCAACCCTATATCTAATTGATACTAAAATACCGCAACCAAGCATGTAAGACAACACATACATATCCATATCCATAAAGCATACACCGGACAGCCAACAAACTCCAAATAAATAACCCAAAACAAAGTTTAGATATAAATGACAAATCCGAATTCTTCTAATGATCAGCTGCCACAGACCATATGCTATTGATAGCTACATAAACCAATTTAGTGTAAAATGTACAAAAACAGAAATCATACCACTATCTTTTCATTCAAAGTGGTTCTCTCCTCAGCTGTCTTTTCAAAAGTAATCTTGCTGAGCTCACTACGCATAGTCGTTTGAGTCAATTGAATCACAGAATGGACAGGATCCTCTACTCCATATGAAGCCAGTTTCGGATCAACAATCTAAAAAAAAATGAGTGTGATGAGTTGAGGGCAAAACATAACATATTCCATTAAAGTATTGCATATAATAATCCGAAAAATGAAACATCACCTTAACGTAGAGAATTCCGTCAATATGAATTAGGACATTGTCCTTGGTAATGGCGGATTGATCTGTGACAGGAATCGCCTCCTCCTTCAGGGAATGGATGTAAGCTATCTTATCGACAAAAGGAATCAAGAAATTGATTCCAGGTTGGAGTGTCTTACAATACTTTCCAAATCGTTCGATCACAAAAGCTTTCCTCTCAGGAACAATTCGGATTCCCCAGTTCATGGGAGTTTCATTGTGATACCTTCACAAAGTTCAATTTCGTTTATGTACTAATAGGATCCAAAACTAAATAGCCAAAAAAAAGACTATCTCCAATCAATGTCATACCTATTAAATTTCAGATGACTGAGATGAGAATTAGAAGCTAAATCAAAATATGATTTATATCATCTCGTACCTGGTGGCGGGGTCGCGAATGGCGCGGAAATGACAAACAGCAGTACTGACGAAAGGAAGAGGAACCGGAGAGAGCTGACGTTTCACAAATTGACCGGGAAGAAGGCCACCGGCGGGAGAAGTAATGCTCCGAAGAAGAACATCACCAGCGGAGTTGCCGGAGCTGATGCTTGGCAACTGAAGCAGTTTGGATTTGCTGAGAAGATTAGACCTCATCATACTCATTTTCGCTAGAATCGGAAAAAACACCGACGATAAGACCGCCGGAGAGCGGTAGATTAAGCCCCACTAAAACCCTTAAACGTGAAAGTAAGAGCGAACCGGTGAGTGAGGATACAATTTTTTTTGTAGTAAAGGGAAGAGACATCTAACAGCAACCGTAGTGGTGCCTCAACATTGTGCATCAATTCTGACATGGACAGGAATTCTGACATGCACAGGGCACGTTGCTACCAAATATTGGATAAAAATCTTGGTTTAATTTTTTTTAGATGATTTGGAGGGAATTTTTTTTTTAAATGATTTAGTTGTAGTAATGGTAGAAGTAATCTTCAATTTAGTATTTGTGCATCCTATTATTTACGGATGATTCATGTTGACTATCTTGTCGTCTTGCGGCGCTTTTTAATTTTTTTTTTTTTTTTTTTTTTTTTTTCTGTGTGCAAGTGAAACGACGTCGTTTAGAGATCTGTCAGTTTTCATCCACCACCGTCCTCCCTGGCCTCTCATCGCTCTTGTTCTCCATTTACAAAACCCGGCTGCCAGAGAAACCTATATTCTCTCCATAGAAACCGCTTTCTCTTCTTCTTAATTTATCATTTGCAATCCACTGAAAGGGTTGCATCCTCTTTCTCTCCTTCGCTATTCTCTGTTCTCTATTCTCTGAAGATCGAACCCTTCCATAGAAACCTCTATTGCTTTAATTCCCAGTCATTATTCCCGATTTTCTGGAAATCTTTTGCAAATTTTCACTTCTTGGTTTCTCCCTTCATCCTTGTGTCTAAATCCTGATATGGATAGAAAAGATACTGCGATATATTCGATTCGAGTCACCAAAATGTTCATGGAAGGTTCGAAGGATAGAAAAGATTTGCAAATTTTCACTTCTTGGTTCCTCAAAATGTTCATGGAAGGTTCGAAGGAGGTAAAGCTTTCATCTTAAGTGTTGATTATGTTCGATTTCGATCATGTTTCACCGTGGATTACGAGGGCTAGATTCAGTTGATTCACAATAAACATGCACTCGTTTCCTTTTAATATCGTATTTTCTATCTTTTATTAGCTGATATGCTTTGGAATCTGCCTTTATTTTGTGTTTACTGCCTCTATTGAAGGTGGAGCATGAAAAGGTGCTGTCTTGATGAAATATCCGATGCTGATTCGAGGCTTCAATTCACGAGATTCGCAAGCGCTATTCTCTGGTAGCATGGCATTTTGTTTATCTCTGCATATGTTGAAATTTCAAGGTGGTCGATTTGCTTTTTTTTGTAAGTGTCTTGTCCCTAATTTAGGTTTTTTTGCTGCTTAAGTGTTAAATTAGGGTGTGTTTTAATCCTGACAATTTACAATGATCGATTTTTGTGCTTTATTTGTTATCATATTATTAAATTTCTGTAAGTTTGGATCTTGATTGCTGTATGATTTTTGATTCAGGAGGAGCTAGATCAACTTGAAACCCTTGGTGAATCTTCAATTGTTTGCAGAGAGTATGTATACTTGAAACGATGCAATTTTTTTTTCCTTCCAAAAATTAAGCAAAATTTGCTTCCCCAAATGAGCTCATTTGTTACATACAAAAATTTACTTAGAATCGGCTTTCTCACAATCGACTTGGTGATAATCGATTCAGAAGTGAAATCGACTTTCTTGGTTTGATTGTGACTTTTTTTATTTGGTTGATTTTCAAAAACTTTCTCTGATGAGATTATCAAAGACTGGAATCACCAAAGACTAGAATCGACTTTCATCCAATCGATTCGTACACATCAAAATTACCGTGATGTCTTTAAATACATCAAGTAATCACGAAGCACGTGACACGTCGATTCGATCATAGTGAATACACAATATCATCTTAAACTGTTGATCAATGAGTAGTTTCCATTGTTAAAACAGCTATAGATGATTCATATGAATTGCCTCTACCATTTTCCTGTGTGTGTGTGTGTGTGTGTGTATATATATGAATGTAATGTAATCTTAATTGCTAATCTTGTTATTCATGTGAATGCAGAGTTTTAGCAAGTGTGGAGTCATCTCCAGATGCAATAATGCCAATGTAAGCAATTCTTTTCGATTTTTGCAATGTAAAAAAGGGTACTTGAAATTCGAAAACGCGGTTTGTTTTGAATTTGGTAGTAATGTATTCGTGTAAGACGAAAGGGCCCATGAAGAACGATTGGGATAGGTGGTTTCAAGGCGGTCATAGCTCAAGAAACCGCAAAAGATGGATCTGACAAAAGAATGTTTTCATGTCAAAGGTTTAATCTTTCAGATCACCATTTTGTGTTCAATCTGTTGTCTTTTTTTTCTTTCTGCTTCAAATGTCAAATTTTTATATAAAGTTCGATATACTCATATGGTTGTGGCTACATTTTCTCTGTCTTATTTCTTGACCTGTATAGACAAGATGCTTCTTTATATTGAGATGTACTTTTGTATTTGGTCACCTTTTTTGCTTGCTCTGTATTTCGGGTTGTCAAATTGAGCGTAATTACAAGCGGACCGTATTCTCGAGCGTGCTATTGTAGTTTCTCATGGATCTTTGTCCGTCCTTCATTTGATAGAAGATCTTGCACATGAAACCGATAATGCTAATGCTTTACATGAGAGGATGGATGGATGCGATCAAGATTCTTATCGGGCAAATGGCTCACGATGATCTTTCGGGTCGATTACAATGTTCATGGAATTTGTTGTTTGTGAATTTTGTTTCTTTGTTTCAATATTCTTTGGCCACCATGAAATTTATTTTCAAAAGGTAACGGCTAACTTCAATATTTAATCTTTTGTGTTCATTATTATTTGGCGACTAATAAATGTAAATCAAACGCTCGTCTTAGGAGCTCTTAGAGGCAAGTGCAACCTTTTGTGTTCTTTATCATTTGGCGACTAATAAAATCGTAGTCTTTTATGTTTTTATGTCTTGGGCACTTTTCTTTGTAATATTTATTTAAAGGAATCAAGTGTTTGTGAGGATCATTAATTGAGATCCCTATTTTGCATTTCTTGTGTTTTACAACACTTAGTATTTCAATTTTCTTACGCAGAGGATGAAGAAACAAAGAAGGTAAAACAGCAGAGTGAGACGAGATTTCTGGTGAGCGAGATTGTATACGGTGCAATGTTACCATTAGAGTTGTCTCAAGCTCAACAAGAAGAAGTGCGATTGGCCCAACATGACTTAAAGATGGAACAAACTAAAGATAGGAAAAACTCACTTGAGTCTTATGTATATGAAACCCGCAACAAGGTGTGCTTTCAAAATCTAAGCGAGATCATGTGTTGTTTTTTAGCTCAAAATTGGTTTAGTGTACTACATTACTACATCTTAATTTAGAGTTTTAATCTGTTTTATTATATGGTTGATATTGATTATTGTCATTGCTTTTATTCGTTTATTGTGCGCTTAGTTCACGCGGGTATGTGGACACCTTTGTTGTTTCTCTCTTTTTCCTCCCAATATATAGCTAGCACACAATAGTAAATCATGCAGCAGACCATTTCTTAATATTCACTTGACTACTTTGATTTTATGGCCTTTGTTTTCTATTCTTCTTCTTCTTGTCTGATGGCTTGTTTTAAAATTGCTAAGATTGATTTTTAAGTCTTACATAGTTAGTGTTGATACTCGTCGGACTACTTTGTTTCCCACCTCCTCCCTCCCCTTTCACAGGCAACTATTATTTGCTTTGGGGGTAAAAGGGGGGGGGGGGGTGGGGAGAGGGCACAATTCTTGTTTTGGTCTTCAAAAAAAATTCAAAAGCGTGTAACCTTCCAGTTCTAACGTTGAACACAAACATCTTTGTGTACAGCTTCTGAATACATACCGAAGCTTTGCCTCAGATGCCGAAAAAGATGGAATCTCAAGTAGTTTACACAATGAGGAGGAGTGGCTCTATGAAGATGGAGATGATGAGTCCGAACATGTGTCTGACCAAAAGTTAGAAGACCTCGAAAGGTGAGAGTTTTATTATACTTATTTATTAGGCGCTTTGTTTAATTGTGCTTGTACATCCCATTTTTGACATTTCTTTTCCTCGCTTGAATAATGGTAACCAAATGGTGGATCCCATTGAACTTCGATACAAGGATGGGAGGCCGGGCACAATCAACAAGGGATTTATTGAATTGCATTGTGGAGCATCGGATGGCGGCGAGAGCGGCGCCCATCAAGTGAGAGGATGTTGTAAGTTAATTTTCGAATGAACCGTAAGCTCACTTTTGTGTTTGATGACTTTGGTTATGATGATACACCTCTTTGCTTTGCGGTCATTCTTGAATGCAACAAAGCGAATGAGTAACCGAGAATCAACCCAGCCAGCGAGGACTCTTTGCCAAAACATCTTTGAACCGGTTCTGCAGTCGGTGAAATCAAGAGAAAAACCGAGGCGCTTAACGCGTATGTTTTATGCTTTATTAAGTACTCCCTCTGCCCCAAATTATAAGTCGTTTTAGAAGTTTCACACAGTTTAAGAAAGTTGGTTGAACGTTATAAATTTTAAAAAACAAGTCTAATGATTGGATTTATAATTAGTTAGGGGTAATATGAGAAAAAGGTAAGTATTAATAATATGCTCCATTGGTATTCTTATATTATGGGAGGAAACCAAAAAGTTAAAACGACTTACATTTCGGGTTGGCGGGATTATTTAATGGATGATTAAAATAAATAAAAAAAAAAAAAAAAAACTGGTTAGTGCATGTATTGTTATTATTATTATAACTGAACTTGGATTCAGGCCAAGTTAGCCTGCAGCATAATTTAACTAAAACTGGGTACGTCAGCGTTTAAAGATAACTGTGTAATATTTTTGGCTTCTTTCTTAGATTTGTCATTGCCTACAAAGACAAGCAAATGTTTTGTTGTCCTTTTAGCTATGTCACTTATGTATGTGATGTGAGGTTGACAGATTCTTTAATTTATGAAATCAAACATCGTTTGTCTCGATTTTACAAAATCTTTATAGAGTGAAATGCATCAAAATGTAGGAAAATTCTGATGCACGGACCCCTATTAGAATGGACTGTCGGATGATTGACATGTGTAGTAAAAGACAAAATTGTTTTGTTTGTTTGCATACGTGACAATCAGCAGAATTACCCCAAAATCTATACAATGCATAATTTACAAATTTAAGTAGAGGGCAGATGGTTTTTGATGGATATGAATGATTTGGACCTCTATTTACAAATTTACCTTATTAATAGTAGTAGCATTATGTGAAATAGTTTATCGACGTGGAAGAATCTGACATGTTATGGTATTCAGGATGTGCAAACATATAACAAGGCCAAAGTCTCATCAGATCATACAGCAGACTTGGATTCGAGTAACAGAAGATAGTAAGCTGATTATTAGGCATTCTCTGATAAGCCGGATGATTATTAGACAATCAGGTCAACTTCAATTGGATATTATGATGTTTAAGTAGTAATAATCAGTATCTTTGTTTCTAGGCACAACTACTTTCATTAAAAAAAGGCATAACGGACGTATTTTGATATATTACAACCACATCTTCCCCTACCCCCACAACGCAACACATAAAAAAACAACTTCGCCATTCAAACACGTAAAAAACAACAAAACCCGAGGGCCTCATCGTGCAAAGCACGATCATCCCACTAGTAAAGATATTAATTATAGAAATAAAGTTGCTAAATATATTTATTATTTTTAATGTGTATATATTGTGTTTTTTCTATATCTATTTTTATTTATTAACGAGTGACATAATAAATACTATTTGTATTAATTATAAACTAAGAATTTTTTTAGTCATTTAAGCATTCAAATTAAAGTATTAGCTCATATCCTTAATAGAAAATAGTGATTTAGGCATAGAAAAACTCCACGTAAATCATCCATACAACACTTTTTAACCACACATTTTAACTTTTGAAAACAAAACAAAAATAGTAGGAAAAATCCTGCACCACAAAAAACACATTTTATATCGATGAGTTGGGGACGATGGTGGTGCCTTAATCATTTTTTTATTCTTTATATATATGTGATTTTGACAGCTGTCTCTGTTAATTTGAAACGAAGGAAATATTCATAAAAATTATTCCGGTGGCTTTTTATCCTCTAACTTCCGTCGTCTCCGGGAAAGCCGTCATTCTCCATCACCGCCTACACTCATAATTTTCTCCCACATGAAGGTCATAAAAAAAAAACGTTAAATCTTAAATAGAGTGAACAAACAAATTATCTCATAAATCTTAAAATAACGGGAATGAATATAACCACTTTCAATCTTTCTTGAATTGACAAATCAACTATTATTGAAATGGGAAATTCTTAGGTGATGACTCTCTACGGTGAAGACCCCGTTAGATTTATGTCATGTGTGTGTTTTTTTGTCTTTTTATACACATGGCGTAAATCTATCGGGACCTTCACCGTAAGGAGTTCTCACCTAAGAATTTCCCTACTGAAATACCCATTCAATTTCAACTTTGGAAACATGAAACAAAGAGAAAAGAGAAAGTGGAGAAAGCAGTCACATCCTCATTTAGCCAACAACTTCTGCCATATCTGTGGAATTAATCCAACCGTGAACAAATTTCCTCTTTTTTTTATGATGACAAAACTCTCATAAGCCTGAATATAAGTAAAAAAATTTCATACAATAGTCCTCCGGCTGTTGGTGCAAGCACGTCCTTGGAAACTGACCACTTCAGAAGGGTGGGCACAAACGCCTCGAATCCCGGGACAGTCATGACATCGTCATAACGGCATCCCTGTCATAAGGGGTGTACACGGTTCGGTTCGGATCGGTAAATGATCGTAACCGAAGTTTTCGGTTAACTGAAATCCGAACCGAAATCGAATTGTTTGTAAAAGAAAACCGAACCGAAATAATCGGTTTGTTCGGTTAACCAAAAAACCGGAATGAATTCAAAAGTAAAATTTAGAGATAACCGAATTGAACCGAACCGAAATAACCGGTTGAATAACCGAAAAACCAAACCGAAATAACCAAATTCCATCCAAATTATACAATTACAACAGGTTGATTCACTATATGGTTATAAATGGTTTGTTTTTTCTATTTGGTATCGGCTTGATAGGAGTCAACTTTACGTGACTCCGCTACGTTGTTTGGCCTCCGTTTACCACATTTTTAGCACATTTTTAGATGATTTAGACCACTTTCGGGGTAATATTGTGAGTTCCTAGCACGGGGGGTAAGTCCGTCATTTTTGATAGTTTACCACCCTTTTTGATGATATTGACCCCATTCTCGAGCACGTTTACCCTTTGGAATGTTTTGGTTGTTTTTTGGTTATTGTGATGATGTAGGGTATTGGTGTCTCGATGACCCGAAAGGCAATGGTTTACAATGAGAAACATGACCGAGGCGAGAAAAGAGGTGGAAAAGGGAGAAAAAGTGAAGAATTGGTGGCACAGGGTCCAAACGCACGTTTGGAACTCCCAAACCAGCGTTCCAGATCCCCAAACTGGCGTTCCAAGCCCAAACTGCTCCAGAGAGTTGCGAGTCAAAGCAGAGTTCAGCCGGCTTCAAACGCCGGTTCAAGAACTACCTCAAACGTGCGTTCCAGGCCTCTCGAACGCACGTTCCCTACCTTCAAACCAGCGTTCCAGGCCTCTCGAACGCACGTTCCCTGCCTTCAAACCAGCGTTCTGCAAGACAAAAGCCCTAAGTCGCCTGAATTTCAAAGCGAAACGCACGTTCCACTCATCTGGAACCGGCGTTCGAACAAAAATCTGCAGGATTCTCCCTCCACCTATAAATACCCCCCTTAGCTCATTTTGGGATTATTATTCATCTTCTTAGCCAAACTCTACCCCCTTCATAGCTCGAATTTTGTAATAACTTAGAACAAGATAATTTTATGGAGATCAAACATATCTTAGCTTAATCTTTTCATTTCTTAGATTAGATTTTCATTCCAAACAACAAGTCTCCTACTTTTTGGTGATTCTCTATTTTGTACTTTCTAGTTCAAACTCGAATCTCTGCAATTTTATGGTATATTTCTCTTCTCTTCTACTTGTTATGGCTCTTATTTACTGTTTTGTGCATGTTTTGATTAGTATAATGAGTAGCTAATCCCTTTTCATAGTCGAATCATGTGAAATTTGGTGAAATCACCCCTTGGGTGATGAAATTGGGAGTGGGTAGTGCTTTTTATCATTATATCTTGCATATTTCATGTCTTAGAACTTGTTATAACGGATTTGGGCTAGATTGATCACCTAGGTCAAAAATCACACACATCACTCTTGAGAGTTGTTCAGAGAGAGGGTTGTGGGGAAAAGGTTCTAGGATCGTATTGTAGTGCGAGGTTACTCGTTTTTAACGTTTAACGGCTCTCGTGCATGATTGTCTTGTGAATGAACCTCTCTTAGGGAAGGTTAGTTGACTTGGCATAAGGTGTTGGGGAAGAGTTGTTCAGACCTTAGCACCGGGATTAGGAGCACGTACCCGTGAAATTGAATGTAAGAGTTCGTTTGTTTAATGCACACTCCCTGTTTTGTCACCCCTTGGGGTGAAACTAGCTATTTTGATCATGGTTCGGCTATGTCTCCTTAACTATCTTTAAAACTTAGTCGTTTAATCTTCTTTCTTTATATCTTTAGACTCGTTAGTTAGAATCACTAGTGTCGTTGTAGTAACAAAACCTTAAAACTTTGATCACCTAGACTAAGCAATACGTTCACTTTGGTACTTGCAAGCACGATTCCTTTGGGTTCGATCTCGGACTCCTGTAGCTATACTAGCAATCGACCCGGTCCACTGCCGGTTAGAGAGTTAGTTTACCCACGGTTTCGAGTCTTTATAAATTGTTTTTGTTGGGTGGATAATACCTCAATCACGGCTCGGTTCGGATATAAACGGTTCGGTTTTTTGTTCGGGTTTGGTTTTTGGTTCGGTTCGGTTTTCGGTCAGTTTGGATAATTTACAGCACTAACCGTAACCGAACCCACAATTCCGATTTTTGCATTTTGAAAACCGAAAACCGAAATGTAGCACTTATTAACCGAACCAGACCAAACCGAATTATCCCGGTTAGGTTCGGTTTTCGGATTATCCGTATCCGTGTACACCCCTACCTGCCACCTGGCAATTAGAGTGTTTAAATCTAAAGTCTAGATGACAGAGCCGAGCTACAACCTTGACAGATCTGAGTCGACCTCAGAAGCTCAACTAGATCTGGGGGGCTTATGACGGAGGTTGGACTTGTATCTCGCCACATCCCCCACATTAATATAGCAACAAATGCAGACATAGGAGATACAAGCGTTGAGGGCCAGGAGCCCTACTTTCAGATCTAAGGCCGGACCTAAACACCAGGCGGGAGATCGGCTTAGCTAGCTCCTTAGTCCACCGCAGGTCGGTCAGGGCGCAACAGAGCTCAGCTAGTACAGCCTGAGCCTCACAACCTAAGGGACTCGACGCAGGTCGGCATGGGTATCCCTTAGACGGAGTAGTCAACGTGCACAATATAACAGATAAACATGGAAAGAATCATCAGCCATAATGACTCTGATCCTATATTTAAATCATCATGATTATCTTCATCAGATGCATCGTTTTAGATTTGGTCATTTTTTAATGTAAACTCAACGGCTCACTCTTCGTATTCACTCAAACAACTTTTTGAGTGAAGAACCAACTTTTCACTCATATTCATGTGTAGTTGTGTAACCGATTGTTGCATATATGCATTTGTGCCGCTTTTCTCGACGTTAACGCATATTCCACAGCAGCCGAAATTCAGGCAATATCAAAATGCGTTAAAAGATGATGCAGGTGTTCAGGTAAGGTTTGATTCCCTTTGTTGCCTTTACAATTGTTCGATTACGAATGTCTGTTTTTTTTTAACTATATATATAATAAATGTGAAATCGGTAATCTTAATAACGGTACATAAGAATGTGTTGTGATGTGATTAATTTGTGTTTTTATGCAGGCTGCGAGTTCGGAAACAAGCCTGCAGGTGAAGTGTGTGTGTGTGTTTTTTGTTACGTAAGTGTTTTGTGTCTGGACCACTAATCCAACTAGTCTGAAGTCGGTCTTCTAGGTACATACAAAGTCCGACTCTTACTTTAAGAATGCGTGGTTACTATCTTGATTTTTGAACGGCTTTAATTATATATGTTAAAGCATGCGACATATATATTGATCGATGTTTTGATGCTTGGTTTTATTCGGGCTTTGTCTAGTATAATTTGGTTTAGTACCGAAACCCCGGAAATCAGTAGTTACATAAGATATTGTGGTATAATTAAGGATGCTAAACCAATGTTATTCCACATTACAACTATTATTAGAGTCGGCTAATGTACGAAATCAAATGTCAAACGATAGGAGCCACCTTTTGAAGGGCTCTCGGACGAGACAGAGTACTGCATTTTTAGGTCCCGACTGACGACATCCATTCCTTAAAAGAGCAATAGTGGGAGAAAAAAACGTCTAGGTTTAGACATAATAGTTTTCCCCAATGAAGGCATCCATTCCTTAAAAGGGCAATATGAGAGAAAAGAACGTCTAGGTTGAGACATAATAGTTTTCGTAAATCATGTCTGCCAATCAATGACAATGATTATAAGTTAGTGGTATGATTAAAGCACTGTAGACTCACATTATGTGACGTTCCGTGCAATTAGGGGCGTACACGATTCGGCTGATCAGTACCTTTAATAGTTGAAAGGGAAACTGAACCGTATTATTAAGGTAGCCAAATTGAACCAAACTGAAACATATGGTCTAATCCGCTTGGTTAGCTGATATCAAAATACTTAACCGCTAACTTTAACCGACAGAGTATCAGGTCAACGGTAGTATAGAGGTCACAAGGTCGAATCCACAGGGAGTAACAGTGAAGTACCAAAGTCGACGTAGAACTTGGTTCAGGTCAATAGATAGTGGAAAGATTAACAACTAATGCAGAAATAACGATTACACTACTGGTTTTGCTTATATGATTAAAAAGCATAACCGAACTACGATCCAGCGGGTTACTTTTACCCCACAGGAAAGACTCGACAAGGAGCGTGTCTTAACCGACCTACCTATCCAATTCAGTTTATATGACATCCACGGGTGCCAACTCCTAATTCTGGTGTTAAGGTCTGAACAACTCTCGCATAACACCCTATGCCAGGCTAATTAACCCTCCCTTTAGAAAGCCAATTAACTTAACATGGTTTACCAAAATCTAGAGCCGCTCAGAAAACCGATGAAAACCTCACATAGGGCACAGTCCTAATAACTAGCTAAGTTATCAATCTAACAACTAGGCTGTGTCTACGCGATGATCCTAAAACCCATTATCCCACATCTCACCGCAAAATACATCTATAAGTTCGATGTGTGTGACAGTGAACTAGGTTGTCAATCTAATTCAAAGCTATAATCTTTATAAGAACAAGTTTTAGAACGTGGATTAATCATAAAAACATTTAATTAAGCACTACACTACTCCCGTCTAATCCCCCTTAGAGTTTTCGCTCGCTTTCACATAATTCGGCTACACATGCAATTTGCTACTCATGATTATGCTATTAAACAAAATAAAGATAGGAATCAAACTCAAGACAAGAAATAAAAGAGAAATCATTACCATATAACTTGCAGAAAATCTGATCCAGAAAATACGAATAAATAATGCACCAAAAAGCCAAATCTTTGATCTTGTAATGCAAATCCAAGCTATAAAAGATGTGTAGAATCAAGGGATGTTATCTAATGGATCAAAGGATCAAAGGATGTTTAAACTACACTAAAATCGCACCTAAATCGCCCAAGAAAAGTCTAAAGTCGGCCAAAGATCGTATAGGGGCTGAATGAGCTGCATATTTATAGTGTAGATCGAAAATCTGCTTCTGTCGGTCCCAAACGCCGGTTTGCCTTCTTCCAAACGCTAGTTTGCCTCATGTTTTCAGTAAATCAGCAATAACTTTTTGTGTAGAGCTCCCATTTGAACGATTCAAGATGCGTTGGAAATCTTGTTCAATTACCTAAAACTTTCATGAAGACGACTTGGCCATAAAATTCATCAAAGATGGGTCAAAATAAAGATTAACGTTACAGGTACGTTGAATACTGCTGTCGGGGCCAAACTAGAGTTTGTATTGGCCAAACGCTAGTTTGTCTTATACGAGCTCTATTGATTCAGGCCGAACCCATCCAAAAGTGAGTTTGAGGTGATTTGGACGCTAGTTTGCCTGAAAACCCAACTTTCAGTATCAACGCCGCCTCTGTGAACGCCAGTTTGAGCTGGCCAAACGCTGGTCTGGGGTAGGCTTTAGTATTTTCAGCATAACTTCACTTCTAGGGCTCCCAATGAGATGATTAAAAATGCATTGGAAAGATGATTCAATCCTCTACAACTTTCATCAAGACAACTCTTCCTTAAAGTGTCTCCAAGGGTGACCAAAATGCCCCTGAAGTGACTGGTTCAGATTTCGTCAATGATTCTTCACTCTTTTCTCCTCCTTGGCCCCAAATCTCGTTTTTTTGCGAGACTCTCTTCCTTATTCTCGACCTTATACACCAATCTAAGCTTGAAAACAAAGACCCGAACACCAAGGCATAATATACATTGAAAGATACGTAACGAAATCCACATAAAACACGAGTTTTTAGGACGAAAACGTCATTAGTCTCGAAACATGCATATAAGTGAATATCGTTCATATACTACCCATAATAGCCTAAAATAACCATGAATAACTCGTAAAATGAGGTAATCTCATATAAGAAATACACTACAATTTGACTCCCATCATTAGCCGTAAACCAAAACAACATAAATTTCCTATTTGATTACAAAAGGTTAGGTTTTTCATTACACCATTCGTATAACGGTTCAATAAAAAATGGTTCATTATAAATGATTATGGTTTCTATTTGGTTATGTACGGTTCGTTTTATACGTGGTTCGGTTTCAGTCAACCCAAAACCGAACCAAATAAACTACTATCACCAAAATACTCCAACTCAGCTCGGTTTTCGAATATGCCGTATCTGTAAACACCCTTATATGCAACTAGTGCTGGCCAAAATAACCGGACCGGCGGTTGGTTAACCGGAACCGGCGGTTATGTAACCGGCGGTTGGGTGAACCGCCGGTTAGTGGAACCGGCGGTTAGAGTACGGTTGGGGTTTTGGTGGAACCGGAACCGGCCCGGAACCGGCGGTTGAACCGGTGAAAACCGGCCGGAACCGGAACCGCCGGTTGAACCGGCCCAACGGTAATATAGTGCAACGGCTTTTTTTTTTTTTTCCTCCAAACACCTCAAAAAATTCTATAAATACTTCCCAAATCCATTTCAAATTTCCTACACCATTCTTACATCTTCTTCCCTAATTTCTTACATCTTCTACTCATTTCTTTGATTATCAAGTTGGTTTAGTTGTTAAAAACAACAATCAAATTTACTTTACGATACCGATTTTTGAAGTTGTTCTGATTTAATCGTTACTTCAATACGGTTTTAGTTACAAGTAAATTTGTTTGTATTTATTCAACTAATTTATTTACAAGTGTATAAAAAAATTAATTTTATAATCAAATTTACTTGACTAGACCGAAATTTGAAGTTGTTCTGATTTAATCGTTACTTCAATTCGGTTTTAGTTATAAGTAAAATTGGTTAGTTAAATTATTTTATTTTTTTTGATATGTAATTTTTTTTTATAACCGTTAGATTTAATTTTGATTTTTTACAATGTCAACAAGAGGAAGAGGTGAAACATCAAGAGGTAATCGAAATGTTACTTTCCGTGAAGACACGGTTGTGCGAATCGGATGAATTTGTTGGTGGCTATAGACCCCCAATATTATCTGACTTCGCCACCGGTAATCACATTTCGATTCCTCAGTTTGACACACCTTCAGGTTACAATCAAGATGATTTTGATAGTCATTACGACGATATAATGTCTCATCCCGGAAATTTTAACATCAACCTTAACGAAGGTGAAGATAATGATGAAGACGACGTTGATGAAGATGTATTTACTAGGGATGCTTCCCGTGCTAGACAAGCATGTGGTGGGAGTCGTGTGCCTGTAAGAACACCGCGTGTTGCTAGTGATGATGTTACTCCTACTCCCGAGTCAGTCAATTTAGATGTTGATGAAAGTACCTGATCCAAAGCACAAGAAAAAAGGTTAAAATCGAAAATTTTTACGGAATTTTTCAAAAAGGTTCATCGGACTGATGATATAGCATTAGCTAACCCCGGAAAGTTTTTCTTCGCGGTGTGCAATTTCTGTGGCACAAAATACCAATTTAAACATTCTGGTGGTTACGGATCGATACGGACTCACATGTTAACTAAACACCCGGAAAAATTGGAAGACGGCGCGTCTCAAGCCCAGCTAAACATGCCGAGCTCCAGCGGAGGTAACACTAATCCACTCTTTATTTACACTCGTGATAATTGTAGAGATTTAACCACGGATCTTCTTGCGGGGATGGGTCTTCCTTTTAGCTTTCCTGAGAATCCTTTTTTCGAAACTTACGTACAAGGGGCTTTGCAGCCGGCATGTACTAAGATCCCTTGTGCAACGGTTACTAGGGATTTCAAAAATAAATTTATTAAACGACAAAATATTATTAAAGAAAGCTTGAAGACAAATAAATTCCGAATATGTGTATGTGCCGATATTTGGGAGGATAGTAGGACCAACAATTTTTATTTGGGCGTGTCGGCTCACTAGATTGACAACACTTGGATTGTCCAAAAAAGGTTACTTGCTTTTCGTTTATTTAACGAAACTCATAATGATTCTAACATTGCATCTTTATTAGTTGATATTGTTTAGGAATACGATTTAAAAGATAAAGTTTTTTCAATTGCGTTTGACAATGCTTCAAACAACACTGCTTCTATTCCCGATCTATCCCGAGCGAACCTCTTTGTAATGGTCAATTTTTTCATGTTAGATGTTTATGCCATATTTTTAATTTATGTGTAAAAGATGGTTTAAAAGTTTTTGACCATAATATTAATTCGATAAAAAGTTCTATTTCACATGTGTTAGGTAGAATACTCTTGCTCATAAGTGGTATAAATTTCTAAACGAGAAAGGTCATCGCCGTATCAAACTGCCGCAAGATGTACCGCATAGGTGGAACACGACTTATGATCTTTGGAAAAAAACAAACAAAATGAAAAATACCTTTTGTGAATTTTTAAGTGAACATTGTCCGAGCGAATATCGTTTGTATCCCTCTATTTGGACTGCATGCAAGAAACTGATGGATGTTTTTGAATTATTCAAAAAATATACTGAATTATTTTCAAAATGTTATCAACCCACTGCACATTTAGTCTTGCCTGCTAGTGTAGAAATAACTGCCGAGTTTGAAACCTTGGAACATGGCGCCACATTATTTCAATGTTTAGAGCCGATGAAGGATAAATGGAATAAGTACATGTTGCATATTCCTGACACTTATCTCATTTCTTCTATTCTCGACCCTCGTTTATTAGGTGTGTCTAACATGTTAAGTGCTTACTATGATGCTTTGTCTACTACTCATGGTGTGCCTCCGGTAGATTATAAAGTTGAAGTAGATAGAGTTGAAAATCTATTAAACACTTTGTTTGTTGAATATGAGCGTATGTATGGATTGAGAAACGACGCGGTTCCCAATCCATCCGCAAGTGCTTCTACTAACCCTGCAGGTGCCTGGGACTTAAAAGTTTCGGATAAAATGAACGCGAAAAAACAGAAGGGAGCGACAACATCATCCGATCAACGTACAGAGATATCAAAATTTTTAAACACGACATTTGAAGGCTGTGAAACCGATGATTCCTATGATTTCGGCTTTGACTTATTGAAGTGGTGGAAGAGACATGCTAAAGAATTTCCAGTGCTATCAATGATAGCGGTCGAGTTTTTAAGTTGCCCTGTTTCGACCGTCACTGTTGAACGATGTTTCAGCATGGCAGGATATGTGATTAACAATAAAAGATGTTCGCTTCATCCCACCAATTTAGAGAAGCAAATGTGTTTTCAAGATTGGGTACGAGCTGAGAAGAGGGTGCAAGACATTGTGTCAGAAGATGATGAGTCACGGTTCAAGGCGGTGACTTTGAAACTTCAGGAGGCGGAGAGCAAGCGGTCGAAATACCGACATCGATTAAAAGTACATAATTTATATATTATTTATATATTTGTTACAATTATTACTATACAACACTATATAAAAAGAACAACACTATACAACACTATATAAACACTAAAAACACTATAAAAAAACAAAACTATATAAAAACAACACTATACAACACTAAAAACACTATAAAAAAAACACTATATAAACACTATAAAAAAACAACACTATATAAAAAAACAAAACTATATAAAAACAACACTATACAACACTAAAAACACTATAAAAACAAAACTATATAAAAACAACACTATATAAAAAAACAAAACTATATAAAAACAACACTATACAACACTAAAAACACTATAAAAAAAACACTATATAAACACTATAAAAAAACAACACTATATAAAAAACAACACTATATAAACACTATATAAAAAACAAAAACTATATATAAAAACAACACTATACAACACAATATAAAAAAACAACACTATATAAAAAACAACACTATACAACACTATATAAAAAAATATACTAACATATCAAACAAACTATAAAAGACTATAAAAAAATAAGCAATAAAACTACGTTCGTTTTGATTTTTTATATGTATCGATCGCTCATAAACACAATTACATATAAAAGATACGTAAGCAACCGAATTTTGAGTCTGGCGTTAAAAAAAATAACACAATTTACATAAATAAAAACATTATATCTCAATAAATATTTAATTAAACAACATTTTTAATCAACGTATACTTAAAACCTAACTAAAAAAACTTATAAAAAAACTATAAAAGACAATAAAACAACAATAATAAAATAATATAATAACCTATCAAACAAACTATAATAAAAAAAAAACAATAAGAACTACGTTCGCTTTGATTTTTTATATATATCGTCTCCGACACGATTACATATAAAAGATACGTGAGCAAACCGAAATTTAAGTCTGGCGTTGAAAAAATCACATAATTTTTAAAAATAACATATTTTATATAGAAATAAAATAACACAATATTACTATTATATTTAAAACCGAATATAAAACTATTTATAAAAAATTCATATTATATTACAATCGTTTTAGTAGTTATAGTAAAAAGAATAATAATTGTTATTGTAGTGAAAATAATAAGTATTATATGAAAAGTTAAAATAAAAAAAAAAAGTATGAAATTTTAAACCGCGATCGAATCGGAAAGGAATGACTAAGCAAAACCGTGAACCGACACTAACCGCAACCGGCGTTTTCAACCATCAACCATAGGTTTGTTAACCGGTGGTTAAACCAAACCGGCGGTTTGTTAACCTACCTAAACCAGGAAAATACCAAAACCGGCGGTTCAGGTTAAGGGGGGTTGGGGCATTTGGCCACCAGGGTAATGCAACACTCTTTTTCTTCCATTTTTTTTTCTTTTAAACACCTTTTTCCATATTTTATTTCTATTTAATATACTTCAAAATTGAGCTTCAATCACAACTATTTCTTCTTGTTATTGCCAAAAAAAATGAAACATTGTTTTGTTTTTCTTGTAATTTTCATATTTATTCTCTTGTAATTTCCATCTATACACTACTACACCTCTGTATTTTTTGTCATTTTCCAGCACTATATATATCTCCAACAAATTATTTTCTTTCTATATATATTTCTCTATATTTCAATTATAGAAAGAAAGAAAAAAAATGGGTTCAATTGGCCCTCACAAACCACATATTCTTGCTTTTCCTTATCCTGGTAAAGGCCACATAAATCCTATGCTACATTTCTGCAACTCTTTAACTTCAATGGGCATCAAGATCACTATGATCCATACAACATCTACGATAAAATCCGTAAAATCGAACCTGAATAGCTCGATTCGTATCGAAGTCATTTCCGATGGCTACGAAGATATTGGTGATCAGATAACCGATATAGAAGTCTACTTTAATCTATTCAAAGTAGCCGCTTCTCGTGGCTTGTCCCAATTGATTGATAAATACATAAGGCTTGAAGAGGCTCCGAGCATTGTTGTGTATGATTCGACCATGCCGTGGGCACTCGAGGTTGCACATAGTCATGGTGTTCGGGGTGCATGTTTTTTTACTCAGTCTCTTTCGGTTTCTGTTTTGTGTTATCATATGCTTGTGGGGACGATCGAGAAAGATTGTGATAGTACTGTAATAGTGCCCGCGATGCCAGCAATTGAATGGAAAGATTTACCGGATTTTAGGTACGTTTGGGACACAAAAATGGCGGTTCGAAAACATCTTCTTGATCAATTTTCGAATATTGATAAGGTTGATTGGATTTTGTTCAACAGTTTTGATGAGTTGGAGAATGAGGTATGTTGATTGGGAATGGATTTTTACTACATATCCTACATTTTGAGATTTTTTTTACTAGAATTTTACGGGGATTCTATTAGCACCACGAATATGTTTCAGA
Source organism: Gentiana macrophylla (assembly GCA_026214975.1). Taxonomy (NCBI): domain Eukaryota; kingdom Viridiplantae; phylum Streptophyta; class Magnoliopsida; order Gentianales; family Gentianaceae; genus Gentiana; species Gentiana macrophylla. The sequence goes on from CM047816.1 coordinate 95,767,213, forward strand.
GACCATGAAATTACTACATAACATTAGTTAGTGGGGCAATAGTGGGAAACGTTAGTGGTAGTGACGTTTTTTATTTTTATTTTTATATAACGAGAGTCGGTGATGGTGAAGAAACTACGTGACGTTTTTCTTTTAAAATGTAAGGTGTTAAGAGTAATTTTGTGGTGTCATGTAGAGTTGTACGTGAACGAGGTGATTCATACTCGGCTCCCAAAGTAGTTTGACTCGATTCGATATTTTTGTTCGAGATTGAGTCGAGCTACTCGAATTAACCGAGTGGATCTCGAGTTTCAAAATATTGTAGTCAAGTAAGTCGCGAGTAGCTAAATTAAACTATTATTTAATTAATTAAGCCAACTATATAACATAAGGGGTAAGTCTTGGATGGTAACTTTTTTCGTGTAGTTATCTAATGTGGATCAATCTGGATTATACGGTGTCATTGCAGATTTATGTGATCCAGATTGATCTATGTAGATTAGTACAGATTACTCTTTAACTCCACAAACGGAATTACCACATAAAAATTTCTCTAAATTATAAGATCATGAGAAATTGTATCAATCATAAATTATATCATAGATATGTTTTTATACACAAATAATCTTTTATTATGTTTCTTGCAATGATGATAGTAATTGTGTTGATATGACATGATGCTATGTCAATCAGGTGGCTAAATGGATGGCAAGAAAATGGCCAGTGAAAACTATAGGACCAACTGCTTTTTCAATGTATACACAAAAGCAGATTAAAACTGAAACGGAAAACAACGTGTATCTGTTCGAGACGAATTCCGAAGCTTGTTTAGAATGGTTAGACACAAAAGTAACGAGTTCCGTCATTTACGTATCATTCGGGAGCATAGCCTCTGTCGGTGAAGAACAAATGGTCGAAATAGCACGAGGCCTAGTTAAAAGCGGTTGTGACTTTTTATGGGTGGTCAGGACAGAAGAACAATCAAAACTTCCGTGTGATTTCATATCCGGAAAAGCTGGCCTAGTCGTAAACTGGTGTCCTCAGCTCGATGTTTTAGCTCATAAGGCGATAGCGTGTTTCATGACTCACTGTGGATGGAATTCAACGCTTGAAGCGGTTAGCTTTGGCGTGCCGATGATTGCATTGCCTCAATTCGTGGATCAAACAACGAATGCTAAGTTTATCGCGGATGTGTGGTGTACGGGAGTGCGTGGTAAGATTAATGAAAACGGGATCGTGACGAGTGAAGAGATTGAACGTTGTATTGTAGAGATTTTTATGACGGAGAATGGAAAGGATATGAAAAGAAACGCGATTAAGTGGAAGAAAATGGCGAATGAGGCGGTGGAAGGCGGAAGTTCTGCTAGAAATATACAAGACTTTGTTTCTGAACTTGAATCAATTGTTTAAAACTTGTGCTTACATTTTAGCCCCTGTTAAGAAGTTGGTTGTTTTAGTAAAACGGAATAATTACACTTTTGATCCTTTTTTTTTTCTTTTCCAGCGTCTGAAAACTAGCTCTGATCTTTCATATTTACATTTTTTTTTGTCTTTTAAGTATAAGTAAACTATTTTATCACACTTTTAAAACAGTTAACGGAAACATAACGTCTTTAACTCTATTGCATGTGTCAGATTACTATCGGTAGAGAAACAATTACAAGACGACGCTATTGATCCCTTGTATTCTTTTATTCTCAGAACTATCCCTCGTTTTTTTCATAATGACATCTTTCGTCCTCTAACTATATAATTTTGTTACACTTTTTAAACGCTCAAATGCTCAATGGATCCGACAGTAGGTGAAATGTCAAATGTCCTTCAAAAAAACTAAAAAAAAAAAAACACTGGGATAAAAAATGTATTATGAAAGATATGAGCTTATTTTGAGAGTCAAATAACGAGTTTCCGAAATAGAAAACGTTCCGCTAATAAAACCCACCTAAAATTATACAGAAAAGAATAAAATAAAATAAAATTGAAAGATTTGTTGCTCCATTTAAGAGTGTAAATAAATTACAAGAAAAGAAACAAAATGTTCATGAATTCTAAAGATGACCATAGATGAAAGGTAAACAAGCCAAAATGATTATTCCATATCAACATGTTACTACACATTCATATAGATAATAATAATTGATCATATGGTGACAAGCAAATGCCACACTTGCATATTCAAGCATCGAACAAACGGGCGGACCCGCCCCCGGGCGAGCAGGCCGAGAACTTAGATGCAAACTCCAGAACAAATTAAATCAGGGGAAAGGGATTATGTTGTAAGCATCAGTTTGAAGAGTACACCATTCTTTGAGAGAGTTCAGGTCCAACAACCTTCACATACCTTTGCAACTGGTTTTCTAGATACTTCCTTTCACTTGTACCGAATGCTTGGCGTATCTCCTTTAAAAAAATTTGAAGTCGGCCATTAATTCACTTTATTAATATGTGTGTGTGTGTGTGTGGCGTATGGTAGTTACATGCGACCGGATCTTCTCTGGTGATGTCAGTTTGTGATCTGTTAAGTGTTCAATGGGCAGATCACAGGATTGGGGCATCACCGGACATGATCCGGATTCGAACACTCGTGAAAGGCTAATTATGTAACAAAAGCATGGCTACTTACCTTGAATCTTAGATGTCCTGACCTTAAACCAATCAAAACCTCTCCAACGTATCCATCGTCGTCTACATCCGTTGACGTTGATACAAGCCCAGAATCCAGGTCGGATTCGTCGTCGTCAGAGTCTTCAGAGTCCATTTCAACCATGTCCTCGTTCTCGTGAGCGAAAATATCATTCTTGCCGTCATGTATTAGATCCGCATGCTGTTCTTCCATATTGTTTTCAAGCATACTAAGAGGCAATGGCTCTCCATCTTTAGTAGAAATATCAGATAAAACTACATACCGTTTTCTATCGAGTGATGGCTTGGCAATATCAAACGATACCCACCTAGAGAAAACGGACAAGTATGGAAGAAAGATTATAACCAATACAATCAGAAAACACGGGCAATCATTCAATGCAGAAAGGAACTTACTGGTAGCGAAGTGGACAAAGAAGTTCAGAAGGTCGATAAGCTGCTTTGTATCTCATTTTGTTGCAGGAGTGTATGTAATAACCGAGATAGTAATACTGCAAACTCGGACAATGGGCTTCATTCTCTTTAATCCATCTTATCTCTTCCAAAGCTGAGAATTTACCGAGTGATAAGACGGCAAAATCCGGGTCCCAGAACAAGTATTTACTAGATAAACATTTAGGAAGTATGTCTACTACACCGACGGCGATAAGCTGTCCATCAATCAAATATTGCTGATGGAAAGAACCGAAGCCACAAGGAGGGACAGCACCATCACCTGTAGGTGAAACATATACTAATGGGGTGTCAACTAAAAATCTCCGGTATGAACTTTCAGACACATGATCCGGTGTATCGTTATGAACCCTGATTTGATATTTTCGATACAAGGCATATTCTTCAGGATCAAAATTGGACCTTCTTAAACGAATCTCAAGCCGCCTTCTTTTGACTAGAGGAATTTGGGATTTTCCAGGTGACCCGGTCTCTTTCATGCCAATATCTAAGAGACGTTTTTTCACCTTATCATCCTTGTTTGCTACGCTTGCAATGGAATAGAAGTTGATGTGACCATTGCAAGCTCTAATTAGCAAACCGTTGGAGTCTTCCATCGGGTTTAGATGTCTTACGAGAAATTCTGCAATCAGATTTGGAGTAACACTCACAGACTGCGTATTCTCATCTGCGTTATTTTGTAAAATTTTGCTGCAAAGGATATCCTTGTTAGCTTTCTTAAGTGCAGATGCGATCCCGAAAGAGATATTACTAGAGAAAAGCAGTTCTTCGGATCCTTCAACAGAAATCTTTCTTTTACTAGGAGTGACTTTCTTGACAGAAGCTTTTGGCAATTGAAGACCACAAAAATCGTCTGCATTCCCAAAACAAGAGTGAACTGCGGTATTCACCAGTTCTGTCAGTTGATTCATTAGCAGTTCATCATTGCTCTTATCGTCAGGCTTTTCTGATGAAGAATCCATTTTCATACAACTTGTATCGGTGTTACGGGAAGAGCAGGAGCATTCCTTGGAAATGTTGGACTCATTGCCTGAATTTTCAGATTTCTTCACGTCTAATGCACCATCTAGAAACCTGAAAATGGCTTATTTATTAGACACTACTTCATATGATAATTTGTGAAGAGCAAGATAAGTGCAATCTGCACAAAAATCATATTATCAGGTAGAGTGGTAAATGAACAGGAAAAAATGGTGGCCCACTGAGTTCTCTAAAATTTCAGAAAAATAAGAATAAACCAACAAAAAAATAACTCTACATATCAAGAAAATAATGTGAAAAAAAGGAAGAAGTATTTCAAACAGGTTTTTGCAGTATTTTCTCCGAAAACCCATCTGCTAACACCAAAAAATTATGAAAAACCCCAAACTGATCTTATTACAAGAACTTCATCCATAGAAAAACTGACCAAGATGACCCACCTACCCACAACAACAAACGAGGGGTGAGGGTAGAGAGAAATATCCACAAACGAATAAATAAATAAGAAAGCACCTTCACCTAAAAGGGTTTACTAATAATTTGATCCTTTAGAGCCAGCAACTACATCCTTTAGCTAAATTAACAAAAGAGGGTATGATAGTAAGTTTCTTTTGAATGTCTATAAATTTATTCATGTAAAATGAGAAAGATTGGCATTAAATGGTACCTTTGCAAACGCTTGTTTACTCGTCTTTGATCCTTGGAAGGAACAAATTCACTTGCTTTTAGACGGATAGTATAAGAAGGGCAGCATGTTCTTTCCATCTCAGGTTTGTACAGGAAACAGCCTGATCTTCTCCATCCTCTGTCAAGAAGTGCTGTAAAACACACCACCGAAAATTACCTACTATGCCCCTCCATGGTATCAAATGAAAGCAAGCGAAATCGATAAGAACAAAGAACTGTGTTCATAATTTCTCCATCTGATTTTCTAACTCTAAAACTAAAGAAAATCATTCTTAATATGCAAGAAAGCCACATATAATTCAGGACGGAGAAAGTAACGACCTTTACTACTACCGCAGCCAGTGTACCTATTAGCATTGACATAAACTATTATAGCAATATGTTCAAAAACAAAGAAGCAGTTAGGTCCTAATATCAAGCATTACAAGTGTTTTTACAAAGGGGACGAAGAAGGTTCTGAAACAATTCCTAGTTATCCATCAGCTCAAGAAGGCAATGCGAGATCAAGAACATTTCCCCCAAAAAGAAAGCAACTGTTAATCTAGGCATGAACAAGTAACTATAAAAAGCAAAATTGTTTGCAAACTTCAGGTGTTCAAAAATCAAAACTACAAATCACCAAATTATCATTTAACAAAGTAATTAATCACTTCAGAATGGTAATGGAAACAACACTGTTCCAGAGATTTCCTTTACTTGCTTTCATCCAACAAATCAACATGAGCTTTCAAATAACTTACTAATCAAATATAAATAACTAAAAAGCCATAATTACGAACCTTGATAGTCATCAACAGTCATACTGTGTGCCCATAACCCTGTAATAGTCAAATAATAAAATCAATTCAAAACAAAATTTAAGCTAAATTCAATTGATCCGTGCCATTTGATTGCGAAACGATTCTCGAATTCTATACAAACAAAATCAGCAGTAATCACCGATGCAGATAGCAAAACAGGAAATGCACAAATAAGCAAAAATTAGAGGTTGACTGACCATGAGAAATACTCGTATGGCCAACGGATCTACAGTAGCCACAAGAGCTCCGGCGACGGCCGACGTCGACCACCACGCTTTGACCACGGCTATTATTATTAGTATTGTTTTCCAGCGAACTGTTACTGCTGCTAGCTTCGCTCTTCATCTTCTTCTTCTCTGCCATTGCTACAACCCGATTATTATTCAAAGAAACGCAGAGAGTGATGAATTAAACGATCAATACCATGGATTTAACAATTCAAAGGTTGAATTTCAACTGATCAGGTTGTTTATTGATCTTGTTATATTTTTTATTTTATTTTTTTTTTCCACTTCAACGAAAACTTTTTTAATCTAGGGGAGGGTGATCAAACCCAAATCATCTCACTCGAAAGCTCAGATAGAACCTAGTGACAGCCACTAGGGTATATGGACCTTGCCTTTTTATTTTTTATTTTTTATTTTTAAAGGTAATTGATCTTGTTATAGACGAAATGATTTTTGGTGTGGAAAAGGTGAAAATGGAAAATTCTATAAACAAAAAAAAACAATAATAATAGTAATAAAAAAAAAATAGAAAAACTATGTGCCGAAGTAAACAGTCATTTCGCACGGGTGAATGGTTTTTTAGTGTTGAATTTTTATAAAAATATAAATTAAAAAAAAATTCGTGAAGTTTCGTGAATGACGTAAATTTCGAATTATGTCTCATTGATCCATTATTATCGAAGGAAGTGAATCATTTATGGAATTGAACCTAAATCTCAATTCAAAGGTTAGGTTGTCACCGTAATTGTGCAGCATGATACAACGAGATCTATCAACTTGTCTGACAGGGGAACTCTACAAGTTTTCGGACGTTAGCCTAGACGTCCCCTCTCTCTATATACCATGTTATCCACATCGGTGAAGAGTATGTTCATTTTGTAAACTACGACGTTTTGATCCCTCTTACGGGTATATAAATAGATGCATTAAAGGTGCGAGTATTTCAATTATACCATCAACCCGGTTTACTAACCTTTCAAGTGGTTCCGATGCCAATACACCGCCGTGACATGACCTGCTTGGCCCAAATAAAAACCATATTCACATGTGATCGATCGTTCTAAAAATCATTGGTCGGTGTTTGAAGGAAGGTCATCAAAATCTCTTCATTATATATAGTTCACCTTTGTATCTTTCACCCTCATAATACCATATCGGCTCATACATGCAAATCCTAAAGTTCCGGGATCAGGCACCGACGAATGCAACACTTGTGGGCCCGTTAGTCCTTAGGAGGAGAGCTCATCAAAAGTCCCAATAGTACATATTTCGTTCACAATCATCTTTTTCATAAACATGTATTTGCAGTAGATGGAGAAGTACGTTATGGAAAATTCACGCGTCTTCAGAGTGATGCTAGCAATTAGAAGATCATGCATGCAAGGAGACAACCTCCCGACACGCCTCAACCACACAATGAACCAGGGGCTTCATCCTTACCTAAAGACGAGGTAGCAGTGGAAATTAAAGGTCGGTCAATTCACCTATACTCACGAACCCACTTCCGGCCAAAAGGCCATACTAGTCATGCTCCACGCACAACGGAGAAGCCTCGAACTTAAGGTCACCTTTCTTCCCTAGCGTTTAGAAACTTTTGATTATTAATTACTGTGGGAAGTCTATCATTTACGGAATCAAACCCACTTCCCAGCTCCAAGGTTATGTTTGTTATAATTGACGAGGTCCAAAGACCCGGAAAAGGTGAGAGACTCACTATAAATGTATAAAATAAGTAATGATTATAAAATCTGATAAATTCTCGATCTATATCATGACATTTCATGTCATGACTTTACGGAAAGAAGACTTTACATGCTATTGGGCGGGAGTCTATTGTTTGTACTGCACTCCCAGCAGAATCCCTAAATTTTATCCCTAAAATAATATAAAATAATACATATCCCTATTTTACAACATCCCAATTCAAAAACCTCCACAACAGCATCCTTATCATTATCCCTATAACATTTCAAATAATATTAAATAATACATATTCTCCTCACAACCTATTTTCAGACACATTAAATATTTATTATTTCACTCAAGTGAAGATCTCTATCCCTATCCCTATAATTTTTAATAATTAAATATGTTTAGGACGTGAATAGTGCATCCCAAAAGAAGGGATACACTGTTTATATCCCTAAAAATAAATAGAGATAGAGACTCTGTTGTGGAAGCTATTTGAGACAAACTTTATTTTTTATCTTTATTTTAAAGATAGGACACTATATAAGGCTTCTGCTGCCAGTGTCATAAGAAGTTAGGTTACTTGTACGGAATGCTATCAAATTTTGTTGGTGTTTGATATCTTAAGAATTCTTTTGTGTAAAGAAACATGCAACATCGTGCTGAAATATGTTCACATTTTGTTATTTAAAATATCTTAAGAAAATTTTGTCTTCCTATCTATACAAAATAACAATGTTAAACCCTATATAAGTCTCCGCTCACCTTTTACACGGAATAAGTGGAGATATTAATTAATTAGGTAACTCAATGACTCAGAGATATTGACTTGCTATTATATCACAGAACGAAAGAAGTCACCTTATGGGCTTGCTATTATACCAAAGAACTGAAAGAAATCCTCTTTTACAGGGTTCGAACCTCCACACTCCAGCTTAAGGTCCAGCTGCCCTTTAAAAACTGTTGGAAAATATACGCGGGAACGCAGCGGAATTCACAATTTTATTTCTATTTTACCCACGATCTACTTCGTTTAAGCAATAAACATATTAAGTTAGTAGACGGTGGTTACCTTGCTTGATCTAAAAGATCGACGCTTTTACCGTCTACGGAGAGTAGTAGTGCACCAGCCGTCCACGTCTTCGGCCTCTATCAATATCCACACGAGCACCTCGCCTGAATCCTCTTTGGATAGCTACTAGAAAAATCCGGTTGCTAGACCGGCATTCTCTCTCTCTCTAAATCTCTCTCTAAGAAACTCTCAGTTTATTTTGTAAATTAGAGCTCTTCTAATTCTGATGTACAAAAGAGCTAGCAAACCCCTTGCTTATATCGGAGAGTGGTGCGCCCCATGTAGTCCTATTCTCAATAGGAAAAGTTTCTGTGTAGATTAATGAGAAAGAAAACATTTTTCTAGTAAAATAAGGAAAATAGATATTCTAGATTTTTCTCATTTAATACTCAATATCTTATATTTAATATTTCCTAGATATATATTGACAATATCTAATATTGAATATATGTTTAATATATTACCATAAATCAATTTACATATCTTCGCAAATCTATAGTTATTAATATCTAATATTATTAATTAATTGCACAATCCAAGTGTATCTTAATACACTATTATTGGCGCCACATATATACACATATTGGCATCCGGAGTATTCTTAATTAATATAATACTATGATTAATTAATTTGCAAAATACATGTGTATCAATAAACACAATATACATACATATCTAGTATATGTATATTTAATTAATCAACATAATTAATATCTTGTATTTAATTTATTCATAATGAATAAATACCACCATATTAATTTATCACTATAACACTTTATAGTCGAGATAAAACTTTCCTTATTTGGTTATCACTATAACCGTATTTTAATCCGGCTAGATGTTCTTATGTGTGTGACCCGATTGGCTCCGAATATGTTGGTCATAGGCACAAAGTGCAATTACGAACATAGCCCTTCATACCTAACGATCATAGATAGCGTATAGCAACACGTCCAAGACCCCCAATCATCGGAAGAGTCAAATGCAATTACTACTACCTTTCATGTGAAACGGTTACCGTGTAAATATAATCCTATCTTTGTAATAATATCCATACGGTCGTATCTCGAGCTTCAATACATTAACGACCGTATCTTATAATCTGGATATCCTACTCTGTCGAAGTAACATATTACTTCCACTTTGCAAAGACTCACGAGAATAAGACATTCCTTATAAGAATGTCCTTTCGGATATTTACTCCTAATAATAGGATACGCGATTTCCGGACAAGCAACATGAATCTATGCATGCTTCACTATCACACCTAATCACTGCCGCATGATCGCCCCATGGCTAGGGGAAACCTCAATAGTGTCAAAGTATGACAATCCACACCGTGATGTCATGAAGACTACGGTCTTAGGATAATTACACAACCGCCACATAGTGCGACACTTAATAAAGTAAGTGGGTCAGTCTAATGTATGCATTCTCTAATACACGTCCACGTGCAGTCCAAGTGTCTCTACACTTTGATAGACGAGATTTATCCCTATCTTCAATAAGATAGAAAAACATTTAATACGTGCTAGTCTAATCGTACTATTAATGTCATGTTTAATAGCACATACCAATAGAGACATTTAAGTTTCAAACCTTTTAAAGTGAGTCGAGATCTCATCAACCATAATCATTATCATGGTTTATCTCTCACAGTTTGACACTAGGGACGTTATCATATAACAATATCGTAATTGGTCCGTTAAACGAACAAATATATAATAACAGAAAAGCTTTTTAATATATGTATAAATATAAAGTAACAGTAGAAATTATTCGACCCGGTCGGATCCGGTCCAACCCGATTAGGTTTAGGACACTATTTCAACAAAAAAACACAAGTCATTTACCACTAGGTTGTGTCTTGAGGACACAACAATGTTTACTTGATAGGGGTAATTTTGTGCCTATACTCGAAATAGAGAATTTTTCTTTTTTACTTAAAGCCTCCGGTATCCGGAATTCACTGATCCGACTAATCCGGAGTTCGGCTCGAGTCGTGCATGCAGAGTCTGACTCTTACTTTGGGGTAAGGCGTGGCCAAAAGCTATTTCAACATGGCGCATTAGAGGAGAATCGAATCGGTCACTTCCCTAGGCATTCTCAAGCCACTTACCACTTGAACCAAGCTACTTGGTTCAAAATAAAGAATTTTGTTTGGGCCTTGTTCCAATTACACATTGGGTTGGTTAGAAAATACTAATTACTACTTCTCAAAAGAAATACTAATTTCAACGTGACATAAAAGGTGTGTTAAAACCACACACCCATGACTAATCATTTTTTATTACTTCGGACACTATGTGAAAACATCATCGGCTTTATTTTTTTAAAATTGTCCCTGACAATGACGTTCTTTATGTATAAGAGATGTCATTATTGACGTTTTCCACTGTCCCATATGGATGACATGTCTATACATGTAGAAATGTCTTCCATAAAAAAAAGTCGTGGTGCTGAATCACAATTGCGATACTTGAAGCAAAATAGGGTTTCTTCCCCCACTCCCCCTCCCCAACCCTTCCCCTTCCCCTAAAAAAAAATATGTTAAAGGCAGAATGATTGGATATCATTTGTTAAAGATAAATAGAGGTTTTTATTGACACATCATTTTACTTCGACACTGGATTAGTTGATTTTTGTTTTTCAATATACTACAAAATTACTTCCGGCAAAACACACGAGGAACGTCACTTCCAGGGACGTTATTATGCAAGAGTTACATCACTTTCATTGACGTTACTCCCGATTGACTCCCTATTATGTAAAAATAACGTTTCTTTTATCGACGTTATTTCGAAAAATAACGTCAATAACAATGACGTTTCTATTCCCGTAAATTAACTGTGTTTTTCGGAGTAATGTAATAAATATATAACTGATTGTGGTGCTGGAAGTAAATATATCGTGTCGATAGAACTTCTGTAAATATGCAACCCTAGCCCAACACAACCCATTTTCTAAGCACATATACTTACTCATAATTATTGGAAGTTTATTACAAAATGATGAAACAAAATAACAAGAATTATCATTATTCAATAAATTGACAAGTAACCAGACAACATTGACATAAACCTTGGATTTTTTCAAAATTTCCACACAACATTAAATCTTGATTTTGGTGCATTTTCATGTAAAACAAGCAAGTCATTTTCCACAAGATTTGCCATTAAAACCCACCAATAATTGTGCCAAAAAAGCATTTAAAAAAGAGGGGATGGGTTATGGATAGTGGGTAGCGGGTAGCAGCGGGTAGCTGGTAGCAGAAGCAAACAACAAGCATATTCAACCACTCCAAACTATGTATACATAAATTAGGGACCGGGATCCCTTACGGTACACTTTTTATGATGCAAAGTGTTGTGCACACACATCATGCGTTACGCTAATAATAATGCCGTAAAAAGATGTTTTACGCCAATAATATTACGCCACTATTATTGGCTTAAAAGCATATTTTTACGACACTATTATTGTCGTAAATTTTTTTTACGCCAATAACACCGCACCTTGCACCGTAAAAGGTGTACCGTAGGGGATCATTTCCCCATAAATTAGGGCTAGTTATGACTTGTGAGTAACACTAGATTGATTTAAGTCAGAATTCAACTCTATTCAGATTAAATTAGTTTGTATTCGATTTCCTCTCGACTCAAGTATTAATTAAACGAACGGTACACGAGCATTGCACTATTCAACTGAATTACTTGTGAATAAATTTAAATACATATTTATATATACAACGAGAAATTGTATATGTGTATTTATGTATACAAGTACACGCATTCATACTCCCATGTGTATCTATATATTTAAAGAGTAATGTTACTTCTAGAAACATTCACTCACAACGAATGACATAACAAACTTTTTGCATCATTGATTATAAAGGGTCTACACCGCGATCAATGTAACCTACGTAATAATTAATGATGTAAATATATGTTATATTACCCGTTGTTTCATGGTGTGTCCATATGGACTGATTGTCCGAGTTAATGTCGGACACCAATGGTGTCACCTCTCCCAATAAGATCAATTGCATCCGGAATGACTTAAACTCAAGACACCTAGATTGTTTTCGCCGAAAAAATCTCTTCTACTCTGACCAACCTTCGTCGATGTAAAAAAAAGCATAAAAATGAAAAAGTATGATAAATGAAACTTGATACAATATTTATACTGTACCGTAAAATCAATCATGTCATAGGCCAATTCAAGTATACATAAAATACAAGTACTACAAGTGGGTTGAAAGGGTATTTGTGTACTTAGATACAGTCCCACAAAAATAAAATATAAACATGGAAGATGTATAACGTACCCTCTAAGTGAAGGACAAATGAGTGAAAAAGCCTTCTCACAATTCTTGCACGGTACCCACATTCCCCGCCCCCACCCACCTGACGGTGTTGGATGTCGTCTGACAATTAATCCGGACCAATTATCTTTGTGACAACGATCTTTAACCCTACGAACCCTAAATCGTGTTTAATGGGGATGTGTTTTTGGTGTATTTTAGAATGAGCTCTCGAGTTATTTCTCTTGAGTTGCCTACGTATCCAATTACTTAATTAGAATCAAGTCTTTCGTAGTTCTTTAGGGTTGTTTATATAGGGGATGATTTATCCCTTTCCTTGTCCTGCAAGGAATTACATTATTATTATTATTATTTACCTAAGAATATACAGGCATAAATTCTCATGATTTACGGATAATTATGGACATATTTAAATGTCAATATTACAGTCTTTATGACTTAGAATTCTTTCCTTATTTATCTTTAGTTATCCAGCATGTGAAATAACAGCCGAGGTTGCTCTGAGCGTCCTGCGCCGGGCCCCCAAGGCCACTTATGGCCAACCTGGGCAGCTCCTCTTCACCAGACCTCGACCGACCTGCGGTGGCTGGAAGAGGAGTTTCTGTCGATCTCCCACCTGGGGTTAGGGACCTGCCCTTAGATATATCTTTGGGGCTCATGGCCATCACTGTCCTACATTTAGAGGTTAATCATTTATTACACATCCTAAAAGGATGACACGTGGCGTAGTTCGGGTCGGCTATCATCATAAGCCCCCTGGATCTGATCTTGCTTTTAGTTGGTCAGATCTGCACCCGTGCTGTTCGGCCGAACTTATCCGACCTCGCGTTTTGAATTTACTAGCTGCCAGATGGCAGCCTATTAAGTAGGTCATTAATGTATTTTCGGGAACCGAGGTGTTTTTCCCTCTTCCCATAACTAACGTCGTTCCACGTCCTTGCGGTAGGTTATAACCCCTATCTTTTCATTTCAGACTTTCCCACTTCTTCATTTCTGCTACAAAACTCGAATTCTCTCCAAGACTTGCATATATGATGAGAGTCAACTCGATTGTCATTTTCTATGTGTTTATACCCCGTTTATACCTCGTTTTATATGTTTCTGGAGACATTTGTTTGTGTTTTGATGCATTTTACACCATGGTTTGTGTTTACGAGATCCGGACTTATAATCCGGAATTCTCGAGTTTTTTCGGTGTATTTATTATACTCTCGGTCACCCTAGTGTCCTGTAGGGGTTACGTGTAGTATTTTTTATGATATTTTGCAGGACTTAGGTGTTCGAGATTACCGGAATGCGAGATTACGAGGATTGGAGTGTGTGCCCGAAGCTTAGTCTGCGGCTAATTTACTAAATGGATAAGTATCGGCGGAAACACATGACAAGATCAACGGATGTTTTTATAAAGCCACGTATAATATGTCGCGTCTTTATTAAACGATACCGTGCTAGATAATTATCCGGAGATAATTATCTGGAGCCGCCAACATCACCTGATTGCATTAGGTTGGCTGATGGGAACACCTGTGATGCACAATGAGATGTGCAGCCGACTCTTATTTTTGTTTGTTTGATATATATATATCTTAGCAACTAAGGAAAGAAAAGAGACGAATAGCTTTCCATATATATATATTACTATTACCTATCTTCTGCTTCAGCTCTTTTTCTCTGTATTTCATTTTTTTCCTTTTTGTCTAGCTTAGGTTTTGTAGATAATTAGTTTAGATTAAGTTTGTATTGTGTAATTCGAAGATCGGTGCTACTGGCTATTGCAATTTCAGTTTGGATTTCGTTTTTCTTCAGGTATTCTTCGTCTCGATTTCCGGTAATTTCGATTTCTAGCTTTTAATTGCGATGCTTGGCTTCAATTTCATATTCATTTCTTGTTGTTTTGTTGATAGAATGAGTAGTTAATATCCCGATAGTCGAGTTATGTGATAATCTTCGAAATCGAACCCTAGTTTGTTAATTGAGGTAATTTTGATGTGTTGATTGTTAGATTCTCGGTGTTGTTAACGTTCTACAACTTATTCTTAATGACTTTTGTTGAACTGATCACTCAATAATCGTGTCACACGTATCGTCTTTATAAATGTATTTTGCGAGAGGATACGGTAAAAGGGGTTCTAGGATCACCGTGAAAAACCGACTGAGTTGTTCAGATTCGGTTTCGTGTGTGAGGTTTTATATCGACTTGTCGAGCGTCTCATAGGCGTGAGACCGTGTCGGGTCGATTAAATCCGGTCGTGATTTGTTGAATTCGACATAGGAAACTAGGTTGTTGAAATTGGCGCTTAGTTTCGGAAATAGGAGACGATATCCTTTAACAATGCCAAGAACATTAAAGTATATCGAATCACTTCCGGTTACGAGTTAGGGTTGGAGAGTAGTTGGTTGGATCATAGCTCGGCTATCTCTTTTTTTTATAGTTTTAAATCTTTCTTTTGTGTATATTTAGTTGTTAAAACCGGTGATCTGACAAATCACCACTTTCAGTATTTGTGTTGGCCTATGTCAGTAAAGTGACTTAAACTCTACATCTGGTGGAACCAATCTGAAGACTCAGCTGGGTGATGGTCAGCTGAGAAGTGTATTCAATTCTGTGCATCAGTAGGGTGGAGTCTCGAGCTTCAAGCGAGGTAACTATCGGCAGGTGATAGTCTGCTTTGAGTACTTGAATCTGGCAGGTCCCACATCTGCTAATTTCATTATGTGACAACTATACAATTGTCATTAAAAGGAGGACACGTGTAGGGGTATTTATGGTGCATCGAGACAAAGATTCTGGCGGCTAGGGTTTAGGGATTTGTGCCTATAAATACTGATTGTTGTCTCATTATCCGAGTGTGTTATAATCAGTAAAATTCGATTGCATAATAAAATATCTCTTTCTCGCCCGTGGTTTTTACCTCCCACCGAGGGGTTTTCCACGTTAAATCTACGTGTTCTTCTTGTTTCTGTTTTCTCCTTTGATTGTTTATGTTTGATTGCTTCATTTCGCTTTCTTGCATCCGAAGTTATCTCCATCCGTTTATAACAAGTGGTATCGGAGCAAGGTTACGGAGAAAACAAATGCACGATCAACTTCATCTTCACCAAGACCTTGACAAGGTGCTAGGATGCGTGATAAAGTTGTAATCTTTAGCAAGGAAAGATGTCGGCGAAGCGTAAAAATCGATAAATTTCTGAGGAAGGAACAGTTTTGGTCTGTGGCAAATCAAGATGCGTGCACTGTTGAAATAGCAGGGTTTGTGGAATCCTTTATCTAACAAACCAAATACAAGTGCAGCAGATTATGCCAGTCTGGAAGAGAAAGCACATTCAACCATCATGTTGTGCTTATCGATGATGTTATCACCGAGGTTCTTTGAGGAAGACACGCGACCAAGTTGTGGAAGAAGCTTGAAAGCTTTGTATATGACCAAGTCAGCGACCAACAAGTTGTTGTTGAAACGAGAGGTTGTTCGGTTTGAAGATGCATGAAGGAAGTCCACTTGAGGAACATCTGGACGATTGAACACAATATTGCTTGATTTAAGAAATATTGATGTTAAAATTGAAGATGAAGATCGACCCTAATCCTGTTGGTGTCATTACGGCATCATATGAAAACTTT
This sequence comes from Gentiana macrophylla, assembly GCA_026214975.1. Lineage (NCBI taxonomy): Eukaryota > Viridiplantae > Streptophyta > Magnoliopsida > Gentianales > Gentianaceae > Gentiana > Gentiana macrophylla. The sequence continues at coordinate 95,783,690 of CM047816.1, forward strand.
GTGCGATCTTTCATAGTTGGAAAGGATACTGATAGCTTTGGAGGATGTGAGGTCCGCCTTACATGCCAGGGAGCTTAGACACAAAGGCTCTTTGGAGCAGACAGTCATTTCTTTGGGCTAGTAGCTAGCGGACAATAGTGGAAAAGGATATGGACGGAAGAAAAAAGAAGTCGGTGTCCAAAGGTCCTAAGTCTCATGATGTCCGTAATTATGAAGGAGCGGGGACATTGGAAGTCCAATTGTCAAGGAAGAAGAAAGCAGCAGGAAGGCAAGCTTTGGCTCTTGAGCAATCGATGAGGATCTGGTTCTAGTTGCGGGGATTCTACACACCATAATGATGTGTGGATACTTGATTCTGGAGCATCCTACCATATTTGTCCAAACAGGGAGTGGTTTTCTACTTATGAGCAGATAGATGGTGGTCAAATCTATATGGCCAACAGCAAGGTTTGCAAAGTTGTGGGAATTGGCTCAGTGAAGTTAAGGACAGAGGATGGTAAATTTTGTACACTGAAAGATGTAAGACATGTTCCACAGATGACCAAGAATTTGGTATCTCTTAGTCTACTTGGACAGCAAGGGGTTCAATTTCAAGGGTGAAGGTGATAACGGTGAATGTCTTCAAAGATTGATTGTAGTCCTCAAAGGCATCAAGAGGGAACCTTGTATATATTACAAGGATCTATCAGATCTGCACTTCTTTATTGCATCCTCAGTGATTCACCGATCTCAATGAGACTAATCTGTGGCACATGAGACTTGGTCACATGGGTGAAAGGGTATCTGAGTTCTTTCTTATTGAGTTTTCTTGGGGATATAAGGTCAAGAATCGGACTTTTGTGAACATTGTGTGTTTGGGAAGTTGCATAGAAGTAAATTCTCAAAGCGAGGGTTGCACAATACAAAGGCATCACTTGATTATATCCATTCGGACTCTTGGGTCCATCAAAAGTTGAGTCATTGGGTGGTCACAGATATTTTGTGTCATTCATAGATGACTATTCAAGGATGACTTGGGTGGTGATGATGAAGAACAAAAGTGATGCATTCAATAACTTCAAGCGTTGGAAGGCCCTAGTGGAAAATCGATTAGGCAAGAAAATCAAGAAGCCGTCTGAGATAATGGTCCGGAATTCTGCTGGACGGATTTTGATTCATTTTGTGCGGTGAGGTATTGCAGGACATCATCATTGTAAGGAATACACCTCGCGAGAATGGTGTGTTGAAAGGATGAATCAAACTCTCTTTGGAGATGGCAAGATGTATGCTTTCTCGTTTGGTTTATCAAGGAGATTTTGGGGAAGGTCGTTAAGACGACTTGCTACTTAATCAACAGGAGTCCTCACACAGAATCAATCTCAAGACACCATTTGAGATGTGGTCGAGCAAGCCTCTTGACTACTCGATTCTAAGGGTTTTGGGAGTACTGACTTACTATCATGTTAGTGAAGGAAGTTAGAACCAAGAGCCAAGAAGGGAGTGTTTGTGGGGTATGGTGATGGAGTGAAAGGATATATAATTTGGTCATCGGCAGAGTCCGAGTAATCCTCGGCCAGGGACGTTGTGTTTGATGAAAATTCTATGTTAAACTCATCGGTGGGAGGTCTACTGAGTGCAAAACAGTCTTTGAATCGATAGTGTTGAGAAGCAGGTGAAGGCCGAGGTGGAGTCTCTCGATATGCAACAATCGGTGGATCCAAATCAACACTATATCTTGATCTGGATAATGAACGAGAATCCGAGTCAAGCCGATCTGCTTTGAGACCTCGCGAGGCGTCATACAAACATGGATCGCCAGAGTCTACCGTTTGCGAGCTAGAAGATCTAATGTTGGGATACCTCCAAGGAGATATGGATATGATGATTTGGTGGATATGCACTCCAAGTTGCGGAAAAGTAGAGGTTCTTGAACCAACTACTTACTGAGGAAGAAGTGACATGTGCATGAAGCATCTCGGTGGCATGCACGACCATGGGAGATGAAATGGAGTCATTGTTGAAGAATCGGACTTGGGAATTGGTCAAAGCGACCTCTGACGACAAGGAGTTGTGACTTGTAAATGGATTTTCAAGAAAAAGGAAGGAATAACAAAGCGCGAAGGGTCGAGGTATAAGGCACGTTTGTTTGCAAGAGGATTCAGTCAAAAGGAAGGAGTTGACTTTGATGAAATATTTTCACCAGTGGTCAGACACACTTCAATCAGGGTGTTACTAGCAATGGTGGCACTGGCCCAGAGATCTGGAACTTGAGCAATTAGATGTGAAAGCGCTTTCTACATGGTGAGGTGGATAAGGAGATATACATGACACACGACTGAGGGTTTTCAAGTTCTGGAAAGGAAAATTATGTTTGCAAGTTGAAGAAATCATTGTATGGTTTGAAGCAAGCTCCAAAGCGAGTGGTATAAAAGGTTTGTGATTTCATGCTTGGCGAGGTTACAATGAAGTCCATATGATCATTGTGTTTACTTGATCTATTGAAAGATGGATCATATATCTATCTTGTTCTCGTATGTGGATGACATCTTGATAGGCTGCGACAAGGAAGTCTCGATGTTCAAAATCTGAAGAACCTTCTTAGTCTTTGAATTTGAAATGAAGGATTTGGGTGCGACCAAGAAAATCTTGGGGATGGAGATGCGGAGAGATAGGAGTCGAGAAGAAGTTGTTCTTGTCTCAAAGAGGGTTATGTGCGAGAAGATATTGGCCAAGTTTGGGATGTCTGGCTTTGCCAAAACCAATAGATACTCCTATGGCATCAAATGTTCATTTGTCTATTTATGCTTCACAAATCACCAAGAGAAGGAGTATATGTCAAAGTTCCTATGCTAGTGCGGTTGGCGATCGATGTATGCCATGGTTTGCAGACACGATCTCGATCGCTCGAGCGATCGGTGTTGTCGGCGAGGTTTATGGCTCAAACACGGAAAGGAACACTGGAAAAGTTGTTAAAAGGATATTCGTGTACCTGAGAGAGTACGGTGATGTTGGTCTCGTTTATGGAGGTGATATCTTGGTGCAGTCACAGAGCTCTTTGTGATCTTGATTATGCAGTGATGTTGTGAGAGAAAATCAATGACTGGTTATGTGTTTACATTGGGAAATGCGGTGGGTGGTGAAAGCTACTCTTCAGGCTCTGATAGCCTTATCAACTCATCAAGCGAGAATACATGGCTCTTCTTGAAGCGGCTAAGGAGGGTATCTGGTTGAAGGGCTAGTCGGTGATTTGGGGTTGCATCGAGGATCAGTGATATATATTGTGATGATCTTAGTGCAATATGTTTAGCCAAGGATCGAGTTCATCATGAGAGAACCAAGCATATTGATGTCGAGTATCATTTCTTGAGGAATGAGAGCAGGGTTGTGGTGAAGAAGATTGGCACAAAGGAGAATCCTGTGATATGTTCACTAAACCGATTCAAGAGAGTAAGTTTCAGCTTTGTCCGGACTTACCGAATATTCAAAGCTTGTAATCTGTTTACGGAAACTCTACCGAGGCGGATCGGTGGAGTGGATCTTTGTGGAGATAGTCCGGTACAAGTACATCCGGCATTGACGAATGCATCCGGTACAAGTACATCCTGGTTATGCAATCTCTTTGACTCTGGGAGAGTTGAAGTCAAGGTGGAGATTTGTCAATAAAGTGACTTAAACTCTACATCTGGTGGAACCAATCAAGACTCACCGGTGGGTGATGGTCGGTGAGAAGTGTATTCAATTACGTGCATCGGTAGGGTGGAGTCTCATGAGCTTCAGCAGGTAGCCAGGCAGGTAACTATCGCAGGTGATAGTCTCATCGAGTACTTGAATACAAAGCAGGTCCCACATCCGCTAATTACATTATGTGTAATGACTATCTGGTGTCATTAAAGGAGGACACGTGTAGGGGTATTTATGGTGCATCAGACAAAGATTCTGGCGGCTAGGGTTTAGGGATTTGTGCCTATAAATACAGATTGTTGTCTCATTATCCGAGTGTGTTGAAATCAGTAAAATTGATGCATAATAAAATATCTCTTTCGCCCGTGGTTTTTACCTCTCCCAATCTGAGGGTTTTCCACGTTAAATCTGTGTTCTTCTTGTTTCTGTTTTTCTCCTTTGATTGTTTATGTTTGATTGCTTCATTTCGTTTCTTGCATCGAAGTTATCTCCATCCGCTTTATAACAAACCTAAACTAGAGCGAGACCGACTTTGGTACTCGACTGATTCCTCTGTGATATCGACCTTGACTCACCAATTTAGGCTCTGATTGACCCGGTACATTGCCGGTGAGATTGGACACTTAGAAAAGGCCGATCAAGTTTTTTAGGCGCCGTTGCCGGGAATCCGGTTGATATCTATAAGTTAGTTGAGTTTTTAGGATTAGGTCGTTTTTATTATTTGTTTTCTGTGTATAGTTTTTTTTTAATTTGTTTTTGTTGAAGTGTCACACCATTTACTTCGGTAGTGGTAGTGACTAGATACTGTGATTGTGTTCGTGTTGTTTCCCTGATTTACAGTTAATGGATCCTTACGGCAATTACGGCTCATTTCCTTACTCATTCGGAGGCTACAATTACGGTGCTATGGGTTACGGAACACAACCTTATTATCAGTTCAACCCATACACCACATCATATGGCAATGAGTGGGATAATGCCCCAAGTTACTTTGAGCAACAACTCGATACTACCCCACCTCTACAATCAGAGACCTTAACGGATGAACAGATGGCACTTGAACAGTTGAGTAAAGTGGTCCAAGAGCACCATAAAGAGTACCTTAAAGAGCTCCAAGAGTTTCGTAAGGACATGAAAAGCAGCATGTGCTTGACCATCTGAAACTTGGAGCTTGAAGTGCAACAAGCTGTTTGAGAAGTGCGAGAGGAGAGAGCAAGAAAGTATGATTGAAATCACCCCGGAAGAACACTACGAGGATGGTATGACTCTTTTATCTATTGAGTCACCTGTTCCGTCTTTATTTAGCCCTATTGTTATATCTTCGGGGGTGCACCCTATTGAGTTTGTTGTTGATGTTGAGCCTATTTGTTGTTACTTGGAGCTAGAGTCGTTGTTGGTTGGTATATGTTTTAGTTCGGGGAAAGTGAGTTCGTTGTTCTGTGCAACGAATTCATCGAACCAGTCGTGGTGGTGGGGATTGAGCCCCGTGTTTTTAGTATTTTGTTTTCCGGGGGTGCTCAATTCCTACAATTTTGGTAGGGAGATGCAGAGATTTGCTCTCCTTTGGTATAACTATCCTTGACATAGTTGGGGGTAGAAAGTCGAGCTGAGGACTTCAAACTCAGAATGTGTTTTTATTGCTTTTTCTTTCCCCTCGTGTTTCACTGTATTTCTTTAGTTTGTAGTATGATACTTCGGGTAAGTTTTGTTGTTTTATAACCCGATGTAGTGTGTATTTTGAAACTTCGGGTAAATTTTGTTGTTTTATAACCCGAAGAAGTTTGTTTTGGGGGGTTAGTGTGGTGTTCTTGGTTTTTGATGAATCGTGGTTGTCCGTCTAGTTTCATTTTGTTATCTCCATACCTGTGTATCTCGTGTAGTTGTTTCTGTTGATATTAGCACAGGTACCCAGGGAGGACTTTCTACGGATGCCACATGATCGTACTCGCACCATTTTCCGGTCATAAGCTAACTTTTCTACCCTTATCCTTCGCGTTTCGTTTTAAAGTAGGGGTGGTTAGTTTAGCTTAAATGTCCCGTATTCATGTCGAATGAGTTATACTTAGCGATTGTTATCCCTTTAGTCTAAATGAGTCAGATTCTGAGAATTTTGATGGCTTTGACATTGATTTTGATACATCGAGCCTTCATTATTGTTTTGGTAAACATCTAGTTATTGTATAGATGCATTTCATTCGAGTTGAGATATTGTATTGAGAATCGAATAGTTCTATCACGTTAGCTTCGACGTCATTTATCACCATGATTAGTGGACGATTATAGTTGTCGTATGACCCGGTTACCTAGAACTTATATTAGTAACTTCGAGGCGAAATAGAAAGGTCTTCGTTGTTAGGTACGGGATGACGGTTTTGGCATTTATTTTGACCCGATCAGAGCCAAAAGCCATCCTTATATGTATATCCACAGTTACCCCTCTAAGCCTTTTGTAGGGTGGTTAGACCGCCGCTTGAATCGACCATTTTGTTACTAACCCGTATAATCGATGTCCCTAGCCTTATTTTTCGTCTCACGTATCCTTGACTACCTTGCAATTGAGCTTTTATTTCCGCACATTTATACGATGTTGCGAGGTGTTGTGGTATGGGAATGCTGTTGTGACATTGTATTATTCGAGTTATCCGGAATGAGGAGTGTAACAATGTATTGGTTTCGGTTTTGTTCGGAATTTTGATGAATAGTGCCAAATTTTTATATATGTTCCTGTATAGTTTCTTTATGAAAAAAAAAATGAAAAAAAAAAGAAAAAAAAAACAAAAAAAGAAGAAGAGAGAAGCAGTATTTGTACTAGTTTGATTCAAGTCCAAAATGGGCTAAATTGTTTGTAGTATTGTGATATGAGTCCAAATATGGACTATATATGTGTACAGTGAAGAAAAAAATGGGACGTTGAAGATTGAAGACGAAGTTAGAACCGAGTACGTGTTTATATTTTTTCTCGGTTAAAGCTCGTTTGCACCTTCTCTTTCTATTTTTTTTCATAAATATCCTTTCGTAGCCCTGACCTGAGCCTAAACGATATAACCGTGCAAGTCCTGCCTGACCGTACTAGACGACGATAGACCTTGATTAGTGGAGATGTTTACGACGTATAAGCCTATGGTGTAATCCTGGTATGTACACGTCTATAATCTAAACCGGTCATTGGTGATTAATGTCGAAGAAGCTATATACACACACACACACATTCTTTTCTCGATACAAGGTAGAGCTCGAGTTTTATGCATTTATATCAATTACTTGTGTTTTATCATTTCAATATTATAGACTTGATGTATGATAGCAATGTTGACTCCATCTTTATTTTTGAATCGCTCATTTTTGCTCGAGGGCGAGCAAACGCTAAGTAGGGGGTAGTTGATGAGAGTCAACTCGAATGTCATTTTCTATGTGTTTATACCCCGTTTATACCTCGTTTTATATGTTTCTGGAGACATTTGTTTGTGTTTTGATGCATTTTACACCATGGTTTGTGTTTACGAGATCCGGACTTATAATCCGGAATTCTCGAGTTTTTTCGGTGTTTTTATTATACTCTCGGTCACCCTAGTGTCTCTGTAGGGTTACGTGTAGTATTTTTTTGATATTTTGCAGGACTTAGGTGTTGAGATTACCGGAATGCGAGATTACGAGGATTGGAGTGTGTGCCGAAACTTAGTCTGCGGCTAATTTACTAAATGGATAAGTATCGGCGGAAACACATGACAAGATCAACGGATGTTTTATAAAGCCGCGTATAATATGTCGTAGTGCTTTATTAAACGATATGCGTCTTTAGATAATTATCCGGAGATAATTATCTGGAGCCGCCAACATCACGTGATTGCATTAGGTTGGCTGATGGGAACACCTGTGATGCACAATGAGATGTGCAGCCGACTCTTATTTTTGTTTGTTTGATATATATATATCTTAGCAACTAAGGAAAGAAAAGAGACGAATAGCTTTCCATATATATATATTACTATTACCTATCTGCTTCGGTTCTTTTTCTCTGTATTTCATTTTTTTCCTTTTTGTCTAGCTTAGGTTTTGTAGATAATTAGTTTAGAGTAAGTTTGTATTGTGTAATTCGAAGATCGGTGCTACTGGCTATTGCAATTTCAGTTTGGATTTCGTTTTTCTTCAGGTATTCTTCGTCTCGATTTCCGGTAATTTCGATTTCTAGCTTTTAATTGCGATGCTTGGCTTCAATTTCATATTCATTTCTTGTTGTTTTGTTGATAGAATGAGTAGTTAATATCCCGATAGTCGAGTTATGTGATAATCTTCGAAATCGAACCCTAGTTTGTTAATTGAGGTAATTTTGATGTGTTGATTGTTAGATTCTCGGTGTTGTTAACGTTCTACAACTTATTCTTAATGACTTTTGTTGAACTGATCACTCAATAATCGTGTCACACGTATCGTCTTTATAAATGTATTTTGCGAGAGGATACGGGAAAAGGGGTTCTAGGATCACCGTGAAAAACCGACTGAGTTGTTCAGATTCGGTTTCGTGTGTGAGGTTTTATATCGACTTGTCGAGCGTCTCATAGAGCGTAGACCGTGTCGGGTCAGTTAAATCCGGTCAGCGGACTGTTGAATTCGACATAGGAAACTAGGTTGTTGAAATTGGCGCTTAGTTTCGGAAATAGGAGACGACATCCTTTAACAATGCCAAGAACATTAAGGTATATCGAATCACTTCCGGTTACGAGTTAGGGTTGGAGAGTAGTTGGTTGGATCATAGCTCGGCTATCTCTTTTTTTTTATAGTTTTAAATCTTTCTTTTGTGTATATTTAGTTGTTAAAACCGGTGATCTGACAAATCACCACGTTCAGTATTTGTGTTGGCCTAAACTAGGAACGAGACCGACTTTGGTACTCGACCAGATTCCATGTGGGATACGACCTTGACTCACCAATTCTAGGCTACAGTTGACCCGGTACACTGCCGGTGAGATTGGACACTTAGAAAAGGCCGATCAATATACAAGTAAGCATTTTATCTCCTCTCTTTTCTGAGTTTGCCTTATTCTCTTCTTCTCTGGTTCTTTTCTGGTTAATGAGGTTTGGCCCAGTAACCAATAGTTCAATTGAAAGGGACTTTGAATCCTAATCTTCATCGGAAGGAGAAACTGCCAACCTAGGGTTCAATTAGAAATCCCTGTTTCCAATCCTGTTTCCGATCGCAGTGAAACTGAGCAGTTAGTTGTAGATCCACAGCCTGCTAATCCATCTAGGCCTCGTTCCTCTTTCGGGTTTACTTCTTTGAATCAGAGTATTAGAGCACACATGACTGTTAGGTCAGCCGTAGGTTGTCTCGAGGTTACATCCAAACTTAAACACGATGACATCCTTCAGATCTGTAATCAATACAACATTGATATGGGCCAGTATTCTCCCCGTCTTCCTGAGGGTGTGAACTTATATGCTCATCAGCCTCTTAGGGGTATTGTACCGTGTACAGTTCGCTTGTGGCTTTAGGGTCCCGTTCTGTCCGGCCTTTTTGTCCGTTTTGAGACATTACCACCTGGGATCTGCCCAGATCGCCCCCAATGGGGTTCGGACCATTATTGGTTCCCGATTTGGTGCAGATGTATGGACACTAAGTTCTCCGTAGATGTTTAGGACCTTTTATCAGCATAAAAAGGTTAGAAACCACAGCAGGTGGTATTATTTTCCACGCCGAACAGACCACCGAAGGGGAATCCCATCCTTTCTAAAGGAAAAACTTCTATTCACAAGTGGAAAACCCACCTCTTCTTTATCCGTCATGGCGGACACCCTGAACTGGGTGGTTGGAACTATCATCAACTTCCGTCTGATGTATGCCCCACTGGGGTTAATGAGCGTCTGTTGGAGGACATTGCCGGGTCGGGGGTCTTTCTGGATCATGAAGAGTGGCCCTCCGAACTGATCGAGGTATCTCGTCTGGCTGACTACGGGCTTGAGCCTTACGTGAGGCTTGCTCGAGTGAAGTTTGACAACTGTAGGAACTTATCCTTGCCTTTGTTTCTTTTTAGCTTTTCTTCACGTATATTTGTTGCTATTATGATCTTTTCTGTCCGTATTAACGTTGTTCGTCCTTTTCTTTTCAGTGGCCGACTTTGCAGCTATTTTTGACGAGGCTTTCGAAGAAGAAGTTGTGTCTGAGCACAACGAATAGATTGTGAACCCAGATGCTCTTGGGACCAGTGGCAACTTGGAGCCTTCCTTGGTGAAACCTGAAGCCAATCTCGAGGACCTTCGTACTGAGGAAGGTCTTCAACAGGATGAACTAACTGCTCCTACGCAGCATACAGATCAGCATGAAGAAAATTTGATCGTCCTGGACGGTCCCGAGCCTACTGTGGTAGAGGACAACTTCAAGTATGCTCCCGATCTGGGCAGAAGAAGAGCAGGTCTAGTCGAAGTGACCAAGATATCTCTGAGGGGGGTTTCATTCCCCACGCTGACTATATGTCGGAACTGCCAGACAAGGATCTGGCCACTATGGTATACTTTTCTTTCTTTTATGTCTGCTACTTCCTTTTGTCATTATATGTTTACCATACTGACCCTTTTAGTGTTCTGTCAGGTTGTCAAGGCTGGGAAGGAAGTTCTGAACAGACTTAACAGTTTCTCTTCCCAGAAGAGTTCTTTAGAGAAACGGATTGCTGACCTCTCAGCCAGCCGTCAAAAGCATAAGGACGAGTCTCTGTCCAAAGTTCAGCAGATCATTGATCTAAATAAGATCATTCTGGACCAGCAGGAGCCGAGCTACAAGAACTAAGGACTGCCAGTGCTGATCACTCCAGGCAGATCTCAGAGCAGGAGGAGGCCATGGCGCAACTCCGAGCTGAGCATGAAGGACTTAAGGCTGCGATACCTGCGTAGATTGCTCAAGCCATTCACGACTATAATAGCTCCGATCACTTCACTGGAGCCTTAAAGGTTTTACTTGCCCTAATCTTGGGTCACGGGTACACTCTATGTGTGGACCATGCCAAGGCACAGTGTCCCGAGCTGGTCATTAAGACTCTTCCCCACGGGGCACTTCACAAACCTGGCGGAAACAGAGTCTATGAAGCTAGACTGAGAGGTGAAGATCTGGCAGCTAAGTATGCCCGTAGACCTGCTGCTCGTCAAGCCAATGCATCCTCAGCTCAGCCTTCTATGTGCCTTCTGATCAGCCTTCTCAACATCCCTCTGTTGATTCTTAGGCTTAGGCATTTGTTTTTCTTTTGAAAAACTTGTAATAACTTCAAACTTTTCTATTGCCTTTTATTTTTGACAATATATGCCGTTTAGGCACTTGTTATGCTTATTATTTATTTTGGCTTTTATCTTTTTTTTTCATTCAAACATAACTTAACTTAGGGTCCTCTGCCCCCTGAAGTACATCATTTACAAGCTTTGCTTTTTGAATGATGTACTTTAGTGTTGGCTCTGATCGCCTGTCTGCAGACTTAGAAAGTTTTAATTATACAAACTTTCTGAGTTTACAATACATCTTAGTTCTGATTGTCTGTTGGTTTTTACCAACCTTTGAGTCTGTTTTGCAGATCAGTTCGTACGGTCTGTCCTGCAGACTTGTTAAGTTTGTTCTTTGCAAACGTTTCTGAGTCTGACCTGCAGCTCAGTTCTGATCGTCTGTCCTGCAGACTTATGAAGTTTGTCCTTTGCAAACTTTTCTGAGTCTAACCTGCAGCTCAGCTCTCATCGCCTGTCCTGCAGGCTTATGAAGTTTGTCATTCACAAATTTTTCTGAGTCTGACCTGTAGCTCAGTTCTGATCGTCAGTTCTATAGACTTATGAAGTTTGTCCTTTGCAAACTTTAACCAAAGCTATAAAATGAATGATGCACATGTGCAAAATAATAATTTATTATAATAACTGATGTTTGATTACATCTTATTGAGACATAAACTTTAAAACATAAATAATGCATAAGTAAAGTCTGGAACCTATCCTAGACATAAAACTTCCTTAGGTTGGTTGCATTCCAGCTATGTGGTACGCTCATGCCGCTTGCATCAGCCAGCTGATATGCTCATTTTCCATGCATCTTGACCACTTTGTAGGGGCCTTCCCAGTTCGGGTCAAGTTTTTCTTGAGGTCCTTGTCTGCTGACCTCATTCTTTCTGAGCACCATATCTCCCTCTTTGAAATATGAGTGTTTAACCTGGCAGTTGTAGTACTGCGATATACACTGTTTATACTTGGCCATTCTAATGAAGGCCATATTCTGAGCTTCTTCTAGGTCGTCTTTCGAGTGTCTGAGTTCAGATAACTGCTGTTCTTCAGAGTAGAGCGCTGCTCGTGGTGATAGCAGCCCGATCTCATCCGGGATTATTGCCTCGCACCCGTATGCTAAGCTGAACGGAGTTTCTTTTGTGGCCGAGTTTGGCGTTGGTCTGTATGTCCACAAGATATTGGGCAAGTGCTCGGTCCAATTCTCTCTTTCCTCTTCTAGGCGTTTCTTCAACCCAGTTTTAATTTGTCTGTTGGTCTGTTCGACCTACCCATTAGCTTGAGGATAGCCAACAGATGTGAAGTGTTGAGTTATGTGCAGTTCGGCATACCATTCTTTGACAGTTTTGCCTTCGAACTGAGTTCCATTGTCTGAAATTAAAGTCTTTAGGATTTTATATCTGCATATTATTGTTAAGGGTGATTTTATATGATTTATAACGTTATATTTTGTAATGATTTCCTCCATATTCGTATTATTTGCATACAAATTAAGGGTTTAAAGGGTTTATTAAGCAAATGAGTTTTAAAATTCTTTAAGTGTAAACTTGAGCTAATTTCGTGATTTTATTGGTAATTATCTATGGTTTTACACTTTGCGTGTTCTTATGGTTTTGAAGGTACATTTACATGTCATGGAGAGGGATTGAAGGAGCTGAAAAGATACTTAATTGAAGATTAAATGGAAGAGAAAGATGCAAGTTGAAGTTGGAGTAAGGATACACTTTGTGGACTAGCGTCTGGGGAGCTTAAACGTGCGTTTGCAATCCCGTCCAGGTGGGCGGGCGTCGAAATATTGAACTAGCGTCGAGAGGAAGAAAATCGGATCGAGAGTTGAGATATTTTCAGAGGCAGGCGCCCAGAGGCATCAGGACGGGCGTCCTTCCACCGCCAAGAACACCGCCTCGCTTTTCTATATTTATGCACGCTTATTTTAAACCCTAGATCATACCGCATATCATTACATACATTGAGAAAACCCTAATTTGAGCAGAGTTAGGCTCGGCCGGCCGAGTCTTAGTGCTTGGCCGGCCGAGGGTTGTTTTTTCTTCGCTTTCTATTTCGTTTTGTCTTTGTTTTATCTTTGAATGCTTGAGAGAGGTGAGCAATTGTTCAAGCGATGTGAATCCTTTTCAAAGATTGGTTTTATATTTTCAATCTAAGTTTGTTTTGTGATTTAGATTAAAGTTGTATTTTTTCTATGCTTATGTGTTATGCAATCGATATCGAGAGATGTATTGCTTATTGATGTTTACCTGTATGACGAGAGAGTCGGTGTAAACCTTAGATCACCATAGGAAAGATGGAATTTTTAATCTTGACATAACGAGAGTTGATAGGTTGAATAGCTAGGTTGCTAGATTGAGAGATCTTACACCTTGGTTTGAGAGCGTCAATCTTATATATCGAGAGATGAGAGATTGATAGGCGAATTATCTACGAGAGTAGGAATTCATAACTCCGTTAGGTGGACCACATCTTTAATTAAATCATCACAAGATAACTTTAGGGAGGAAATTAAGGGTTGCGGGATCGGAGGAATATTTGTTTGTTCATTGTTTAATCACCATGATCATCTTCTTTTTCTTAATGCTTATTTTATAGTTTATAGTTTAGATTTCGTTTTCACTTTTATCCTTCCACGGCTTTGGGTGACAATCCTCTGTCGATTTATTTTATCGTTTTTAGTTTTGTTTTAGTAGTAACAAATTAGAAGAATTAATAAACTAGATTAAACAACCTCGATTCCCTGAGATCGACTCCGGTATTAATCGCTATGCTACGATCCATGCACTTGGGGAATACCGGATTTATAAATATTTATTACTTGTTGTTTTTCTTAGATAAAATCCGTGACAATTATGTTCTTCCATAGAAATGTTTGTATCAGTTTCCCAGTTATGGTGGTCAGTGGTTCGGCTTCAACCCACTTGAAAAATAATCCACTACTACAATTAAAAATCGGACGTTGCCTGGAGCTCGTGGAAGTGGTCCCACTAGATCTACCCCCCACTGATCGAAGGGCCATGGGGAAACCACAGGGACCATGTCTTAAGATGGTTGATGTGACGGATTATCGTGCACTTGGAATGACTTGCATTTTTTCACCAAATCTTTGGCATCTTGTTGCATTGTAGGCTAATAATAGCCGAAAAACCTACATTTTCTTGCTAATGTCCGAATTCCGGGATGATTCCCGCAAATTCCCAAGTACACTCTCTAAGAAGGTAATTTCCTTCTTCAATTGTTGCACACCTAAGCCATGGTGCGGTGTACGATCTGTGATAGAGGACGTTTTCGAATAGGGAGTACCTTGTTGATAAGAGTTTAATCTTTCTAGCCTGGATTTTGTTTTGAGGTAAGATTTTATCTCTGAGATAGGACGTAATGAGATCCATCCACGTACTGGATTGCCTGATCGGCTAAACGATCTTCTGATCGTAGCTCATTTCTTTGAGGAGTTCCACCAACACTTTCCTATTTGACACAAAGTTTGATGCTAGTTTTGATAAAGTGTCTACTCTTCTATTCTCTGTTCGGGGTATCCGGTCAACCTGGACTTGTTGAAACTTTTGCAATAGAGACCAAGACACTGCTAAATATTTCTTCATAGGCTCATCTTTGGCCTCATATTCCTCATTTATGTGGTTTACAACGAGTTGTGAATCGCTGTAAACTTGCAGACTATCCGCTCCAAGCTTGCTCGCTAATTTGAGCCCTGTAATTAAGGCTTCATACTCTGCTTCGTTATTAGTGGCTTGAAACCCAATCCGTAAAGCGTATGGGAACTCTTCCCCTTTCGGACTGACGAGCAGGAGACCTGCCCCTGCCCCTTCTTTGTTTGCTGCACCATCCACATACAATTTCCACTTGTTCTCTTTCTGTTTGGGTTGTTCGTCCTCTAGGCAAACAACTATCCCTTCCACAAGAAAGTCTGCTAAGGCTTGTGCTTTGATGGCAGTTTTGGGATGAAAATCGATATCGTACTCTGCCAATTTGACGACCCACTTTGCCAACCAGCCTGAGGTTTCTGGTCGTCCTAAGATTTGTCGTAAAGGCTAATCAGTGATTACCGTGATCGGATGTGCCTGGAAGTAAGGTCTTAACTTCCTAGAGGCATGCACCAATGCCAATGCTAATTTCTCTGCATTTGAATATCTGATCTATGGTCCATGGAGTGCTTTTGTAACGCCCCAAATTTTATCATAAAACGAAAAGGGTATAGTTGTAAAAAATAAGAATAATTATTATTATTACTATCATAATTCTTATAATCGTTTAGTGACCAAATGTATAATTTAAAAACGAATTATATTTATGATTACTTTATTATGCTGGAATTATTTTTAACATATTGTAGATATGCAAAAACCAAACCTTTTTTTTTATTTTTAATTTCTTTATCATTCTATGGTATAGAAATTATAGGAATCAATATATATTGTCCATTCATGTACAGTAAATAGTCTCATTTTTGGAACCAGCCAATCGACATAAAAAAATTAAACTATATCTTCTTAACTACGTACATAAATTGAATGTATTAATAATTGTATCTAGATTAATTATATGATACTTATTTTAATTATAAAGTATTTTCTCCACCAAACATTTTATGGATAATGAATTAGTTTACAAATTAAGATTTTGATAGAACCGTTTTAAAACTCATGAAGTATTCCAATAAATAGATGTACTTATCCATTAACTGCATTTAATATTTTATTAATTATTTAACCCTCTAATTTCTGTAACTTCCCTTTTCAATTAGGTATACTCTCTCTTCCGTTTCTTATCAAACTGATCATACCTAATTAATTAATTCATAATAAATACAACCAATTATATATTAGATCATCCTCGGATAGCTGCAACACGAGAAAAGCTTCATTTTCAAATGGTGCGCTAAACCTCTGATTCACACAAGCTTTCTTTGTCGGCAACTTGACATAATCGGGTCGCCGGAAACCACCACCTGTACCAATAAAACATTAAACCCCTTCCATAGATTTCCTCCGCCATATCGCCATTTCGTTATTACCAAAATATTGAAGTCCCTCATCCTAAATTAGAAATAGCCACTTAAATTTTGTCCTCCAACGAAATGTTATTGACCATTACCGTAGAAACTCGATATGGATCATCAGTGTTTTTCCTTTTAACCAGCTTGGGTATCAACCATCTCCGGTTCATTACCAGCCACGATTCAAAAAGAAAAAAATGGGCAAGTAACATATTCTTCCACTACCACTGTCACTTTCGGGCCAACAACCTATAAGTGAGACAACCAGTTTGAGATTAAAGAACACAAAGATTGTGCTGCTGGTGCTGAAGCTTTATTGCAGAGTTAACATTATGCTTGACCTTTTTGCAATACCTAAGATAATATAAAATTTAGTGGCGGTAAAGTGGTTGGCATTATCATTTGGGGTTTTAGTGATATATAAAAGTTGATGTGAGTGAAATACTGGAGACTGGAGTCCAACGGAAGGAAGAAAAAATATATAATTTATACACATTGTAGCTTACGGCAATATGGAGGCAAGAATTGGTTGCTTTGAGAAACCTTTTGGATTACAGATATATCGGAGCACTTTTCAAATAACCATAAGGTGTAAACGTGACCGAGCAAACACACGTACAAAATCCTAGCATGCATAAATAACAGATAGAGCTTGGACCAAATGTGAGTCTTTTATTTTGATATAAAGTCAAAAGTGTGTTTTATATTATTTTCAAATATTTTTTGTATATCGAATAAACTTTTAAACTCGGAAGTCATTTTCAAATGATTTCTTTAAAATTAAACGACTTGATTTTTGGTAGTGTGGCATTTTATAAATAAATAAAGCGATACTTGGAATTGACGGATAATCTTTGCTTTCATTGCTAAGTGGCACGAAAGTGTCAAAGCTCACAGTGGCTAGGGGATTAGAGTTATCGCTCTAGGAGAAGCGGCTAGTCACCGGTCTCAGGCCTCTTGACTCAAGTCTTTCCGAGATGGCTAGAGTGCTCACTCGTAAGAGTGGGGACGGTACCTTTTCCCGAAGATTCATGCTCTGACCCGGAAAGCAAGGTCGACGGTTCGTGCGTGGGTCCTAGGGCATGGACAGGGTTGGTTTGGAGCCGTGTAGGAGGTTTGCACGGTGAAAGTTGATTCTTTTCCCTGACAATCGGCTGGAGTTGTCAGGCATGTCTAGTTCTCGTGAAGTGCGGTTGAAATCCCTAGGTAAATATAGCGTTTGGGCGGTACTTGACTCATCGGCTCGGCCAAAGCTGGTGCTTGTAAAATAAACTCGACATGTTTTTCCTTAATGCTCGTGCACTATAAAACTTTTAAAATTGACTTATTATTATTTTTTGCTCCGTCTTTTATTTTTATTTTTCAAGAATTATTTACTAACTCGTTTTGCAAGATTAATAAAGGTTTCCGCTGCAAATTTTTATAAAAGTTGTTTTTATATATATAGTATAACACTTCGCACGTGCGCTTTTCATCATAAATACTTTCGACGCGTTTCGCTTTTCCTTGTTTCTATGTTTTGTTTTGTCTTTTTTCTTCTATAATTATAAATACAGGTTATAGGTTATTGATCGAGGGGAATGAATATTATAAGAGATGTTATTGATCGAGATCCGAGGAAATTGAAATTAGTGTTTTTGTTGGTACTTCATTTAATTTTGAGAGCTATTGTAATTTTATGGGTTGTAATATTGTAATGGAAATATTTTATTGAATTGATGTTAAATTGACTAGTGGATTTATTATGTTAAATTGTGGATTAGGTTGATTATCTTGGTATTTTTAGTCTAGTTATTGAAGTCGCGGCGAGAGCTTCGCAACCCCTCCCAAAATGACCCCAGTGGACCTAGGGGTCGGGAGTAGGGTATTACAGCTTTGCTTACAAAGAAAATAGGTATCTGTTGTCCGTCTTGTTCCTTGACCAGTACAACGCTCACATAATGCCAAGTAGACATACAAAGATTCTTCTTCCTGAGGAGCTGTTAGCGTAGGCAGTTTGGCTAAATACAACTTTAGTTCTTCGAAAGCCTTCTGGCTTTCCTCGTCCCACTGGAAAGGACTTGCTCTTCTCAAAATTTTGAAAAAGGGTAAGGCACGCTGTGACGATCTGGAAAGAAACCTGTTCAAAGTTGTTATTCTCCTGTTAGCCGATGTACATCCTTGATGTTCTTTGGCGGCTGCATTGCTTTCAGAGCATGTATCTTATCTGGATTGGCTCTGATCCCATCTTTGGATATCATATATCCTAGGAATTTTCGATCTGACCCCAAACATGCATTTTTTTTGAGGTTTAGTTTCATTTGAGGTTTCCTCAAAACCTCGAATACCTCTCTGCCATCTATTAAATATTGATCAAGAGACCTGCTCTTGATTAGGAGGTCATCCACGTACACCTCCATGCACCGCCCGATCTGTTTGGCGAAAATTGTATTTACAGCCCTTTGATATGTTGCTCCGGCATTCTTTTGGCCAAAGGGCATAGTGACGTAGAAAGTTTTCTCCGCATCTTGGGGATCCATTACGATCTGATGATATCCTTTATATGCATCTAAAAATGCTAACACTTCATACCCTACCGTTGAGTCCACTAGACGATCAATCTTGGGTAGAGCATAACAATCTTTCGGACATGCTTTGTTGAGATCCGTGAAGTCAACACACATCCTCCAACTTCCATCTGTCTTATTCACCAGTACTGGGTTTGCCAACCATTTTGGATATATGACTTCTTTGATAATGTTGGCCTGCAATAATTTGGTTACTTCTTGCTTAATTGCCGAGATTTGTTCGGAGGCAACGCGCCTCTTCTTTTTCCGAACAGGTATCCTGTTCGGGTCTATGTTCAGCTGATGTACGGCTAGCTCTGGAGATAAACCTGGCATGTCTTCAGCTTTCCATGCAAATACATCCCAGAATTCTTTTAGAAGTTTATCATAGATTCCTTATGTGAGGCTGGAATCCATATCCCCACACTAACTGTTGAGTCTTCCTATTTGCCCCATAGACGAACATTCTCTGTTTGATCTTCAGATGACCAGCTCTCTTCATCCTCTGGAAGCAACTCTTCAATTCTCATTTGCTAAACCATCATTTTCCCATTTATTGTTGATGTGTAAGAGCTCCTGGCTGTTTCCACATCACCTTTGATTTCTGTAGAACCTTCCCCTATAGGAATTTCATGCTAACATGAGCTGGTGAGATTACCGCTCAAATATCGATAAGCGCTGGTCTTCCCATGATTACATTATATGCTCAGGGTGCTTTTACCACCACATAATTCACCATCAGGGTCTTGCCCTTGGTTCCTTCCCCAAAAGTAGTTGGGAGTTTTATCATGCCCAGTGGGTGTACTGGGGGTCCGGAAAAGCCGAACAAGGGAGGTGAAACAGGGGTGAGTTCGGTATCCTTCAATCCCATAGCTCTGAAAACAATGTAGTAAAGAACATTCACAGTGCTGCCTCTGTCTACGCATATTCGCTTTGTCAGATTCTTGCTGATCACCGCCTATATCACTAACCCTTCATTGTTGATTACTAAAGGGATGGAGTCCTTAGGACAATAAATCACATGTCTTTGTCTCTTACACGATTGAGTAGGAGCAGTAGACCTGCTATTGCCTGTAACTTCAGTTCTGCTCGGGTTGTTCGGCCTTGATCATATTCATTGGGCGGTTATCCATCTGAGCATCAGGATCTGGCGAGTGGTCTCTTATTCTTCAAAACTCATCTCTGTTATCTCTGTCGTTGTAGTTATTTCTGCACTTGAACTCACGTTGACCATGCGGTTCGTCTTGATGAGACCGATCGGACCTTATCGAGCTTTCCTCCCATCACTGCTGCATCAATATCTCTGATCAGATCCTGAAATTGCTCTGAATCATGGCCAACATCCTTGTGATATTTGCAGAATTTGTTAGAGTCTCTCTTTTCTCTAAGCCTCCTCATTGGTGGTGGGACCTTAGCTATGCCCTTTCTTTCCATAATTGCGAGGACCTGTTCACGAGATATGTTCAAGGGATGAAGTCTTTGTCCTGTAGAGCTCTCTTCTTGCCCAGCCGATCTGAGACTGGTGCAGTTACTCTATCCCAAACTGACTTTCTCTTTTTGTCTGACTTGTCTTCAGACTTGCTTTTCTTTCCTTTACCTCTTTCAATTTCTCTTTTGAGCCTATTTGCTTCTTTTCCTTGGCAATGTTTATAGGCTACATCTAAACATTCTTCCATCGTCTGAGGAAGTTTACTATTCCGCTTGGCGTGCAGCCGTCCCTCTCACAGACCTGCCACGAAAGAGGCGACCAGCAGTCGATCATCTGCATCCTGCAGCAGATTCTTCATTAAAACTCTTTATAAAGTGAAGAACGGACTCATCATGCTTCTGCTTCAAAGTTAGTAGGTGAGTCTGATTTCTCTGGAAAGGACGAGGTGTGATGAAAGCATGGACGAACTTCCTGTTGGAAGTAGCGCCCGAAAGACAATTTATGTAATTGTTTTTAGAATTAATAAATGACAGATTTATTCTCATCTTATTACTTTCTTCGTGCTTGTAAGTAATACACTACTGAAAACCCCAAGTCGTATCATATGTAACCATATAACTTAGTGTGTGTCACACGCGAGGATTAAGTTTATGGTGATACGCTTGAAATGTTAGTCCGTGGTGAAGTCAATCAAAGTATGGGGTCTATTGATTAAACCACCATTAATGCACCCGAACACTTTATGGTGTGACCGTCCTATCCGGACCGTCGACATTGGTTGTCTAAGTGGGGCATTTATATATGATGTAGTCATATAGGACTTGACCGATTTAATATGAGTTTCTCATATAATTTGAGAAATCTTATTAAATCACAAGATGATCATATATGTATTAACCTTAATCCTGAAGTGATTACAGACTCCTACTTGTTTCAAGATAGGGTTTGATGTGTTCGTTAAGGATCGCTAAGAGGCGCGGTCTGAATCACTTTCACGTTGGCACTATTCTGAAGTGAGTGAGAAGTGTGTGTCTCACAGATATAGAATTCATTCCTTTGCAGGAAGTAGAAAGACAATCCCCTTATTTGTTAATCCTAGAAACTGATCGATCCTGGGAGTTCGTATTGGTTATTAACTAATTAATCACTAGTGGGTTAATGGTAAATAAGGATAAGATGTAGTGAAGAAGGTTTACGGAAATAAACCTACTTCAGTACGGATAGTCTATGGAGGGTTAGTTTATATTAAATGATTATATCAATGGACACTCATCAACTCGACGTTTTGAAAATAAGTTATATCTATAATTGATAGAGTTCAGTTTCGGATTTATGGTGTCGTAATTCCGGAATTAATAATTTGAGTAGAAATATTCTGTTCGATAAATATTTTATTCGTTTTATTGTAGCTACTGGTTATAGGTCCATGGTCCCCGGGTTGGCTCCTAACCCGCGAGTGTTTTCTCGTTTTGTGGAAACTCGAGAATAAATTAAATAGTTGGTCTATTTAATGAATATGCGATATTGTTTATTTTGTAAATAATATGTAAAATAGAAAAGACATTTTCTATTAAAAAAATGACATTATTGGCGCCATACTTGAGGATAAATTAGGAGAAGAAATTTTCCTAGATTATCTCATATGTGTAATTAATTAATTATCTATTTGTTGGATAATTAATGGAAAAATTAACAGATTGATTTTTTGGGAATTATCTCTTATTTTGTAGCAAAAATATCTTTTCCTTATGGGAATAGGTTTTTGTGGTGTGAAAATGATAACTCTCTTGACTAGTTATTTTCCTATATAAAGAAAATTTCTCCTAGCACAATCACAACACAATAAATGCGCCACACTCAATGGAAAAGGAAGAAAAATTAGTTTCTTGTCTTAGTCATTTAGAGGAGAAAAACCTAGGGTTTTTCTTGTGCATATTCGAGGAGGTTCTACGGCGAGGATCGACGTCCACTAGTCGTCGCTTGGAGATATAATCCGGAAGATCACGGCTTCTCCCTCTATGTCGATTTACTATTACGCTTAAAAAGTAAATCTTCAACCTTCTCGTAGGATTAATTAGTTATGTCTTATATCGTAAATCGCATAAGCTTCAACTGTGTAATGATCGAGTGTCTCGATCGGTGCTATTACTCCCAGCATGTGGTATCGGAGTGAGGTTAAAATTTTACGATATCGATAGCATAATTAATTAATTTAGGAGTGGAATTGCATATAAGATTACATCTTTTATTTTTACTTATGTGATTGAATGTATAGATTGGGGTTGGTACTTGTTTACCGTTAGATCTATTGTAAACTCGTATAATTAGAATTATACGAGTATAGGAAACATGTAAATTTTTTTTGTAAGTTATGTAATTTAATTTTTCAATTTAAATTTCATAGTAGTGGTTTTTTTTTTTTTTTATCCTGTCGGTCAAAGCTACAAAGGAAAAAGAAAAGAGGCGTTGAAAAATGAAGTTGGACGCTGGATATACGCGCTGTTTAAAAGATGATACAGGCGAGGGAAAAAAAAAATAACGGCTGCTGCACCTACGGGAAGAAAGAAAAAAAGGGCAAAGGCATCAAATTTCATCAAGATCAAAGTTGCTGAAATAGATTTTTTTTTTTTTCCTAGTTTAAATAGGTTAGATACGGGATACCAACGGTTCATCTCAGTGGTTTATTTTTTCGTATTTATTTTTTTGGATGATTATTTATGTGATATAACCATGACATCTCATGCATCATATTCATGAATTCCACTTCTAGCATATGCATATATGTAGATAATTAATCGTGACATTAATTAGACATGTATGAACACGATAATTAATTTAGATTAATTTAGGAAATTAATTAAAACGACAGAATTTTATCGGGATATAAAATTCACATGATAAACTTAATTTGGGAAAAATAAATCATACGGGGTTTAGGATATGTAGTGTCTACATAAAAATTTTGAATTTTGATAATCAAAAATTAGAAAATCCGAAAAAGTTGGACACCAACTAAGCAAAAGGTTCGAAAAATTGGTTCGGGCGGTCAACAGGGCTTCGGCTCGACTCGACTTGTCCGTCCAAGTGCGACGTTAGCGTCGGGGGTCCGGCAAGGTCAAGCTATCCGGCTAGCCGAGGCTCAATGGGGTAACCTTAGCCCGATCCATCCAGCAGTCGTATAGGAACCAACGAAGAGGACGGGTTGGCTTAGCCAATCCCGACACCATTCGGTGAACTCGGTTAAAAGCTCAGCCAGAGTTTAAAACCGACACGTTGGTGATTGCTTTTCTTGATTTATCGTTCTTCGACTTATTCAAAAAATTCAACAATCCCAGAACCTTTTAGGATAATAAAATTCTTTGTGAATTTTATTTATGTAGTGTCTACGTAAAAGGATTTTGATGATCGAGAAAATTGGAAAATCGTGAAAAGATAGGACACTAACTAGACGGTATTTGGAACCGATAAGTTGGTGATTGCTTTTCGTGATTTATTGTTTTCGGATTATTGAAAAAATTCCGAGATCCAAATTGAATTTTTATCATGACATTATTAGGACTATACAATTCTTTGGTGAATTTTTTTCACAGAAATGTCTACACAAGAGATTTTCTAAATAATCGATAAATTGGAAAATCATGGATATAGTGTCACTGGTTAGATGGTATTTGGAACCGATAAATTTGTGAATTATTGGAACCGATAAATTGGAACCGGTATTTGGAGCTTTAAATTTGTGATTTATTGTTTTTCGATTTGGTGGGAAATTCACAAGTCCTAATAGATTAGGATTATAAAATTCTTGGCGAATTTTAATTGTGTAGTGTCTACACAAAGAATTAAAAAATCCGAGAAATTGGAAAGTCGTGAATAAGCGACACTAGTTAGACGGTATTTGGAACCGATGAACTAATGCGAGGACTAATTTAAATATTCATGATTTATTGTTTTTCGGATGATTAAAAAATTCTGAAAATCCTAATAAAACTACCTATTTTTCAAAATAACGAGTGGGAGCGGAGACGGTGACAGCCGACCCCACGGCCTCTACTGTTGACACAAGCACGTGAGAGAATGGTGACGCCTCGTGCCGCTTTGATTTCGACCCCCTACGGATGGCCTTCACCGCTATCAAAATTCAAGGCTTGGTCTCCGAAATGATAGGATTTTGAGTACTCGTTGGGTCACTGACCTACCCTACGGAGGCATACTTGGGGCGTACTTAAAAATCTGAAACAGTAGGTCACACTTACAAGGGTATTTTTGGAAATATCTTGGCTGAAAAAGTAAGGTAATCAATAGCTAAACTGGGATGTTTGATTCTCAATGGTTTAATTGTTGAGAGAGATTGTCTCAATTTAATCGTCACCTCTTTGACCTACCCTACGGCGGCACTGTAGGTGTGAGATTAAATCTTTGGAATGGTAGGATAAACTTCATGCATGACATCACGTTTATTATTCCTAAAATTATTATATGTTGTGGTGTATGATTTGATTTATATTTCTGTCATAAATTATTTACAACTACATATCATCTCAAGGTAGCTAGACTGCTTAAGTAATTAAAATTGACTGATGATGACTTCGTAAAAGTGGAAAAGTAACAAGAACGTTGAACTCAATAATCAAGAATGCAAATTAATTCTTCGGAAGAGGATGATCCTCTTGAGCCTACAAACTTAAGTGACATTTGATAAGAATGTGACTGCTGTCACTCGTGCTGAGCGAGAGACAAAATAAAATTAGTTCAAAGATGACGAGAATGATTTGGTATCAATCTCACCAGACATCCCACAGTTTACGAGTAGTGTCTACTCTTATAAACTGCTAGTTCAAATCCATTTCCTTTAAAGAAAGCCAAGAATGGGAAGGAAAATGTCTACAAGTGTAAGTCATCTAAACTAAATAAGTTACAGGCTAAACCGAAACATTAATAAAAGAAAGCATAGGAAATATAGGAAAGTGATTTCGGATCACTAACCTATGAATCCTCATAAACTTTCTAAACCGAGTAATTTGACTTGGAAGCTAAAGTTCATATGTAAGAATAAGAAAGTGGGCATTCATGATGAAGAGTAAAAACGGGCAGTTATTTCGGCTAAAATAGTGGGAGTGATATAAGGAAACAAATTTCGGAATTTAATCCTTGAATATCGCAGAAATTTAATTTATGTTTTCAGATTCATCGGAACAAATGGATTCACTTTCAAATCGATAATATAGTTGCCTTAAAGAAAGTGAATATGACATTTGTATACAATTCTGAGACTCGGACTTTTGTTTGATAAAGTCAAAACCACTAAGTAATGCTGAAAAAGTATATGTAACACATCATAAACTATTAAGACAAATGGTTTCCGTATTTAGATAAACGATTCTTTAGCATCTATTAACTAGTGCATATATCCTAGAGATAAGATCTGAAGACTGGGCAAGGGTGATTCCTATCTCCCAGTCTAAGAACACTATCTCAAAGGAAAAATGACTAAGTAAACTTTCAATTAGGAAAGGTTAATAAAGCTAAAGAAGTATCATAGCTTGTTCATATTGACCTTCGGGGTCTTATGAAGGATACAAGCTAGTGGGAGCTTTTGAGTAATAGACTTTTTTGTCTATTGACTACTCGAAACGCCGATTAGTTTGTCTAAATATTTGGAGGAATCTCTGATATTACCAGAGAAACGAGTATTCAATGCTCAAAAATAGGCTATAGCATAGTATTTGGAACTGATGCTCGGCCTACCTCCGAGTGAAATGATTTCACTAAAAGAATAAACCATAGACTGTCTTGTATAGTTATTGATATGCTACGATACACTACTTAACTCAATTAAGATATTAGTTGCAAAATAACGGTTTACATTATTATATAATACCGAGAAGTCTACCTAGAAGATGCTTATGAATTTGTGGATAAAGAGTGAATAACATTTACTCCACTTCCGCAAATAGAGGCATTTAGCACTAGTGCTTGAAGGTAGGACTGGAGATTTAGCATACATGTTCAGATGGTGAATGTTCGTGAAATATTTTAATGCAATGAGTAAAGGTTGGTTATAAGATTCTTAAGATCGGAAAGTGACGATTGAACTGTCACAGCCTTTCTTGAAGAATGTATAAATAACAACCTTGGACCTTGAAGTACAGTTACTCAAGGAGTTACTATCTGATTCAATCAGACCACATCCAACATTGGTTGTTGGGGATTACGCTGATGAATACTACTGAAACAAATCAGAATGTCAGTCCACCCAAATCCAGTGGGAGTATGGTTTATCCATTGACTCGCTGTGATTATACAGACTTTACAGTCTGCAGGGGGTGATTGATAACCTATGGTCTTTAGAAAGGATTGTATAGGATTCTGACAATAGAAGGTTGGTTTAAAGCCATATACATGAAAATGGAGTTTTGGTACTCCATGTCTATTCATACTCTTGTAGAACCACCTGAGTGTCTCAGACCCAATGGGAGTGATTGGATCTACATGAAGAGAGTCGAACGAATGAGAAAGTTTAACTTTCAAGGCAAAGCCAAGTGGTCTAGGGGTAATTCCCTGAGAAGTAGAGACTTAACCAGGGGTGATGCCCTGAACTCTCTCACCATTCAGCCTTGCTTGACTCCATGAAAAGCAGAAAGACTTACAGGGGTGATGCCCTGAAACTTTCTTGCCGTACAAAGGAGATTGAATTCATTCGGAACAAAAGGGTTTTGGCTTAAAGCCAATGGCAGATTGACATTCATTCGGAACAGAAAGGTTTTGGCTTAAAGCCAATGGCAGATTGACTGCCTATGCTTATATCCATTGGTGGATTAAAGCAAACCTCTAGGTCATTAAAAGCCACATGTTTAAACATGTGTGGGCTTGACTATAATATTGATGAGTCTTTTGTAGACCAGAGAATCAATATTGGTAAAGTAGTAGACGTTAGTGTTTATAAAGGATAACACTGCAACAGTTGATAACAACATGGGTGTGTTATCTGAAGTCAAGAACTGACGAGCCAAAGCTTCTCTGAATCAGAGAAGTGGACTATATTCTTATAATTTGAGTCGGTCGAATTCATGAGAACAAGTTGTCGGCAATATCCCATCCATCTTATTGATTGAGATGTTGATGCATTTTCGAATGCTAGATTCAACGAGAGGTTTCCTACCCAACCCCTCACGGAATAATTCTCTAAATCTTCGGATATAGAGAAAATGGGAGAGATTATCTTTTGGATAGAGAAAGTCAGGTTATTAAAAAGTCAATTAAAGTCGAGTCTTGGATTCGGAAGTTGAATAGAAGTATAGTGCATCCTCAAGTATCTTTCGAGACGAGGAATTATATGCTTGTATATTCGGGTGCAAACCTGGTCATTGACTACACTGATTCTGATTTTTTGTCATCGTGAATCGATCTCAGGCTTAGTGTTTACTCATTATGATGGAGCTACAGTCTGGAGCAATCCAGCACTGCCAATTTGACTCTGTTAGTCGAATACATAGCAGCTTTCGGAGCAGCTAAAGAGGCAGTGTGGCTTGAGAAGTTCTTTGTTGGATCGGGAAGTGATTCCAGGTCTGGATGAGTCGATACCATTCTACTATGAAAATAGTTGAGAGATAGCTCATACAAATGATCTTCACAGTCATAAGTGGTCAAAAGCATATTAAGATAAAGTACCACCTGGTCAGATAGTTCGAGCAAAGAGGCGACGTTTCGGTCCTAAAGATCGTCTCGAGCTGACAACCTAGCTGGTCAGTTTACCAAGTTGCGTGACATCTAGTGTCATTGATAAGCGCTTGGCGGGTATGAAATTGGGAGATATGTCTCATCTGCTTTAGAGCAAGTGGGAGAATGTTGTGGATAGAATGAATAAGGGTGTGGTGCTCTAAAAACAATCATTGCTTGTCTTTAAGGGCAAGTGGGAGATTGTTAGATATAGTGTGCCCGAAAGACAATTGTTGCTTATCCTTACGGGCAAGTGGGAGATTGTTGGAAGTAGCGCCCGAAAGACAATTTATGTAATTGTTTTTAGAATTAATAAATGACAGATTTATTCTCATCTTATTACTTTCTTCGTGCTTGTAAGTAATACACTACTGAAAACCTCAAGTCGTATCATATGTAGTGTTAACGGTGATTTTTACGGTTTATACGACTTTATTTCGTAGCAATTTCCTTTGTGTTTTATTACTTTTTATAGAAAATTAAGTGTTTAAATGATTTATTGAAAGAATGCGTATGGAAATGATCTAATTGCAAAGTTGAGCTAATTTCGTGGTCTTATTGATAATTATGTGTGGTTTTACACTTTGCACGTTTTCATGGTTTTGTAGGTCCGCGAACATGTTGTGAATGGAGTTTAAATGGAAAGGAGGAAGATGCAAGTGGAACTTGGAATAAAGATATCAAACAATCTAGACGTGTGTTTGCCACTCCGTCCATCAGGACGGGCGTCTGAGGAAGAGGACGGGCGTCCACTAAAGAAATTCGATTCAGGGAAGACAGCTTTCTGTTGAACGAGCGTTCAGAAATGCATAGGACGGGCGTCTGATATGACTCGGCCTGACTCGAAAATTTTATACACCCTGGACGGGCGTTCACCACCCTGGACGGGCGTCCAGCCGCCGCCTCAGCTAAACCGACTTAAAAACCTATTTATAGACGCGTTTTATGAACCCTAAAAGATATAATTCGATCCACAGCGCGCCAGGCCCCTTTGGGGTGCCTTTGCTGCTTTTTCTGTTCCCCAATAACATCCTTTCATCTACTTTTTATTTATATACCAATGATGAATAGAGGCTAGGCGATTTGAACGAGCTTTGTGAAGCCATCTCTGCAACATCTTGATTTCTTCTTTGGGATTGTTTGTGAGTTTTAAATAAAGTTTGTATCTTTATTATGTTTAATTTGCTTTTATGCATTTATATCGATGGATTGTTGCATGTTTGATGTTTAACATTTGATGAGAATCGTTGTTAGACTTAGATCACCGTAGTAAAGATTAGATTTTTAACCTAAAAATAACGAGAGTTGTTAGGTTAATTTCTAGGTTGCTAGATAGAGAAATCTTACGCCTTTGTTATGAAAGCGTTAATCTTGAAGATCGAGAGATGAGAGATTAATAGGCGAATTATCTAAGAGATTAGAAATTCATACTTTTGATAGGTGAACCACAATCTTCATTAAATTTTCACTAAACAATCTAGAAAGGAAGTTGAGGGTTGTGAGATCGGTGGATAATTGCTTGTTCGTTTTCAATTTATTTGTTATCATCTTAGTAATTTTATTATCTTTTAGAATAGAATTATTTTCATTAGTTTGGCTCAGTAACTATCTTTCCTGGCTTTGGATTCTAGATCCTCTCATCCGGCTTTATTGTTTTCGTTTTCTTTAGTTCTGTTTTGTTTTATTTTTCGTGACAACTTTAGAGAAATTAAGAACTAGACCAACCTCGATTCCCTCGTGATTCGACTCCGGTTGTAACTACTATACTACGATCCCTGCACTTGGGGTAAACCGGATTATTTTATTACTTGTTTGTTTTTCATTAGATAAAATCCGAGACATGTAGCCATATAACTTAGTGTGTGTCACACGCGAGGATTAAGTTTATGGTGATACGCTTGAAATGTTAGTCCGTGGTGAAGTTAATCAAAGTATGGGGTCTATTGATTAATCCACCATTAATGTGCCCGAACACTTTATGGTGTGACCGTCCTATCCGGACCGTCGACATTGGTTGTCTAAGTGGGGCATTTATATATGATGTAGTCATATAGGAATGGACCGATTTAATATGATTTTCTCATATAATTTGAGAAATCTTATTAAATCACAAGATGATCATATATGTATTAACCTTAATCCTGAAGTGATTACAGACTCCTACTTGTTTCAAGATAGGGTTTGATGTGTTCGTTAAGGATCGCTAAGAGGCGCGGTCTGAATAACTTTCACGTTGGCACTATTATGAAGTGAGTGAGAAATGTGTGTCTCACAGATATGGAATTCATTCCTTCCTGCAGGAAGTAGAAAGACAATCCCCTTATTTGTTAATCCTAGAAACTGATCGATCCCGGGAGTTCGTATTGGTTATGAACTAATTGATCACTAGTGGGTTAATGGTAAATAAGGATAAGATGTAGTGAAGAAGGTTTACGGGAATAATCCTACTTCAGTACGGATAGTCTATGGAGGGTTAGTTTATATTAAATGATTATATCAATGGACACTCATCGACTCGACGTTTTGAAAATAAGTTATATCTATAATTGATAGAGTTCAGTTTCGGATTTATGGTGGCGTAATTCCGGAATTAATAATTTGAGTAGAAATATTTTGTTCGATGAATATTTTATTCGTTTTATTGTAGCTACTGGTTATAGGTCCATGGTCCCCGGGTTGGCTCCTAACACGCGAGTGTTTTCTCGTTTTGTGGAAACTCGAGAATAAATTAAATAGTTGGGAATTATCTCTTATTTTGTAGCAAAAATATCTTTTCCTTATGGGAATAGGTTTTTGTGGTGTGAAAAGGATAACTCTCTAGACTAGTTATTTTCTTATATAAAGAGAGTTCCTCCTAGCACAATCACAACACAATAAATGCGCCACACTGAAATAGAAAAGGAAGAAAAATTAGTTCTTGCCTTAGTCATTTAGAGGAGAAAAACCTAGGGTTTTTCTTGTGCATATTCGAGGAGGTTCTACGGCGAGAATCGACGTCCACCAGTCGTCGGTTGGAGATACAATCCGGAAGATCACGGCTTCTCCTCTATGTCGATTTACTATTCCTCTTAAAAGGTAAATCTTTAACCTTCTCGTAGGATTAATTAGTTATGTCTCATATCGTAAATCGCATAAGATTCCGCTGTGCAAAGATCGAGTGTCTCGATCGGTGCTATTACTCCCAGCACGTATGTGTCAAGGTTCGAAGTCGGAGATCGGCCTAGGAGGAATATTGTTGAACCATTATCTAGCCCTTCCCATTAGCAGTGTAGGGAAAGCCTTACACTTCATCTCATCTGAGGCGTTGTACAGGTTCATACGTGAGATATGTTGATGCATATGACCATAAGGATCCTTAGATCCATCATAAGATTCAATTTTAGAATTTGAACCCCGCTGGTCGGGGGTAATTGTCAATGTACTATGTAAAGGGTGACGCGCAGAGCAACTCGTCTGTTCGCCTCCCGAGCAAAGCATCCAGTTCGGCCTTGGCCGTGTCGTTAGGGTTTTGATGAACGTTCTTTTTCACCGTATTGAGGCTGGACTCAGCCTTTTGCTTCTTGTGAGTTTCCTGTGGGGGAGTTGTTTCTGAGACCTCTGGGGGGGTCTCTCCTTCAATGTTTCTTCAAAAATAGTGTTATAAGTGGAATTATCCATGTTTTTCAAGGCTTCAACCAACGCCTGGTTGGCTGGATCCTGAAAGACCGGATCAGGCTGATGAGTCTGATCCTCAGCAACGTTTACACCTTTTTGTGTGACCGTAGCTTGGCCTTCTCCCTGGGTGGTGGAAGCTCCGCCCTGCTGGGTTGGATCTGCAGCATCTGCAAATCTCTTGCATGTATGTTTAACCATTGTTGATCACAAAAATTCTGGGATTTTTAGATCGCTTTTTCAGAAAGATGGCCTTCCTTCTAGCGTCAATTGACGATGCTGGATGTCGTCTAACAATTAATCTGGGCCAATTACATTTGTGACAACGACCTTTAACCCTACGAACCTTAAATCATGTTTAATAGGGATATGTTTTTTGGTGTATTTTAGACTGAACTCTCGAGTTATTTCTCTTGAGTTGTCTACGTATCCAATAGCTTAATTGAATTCAAGTCTTTCGTAGTTTCTTAGGGTTGTTTATATTGGAGATGCTTTATCCCTTTCCTTGTCCTGCAAGGAATTACATTATTATTATTAATAATATTTTCCTAAGGATATACACGCATAAATCCCCATTATTTAGGGATAATTATGGACATATATAAATGTCAAGATCACAGTTCTTATGACTTAGGATTCTTTCTTTATTTATCTTTAGTTATCCAGCACGTGGAATAATAACCGGGGTTGCTCTGAGCGTCCTGCGCCGAGCCCCCAAGGCCACTTATGGCCGACCTGGGCAGCTCCTCTTCCCCAGACCTTGACCGACCTGCGGTGGCTGGAGGAGGAGTTTCTGTCGATCTCCCACTTGGGGTTAGAGAACCGTCCTTAAGTATATCTTTCGGGTTCCTAGCCTTCACTGTCCTACATTTAGAGGTTAATAATTTATTACGCATCCTAAAAGGATGACATGTGGCGTAGTTCGGGTCGGCTATCATCACCACCCATGCACCACCACCCCAGAGTCGATCTCCCACTTGGGGTTAGAGAACCGTCCTTAAGTATATCTTTCGGGTTCCTAGCCTTCACTGTCCTACATTTAGAGGTTAATAATTTATTACGCATCCTAAAAGGATGACATGTGGCGTAGTTCGGGTCGGCTATCATCACCACCCATGCACCACCACCCCAGAGACTCGTTTATTTTTTATTTTGAATATTTAATTATTGGTTGTTTAGCATATTTTGGGGAAGTTATTCTAAGGTGAGTCAATTTGAGGAGTAACACGCGTGGATGATTCTGGGCCACACAGTTTCAATTCAAATTCAAACTATGTGGTCCAGAATCATCTACGTGTGTCTACAGTAAATGAAATGATTAGAAAAGAATTACCCATATTTTATGTATGGTCTGTTTCATGACCGTTTTGATGGGACAATGTTAGAGATATATTATTATTGTTTACTACTATTAGAGATTAATTCATTTATTTTAATATTTTCAGAAATGTCCGTTCAAAAAAAATATTTTCGGCTTCAAAAAAAAAATAAAAAAATAAAAAAATTCAGAAATGGATTACACCTATAACTCCACTCCTTGCAAAGAGTTACATAACCTAATAGAAAATAACTATACATTTATTTCGGGACCTTTATTTGCACTAAACTTCATATACTCGTGCATCATTCTACTTATGTACCATAACATAACCGACTTTGTGAAAATCGGTTTTGCAGCATAAAACCGATTTTTTGTAGGTTCAGAAACAGAAATCGACTTTGTCAAAGTTGGTTCTCACAATGCAGCTACGACAAGTCGGTTCTATGCTCCAGAACCGACTTTTACAGAGTTGGTTCTACTGTACCATGCAGATAAAACGGTGTATGAGTATATTAAGTGTGGTGCAAATACTAACTCGTTTATATTACAAGACTACAAAATTTAAAACCTAAATCCAATTCCCAAATACACATATCAATTCACTATAATTGTTGTAAATTCCTTAAAATAAGGATTCAGGTGACGTCTATATATGTATACAAATACATCGTAAAAGTTCACATAGTTTCCTTTCACCCAAAAAAAAGAAAAAAAAGAAAAAAAAAAAGGAGGTTCACATAGTCTAACGTGTATTTATAAAATGCAAATTTCATATTCATCTAACAATACGTTACAAGTTGAATAAATTGAAAGACTCCCGTGAAAACCCTCTATTTTGTGGCGGGACTATAATGTTTAATTGATGTTTATAATAGGAAGACTTAATGAAAAGGACAAAAATATTTATAAAATTATCAAAAAGGACATGATTATTATCATTTTAGAACAAAGGACAAACTGATAGTTATCATGACAATTTTACCCTTGTTAAGAGAGGAAAAAAAAAGTGCCGCATGGAAGCTAATGGCCACGTTCAAATGAAGGTAATGACTACGTTCTATCGATTTTTTAATCAGTTATATCTTTTAATTTATATTGCGAATCATCATGATTTTTTCATCATAATTTATATTTTTTCGTGATCTTTATTTTGATATCGATATTGATACATTTCCGATATAATTTCAGAAATCATTTTTTTGTATAATAATATGTCATTCAATTTGTCACTATTATATCACTCACACTAGTCATAATAATAAATTTCAGATATAATGTGTCACTACTAATTATCACAATGTTTAACACTACCATTTGACATTGTGATACCATGTGACACTACATTGTTATGCTATGTGACACTACCATTTGACATTGTTATACTAAGTGGCACTACTATTTGACAATACCATTTAACATTGTGATAACATACGACAGTACTAATAGACACCCCAATTCATTGAATATTATAAGTCTCAACAAAAAATGTGCAAATCGAAGGTTATAAGTCTCAAATTGATACTAGTCATTTTAGTTGACACTATAACAACATCAACCCAGAGTTAAAATAAAGATAAAAAGTATGAATTATTATGAAAATTTTATGATGATTGGAAATGTAGATTAAAAGATATATGATTGATTAAAAAATTATTAGAAATATATTTGATTTTGTTCTCAAAAACAGATTTGTTTTATTTTATTTATTTATTTGAAGTTGGTGGTGGAACGTGGGATATTTTATTCCATAACGTGGGGATTTTTTTTTACATGTACTGTAGTTATAAAATGGATAAAGAGTGAAGGGGTATTTTTGTCCGTACACAATAAAAATTGTCCTTATTACTAAAAAAATAATGTCATGTCCTTTTTATTAATTTTAAAAATGTTTTTGTCCTTTTTGATAATTTTCTCTTTATAATATTATGTGTGATCTCTATGGGATTCGAGTACCTGGAGAGTGGACGTTACAATTTTTATACATCATTATGTTGGATTATACAATAACATTTAGTTTAAACGGATTCTATCGGTTACATGACTATAGAGAAAGTAACCCGGCACCATGAGTAACCCGTTAACCCGACACCCTATAAATTACTTTTAGGACTATGTTTAATATTTTTATTATTTTGTACAACATAACGTTTGACACTAACGCAAGTTTTTCGGTACGAACGTTGTTGGAACTGACGTTGGTTTTCAATCACAACGTCGGTCATAGTGATATTATAATATAATCATTGGTGAAAAACGTCAGACTCACTGACGTTATTAGCGTAATGAAACGTATAACTATGTCGTGCGTACCGTAGTGCTAAAAGGTGATTTGATAGTATGGTGAAGTAAATAAATAATAATATTAATAATAATAATAAGATGTCAATAATTAAAATGACTTGTTAATAAAACTCGCCTTCATATTTGCGGTTACATAATGTTATAAAAAATTATTTTCTTAAAATAAACAAAAACAAAATATTTATGATGATGTTGGTTTCCGTGAAAGAAAAAAAAAAAGAGAAGAATCAGAGAGCACACTAGTTTATTCTTGATTGGATAAAGATGACCTGTGTAAATAGTGTTTATTAATAGTACTGCAGTGGAAAACAGCAATTAATTTTCAATTTTGATTAATTACTACTATGTGTTAGGAAATTGTATCGCGTGTGAAGTGATTTACGAACAAATACACAATTAATGAAAGTAATTACAGAATATTAATAACAGAAAATAAATAACATGAAAAGAAAATTCGTTTTATTAAATAAATCTAACAAAATAACTGTTACCGTACAGATCTGACTCGAAACGATGAAAAATAAAATTACAATGCATAAAATAAATGACTTGAGATCAAACCGGAGCGAGCAAGTTACTCTTTCCTTAAGATAAATTGCTCCGGTATGATGTCCACGGCAGTAGCAACTGTCTCTCAAGATACAACGGCTTTACGTCTCGGGTTTAGCGGCACTTAAAAAATCCGAGCTCCGGTGAACTTACAGAGTGTTCTAACTTCTCTTCGACTCAATAACTAGAACTATATGAGAGAATCTTTGTAGTAGAAGACGAGAAAAATTCGATGCTCTAACCTTCATCCAATGGGTTCTTTATATAGTGGAGATGATGAGTAAATGTTCGAATCTTATTGACCGTATAACACAAGTTGTCACGGATTTTTGCAATGAAAATAAACAAGTAATAAATTTATAAATCCGGTATACCCCAAGTGTAGGGATCGTAGCATAGCGATTAATACCGGAGTCGATCTCAGGGAATCGGGGTATCTAGTTCATATTAATTCTTCTAACTCTAAACAAAAACAAAAACAGAAAGATAAGCGATGAGAGGATTGTCACCCAAAGCCGAGGAAACGTCGTTTGTAACAAAAGGAAATAAAACTATAACTAGGAAAACAATAAAACTAACGAACATGATAATGATGAAGCAAATCAACATAGAACAAACCATGATCCACCATCCCGCAACCCTTAATTTCCTGCCTAGATTATCTTATGAAGATTTAATCAAAGATGTGATTCACCTCTCAAAAGTATGAATTCCTACTCTCGTAGATAATTCGCCTATCAATCTTTTATCTCTCGATCTTAAAGATTAACATTTTCAAACCAAGGTGCAAGATTTATTAGATCTAACAATCTAGATATTCTAACCTATCAACTCGTATTTTTAGGTTAAAAGATCTATTCTTTCCTATGGTGATCTAGCGTTTACACCGACTCGTCATACGGTAAACATCAATAACAACAATCTCTCGATATACGTTGCATAAACATATAATCATGGAAAAGAAACAAGCTTTAAATTGAAATCATTCATAAAATTATTCAAAGGAAAAGAAATAAAAGAAAGTTGAAATAAACGATCTCACAAAGTCGTTCATGTTGCGAGCTTCGACAGACGCATGGCGAAAGAAACAGAAATAGAAAAACGAATATAAAAACAAGAAAAATCGCAACTTGAATTTCTCACAAGCGGGTTTTGGGGCCGCTTAGGTTTTCTCCTAATGATTGTGTATCAATAGGTCTCAATAATGTATGATTAGGGTTGAAATACGCGCTGATATTTATAGAAAACTGAGGCGGCTGTGCTGATGTCGGCTTAAGGACGCCCGTCCGTCTTGTTGGACGCCCTTCCGCTCAGCGTCCAAACTCTCTGTATCAATTTCCTCCCTTGGACGCCCGCTCACTATTCTAGACGCCGCCCATGAAAATATCCGTCTATCCCGAATCAAGTCACCTTCATGGGACTTTCGTTTGGATGATCAGACGCCCGTCCATCCTGGACGGGACTTGCAAACGCCCGTTTAAGCTCCCCAGACGCCAGTTCACAAAGTGTATCCTTACTCCAACTTCAACTTGCATCTTTCTCTTCCATTCAAACTCCTTCTATGACATGTTTATGCACCTTCAAAACCACAAAAACATGCAAAGTGTAAAACCATAGATAATTACCAATAAAATCACGAAATTAGCTCAAGTTTACACTTAAAGACTTTTAAAACTCATTTGCTCAATAATTCGATTAAACCCTTAATTTCTATGCAAATAATACGAATATGGAGGAAATCATTACAAAATATAACGATATAAATCATATAAAATCACCCTTAACACAAGTCGACCGACTTTTCCCTCTAGAAAAGCCATCATGGCGTGTTGGACATGGTGCCGACCTCACCTTTGTTTCTGATTGGTCGGGCGACTCAATCGTTGGACTTTCCCCAAGAAAAGTTAATTCCGGTTTAAAATTAATTTTTGATTAATTTCACAAAGAAATTTTGTCTAAAAAAAATCAATAGCAAGCCGAACAAAAGTGCTAAGTCTTCCCTCCTGCACAAAAGTGCTTTGTCCCTAGGGTCACATCCACAAGAGACGCTCAAACTTTTATTAATTGAGTACTCAACACTCAAGTTTCCAATGTGGGAGAATAGAATGAGGTTCTCCTTTCTCCTATAACTTTTCCAACCAATTTTAGGTATTAATTTCTCATTCACCCGATATTCGAATCGAGTGATTTCAAATTCAAACCTCATCTACTCCGTGAGTAGTATTTTTAAAAGTAATAAGCTCACGGTGAATCACACCGGAGCATATCCGAAATTCACGCTAAAATTGACTGTTTCATCACATGTTCCAAACTCTCATTTGATGGGATTTGACTTATATCTCCGACACTATGTTTCAAAATATAACTCATTTTGTAGTTTTCATGGAGGATGAAAATGTTGAAATAGTGTCCTAACCTAATCGGGTTGGACCGGATCCGACCTGGTCGGATTATTTCTACTATTTCTTTATGTTTGTACATATATTAAATGACTTTTCTGTTGTCATATATTTGTTCTTTTAAAGAATCAATTATGAATTGTTATATGATAACGTCTTTAGTATTAAACCGTGATAGAGAAACCATGGACCATGATAGACGATTATGTTTGATATGATCTCTAATCACTTTAATAAGTTTGATATTTAAATGTCTCTAGTCGTATGCAATGTCAAATGAGACATTGATAGTATGATCAGACTAGCACATATTTGATGTCTTCTATCTTATTGAAGATAGAGATAGATCTCGTCTATTGAAGTGTAGATACACTTGGACTGTACGTGGACATGTTTTAGAGAATGCGTACGTTAGACTAACTCACTTACATTAAGTGTCGCACTATATGGCAGTTGTGTAATTATCCTTAATGACCGGAGTCTTCATGGCATCACGGTGTGGATTGTCATCATTTGACACTATTGAGATTTCCCTTATCCACGGGCGATCATGCAGTAGTGATTGGTGTGATACGAAGCATGCAGAGTATACATGTTAGTTCGTCCGGGAATCGCGTATCCTATGATTGTGATTGAATATCCGAAATGACCTTCTTATAAGGAATGTCTAGCTCTCGTGAAGCTTTTCAAAGTGGGTGTAAATGTGTTATTCCGAGAGAGCATGATATCCAGATTATAAGATACGATCGTTAATGTATTGACACTCGAGATACGATCGTATGGATATTATTACTGTGATAGGATTGCAATTTACATGGTAACTGTTTCACATGAAAGATAGTAGTCATTGCATTTGACTCCTCTGATGATTGGGGGTCACGGTGTGTTGCTAGACGCTATCTTGTGATCGTTAGACATGAATGGCATTTTCGTAATTTGCACTTTGTGTCTACGACCAACATATTTGAAAGCCTATCGGGTCACACACATATGAACATCAAGTCGGATTAAAATGTGGTTATAGTTGATGACCAAATAAGGAAAAAAATTATCTCATACTATAAAGGGTATATTGGTAAATTAATATGGTGATATTTATTTATTATGAATAAATATAATAAAAGGTATTAATTATGTTGATTAATTAAATATACATATGATGTGTACATATGTTGAAATTAATTGTGTATATTGATACACATGTAGTTTGCAAATTAATCAATCATAGCATTACATTAATTAAAGAATATTTTGGATGCCAATATTAGGTTAAAGGTAGTGTCAATAATAGTGTATTAAGATACAATTGGATTGTGCAATTTAATTAATAAGATTACCATAATATTAATATTGGATATTAATTGATTTTGGAAAAATAGATTTATGATAATAAGATAAAGATATATTCAATATAAGATATTGTCAATATATATCTTGGAAATATATTTAATATAAGATATTGAATATTAATGAGATAAATCAATCAAAAGAGATTTTTCTTATTTTACTAGAAAAATATTTTCTTTCTCCCAATCTTTTAGGAAACTTCTCCCATTCAGATTGGGATTCAATAGGGGCGCATGCCACCTTATAAATAGGGAGGCTTGACTAGCTCTTTTATACATCACAATTCTAAGAGTTAATAGTTATTGTGAAAAATAAAGAGTTTCTTATAGAGATATTAGAGAGAGAGAAAAAGTGGTCTAGCAATCAGATTTTTCTAGTAGCAATCCATGATGGGATTCCGGCGGGATGTTCGTGTGGATCACCGGTAGATGTTGAACGCTTGGGCGGCTCTGTGCATCGCTACTCTCCTTAAATGGTCAAAACATCGATCTTTTAGAACAACCAAAGCAACCACCATCTACTAGCTTATTTGTTTATTATTTAAACGAAGTCGATCCTAGTTAAATGTAAATAAATTTTTGAATTTTCTGCTGCGTTCCCGCTTAGATTTCATAACAGAAAAAAAAGTTGAGTGACTTAAATTTTGTGAAAAAATTGATTAAAATTTTGTTTAAAAATCATTTGAATATTAGTCGGATCGAAAATAATTAGAGATGATGGAGAAAAATATAATAAATACTTCATTATTAATCTAAAATGAATTAATGAAATTACATATGATAACCGTTGAGTCATAACGAAACAATGCATTACATTTAATCACGAATTAATATTACATTGAATCAACTAGTTTAAAAATCAAATTTTGAATTACAAATCAACTTTCCGAATGATAAAAGTGTTATTGGATCTTTGAGAATTCGATTTTTTAATAATCCATTTGGTGTGATGCAGGATAAAAGACAAATATTGAGTTAAAAATTAACTTTCAAAACGTAGAATGTGTTAGAATATTTATGAAAAATCAATTTTCACAAGGTGCATTGATCTAATGGTGAGTTAGACCATAATCTGTCATGAAAACCACTATTCAAACAGTAATTAAAAAAATCGATTTTGATTCAAGATTTGATTTTTAGAAAATGGATTCACTGTAAGTCTGTAATAAACCATTATTTAAAGGGTCCTTTTCATATGTCTTTTTAGTCTATGTTGCTTCAGGATTCAACCACCGTTCCAGCTCCATTTTTCTTTCCAAAATTTTTATTAAATCATTTTATTTTCCTGTACATTCGTCCAGGATTTGTTTTTTGTTTTTGTGAATCGAGGTGGCTGTACGTTTTCGCTTTGGTGCAGAAATTTTGTTTCTAACAAGAGGGATACGACATTCTAGAACGATTCTGAGCTGATTTGTGTAAATTTGTTTGTGATTTTACGAAGCATTTAGGTTTGGTTTAGGATCTGTGTTCATTTGTGAGTGTATGAGCAATTTTTTGATGTTTTGGTTGGGAAAAGTTGGAATCTTAGGGTTTAGAAGCTGAAGGTTTGTGCTATAAATGCTTGGGAGCTCAACGATTTAGGGTTTGGTGAATGTAGTGAGGTTTTTTTTTTTGTTGTCTTATTAGAAATGAATCGGAGCTTTAGGGAAGAAGATAGGGGTGTGAGGCAAAGGCAACGGCCATTGCAAATGGGGAACTTGAGGACTTCAACTATGAAAGAGAAAGAAGAAGAGCTGGCATTGTTTTTGGAGATGAGGAAAAAAGAGAAGGAGAGGAATAATCTTCTGCTTCAGAACTCAGATGAGTTCGATGCTCCACTCGGTACGACAGTTTGATGCAAATTTTGCATTTTTGGTGCCAATTTGGATGAAGGATTTGTTTCTAGGCTGTTCGTGCTTATTCATGATATTCTTGTTGAAAGTAATTGTTCAGCTGATTGTTTCGATAATGGAACAAGCGGATGAAGGATTTGTTTTTATGTTATTTGTGCTTATTAGTGATTTTGTTGTTGAAAATAATCATTCAACTGCTTTTTCTCTCCTGATTGCTTTGTTTTTTCAAGTTTTTATTGCCAAGTAATGGCAGTCATGTGATGTTTTCTTGCATATCTTGAATCTTCTTATGTGATTTGTGTGTTTTTGAGCCACTATGTTCAAAAAACTATCCGGTTTCTCTGATTTTTGGTTGTTGTTTTGTGATTGCAGGGCCTAGAAGTGGTAGTTCTCCGATTTTCAATATTGCAGCTACTGCCCCTACAACTGCACCACGCAAGAGTGCTATGGAAGATTTTCTCAATGCTGACAATGATAAAAACGATTATGACTGGTACGTCCATGATTATCCTTCATTATCTGCTTAGTTTTTTTGGGATACCCTTTGGTTATCTCGTTTTAATATATATAGGAGTATGACAAATCAGCCATTGAAAGGGGTCGTAATTGAGGAATGATTTTGACAAAGATCGTATTTGGTATTTATATTGGATTTATAGAAGAAAAATGTTACAATGTTGTTTCTGATGAAAAGATCTTTGGTTTTTGAACTTTTACTTTGTTTTGTAGTTTGCTGTTGTTTTTCTTGTATGTTTGGTTTTGGGTACCGGTTATTTTCTTAGATATGTTAAAGATTCAGGGCGGCAAGACTCTGTCTTTTCATTATATCTTGTCAGGGTCTCTGTATTTTGTATGCAAATGTGTTCAATTTTTCTCGTATAAAACTACATAACCATATATGAACACGGTGTGTGAGCTTTTCAGAAGCCTTTCAAGAAGTTGACAATTTTTTATATGAAACTAGATAATAAAGTTCTCTTGCTACCTTAAATCCAACATAATTACGCAAATTGTAATTTTGTTTTGATGGCTTTTCGTTTGAATGATGAAGTCATTATTCTGATGTTCTTAGTAGCTTTGATTCATTTAACGGAACATTCTGAAAATATATTCTTTATGTCCTCAGGCTTCTTACACCTCCCGGTACTCCTCTTTTCCCTTCACTGGAAAAGGAATCTCCAAGAAAAGTTATGGGTCAGCTTGAAACCTCAACAGCTCGTCCGTTGGTGCTAAAATCCAGGGTAAGCTGAGTAAGATTATTTAGACATTCTTGATATGGGCAATTGTTGTACATATTGAAGGTTACCTGTGCTTGTTTTAACCTTGTAGAGACGTTACGTTGTTCCACTTTTGATGGCCAAATACAATGAATCCGGAGTGGAATTTCATCTACTGTTCTTGCATCACATCAAATACGAGATCATTTAGTTTATATGACAGGGGACACGTTACACGTTTACCCGTCCTTCTAAAGCCAAGTGTCTGTTAGCTGAAACCGAATTTAATCTCACTTGCTCGTGTCGTATATTTAGAAGAGTTATTCTAGCAAATAGGTGCGCGGGAAATTGTCAAGAGATGGGATTCATCTCTCTCCATAGAATAACGACTTTCTTGTTTTGCATGCATCTAGAAAACGATGGTCTGTATTTTTCAGTTATAGCTAGTGAATAAAGTCATGCTCCCCTTTGCTACGTAGTTTTTGAAGAGTGTTTCTATGCACAACGTTGCCTTGTTTATTTGTTAGGTGCTTTATTTATGCTCCTGTTTTGCAGCTAGTATGATGCACTGACTTTTACGTGTGTTTTTTTTTTTTTCGGGACATCAATTGAAGCTAGCAAATCCCCAGACGGATCCAGCAGCTAAAAGCAACATCTCTTCCAGGCAGTCAGCTTCGTCACCTGGTTTAAATACCTCGAGTTCTGGACT
Source organism: Gentiana macrophylla (assembly GCA_026214975.1). Classification (NCBI taxonomy): domain Eukaryota; kingdom Viridiplantae; phylum Streptophyta; class Magnoliopsida; order Gentianales; family Gentianaceae; genus Gentiana; species Gentiana macrophylla. Next base: position 95,826,628 of record CM047816.1, read on the forward strand.
CCGTAGACCTTCTTCATCTGGGGGTTCAAGGCCTTCAACACCAACCGGACGCCCTAGTTCAAGCTCCGCATCTAGATCTACCATGGGTTCAGGTCCCAAACCAGTAGGCACTACTGGCTCAAGATCATCATCAACAGCATCTTCCACAGTCAAGCCTACTAGGTCATCAACACCTAATCCGCGTCCCACTTTATCGTCGTCATCAAAGCCCGCAGCTCCTCCCAGATCATCTACACCTACTGCAAGGTCTACTTCAAGATCATCAACGCCAACTACCAGAGCAACCGTACCTGCATCGAAGCCCACATCCAGGGCAAGCACTCCAACACGGAGGCCTTCTACAACCGTGTCTGCTAATCCTTCTGGGCCCTTGGTTAGGTCGTCGTCTGTCACTTCAGTCAGCAAACCGGTTTCTTCCACTACCGCGAAAAATCCTGCCCCACCTCGATCTAGTTCTCCAACCGTGAAACCAAGGCCATGGAAGCCATCAGATATTCCTGGATTCTCCCTCGATGCTCCACCTAATTTACGAACTTCATTATCCGACAGACCAACTTCAGCAACTAGGGGTAGACCCGGAGCTCCAAGTGCTCGATCTACATCAGTTGAGCCTGCTTCTAACGGGAGGTTGAGACGACAATCACGTTCTCCATCTAGAGGAAGACCGCCTAATGGAAACCTCCATGGCAGTGGTGGCTCAGTTCCTGCTATGAACAGGTTACATGTTAAAGCAAACGACAATATTAGCCCTGTATTGATTGGAACCAAAATGGTTGATAGGGTAATGAATATGCGAAAACTGGCTCCACCAAAGCCAGATGACAAGCATTCTCCCCATAGTAATTTATCTGCAAAGTCTTCATCCCCTGATAGTTCCGGGTTTGGAAGAACTCTCTCTAAAAAATCTCTGGATATGGCTATAAGGCATATGGTATGTACCCTCATAACTCATTAAATTATTTCTTTTTGCTTTTAAATTCCGTCCTATGACAAATAACTCCGTTCGAATGATAGTTGGTGTGCCAAACATCATATGTAGTTAGCATCATGTTTCTGAATTAGTTCCGATTTTGAGCAGGATATTCGAAGAACGATTCCAGGCAATCTTCGGCCATTAATGGCGAACATTCCAGCTTCCTCAATGTACAGTGTGAGATCAGGGCCGCCTGCAAGAAGCAGAACAGTTAGCGTCTCTGACTCGCCACTTGCAACAAGTAGCAATGCTAGCTCTGAGGTTAGTGTCAATAACAATGCTCTTTGTGTCGACGTTGAAGTGTCTGAAGACGTCACCAGTGATCATAAAGCCATTAGATCTCCTTCTACCAGTCTGCGTGGCAGCTGATCAGATGATCACTGAGCTTTTACCGTGACACCACTCACATTAGAAAACGACCGACTGTTTAGTGTGATGTCATTAACTACGCTCTTTCGTTTAAAGAAGGTGGTTTGCGTGATTGAACATTGTAGAAGTTTGTAGAAGACTTGTTGTTTCCAGGAAGAAAAGAAAACTGACTGTTGTAATTCTTGAATTTGGATGATTTGGTGTAAAGTTCATCCAGAAAGAGGGGTAGGTCTGTATTTATTAATTATTAATCTTTTGGTGGTGTTATTAGAATATTCGAGTTTGATATTCCTAAACTACCCTTTCTTCATTGTTTTTATTGGGTAGGGTAAGGGGGTATCTTCCACTCTTTATTTTGAACATTGGACTAACTTTAGTGTACTTTGATTTGTTTCCCAACTGTTGTTCTTGACCGAAAATGTTTGGCTTCTTGTAAAAATATATTTATTCCCCTTGATTTTTTTTTCTTCTTTTTCTTTTGTTGTTGTTGTATGATGTAGTACACGCGGTTACATTCATACGAAACAAATCGTGCCCTAACAAGTAAATGCATCGGGACGCTTCACACCCCACACACTTCACAAAGGAGAAAGTAAGTAAGATAAGAAAACCAAAGAAAAAGCAAATGACAATCTAGGGCCAAACACCGAAATCCTTGGGTTACGTGAGACAACTATTGAAAAACACATACCGAGTAATCGCTTTCCATAATAAGCAAGGAGAAGTTCAAGCATAGCTTCCACCAATGCTAAATAAACCGACCTCAACTCTGAAAATTCCACTTCTATCCCTTGATCAAAAATGGTAAAAGTAGGATGCCACACTAGTACCAAGATGGTATGGTCTCTAAAGATGATACCTACCAACGCCTGAAAAAGCATCACAAACAAACTGAAGAAGCATCAACATTGCATTTAATAAAACCCCAACTTGGAGCCACAATTTTATCAAAACATCATGTTATTATGAATTTATAGACATTTGTACAATAAATAATATTTTTTATTCATCAATCGATTTATCGTGATGATCATTAATCGGCGAGTTTTAATGAAACATTAATGTGACAATATGAACATAATAATAAATAAGCAATAATGTGACGTCATGCACGAGAAACATTGTTGCTACTTATGTTTCTCATCATCGTCCTCCGAACTGATATTGCAAGGTAGAGATTGTCACTATCAGTGCTTTTCTCCTGTGAAAAAATAATCACACAAATGCGTGGTCCTATATTATAATTTTTTGATATCACACAGTAATCACGATCTCAAAGTAGTTTTATTGTGCTACAAAATGCTTTAAAATATATCAAAACAATAAAAGACAAACAAAAAAGGGTAATGACAATCATTCAGAAATAATGCGTGAAAATAATATACTTTTATATATTTGATTACGATAAGTATACATCATGATCAATGAGGTTGTACACACTGGCGGATCCAGGAATATATTTTAGTGGTGTCATCGGAGTCTAAAACTACATCTTTTATCCAAAAAAAAAAAATTTGATCAATGTACAAGTTTCAAAACATCAATTTTATTGATAAATGAATGACTTTTAACAACAATAACTACATAGTTTTAATACTTTTTTTTTTTTATTTTAGAAATTCGATGTGCCACGCGATTCCATCGTAGTTTGAATCCATACTGGTTTGTACATAATAATTAATAGTTATAAGTGTCATCCGTTGTGAATCGTTGCTTATATATGCTCGTATCTGTAATGGTGAAACAAAGATTTTATAGGTATACCGGTGTACGTGTGTGATAATTATCACACACTTTTTCATTCACAATAAATGTGTCTAAGGATGATTTTGATGAATCACACAATTACTTCCGCCACCATGCATGACGTTCTTATGAACGTCACTGTCACCGACGTTTCTTCAGTGTCGATATTATTCACCGCTACTTTTATTCATGTAAAAATATTATTATCAGTGTCACTGACGTTCTTTTTATTATGAAATACTACCTCCATCCTAAAAAGTGTCCATTTTTTAAAATTGAATTGTTCCATAAAAAATGTTCATTTAGAATATCAATGCTATTTAATACATATTTTCCAAATATACTCCTATGACTATTTAATGTTTGTATACATTTTTCATATTCCAAAACAAACAGTAGGTAGTATATGTTCATTAATATTTAAAATATAATACATTAATTAATTTTTAAATCTATATACATCATAAAAACTGAATACTTTTATGGGACGGAGATAGTATAAACAATAATATGGTTTAAGAAATATAAAAATATATTTTTGTTTGTTATGCCGGAAATAGTTATAATAAAATAAAAAAAAAAAAAAAAAAAAGAAGAAGAAGATAGAAGCGTATTTATCCAATGTACTCGTTGAGCTGTCACATGAATCTCTTTTTTATCTTCTTGCTGACTTCTACTAGTATAGTCCATTATTCCTTTTTCTTCAATTCCGTCGTCTCACCGCACCGGTATCGGTATGGCGAGCATATGGAAAACGGTGACCGGAGCATTGACTGGTACATCCAATCCCAACGAAGACTACGGCGGCATCGAATTCTGGTCAAATCCAGAGCGAACCGGTTGGCTATCAAAGCAAGGTGAGTACATTAAGAATTGGCGACGACGCTGGTTCGTATTGAAGCAAGGTAAGCTCTTCTGGTTCAAGGAATCCACCGTCACTCGAGGATCTACTCCACGTGGAGTAATTCCGGTAGCTACATACCTCACCGTCAAAGGCGCCGAGGATTTGCTGAATAAACCGGGAGCTTTCGAGCTGTCGAACAGGTCTGAGACGATGTACTTCATTGCTGATACCGAGAAGGAAAAGGAGGATTGGATCAACTCGATTGGAAGGTCTATAGTGCAGCATTCAAGGTCAGTTACTGATAGTGAAATTGTGGACTACGACAGCAGCAGGAAGTAAGAAATTTTGTGTTTAGTAAAATTGAGCATATTGTGCTTTTTTGAGCTCCAATTATGCTTAGAATTGTGTTCTGTATCTGTATAATTGTGCATATTTGTGTGTGATGTTTGATTCTCCAAGACTCCTCCTTTAAGCTTAAATGTGTATTCAATGCTTAGTTATTATGATGATGTTTAATTTGGTGTTAATCAGGAAATTTTGCTTGTTTTAAGGTTACTATCAATTGATTCAATTCCAATATTCATTGCTTTGAATCTGTGACTTGTCATTCTTGGACTTGATCAGTTTATATGTATTTTTTCGAGCTCGAATTTGCGTGATTGTGTGCATATTGTGTGTGATGATGATGAACCTTAAGTAACAGCTGACATTGTTTGATTCTCCGACTGTTAATTCAAGCTGATATGTGTATTTACTGCTGTATTTTGATGTTTATTTTGGTGTTAATCTAGAAATTTTGCTTGTAATACGCTCAGTATTAATCCTTGAATTCATTGCTTTGAATCTGTGAATTGTAATTTGGTTTTAATCAAGACATTTTGTTTGTTTTGTGCTTAGGATCAATTCCAATATTCATTTCCATTTCTGGAAATAGAGCATATTTTGTTTTGAATTGGGATCGTGTGCTGTGAAATGCCCCCTGCTGTGCAGTGCTGTGAAGTAAAACGGCGTCGTTTCGACTCAAAACATCGCCGTTTTGCTTTTTTTTTTTTAATTTTAATTTAAAGCCCGGGACCAAAACGGCGTCGTTTGGACTCGATACGACGCCGTTTTGACATCACAGCAGCCCCTGCTGTGTAATACCCACAACAGAGGATCCGGACTCGTTTTGAATTTCTTTCGAGCTACCCTCGTTTGATTTCTGAAAATTGTGTTGTATGTATGTGTAATTGTGCATATAATATTGTACGTGATGAAGATGAACCTTTTAACAGCTGAATATGTTTGATGCTCCAACTGTTAATTCATGCTAAAATGTGTATTTACTGCTGTGTTGTGATGCTTTTTCGGTGCTAATCAAGAAATTCTGGTTGTTTTAAGGTTTAGTACTTAGTATCAGTTCCAATGTTCATTGCTTTTAATCTGTGACTTGTCATTCTCGAGGGCTCTATCTTTACAAAATCGAATCGTTTGATGTTTGAAATTGTGTTGTATGCATGTGTAATGGTGCATATTGTATGTGATGATGATGAACCTTAACAGTTGACCATGTTTGATTCTCCAACTGTTAATTCAAGGTAAATCGAGCTTATTGTGCTTTATCCGTGCTCGAATCGTTTAATTTCTGAAAATTGTGTTGTATGTATGTGTAAGTGTGCATATTGTGTGTGATTTGGAGCTTTGTATGTCATTCTTGGACTTGATTACTATGGCTTTCAATCATAAATGTACAAAGATAGATACACAACTTTGATATAACTATCAATTACAGCGGTTGTACGAGGACACCGTGGTTTAGTTAGTAAAGACGGTTTGTTAAGGGCATCAGAACGAACGAATCTATCGTATGTTTGATTTTGCATTGATCGAAAATGCACATTCGACCTTTGCTATGTTCAATGCTGGGTGTAGAGGTCATTTTTTTGCTGTGGTGTCGTTAAATTAAACACCGGAGGGGCGGATATGGTGCAATAATAAACCGCAAACTCTCTTTTAACACTTGAAATAAACTTTAAACATATGCATAAAACCGAATAAACATATTTGAAACATAAAACAAGAATCCATCTAAGATATAACATGATAAAACTAGCATGATCAGATCATACGTGACATAACAACTTTGCCTTTGAGGTGAGGCGTTGGAATTCGATGCCATTATCGATTCTTTCATAAAGAAAACATGTACATGCAAACATTTGTAAATTGGATCACGGAGACATAACTCTTGATTTACATCCTCCATGACATTGGATCACTGAAAAACTCTTGATTTACATCCTCCACGACACTCTGGGGACATACAACAGGAGATTTATTTCCTCTACGAAACTCTAGGGACGGACAACATGAGATTTTGGGGATAGACAACATGAGATTTACATCATTTACGAAACTCTAGGGACGGACTACAAAACTCATAGGGACGGACAACATGAGTATTTTGGGTAGTGACTCATTTTTCTTCTTCTCTTTTAAAGACAACGAAACATTGTTGAGTGAAGTCTGTAGCAGGGGATCGGAATAAACAATTCAAGGGCATTTTATTTATCGAGTCAAGCAACCCCTCAAAATAGTGTTTCTTGAATTCGGCTTGAGTTCGTTTGAATATGGAAAAAATTGCCGAAATCGGCCCGATTATGTTTTGATTATGCTCGATAGTATTTTGAGCACTTTCAAGCTCGAACTTTAGCTCAGGCAGGCCTGGAAAAATGTTGAGCTTTAAAAATGTTGAGCATTAAAATACACGAATAATGTGCTATATGTTCGAAAGATCGTGAACATTTCGAGTCAATCATTCAAATGTTCGAGTTCAACTTGTTTATCTTGATGAACCGATCAAAATCAGCAAAAAGACTTCTGTCAGCCTAACCACATCAACAGGGTCAATCCGAATTTACTTCTCTGAGTTCGTCCTTAGTTAGGTTGAGTATAGGTTTTCTATTTCTTTTGGTACTATTTGTTGCCTCTTACTTTCCTAGGTGAGTGGTAGGCGGCCAGGCGAACATTCTTGTGGTTCAACTTAAAAACGACGACGGTTGCGCTCGTAATCAACTTTGAAAAAACCTAACAAGGCTGGATCGGGGGGAAATTTCTAAGGTGGAGACTCCCATATAAAGAGTCACGGATGTGGTTTAATGAAATTGTTTGGTCCAGATGAAGTCACATTGATGTCTCTCCATATGGGAGTCTCACTCGGCATATATATATATATATATATATATATATATATATATATATATATATATATATATATATATATATATATATCATAATTTCGAGTCCATCACCCAAATGCTTGAGTTGAACTTGTTTATATTCATGAACCCTCGATTAAATCATATTAAAACGAATATTTCACGAATGAGCATTGAGCTACCTGTGAGCGGCTCGACTCGTAGTGGTGGCCCACTCCATTCTATTGAAAGGGCCTCCGTCTGTCTGGGCAAGTGCATTTTCCTTTTAACGACTTTGGCAAAGCGCGGCCTTGTAAAAATAAAAATAAAAATTACTCCGCCCATTTCCGATCTTCTCCATCGTAGCTCCATTTCCGATCATCTTCTCCATCGTACCAAACTGCCTGAGGTAAGTCTTTTCAATTGTCCAATCTCTGGTTACCAATCCCTACACAAAATTTGAAGTACGAGACATTTGATTTCAATCATCAACCCGGTCTGAAATTTCGTAATTAGTAGTTAAATTACGTCTAGAACTGTAATTATCATACACAAGTGATTTGGATGCCTGATTGATTGAGCTTGATATTATGAATCCATATTGTACATGTATAGAAAGTTGTTTCAATCACTGTTTTTTCTTAGTTGCTTGATTGATTGAGCTTTTGATATTCTGATTCCAGTTTGTACATGTATAATAAGTAGATTGAATCAAATCATTGTTTTTTTCTTTGTTGATTGATTGATTGTGCTTGTTTTTTAAATCCATTTTGTAATTGTATAAAAATGGCTGAAAACGATTAGAGCATATTCGGATATTCCTACTGAAAACCATTCTTCTGATTATGATTCATCCTTATCGTTAGATGCTCTAGGACTAAAATTTGAAGAGTTGGCATAAATTTTGGGAGACAAAACCTGTAGGTCAATTTAAGGAACTCGGGGATACGAGCTTACCCGGTCCGATTGAAGCTCTAGTTCCTCCGTCTGAAGTTAAACAAGAGTTGTATAATCTCCCGAGTCAATATGAATGGTTTACATGTGATATGGATTCAACAAAGATGTGTGATGAAGTTTATGTCCTCTTGACGAATAATCACGTTGAGGACAATGAAAACCTTCTCCATGACATCTTTTCATTATTTCCTTTTAGACCACCAGTGATCGATTAGTTTATAACCATTATAAACTCTGCGGATCGATCATTTTATAGGATTAACAAATATGAGGATTGTCTTCCTACTCCTATAGGGATGGATGAATTTGGTATCTACATCTTGGACGGCATCATTCTCTGTCCCATACTACATATTAAAAACAGACCCTCCTCTCCTCAATAAAGCCTCTGCTTATATATTAACTTCATTTGAATGTTGAACCTAAGGAAAAACACCAAACACTAATAAGATCGTGGTAATTCTACATTTAATGTTTAATTATTTTGTTTTACTTGCTTATTCCAAGAGGGCGTTGGGTTTATCTAGGAACACTCTAGGATACTTATAATATTGCTTACATACATCGTATATTTGAGTGATATTTATTTTCTGATTTGTATACATAGGTTGTCATTGAGCATACATCTTTCTTTCACAATATTGAGTAAGGTAGAATTTAAGTTAATCTCAATATTACTAAGCATTAGAGACATGATGAGTGCAGTGGCGGATCCAGAAAAAAATTTCAGTGGGGTCACCCGTCATACAAGTGTAGTAACCCTAAAAAATTTCCGGGTTGGGCGGGTAATTAGGTCAAAATTTCCAGGTCGGAACCGGTTTGGGTGGGTAATTAGGTCAAAATTTTTTTTTTTTACCAAAACGACGTAGTTTCGCAATTTTTTAATTTTTTAATTTAAAATCCAGTGGGGTCACGTCCGGGGTACGTGGATCCACCCCTGGATGAGTGCATCATATTGCTTTTATAATGTTTGCTTTTAGAGAAGGGATATGTCTAAGGAACATGGCTCGTATCTAATGAGAGATAACAAGAAACATTTTCTTATCTTCTTAAAAAAAAATTGAGGGTCTTTATTTATTTATTTATTTTTTGAATGTTTGAAAAGCATCCCTATGTTGATATGACGTCCGGATAAGACGGTCACACCCGAGGTGTTCTAGTCACATTAATTTACCATTTTTGGTTGCAAGACGATATTATTGATGTTAGCTTTTTTGGTTTCTCTGTTGGTTGCTGCATCCATTCCTTTCTACCATAGGCGTTTTGTTTATCATTATTTCTTTGATTTTTATTTGGACAAGCAATCTATTATAACAAGTGTCTATTATGGGATTCCTGAGTCCCTGACCAAATAAGTCTGTCTTAACGAGTGGATTGCTTGTTCTGTTAAGTAGGGAGTGTTAGCATTGGAACCATTAGCAGTAATTTGATTCATTGGAAGGTAGAATTTTGTTTAGTAGACTATATGTCATAGAATGATTTGATTGTCATATATATGATGTACAGTTAGTGCTTGATCAAGCTGTAGTTTGCGTGTATGGGTTGGTTATATTATAGCATAAAAGTATGAAAAAGGGAAATAATATAACTGGAATTATGCCATACGCACATTATGAAACTACCAACAGCTGTCAATGCAATAATATGCTTGTAAAGACCCCCTTTCTCATCTTAGATATTTCATATTTTGACATCCATTTGATCATTAATTTAATTACAGACATACCCAAAAAATGATTGTTCTAGCTAGTGCCATTTTGAGTTCAATTCCTTTAAGCATACACAATAATTCGTCAAAAGTGAAGATTTCGGGTAATTTTTCAGCTTCCTACTCACCGATCCCAACAGGCAATGGGATTAAAAGGAGGTAAATTCTCTTGCCTCAAATGTTATATGGAGGGCGCAGACACTTCAAAAGTGTGAATTAGTTGTATCAACTTTTGAATTAATCGTATCACAGGTGTGAATTTTATGACCTGCACACAGGACTAGTTCCATATGTTGAGGCATGGTCATGGCAGAAAAACATTGTTAAGGAGAGGAAGTTATTGGATGGAAGGGGAGAAGATCTTTCAGACACCCTTATTATGTTACAACACCATCCAGTGTATACATTAGGCACCGGCAGTTCGGAGGCATACCTTAAATTTGATGTAAACAACGCCCCTTTTGAAGTATATCGAACAGAACGGGGTGGTGAAGTCACGTACCATGGTCCTGGTCAGGTACTCATTTTTTCTAAAGATGCCACACTTTGCCCCTTCGAATCCTGCATCCCAAAAGTAGTTGAGATATGATTTATAGATAAAGCTTTTGGTAGTGTTAAACTCGAAACTTAGACCTAAGCCTTTTCTTCTAGTGGTTTTGGAACAATGAAGATGTTTGCCCTGTGCATCTTTTGGAAATATATTGTGGGTAGGGATGACGTTTCTCTGTTCCCCTATGCTAAGAAATTTCACATGTGCCATTTTGACTTCTTCTATACCTTTTTTTTTTTTTCTGTAGGTAGTTATGTACCCTATAATCAATCTACGGTATCACAAGATGGATCTTCATTGGTACCTTAGGGCACTTGAAGAAGTGATTATTCGAGCTCTCTATGCGACGTTTTCCATTAAAGCGTCACGTGTCAATGGTTTAACTGGTGTGTGGTTTGGTACGTTTAGAACTCCTATTGTTTCATTCGCAGTGAAGGTTTGCGATATTTTGAATTTGACTTATTTGGTTTGGAAGAAACATCAAATATGGCAATGATAAGAACTTGTGAAATTGCATCCTCAGCGGTTTGCATTACTAGTCACTTCAGAAAAGTTTATTTTGGTAAATTACATAGAAAAAGCGGTTGTCATGTGAATGTGGAAGAACATGGGCATGTGATAGACGTAAGAACTTTTGTTATTATGGTAGACCCTCGAATAATCATTGCAACTGATGGTCGCCTAAAGTCTATCATATGCCCTCCATCTTTCGAGGGTGGATTTTATGTGCATGTTGTATGAAGGTTTGGATTGAATGTCAAGATATGAAAAACATGATTAAATTGTCTGTATGTTTTCCTTCCACAAATGTCAACCGATTCTTTGAAACTTTAATAGCGACAAACTCAAGAATGATTCCCATTAGTCGGTATGTTTCCTTTGACATATTAAGTCACTTTATTCTTTGCTTATTTATAAAGAGGTGTTTCCTCGTAATACATGAGTGGGAAAATAATTTAGGCGATTTTTGTCTCCTTTGTCCATATTTTCTCCTTCGTTTGAGGGTTCTTTCTTTGTCTTAAAAAAACTTTTGCAAGTGCACATCTTTTCCATAATTTTTTTAGACTACTTGACTATATTCCTATTTTCTATGCGTAATGTATTTAGATTTTCGTGGTGTTATATTAAATTTTTCTTGCTTTCACCTAGAAAGAATTACCTAATGTATGTGAACATATCCAGGAGATAAAAAATTGGCGGCAGTAGGTGTAAAAGTGTCACAGTGGATTACATATCACGGGGTAGCGTTGAATGTCACCAATGATTTGATCCCCTTTCATCAAATCGTTCCATGTGGAATACGAGATCGTCAGGTCGGTAATGTGAAGGAGCTGCTGCAGGACTTCGTGTCATCAAAAGATTGTGAAGTTGAAAACAAGTGTCAATTTACTGATCAGACTCTAATACAAATAGTTTGCAGAAGCTTGGTTCAGGAATTCTGTGAGGTTTTCCAAGTTGAACTCTTTCGTAAGGATATTCCAGTTGGAATTTTGAATGAAAACTTTGTTGTGTTGCATTGAAATGCTATGGCACGAATGACGTAACCATGTAATCGAGCATTCGACTTTTGCTTTTTGGCTTGTGCCATTTCATGTGTTCCCGAAATCTGTGGGAAAACGGAGGTCGATTATTAGGTTTTATTCTCTTCTTGGATATTATAGTTATAGGATTCCAGTCAAGTAATAGTGTTCTTTTTGTAACCATGTTCTTTCTTTTCATTAATGGAGACATCATGTGATTCTTGGTACCTAAAAGTACTATCCTATCACTTTTGGCCTTACTAATGCTAGGTTTTTCAGTTTGCTAAATTCAGCAAGGATTTTTCAGTTCTTCTAATAGATCTATGTACAAGGGAACCTCTGATACCAACACCTTACGGGAATTATTTGGATATGGTGGCTGCCTAAGACTATGATGTTTTTCTTTGTTTGCCAAGCTGTATACCTTGTAGATAGCTCCATGATTTAGATTTTTGATTTATCTGAACATTTAACCACTGGAGATTGGCGATTTGAATATATTGCAGGGATATAACGGTTCCTAGTTGGAGAAGCGGTCAACCATTCATTGAATAAACGGTGAACATGGAGAAGACAGATAATACTTGCTGCTTTTCCTTGACACCTTCATGCTTGGCCAGTCTTGTTGTTGTTGGCATCATTAGTTTAGTAGTGCTTCGTGTTTTTTATGTCCTTTACCAAAGCGGCCAACCACGACATGCCAAGTCATCGCGAAAGTCCTTTAACACACTCATTGTTCTAGGCTCTGGTGCGCATATTGCTCACTTTTTTTCTTCCAAAATGATAGTGAAATAGTGGTCATTGTTGGATGACTTATGCTTTATTACATTGTGCAGGCGGTCACACGGCTGAGATGCTTAATTTATTATCTGTGATGGAGATGAATAGATTCCAACCAAGGCAATATATTGCTGCTGCAACTGATAACATGTCCCTTCAAAAGGCAAAAGTATTTGAAAACAACTTGCATCAAAAGGTATTGTTACTTTTCTTTTATGTCCTCGTTTTGGTCGTGAGTTCGATTCCTATGACCAGAGATGAAACTGTGTTGAAGGGTAATCTGTAAGTACCTTTGTAAGCTCTCAAAGAGCCTGGGTCCTACCCTGACCTGAGATGGCGACCGTAGCCGAAACTATTTAAACTTTTTGTAATGTTTGTATTTCGATTAGTAACTCATTCTTGAGTAGAGATTGTGTTTGATGTATAGAAACTACTATCGTTACATGCACATGATGAAAAAAACAATGAACGGTGAAACGCACTTTTAAAATGCTGGTTGAGACCCTTTCTTGAATTCAAGATTTCTTATGTTCTCCTCTTGCCTGTAGGGGGGAAATGAAGGTGTGGGAACTGCTCAGTTCTTGCAGATATACCGAAGCCGAGAAGTCGGGCAATCGTACTTAACGTCAGTGGGGACCACCTTGATTGCTTTAGCTCATGCTCTGTTGCTAATGATTAAGATTAGGCCTGAAGTGGTATCTCTACTTTTGTGGTTTACCCCCTTTTTTTTCCCTTGAGGATTTCTCCACCCAATCATTTAAATTAGACACCTTTGTGTTTGATTCTTTCTGCAGATTATATGCAATGGCCCTGGAACGTGTGTGCCTCTATGTGTGATTGCATTCCTTTTCAAGGTTCGTTTTCAATACTTGATAATATTTTTCTACTTTCTTTAATGGGATAATTACACATTTGGTCCCCTATTGTTCTTCATTTTCTCAAAACTAATTTCTTATCTTAAATATCGACAATTTTGGTCCTCTAACTATAATTTTTTGTTGCACTTTTAGGACATTTAACTAAAGAATAATGTTTGACGTTTAATCCTAGTGTGTGTCACGTGTCATATTACTATTGGTTGGGAAATAATAAAATATGACGTTATTGGCCCCTTATATTTTCTTGTTATCTCAAAATATAACTCTTTATCTTTTTCATAACGACATTTTGATCCCTAACTATATATTTCTCTACACTTATTGACACTTAATAGATCGACGTTGAGTAAATGTTTAAGTGTCTAAAAGTCATATATATATATATATATATATATATATATATATATACTTACGGGACCAAAAAGGTCAATATGAAAGAATAGAGGCTAGTTTTGAGAAAATAAAGAAAAATAAAGGACCAGAAGTGTAATTTTCCCTTCTTTAAATTCTCTTTCTTTCCTGGAAAATATCTTGAATCCATTGATCATCTAAGTAGTGTTTTTATTATATCCAATTGGGGTGATGATAATTTTACTAATGTCTTGCATCTACTCCCCTCCCCCCTACCGCACCCGTCACTTTCAGGTTTTTGGCATTAAGTGGTCTAGTATCTTCTATGTTGAAAGCATTGCAAGAGTGAAGAGGCTATCTTTGAGCGCTCTGTTTCTGTACAAACTGCGTATAGCAGATCAGTTATTCGTGCAATGGCCGCAACTAAAAAGCAAATATCCTCGAGCTCACTACGTGGGCTGCCTTATGTAGCTATTTTTCATTTTCACGCCGTACCACCACAAGGTAGGTATTACATTTCCATTTTTCCCGAGATTACTTGATCCTGAACTTTTCTTATGAGGCAGATTGGTTTTTCAAATTGTTAGGTCCAAAACCTATGGAATTACTTCTGTTTTTTTATCTTCTATTCTGGGTTTTTATGTTTGAATTCGGTGCTGGTTGGCTTCCATCATATCAATAGCGGTGTGCTCCATTTTTGGATTATGTATGTATTGGCCAAACTGCTGCTGTAGGAGACGAACGACCTGTAGGAAACATATTTATTATTTATTATTTATTATTTATTATTTATTACTCAATGGTTTGGCTTAAGTGACAAAGACAAGCTTGTAACTTAGTACCTTTTTTTGTTGTTGAAGAGTTTGGTATGTTCAAAGTTACTTTGGCTGAAAAGAGGATTTACTGTTGTATAATAATAATGTGCTCCTGAAACGTGCTTCATGATATTTTATAAAATAAAAAGAATGAAAGCAAGAGTAATTATATGGGCATCTACTCCGTTGATCATAATGGATAATGCAGATTGATTTGTTATGTCATTGGTTATGACACAACTATCATGTGTGTATCATTACTCAATTCGTAAATCCCGGAAAGACTGTTACGGTAATTCGGAAATAAAGAGATAAAAATTTAAGGGCTTTATGTACGCAACACTGATTTTATCGATACATCACACTAAAATCGACATTTTGAAAGTCGGTTCATGTAGCCAAAAAACCAACTTTCCATAAGTGCTTTTGTGAAAATCGATCATCGGAAAGTCATATTTTGATTCTAGAATCGACTTTTAAAAAGTTAATTCCTTGTAATACGTGTGATGCAAAATAATCGGTGTAGTGCAAATTAAAGTTTTCAAAATTTTATGAACCAAAGAAGAAGAGGATGTGTGCCATTAGAAGTTGAAGCCCACACGGATTGTATATGGATCATGATATTGACGGGTTTTATCGAAACAACGAAATTATTTTTTCGCACCACATTTTTTCATTATAGTTAATTGTTAATTAGGACATATTTAGAAAGATGTCAGGATTTTAGGACTATAAGAAAATATTTTTGTCAAAAATGACATTTCATCAACGAAAGTGAAAATGAACTTGAATTTGGAAGTACTTTTACTGGTGAAATGCCCTTTTTGACAAAAATCTTTTCTTATAGTCATTTTTGCCTGACATCTTTCATATTGTGTCCTTTAGGACCCATATCCCTTTTTCATTATTATTTTCTCACATAGCACCATAAATTTACTTCGAAACCACACGTGTAGGAACGTCAGTGTTCAATGACGTTGTTATGAATGTTTACTTCGAAGCCACACATATAGAAACGTCACTGTTCAGTGACGTTGTTATGAATATCTCCACCATTGACGTTCATTATGTACATGAAACATCCGTGTCACTAATGTTACTTTTAAAATTTGACATTGTTATCGACGTTTTGTAGAAAAAATAATGTCAGTATTAATGACATTGTACCCTCAAAAAAAAAAAAAAAGTAGGAGTATTAATTACATTGCTTTCATCGAATTTGTTAAGATTTTGGGCCCGTTGATATTGGCCCAATACCGAATCTGTTTTCTCTGGGAATACTTCTATCTAAATCTAAACCCTAGAAACACGGTAGTCATAGCTATTTGTATACTCTTATAATCTCCGGCCGTCGCCTTCCGATCACCGGTCGAATTTCTTCCTCCTTTTCTTCTGTAACATAACGATGGCGTCTGGAGGTCAGACGGTGCTCCAATTCCCGCAGTCATCAGCGAGTTTAACTGCAAAGGTTCATCCGCTGGTTATCTTCAACATTTGCGATTGCTTTGTCAGGCGACCTGACCAATCCGAACGGGTTATCGGTACTCTTTTAGGCTCCGTCTTGCCTGACGGCACTGTTGACATCCGCAATTGCTATGCCGTTCCTCATAACGAGTTCTCAGATCAGGTCCCCTTCAGCTCCTTAAAGCTGAGCTCACAATTAATTTGCACGAGCTCACATTTCATTTAATTAATCATAGATTCTGTTTTTGGTTTTCTGGATTACAAGTTGGTGGGTGCTCTAGATGATACTTGTTGTCTGTGTTGCGTATACTTGTTGCGTGGAAAGAGTTAATTTGATTCCGTTGAGGATTGTCTGCAGAGAGTTCATTCAGTTTTTTTTTTTTTTTTTTTTTTTGATGAAACATTCAGTTATATTTTGAATGCTATCGTAGGTTGCTCTGGATATTGATTATCATCACAATATGCTGGCCTCACACCAGAAAGTGAATCCAAAGGAAGTTATAGTTGGCTGGTAATTCTCTGCAATACTATTATTTTTATCGGTTTTGTTTTTGCATGTGAACATGTTCGATTGAGATGACGGTGCTACGTGTTGGAGCTAGGAACATAAATTTGAACCTTTTCTTGTATTATACAGCCATGAACCTGTAAATGAGCTTAATGTTATTAGATACATACTGAATTTGCATGGACGATTGCAGTGGTATGATAGCCAACAATCGATTCCTATCCTTTTCTCTTTGTTTTCTTTTCTGCATCACTCTTCATCAGCTCTACGTCCTCACCTTGCCCATGATTGTGTTACCACTTCATAATTGAGATCTTCTTTTGACGAAAAATCTTATCTTTTCAGCCCATCTTTTCTTTTGAAAGGAAAATATGGTATGGGATCTTGGCGTCCTCAACAAGTGTGGCCAAGCTGATGCCGAACTAATTATTTTGATTAATTTTTAAGCAACAATATTAATCTGGTTTTAAATTGATTGTTTATAGACAAACTTGATGAATTTCGGGCTTGAGATTTCAACTGCTACTAGAATTTTTATAGACATTCTAGATTTCGAGAGCACCTATGATTTGTTGCTTTCATGCTATTCTTAGGTTTTCAACTGGATTCGGAGTCACAGGGGGCAGTGCTTTGATTCATGACTTCTACTCTAGAGAAGTCACAACTCCTGTTCATCTGATTGTTGATACTGGATTCAGCAATCCAGAATCTGCTATAAAAGCATTTATATCCGTGAGCTTGTCCCTTGGTGATCAACAAATCGCTGCTCAATTTCAAGAAATTCCCTTGGATTTGCGGATGATCGAAGCTGAGAGGATTGGATGTATGTTTGGTGCACTTACTCTCACAACTTTTTTCCACACTTCTCTGCATCTGTTTTTTTGTTATGGTTAATGTGTGCTTATGTGATTGTAGTTGATGTTCTTAAAACAACAATGGTGGACAAGCTCCCTAGTGACCTGGAAGGCATGGAAGCGTCTATGCAGCGTTTGCTTGCTTTGATCGAGGATTGCTACCAATATGTTGATAATGTGGTGGTATGATAAAGCAACTCTATATCCCTTCCTTTTGGATTGAATATTTCTTACCTATTTTTTCTCGAGAAATTTTATGTTACAACCCTCTGATGCATGTGATGCACTCAACTCAGTGATGCACCCCTCTTCTATGTGAAAGACACTAAAAATGATTACATTATGTCCATCTAGTTTGTACAACCTTAAACTTGTTTTCATTTTGTTTTTAACATTTTGAACCTCATCTTTGATTTTCTTTTTTATCAGGAAGGGAGAACCGCAGCAGATAATACAATAGGAAGATTTATATCAGATACTGTTGCCTCTATCCCAAAATTGCCCTCACCTGTTTTTGATAAGCTTGCAAATGAGAGTTTACAGGTACATTAACATTTTTTCTCGTACATTGTGTTTTTAGCAGTGATACAAAATGTTCTTGCTGCAATTTCTTGACAGCCTGAGGCGTATTATTGCCGAAAATGATACTGTTATAATATCGTGCCACTGTAGACAATCGACCATGGCAGGACACCTAATTAATATCGGCGACACACACTGGTCAATGTTTTGGCACCATCATTTTCCTGTGTAGAAGTAGAACCAAAAAGTTGGTTGTTGTGAAAGTTGTAAACCAATGCATTGGGTTCGCATCCTCTGCAGCGACACGGTTCTCTGAGCTGTCACTGCAGAGGATCCAAGCCCCGACTAGAGCAAGTTGGACAGGAAAATTTACTGACTCCTTTGCTCCATTTCAATTTCTTTTTATTAGTTGCCTTGATAAAAGAGTATTCAGAACAGAGTCTAAATATTTCATGTCCAAACGGATTCTAAGTTATCGTTTGTTTGGTTTGCAGGATCAATTGCTACTACTATACTTGTCAAGCATCACGAGAACACAACTTAGCCTTGCTGAAAAATTGAACACCGCTGCTCAAATTCTTTGAATGTGTTCTCGTTACCCCGTTAATTTTTGTAGCAGTAAAGTTTTTGTAATTGAATGGCCGGATCCCCCCTTTTTTTTTTTTTTTTTTTTTTTTTTTCCAATTATTCTTTCTTGTAATGTTGAAGGGATATGATGCTTGTTTTTTTATTTAGATGGTGATATGCTTTTTGTGATGAAAATTTTAAACATCCAATCCTTTCGTGGCACTTACCCTTACGGTTCCTGTATTGAAATTTTGAAGTATGATGCATTGTTAGATTTCTAGTGTTGTTTTTTTTTCCCCTTCTCATGACATGTTATAAAATTAAAACATTGCGTAAAATTACACGCATAATAATTAAAATTAATGTGGAATATATACGGTTTATCAAATAACGACAAAATAAAGCATGAGTTACACACTTTTGTGCATTCTGTGAAAGATAATAATCGTTGCACCATAAAATATGTTTGTGTTTCTTTTAACCTTTTCTTTTGAACCATACCATAAAATATGTCCGCGTTTCTTTTAACCTTTTCTTTTGAACCATAAAATATCTCTGTGTCAACCATATACTTTCAAAGATTTTACAAGGATGTAATTATAGTCTTAGAATAGCCTTTAAATTACCTCTACAACTTAATTCTCACACTCTCTATCACGTGTGTAGGTGAAAGCGATGGATGATTAATCACCTCTAAAATTACTTTTCTGCCATAACTCTTCTCCTAAAAAATAGCTCGTAGATTCTCTACCATAACTCTTCTCCTAAACTCTTCTCCTAAAAAATAGCTCGTAGATTCTCTACCATAACTCTTCTCCTAAAAAAATTAAAGTTAATTTTTTTTAGGGTATAATTTAATATTTAATTTATTTATCATTCATATATTTAATGTGCCGACTCACACATTCTAAATAGACCCCATGAATTAACATGGCCACTCCAATTTCTCTTCGGCCCAACGTTGTAATCCACTGAATCTTAAAAAGTCGTGTTTGCAAAGGAATTTAAAGAAACAAACTGTTCGGTCCATATTACCCTCTCCTCTCCTCTCCTCTCCTTGAAGATATCTCTCTGTTGAATTTCTTCCCAAAAGCGCCGAGCTGATAAAATCAATTTCTCTTCAATTCTATCTGACTGCCGTAGAAATCCTTGGAATCCATAATGGATGTGGTGAAATCTCAGCAGATATCATCCAAGCCAATTGAGAAGGTCGTGGTGCATCCGTTAGTGCTTCTCAGCATAGTGGATCACTACAATAGAGTTGCTCGTGATACCAAGAAACGAGTGGTCGGTGTTTTGCTCGGAACTTCTTTCAGAGGCACTGTTGATGTCACCAACAGCTATGCAGGTTTAGATCTAGTGTTTTTTTTCGTTTTCTTGTAAGATACATAATATTTTTTGGGAGCCTTTATTCGCACCACAATAAATCTACCATTATACCACACTATAATGAAAAATGTATCATCTACCTGTTGCACCACATGTGTTATTTAAAGAGTATTAAATCTACCTCTACACCCCATTTTCTTAAATAAAAAATACTTTTACCAAACATTTTTATTACCTCCAAACTTTATCATTTACATTTCCTTCTCCACATTTTTAAAATTAACATACTTCCCCTCCCCATAAACCGTCCCCAGACTCCCCCTCCCACTCCCCTTCTTTCTCTTCTTCCTTAACTTTTTCTACTTCTTTCTATATTTTTTTCCCCTCTGTTCTCAATCCAAAATTGCCCCTGATGGGGCTGTTTTTCAAGGTGCAAGAGGCACAGCCGCACAGCTGCCGGATTTTAAGGTGTTGGGCTGGGTTTCAGTCATGACAACAGCTGCGGGATTCAGATCGGAGGGGGGAGTCGGGGGAGGGGGGCAGAGGATGAAGGAATAGGGGTGGTAGGCATATCCAGGTGGCCATTGGAGCTTCTATGAGTCACCGCCGGTGACAACAACAGAGCATCAAAAACCTCTCCGCCATCGATGTTGTTGAATCATCCTCCAAAGACACATTCTTGTGCCTAAATTAAGCTTCACTTTTCTCCATTTGCTCTCCATCACCAGATTCACCACACAAAGCTATGAGATTTTAATTCTTAGAGAAGAAAACAAAACCCGGGTTTCGAAGAGAAATGCAAGAATTGAAACGGGTTTGGTTTTGATTTTTGTTTCAGGTGTGGGGATGGAGAATGGTAGTTGGAGATGAAATGGTTTAAGGTGTAGGATGGTGAGATGGTGGTGTTGGGTGGAGGAGATGAAATGGTTTAAGGTGTAGGATGGTGGAGATGGGTGGTGGTGGTGGGTGGAGAGTAGGAGATGGATGGAGATGGATGAAGATTTATTATTTTGGAAGTGTTGGACTAAATTGTATGTAAAAATTGGTGTGGAAATAGCATAAAATTGTGGTTTAAAAATAGAAAATGTGGTGCAAATAAAATATGAAAATTGTTAAAAAATCAATGTGGTGTAAATGTAGATTTTGCTTCTAAGTGTGGTGTGAAATATAAAAGGGTGTAGCGGTAGGTTTGCTGATGTGCGAATAAAGGCTTCCTTTTTTTTTTTTATAGAAAAACCGATGCAAATGCTGTTATATTTGTAGGTGCTGAACAAAGAACATGAGAAGGCAGAGGACTCGAAGCCAGTCGCCGTACCAGCTGCTGCTGGAAGCTAAGCTTTCAAAATTACAATGGCTAGTGAGAGAATTATGCTAAAAAATTGGCTCCTTTTTTTTGAAAGATGAAACAAATCTTGATTTCGTGTTTTGGGGAGAAAGGGTACAAAGTGAATGAATGCATTGAAAAGTAGTATATTTCACGGAATAGTGTTTATTGATATTGTGCATGAACCTGCAGAAGTAGCTTGATCTTTCTACTACGTTTCTGAAATCTGAATTCTGAATTCTGATCCCACCCCCTCCCCCCCTACTGATTATGCATGTTCATCTGAATTAGTAGTACTGGAAAATTCAGACTTAAAATTTATGTCTAGGAATTTATGAACTGCGGTTTCGATTTTTTATTGGTTCTTGTTGAGACATGTATTATTATGCTCTTTTTATCAATTGAATTATGAACATGTGGTTTTTAGTCTATTCCCATTTCTATAGCAAAACATATATGGCAGGATTTTAGTGTCATCGCATCTAATCTACTTTAATAGGTTCGATTTTCCTGAGGTTAAATGTCCTTAATTGACATTTGAAAAGTTGAACCTTGGATTTGGTTGACTGACCCTATCTAAACAAACACGCACGCACACTGTTTTCGTGTGTATAAATAAATGACAACGTTGTTTTTATGTTGTAAATGCATAACGCGATAAACGCTGTATTTTAACCTAACAAAACACACACACACACACATACATACTGTTTTCGTTTTGTATAAATGACAACACCATATCCACAACCTCAGGGGAATTTTTAGACATTTGACTCGACAATGTATCGATACCATCAATGATGCTGAATCGTTCACACCGAATTCAATGCATTGATCTTACAGTGAACTATTATTACATCATTGATACTTAACAATCAAATCTGAATCGTTCACACAGAATTCAAACAATCAAATCTGAATCGTTCGTTCGTTCACACTGAATTCAATGCATTGATCTTACCGTGAACTATTACAACGTTAAAATACATGTATTTTAACATGTGTTAATGAATAATGATACTTGAGAAACAATCAATATCCTTCATACTAAAATTCGAGCATCGATCGTACCGTGAGTTATTACAACGGCGGTATTCAAAAACGTATGCTAATGATACCTAACAATCAAATCCGAATCCTTCACACTAAATTCAGTGCATTGATCCTGTTATGAGCTATTACAACGTTAAAAAACGAGTATTATTCGTTTATATATACGTCTTATTGTGGTTAATAACCATCAAACTCAATTGACACATGTCATCACATGAATGATTGTGATCATGTTTGTTAATTCTCAACCATTAAATTCAAGATTGAATTTGATGGTCATTGACCATCATAAAATTTGCAATCCGGATCCACTGCTTTTGTTTTTTCCCAGCTTTTGGCGATGCACCACACAAAAACTGAGTCCGCCCCATAGAAACTGAGTCTCAGCTCGTCTCTCAGTTTTTGTGTGGTGTAGCTACCTCCACGTCGCCAAAAACTCGGAATGCTGGGGTTCCAGAAGCAGAGGATCCGGATCGTAAAATTTGCCACGTTGTAAATACAAAACACACACCATCATTCAGGCAAAACAGCTTGCTCAAATTCACTATCCATAATAACACCATCCATAACATGAACAACAATCTTCTTCTTCTTCTCCAAAACCAAATCCACCATTTCTGATCTCACTCTATTAACCATTATCATTCCATCTTCTTCGTTTCCTTTCGAAATGTACAACCTAAATCCATCAATCGAATCATAATCCACTTCCTCAATCTCACCCTTCTTCCTCAAATTCAAATCAGATGAATAAATCATTCTCGGAACAGCACAAAACCCCAATATCCGAGTCAGAATCGCGTAAGAATCGTCCTTCATCTTTTCATCCACGAAGCTCTCGTTCCAAATCAATCCGAGATCGCGTTCGAATGCTGTTTCTGAAGGTAAGAACACTGTGAATCCCAGATTTTCAGGTAGCATTTCGATTATTGAATTTCCAAAGTTTCCGATTGGCTTTTTGAGCTTGAAAACAGGTTTGAATAATACTGATGGTGATGATTCTGGTAGTTTGAGTATGGAGATAATAAGAATGGAAGCTACAGTAAAACAGATAAATGCAAAAATAATTGCTACTGGGTTCTTCAAATGGCTAATTTTTCTGGATTTCATATTCCTTTCTGCTGATATTCAAACTTTTTTGAACATTGACTAGCAATCAAAAAACAAAAAAATGAATTTCTGTAGATTTAGAGTGTAAGTTTGAGAGAAGAATGTTGAATGTGAAGGTGATTAATGCAATTGCAAATCTCGAGAG
Source organism: Gentiana macrophylla (assembly GCA_026214975.1). Taxonomy (NCBI): domain Eukaryota; kingdom Viridiplantae; phylum Streptophyta; class Magnoliopsida; order Gentianales; family Gentianaceae; genus Gentiana; species Gentiana macrophylla. The sequence continues at coordinate 95,850,171 of CM047816.1, forward strand.
ATTAAAAAATGTCACGATTTTGCTGCCATTAACTTTTTTTTTCCCCTCCCGAGAGTCGAGATCCCCTGTCCAATAACCTTTTTTTTTCTCTGCATTTTCCCGTGTCTTCTTTTTTGGTTCTTTATTTGCACCTCAATAATACTACGGGTATATGTGTATGTGTGCATGTGTAACATTGTTGAATCATTATCATCTAATTAATATCATCGTAAAATACCTGCTCTATAATGACTCTTTTCCACACTACACTACATATGTACCAGAATAAAATCGATTGTGTAAGTCAGTTGTGCGACTAAAAACCGAATTCTCGCAAAGTTGATTCTGAATCGACTTTTAGAAAGTTGTTTTTATTTTCTCGATAACCGACTTTTACAGCATCAATTCTGTGAGAACGGTTTAATGTACCGGTAGTTGAGGTATAATGGTAGAACGTGTGGGGTGCAAACTCAAGTAGCATCGCTGGACTTGAGTTTTGGGGCGTTACGTGTGGTTTCCAAGCCGACTATCACGCGGAACTAATGGTCACGTCCTAAGAGACGTTAGGGAGAGCCACATCTAGAATCCTCTAGGAGAGTCCTCACGAAGATGTTGTTTTCTAAAGATGGAGAGTATGCAATATAGATGTTTTTCTCTAAAGACGGAAAAAATGTAATATTCACATGTAAAATGTCGGAGAAACATTACAAAGATATATGGTTTACACTTAATCGACATTGTTCATTATGACGCTGATATCAATCGACAAGTCATATTATACATTGCGATTATTAATACAAAAAATGTATTTGGTTATTTGTTGTGGTCGTTGTTAAGTAACTCCACTCGATCAATAAAATATAATAAAATAGAACATATATATCCCACGAGAAATATATTTTCTAAAAAAACAAAGACAAAGTACAGCTGCAATCGAGTCAAATTATTCGTGAATTGCTTGAGTTTGGCTCAAATCAAAACTTGATTCGACTCGCTTTAAATAAGTTCGATTTTTTTGGTAGACAGGGGCGGCGGCACCTTATGAGATATGGATGAAGTAACCATTAAAAAATATTATAGCAGGAATTTCTTTTAGGTACACAGAGATATATGAAGTTGACTCGTTTTTATATATTGATTTGATCCGTATTGATCAGTATTTTAACATATAAAACTAAGTTGAGTAATTATAAAATATTACAAATTTTCGACCCGTATCACCAAATTTCTGGAGCCACCTCTAGATACACACTAATATTGTATTTTTTAAAACCCAAAATCGAAAAATCAACATTCGACTCTGCACAAGTCAAATATTTATTTTCAATCTCTATAAAATTGAATCTAGTTCAAAGTTTGATGTTTCATATAAAAGACAAAACTACTAATATTTCGGAACATATAAATAATAATAAAAATAAATATATTTTATGATTGTTTAAATTGAAACAAATCCAAATGCTCAGTTTTTGAATTCCACATTCTTCCAAAGTTACACATTCCCCAATTTGGTGGCCAGTTTTAATAAAACATACTCCATCCGTCTCATGATATAAGGGTTTTTGCTCATTTTACACAGTTTAATAAAGCCTAATAAATGAGTTAATTTTTAATATTTTAATATAAAATATTGTATTATTTTTTGGGACTGAGTAATAATATTACATTGTTTAGTGTGAAACTAAAAACAATGTATTTAATATTGAATTGTTTTATGAGAAATACTTATATTTTGGTACACCACTAAAGCTAGAAGGGCCTATATTACGGGACGGAGGGAGTACTTTTAAGAAAAATAAATCCAAATCCTCAGTATGTAAGGGCATTTGGGCATTCGTAGCAGAAGACTAATATAGTGTCTTATCCTTAAAATGAAGTTAAAAAATAGAGTTTACCTCAAATAGCTTCCACAACAAAGACTTTATATCTATTTATTTTTAGGAATATGAACAGTGCATGCACTATTAATATCCCAAAACATATATAATTATAAAAAGTTATAGGGATAGTGATAGATATGTTGCTAGAGTGAAATAATAAATATTTAATGTGTATGAATAGAGTTGTGAAGTAGAATATATATTATTTAATAGTATTTGAAATGTTATAAGGATAATGATAGGAATGTTGTTGTGTAGTGTTTCGAATTGATATGTTGTAAAAAAAAATGTATTATTTTATATTATTTTAGGGATAATATGGTGAATCTGCTACTAATATACTTAGTAGCAGATGTTCTAAAGTTTATCCCTAAAGTAATATAAAATAATACATATCTCTATTTTACAATCACACTATACAACATATCATTTACCAGCATCCGTATCTTTATCCCTATAACATTTCAAATACTATTAAATAATACACATTCTACTTCACAACCTTATTCATATACATTAAATATTTATTATATCACTCTAGCATCCCTATAATTTTTTATAATTAAATATGTTTAGGAACGTGAATAGTGCAGGGATGCACCGTTAATATCCCTAAAAATAAACATGAATAGAGACTGTGTTGTAGAAGTTATTTAGGATAAACTCTACTTTATCTTTTTATCTTTATTTTAAAGATATAACAGCATATAAGGCTTCTGCTACAAATACCGGGCCTTCAAAACCCCTTTACGAGCCAATACAACAACAATGGCGGTTATCAAGGCGAAGCTCGATCGAAACTCGGTGAAGAAAATTCTTGATAAAACTGTCATTGAGGTGCATACAAAGAATTTCCATTATGCATATATATACACACCCGTTGCTTTTGCTCGATTTTTCTTTCTTTTTTTTTTGATTTTATTTAGCTCAATTTCTGCTTTTACTTTGCTCGATTTTCCTTTTTCTTATGATGCTTTTGCTCGATTTGTGTCTTTTTTATGAAGCTTTTTGCTTGATTTCTGTTTACTTGGCATATGCAGATTGTGAAGAGCAACGGATATGTGGGAGATAGCAGACAAAGTATCTCCAAATTAAGGGACGGGACATTCTGGTTGGCCATTGCGTTGTTTGCTCACTTCTTGATTGAGATATTTGCCGGGAAGCTGAATTTATTCTGTTTATTCGTTCAATTATATCCTTTTGTCTCAGTTGTTTTATAAGTATTTTTTGCAATTTACTTGCCTTATATCCTTTTCATTCGGCTGTTTTATAAGTATATTTTTGCAACCAGTGGATTTACTAGCTAGCTGTTGTTCAATATAAGATTAGCTTTGTTCCAATAATCGAAAATCATGTTGCAAATTTAAGTCTATATATAAGCTATATTGTCTTAATCTTATAATAGCTTGCTTTTACTCTTGAATCCATTATGTTTAGTCACACAACAGCGGATTTTAGGCGTTATACTGTACCAAGAGTCTGTTTCTACAGTGAACATCTTGTGACAATTGTTGTGTTGGAAGTGTTTGGTTTAAAGATGAATGAATCAGTGTCTTGTTAGTTATTACAGAGGATAGTAGTCAGTCACCAGATGAAAGACCGCAAATCGTCTCTTTTTTGACTGTTTCTTTTCAAAATATTGTGTAATATCGTGATTATACCCAAGACAAGCCATTCATGTGCGGTTGCTGCGATCATTTTTACTGGAGTTGATTGTTTCTTTTCAAGCTATTGTTGTTGATCTTTGACTATGGAAAGTCTGCTCGTGCGAGTCGGAAGCTTGCTGGCTATTTCAGGGAGATGAATGTGTTTCTGTTCACTTACCCTCTTACAGTAAGTGTACCGTATCTTGATTCTTACATCGTTTACTTGATATGCGACTGTTGCAGTCTGGTGATTTTGATGTTTTTCAAACATTATCTGTCCTTTTTTGCTCAGATTTGTAAAATGCAAAATCTCTATATTTTGCACTACATGTATTACACAAAACACAGGATCTATTTGATTATGTGTTGTAGAAATTTTGATGCTTTTAACTTTGAATAAAGATTTTGTAAAATTGAAAAAAAAAAAGATGTTTAAGTTATTACTGGGATCAACTTGATGTCAATGTCTTCCCTGTTTTCCTTTAATTTCCATATGTAGTTCTTGGGCTATCATGTTACTATGACAATGAGTATAATAAAAATTACAAGGTTACAAATGTTGCGGTTTTTGTTGTTGCAGGGGTCCCGCAACACCACTGGGTTAGCTTTATCTTCGAAGCTGGCAAGGTGTTCTGATCTGTACACCCTTACCATTGATAGTGAAGATCATAAATCACCAAGACTACCTATAAAGCTCACCAGAAGCTTTACCGAATGGTTTTTTTTTAAAATCTTTTTCTCTATTATTTTGATTTTTTTTAATGTATGCATTATTTCCTAGTTCACCGTTTTTTTAATTTTTTCCGGGTTGATTGCAGGTTTGCTAGTGATGGAGTACTGATGGAGGACCTCTTCCGGAAAGATGTTGAAGGACTGTTGAATGAGTATGCTAAAGAACGTCACAAGAGCAACCGGTACTAGTTTCTATTTAATCAGGAAAACTTGAAAAAATATACTTTCCTTCAAAAAAATATATATATATACTTCATATTTTGAAAATCCATCAAATATGTTTTGTTTTGATTACATCGTGACTGTATGCTTTGCTACGAAATCACCGTGAAAAAGTTTAATGGGCTCCATACACACTCATTCTACGGCCTACGCTATGGATACCACTATGTGTTGCCTATTTCAATTAGTTTTGTGGCTCAAACCTTGTTGTAACGCTGGATTATGGCTCTTGCATCATGTTGTTGGCTTCGATTTTGGGTTCTTCGTTACACGTTTTTGTTGTTGCAGGGTTTGGTTTTGGAGGGCTTTGTTGGAGCTCTCTATTCTCCTTCCTTTGGTGGGTCTTGGTATGATGATCTACTTATAAGCCTTATTGCGGCTCGATTTGTTTGAGAGCCGCTCTCCGCTTCTTTTAGGAGTCTTAATTTCAGATCATGAATACCTTACAATGCACCATTCACCTTTTCAAGGTTCGTTTTTGACTTGAGAATTGACTTTTCAAGAATCGATTTAGTCTGGTGCATCGGTAAGTTAGATGTGTGGTGTAAATATGTGTATTGAAAAAGCTTGTGAATATGTCCGTCAAATGCACACGTCTTCTTTACAACTAGTTCTCATTTCACTAGATTGTAATAACTTCATACTTCAAACCCTTGTTTTTAGCTTTTATTGAAGTTAGGTGGTGTTTTCTTTTTTCTTCCTTGTTATATATTATAGTAAATATAATTTTATTTTATTTTATTTTTTTTGGTTGAGGAAAAATGTAATTGAATATGTAAGAAATTAATATACCTTTTAGACACTATAGAGCAAAAACTATTCATTGTAATGTGATTATTAACCTAAATTTTAATTACACAACAAAATTGTCACAATCATTGACCGCTATACACTCTACATCATTGTTTATGATGACACTTATATTAATTAATAAATTTGATTATACATCATGATTATTAATACAAAAGTGTTTTATGGTTATTTGTTGTCGAAGTAACACCACTTAATCAATAAAATCTACTAATAAAAGATGATGACATAAATACCTAACAGAAAAATAGAACAGCACCCCTTATCGGTGGAGAGGATTATTGTCTTCTCTAAAAACAATATCACTACAAAGGCCGATTGAACTTGAAACCGGTGGAGGGAGGGAAAAAAAAAAAAACCAACAACCACCGTATATGTGTAACAAGACGTGTATATGTGTTTGTGTTAGTCGAGGATTATACACGTGTCTACTAAATAGAGTTCCGAATAGGTTCATTACAGATATCATGACTGATATGTCTAAACCGTAATCTGGCCTGCGGATTTCCATTCGGGTCCGTCCGGCCACCATATTAGCAGATGAGGCCAAAGGCCACCACAATCCAAACGATCACCAGCCGAGATGGGGATCGTCAGCCATCGGCCCCGCCCAAAGCCTTTGGGGCCCATGCGGCCCCAAGAAAGGCTAGGGGGCCGATCTTCTAATCCCTCTGGCAGTTAGGCCCGCCAGCGGCCCAAGCCCATCATCAAAATAAGCAAGCTACGACAAGGGTAACAAGACAGAGACTGAGCAAATGGTCAAGTGTATTGGGTCCGCCCCATGTCGGCACCGCAGAATAGTCTTAGCTTAGTCGGCGTCGCTTTGTACTTAACTGCGTCATATTGTCACTAGTTAAACCCTACTTGTAGCTTGCTTGTAAATAGAGGCTCAATGTAATATCAAGGGGACGGATGAATACAAATTTACAGGCTTACTCCGCCAATTTTTTTTCTCTCTACTCTTAGTTTTGCACCACCACTTCCACCACCACAAATTCCACTCCTCCGCCACGCACCACCGGCTTTAGCACACATTTATAGTCATATATCCACCACTAAGTCACCGCTATTTACCCAAGATAATTTCGACATTATCAATGACGAAGTCATTTTGCTTTTTCGTATTACATCAATATTCAATCTTCTGATAGTCAAAGTCTAAAATCAGGGTCGGCCCCACCTTGAAGGTGGAGGAGGCGGTGGTCTTAGGTCCAACGGTGCCGGCGGCCAACATTAAATGTTTTGCTAAAAGAAAAAAATAATCTTGTAAATCCAATCCGATCAAACCTAATATAAAGGCCCAACCCCCCTCCCCCCCACCGAAAAAAATTTAATTGACCTAATTCGAATCGATAAGTATGTAACTTCGAACTAAAATGCCTAATTCGACGACTTGGCCTTAGGCCTAAAAATGACAGGACCGGCCCTGTCTAAACTCAACATTCGACCCTGCACAAGTCAAATATTAATTTTCGACATCCCGAATCTAATTTTATTTTGCTTCCTATAGAAGACGACTTTTATCGGCACCACGGTTTCGCTTGTGGCACTACAAATACTTATGGCACCCTATAAATTGCTTTTGGCACCATCATATTATTTGTTGTTTTTTTTTTTACTTAAGCACCACCAAAAAAAAATAAAAAAATACTCCTTATACCACAAATTAAAAAAAAATACAATTTAGTCCTTTGATTATTTAAATTAAACATTATAATCCAAATCAACATTTATCTTCATTTCATCTCCATAATCAACATTCATCTTCATCTTCATCTCCATCTCCATCTCCATCTCCATCTCCATCTCCATCTTCATCTTCATCTTCATCTTCATCTTCTTCAACCTTCTTCATCATCAAAATTCATTTTCATCTTCTTCAACCTTCTTCATCATCAAAATTCATCCACTTCTTCAACCTCTTCACCCAAATATCATTTTCAAACAATATGGAAGCAAAATGGAATCAAAATTCATACTCCATGGTTTGAAACATCATTAATTAGAGGGGAAATGAAGTTTTTTTAGACTTTTCCGATCAGCCATTGGATTTCCCGGCCGGCATCCATACAAGCGTATGACGTCCGTATGTATAATAAACGTCAGAATTGGTGACGTTTTGTTGTCCAGAACTGAATATTTCCTTGTTGCTGTAACGCCACCAACTCTGACGTTGGAACAATAAATAAACGTCAGCACTTTCGACATCACTGACTCCATAACTTAATGTGTTCCTGTTTGTTAAACGCCAGCCTTTGGGACGTCGGTCTTGCAAACCAACGTCAGATTTGTAAACGTTGGATCAAAATTGTTGAAATTCGCCGGCTTAACTGACGTTGGTTGTGTAATACCAATGTCACCACTAGTGACATTTATAGCCTAGCACTGAAAATATTTGTGTGTTTTTGCATAATCCAAACACGATACATACAATCATCCAAACACAAATATACAATCAAAAAATAAATAAAAAAAAAACCTTAATTCAAACAATTAATCCAAACCTAAATAAAACGTAATACAATGAAAATGTGAGACTAACCTAGACATATTTCCAAAAATAAGTCAAAAGTAATCCAAGAAAAATACAATAACAATGATCCAAAAGTAATCCTGAAGAGTTTTAATGAAACTGTTTTTAAGATCTTGGACGTCTGATAAACCCCACATTAAACACGACATGATTATCTGTTGGCTGATCAACGACCTCGAAACTGCATGTATCTCCAACACTGAGGTTATTCTCACTGAGGAAATCATTTAACCCGCTTAAACGAACTTGTTGATAGTGTCCGACAGAAGCTACAATTCTAGCTGCCCATGATTCCCGTGTGGCACTTTGTAGCTCCACATTCTTGTTTCGCAACATGTCGTTTATTCTAGCAAATAGTATTGAAATATTCTACCAATCACAAAAAAAATTAAATAGTGTTAGAAAGTGCAATGTGGAAAAAGATAAAACAAGAAAACAGCTAAAAAGATTTTAACATATCTTACCACATAACCTTGTAAAAATGCACAGTCTGCCAGCGTCGTCTCAAAACGGGGATTTTCGTTACCATCTACATCATTATCTGCATCATCATCTTCACTCTCACTCTTGAAATCATAAAAAGTCTTCTCACAGGAATTGTGACCCAGCACAATAGTGTCAAAAGTGAAATCCCCTATGTGCTCAAACATTATGAACTCCCCCGGATTCAAGTGATGAGCATCCACATACTGATCCCAACCTTCCCCAAAGAAACAAAAAAGTCTATTGTTTGTCGGTCCAACACTCACTTTCTATGTGCCTATTCAGCTATTGAGAACAACCCTATCTAGGTTCCGCAACATGTCGTTCAAATTATTAACGTATTTTTGTGGTACTGTCTATGAAGAAAGAAACATATCACATTATTTCAATCATAATAATAAGCGATAAAAATGTATGTTAATTAATAATTACATACCAAACTTGTTGCAAATCTGCCCAAAAGAACTTTGAAGAAACGATCATTATCCATTTCTTCACTGTAGATATTAAAGGGAATCAGAATTTGAATCAAAATCAGTCCGCATGCCATTACAAAACAAGACAACATAGATACGCAAGTCAAACATAACCAATCACACAAGACATGACTAGTGCCTTAATCCATACTACATACCTGAAGTTCTTGTACGATCAACAAATGTTGTTTGTTTTAATACTTAAAGTTCTTCTACCGTGAGTTCTTTTAATTGTTCATCGATAGACTCCCAGTTTTCAAAGTGAGGGGGGCATCAGGCCTTTTTACGTAGATAATGGCTAGCCTGAATCAGTTCATTAAGAAATGGATTTCCTTGGCATATCAACTTATGAGAGATATTAACAAATTTCATTGGTCATTTCTTAATGAAACTGATTCAGGTAAGCCAGTCTACAAAAACAGTAAAGAGATCCGGCCCCGTTTGGTTTCAGACTGGACTGGATCCATTTGAGTCATGAGAGAGAAAATAAAATAAAATAATATAAAGTAATGATTATAAGGTTGAAATGTTGTATTTAAATTTGTGTTGATGAATAAATGATTGGTGAAATGATTGGTGAGAGAAATATTATATTGATAAAGTAATGGTTGAATAGTGTAGGTGGTGAATAAAATGAATTGATTAATATTATTTTATTTGTTGATTGTGAAATGATTGGTAAGAGAAATATTAAAATAATAGTAAATAAGATAGTGGGTGAATAAAATATTAAGTTGGATCCAAATTGGATCCAGTCCCGTCCGAAACCAAACGGGAGGCATGGATCCATTTGGTTTCAGGCTGGGTTGGATCCATTTGGATCCAACTCAATATTTTATTCACTCATTATCTTATTTACTATTATTTTATTATTATTTCTTTCACCAATCATTTCACCATCAACTTTATAATCATTACTTTACATTATTTTATTTTATTTTCTCTCTCATGACTCAATCCAACCCGAAACCAAACAGGGCTGTAAGATATCCCAATCTGTTAAAGCAAAGAGATCTCACGGCATATATTATCGGGTCCACACAACATACATAATAGGCAAAACACGTCTAAGTATACCTTTAACCAACACACTAACATTGCAATGAAACACATCTAAATATACTTTTAACTAACACAGTTTTCATTTTAATTCACTTACATGGCCAAAATTCATAGTTGGAATGTTATTTACATTGTGAATAAATACACTAATTCGTAGTTGGGAGTACACTAATTCATTGGTGGACAGATGTTTACAATGTCAAGAAACACACTAATTCAAAGTTGATATGTGCACATTAATTATGTCATTCTAAAAAATCCAGCATATAACGCTAGTAGGGTTGACGTTACATTGAGACAGTAACGTCAGTCTCACTGACGTCCAAATAAAATGTCAGCCATGTCGACGTTTTGAAGCAATGTTAACATCACCCACACTGACGAAGATATGGGTAACCGTACTGGACATTTATTTCTGATCTAAACGTCACACTAGCTGACGTTATATTTGCACCAAAAGGTCAGTTTATGCGACGTTTCAAGCACAAGCCATCTTCCACACCCTTCCGATCGGAAAACGGCCGGATTATTGAAAAAGAGCAAAAAAAAACCCTACGATTTCAACCCTATTTCCATCCGATTTACAACCAAAATCCAAACAAAACAAAAACGTTCAAATGATATTGTTCTTACACATAAGATTTGTCTTATCCGCGCTTTTTTGATGAGAGTCCAAGAGATTTGTTCTTCCACAAACATTCGATTAAAATGGAGCATTACATACAAAAAAAAACCTTAAAGCTACTCCATTAAAACCTTCAAACATTCAAAAAATAATACCTTTGATTTCTATCAATTTACAACCAAAACTATTTCGAGAGGTATTAATAATAGATCTAAATCCTCAATATTTTAATCCTTCAAAACCCCTTAGAAACCCTCTACCACCTTTACGAGCATCAACGATGGCGGTTATTGTTTGCGAAAAGGCGGCAACAATATCACCAAACCCAAAGAAGAAGGCGAAGCTCGATCGAAACTCGGTGAAGCAAATTCTTGATGAAACTGTCATTGAGGTACTTAGTTGCTTTTGCTCGGTGAAGCAAATTCTTGATGAAACTGTCATTGAAGAATTTTGATTATGCATCCGCACATTAGTTGCTTTTGCTCGATGTCTGCTTACTTTGCTTGATTTTTCCTTTTTTTGATGATGCTTTTGCTCGATTTGTGTGTTTTTGCTGAAGCTTTTGCTCGATTTGCGTCTTTTTTTATCAAGCTTTAGCTCGATTTCTGTTTACTTGGAATTTTACATATGCAGATTGTGAAGAGCTACGGATATGTGAAAGAGAGCAGGGAGAGTATCTCCAAATTAAAAGAAGGGACTATCTTCAAAGCCATTGCGTTTCTTGCTCACTTCTTCATTGAGAAACTCCCCGTGGAGCTGAATAGATTCGTTCTATTTGTTGCCTAATATCCTTTTGATTCAGCTGTTTTATAAGTATTTTTCGAATTTTTCTTGCCTTGTATCTTTTCGATTCGGCTGTTTTATAAGTATTTTTTTCAACCAGTTGATTTACTAGCTAGCTGTTGTTCAATATTGTCTTATATCTCTCTTTTAATAGCTTGTTTTCACGCTTGAATTCACTATCTTTAGTCTCAAGACAACGGATTTTAGGCGTTGTGCCTAGAGTCTCTTTCTACAACGAACATCTTGTGAGAATTGTTGTGTTGGAAGTGTTTGTTTAAAGATGAATGAATCAGTTTCTTGTTAGTTATTACAGAGGATAGTAGTCACAAGATGAAGTCTATTCATCTTTTTTTACTGCAGTCGATTGTGTGGTTGCTGCGATCTTTCTTACTGCAGTTGATTGTTCAATTTTTTTATTAGTAGCTACAGTTGTTAATCTTTGACTATGGAAATTCTGTTCATGCGTGTCGGAGGCTCGCTGGCTATTTCATGGAGAAGAATGTGTTTCTGTTCACTTACCCTCTTACTGTAAGTGAGCCGTATCTTGATTCTTACTTTGTTTACTTTATATGTCATTGCTACAGCCTGGTGATTTTGATGTATATATCAAGCATGGAACTTTGTTTTCTCTGTCTTTTGTTTTTACGTTTTGGGAATCTTTGGTGCCTTTCGAAAGAATGTTTAGCAACACAACGGTGTGACAGTATCATTTTCGATTTGGGAATATGCTTGTAGATTGTTGCTTTCTTTTCTCTTCTATAAAATGGAGAATCTATTGAAAGAAAGTGAAATCACGCCTTTATTGGGATCGACTTGATGTCAGCGCCTTTCCCGTTTTCCTTGATGATTTCCATAAGCTTCAGTAACACCTTATCATTTTCATCTAGGTAGTTGTTCTTGGGCTTTCATTTCATGCTACTAAAACTATGAGTATAATCAAGATTATGAGGATACAGATGTTGCGGTTTTTGTTGTTGCAGGGATGTCGTAATACCACCGGGTTAGCCTTATCTTCGAAGCTGGCAAGGTCTTCCAGTATGTACACTCTTACTATTGCTAGTGCAAATCCCAAATCAGCATGGACAAAACCACCTCTAAAGCTCACCAAGAACTTCACCGAATGGTTTTATCTTTTTTTCTCTATCCTTTTAATCTCTCTTTTTCTTTTCATGTATGCATTCTTTCCCGGTTCACTGTTTTTCGGTTTATTTTTTATTTTTACTTTTTCTGGTTGATTTGCAGGTTTGGTATTGATGGAGTACTGATGGAGGACCTCTTTCGGAAAGATGTTGTTGGACTAATGAATGCCTACGCTGAAGAACCTCACGAGAGCAACTGGTACGAGTTTCATTTTAATCACGGGAACTTGAAAAATATGCTTAAAAAGTTGAAAATCTTTCAAATATGTTCTTTTTTTTTAATAACATTTTGACTATATGCTTTATCAATTATCAAGTTTCATACGCTCCGTACACATATTTTTCGCCATGGATACCAATATGTGTTGCCTGTTTTATATAATTGTTAATTGTATCACAATAATTAGTTTTGCGGTTCAAACCTTCTTGTAGTACCTCTGGATTATGGCTCTCTGCATCATGTTGTTTGTTGGCTTCGATTTTGGTTCTTTGTTTACACGTTTTTGTTGTTGCAGGGATTGTTTTCGGAAGATGTTGATTTCCACTTTGTGGGAGTCCTTTCTTGTCTTTGGTATGTTGGGTCTTGGTAAAATGATCTACTTATAAGCCTCATAGCGGCTCGATTTGTTTGAGAGCTGCTCTGGGGGAGTCTTTTATCTGCACTGCAGTCACTTTACCAATGTACCATTCACCTTTTCAAAGTTGGGGTTTTTTTGACTTGCCGAAGATCGATTTAGTTTGGTGCATCGGTAAGTTAGGTGTGGTGTAAGTAAAGACCCTGTTTAACTGCTGGTGCATTGATAAAGCTTGTGAATATGTCAGTTCAAATGCACAATTAGTTCTTATTTCACTAGACTGTAATAACTTCAAATCCTTTGTTTTGTAGTTTTGAGCTTTTGAAATATTGCTATATTGTACTCTTATTCGATTTTTAGTAACTGATTTAGTTGTCAAAAATGTTGGTTCGTATTTTTATCTGATGTACACAATCTTTTAACGAGTTTTGAGAGGTGTTAGGTATTGCCAAAGCATGTTTTGGTAACGCCAGGGCGATTCCTTGTATTCATATGCCGTTCATATAGGATTTAATTAAATTCGAGTCAAACTCGAGCATTTCATCAAGATTAACAAATTGAACTCTTGAAATTTGTTTCTAAATGTTCACGAGCAGTATTATTATACTATATTCTTTTCTATTTTTTAATGAGCCGAACAACATCGTCTAAAAACTTTTAACACTTTTCTTTTTTCGAGCAGCTCGAGTTCACCTTTGAGCTTGAAGTGCACAAATTTTTGTGGAGCTTAATCGAGCCAATTTTGAGTATAATTAAAACTTAATCGAACGAATGCCGATAATTTTATCATGCTCGAACGAACGCGAGATGAGATGACTCGATAAATAAAAGAAGGGTCTTCATTTGAACAACATTTGATCTACCGTGAACCACACTATATGTGCAACACAATAGAATCAACTCCGTGAATGTACAAAGTAACATCCAACCTTCCTAGTGTCGATTCTAGTTCGAGAATGCGGGGTAGAATGTTGCATTGTACATTTGACTTTCACAAGATCAATTCTGAGAAAACAGTACATGTGCTATACAGTATAATCGATAATGTGAATGTACAAGGTAACATTCGACATTCCTAGTGTCGATTTTTATTCAAGAGTGCGAGGTCGAATGTTGCGTTGTATATTCGAATTTCACAAAGTCGATACTACGAAAATTGTGTTGTGCATCGATAGTATGAGACAACAACATATAGATAAGTTATGAAAATCGTATGGTGCACTGATAATATGAAACAACGGTAGATCAATTGTAATTGTGGTGCGAATAAAGAATCCTAAAGACTACTTGATTCGGATAAAATAAAGTTTTAATAAACGTGTTCTAAATCGGTATTAATAATAACAAAACTACTAGTGGACCGTCCGTGCTCTGCACGGTGAGGCCCGTAGGTTGTATTAATATCAAAAGAATAGGCACTCGAAGATAGTTGCCTTTTTTTTTCCTTCCAAGAATGGTTTTTCATTATCATGCTACAATCCTAAGATGATGTACATCTAACTAAAATGAACCACGTAAACTATTCCTTTGTAAAGCTATGCCCGAAAGTATAAGCGCAAAATGATCATGTAAGACTCAAAATTGACAACATGGAGTTTCCTCAGTTAGAAATGGACTAACCTAACCACGCCATAAGATTGAAAGTCAAAGAGAGGCACAAATGTCGGTTAAACTCTACGAACATGTAAGCAACTTATAAGAGCCTGATCATATTAACAAATCCAAAGACGAAAAAAAGGGGATCATTAGAAGGAAGTACACATAAACCTAACAGAAACAAAAGATCCATTCAAAAATCGGGGGATCTAAATAAAGAAAGATAGCTACGCAGCTTAAAGTAGCTGATATAAAGTCTCACATAACATCTAGGACTTTTTCTTTTTCTTTTTTCCATCCCCAAAAGCACAAAACATCATCGATCAATGGCATTTACCACCACCGCAGATGGATACAACTACAAAATGAAATCTGTGCACACGGTCTTTAAAGTCCTCAAATTTGAAGGAGAATGAATTCCCAAAACCTAGAGATGGATATGAGATATCCCTAGTTCGCACCATCGATGTATTAACCATGTTTTAGTTAAACTTTTCCTCAGCTATTAATTTTACAATTAGGTAAAATATTTAACTATCACTCTTTAGTATCATAAACTAAACTCCTACATGATTTAGTAATATCAAATTAATTGATTGTACAGCACAAAAAAGCATTCATACTCCAAAAGATAGGTAATAACGCCATCATCCATTCACCCCCCCCTCCCTCTTATTCAAGTAAACATAATCAAGAGCTTATAAATCCAAGTTCTAGCAATAAAAAGTCTTGCAAGTTAATAGTATTTTTAACAGAGAAACGGAATAAATTACAATTGAAATGTTTTGCTAGCCCAACATAAGATTTAATACCCCAGAGACCATAAAAAACCATAACTCAAACAATGTAAAGACCCATAGAAATACAGTCAACCAAAAACAGTAAGCTAGCAAATAAGCAAAAACAGAACAAAAGTCCAGATTCAGAAGCTTGTATTTCATAGACACAAGCATATCTCTATTTTAAACCACATAATAACCTTAGAATTCAACTACCAACTACAGAAGAACGAATTAAATAGAGAAACAACTGTAACAAGATAGGGAAAAAGGAGTGTAAAACCTGGCTTATACATCTTGCGCTGAAGCCATTGGCGCGCGCACCTTCCTCGTCCCTGCTTTTACGAGCACCTCCGTACTCGATTGCCGTTGAAGTTTCGATTCTATGCGAATGGGAATCTACAGAGAGTGGCCATAATCGAACAAGAAATAAAAGCAAATAACCCAAATATTTAGTAAGCTACACGACCAACAACCATGATGGTTTTTACTATGGCATTTGGTGTAATAACATGTTTACTATGAAATGTATTGAAGGACTATGTGAACAAGCCAATGTGTGACACAGGTAGGCCGAGCAAGTGAATAAGACACTGACTAAAGCGAAAGTGGTGCGTAGATGTACGCCAACAACACAACGTCTGACGTCGCGAAATAAAAGCACATACCGGAAAAGCGGACTAACAAACACCAGGGAATCGAAAAGTATGCGTAAAGCGGTCCCGAGCACCCGATCGAACCTTTGACAACCAACAAATAGGACAATGTATTTGCCGGGTAGGCTCATTTAATTTGAAAGGTTCAATCATCTTGAATGCAAAGAACTTTTGTAGTCTCTAATGCGGTGAGAAATAAAATCCTAGTAGAATTGCCCGAGTAATTACGGTGCCAAAACCTCTGTAGAGACCAGTAACTCCATCTGTTTTTCAATATACTTTTGAAAACAGAAATCGCATCCCTTTCCATAACATCCTTAGAAGCAACTTGTAACCTTGTCTTCACAACCGAGATAGGATAAAGTCCAACTGTGATACCAGTAAAAATTCCAGCACCGACAACATAAAACTTTGTTTTGTCAAGCCTGCAAGAGAAATAGTGAAAAACTTCATAAGCAAACATCGACTTTTTCCGTCAAAAGGCACAACAAGAAAAAAAGAATAATAGTGACACGAGGTGCAAAAATCCTTCAATAGTGTTTAGCATTAATACGCATTAACACGCAGATTCATAGATGACCAATGAAGTCCAGAAAATGGCCTTTGTAATCTGCCTCAAGTCTAACCATGAAATAACTGTCCCACTGTCACACACTGACTGCCTATTAAACATCTGTAAATAAGAGCCTCGTAAATTTGGGAAATCCAATTAAAAAACACGATCCTAATTGCATCACATTTCTGGGAAAATCTCTAAAATATCAAAGCATTAATGAAGCCTTCTTCCCATGTATAAATCGCATTTCCTTGTACAGTCAGTAGAAACTTGTTGATAAACATTCCTTGAGCTCTCAGTAGAAGAACACTTGAGTCTAAAAAATTGCATACGGCATAAATGCACTCTCTACTTGAAAGAAAAACATTTCTGCAAGCACCTGCCCAAAAATCATGGTCCCACACCGCAGCATAAAGTGGAATACTAAGGAATGATACTTCATAAGGTAATTAACATATACATCTAAAATTAACAATCATTCCTTTAGTTCTCAGCAGAAGAACACTTTTGGTGAAAAACCTGTATATGATATAAAACATTCCTACAAGCACATGTTCAAAATTATAGTCCAATACAACAGCTTAAAGTTAAAAACAAGGAAGGAGACTTCATAAGGAAACTAACGTATACATAAAAAATTGATTCCAGGAATAAACTTATGTTCCAAAATAAACACAGAATCAGAAAAGCAAAAAATGTGAAACCATGTTAAGCTTCATAATCCAAAAAGTGGAAGCATCATTTGCAGATATTTGTAATCAATTAGCAAAAATAGATAAACAAATAAAATAGAACGGGTAATCAGTATATAAATCGACTTAGAGCTTAAAAGTCCAAAATGAAATCTTACTTGTCCCAATTGATCACAAACTTGACTGTTCTCTCGAGATATCGAGCAAAGATCCATTCAATCAATTAATCAATCAATCAATCGCACCAAAATAACAATCAATCCGGCCTCGCTTTTCTCAAAACCAAATTACTAAAAACCCATTCTTCCTAAAAACACGTTAAAGGCCAGGATACATTATATCAATCAATTCAATGGTCATTGGAAATAAACGAGTAAACCGTGATGGAAGTATCGGAAATGAGTTGAAATTAGCCTATGAAGCCATTTTGGAATGGAGTGTCCTTGTTCTCGATTTCGAACCATCCATACCATCGCGAATTCAAATAAACCCAAATATCAATTCAACACGAAGTTACCAAGCGATTTAAAAGAACAATCGAGAATACATCCATATCAAAGAACAAAAACCCAAAAACAAATTTAGCCTAGACTACTGACTCCAAAAACAATCCAAACAAGTCTGCTTTGCATGAAAATCACGTAGCAAATAAAATGAAAACCTTTTGAGTTGTAATATTGGTTCTCAATATCGAGGTTCTTTTAAGTAGATGACTCGTCGGGTCATTAGAGCGGGACTTCTTTGGGAAAAAGAACTTGAATAACTTAGTTTCAAATCCATTGATCCCTTCTTCAAAGAGTCGATAATCGAGATTTTCCTGCAAAAGTTAGTATAAATTTCAGATTTCAAACATCCTCAAAAGCAGCACCTAATCATGACTAATTTTGAAGACCCCACAGATTCTTCCAATGTATCGTTTCTGGGTCCTAACGCAACACATGGTATACAAGATTACATAGAAAATAAATAAGGGCACCCCTAGGAAAATGGCAGAGTACAGAGTATGAAATAACACATATACAACCATTTAGACAACAGGACAAAGCATTTCAAAGCAACTCGTATCAAAGGTCATAAATTTAAATAACAGAACAAAAGCTAACCTCAACAGAAGCTGAAGACTAAGCAACGGAACGAAGAGTAGGTGGCAGAGAATATCAGAGGACTGCAAATACAAGGAGCAAATAACAAATGTAATTCATTACAAATACACATACACTGCATTACATGAGTAAGGGCAATAGGGGTAGAAACAGGAAGATAGAAATAACACAAACATCTATGAAACAATCTTGAACACAATACCATACCGTAAACGTGCAACCATCGTAGAACCTAGTAAACATCATTACAAACAAATTGCTATCGTAGGCAATGAATTACGCAAACATAATCGAAACTAACCTTAGTAGGAGAGAAAGCAGAGGCAACGGAGCAAAGAGCAAAGGGACAAGAATATTTGGATTCTGCCATAAATCCAAAGGAAACAACCAATGTAACTAATTTTATTACAAGAAGATAAAACCAACACACACAACCAAGAGGTGCAAAAAACTGAGTATAAAAATTCAAAAGAAGCACCACAGCCTTTGCAAACATTACTCTCACCCACAGACAGGGTAAAAAGAATTGGAAGATATATAGCAATGACAGTCTACTACCCAAAAAGACGCAAAACAATACAAGAAACCAAAGTGAATAACAGTAGTGAATATATTTACAAATCAGGGAAAAGAATGCGACCATTATAGGTAATATAAAACAGCAGGTTAAAGAGAATTACTGCCATCACAGGTCATGCTAACAAATACACAAACAAGTATAAGATAATACACATGCAACGATCCTAGAACATGGAAAGCAGTTGTTTAAAATGACTGCTATTACAAGCAATGTAAATGATTGGTAGAACAAACTGTAAGTAAAAATTGAAACCACAGAAATATAAAATTCAAAGCACAAATAGAATCATATCAGATAATATAAAACAGTATGCAAATTTTTCTGCTATCAGAGATCAAGATCTCTGAATATTCGAAGAGGAGGGAACAATTGTTTACCTATCCATTGGCTGTTACACATAAAAAGAACAAAGACAAAGCGGAAAAAGCCACATGCAACTCCTACATAAATATATATGTAAAAAAAAATATAAAAAAAAAGAAGACAAAACAGAAGAAAGAAACTTATGACATCAAAGAGGATGTGGCTGATGAAGATCAGACACACACAATAACAGTGGCAATGACAGCAGCCAAGATTTTGATAGAACAATCAACCCAAAAACATAAAAACTCATAAATATACCAAGCAAAACACACATGCAGTCAGATGAGGCAGTATAAAACATAACAACGAACCAAGAATAATGAGATCTCGTAGATATACAAAACAAACCGCACATGCAACCATACCAGAAAATATCTTGCTATCAGAACTCATGTTTACTGAAGATTTGAGCATGAAATAAGAAATCTTTACACATCCATTTAGTGTTACATATGGGGCAAAACAGCCAAACAGAATAATAGAACATGCAGCGATCCTATAGTACACAACATAAAGAAGGGAATACAGAGATTACCGGCATCAAAGACAATGTCCCTCATCAAGAAACCCAGAAAGAAGAAACGATAAAAAAAAAAAAAAACAAGATAAGACAGAAATGGATGAAGGTAGAGGCAAAAGAGTAATCTTTGAAAGCCAGTACTCATCGAGAAACACAGAAACAAAGAAGATATAAAAAATACAACATGCAATTAACCAGGAGAAGAAGATAAGTAGACAACCGGAGATGAGATATTTGCAGCAGAGGAAACTCACCGGAAAAAAGGCAACAATGGAGAAGATAATGTACCGACAGACCGACTGTGCTCATGGTGAATTTATAGAGGAGGACAACTAAAGCGGTGGTGGAACACATTGCTTCTCAGAAACCCGCCAGCTCAAAGATATCCGGCCAGTGGAACATCAAGGACCTCATTGGGTGATATATTGAAGTATATAAACGACGTCGTTCTATTTTTCACGAGATTTTTTATGGTAGTGAGCGGTTTGTAAGAAGGTTGTATGCAAAGTAAGATACATTGAAGCCTCTCATTTTTACTCTCTTTCACATAATATACTTTTATCGTGTGTGAGAGGTTAGAAATGAATGGTTGTAATGTATGCCACTTGGTACAACCTTGCTACAACGGTTGTATTATAAAATTTGTCATTTTTCACACCAAGAAAAAAAAAAAAAAAAAGCGAAAAATCACTTCACGACAAGAATTTTCGTCGACATGGAATGCGAAAATAATATACTGCAGAGTATATTGAAGATACATAGTAGTATTTGTTTAATTATATTTTGTTTAGCAAATCCTCAGTATTTAAGCCTCCCAAACCCCTTACCAGTTACCTCTTTACGAGCCACAACGATGGCTGTTCTCCATGGCGAAATGGCTGTAGCAATATTACCAAACCCAAAAAAGAAGGCGAAGTTCAATCGCAGATCAGTCAAACACATTCTCGATGAAACTGCAATCGAGGTGCTTACACATAATTCTCCACACTGATTTTGTTTTGCTCGATTTCTGTTTACTTAGGAATTCGGATTTACTTTTGTTCGATTTCTGTTTTGTTTTGCTCGATTTTTGTTTACTTACGCTGATTTTGTTGCTCGATTGCTGTTAACTTGGAATTTTCAATTTGTTCTGCTCGATTTATGCTTTACTTGGAATTTGCATATGCAGATTGTGAAGAGCAACGGATATGTGGAAGATACAAGGCCGGATGATTTCTGCAAATTATTGGAGGGAACTACATTCACAGCCATTGCGCTATTTGCTCAGTTCTACTTTGAGAAATTTCCCTTCAAGATTCTGAAGAAGAATCAATTAGTTTTATGCTATATCTTATATCCTTTTTTGATTAGGGTGTTTTATAAGTACTTTTTGCTACCCATGGATTAAATGCTGCAATCTTTTTACTGCGTTGATTGTTCAAATTTTGTTTCCCGGTAGCTCATGTTGTTAATCTTTGACTCTGGAACGTATATTCGTGGGATTCCGCAGCTCGTTAGCTATCTAATGGTGAGGCTGAGGCACGTGTTTCTGTTCACTTACCCTGCTGCTGTAAGTGTGCCGTATCTTGATTCTTGCATAGTTTACTTCATATGGTTAGTGTTGTGATTTTGATCTATATCAATCATGGAAATTTGTTCTGTCCTTTTTCTTTATGATTTGGGAATCTTTGGTGCGTACTGAAAGAATGTTTAGTAGCAATATCAATTCGATTGGGAATATGTTTGTAGATGTTGTTGTCTTCTTCTCTCTTCCTGATATATCCATGTTTTTTTTTTCTCTTCCCTGATGAAGAACGTTTGAAATATATTTCAGTGTGGATATTAGCTGCTATTGAAAAATCAAATTCTGGTTGTTCTTTTCTAATTGGTCTTTGTAATGCAAATTTTCAACTGTTTTTATGATAAGATGTTGTTTACTGATGCATTCATATATTTATTTGTTCAAATTGTTATAAAACTTTGGTGACTGAACTACTTCAATTGCCTAAATATCCAGTAGCTTAGCTTGGCTCAGATGGTTAGTGGTCTGAGAATTCCTTTCGTTGTTGCTCTACCGTGGTAAAAAGTTGTGGGCCATATCGACCCCCCTAGTAAGCGTCTAACTCTGTGGCCACTCGGAGATCGACTACGGATGTAGTCTGACTAGAGATCCGGATGCCAGAGGGTCCTCAAGACCTACCAAAAATGCTATCTAACAGAAAATCTGTCTAGTTTTTATTTGTCCCCATTCAAAACCGACTCTTGCAGATGTTATTTGACAAGAATTCAGATGATAAACCTTGTCTAATATAAGCTTCAATAGCAAACAATGCTGTATAATGATCTGGAAATCACAAGTTATACAACTGGTTTAAACTTTAGCTTTATTGGGATGAACTTGATTCAATCCCCCCCATTT
Organism: Gentiana macrophylla; assembly: GCA_026214975.1. Lineage (NCBI taxonomy): Eukaryota > Viridiplantae > Streptophyta > Magnoliopsida > Gentianales > Gentianaceae > Gentiana > Gentiana macrophylla. The sequence continues at coordinate 95,872,362 of CM047816.1, forward strand.
TCCTTCATGATTTCCATATGCTCCTGTATCTCTTCATCATTTTCTTCTAGGTAGTTGTTCTTGGGATTTCATGCTACTATGACAATGACTCCATTCAAGATTATGAGGATACAAATGTTGCGTTTTTTTTATTGCAGAAATCTTGTTGTACCACCGGTTTAGCTTTGTCTTCGAAGCTGCCAAGGTCTTCCGATCTGTACACTCTTACCATTGCTAGTGCAGAACCCGGATCATCATGGGCAAAACCACCTGTAAAGCTCACCAAGAGCTTCACCGAATGGTTTTATCATTTTCTCTATCATTTTAATATTTTTTTGTCATGTATGCATTCTTTCCCAGTTCACCAATTTTTATTTCATTTTTTTCCGGGTTGATTGAAGGTTTGCTAGTGATGGAGTACTGATGGAGGACCTCTTTTCTAAAGATGTTGAAGGACTATTGAATGACTACGCTAAAGAAAGTAACGAGAGCAAATGGTACTGTTTTTTTTCCTTCTCTCTTTAGTTTTTAGTGAAACATGAAAAAATGTTTTTAAAAAGTTGAATATCTATCGAATATGTTCTGTTTTGATGACATAGTGACTATATGCATTTTACTACGAAATCACTATGAATTTTTTCGGAGCATATGGTCCAATGTTATCAAAACAGAACATATTTTGTAAATTCTCAACTTTTCAGGCATACTTTTTGAATCTCCTTTTTTTTCTCCTGATGAATTATAGCTTCAGTGATTATGGATAACACATGCATGAATTTGTTTGATGTTTTACTTTAATACTGCCAATATTAGAGATAACATGTTGGCAGTCTAACAATATTCATGTCCTTGTTTTCTTGATATATATATATATATATATTACTGAATGATACATGCCCCATACAATCGGGATGAACCGGGTTATATCATCTCAGCATGTTAATTAAGTTGGTAAAAAATGCTAGTTTCACAACATTCTTGTAAACCATTGATCGCGGAGATCCATATCGATCAATAGTTTCTACAACTTAGATTTGCATTTCAAGCCTTCTTGTGCGTTGGATTTGCATCGGCATCATGATGTAAATTATCTGGTTATTGGCTTTGGTTTTTGGTTTTTTCTGTTACGTGATTTTGGCTTTACCCAGAGTCAAACTTGCTCAGAGTTATTTTTTTTTTTTGTTGTTGCAGGGGAATGTGGGATTCCTTGTTTTGGTGCCTTATTCCTGGTTTCTTGAGGATGTTTTTTATGGTGGCTTTGTTGAAACTTCTTGTTGCAATGATTCACTAAGCCTTCTTGCGGCTCGATTCGTTTGAGAGCCGATTTGACGTTTTTACCCAAGGAGCCTTCGCAGTTGTTTTTTTAGGTAGTACGGTGCACCGGTGAGTTTTGGTGGTTTGTAAATGAAGAAGACTTCGTTAACAGTTGATGTATTGAAAAAGCTTTGTGAATAGGTCCCTCTAATGCACATGTCTACTTTACAACTAGTTCTTATTTCAAATCCTTCATATCCTTGTTTGAATGTTTTTCTAAGGATTCAATTGTTGTAAGAAGATTGTAGCAAGTGATATGCATTATTGTTTTCATTTTTACGTTCTTTCAAATAGTAGGTGTGTATTATGTGAAAGAGAGTAAAAATGAAAATGTATGATGCATGTCACGTGATGTACAGTCTTGCTACAACGGTTGTATCATAAAATCTCTCGTTGAAATTAGGTGGTGTTTTTAGTTTGGCAATGTGCTGGTTTTAAGCTGTTGAATTATCGCTATATATTGTAATTTAATCAGCCATATGAGGTTCGATTTTCAGAGGTTGAATGCTCACACAGGAGAGTGTGAGTTTGACTTTTTAGAGTTTGAATGTTCAAAATCGACTTTCCAGTGGTGTCTCCTGAAAATAACTCTGGGGTCCCGAAAATAGGTTTGATGAGATGTTATTAAAGATGGTTTAAAATATTGAGATTGTATGGTTCATGTGTATTGATTGTATGTGTCTTGTAATATATGAAAAAAAATGTTATAGAGACAAAATTGTAAATTTAAGCATTTTCAAATTTTAGATATTTGATGTTTTCAAACGTCTAACCGAAACCATTTGCTTATTATATTCAGACATAATATTTAAGAAATAGCGTTGTTTATGTCATCAGGGTGATTCTATCATAACACCATATTTTGGTCTAGAGATTCCATTTACCGAGTTTGAAAATAAAATTCGATTTTTGTAAAATTAAATGTTGAGCTTTAATTTAACTTTTCATAGCTCAAATATCATGTGATACCATACTTCGGATCAGATTCGTAAAGGTTTGAGCTTAAATTTAACTTTTTAGATCGTGTATGTCAAACGTGAAACCACACATTAGGGTAGATTTAATTTTACAGAAATTAAAAATAGACATACGACATCTGTAAAGATAAAATGATAATCCGAAAAATAGTTTCATTGCCGGTAACATTAATGGATCATTTTAACAGATGTCCCCCATCGATTATGTCGGTATGTAACCTGATGAAATTCCAACCTCTCATAAGCAACTATCCTCACGTGCTATTCACGTGCACCAACTTTTATAATAAATTTGGGTCCATATTTTCTTCTGTGGGTGACACCTTACTTGACAACATGACAAATACACCTTTGTAGTTTTTTATTTTATTTATTTTCTTTTTTGAAAAGGAATACACCTTTGTAGTTGAGTGTGACAACATACACTCCATGACAAAAAATAATCAAGATTCGGATACGAAATAATACTTTCGTCCCAAAATATAAATTTGTTTAATATTTTGGATATGTCTCAAAATATAAGTTTATTTAGATATCCAATAAAGCATATGTTACATTTTTTCTTATTTTACCCCTCATTTATTATATATTCACAAAATTTTAATTACTTTACATTAATAACGGTCAAATTTCATTTTAGTCATTTTCATCAAAATTAATGACAAATAACCAATATAACCAATTTTTTTAAGAAGAAGAATAATCTTTATTAATCAATATCCGCCAAACAGGCGGCCAAAACGTCACCCGGGGGCGAGACTCCCCAGAATGTCCGGGTCGATACTAGCAAAACATGTCTAGCTAAGAGATGAGCATTAACATTTCTCATACGCCGAATAAAACTAAAAGAGACAGATATAAAGCTTGAAAGTAACCAATTTTCTTAATCTATATGAAAAAATCCAAACTGATTTATATTGTGGGACGGAGGTAGTATATGGGTGGCGTCAAATAAAGAGCTTGCGGGGCAATCGACTGCTTAAAACGATTACGGTAGATAAATCACATTTTTATATGATTACATCCTTTATTTTCTTTTCTTAACATTACCCAAATAGTACAGGTATTTGCTCTTCTATCAAAGTCCTACAACCATATTCATTCGGTCATCTCTAAAGAAAAAAGAAAAGGAAAAGAAAAAAAGAGAGGGTAATATTCGTAATTGTTAGTTTTGTGACTTGATCTCTAAAACTGGTGGAACTAATCTGAAAGCTGAAACTGAGTTTTGTGAAGTGGGCGAGTTTTGGGAAAATTTCGAAAATCGAGCTTTGAAGAAAAGCGAGTTTTGGTAGAAATCGAGTTTGAGTTAAAATCGAAGCGAGTAAATCGAAGCGAGTTTTGGTGGAATCGAGTTTCTTTGAGATCCACATCTGAGTTTGCTGATTACAAATGAGTTTTCTGAAAAAGTGAGTTTGGAGCTGAGTTTCGTTTGGTGGATAAAAGCTGATTATGACAATTCCGACAAAGATCTTTGGTGGTTAGGGTTTGAGATTTGTGCTTATAAATACCGAAGTTGTAATCAATGCAAAGTGTGCATGTCTTTGAAAGTGTTATTCATACACTTGTGAAAAACTTGTAATTCTGTTCTTAATAAAATATCTCATTTTCTGTCCGTGGAGTAGTCGGCACAACGCCGGAAACCACGTTAAATCACCGTGTTCTCTTTGTTTCTGTGTTTTATCAATTTCCTCCGTATTTTTCTGTTAGATTGCATCTGTTTTATCTCTTCAAGTGCAAGTTTCTCGCCTGTGTTTTTTAAACAAACTGGTATCAGAGTGTCAGGTTCAAGATTCAGGGAGATTTGCAGGTTGATCTTCACCAAGACCGGTGACCGGTGCTAGGATTTTATGATCAAAGGTCTGTTCTTTAGCAAGAAAGATGTCAGCAATTAACGTAAAGAATGATAAATTTACAGGGAGGAACAATTTCAGTCTGTGGAAAATCAAGATGCGGGCCTTGTTAAAACAACAAGGATTGTGGACCCCTTTATCCGGTAAAGGAGATGCGATTGCATCGATTCGCACCTGGAGGAGAAAGCACATTCCACCATCATGTTGTGCTTATCTCGATGATGTTATCACGGAAGTTCTTTGAGGAAGACATCATTTGCTAAGTTATGGTCAAAGCTTGAAACATCAGATATGACTAAGTCATTGACAAACAAGTTTCGCTAGCTAAAGAGATCTTTATTTAGCCTAAGGATGCATGAGGGGCTCGGTGAGAGATCATCTTGATCAGTTGAACACAATATTACTTGATCTCAGGAATATTGATGTGAAGATTGAGGATGAAGATGCAGCTCTGATTTTGTTGGTATCACTACCGGCTTCATATGAGAACTTTGTGCAGTCCTTCATAGTTGGGAATGATACAATTGCATTGGAAGATGTAAGGTCAGCTTTACATGCCATGGAGCTGAGACATAAGGCAGCTGGGGCAGACAGTCAGGCTGTTGGACTAGTAGTCAGCAGTAGTGGTGGAAAAAGGCATGGGCAGCAGTCTGGGAAGAAGAAGAAATCCAAGAAGACAAGGTCCAAAGGTCCTAAATCCACAGATGTTTGCAATTACTTTAAGGAGCAGGGACATTGGAAGTCCATCTGTCCAAAAAAAAGCGCAAGAAGAGAAGATGCCAGGCAATTTGTTGTTGTAGCTGAGTTTGATTCAGAGGAGGTCATGGTTCTAGTAGCTGGAGATTCAACACATCATGCTGATGTGTGGATTCTGGACTCTGGAGCATCTTATCATATTTGTCCACACAGAGAGTGGTTCTCAAGTTATCAACAGATAGATGGTGGTCATATAGCTATGGCAAACAGCAAGGCCCGCAAGATAGTTAGGATTGACTCAGTTTAGATGAGGACATAGGATGGTAAATTCTATACGTTGAGTGAAGTTAGACATGTTCCACAGATGACCTAGAACTTGGTATCTCTCCGCCTTTTAGACATCAAGGGATTTAGTTTTAAGGGTGAAGGTGGAAAACTGAGTGTCTACAAAAACTCAGTTTCAGTTCTCAAGGGAGTCAAAAGGGGAACCTTGTATATTTTGCAAGGATCGGTTGTGTCTCTGGTCTCTTTGTTGTAGCATCTCATTTGAAGTTTATCGACCCTGACTTATAAAAGCGTGGGCACATGAGACCGGGTCACATGGGTGAAAAGGGGATGCATATACTTTCTCAGAACGATCTTCTTGGGGGATTATATTGTCATGATACGGAACACTTTTTAGTACACGTTTGACGACGGTTATGCTTATCACGATTACTTTACACACCTGTACCCCTAGTTTCGAGGCGAAATAGAAGGATTGGCCTTGGTAGGAACACGGATGACAGATTTTGGCGTTCTTTTTTACCTACTTTAGCCAAATAAGCCTGAGCCGAATGTTTGACCTTCGTAGCCCTCTCGACTTTGATAGAATGGTCCGACCACCATTCGCTTTATAGCCGCTTTCGTTACTTAGTCGAAACCTACCTTGAGCCTTATTTTGGTCACATTCCTTTCATTTGACCCTACGAGTGGACTTAGTCTCTTGTTAAACCACACTTGCCAAGGCAAGTGTGAGGTGGGGGGAGTTGTTGTTTTTGAGTCGGGTTGTTGTTTCCTCAGTTTTGGAGCTATAAAGAGAGGAGGAGCTCAGTGGGGCTGGATGCTCGGGTTTCATTTTAAAAAAAAAAAAAAAATTCAAATCTAATAATTGTATTGTATATAGAAATAAAGGGTTGAAAAAGACAATGAGCTTAAAGCAATGATGATGTTAGGGTTGGGATAGTCAGATAGGTACTAAGTATTCGAGCTCATCTCAGGACACTTGAAACATAGTCGAGTTTGGTAATGAGTTCGGGTATTTTAGTGTCCTATAGTTCCCAAAGTGTTGAAAATGATCAAAAAGGAGTTTGGATGGTTTGTATAGTAAAGAAAACGTGGTACGTGTTTGTATTATGTTCACTCGTATTTCTTTTCTCCAGTTTCCCAAATTACCCTTTTCGATTAACCGAATTTACCCTAGCCTAACGTTATAACCATTCAAGTCCTGCTGGACCGTGTTTAACCTTGGTTAGTCCCGATTAGTGGAGATTCTAGGAAGGGCAGGATTGTGTAAAGTCATTTGTCCGGTATTCCAAGCCCAAAATCGTATTAAGCATAAGACGTCGTCATTCAACACACACTCACTCCGTGTCATGATCTAGTAGAGTCAAAGTAATGCATTCACTTAACTAAGTTCTTTTCACCTCGATATCTTGAAATGCATGCATGTACCGTAAAGTTGATTCCTTGGTATTGTTTGAACGCCTAATTTACTCGAGGACGAGTAAAGGCTAAGTGTGGGGTGGTGATGGAACCAACTTTACAGTACATTTCTGTACAGTTCAGCCCATGTTCGCGGTTTTATGCAAAGCAAAAGATAACAAGTAATAAAATAAAACCGATGTCAGCCCCAAGTGCGAAGGCTCGCAGCTATAGTGGTGAAACCGGATCGTATCCGCAGGGACTTGTACGAAAAAGAGTCTTTGCCTTCGATTTCTTTTATAAAGTTGATGATTATGATCTCGGATTTTCAATTAACAAACTAAGGTAGCAAACGTGAAAAGAAATAAAACTACGATAATAAAAATTTATAATTTAAAACAACTAGAACGCACCGATGATCCACCACCCCACCGAAAATAACAAGAAAGACACATGTTCATTCGTAAGTTCTTGGATTATTATCTGCTAAAGAGGCATTTTCCCTTTTCGGTTCATCGCCTTTTAATTAGTTCACCACTCTCGGTACAACTAAAGCATTTACGGATCAAAGATATGGATATAAATCCTAATCTGACAACATTCACCCTCAACTTACGTATGTTGGAAGAATATTATCATTCTCCTTCACGGTAATCTACGAATTCATCAACTATCGTATCTAAATTCGATTAGCATGCAACATAAGTATAGATCATACAAATTGCACATAAACAATTCAAACATGAAGGAAGAACAAGAAACTCACTAGAACAAATGAAAACGAAATCCTTGTTTATTCCGGTGATGGTGGCTTCACAAAGGTGGTTCTAGCTTAGAGACCTTAGCCAATCATCCTCGATTATGATTTGAGAATCGGGCCGTAGCTCAAAGATTACAACAAGATTACTATTCTAATTTATTCTCGGCATAACGCCTCTGAGTATTTACATAAAAGACGGGAAAAGTAAAAGCTTGGCCAAAAGTGACCAAGGAGGGGCGCCTTTATGGATGGAAATGAGGGAGTTCTTATAGGGAGAGTTGAGGGGAGGTGTATAAGGGAGAGGTTGTAGTTGAGGGAGATATTTTTTTGGGAGAATATGCTAAGGAATATTCTCAAGTTTGTTATAAGCATGTGGGAGGTGATAATGACTTTGCATGTGAAGGTGAGGAGTCACTAAAATAGCATGTGGAGTTTGTTATGACTCATCATCATCATCATTAAGGAGCACATGGAGTAACATGCATCAAACTTGGCCAAAATATCTCCGGTTCGTCCGTAATTCCAACAGTTCGGTAAAAAAATCATAACTTGAGTTGTAGACCTCCGATTGACGTGATTCAAAATGCGTTGGAAAGCTCATTTTAGTATCTACAACTTTCGTCAAGAACTCTTCCCCTGAAAATGCCTCTAAGTCGGGTAAAATTTCCATCGAAAAACAGGTTTACGGTAGAAAGACGTTGGAAAATATTGATCCGTTGATCTCGTAAACTCGTGGCATCTTCTTCTTTTCCTCAAAATCCATCTTTTAGGCCTCAAAATATAATGTTACGTGGCATATTTTGAAATACTTGATCACCAAGTTTGGGCCGAATCGAATCGAGCTTTCTTTATTCGAATCGAGCTTTCTTCTTAATCTTCATCGATCTTCGTTTAAGCTCCTCATTTAACATGCAAGCGCATCTACATTAATGATAACATCGTGCAAAATGTAACATCTCATATTCAAAGATTTTTATCAATGAAACCACATAATTAACACAAATTTGCACTTAACCACTTTTAAAACTCATTTGCTCAATAATTCGATTAAACCCTTGATTTCTATGCAAATTATACGAATAAGGAGGAAATTGTTATAAAATATAACATTAGAAATCGTATAAAATCACCCTAAACAACTCCCCCACACTTAGCTTTTGCTCGTCCCGAGCAAAACAAAACAAGAATCAAGGCTCGAAAAAGATAGACACCTCAGCAAATACAACATATACTCAATAAATCAGAGGTTCACCCTGATGTGTGTGCATAGCCATAGAAAACTTCCACTAAGTCCAAACTTGAAAAATTCAAAGCAAACTAGCTAATACCCCCTTCAAACTAGTGATACTTATAAGATGTACCCTACAAAACGTGACATATCACGAAAGAATGATAGAATATATCTAGGGCCATTCTGATATACTCAGAGGATAATCCCTACAACATATCTGTCACATTATACTGGGGATAAGGTATACGATAACTAAGTCCTTAACTTATTCATAATAATAAATTTTTTCGATTTTTTTTTTTTTTTTTTTTTTTTTTCACACTTTTTTTTTTTTTCAACACACATCAGAATGAGCTTTTGCCCGTCATACTAGAATAGGAAATTTTTGAGATAATCCCCTATCTACTCAAATCATAAAGCGACTTTTACATCGATCGTCGTGAGCTTTTGGTCATCATAGTGGTATAGGACATTTCGAGATAATGCCCTACCGCACTCAAATCATCGACCGACTTTCGACACACACAATTGATTACTTTTTCGAGATTTCAGTGGCGATGGTTAACATGCTAAAAGCAATTCAAACCTACCGAGCATAACACCTCAAGCAATGATTTATTTGTTAATTATTGTGCAAGAACATTAGTTATGTTTCACTTATCACATTCAAACCTTGGATATTCACATTATATCATACTACGGATCTAAACATAAACTATTATAAATCTCACGATATATACGTTAGCACTAAGTACACGACTTATAAGAAAATCAAAAATCACTAATCCAAAAGAGGGATATAGCTTTATAATTTAGCTCATCATTCACTATGGCTCGTGAAAAATATATTGGGTGAAACAACTAACTTATCGAACATTCGGAATATAGCATTAATGACTATAAAAATAACGAACAAAGATATGCATTGTTTACTCGGGAATAAACAAAAATTTGAAAATTTAGCCCATTTAGCATAGAATCAAAATAATTTAAGCAAATGGTAGATACATATAACCGACTATTCCTCCCCACACTTAAATCACAACATGTCCTCGGGTTGTGCGAGAATGTAAAAAAAAAAAGAACACTTAGCTGATTGTGGTTCGAAAGTGGCAATTCGGAAGTGGCCTAGAATCGACTCAGAATGCTCGATGAAATCGTAGATCGTGGACCATCCACCGTAAAGCGATTTATCTAAAAGCTCAATCGCTATCGCAAAAATCCCGCACACCATGGGAAAACAAGGCGTACCTCGGGGATAGGGGCACAAAAGATGATAGACAAGGCAACATCATGGAATAAAGACAGAAATAAACTACTGAGATAAAAAAGAAAAGATATCTAGGTTACCGCCCTAGTAGGGCTTAATTATAGTCGGGAGCTCGACTAGACAATAAAATTTCAACTCGGTCACTTTGAATTTCCTATTCCCTTAGTTGCATAGTAGTTGAATTAATACATGTCACACATTATTTGAAAATTTAAATCGAGACTAGGTCATGATATGAAATATGTGACAAAGTATTAACTATGAGTCTTTTATACCCAGATCCTCAAGAGGTTATTTCAAATTGTTCTAACAACCTAAATCTAAGAAATGATGCATTTGAATTTTTCTTTGTACTCCTCGGGATTTTCGGATAACCTCCTAATCGTTCCTTTAAATGACATTCAAACATTCATCCCGAGACTTGGTGAAACAAAATGAAAATCAATTCAAGTATTGGAAAACTATTATCCAAAGTATGAGTAAAGTATAATGCAAAATGTAGAGTTTTTTTTTTTTGTTTTTTTTTTTATTTTTTTATTCAAAACGGGTTGCCTCCCGGTAGCGCTTTTGGTTAATGTCGTTTGCTCGACAACCCAAAAATTTTCAACCCGGTCGGGCCGGTGAGGCCTCTTTCCGAATCATTCTTGATTTCCTCGGGTCAATAGTATGGATCCCACAAAAACAAAGTCTCGCCAACGTATTGGCCATATTAGTAAACTTCAGTATCCACTTAGTTCCTATGATTCTTCTCTTCTTCTTTTTTAGGTTTGATTCCACAAGTCGAGGTGTATCATCGATAATCACAATATCATCAAAGAATTCACAGAGACGTAAATCATCGGGTTCCAAAAATCGGATTTGTCTTGACTAGGGACGTCGTTTAGATGGAAAACCCTTTGGTCGTTCCTTTTGTTGACCAATATAGTGTTTCAACCGATGACCATTCACTCTGAACAACTCTCACGCTTATTTTTCAATTCGACGGTTCCACTAGGGAAAACACGAGAAATTTCAAAGGGCGGACCAACGGGTGCGTAGCTTACCAGAAAGCAGATGTAACCTGGTATTATATAGTAAAACCCATTCGCCTCTTTGAATTCTCTATGCTTGATTTTCTTGTCGTGAAGAAGTTTAGTCCTCTCCATCGATTCTTGAGCTCTCGTAGGCCTGGAGTCTGGAACTCATCAAGCTCCTGCAATTGCAACAATCGCTTTTTCTGCATAACTGGCTGTCAAAGTTTAAGAATTTAATAGCCCAGAATGCTCTGTGCTCAAGCTCGATTGGCAGGTGGCAGGCCTTACCATAAACCATCTGAAACGGAGACGTGCCGATAGGAGTTTTGAAAGCTGTCCTGTAGGCCCAGAGTACATCATCCAGTTTCCGGCTCCAATCCGTCCTATGAGAATTCACCGTCTTCTCAAGAATGCTTTTCAGGCTTGGTTACTTACTTCAACTTGTCCACTCGTGCGAGGGTGATAGGGGTAGCGATTTTGTGTTTCACCCCATATCGTTCTAAAATCTTTCTAATGGAGTATTGCGAAGTGAGTTCCTCGCCATCGATGAGAGCTCGTGGACAACCAAACCGTGTAAAAATGTTTTTCCTCGGGAAGCTCTTGACCACCTTGTGGTCGTTCCATGATGTTGCTATTGCCTCTACCCATTTTGACACGTAGTTAACGTGAGACGAGAATGTACTTGTTCCCATACGAGGATGGAAACGGTCCCATGTAAGTCAATACCCCATACGTCGAAAACTTCACATTGTTGAATGGGGTGTAGGGGCATGTCCATTCGCCGAGAAAGTTTACGGTGTGGCGGCACCGGTCACAACCTTTTACAAAACTCTCTGTATCCTTAAAAATTGTCGGCCAGTAGAAACCAGACTGAAAAATCTTCGCAGCAGTCTTCCCAGCTCCATAATGACCTCCCACAGGTCCGTCATGGCATTGCTTTATAATGTCCCTCTGCTCGAACTCAGGGACACACCTACGAAGCAATCCATCCTTACAACGCTTGAAGAGAATAGGTCGCCCCACACATAATAGTTCAAATCCAAAAGAATTTCTTCTTTTTGGCGATATGTCAGTCGGGGTCCGAGATATCGCGCTCAAGAAGTTTGCAAAAGGTGCAAACCAAGGAGAACCTTTTCCAGTACGGGCAGGAATAACCTCGCACACATCAATAGTCATGAGTTGCTCAGTTGGAAAATCAATTCCAATCTCATCCGACTCTATTTGATGATCATCGGTCAGCCGAGACATGTGATCGCCTACCACATTCTCGCTACCTTTCTTGTCCCGGATATGAACATCAAACTCTTGTAAAATCAAGATCCATCTCAACAAGCGAGGCTTGGCATCGGCCTTGTTTAATGAGATATTTCAATGCGAATGGTCTCGTCTGCATCAGAACTTCCGACCCAAGCAAATAGCTTCTAAATTTATCCATGGCAAAAATTCACTCGCCAACAACTCCTTCTCGGTTGTTGCATAATTTACTTGTCTTTGGGTTTAAAGTGTGACTAGCGTAGTAGATAGGTTGGAACTCGCCGTCCACTCTCTGACCTAGCACCGCTCCGACTGCATAATTAGAAGCATCACACATAAGCTCGAAGGGAGCTTTCCAGTCGGGTGCTATAAGAATTGGCGAGGTAACCAACTTGTCTTTTAATTCTTTAAACGCTCTTTCACATTCAGGGGTAAAAACAAACTTCACATCCTCTCTTAAGAGAGTTGACAAAGGCTTGGCTATCTTAGAAAAGTCTTTAATGAACCGCCTATAGAATCCAACATGACCCAAGAATCCTCTTACTTCTCTTACATTTTTAGGGTATGTCATTTTTCAATAGCTTTTACCTTCGCTTTGTCAACCTCTATACCTTCCTTGGACACCTTGTGTCCAAGAACAATTCCTTCTTCCACCATTAGGTGGCACTTCTCCCAATTTAAGACTAAGTCCTTCTCATGCACCGGAAAGAACTTTATCAAGATTGTGTAAACAAGTGGTCTGGCTGCCCCCGAATACAGAGAAGTCATCCATAAAAATTTCCATCACCTTCTCCACTACACCATTGAAGATAGCCAGCATACATCTTTGAAATGTAGTCGGTGGTGTGCATTCTGAGACCAAATGGCATCCTTCGGTAAGCGAAGGTACCGGAGGGACAGTGAAGGTAGTCTTTTCTTGATCGATTGGGGTCGATAGCTATACGAAAGTATCCGAGAATAGCCATCCAAAAACAATAAAATTGCTTGCCACTAGCCTCTCTCAAGGATTTGGTCAATGAATGGCAAGGGAAAGTGGTCTTTTAGAGTTACCTCATTTAGTCTTCTGTAGTCGATGCAAACTCTATAACCAGTGACTTGTCGTAAGGCAATCTCTTCCCCCTTTTCATTCTTTTCAATAGTTATCCCTCCTTTCTTTGGCACCACCTGAGTGGGGCTTACCCATTCACTATCGGCTATTGGGTAGATGATACCCATGTCAAGCAATTTGATGATTTCCTTCTTAACGATTTCCTGCATGTGAGGGTTTAGCCTTCTCTGAGGCTGTCGCACCTTCTTCGATCCTCAACGATCCACGATCTTATGCATACTGAGATATCGGGCTTATCCCTTAATATCTCCCACTTGCCAACCAAAGCGAGGATATTATCTTGCAAACACTTTGATAAGCTTTTCTTCCTCCTTCGGTTCTAACTTAGATGAAATGATCAAAGGAGCTTATCACCGTCCCCTCGAGAAAAATGTATTTCAAGTGTTGAGGCAAGGGTTTCAACACTAAATCGACGGTGGCTTCTGGCCGACGGACTTTTCTAGGCTATATCAGATCCTAACCGGCGGTGTACCGGGTCAAATCGTAGTGCTAGTATGATGAGTCGGTGTCGAATCCTCAGGAACTTGGTAATTTCTTTTACGTGTGGTTAAACACCAAAGAGTCATTATTACCTCGATCTAAATCGCAATTTTATCACACTGATCATCACTACTATTCTAGTTAACACAAAATAAATACGTAATTTAATGATTATTCTAATATAATATATATAGATATATAAATATATATAGATGTACATAAATTGCAAAATATATATATAGATATAAATATATAGGTACCAAGATATTATGAGATAATTTTTGAGAAGCGGCCAAAACTTATATAATTGGTTTATACGATCTTTTCGATTAATTGAAATGTGTTCGATCTCTCCTTTTATTTTAGGTCCAATTGAGTAAGTGAAACGGTGCACTCCTGAGGTAAACAATTCCTCCTCACACGAGTGTATGAAATTGTCATATGTCCATTGTCATCAGTCCAAGATCCACAACTGTTACGGTAAACTAATTAATCTGAACAGGTCCCGAGTACAAATCTATCTTTAGATAAAAAGGAGTCATTCCGTTCGTCAAACGGTCAATTTTATTTTAAAGGCTCCGGTTGTCAAAGCCGGACGATTTAACTTTCCGGTTTAAGTTTCAATTAAACTGATGATTTAACATTATTACGATCTCGAGTACAAATTATAATAAAATTCATTTCTCCCAAAACAAATTTACCCCCGGTTAGGAAATCGGATTCCGTTATCACGTTGTTCACACGGCCAATTTTACCCTCCGGTTTTTCTATCTTTTATTTCATATCCGACGATTACGGCGTCAATTCATAATTAGATTATGAATTCCTCGGATCTATTAAATATGTCAATACGAATACGATCAAAATAGAAAAAGATTCAATTAACTCAATTTTAGTCATTTTAACTTAACAACATTTCTTTAACGAAAAGATCGAAATAAAACCGATTACATAGTTTTGGCGAGATTATATTTAGCCTAAAAACATTATAACAACGAAAAATACAAAAACAAACATAAATACTTAAGAAAAGTTACCCGAATACGGCAGTTGATTGTAAATCGTATCTTCCGGACATTACAACTTCTTTAGCAAAACCGACTTCGAGATTTTCTCGAGCATTACAACGATACTAAAACTACATTATTACGGCGTAAGGCCTTATTTACTACTACTATTATTAAAAGAAAAGAAGAAGGAGATATATATATATATATGTATCTGTTATATATATATTTTGGTACCTCGAATGATCTCTCGATCTTCGCTTCTTTATATAGGAAAATTGGTAGAGGCCGGACGGTCCGGTATTAAGCCGGCTCGGTCCGGACTAATGATGATTCCCACTAACTTGATCATTCCAAAGCGTATGCGTAGGAGATATTTATTTTTATATATAATTATTAAACTTCTAAAATTCATATCTCGAGTTACGGACTTCCAAAAATTGCAAACGAAATGCCAAAATTAAGATTTGAGAAACTCTACAACTTTCATGAAGGACTCTTCTCCAGATAACGCTTTTTTGATGACCTCGTGTTCCTCCGAAGCTTTTACGGGATTTTTTCTTAATCCAAGTCGATTAGCCACTTGATCTTTGTTTAAGTTGTAGACCTCAATCTTCATAATTTAAATTGCATTTGAACACTTTCGGAAAAATCTACAACTTTCGTTAAGAACACTTTTCGAAAATATCATTTTGATGAGCCATTCGTTTGTCGAAGATATTTTCTATTATTACTTATCCAGGATTGGTTTGAATTTCTTTCACAAAATTTATTCAATTGACCATTTAAACTTGTGGCACTTTCTAAATCATTCAGGAGATATGATTAAACTTCAAAATGTCGATTCTCGGGGTCTTGGTTTATAAATCCGCAATAAAACATCACAAATACCCACGTAAATCGACATTTATTACTCCGATTTACTAAAATCGGTACAAAATTACAACTTTTTTATTATTATTATTACTAAATACTCTAAATTATAAAGACTAACACTTTATACCATAATTTCATATATTTTATATAGAATTCGTTGATAAAACATAATAATATAACGTATTTTTAATCATATAAAAATAATACATCAAATTACTCCCCACTTAGCTTTTGATCGTCCCCGAGCAAAAATAAGCGATAATAAAAGATAGTATAATTTTTTGATTATAATATACTTTGTCAATATTATAAATATATTATCTTTCTTAATTTAAAATCTTAAGAAGACAGAAAGAGTATATAACTGAAATAACTTAAACATTAAATATTATTTAGATAAAATTATATATGTAATACTTAAGAAGTATAAATAAAATATCAGAATTATTTTTAATCGCAACTATTATGAAATTTCGGAATCGGAAATTTGATAAAGTAATTGACAAAAATGGCTTATAGAGTTTAAGTCCAAGATGTTGGTTAATCGGAAAAAGGAAATCAAAAAGAGAAAGAAGCGAGTGAATGACGTCATCACATCTTCATATTTTTGAAAAAAACATATTCTTAGCATCTTTTTTCAGATTTTTTTTTTTTTTTTTTTTTTTTTTTTTTTTTAGAAATTAAGAACTAAAAGCGTGAGTGTGTGTAGAAAATCAAACTTACAGGCATTGCTTCATCAAGATTGATCGGAGTACTACTCTTTCGATCGAAAATTACAAGTCGGTTTCCTTAAACTTGTAATAATTCACGAGATCTTATGATTCAACTTTTCCTCTTTCATTTTATCTTGTGCCTTCATTCCCAAAGAATAGGACATTTTCATTGATAATACCCTAAATTTGGACTACTATCATCAGGCAATCGGGAGCTTAATTACCCTCATAGTGATATAGGACATTTTCGTGATAATACCCTACTCACTCCAATCATTGGTAGCTACATCCGATTTGTTCTTTTTATTTTTAAGTTGTTAATCACGAGATAAGGAAGATCACGATATTTGATTAATTTCGTGTAAATATGGTGCTTCGTTCTTAATTTTTTATAGAATATTAATATATCCGAACTTATTACCAAAATCGGCTATGTTGCAAGTGTCATGAGGTAAGATCGAATATACTACTACTTATCTAATTTTTCCAATCTCAGCATATACCAAAATTTAGCTTTTATGTCACCATCTCTTTTTATAAGTACGTACAAACTTGCGGTATTTCAAGGAAATGTAGACCAAAATAGCTAAAGCTCGGTTATTTAATCACAATTGACAATTTCGAGTGAGGTCTTGATCACTCTAATCAAGGCTGAGGTAGGTTATTTGGCTATAGTTATATTTTTGTGGTGCCAAAAATCAATAAACTTAATCCAATTCCAAATTCATAATTCGTATTGAAAATGATTCTAAAAATTTTACTTATAAATATCAATCATACTTATATAATTTTATAAAAACAATATCTAATATTAATTACTCCATTATATAAACTTAAAATCTTATTAAAATCTAAATTAGACATATAATATAATTATATTTATTTATTTATTTATTTATTTTTTTTTTTTTTCGAAAATTTTAATGAATTTTCTAACCTAACTCTACTCCCCACTTACGAAGTGGCATCGTCCCGATGTTCAATAAGTAGTAAAGAAGTAGGTTCGAAAATAAAATTAAAATTATCTATCAACGTTATTTTTCCGATTTTATTTTAGCGTATACTAATTATATCATTAAATAAAAACAAACAACTTAAAAAAACTAAGACATATATATTAAACAAGATACATTATTACAAACTTAACTAAAGAACTTCAAACTTAACTTAATTTAACTTATTAAAACTTAAATATTACTAACAAACCACTAACAACTCTCAGATGGTAGGCGAACAACCCGGTGTATCAACCGGTAGCAATCCAAACCGACTATCTCTAGGCGGAAAAATTTCATCCGTCTCAAAGCTCTTCTACTCCATTCGAAGAATACACAAACGTGATATCAACCAAGAATTAGGCATAGGTTTCCCCTACTACCTCGGCTATTGCAAAGTCGACAACGTCCTTTGAATCAATATACCCCAATCAACAAATACACCGAATGCCAAAGCAAAAAGTAGAAGCATTTCATTCTCGTTAAACTTCCAAAATCCCAGGTGGGATAAACTCGAGAATTTATAAAATGCTTCCACGCGCTTTAGATGTGGAAGTAAAGCTCGTGTTGACATGTCGTGATTTGTATCAAAAAGCGAACAGACATTGGAAAGACTCGTGTACTTTATTCAAATGATTAGAGAGGATTTTGTAGTCCCCATTGCATTTCAAAATGTGGCATAAAGCGGTGGAATTTCAAAAATTTGGTTGATAATAGATGAAGAGAAGGGAACAGCCACTCCTCTTACCAGAACAATCTGTGTAGACTCTATCGCGAACGTTGAAAGTAGGGCCGAATAAAATTCCCTTACAACCGTAATATTAACTCGCCCTCGTGGTGTACTTACAAATTTTTTCCAACCGAAACTCCTAATGAGAGTTTTACCCCACTGATCAATTTTATCAAAATTCAAACCTTTCTCCAATAGGATTGGAGAATTAGCAAAACGAGGGTGTAAATTTATACTCTCATTAGAAGCTTGCGCTTCCGGATGATCCGGTGTATTAGGCTCGTAAGAATTTACAGATGGTGAGGAGTGGTTCGACATTTTTAAAACTTGATAAAAAAATAAAATTACAGTTGGAAGTAGATAGGCAGTGAAAGAAATGGTATCCTTTCCTCATTCCCTGGCCTCCTTTATATAGATAGAAAGTAATACATACGTGGATGAACGAGACAGACTCAAAAAATGAGTCATGCTGTTTCCCTTCACGGATCGGGCCGAGTATAGGCCGGACCGGTCCGGCCTCATCCTGCTTTTACTGAGGGACAGAGGTGAAAGTCAATTTGAACTTTGGTTATTTTTACTTCACGTGCCTATTACTAACTCTTTCCTCGAAGATACATTGTAAAAGTTAATTTAACTTGATACGAACGGATAAAACGACACATTATATTTTTGTAAAATGACGTAGTAATTATACGAAAATTATTTTTGGGTTTTTTTTTTTTTTTTTATAAAAAAACTAAACCGATTTAAAATGCAAACCAAATTTTTATAAAATCGATTGTAATAACAAACTAAACGAAAATTGAAAACAAACCAATAGTTAAATGACAAAAGTCGAATGCAATAAAATGTGTAGTAAACATGTTTAATCAATCATTAAAATTCAATCTTCATCATAATCTTCCTCCGGATCAACTTGAAAACTCGAACTCGGAAACGACTGAGAAGCTGATGGATGAGCTGAAGTCGTGGTCCTGACTGAACTATCAAGACCCATCGAACTCATGCCCGACGTGACATGTGCAAACTCAGTGAATCCTCCCCAACTCGACATCATTTGGTCTCACGAACACTGTCGAAAATACACCTGCCCCACTAGATTGGCTTCCAAAAGGATATGACGATGGATGAAAGCTCGACTGTGGTGGAATAGGTGTTTCCCACTGTGGTAAGGTATATGGATCAGACTGACAAGGTGGATAGGCAGGATCATCAAAAGTAGGATTACGAAGCAACTGCTCGTTCCTT
Source organism: Gentiana macrophylla (assembly GCA_026214975.1). Taxonomy (NCBI): domain Eukaryota; kingdom Viridiplantae; phylum Streptophyta; class Magnoliopsida; order Gentianales; family Gentianaceae; genus Gentiana; species Gentiana macrophylla. The sequence goes on from CM047816.1 coordinate 95,891,546, forward strand.
CTTAAACCTCTACGAATATCATCACACCACTGCCTAGTACTCTCAGCGAATAAAGCCACATTGGCTTGACCACGCGCAACATCTGTCACTAAAGATTGAAACATGTCATATGTGATAGTGTTGGAGAAAAGAGTTTGTTGAGGCTGACTAGAAAAAGATGGAAAAGAAGAAGATGTAAAACCGGTGGAAATTTGGTGAGTTTGACGTCTTCTAAGCAAAGAGCTAATACTACCATCCGGAAGACTAGTCAAACTAGGTCCAATCGATTTCCATCACCAGAGATAACTTGTCATTAGGCGGAATGGTACTCCCAACCTACGACATAAATCGAGAGATAAAACAAGGGAAGTAAAGATGACTCCACAGTGCAGCGATGACAATACTCTCAAAAATCCTCTTAAACATGACCTTTCCAACATCCACTCTAACATCATTTACCATAGCCCAAGCGATACATACATCTTCCTTTCCAAAAGCAAAGTATGTTTACTAGAAGGATAGAGATTATGGCTAATAAATCGTTTAATTGCCCTTAAACTTCTAAAAAAGCAGTTCCGTAATTAAACCGATTTTCAACCCACACCATGGTCGGGTCAAAAGCGATCTGGGCTCTCAGGCGATCTGCTCAAAAAAGCGAGGATCATCTAAATTATAGACTACCCTGTAATCCTCCTCATCGGGAAAAACCTCAACTCCTAAAATTGCATTAATGACGGCAGGTTAAAAGGAATATTTTCGGCTCGTAAAGTACAGATTTCCGACCGAGTAAGTTTGTTCTTCCGACATAGTAGATAAAACCGAATAAAACTCAACCTACTATAGTCGTGTTAATTTCCCTTCCCTTCCGTCGCTAAATCTAACCACCGACGCTTTCTAAAGATATTCTTGACTTCATCACCTAAGTCATCCAAGTCTAATCCTTTTCAAACGTAACATCACACTTACTATAAATTTTTGTATACGCTTTCTTAGCCTCGGGTGATGCGGTTCTTTCAAAACTTACTGACTTCCTCCTCGGGTGATAAAATTCATCGTGCTCTGACGACAGGAGTTGAAATTGGAATTTTGATTTTCTCTTTTTAGACTCTAGCACTCGACTCACCATTCTACGATATTGGTAATGCCAATCAACAACAAAAAAACAACAAAAAACAAAAAAAAATAATAATGTCACAACACACTCAAAAATCAAAAGCAGTTGAAATTAATCTAAAAATTATGAAAAATACGAAATTAACAACTAAATAAACTAGATTATACCTTATAGTGAAAACGTTGAAAAGTAGGCCGGAAAAGTGCTAAAGTCGCGGAATGAATGGAGCTTGTTTTTTTGACCCTTTTGATTTTTCCACTTTGTTTTGAAGAGAGGAGATAGAATGATGAAGATATCAAGTAGTGGTGTAGTGTGAGATGAATTTTTGTGGAAGGAATTGAAAAAAAAAAATTGAGTGGTGGGGTTTGGTGTGTGGTAAGGTGCTGTAAAGAAAATTAGGGAAGAAGAAGAAGAAAAAGAAAAGGCCCCCGTCTTTTTTATGTTTTTAGACCCGGACTGGTCCGTATTATAAGGCGGATCGGTCCGTGAACAAATTTTTCTATTTTTCGAATTTTTTTATGATTTTTGAATAAAACTTATACAAATTCTAATAAAACTTAATTAAAGTCTTAAAAATAAGTTTATAAAATTTTCTTAAAATAAAATTTGAAGGAACTTTTATAATTTTATAACAATTTCTAAAAATTTAATAAAATCCTTATAACACTTTAATAAAAAGCTTATAAAAATTTAATAAATTTATATCAACTCTTATAAAACATCTAAAAAAACTTTTATAAAACTTTTATAAAACTCCTCAAATTTTATAAAGATCCAATTTTATAAAATTCTCAGAAGTTATGCGAAAATTTTATAAAATAAAATAAAATAAAAGACTCGAAACTTAAGGGGTTCCTGATTCTTCGATTTCTAAATCTTCCAAAGTTCTGATATAACGCTCGATCAAACCTAACTCCTAAAACCGAGGCATTTGAATTATCTCTCGGAATTCCATCGGGATTTTCGGATAACCACCTAATCGTTCCTTCCTAACAATATTCAAACACTCATCCTGGGATTTGGTTGTGTTTTTCCCACATTCGTCCAACATGTTCACTTTTTCATGGACTCTGATCTCATTAGAAACTTTGCCCTTCTTTTATCGCACTTCTTGATGTTCCATTACATACTTCTCTTAATCTGATCTCTCTCAACAATTTCTTGTTTTGTTCAAAACTAAAGCTTCTATAGAAAACGCGACATCTTTATCAAGGCCTAATTTCAAAAGTAAAATAAAAACTCCTATTCTATCTAAAAAAGACATCCAGTTCTTTTACGTCTATCCGGTAAAAGACGAAAAAAGTTTAAACATAATTAAAATTACAGAAAAGTAGAGTAAAGATAGATAGCACCTGGTATTTGGTGATTCCGTTTCTCGCTTTCGATTTTCATTTTTCCTCTCGCTTTTCGGTTTGTCGGGGATCAATCGGTAGCATTATTTCTTCTTTTCGGTGTGATTCCTTCTCTCCTCCACAAATAACTTTACTCTGTGTCCATTGGCTATAAAAGTTGTATTTCCATCAGTTAGTCCAATGACTCAGCTTTTGTAAACCCGTGTTACTTTAAATGGACTGCCCATCTTGATTTAAGCTTACCGGAAACAACTTTAAACGTGAATTGTACAAAAGCACTCGATCACCTACATGGAACTCACGCTAAAGATTCTCTTATCATGGAAAGACTTTCATGCGTTCCTTGTAGATTCGAGCGTTTTCATAAGAATCGAGACGAAATTCTTCTAGTTCTCATCAATTGAAGCAATCTATGATCACCGATGACCTTAGGATCGAAATTTAGAAATCTAATAGCCTGAAGGCTCGGTGTTCTAACTCAACCGGGAGATGACATGACTTACCAAAGACTAGCTATAGGGAGAACAACCAATTGGTGTTTTAAAAAGTCGCTGCACGCCCATAACGCATCATCTAATTTAATTGCCCAGTTTTTACGATTTGAATCAACTGTTTTTTCCACGATTCTTTTGATTTCTCTATTTGACACCTCTACCTGACCACTGGTTTGCGGATGATAGGGCGTTCCTAGTTTATGTGTTACACCATATTTCTCGATTAACTTTGTAAATGGTCTATTACAAAAGTGTGAACCTCTATCGCTAATGATCGCCCTCGGAATGCCATATCTAGTGAATATGTTCTTTTTAAGGAATCGTATGACAACCTTGGTATCATTAGTGGGAAGAGCTTCAGCTTCTACCCATTTTGAAACATAATCTACCATTACTAGAATAAATCTTTTTCCAAACGATATAGGAAAAGGTCCCATGAAATCTATACCCCAAACATCAAATAACTCACATTCTAAAATAGGTTGCATAGGCATTTCATGTTTTTAGATACATTTCCCATTTTTGACAAGATTCACAAGATTTAACATATTTATAAGCATCTTTATATAATGTAGGCCAATAAAAACCACATTGTAAAACTTTAAAAGCGTTTTCCATCCTCCATGATGTCCTCCTCGCCTCACGATCATGACAAAATGATAAAATACTTAAAATTTCATTATCAGGCACACATTTTCTGATTATCCCATCCGAACATTTACGGAAAAGGTCTGGTTCCTCCCAGTAATAAAATTTTAAGTCGTAAAAGAATTTCTTTTTCTGTTGCCAAGTCCAATGAGATGGAATATAATCACAGGTTAAGTAATTAATGATATCTCCAAACCAAGGTGAGATTTCCTTAGAGGGAATTCTATTTTTTAATAATTGCATGGTTGAAGGAGTATCTATTCTAAATAGTTGTTCATCAGGAAATGAATCTTTAATTTCATTCCCTATCTCTTCCTCAGTCTCCATTCTACTTAGATGATCTGCTACTACGTTTTCACTTCCTTTTTTATCTTTAATTTCAATATCAAATTCTTGTAGTAGGAGAATCCATCTAAGAAGACGTGGTTTCGCATCCTTCTTACTCAGTAAATACTTCAGAGCTGAATGGTCTGTGTAGACTATTACCTTAGAACCAACAATATACGATCTAAACTTATCTAAGGCAAAAATCACAGCCAAAAGTTCCTTTTCTGTAGTTGCATAATTAAGCTGAGCTGCGTTTAATGTGTGGGATGCATAGTAAATAGCTTTGAGAATTCTATTGTACCTTTGACCTAAAACAGCTCCTACAGCTAAATCACTAGCATCACACATAATTTCAAAGGTAAATTCGATCTGGTGCTACCAAAAGCGGTGCGAGAATCAACTTCGCTTTTGTGGTCTTAAATGCTTCCATACATTTACTATCAAAGTTAAAAGGTACTTCTTTTTCAAGCAAATGACTTAAAGGCTTTGCTATCTTTGAAAAATCTGCAATAAATCTCCTATAAAATCTGCATGTCCAAGAAATCCTCTTAGAGTCCTTAGATTAAGCGGTGGCGGTAATTTTTCAATCACCTCGACTTTAGCTTTATCAACTTCAATTCCTATTTCGAGAGATTCTATGACCTAAAACAATTCTTTTCGATACCATTAAATGACATTTTTCCAGTTTAGAACTAAATTGGTATCCTCACAACGTTGTAAAACTCTTTCTAAGTGCGACAAACACTTACCAAAAGAATCTCCATAAACACTAAAGTCGTCCATAAAAATTTCTAAGAATTTCTCAACCATATCGAAAATATAGACATCATACATCTTTGAAACGAGAAGCAGGAGCATTACATAAACCAAACGGCATTCTTTTATACATAAAAGTTCCATAAGGACATGTGAAAGTAGTCTTTTCCTATATCTCCTACTTGCAATGAAGATCTCGTAAATAACCTGAATAACCATCTAAGAAACAGTAATACTTATGACCACTTAAACGTTCCAACATTTGAACTATGAATGGAAGTGGATGATGATCTTTCTTAGTATGATCATTTAGTTTTCTAAAATCAATGCACATTCGATATCCTGTAATTTCCTTGTTGGAATCCATTCATTCTTATCATTCTCTTTTCTTTGTGAAACCTCCTTTCTTTGGTACAACTTGAGTTGGACTCACCCATTCACTATCTGATATAGGAAAGATTATCCCCATTTCTAATAGCTTAATGACCTCTTTCTTGACGATTAACTGTAAATTCGGGTTGAGGCGGCGTTGCGGTTGAATACAAGGTTTAGCATCCTCTTTTCGTAATTATCTTATGAACACAAATCTCGTGGCTAATACCTCGAATATCGGCAAATTGTCCATCCAAAAGCTTTCTTATGCTTTCTTAACATTCTTATTAATTGATCTTCTTCTTTGCTTTCGGTTAAAGTAGATGATATAATAATCGGTAATAGATTATCAGTTTCTAGAAAAGCATATTTCAGATTTAAAGGTAACGGTTTCAATTCCAGATTCTTTGGCGGATCTTCTATTGATGATTTAAGAACTGGTCCTTCTAGTTCTAACTCCAAATACTTATGCCATGGTGGCTTAAAAGTAAAGCTTCCTTTATCTAGAGAAAGGATTATCTCTTTCATTTCAATGTCTTCCTCATCTTCTTTATAGATAGACAGAGTTAAGCATTCTTCTAACCTGTCTTCAAAAGTTGGTAACTGATTATCATAGACAGAATGAATATCTTCTATAAAAGAACATGATTCTGGTGATGTATATGGATGGTTCATAGCTTTAAAAATATTGAAAGCAACTTCATCTTCATTGACTCTTAAAATTAATTCTCCTTTATGAACATCGATTAAAGTTCTTCCTGTAGCTAGAAATGGACGACCTAGAATAAGAAGAGGCTGAATATCCTTCTTCCATTTCCATAACTACAAAATCTCTTGGAAAATAGAATTTATCTACTTTAACAATACATCCTTAATTATTCCTTTAGGGTACTTAATCGATCTATCCGCCATTTTGCAGAGTCATTTCGATCTTAGTAAGCTTTCCTATGCCTAGCTTTTTATAATCCTCATAAGACATGAGATTTATACTAGCTCCAAGATCACATAAGACTTTCTTAAAAAGAAATCCTCCAATTTCACATGGAATCGTAAAACTTCCAGGATCTTTCAGTTTAGGTGGTAACTTATGCTGCAGAATTGCAGAACATTCTTCATTTAGGCATATATTCTCATATTCCTCTAATTTTTTCTTATTTGATAGTATCTCTTTGAAACTTTCCATAGGCGGGTATATTAATCGAGCTTCAATAATGAGGGATATTAACATGAAGATGATGAAAAGTATCAAGGAAACGAGCATACTTCTTATCGCTTTTGCCTTTTGATTTGATCTTTAGGAGGGTAGGGTAAAGATTCTAAATCTATAACCTTTGGCTCCTTAGTCAATTTCTCTTTTCCTTTTTCCTTAAACCTTTGAGTATTACTTAGTCGCCATGTTTCAGGTTCTTGAATTTTTAAATTGTTCCCTGAATCAATCTCGCCTTGATTTTTCGGTTCTTCCTGTTTCTCATTTATTCTAACATGTTCCTTGAATAAATTCCTTAAATCTTTATCCATAGGGTCTTTCAAAATCCTAGGATTTTTACCCAATTTTCACCTTCATTTTCGTGTTCCAAACTTATTCCTTTTCAAGAAATTATCTATAATTTCTTCTTCCTAAATCGATGAATTCATCTTTATCTTTAGTTTCATCATTCTTTCCATCTAAATCATTTTCTACTTCATTATTCCCAAAGTTTTCTACTCCATTGCTTCCACTAAGCTTCCTACTTCTCGTAACCACAACATTTACCTCTCTTGGTTTTCATCGGTGTTGCTTGGTAATCCTCCCTGGGGTCTATGTTGTTACGCGTTCACCTTCCCTACTCAAATGATCTTCCATATTCCTCAATGAGGCTTCTATTGTTCTCATTCGGTATCATGTCCACTCATAGATGTTTTTATTGTACTCATATCTTTAGTGATTTGTACCAATAGAAGTCATCATTGTTTCCATATTCTTAGCTTGAGTAGATACTACACCCATCATATTTTCCATTAGTTTTTCCCATTTTTCAACTCCTTCTGCGCAGTTGAGTTGAACTCGAGTTCTTGGTATACTTTGAGTGGTATGTTGAGGATAGGATCTTGGTAATGATTGTAAATTTCGATTAGATGTATTTTCTTGATAAACTTGGTTATTATTCTATATGGGATTTGGATATGGCGGTTGTCCTGGCTTACTAGGGTTTTCGGACCATCGATAAGTAGGATGATCTCTTCTAATAGCATTAAACGAGTTTGAGTATGCATTGTTCAAATTCTATCTTTCTTGAAGAAAACTCACCTCCTCTCTTGAATATCCTGTTGGTTCTTCACTCCCTAACGCCACATTATCATGACTTGAGTATTCATTTGGTGTACTATTTTCTGAATTTTGTTTCTTATTCTGTTGTAAACCATCAAATTTCCTACTCAAATTCTCCAAGTGTGCTAGAACTTCCGTATTAGACGTACATTCTCCTGCAAAAGCTACTTTTCTGGTGCTAGAACCGGTTTCCCACATTCTGTTATTTTTGGAAATCTTTTCTATAGCATCGTAAACTGTTTGAGCTTCACTCATCATTAACGAACCACCACATGCATGATCTACATCCGCACGTGAGTCTTTTCTCAATTTACGACAGAAGAGTTGAATTTGCATATCTAAGGAATAACCATGATCGGGACACGCTCTTAACAATTTTTAAACCTTTCCCACGCATTCCCAAGAGTTTCCTCAGATCCTTATCTAAAGTTAGCAACCTCGACTTTTAATTCCAAATTTAGTCAGAGTGAAATATTGTTTCGTAAATTCAGTTTGAATCTCCTCCCAACTAGTAAGTGAATGATGTGGAAGAGACATAAACCAATCTCGGGCTCGTCCTTTTAAAGAAAAAGGAAACATAGTCATTCTCGTTAATTCCTTATGAGCACCTTGACTTTTGGTTGTATACATGATTCTTCAAAAGATAGAGATGATGATGTGGATCTTCATCATCCTCTCCTAGGAATTGGGCTCTTGCGTCAATTAAACCAAAAAGATGAGACTTAATTTCGAAATTATTCGCTCCTTCATTAGGTAAAAGTATGGGATTATTAGTCTGGTTTCTTCTTATTGTTTGATCACATATAGGTCTCGGGTTTGGTGGATTATTACGATTATTCTGGTTCCGATTTTGATTATTTCTATTATTATTATTATTAGGGTTAATGGGGTTTTGTCCATGCCCAGAGCATGTTCAAACCTTCTTGTTCGGTGTTTCATCACCGATTTCAAACCATTCTCGTATTCTGTTTGAAGATGATTCTTGGTCGAGGATTTCCGACTAGTATGACGCGTTTACTCTCTACTCTTAGCGCCTTTCGTAAGTGTTTATGTCAGGCTTATAAGGAACGAGAGGGGCCTTACCACTTCTGGTCATCAACTAACGAAAATAGAAAATAACACGAAATTGATAGTAATAAAAATTGGTAATTTTCTTAAAAGGTAACAACCAACGAAAAATAAAATAGAAATGAGATAAGAAAAGTGTTGACTTATTCTCGAGAATTTTAAGCTAATACAAGTAGTAACCATAGACACATAAAAAGAAATTAGCGACGTTCCCCGGCAACGGCGCCAAAATGTGCTGACGGACCTTTTCTAGGCTATACAGATCCTAACCGGCAAGTGTACCGGGTCAAATCGTAGTGCTAGTATGATGAGTCGGTGTCGAATCCTCGAGGAACTTGGTAATTTCTTTTACGTGTGGTTAAACACCAAAGAGTCATTATTACCTCGATCTAAATCGCAATTTTATCACACAGATCACTACTATTCTAGTTAACACAAAATAAATACGTAATTTAATGATTATTCTAATATAATATATATAGATATATAAATATATATAGATGTACATAAATTGCAAAATATATATATAGATATAAATATATAGGTACCAAGATATTAATGAGATAATTTTTGAGAAGCGGCCAAAACTTATATAATTGGTTTATACGATCTTTCGATTAATTGAAATGTGTTCGATCTCTCCTTTTATTTTAGGTCCAATTGAGTAAGTGAAACGGTGCACTCCTGAGGTAAACAATTCCTCCTCACACGAGTGTATGAAATTGTCATATGTCCATTGTCATCAGTCCAAGATCCACAACTGTTACGGTAAACTAATTAATCTGAACAGGTCCCGAGTACAAATGTTGAGAGGATTTTGCATCATTTAAACAAAAGAAAATTTATAAACCCTAACTTAGATGCAAAACTAACTCCTAACCGGCCAAACACCGGGTAGTTGATAGTATAGCGAGATAAGTAAGGGGTCGATCCACAAGGAATTGGGACGTTGAATCTAATTTCATAATCTTTCCAATTGTTACTACTAGTTATTACTAAATCTAAACTAAAGCGGAAGATAAACTGGACAGAGGATTTTTAGTCCAAAGCCAGGAAGGATAAAAACGAACCAACATAAATAAAACTACAACTACGAAAAACAGTAAAACTAACGAACCCATGATAACGACTAAAGCAATATAACATAGAACAAACATGATCCACCATCCCGCAACCCTTAATTCTTCCCTAGATTATCTTATGATGATTTAATTCAAGTTGTGGTTCACCTCTCTTAAGTAATCTTCTATCTCTCGATTTTAAAGATTAACACATCATAAAACGAGGTGCAAGATCTCTCAATCTAACAACCTGAGATTCAACCTATCAACTTTCGTTATGTCAAGGTTAAAAATCTCATCTTTCCTATGGTGATCTAAGGTTTACACCGACTTTTCGTCATACGGTAAACATCAATAGCAATACAACTTTCGTTATCGATTGCATAACACATAATCAAAGGAAAGAAAACAACTTTAAAATTAAACTCACAAGATCATCCATGGACAAGAAATAAGCTGCTTGAAAAGTATTACATGATCGCTCCAAGTTCAAAGCTTGAGAGATCATCATGGTGATCGAACAAGATAAGGAAAACAAAAGAAGTAAAACCTAATCTAACCGGATCACCCAAGCACAAGGCTTGGGTGATCGGCCTCAAACCAAGCAGGAGAGCGGCCGCTCTGTGTTTTTGGTGTGTGGAAGAAAATCGATCTATATTAATGTCTCTCTGAATGAATTGGGAGCTGCTTTGTATTTATAGGCAGCGCAGATGCGACATTCGAACTCCGATTCTACCTGAACGCTGGTTGCGGGCTTCGAACGCATGATTCACGTGCTTGGAACGCCAGTTCCATGCTGTTCTGAGCTCCCAGTACTGCTTTGGACTCCTTTGAACGCCGCCAAAGATGGAACGCCATTTCCAATCCCTAACGCCGATTACGCGCTTCGAGCTTATCCGCTGATTCTTTGGCCTTATCTCTTAACAACCCATCCTTATCCTTTTGTAACAAACCTTATCTCTTGGATATTCTAGATGATTCATGACTTGCTCTCCTTGATCTTATCCCTTGCCACTTGTCAATTCCAAACTTCAACACTTGTGAGCTCCTAATTAATCAATGAATAACACCAAAATGTAATACAATTCCAAATTAACAATAAATCATCAATTAAGCACAAAATTCATTACATTTTGAAATTAACTCATTAAAAATATCATTTACTCAATATTTGAATATAAGGCTCGATTCCTATGAAAATAATACGAATATGGGGGAATTTTGATATAAAATAAATCGTTATAAATCATACAATTTGACCCTTAACAACTCCCCCATACTTAGCTTTTTGCTCGTCCCGAGCAAAACAAAACAAAAACATACTATCAGGATCCACATAACCTGACACTAGATGTAGTCGTGCTCACGACAAGCTAGTATTCAGCAAATCGAAGTCACTCGGTGATTGTGTGTGCAGAACCTACTAAACTTCCACCGATCCTCTCTTGATGTACTACATCAAGCACTAACAGTCATCCGGTTAAAATAACGGAAAGCTTCATTCTATCTACAGCACTTACCTTACAAAAACTAATTGCCAAGAACACAGTAACCAACTCACAATTAAATTCCTTTGCTTAGTGCCAAGAAAATACCTTTCAGGTCTCTACTGGTTTTAGATCAACTCGACTCAGAGTTCCAAAAACACAAACTTCTCGCGTCTCAAAAGTATAACACTTTCCCCTACTTTAGAGGCAATCACACCCCGAGATCACTCAAACCCATCTTGTCCAAGGTAAACCACACTCCCCAATTGGCAAAAGTATCCAAATGGACTCGAGGTGAAATTTATCATATATATATATAAGATATTATATTCTCGCCCAAACTCTTTGGAAACTCTTGATCAGGTATCTTTTCTAACACATTCAAGACTTTTAAGGTTCTCAAGAACACTAAGGTACTGAGATTCTAACTGTGAGTATAGTACGAATTCTTAACTTTCATCAATGCTAAATAAGTGTTATCTGTATCGAGAGTTGGCTATCCTTTAACTAACCGGAGACTATTTTATATTTGGTTCTTCATCTAATAGGTTCGTGAAGTGAAATTCAAGTGAGGGTCGATCTACTAAATCTATTCTTAGAACATGACACGACTACTGAAAACAACTAAAGGTGCCAGATTATAAAACTAGCATGCAAGTGAAATGACATTACTCGGGACAAAAACAAAAATTTTGAAAAATTTAGCATTTTTCATAGAAATATGACTAATATGGCAAAAGAATGTAGATACTAATCCCTTACTCCCCCATACTTAGATTGCAACTTGTCCTCAAGTTGTACAGAAATAAAAAGTTTAGGAACTTAGCTGATTGTATTTCCATGCTGGCAATTCTGGAAAGAACCCATGAAGAACCAAAATTGCTTGACTATCCTTGGAAATGTGGAGCATCACAGATCCAAGTAAGCTTGAATAAATCAGTAGACTTGTGGAGCATCACAGGAGTACTGACATCGACGTGAAAACGCACAACAGCTATCAAAAGTGTCCTGCATACTTGATCAGTGCAAAAAGAGTCTACGGGGAAAAAGAATTATACATTGAAAACACAAGGAAAATAAATCATAGAGATGTTTCAGATTAAGCTCAGATAAGGATGGAACATATACATGGACATTGCAAAATAGTAGGCTAGGTGCAACTACATTACAATGCAAACTACATGATATGTAATCCTAATAAAAGAAAACGCAAACAGGCTCAGGCTGAGCAGGTTGGGAAGACAACCCTACAGTGACTACGGCCCTTAAAGAAAAGAAAACAATGCAATTAGATGACATGCAACTAAATGAGATGCAGAAATAAAAGAAAATAAAAGGAAGAAAACTAGCCCCTTAATTTGCAACATGACATGTATAAAATAAACGTCTACCAAATAATGACAAAGTTACGATAAGCGGATGTCTTTGCCCATTACAATGCAAAGTGTGAGCGCGCGCTTTAAGACTCATCAAAAGTGATAGCATTATGGAAACCAACGATTAGCTATACTAAGCAGATATAACTCATATGGCCGGGCGTAGCATACGGAAAACCGGCGGTAGCTACCCATATGAGTTACAAAAAAACAACAAGGAAGCACATAAGTCTCAAAGCTTAAAAGATTCATCACGGTATGTAGCAGCACGGAAACCGACATTAGCTACTAACTAACAATAAGACCGATTATAGCTTACGAGAACCGATGATCACTATAACTTGCATAGATGAATCAAGTATAAGAGATAAGATCAATTATTTAACATGGATTCGTAGATGGAAAGATATACATGCAAGTTCAGGACATCTACGTAAAAATAAAAAGCCACAGAAGCTAGTATAAAAGTATCCATGTCAAACAAAGGCATTAAAAATCAAATCAGAAAAACTTTGGAACCTGGACTCAGGGTTGGACGCCCGTCCAACTATTTGAACGTGCGTTCCATCTTCAAGACGGGCGTTCAGCTGAAAATTTCACACCGAACGGGCGTTTGTAACTCAACAGGCGTTCCACTGCATATTATAAACTTGGACGGGCGTCGGATGCCTTGAACGCTCGTCCATTTCAAAAATGCACGAGATAGACAGGAAAAATAACAGCAACCCAAAACTAATCATAAACTCAACACACCTATAGCACAGACAACAGCCACATATAAATTTTTAGCACAGGGGTCAGATTAGAAATCACCTAAACACATAATTCACGTTGAACAAATTGAGTAAAAAAAACTTTTTGCACATTCTTAACCAAACGGTCATCGAAACACGGCAAAAATAAAAACTCTCAATCTATTCAACGCTACTTTTATTGAACACAGTAAATTGTAACAAAATCAAGAATTAACTCAAGTAGATTCAACAAAACACCGATTCCCCGGCAACGGCGCCACTTTTGTTGGGAGGATTTTGCATCATTTAAACAAAAGAAAATTTATAAACCCTAACTTAGATGCAAAACTAACTCCTAACCGGCCAAACACCGGGTAGTTGATAGTATAGCGAGATAAGTAAGGGGTCGATCCACAAGGAATTGGGACGTTGAATCTAATTTCATAATCTTTCCAATTGTTACTACTAGTTATTACTAAATCTAAACTAAAGCGGAAGATAAACTGGACAGAGGATTTTTAGTCCAAAGCCAGGAAGGATAAAAACGAACCAACATAAATAAAACTACAACTACGAAAAACAGTAAAACTAACGAACCCATGATAACGACTAAAGCAATATAACATAGAACAAACATGATCCACCATCCCGCAACCCTTAATTCTTCCCTAGATTATCTTATGATGATTTAATTCAAGTTGTGGTTCACCTCTCTTAAGTAATCTTCTATCTCTCGATTTTAAAGATTAACACATCATAAAACGAGGTGCAAGATCTCTCAATCTAACAACCTAGAGATTCAACCTATCAACTTTCGTTATGTCAAGGTTAAAAATCTCATCTTTCCTATGGTGATCTAAGGTTTACACCGACTTTCGTCATACGGTAAACATCAATAGCAATACAACTTTCGTTATCGATTGCATAACACATAATCAAAGGAAAGAAAACAACTTTAAAATTAAACTCACAAGATCATCCATGGACAAGAAATAAGTCTTTGAAAAGTATTACATGACTGCTCCAAGTTCAAAGCTTCGAGAGATCATCATGGTGATCGAACAAGATAAGGAAAACAAAAGAAGTAAAACCTAATCTAACCCGGATCACCCAAGCACAAGGCTTGGGTGATCGGCCTTGGAAGCCAAGAAGGAGCGGCTGCTCTGTGTTTTTGGTGTGTGGAAGAAAATCTGATCTATATTAATGTCTCCTGAATGAATTGGGAGCTGCTGTATTTATAGGCAAGCGATCTGAGACATTACGAACTCCGATTCTACAGGAACGCAGTTTCGGGCTTCGAACGCTTGATTACGTGCTTGGAACGCCGATTCCATCTTTCGTTTCGAGCTCCCGATCGCTTTGGACTCCTTTGAACGCCAGTTTTCAGCATGGAACGCCATTTCCAATCCCAGAACGCCAGTTCTGCCTGCTTCTGAGCTTATCCGCTGATTCTTTGGCCTTATCTCTTAACAACCCATCCTTATCCTTTTGTAACAAACCTTATCTCTTGGATATTCTAGATGATTCATGACTTGCTCTCCTTGATCTTATCCCTTGCCACTTGTCAATTCCAAACTTCAACACTTGTGAGCTCCTAATTAATCAATGAATAACACCAAAATGTAATACAATTCCAAATTAACAATAAATCATCAATTAAGCACAAAATTCATTACATTTTGAAATTAACTCATTAAAAATATCATTTACTCAATATTTGAATATAAGGCTCGATTCCTATGAAAATAATACGAATATGGGGGAATTTTGATATAAAATAAATCGTTATAAATCATACAATTTGACCCTTAACAACAAATCTATCTTTAGATAAAAAGGAGTCATTCCGTTCGTCAAACGGTCAATTTTATTTTAAAGGCTCCGGTTGTCAAAGCCGGACGATTTAACTTTCCGGTTTAAGTTTCAATTAAACTGATGATTTAACATTATTACGATCTCGAGTACAAATTATAATAAAATTCATTTCTCCCAAAACAAATTTACCCCCGGTTAGGAAATCGGATTCCGTTATCACGTTGTTCACACGGCCAATTTTACCCTCCGGTTTTTCTATCTTTTATTTCATATCCACGATTCAGGCGTCAATTCATAATTAGATTATGAATTCCTCAGATCTATTAAATATGTCAATACGAATATACATCAAAATAGAAAAAGATTCAATTAACTCAATTTTAGTCATTTTAACTTAACAACATTTCTTTAACGAAAAGATCGAAATAAAACCGATTACATAGTTTTGGCCAGTATTATATTTAGCCTAAAAACATTATAACAACGAAAAATACAAAAACAAACATAAATACTTAAGAAAAGTTACCCGAATACGGAGTTGATTGTAAATCGTATCTTCCGGACATTACAACTTCTTTAGCAAAACCGACTTCCGAGATTTTCTCGAGCATTACAACGATACTAAAACTACATTATTACGGCGTAAGGCCTTATTTACTACTACTATTATTAAAAGAAAAGAAGAAGGAGATATATATATATATAGACTGTTATATATATATTTTGGTACCCTCGAATGATCTCTGATGCTGCTCTTTATATAGGAAAATTGGTAGAGGCCGGACCGGTCCGGTATTAAGCCGGCTCGGTCCGGACTAATGATGATTCCCACTAACTTGATCATTCCAGCATGTGCGTAGGAGATATTTATTTTTATATATAATTATTAAACTTCTAAAATTCATATCTCGAGTTCTGGACTTCCAAAAATTGCAAACGAAATGCCAAAATTAAGATTTCGAGAAACTCTACAACTTTCATGAAGGACTCTTCTCCAGATAACGTTTTTTTGATGACCTCGTGTTCCTCCGAAGCTTTTACGGGATTTTTTCTTAATCCAAGTCGATTAGCCACTTGATCACTGTTTAAGTTGTAGACCTCCAATCTTCATAATTTAAATTGCATTTGAACACTTTCGGAAAAATCTACAACTTTCGTTAAGAACACTTTTTCTGAAAATATCATTTTGATGAGCCATTCGTTTGTCGAAGATATTTCTCTATTATTACTTATCCAGATTGGTTGGCTACTTGTCCACTTAAGCTATTCAATTGACCATTTAAACTTGTAGCACTTTCTAAATCATTCCAGAGATATGATTAAACTTCAAAATGTCGATTCTCGGGGTCTTGGTTTATAAATCTGCAATAAAACATCACAAATACCCACGTAAATCTGACACGACACTCCGATTTACTAAAATCGGTACAAAATTACAACTTTTTTTATTATTATTATTACTAAATACTCTAAATTATAAAGACTAACACTTTATACCATAATTTCATATATTTTATATAGAATTCGTTGATAAAACATAATAATATAACGTATTTTTAATCATATAAAAATAATACATCAGCTTCTCCACACTTAGTCTCAATTTATCTCCCTTAAGCTCTAGATCTCCAAGCTTATTATAAGGGCTATGAAGCATCATGGCCTCCCAGCAGACAGGGGCCTCATCTCCTTTTGCAAATCTGGGCATATCACCATGCCTCTCCCTCATCTTCTTTCCTACCACCTCGTGGTAATCAGAACTTTCCTTGTCAATCTCTTCTAAAAATTTTATCCACTCCTCATTAGTCCAAGTTGCAGATAGTTTATTGAATTCTTCCTCATCCCAACTACCCATGAACACTTGTTTATCATACTCATCGGTGAAATCGTCCTCAATAGCTAAACAAGTGTCCTTTGGACGGGTGCTTCT
Organism: Gentiana macrophylla; assembly: GCA_026214975.1. NCBI lineage: Eukaryota > Viridiplantae > Streptophyta > Magnoliopsida > Gentianales > Gentianaceae > Gentiana > Gentiana macrophylla. The sequence continues at coordinate 95,908,367 of CM047816.1, forward strand.
TGCATTGCCCACATTGAACTTTATGCTCTCATCCTCCAAATGTAGGGTTACTTCGCCACCGTAGGAATCTAGTAAGGCACGGGCGGGTTGCAAGAAAAGGTCTTCCAAGGATCAAGGGGTTTTCTCATCATTGGTCATATCCATGATTACCCAATCATTTGGGTATATGAAGTTTTTAACCTTGACCAACACATCTTCTACAATTCCCTTGCATATTTCACACTTCTATCGCAAGTTGAAGAGAAATAGGTTTAAGCGTAATAGATTGATCCAATCCAAGAGATTGGAAGATTGACGTAGACATCGATTGATTGATGCTCCCGAATCGCATAGAACATTGTGGAAATCCTGTTCCCGATAGTACATCAAATCGTAAATCTACCAGGTCGGGACACTTCACGGGAAGTTTAGTGCGGTGATTCTTTGAGACATTCTCCATTCAATACTATGTGCTCGAGCTCTTGGAGCTTCTTTTCGAACTCACTCGTCCTTTATAAACTTTGTATACTTTGGCATTCTATCAAAAGATCAACTAATGGAATGTTTGCCTCGGTATTCTTGAGCAAGTCGATAACCTTCTTATATTCTTTATCGATCGTTAATGACAAATTTTGTTCTTGTTAGGTGGGTAAGGGAGATCGACAAAGTCTTCCTCGATAAAGTGCTTCTTTGCCGTCTTATCATTGATTGCTTTGTCTTCCCTATCCTTCCACCTCACATGCTTCCGAGAACACAACTTAGATTCGACTTCTTCTCAAGATTCTTCTCTTCATCATCGAATTCTCAACTTTCACCTTTTCTTGAGAATTTTCTCTTTCACTTGGATCAATAGTAGTCCCAACATCCTTCTTCGAGGAGAACAAAGATCTTCCCCTCCTGCGTCTCTCGCTCACGGGAGGGGCTACTGCGTTTCCTGGTTGGCTTACCGCCAACCGCTTTCCCACTCCTCGGTTTATAGCATTCACTCATCTTGACCATAGTTCCATGGTGCGGCGAGATCGGTGCAAGAATTCTCGGTCATTTTGGACCGATTAACCCCTCGGGGTTCTTCTCGATAAAACTCGGCGGTGACCTTGAGGTCGAGGTCGACTTGCTTGTCGCCCGAAATTTGTCCCATTTGCACCTCCAAATTTCTCAATCAGATCTTGGTCGAGTACTTAAAGCATTTGCCAATTGAGTGTTGGCCGTGATTTGCTCGCTCAACTTTTGTTCTAAGATACGAAATGATTGATTTTGATTTTGCGGTGGATTGGTGTTCCATCTTTGGTCGATAGTTGGATTGAAAATTGCTTTGATTAGGCCTGGGGCCTGAAAATGATGGGGTTTCTTTGCCCGGAAGGTCACTCCATCGGAAACCAGGGTGGTTCGGTTATAATTGAACCCTTGAGTGTTTTGATTCGACCGAAGGTCGATAATTTTGAAAATTGAATGCATTCACCTCCTCTCGAATGCAACAATAGATGACATCGATGGAATGCGTGCTCAACGGTATCGCAATTTTGGCAAACGACATTGTTTTGAACAGCTTTGACTGTGAGATCGGGTCAAGCCGGCATTGATTACTACGATGGCCTTGGCCATGGCAATTGTCACACACAAGACTTTGAACATTCATTGCCGTCACTTGCTTCGTGAGTGCGGCCAATCGAGCTTTTAGAGACGTGGTCTCATCTACCTCATACTTCCTGCGATCGAGCTTTTACGATTGGGCCTTTTTGCATAGGTAGGGGCATAATTATACTTTGCAATATCTTCAAACAACATCCATCCTCATCGGTGTCTTTCTCGTAAATGCACCTCCAAAGTGAACTATTCACCATTCCCTTAGTCAATTCGGTCAAACCACTTTGTAGAAAGTGTTGATCAATCTTTGTTTGTCCAAACCCGTGGTGGGGCACTTTCTCAAGAGAGTCTTAAATCGTTTCCATGCATCGTCGAAATGATTCCTTCTCGGATTGCACAAAAGTGAATATCGATTCGAGAAGATGAGCCGTCTTTGCGGTGGAAAAAATCTTGGCTCAGAATTCTTTCTCCAACTCCTCCCACGAAGTAATGGATTCGATTGGTAAGGATTTATACCATTCTTTCGCTTCTCCTTCGGTGAGAAGGAAAAGTTTCATCTTAGGGCGCCTCGGTGACCCCTTTGATTAAAATAGTCCCATACGATTCTAGAAATGAGTGAATGTGATCGTGCGGGTCCTCGGTGGAAAATCCATGAAATGTGGAACCTCTCACCAGATTGATTAAAGAAGTTTTGAGTTCGAAATTATCGGCCGTGATTTCGGGAATCACGACCGCAGGATTAACTTTCACTGTAGATGGCATGGCAAAAGCGCCAATGTCCGTTGCTCGCCATTTCTTCAACCTGGGCTCTCTCTTGAGCTTCTCCTCGCCGTATCTTCAGGATCGTTTCCTTCCGTGGTTCCTCGTCCGTCGGTCCAATGAACCGAAACAAGCGTCTGTTTGGTCGGCGATGGTTCGCTCTATTTCGGATTATACAAAAGTGGTCCCCGTGAGTTCGAGTTTGCATAAACTACGTTTGGGCACCAACACCTAAATCACGAGGTTTCGGATTTTATCCTTATGCTTAGCAGAGTGGGATTCACGAGAATCCATCACCCAACCTCGTTGATTGAAAAGTGTTCCTTGTTTCTTTTCTCTCTTTCTCGTAATTACCGAATCCACTCGGTATTTATCGAGAATTTTTTAAATTTTTTTAAATTTTTTTAGAATTAAAAAAGCTATACTAAAAACAGCTCAAAAGCAGTCTAAACGGCGTAAAAAAAGAAACAAAATACTATAAAACTAATACGTAATGTAAAGCGAGCGAAAAGAAAATATTTTTTTTCTCTCTCGGTAATTACCGAAATTTTTTTTTTTATTTTTATTTTTTATTTTTAAGGCGAAACAGATAACTTAGTTGACAAAAAAACCGAAAGCGAAAATTTTCCGTGCCAAGTCCCCGGCAACGGCGCCAAAAACTTGTTCGCGGTTTTATGCAAAGCAAAAGATAACAAGTAATAAAATAAAACCGATGTCACCCCAAGTCGCGAAGGCTCGCAGCTATAGTGGTGAAACCGGATCGTATCCGCAGGACTTGTACGAAAAAGAGTCTTTGCCTTCGATTTCTTTTATAAAGTTGATGATTATGATCTCGGATTTTCAATTAACAAACTAAGGTAGCAAAGCGTGAAAAGAAATAAAACTACGATAATAAAAATTTATAATTTAAAACAACTAGAACGCACCGATGATCCACCACCCCACCGAAAATAACAAGAAAGACACATGTTCATTCGTAAGTTCTTGGATTATTATTCGCTAAAGAGGCATTTTCCCTTTCGGTTCATCGCCTTTTAATTAGTTCACCACTCTCGGTACAACTAAAGCATTTACGGATCAAAGATATGGATATAAATCCTAATCTGACAACATTCACCCTCAACTTACGTATGTTGGAAGAATATTATCATTCTCCTTCACGGTAATCTACGAATTCATCAACTATCGTATCTAAATTCGATTAGCATGCAACATAAGTATAGATCATACAAATTGCACATAAACAATTCAAACATGAAGGAAGAACAAGAAACTCACTAGAACAAATGAAAACGAAATCCTTGTTTATTCCGGTGATGGTGGCTTCACAAAGGTGGTTCTAGCTTAGAGACCTTAGCCAATCATCCTCGATTATGATTTAAGAATCGGGCCGTAGCTCAAAGATTACAACAAGATTACTATTCTAATTTATTCTCGTGATAACGCCTTCTCAGAGTATTTACATAAAAGGCGGGAAAAGTAAAAGCTTGGCCAAAAGTGACCAAGGAGGCGCCTTTATGGATGGAAATGAGGGAGTTCTTATAGGGAGAGTTGAGGGAGGTGTATAAGGAGAGGTTGTAGTTGAGGAGATATTTTTGGGAGAATATGCTAAGGAATATTCTCAAGGTTTGTTATAAGCATGTGGGAGGTGATAATGACTTTGCGTGTGAAGGTGAGGAGTCACTAAAATAGCATGTGGAGTTTGTTATGACTCATCATCATCATCATTAAGGAGCACATGGAGTAACATGCATCAAACTTGGCCAAAATATCTCCGGTTCGTCCGTAATTCCAACAGATTCGGTAAAAAATCATAACTTGAGTTGTAGACCTCCGATTGACGCGTGATTCAAAATGCGTTGGAAAGCTCATTTTAGTATCTACAACTTTCGTCAAGAACTCTTCCCTGAAAATGCCTCTAAGTCGGGTAAAATTTCCATCGAAAAACAGGTTACGGTAGAAAGACGTTGGAAAATATTGATCCGTTGATCTAAAAAACTCGTGGCATCTTCTTCTTTTCCTCAAAATCCATCTTTTAGGCCTCAAAATATAATGTTACGTGGCATATTTTGAAATACTTGATCACCAAGTTGGGCCGAATCGAATCGAGCTTTCTTTATTCGAATCGAGCTTTCTTCTTAATCTTCATCGATCTTCGTTTAAGCTCCTCATTTAACATGCAAGCGTACTACATTCATGATAACATCGTGCAAAATGTAACATCTCATATTCAAAGATTTTTATCAATGAAACCACATAATTAACACAAATTTGCACTTAACCACTTTTAAAACTCATTTGCTCAATAATTCGATTAAAACCTTGATTTCTATGCAAATTATACGAATAAGGAGGAAATTGTTATAAAATATAACATTAGAAATCGTATAAAATCACCCTAAACAGCCCACGATTATCACATTTCTGGCATGTTTCGGGTGAGTTTAGACCCTATTTTGAGTATTAAATGAGGTTTTATTGCACGCGCGAGTGATCATCGGTTTTCCGTAAACTCGACCTTATTTTAGCATTTTATACTCGTTTTCCCGAGCACCCGTAGTTTGCGGGTTATGCGTTGCTTGTTGTTTTCATATGGATGCAGGACTAGGGTGTCTCGAGAGCCCGAAGGCGAGAAGTATGATGATAAGTGTGATCAAGGTGCAAGAATGAGCCAAGGAAGGAGAAAGAATAAGAAAAGGAAGAGAAATAGTTGTTGCTCTCACCATATGTTTACTTCATCAGCATTTTGACCGATTATGGAGGCATTTTCTGGTCATGGTGTCTTCATGAAAGTTGTAGATAATTCAAAGATCTTTCTACTGGTTTTTGAATCACCCCAATCAGAGGTCGGATGAAGAAGTTATGAAGTGTTTATCGCAGAGTCGTATCGAAATGGAGCAATCTGGAGGCAAAACCAGAGAGTTGTCCGTACGGATGACACATTTTGTCCGTCACGGACGGCTGGAAAATGATGAACTATCCGCACGGATGGCCTTTTATCCGCACGGACAAGTGCCCTGGACTATAAAAACACCTCAAACATCGCAGCAGCAGCAGCAGGTTCAGTTTCCACCAGTCCGGTCCTTTGAGCTGCATTTTGACCCATCGAGGAAGCATTTTCTGGTCAAGTCGTCTTCATGGAAGTCGTAGGGAATTGAACGAGCTTTCCGACGCACCCTGAATCATTCAATTCGGAGCTACACACAGGAGATTTTAATGATTTATCAAGACAGGTCAAACGAGCCGAGTTGGTCGGCCCACCGGCTCAAACTCGCGATTTTTGCACTATATAAGGGGCTCTCTAGTTGAGAGAGCCAAATACCCTCATTTATTTCGGCATGGACTGAGCTCGAGGCGGCTTAGGTGCTCAACCCGGCCCGCTCCGGCGGTTATTATGCAGTTGACATCTAAATAGTCGGATCGAGGCTTGGGCCCGTGCTTTTAGTTTAGATCTTTAGTTTTGTTATGATAGTCGAACGCGGTATTCGATCGTTTGCTTGTGGATTTCGCGTCGCGGTCACGATTGGGATTAAAGACTCGGATCTTTTGTCGATTTGGGACATGGGCTTTGGATCTAATGTATATCGATGTCGATCTTGTGAGTTTCCTTTGTCGATTTGCTTTTCTCGATTTTGCTTTGATTGTTTTGATCTTTTGTCGATTGGATTGCTTGTTGTTGTTGGTTCATGCTTTAAATCCCTTTTCGTGCCGTAGTTTAGTATGGGCTTCGATCGTTTATCCCGTTGGTGTGCTCTTTGTTCATCGATTTTAACACAGTTTCAGTATTCGACCCAATTTCCTCGTGGGATCGACCCGTGCTCTTTGCCATTCTACTACGATCGACCGGTGTTTGGCCGGTTATAGAGTGGTTTCACGGTATATGAGTTTCGTGGATTATAAATATTGTTTGGTTTTTGGATCGTGAAAAATCCTCTCATCAGTGTCTTTCAAAGTGTTATTCACACACTTGTGAAAAACTTGTAATTCTGTGCTTAATAAAATATCTCATTTTCTGTCCGTGGAGTAGTCGGCACAACGCCGGAAACTACGTTAAATCACCGCGTTCTCTTTGTTTCTGTGTTTTATAAATTTCCGCCTTATTTTTCTATTAAATTGCATATGTTTTATCTTTCTTCAAGTGCAAGTTTCTCGTCTGTGTTTTAACAGTAATAAAAAATGGGTAGTACTATTGCCAGAATAATTGTATTAATGTTAGAACGTATTTGCTCAGTTGCTCTGGCATTATCATAACTGTTCAGACAATATCTTAAACGGAGTATTGTGCTATTACAAAAGGAATTTGCTCTGATACTATTATAATTGCTTTTGACAATACCATTAGCCATAAATAATACTATCATTAAGGTAAATGATTATCTGTTATTGGGTATGATATAAGTAAGTCGTCTCAATCATAGCCATGAGTGGCTAATGGGTGGATTTGGTGGTCCAAACCTAAGACACACTATAAAGCCTTTTCTTCTTAATCTTTTGGAATATGGATTCTTTCCAAAGCCTTCTTTTTATTTTCTCTTTTTTGGGTGATGTTTTCCTCACAAAGGTTGTAATATAGTGAGTTACCTATCACATTTTTTACTCTTAATTATCGGGGTTTTAGAATACTTGCATAAGATATTCTTAATGTATTTTTTATTTCACAGTTTTAAATATTATATTTACGAGTTTGTGGCATCTTTATCAAAGATGAAATACCTCAAATTCTCTATTTTGTAGATATGAATGGATCGTGGATAAAGGAAATTTTTGAGTATCTATATTTTACTGTAAAAAATCGAGTATTTGATGCGGTGTTTTTCGTCTTAAATCTGAATGTTGAAATATCTAAAATACACTATTAGAAGAATTTACAAAATCTACAGCAAATACTCTTACATGAAAGGTCATGTATCACATTTCCGTTGATCGTTCTTCCTATAATTTTACCTTGAACTTTGTCATAATTTAACCAAATTTAACTCTGCGATTTTCTAAAGCTTCAAACTTTCTTTACTAGGTTCAATATCATCTCTCTCAATATGAAGTATCATACAATCATTGATACACGTTTGTTAGACATGAATTAAATAACTTCATCCATTACTGCATGTGAAATGCGAAAGAATGTAATCAAATAAATTCTATAATATATGACACATCGAGTGATGTATTGCAGAGTATTGTGGTTAAGTTGAGTGAAGTGGAGTAAGATAGGTGGGGTATGGTATGATATGGTGGAAGGGTTAAGATTAGGTAGGGTAGCCCTACGGCCACCACCTATCTTACCATAGCTCATCCCACAACTCCACAATACCCTACCCGTCCAACGCTGCTTTACCCACACTTCCATACTTACAACCCACCCCGCCGCACCTTATCTCTTTACCCACCGTACGCTACCCTACGTAACCATCTCAACCTACTCAATTTCACCCTACCCCACCTACCTTATCATCATACCCTACCTTACCAACCTTACGCAACCTAACCTACGCCATCCCATCTTACCCCACCTTACCTCACCACCCTACCATCCAATATCTCACTCTACCCTACCTCACTACACCACACCATACCTCTCCACCCAACCTACCCTACCTTACTCTACTACCTTAAACTACCCATCCGCTCTCTTACCTAACCATGCCCAGCCGTACCATACCCACCACCCCACTGTATCGTACCATACCATAGATGCCTCATTCAGGCATCCACCCTCCCTACCCAAACCTTACCCTACAACCTACCCTATGCTACTCTTTCTCAACACCCATTTTACCATTACCTAACATGGCCCACCTAAACTAGCTACCCCACTCACCCCACCAATCTACCCGGCCAGGACTTTATCATACCCGACCATACCCTACCTTACCCCACCTATTTTACCCTACCCACCCACCCACCCTACATTACCCTACCCCCACCCAACTCACCACCCACCCTACCCCACATTACCTTAATCCACCCTTCCGTGTTTTGTCGATTTTCCTTTTCATTTTCGGATATAAAGAAATTGATCATTTTTCATTTCATTTGAATGTACTTTTGTTGCATTATATTCTCTTATCATACAAAAACATTGGAATTGAGTGAAAAATCATTCAATTCAATTATACTCTTGTGTAAGAAAGAAGTCCTAAGAAGCTCATTCATCTTGATTGTAAGTTTATTCTTGACAATATTTATACTTTTAAATACTATTCTATTAGTTGTCCTAGAATTATGAATATAGATAAGTAGATAAGTAGATAACTTATCCTATAAAGCATAAGGAAAAAGTAAATGTTGACTTTTTTTTTTTTGGGAGCTAATATTCCACACAAGTCTGAAATGGATTCAAATTTTGTTGAATTGTGTAACAACTTCATAATTTTTTTTTTCAAGAAAACAACTTCATAATTTTGTAATATTTTATATGAATGTTGGTTAACTTGGACTAGACTTCAATTTTATTTGGGTATTACGTGAAATAGCCTGATGGTGATGTCTACTATTTGAAGGGGAATACTGATGACTTTTTAAGTATTTTCAGATGTCATTTAAGCTCTTAATAGTTTTGTTTATTATATTGTATTACAATATTATATATATATATATCTAAAAACTAAGAAGTACAACCAACTCCACACGTAGCCGCAATGCAAATTAACGCTAGAGTTAGACAATGACATATGGCATGACGTGGATTCAAGGCATTATGAATTGTGTTGCCTTATATATATACTAGTATCGTTACACCGTGCATGTCACGCGGTGACGTCTCGCTCCAGAGCAGAGTATCATCATCGTGTTGGTGTGTTTTTATGTGCTATGTAGTGTGATGACGCGCATAGTAAGAAAAGAAAAACCGTGATGTGATAACAATAAAAATAAACGCACAAACGTTGCTATAAGCCCAAAGATATAACAAAAGCAAAAAGGGTATTTAAAATAAAAAAAAGGCAAAACTGTATGGGCCAATCACGTAGTGACACGTGGCAGCACCAAAGGCAACAAGGAAAGCACCTATAAACCGAAGATGTGAAATACTAACAAAGTACTCCTTATATAATGCAACGATCGAAAAAAAAGAATACGTTAGAATCTGAAAGGGAAAGAAGCATAAATATATCCTTGTATAATGTAACGAACGAAATAAAAAATAACATGTCACGAAATCGATATTTATAATAAAAGTCTACAATGAAATAAAATCAAAATACGAAACGATATAATGTAATAAAATAAGATAAGAAATCGAATAAAAATACCCGAAAGCGTCGCAAAGATCGAAGGAGGTGACAAGAAAAGAAAAGACAATATATATATATAGATATATATATGTATGTATAGGTGAAAAGTTAACGGAAAGGGAGAAGTGAGAGAAAAAATTTAAAAAAATCCAAAAGCGTCGCTATAAGTCGAAATATGCACTACCAGGAAAGAGGGGGGGGGGGGAAAGAAAAAAATAATGTAATACAATAAGATAAGAAATCGGATAAAAATACCCGAAAGCGTCGCAAAGATCGAAGGAGGTGAGAAGAAAAGAAAAGACAATATATATATAGATACATATATATGTATGTATAGGTGAAAAGTTAGCGGAAAGGGAGAAGTGAGAGAGAAAATAAAAAGAAATCCTAAAGCGTCGCCATAAGTCGAAATATGCACTACCAGGGAGAAAAAAAAAAGAAGAAGGCCGGGCCAATAAGATGTCGACACGTGGCAGCACCACAAGGAACAAGGGGCGCCCTTGTTCCTTTATTTTATATATATATATATATATATATATATATATATATATATTATTTTACTATAATAAATATAGATCACTTCAAGTGTTTTGAACGTTATAAAGAGGACACGCGGCGTTATTTGACATATAATGAATCTAGTAATTATTTGAATTCATTATTCTTGTTTGCCCTAAAATGAATATTTCAAGATATCAAGTTCATTATGTATCAACATTATATCTTTAATGCTAGTAATATTTCTCCACTATTTTTAATACATGAGATATTACATTCTGACCCTCTTAAGAAACTAGCGTCCTCGACATGATCCTATCAGAGGATTTTAGAGGTGGTCTTTACCGCCTCTCACGATGTAACACTTAGTTTCATCTGGTAGTCGCTTCTGATATCATCTCGAGGATTCCATATGTTTCCCCCCACCATCTCCAGGATGTGACGACTGGTTCCGTGCGGTAGTCCTATCAAAGGATTCTAAAGGCGACTTCTCCGCCTCTCACGGGGTGACACATAGTTTAATTTGGTAGTCATCTCCGATACAACCTGTAAGGAACTTGTGTCCTCGCCATGAACTTATTAGAGGATAAGTGGCTATCACCGTCCTCACGGTGTGACACTTAGTTTCATCTAGTTGTCGGCTGTAATATCACTTGTAGCACCTCAAAACTCAAGCCTAGCGGCGATATTTGAGCTATAATGAATCCGGTACCTAATTAGGTTCATCGTCTTCGCTTGACCTAAAATGGTTAACCTAAGTTACCAAGTTATTATGTCATAATAATCCGTCTTCCATCTTTTTCAATTATCTAATCTTATAGACCGCTTGTAGTAGACATTGTAAATGTTTGCAATTTTAAAATTTAGACATTATTACAATATTTTTATTTGTAAATTACTTATTATGTATATTTTACTCTATGTATTAAATACATATTTTCTATTTATAATGTTGTATAGATTTCGATATATGTTCTGATGCAGTTCACCTTAAGTACAAATTTTATAAAATAAAGAAATGATGTTGAGAGTATCGCGTACTAATGCCGGTTAATTTCCTTCCCATAACCCTCCACCCACCCACAACGAATCAAACAACTTTCCTACGTCTCTCCTCTTGGCTACTTTTGTAAAGTCCTACATCCGTAAAGTAATAGCTTGTTCACCCTTATATAAGTGAGACATAAATATCTTGTCAGCTCGAGTTAGCCTTTTTTTAGACCAATCAAGGATGACGGTCTAAGCAATTGACCGGATCATTTACGACTCATTTAGCGCTACCAGGCCAAGGTTTATTCAGAACCGACTATCAGACGGACCTAAGTGTCACACCCTAAGAGACGGTGTGGGCCACCTCTAGATTCATCTGGCAAGGACGAGACTGAGACAAGTCCACCTGGACAAGTCCTGATGATGACATCAGTCCCTTATAAAGGGGGAGAATGTAAAGTATCACATATGTAAAGTAATAGCCTGCTCACTCATATATAGGTGTGTCAACTTGGGTTAGCGTTTTTAGACCAAGCGAGGACAACGGTCTAAGCAGTTGACAAAATCATTTATTACTCATTTAGCGCTGAAAGGCTTGGGGTCTGGAGGCGTTACAGCTCTCCCCCGGCTCGAGTCTCACGAGACTTGGATAAGTTAGAATCATCAATAAAGATTTGAAGGTGAAGAAACATCTACAAGGTAACCTTAACGTATAAGTATCCACGGAGTACTTGAAAAAAAAAAATCAGAATATACCCAACCTGATTTCAACGTTCCTCTAATTTTGTTGCATTATTAAGCACAAAGCTCCAAGGCTTAAAAGTCGGATGTGAAGGCCATGTGTCAAAATACCATCAAAAGCAATTTGTAGGCAATTATTGTTTTATGGAAACTTGGAAAAATATGCTTTAAAAGAATAATAATTCTGAAAATATACTCGAAAAATTAACATTGAAAAATTATATCTCCGTCAGCGCATAAGCGAATGCGGCGAATGTATGGCGAAGGGCGTAGTTTTGATGTTAACTTTTAAAACATAATTTCAGATATGTTATTTTTTTAAAGCATATTTTTTTTCAAATTTCATTATGAAACAGGTTAACTGATTTGATCATCCCATTTGTTTGGTCAAATCAATATTTTCAACGATTTACTATTTGGACGGTATATAATTAATCTTTTATAATAGTAATGAAACTATCATGCCAGCTATGAGACAAAAAGTCCAACACAAACACACACTAAAAAATAAAAAATAACAGAGTTGTATAATATCAAAACCTTAATATTAGATCACTTATTATTTTGTTATAATATCTATCTTAACCTTACCAAGATCTTTTGTTTCATATCTATTGTGGTGAAAAATGATTAGGGTACACTTTACTCTTTGTCGTTTAATATATAAAGTTTTTACCATTATTACATATTACTATACAATTTACCGCATGTGGTTCAACATATAGAGTCTTTATTATCTTATTATATATTAATATATGTTTTACTTCCTATGGTTTTCTGCATCTGTTGTACCCCATGTTCTTTAACATATATTATAATAAAGAATAGGAGTGTAACGACTTTATATGCTAAACCATAATGAGGTAAAACATATATTAATAATCCATAGGAGAATAAAGATTTTATATACTAAACCACAAGAGCATAAAACATATATCAATATCAATAGGGTAAAGAATTTATATGTTAAACCATATGGGGTTAAAGTATCGTTCCACAACATATAGGTTTCGTATACCTTTTGCAAGGCATTAACTTCCAACAGATTCCAAGATTTCGGATTTATCTATCCTCAATACCAGAGTGTGGGATGTGCAGCGGGTGTAGGAGCAGTTTAGGCCAAGGGAGTTTGATGCTATTTTGGCAACCACCGTAGCCCCAGGGGGACTATTATGTTCAATCAGGGTACTTTCTGGCCTTATCGCTCTATCAGCCTTGGTCTGTGGCAGGGCCAACTACCTCTGGGGGGAGAGTATGGTCTGAAAGAGTTGTTGGCGGCTTCCAATGCAGCCGCGTATCCAACACTTCTTCTAGAGATGCCTTCATGATTGTCTTGCTATTGGTTAGGGCCTGAGGAGGCATATGGGAGATTGTATCTGTCTAGCATGTGGGGAGACACTGTAAACTATGAGACATATGATCTTCGAGTGCGAGATGGTGAATAGAATCAGGCGGGCATCGCCATTTTCTAGGGTCTTAAGGTGACTGCGGTCCGCCTTCTTTGCGGATTTTTTTTATGAGTTTGTTAGAGAACCAGGGTGTTCAGCATACTGCAAGGTTCGTGTGGCTCATATGAGGGATTTGGAAGGCGCGATACTCTGCGGTGTTTGATGATCATGCAGTATATGTCTCTGCGGTATGTACGTATTCTTTAGCAGTGTCGGCTGAGTATATGGAGGCTATGGATATCTATTGGGCGCAGGCCTCGACCCCATATTTGGCGGATAAATGTCTGAAGCCGCTAGTGGGGGAGCGAAAAGGTAATGTGAAAGCATCAGTTACTGAGGCAGGAGCAGGTGTTGAAATCATCTTCCGTGACACTAATCGGGCAGTTCTTCACCTTTTCACGTATCATTTTGATCCAGGAGACCTGGTGGAGTACATGGGGCTTAAGGCTATTTACTTAGCTCTAGAGGAGGCGAGGTGTTTGGGGATCCAATGACTTGTGGTGGAGAGTGACTGCTTACGTGTGTTTCGCGTCACCGAAGGCCAATAAAAGATCTCACAGCTCAGGGTTGTTTACTTCAAGATTGTTTGACACTTTTATCTAGTTTTGTTTCTGTTTCTTTTGCTTTTGTACGGCGTGTGGGAAATGTCTCTGCACATGTATTAGCTAGACATGTTTTGTCAGTCTCTGCTCGGACATCTTGGGGCACCTCGCCCCTTGGTGACGTTTTGGCCTCTTGTTTGGCAGATGTCGATTAATATAAGGTCTTGTTTCCTGAAAAAAAAATATCATTCCCCTAATGATTAAAGAACATTCACTTTAAAAGTTAAAAAAACAATTGAAGATGAAAAATCTTCATATACATACGACCTATGTAGCACGGAAGTGGACACGGACACGGACACGGCGACACGGTTAATTCTAAAATTTAAGGGCACGACACACCGTCGACACGTTATCTACATAATATGGCGTATTATTTGTTAAATTATAATCAAGATGGAGATCGTGTATTTTAACGTTTCTATTGAAGAAAACTTAAATAAAGAATAAATAAAATTGACAAAATTGGGTTCAGGAGTGTCGGCACCGTGTCCGAGGTGTGTCGGATATTAAAATTTTAAATAATATTAATTTAATTAGCCGACACTTGTCGAAGACGTGTCGGTCGCGTGTCGTGTCAGAAATGTGTCGGACACGGCGTACGGTGTCCAGATTGAAGTGTCGGTGCTTAATAGCATACAACGTAATGAATTTTTTTTTCTTTCTATTATCTAAACAAATGATCAAATGAAATATAATGAAAACAAGCCAGATAGTAGGAGAAGCTCCAATCCCGTAGCCTGAGCAGCGCTGCCCAGATCGGTTTGGGTAGAAGAAGATTTTGAACCCCATGCACTGGGATAGATAAATATTAAATAAAATAGTGAATAGACTATAACTATAAAATTTAATTAAAAATATAGCTTGATTATATATTAAAATTACTGTAAGAATATGCGCGGTCATACCAAATATTAAATAATGACAAAGAAAATTAGATATTTGTCATATATATAGATAATGAATTTGATGTTTTGTCTCATACATAGGTAATGAATTTGATATTTCATAATCACCGGGCCAATCAATTTTATAAGACCTGAATATATTTGTTGAAAAATTGTTAGTACTTCTAAGTAATAAGAACTAATGAAATACAAACGACTACTCTATAAGTAATAGTAAAACATATCATGCAAGCCAAAACCCGTAAATTAATACAAACTTAGAAAAACAAAACCACCAAACAAAAAATATAAAATACCCATATTGTCATACAAATAAAAAACTAATTGTGTTTCATACTTATAATTGGAAAAATATAACGAATGCAAAGCATTACCTACTACAAAGGCAAAACATTACCTATTACAATTACTTATATTTATCCAATCATGTCAATTGGAAAGTAATGCCAAATTTTTTTTTTGTTTGAGAAAAACTATAGTAAAATGAGGTATGAAAAACCCCAGTACGATTTTAAAATTCTTCTTTTAACGTCATCATCGATTTTGAACTTTCTTAGGAAATGATATGTGTATCATATTGTACCACAAATATATCACAACACAAGATATTACTGCTGACTAAAGCATTTGACATATTAGTTTTTACGAGTCTCACTTCCTTATAGGAAAATGATATTTATCACACATTGTATCACAAATATCACATCACATGATATCAGTGCTGACTAAAGCATATGACATATTAGTTTATATGAGTCTCACCGTGATCAATGTTAATAAAAGTGTATTGTGAAAGATGCAGTGCACATCGGTGAGAGATATATCTAAGATGGTACCCAAAAGATTTGGACCGGCGAGAGGCTTGTTGAATTTCGGTACGAGTAGATGTGTTGCCAAAATCGACAGAGATGATTGGTCTTTTTAGCGCTTTTTAAGGTTAATTTGTAATAGGGAATAATATATATTTATTGTGTAATATACTTATTTATTATGTACACACGTGATATATATATTTACCTTTCATACTTAGCTAGCACACAATAAATATGGACGGAAAATATATATCATGTGTGTACATAATAAATGAGTATATTACACGGGGTAAAATTTTCGATATGTTTCATTCACATTAAATCATTGCATTATATTCCTTCCGTCCTACAATAACTGATGCAGTTGTCAAAGTATTTTGTTCCATTTTATGTGGGACAGTACAATTTCCAATGCAACATTATTGTGTTTTTACCCTTATTTATTACAGTAAGAGATATAAAAAAGAAGGTCACGTTAATTATATCCAAAGAAATTCTAGTTATTTTATTGTCAAAATTAATGCATTAACTCACGTTCTTAATATGCGTGAACTGCTTCGGATAAATTTGAACGGAGGGAGTATACACTTACTGTCTAAGTCTAATCACCCGAATCAGTCAGGCCTAATCACCATCAATACACAATGAATACATTCCTTTGAGTAATATGATACCGCAATAAAACAAATCAAGAATCATGCACACGTTATCAAAACTTTTTTTTGAGAACAATTTTCTTTCTTAAATTTCCCCTTAGGGAAAGAATATACTTTTTTTTTTTTGAGAATAATTTTCTTTCTTAAATCATGCACACGTTACCATTTACTATTGTTTTAGCAAACCTTGATTTTCGGAAAAAGAAAAAAAAATGTGATTGGAATGATTTTAGGAATGGTTCTTATTTTGTCACTAATTACACATGTTTCATATGCTAAAACAGTTACAAATTACCTAAAAAAAACTTAAGTTTCATATGTTCAAATTCTGAAAACAGTTAATTACCTATAAAAAAGGAAACGTTCATTTCATATGTTGTAAAACAAAAAGGATCGTTTAAAACAAAGGTTTTTTATTTAATTTTTATAATTGTTTTATTTTCTGTCATTTGAAAAAAACTGATATATTAATGGTATAACTTTTCCAATCCATCCTTTTTCAATGTTATATGTGTCTAAAATATTCTAGTTGTAATTTCCGACGGTAGTCTGGGTTTATAATATCTTTCGTTGTGCGGAGAAAAAATATGCATCTATAATATTAATCTCACAACTATTTGTGTAAAACATATAATATAGTTTAAATGTTATATCAAGACTAAGCATATTTGACTGATTTTCCCATTCTAAATTTCTCAACCTTATTTAATGAGTAATGATATTACCATGACCAACATAAATGCCACAATATAATATGCTTGCGTGATCGCTAATAATCCTACAAAAATATCCAAATGTGACATATATTATATGGTCGTGGTAATAGAATTATTTATTTTTAATAGACTTTTTTTTGATAAATTTTTTAATAGACTTTTATCTTATAAATGAAATACATGGTGATACTACTCCTATTACTATTGTGTCATAACGAGTTATATAAATGATCGACTTACATCATAATCAATATGTCCTACCATATAATCAATCGTGGTAATACGGAGAAGATGACTACTCCAGGAATACGCGACTATTGCGCCGCTATTAGTTGATGCGACTATACACCACGGTCATCTGTTTTTCTTTGTCGGTAAAATTGTCACACGGTAAAAAAAGTGCCCGGTGAGAAAGATGATGAGAAAACGTTATTATTTTCTTATTTTTCTAAAGGTCGTGGTAGACTTAAACATACACTGCGTTTGCGTGATATTTAAGTAGGATTTGGGTGAGTTTGGTCATTTACACGAATATCGAAAACTATGTTGTTAAAAATGAGTCACTTATACGTAGTAGGATATAAGTGAGTTTAGCGTCTATATTTTTTTTTATTTGCGTTAAAATCAGGATGTTTTTTTGGCGGCTACTGAAAACCCACGAAATTACGTAGTATGATACGCAAATCCTACTGAAATTCTACCGAAGCACAATTCCAAATTATAATTTACGGAGCATATTAAATAAATTTTACTCCCTCCGGTAGAAATAATGAAATAATAACTGAAACAGTTAAAAAAACACGTATATTAAGGATGTGAGTTAATACTTTAATTTGATTGCCAAAATTGCTAAAAAAAACCGTTAATGTATAATTAATGCAATGTTGTATTTATTCTGTCATTTCTTAATGAATAAGAATAGATATAAAAAAACATAATAAATATTATATTTCATTTATTTCAAAATAATTTTTTTTTTATCAACTGTCTCAATTATTTTAAGACGGAATGATATGTTTTTAAAGAATATTTTCTCAAATTTCCAATAAAAATAGTATTTATTTAGACCTATAAAAACAGCATTAAAGTGAGCGCAGCAAAAAGGACAGTGCCAGTCCATCATCAACATATTTTTTCCCCATTGGTTACATTAGCATCTTCCTTTGTCTTCTTCCTCCCTCACCCATTCATTTCTCTCTCTTTCTATCTCCATTTTTTTCTTCTTCATAATCTCTACTCTTTTTGCAGCTATTTTCACTTGATTTCTTGAATTTTTCTTCATGTTTAGTTGAATTCTTTCTTAATATAATGGAAGATCGCAATAATTCAGTTCGAGTAGTGAATCACGACACAGTTTTCGAGCTAGTGATACCATTGTTAACGGATTCACGTGATAGAGATGCGGTGTCGTTAGTCAGCAAGCGGTGGTATGAGATCGATTCGCTTACTAGGAAGCATGTGACGATTGCTCTGTGTTATGCAGCGACGCCTAGGTTGTTGACTAAGCGGTTCCCGCAACTTGAGTCGTTGAAGTTGAAAGGGAAACCACGTGCATCGATGTTTAATTTGATACCGGAGAATTGGGGAGGATATGCGTCGCCGTGGATTGAGGAGATTGCGAAAGTTTATACGAAGCTGAAATCGCTTCATTTTAGGAGGATGATTGTGACGGATGCAGATCTTAAGTTGTTAGCTTCGATTAGACTTGAGAGTAAAGGGAATATTCTTGAGGTTTTGAAGCTTGATAAGTGTTCTGGATTTTCTACTGATGGTCTTTTGCATATTACTCGTTCTTGTAGGTAATATAATTCACTTCAATTTTCTACTATTGACTATGTTTTCAATTGGGAAATCCTTTTGTTTGATTATGAATTTTTCAAAATTTCTGTTGAAGTTAGTTATGCATCTTTGTCCTGTATTATTATTATGGAAAATGGCAGTTAATTCTTCTTTGTCCAGAGAAACTATTATGGAAAAATACTGTTTCTAGGTCAATTTCTTTTTTCTTTCATTTCTCTTTCTTCTCTTTGTGTTCTTTGAATCAATCAATGGGGTTGAAAAGATTTGTAGTAATGAATTTGAATAATATAGGTTGATTTGCTCATGTATCCTGCTCTAAGATTATGTTTTTGGAGTTTTAGTATTTTTATGAAGATGGCTTGTTAGTAGAATAAACCTGGACAAGTTGAAATGTTATATGAAGTCAAATTGGAGCTAAGTTAGGATACTCTGCCAAATTTCTTGTGGTTCTTGCTGAGGGCTTAATTTGTTTGTGTGTATTTTGGAGAAAAGGTTTATGATGCTTTTGTCTTGCTGCTTTCATGGATTGAGTTTATAATGGTTTTGCTATCAATTCACTGATCAGAATTTCTTTTAAATGTGTTGCTAATTGTTTTTTCTGTCAACAACTGAGTTTTCTTTAGTTTTTTTTTAGGGAAAACTGTAAAGACTTTTATCTGCTTAAACCAGCAAGACTTTTACTTTAAGCCCGCGTTGCAATCGCCCCCCTGGTGGACATACATGTTTAGTACTTCCTTAGATGGTTTATTGTCAATCATTCATTGCTATCTTTTTTTCTTTTAAGCTATTACTATATCCATCTTATTACTTACCAGCATGATATGTTAATTTGATAATTGTTAAGATGCCTTCCTTTTCTTCGTCTTCCCTTGCTATGCTGTTGGGGAAATCAGAAAAGGTCTGAAATCAATAAATGATTTGAATTACACATTAAAAGTAATTATACTATAGCTATCTGAAACTCGTTTTGTTGTGATCCCTTGTCTTCCAGGATTTCGGGGAATAATAGAATGGCAAACTTTGAGAACTCTGTTTTTTTAATCCATGATGGATATGTCTTTACTTTGTTAGTATTTATCTTTGTTTTAGTTCACTTACTGGTATAAGCAAAACCAAACACCAAATGTATGACTTTAAATTCACACACCTATGGCCTTTTTTTGATTTATTTCTGCGGTGCATTTGATAATGGATTCTATTTAAGTGAATTAATTCGTACACAATTGCACTTGCTTTCTGTGGTTGGGGGTGGGGGGAGGGGGAGGGGAGGGGAGGGGAGGGGAGGGGGTAGACTGCATCTGTATAGACTGTTAATCAGGACCATTTTTATGGCTTCTTATGGTAACCAAACATTTTGAGCCCTTAACATATTTTATCTTCAAAATTTGCAGCAATTTGAGGACATTGTTTCTGGAAGAGAATGGAATAGTTGACAATGACGGCGAATGGCTACATGAACTTTCATTGAACAACAGTGTTCTCGAAAATCTAAACTTCTACATGACAGAACTCGGGAAAGTCACATTTAATGATCTTGAAGTAATTGCAAGCAAATGTCCTTTAGTTTCCGTGAAAATAAGTGATTGTGATCTTTTGGAACTTGTTGGTTTCTTTCGAGCTTCCACTGGTCTAGAAGAGTTTGCTGGTGGTTCCGTTATTACTCAACAAGAATTGCTCGGTGAAGATGGCGTCAATGAGCAACTAGAAAGATATGCTCCAGTGTTATTTCCTCCAAAATTACACCATTTAGGTGTAACGTACCTCGGAAATGCAGAAATGCCACTTCTTTACCCTGTAGCTGCTCGTCTCAAAAAACTCGATCTTTTATACGCTTTTCTTGATACCGAAGGGCACTGTGCCCTACTAGCCAAGTGTCCCAACTTGGAAATCCTTGAGGTGATGATTCATCGAGTATCGTATGTTTCTTTTTATATATGATAATACTGTCCCATTTTTGTCTGTATAACGTTTTTTTTGGCACAGGCAAGGAACGTTATCGGTGATAGAGGATTGGAAGTCGTTGCTCGGTGTTGCACGAAATTGAAGCGGCTTAGAATAGAGCGAGGCGACGACGATGAACAAGGAATGGAAGACGAAGAAGGTACCGTTTCACAAAGAGGACTAATCGCTTTAGCACAAGGATGCCCAAGACTCGAGTACGTGGCAATATACGTATCTGATATCACCAACGAGGCTCTAGAGTCCATAGGCACATATTCAAAGAACATGTGTGATTTTCGTTTGGTGTTACTCGAACGAGAAGAAAAGATCACCGACTTGCCACTAGACAACGGGGTCCTTGCCTTACTAACCGGTTGTCTCAAACTCAAGAGGTTTGCTTTATATCTAAGACAAGGCGGTCTAACCGACGTGGGACTCGGTTACATCGGACAGTTCAGCCAAAACATACGATGGATGCTTCTTGGGTTCGTAGGGGAATCAGATAACGGTCTAATAGCATTCTCTAGAGGCTGCCCTAGTCTACAGAAACTTGAATTAAGAGGCTGTTGTTTCAGTGAACGCGCAATTGCAATGGCGGTACGGAACTTAAATTCTCTTCGGTACTTATGGGTACAAGGCTACGTAGCATCCGGAGATGGACAAGATCTTTTAGCAATGGCACGTCCGTTTTGGAACATCGAGTTGATCCCTCCAAGAAGGGTTGTTTCTTATGGTCCAAATGGTGAAACTATACATGATGAACATCCAGCACATATACTTGCGTATTATTCGCTTGCTGGACACAGAACGGATTTCCCGGAAACCGTTGTACCTTTGATTCTGTCTTGGTCTGCTCAGAACTAAGTTTGTAGATAATATGAAGCTTTTTTTGTCTACATTTTTACGGCGTTTTTGTGCACACGTTGTATCGGTTTTCATGTAGTTGCGGGTTTTGTACTGTCATTCTTACGACTACATTTTAAGTCTTTTTTTTGGGTGTATTTTACATTTTAGTGTACCCTTTTCACTTGTAATGAGCCTTTTTTTTTTTTTTTTGTAGTCCTACAGAATTGAGGTAGGTCCTTTTTATTGCTATGTTTTTCTACTTCTAAGGTCTTTGATCTACTTTTTTCTGGCATTCATATTTACGAAGTGGTACATTTAGGGTGCTCTTCTTATTGGCACCGCAGCGTATCCACCGCGACACCACATTTCAAGATAAATTTGACTAATGAGATGTCGAAAAATGGACATTCGATTTCAGTAAAATTGAATGTTAGAATTTATATTCGACTTTTTAGATGTTGAATGTCGGTGTGGTGCATCGAATGTAGATACGTTTGTGCTGTCAATAACAATTGGCTACTTGGTTGTGTTTAAGTAGATTAAAAGCTTAGAATGAAGATGGACCAAGCCCAATACAAAAATGGGACAGAATCTGCATAACTTGGGCTGCTTTGATGCTTTTGCAAAAAGTTTTGAAGGTCAAAGCCCAACCCAAAACCTCATGCACCTCAAGGAGGTCCATGAAACACCTTAAACGTGCCAAGCACCTCCTCAAATTTCATCATTAAACACTTTTCTTTCATCCAATCAAATTAGATGTTGATTGTCACATTCGACATCTGAAAATCCGAGCCTCGTGTGTAAGGTTCGAATTCTAAAGGTTAAACCAAACAATACTTCATTGCATGGATTCAAACAAAGAATAAATGTCATTATTGATTACTTGATTACTTTTGAGAACTTTACAATGAGAATACTACTTTATATAGAAAAGAAAGAAGCTGAATAACTAACTAAGAAAGGGGTTAAGAAGCCTATAAGCCTAATAATGCAGCGATATCTCAGTCAAAGGAACCAAGGTCTCATCAGAAGTCCAAACATGTGCTACGGCGCTATCACTTGATTAGAGAGATAGTAGATAGAGGAGATGTAAAGATAGAGAAAGTCCACACGGATGATAACATAGCTGATCCGTTATACAAGGCGTTGTCTCAAGCAAAGCATGAGAAAC
Organism: Gentiana macrophylla; assembly: GCA_026214975.1. NCBI lineage: Eukaryota > Viridiplantae > Streptophyta > Magnoliopsida > Gentianales > Gentianaceae > Gentiana > Gentiana macrophylla. The sequence goes on from CM047816.1 coordinate 95,931,050, forward strand.
ATGTTCACTTGCATGGGCTTAGGCATATGGGTGATTGGCTTTAGGCCAAGTGGGAGATTGTTGTAAAGGTGTCCTAAACCCAATCGGGTTGGACCGGATCCGACCGGGTCGGGTCATTTACAGTCTATTTAGTTCATGTAATAACTTTATTATGATTAATAAAAGCACTTATGTTATTATATATTGTTTATCTTCATATTGTTTGTTGTATATTTATAGTAACGTCCCTAGTAGCAAACTGTGATAGAGAAACAATGATAGTGATTATAGTTGATGAGATCTCTAATCACTATAACAAGTTTGGTACCTAAATGTCTCTAGTCTTATGTACAGTCAAATGGGACATTGATAGTATAACCGGACTAGCACGTATTGGATGTCTTCTATCTTAAAGAAGGTAGGGATAGATCTCGTCTATCGAAGTGTAGAGACGCTTGGACTGTACGTGGAAGTGTATTAGAGAATGCGTACGTTTGACTGACCCACTTACATTAAGTGTCACACTATGTGCCGGTTGTGTAATTATCCTCTTGACCGGAGTCTTCATGGCATCACGGTGTGTAATTATCCTCTTGACACTATTGAGATTTCCCCTAGCCATGGGGTGATCATGCGGTAGTGATTGGGTATGATATTGAAACATGCGGAGTATACATGATTGGTCGTCCGGGAATCGCATATCCTATGATTGGGGTCGAATATCCGAAATGACATTCTTATAAGAAATGTTTAGTTCTCGAGAATCTTTGCAAAGTGGGAGTAAGTGTGTTATTCCAAGAGAGCATGATATCCAGATTATAAGATACGATCGTTAATGTATTGACACTCGAGATACGATCGTATGGATATTATTACAGCGATAGGATTGTAAGTTACACGGTAACTGCTTCACATGAAAGGTAGTAGTCATTGCTTTTGACTCTTTCGATGATTGGGGGTCACGGTGTGTTGCTAGACGATATCCCGTGATCGTTAGGTATGAAGGGCATTTTAGTAAATTGCACTTTGTGTCTACGGCCAACATATTCAGAAGCCTATCGGGTCACACACATATGAACATCGAGTCGGATTAAAATGCGGTTATAGTTGATAACCAAATAAAGAAAGTTTATCTCTGGACTATAAAGGTTATAGTGGTAAATTAATATTGTGGTATTTATTTATTATGAATAAATAAAATACAAGATATTAATTATATATAAATTATATTAATTAAAGAATATTCCGGAAGTCAATTAATTGGCATTTGGGGCGCCACCTCCTAGGGTATAAGATACATTTGGATTGTGTACTTTAATTAATAGGATTACCATAATATTAATATAAGATATTAATTGATTATTGGAAAATAGATTTATGGTAATAAGATAATTATATTCAATATAAGATATTGGCAAAAAATAATTATAATAAAAGAGATTAATCAATCTAATTGATTTTCCTTATTTTATTAGGAAAATGTTTTCTTCTCCTACACACATATGGGGCGCCACTCTAGCTATAAATAAGATGTGGGTGTCAAACTCTTTTGTACATCACAATTGCAAGAGTTGTGTAAAATAGAGAGCATCCTATAGTGGGTTAGAGATAGGGGAAAAATGCCGGTCTAGTAACCGGAGTTTTCCAATAGCAATCCAAGGAGGATTCCGGCGAGGAGTTCGTGTGGATTAGCGATAGAGGCCGGACACGTGGGCGACTTTATGATGTGACTACTCTCCGTTGGCGGTCAAAGCGCCGATCTTATAGACCATCGAGGTATAACCGTCAAACTACTTAATGTGTTTATTGCATTAAACGAAGAACGATTTAGTAAAAGGAAATCAAATTTTAAATTCCGCTGCGTTAAACTAGTGATTTCCTAACAAATGTATCATTTTTGTTCCTCAAATACCCCTAACAAGAGAGGAGGTTTCAAGGGTTTATCAATAGAGATGAAGTATTATCGGTATTTTAGCATTTAACTTCGTCGGCTTATTCTAAAGAGACGAGTGTACCCTTGTGCGCCATAAACTTGTTTTTGTAACAACAAAAAGAATGTTAATTTGTTTCTATCCACAAGTTTGCTGATAAGATCATTGTTCTTAAGAATTCTTTAAAATAAAGAGCTAATGTTCCGAAAGTTAGATGTGCTAACTAAGTTTTATAGGCCGTTAGTATGCAGTATAGGTTGCAAGCAGTTTTTAACGTTACTGTGTAGCATATGTCTGTTTGTTTTTCATTGTGATATGTCTAAGAGCGTTGGTTTGGTCAATATATAAAAATAAAAGGTCTAGTACACATATAAAATATGTAATCTAAAAAAAATTTCACTGTAATATTTTCTTTAATATGGACCAAGATAGAGCCGCCCCTGTATACAATTAACGAAAACGATCGTTAACGAAATCGATCACCCACGTCTTTAACTCAAAAACAAAATTGTCATTACAGCATCTGCTTTTGTACCACCGAATTAAATTAATAGGGACAAGTTCATTTTGTTTGTACCAATGCATAGTAGGTGTACCATTTTGGATCAGTAGTGATATATTCATTACATTTTCAATTATAACATCTTACACAACACAGTCAACACCACATATTTTATTGGGACCCATCACAAAAAATAATTCATCAGTTTAATCCATGGCTACCAGTACACATATCATTATTCATTTTGGATGGATGTTTCTTATTACTATTATACTATTAGTATTTATTTTCTTGGTGTGCTATGATGTTGATTTAACTAGTAGAAGAACAGTAGGAGACCAATATGAAAACACCATTGAAACTTAGCCACGTGTACCCCTCTATGATTTATATAAAATACAAATACATAATTGCTGAGTCACAAAGCACTTAAGTTAAATTCCAAAGCATCTGATTGCTTGAAATAGCCAAAGGCCCCTCTAATATAATTGTACAAATTTAAATAATGTGTCCAAATTGGCCTACTTGTTTTAGCTCAATCAACATCAACTTTTGTCAAAAACCTAAATGTTGCATCCACTTGATATAAATAAAGCATCTTATTTTACTTTACTTGTGTGTACTGGTCAAAAATAAAATTAAAATAAAAGATGAATCTAGATGGGAAGGACTTCACTTTTATTTGGATAACTAGTAAAATAGGGGAGGTTCTTGTGTGATGTGTTTATACGGTGTAGAGATATATATACCACACAGTTTCATTCTGTTCTTAAACTGTGTGGTTCTGATCGTTTCACCCGTTATTTTACCTTAAAATCCTTCTCCATACAAGTATTTCCTTTAAAATAAGGCTGCCGTGCCTAACACGGCTGCGGCCCATGGTGAAGTTACAAATGATGGTTACAAACAATGTATACAACGCAAATTGAACATGTTCATACAAATAAAAGTAAATAGATCAATCAAAAATCAGTGCGTCCCTTAAAAAAAATTGCGTACACCATAGGTGTAAATACTAATATTACATTGCAACAAAATAAATTTTATTGACCCGTATTGAACTATAATATATAAAATTAATTTTAATAATTATGAAGTATGATAAATTTTCGATCCGTATCGTTAAATTCCTGAAACCGTCCGTCCCTTCCGATATAAAACCCATATGAGCAGTCATTTACATGGTGAAACATGTCATGTTCAACGCGTTTTGAGTTAATTCTTAATAATTATAAAGTTTCCTTCAATATATATATATATATATATAATATAATATATAAAGAAATGTAATGCATGGATGTCCCTAGATTCCAAGAAAGACTAAAGCATTTTCAGGTTCATAAAAATTATGATGCATTTCACCATGAAAAATGAAAAATAATTATGTCAATTGAATGAAAATAATCCTTAAAACCATAAAATAAAAGATATACTAAAATGCTGAAGCGACTGCTCTAAGAGCATATTGCAAAACCTAGAAAGAATTGAGCCATACAGCTGTACAAGACTAAATGGAGCAAGAATCCTCAATTGTTTTGCTACATCACGGCACTGCTGTGATAAGAGGACATGGGATAAAAAGGTAAATTCATCATCTGATGAAGTAAAAAAAAAAGAAAACTTGAAATTGAGTTTTTACACACAGCAGCTAAGGTACAACAGACGATCCCAACTCGACCAAACATACACAATCTTATTTGGAAATTTAGAGACTCCATATTGAGGAGTGTGTCACATTCCTTTTAAACATAAACTCATCTTATCTCCTATTTGATTAAAGAATTTGAAAAATTACATGGCACGTGTCATGATCCGATTAGTGTAAATTGTCCTAACAATACGCGTTTTAGCCCGAGCATACCAGTGCCATTTACTATAGTAAGGGCATTCTTATCAGAGACCCCAAATTTTATCCCTAAAACAATATAAAATAATAAATATTCCTATTTTACAATATCTCAATTCAAAAACCTCACAACAGCATCCCTATCATTATCCTTATAACATTTCAAATAATATTAAATAATACATATTCCACCTCACAACCCTATTTATACACATTAAATATTTATTATTTCACTCCAGCAGCATCCATATCCCTATCCCTATAATTCTTAATAATTAAATATGTTTAGGCGTGAATAGTGATCCCCACAAGAGGATGACTGCTCATATCCCTAAAAATAAATAGAGATATAGATTCTCACTTTGTGAAGTTTCTATTTACAGGATAAACTCTATTTTTTATCTTTATTTTAGGGATATGACACCATATAGGATTTCTGCTATGAATGCCCTAAGTCTTATATCAATTAATAAGTCATATATCATAATCAACGGGTTAAAAAAAATTGTTTTACTATTTATTATTACATTACACAACCATTATATGATATCATTTTCTTTAAAGTTTACATTGCCTATTTTAACTATTTGGATAGTGATATCTTGTGCTTTCACAAAGTAACACACTATTGATAATGATCATCTACACAACTACCCCGGACCCATGATTTTACATTTTTACCTAAAGAACTGGAAGCTTAATGCAATCAACAAACAACACCCCCCCCACCCACCCACGCACACACACCTCACGGCCTCACCCTCACCCCCACCCCCACCCAAAAAATAAAAAAAAATAAAAAAGATTTGAGCATTATAAACTTCATTATTAGGATATTTAATATCCAAACTAAGTTGACACAAATATCTAAGATTGGGGCACATTGACTATGATCTATATATTCTATACACAGATTTTTCTTAGGAAGTTCAATTATTTGCACTGCAAATGAATCAACAAGAAGGCAACACACACAAGTTAGATTCGACTTTCAGGTGAGGCTGAAATGAAATTCGACCTCTGTAAAGTCGAATGTTCAAAACTTACATTCAACTTTCCGGTTTCCAGATAGTGGTATCCCGAGAATAGATCCGTGCCAGTAACAATTGCATTTCCTTGTGTGTTTGGTGCATATAAATAAACTCATTAATAAGAATACAAAGTTTGCAATTTTTGATGTATTTGACATGATAATCATAGCCATTTCATGCATACATCATCATCCATGAACATACTTAGCTGAAGAAAAACTGAACTTAGAATTAGCAGCAGCACATAGATTAGCTGCACAATTATGACTGTTATTATTATTATTATTATTATTATTATTATCATTATGTTTCATAATATCAAATAACGACCCTGTTGATCGGTTACTACAATGAGTCGAATCAAACCCCATCAAGAGCCCGTCATTCGTGTTAGAGCCGGTGTTGGTGGGCTTCTTCTCCTTCTGATCATCTGATGGCAGTTTTTGGAGGAGATTAACAGTAGTAATGTCATGAATACTCGGTCGTTTCTTGTCTTTGCCACCAGAAATTTGTCTGAGGAAATACTTCTGTGCATGGCTTGCTACTTGTGTCGGAGTTTTCGAAATTACATAGTTTCTTGAAATGTTTCTCCAATCACCTTTACCATGAGCTTGAAGTCCCATTAGAAATCTCCTGTTTGTATCCAAAAAGTGAAAGGTTTAGATATTTGAACATTTCAGATTGAAGAAGAAAAAAACACCGCAACATATATTGTATTCTTTTTACTGAGAAATACAGATTCTGTAAAATTTCTTTTGCATCTACTTCATTCATCTATATTCTGTAAAATAAAAAATACGATTCATTTCATCTTGGATAGAGATTCTATACACTAAAAAGTACATTATTCGAAACTGTAAGAATATCTGATACAAGTGCTCATAGAATTTTGGTTATAAAACACAAAATGGTGTATGGAATCTTATCAGAGGAATTTTTTGTACATCATCACTTAACATTTTGGTACATGTTATGGTTTATACCAACTCACATTGAGAATTTTGTATATGTTAAAATTAAAATGTGTATCCACTAAAATAAAAAATTAAAATGTGTAACAAGTCATAAATTCAAAGGGTCATACAAAAGAAAATGTAGTAGAGAATAATTTGGATCAATGATCAATCTAACACATGCAAAAAGGGAAAAAGTGGAAAAGGCTTCCATAATTGAGCTTTTTTGGGACCTTGTGTTGAAACATTGATTGATTCAATAATTCAAATATGTTTTGCTATTGTCAGAACAGAATATCGCAACAAGTAACACAATAAGACGTAGCAAAATATAGCAAATGATAACAAAAAACATACGAAACAACACATGCATAGCAAATCATCGCATTGATTTTTGATACGTTTTTCAATGCTTTGAGATGATTTGCTACACTTGTTGTCGTGGTTTTTCATTGTGGGAGTATCGTTTCTCAATGCTTAAACATTCAAGATAGACCTTTAAGCAACGAATGATTTTATTCTACAATTGTTGTTACGAGGTTGTAACAAAATTACATCAAGTGACATATATTATACATGCTCCTTTTATAAATAACGTAATATGTTAATCGATAGAATCTTATTACAACCGTTACGAAAGAGATCGGAGTCGTTGATGCAATACCTAGTTTATGATACAAACATTATATCAAGTGTAATACATTCAGTCCAGACATTTTCACCTTCTTTTACAATACATATCTCTACTGTATTGTGTGAAATCGATACGGTGAAATACGTGAATATAATACACGTCACTATGGCTTACCTAAACGTTATGCATTCAAACCATACATTCTTACTACAGTAGAAATACGTGAATATAATGCATCGTATCGTATCATCGTATAATTTATATCGAGTTTCGTCGGGTAAATTTGGATTAAGAATATTTTATGGATCCGACTAAACTACACATATTTTTAGTGTAATATGATAAATTAAACAAGCTCCGTCCGTCGATTCGTATGATAAAAAAATTCTACATACCTATGTTCTTCCTCAGTCCATGGAATCCCTTTTTTTCTTTCTTGATCACAACTTCTTCCCCTCTTTCTACAACCATCAAACCTTTGATTCTCCATCATATCCAATGTAAATTCTGTTGGCTTCATCATTGAATACCCGGATGGATCCGGATCCGGATCCGGTACCAACCCTGCTTCTATACTACTAACATCAGCAACCAGTTCATTGTACTGATGAATCACATCAGACACCGATTTCCCGGGTATCATAGCAGCTACTCTGTACCATCTATCTGGTGTTTTCTCATCAACCATTGCTAATGCACTCTCAAATCTCTTGTTTTCTTCTTTTGTCCATCTTTTTGAACAGTTTTTATTACTCATTAACCAGTTTGAGTTTCCAAATATTGAAGCCGGGTTTAAAGTTTCCATGATTCGGGTATGGGCTAATAATTTCACGAAAAACATAAAAGTGGATGATTTAAGAACAAGCCCAGATTAGAGAAACAAAAACCCATGTCAATTTTAAGATCAAAATTGAATCTTGAGCCTTTGGGCAGAAACTGAAACTTAGAGATGGGAAAATGAAGCTTCAAGTTCAGAAAAGAAAAGAAAAGGAAATATGAAAGAACTCGAAAAACTAGACCAGAGTTTGGAACTGAATTTGATGGTGAATTTTGGAGTAATGATTGAGAAAGAAATGGAGGAGAGAAGGTATGAAAATGAAGATTTTGATTTGTGTGTCTCTCATAATATTAAGCGTAAAGCCATGCTACCAATTCCAGAAAATGTTAGTGTCACGACGAGTAATACAATAAACATATCAATAACGATCGATATAATAAGCATTTCAATATGTACAATAGATAGTGACAAATTATTGCGGAGTATCATAAAGCAATAGTCCCCGTGGATATATATGTCAGTCGTAAAACAGGGAGGTGTTGTAGTGACATATTTGAGGGGTGTAGGAGTTTGATCATTTGGATCGACTTCTCTCAATAATAATATATTTACGGTTATCCTTTAATAAACTGGATCACCCAGATATATATAACCCTCAATTTACCTCCTCCACGAATATCTGGAAGCAGGAAAGTGGGGACCATTGGGTTGAGGTTCAACCATTTTTTTTACAAAACATAGCAATATGTGAGATTTTATGATAGAACTGTTGTAGCAAAGTTGTGTGATATTGCTGAAAATATCATGGTGGCGGTAACAGTGTTTAAACGTGGATATCTGGCTATTTAGGGATGATTTCTCCGATGGGAGATGGTGGTTATTACGAAATTGTTGAAGATTCAGGCGTCGGACACGCTACTGATGAATGCCAGCACGATAGTCGACAAATTGGCAGAGTCTAGTCTGCTTGTATTAATTCTCGGATGATTTATGAGTTACATGGATGCCCCTATATATAGGCGGATTGCTAATGACAATTAGGCTAATTGTGTCAAGACATAATTAACTATGAAGCAACATAATTGAGTACAATCAAGAAGGTAAGTAAATGGGAAGATCGGACACATAAGCACGCTAGTCGCAGTGCTATCCTCTTGATCGCGCTGTAGTATTGTCTTGCTATTGTCAAGTATGGATCATGTTCGCCTGAAGTTACGGGCACGATCCGGTTAGTTGGACAGCGGGTCGGGAGGCAGCGTGCTCGGCCACCAGCCTTGGTTATCTATTTGGCGCGTTAAGCGGAGTGATCGTTGTTCGAACTACACCAGCAGGTCGGTGGCGATGGAGGTTGAGAACGGAGATAGGACCACGGGCTCGGGTCTACTTACAGGTCTGATGGACCGTATTCAGATTTGATATATCATTATGTCGCGTATCATTTATCTTTTTTTTTTGGCATTTACTATTTTTAACATAATACACGCATGATATATGAAATAGAGTAAATATAAAAGTTTTTTTTTAGAAAAAAATATAAAAGAATTTGATACATGTCTTTTGACACAATTTTTCTACGACGCATGTATTACAATACTTTTCTAGCAAAAATATATTAAACAACCCGAGGCATAGCAATAGATAAAAAAAATTTTTATCATACCGTAAGTTTTACCATGTAACTATCTTTCTAACTAATTTTCACGTAATAGAGATAGACATGTGAGAGAGTATAACTCTCTGATACAATACATTACACATGATATAATAATTATATGATAAAATCTTTTATAATGTATTACAAAACATATGAAAACATCACAATAGTCTTTGCCATGCTCCACAATAATCAAAATAATTTATTCATTTGTTATGATATTTCGTTGTGTCAGTATAATTTTTAATAATAGGAGAGATGATGTAGTGAGGTTGGGTCTGGCTCTTGGGGATGTCGATTGGACTACTAGTAGTACTAGTAGCATTCAACTTATGAAAGAGTGGGGCCCACGTGTGATGTTTTTATTTTTTATTTTTAATATTTTTTTTATTTTCATCCATTTGTATGTTTCCTGTTTTTTGATCCATTTTGATTTAGACAACTACTAAGTGCCTTTTTATTTTTGTCTTTATGCGATTGGGATTATCAGGAAGTTTATTCAATAATCGAATATTATATTTTTTAAGGTATAGAATTCTCACACACATATGAGGAGGGTTGAATTGCATACATCTAATGAATGAAAACTGAACTAATTATCTAATTAATCGACTTTTAGCGGTTTAATGATAAGATTTACAACATGATCGAGCTAAGGTACGTACTTATCTCGATAAACTTTCATATGCTATTCTTACAAGTTGTTCGACATGTGCCTCAATGAACACGAACGTGCCGCCTTGTGTTACATCATATGTAAAGAAAATTACCAGCAAGACTCATGTTATAAGTATTATTTGAATCTATTGGAGTAAGTTTGATAGTCGGATTCATAGGTGTTCCAGAAGGTTTTACTCCTAGATATCCAAATTCTGTATGAAGATCTAAGTAATATTTTCTTTGATCCATTCCATTCAATTCATTTTTGTGGAAATTCATGAATTTGATCAAGCTAAAACGCAGGAAATAAGAAGAACAAGAAACAATGAACTCTTCATTGGAAAAACGGGAAGATGATTTATTAGAAACTAAAGTAATAGTTATCAGATTCCATACAACTGCTATTTATAGTGATATAGAGCTGATGGAAGTTAACAAAGACGGTTACAACTAACTACACTTGCTATAACAGCCTTCAACCACTTTTGGGTGAAGGTGTTCGACCTAATGCCTCAAAGGCAATTCTAGCTGTTTGTGTGCAAGTGCTGTTGATGATGTGCTTCAATATTGGACTTGTACTTCCTCTGATCTTACAACTTGAACTGATACATTCCTAATAATTTTAAATTCTTAAATATGTCACTCGTATCAACACTCATTTGATAAAATCATAGTTACAAATTAGGAAGCAAACAATTTCTAATCACCTAATGAAATTGAATTTGAAAATCACCAAAATCTTCACAAACACTTGCTTAAAAAACAGACATAGTAACAAAATAATTGATGTTTTACAAGAAAAAAAAAAATTTAATTAATCACCTAATAGTAAATTAACCTCAAATATTCTTTTTGGCCTGTGTAATGAAATCAAAAATTTATCCACAAAATAGAACTAGCATTGAGGGAGATCTTTTGGTGGTGGCAATATTGACTCATTAGGGAGATCTTTCTAAATGACAATGCAAGAACCAATTTAGATTCAGTAAAATCATTTATCTAACAATCTCTATTCAAATTTTGTAAAATACATGATGTTTGAACTACATTTAATTTACTACAAAAAATAAATATTCTCTCTATTCAAGTTAGGCATTGTAGAGATTTCAATTCATTTCATTCTGAATAACGATAAAGTAAAATGGAGAAAAATTATGTTGAGTCTGTAAAACAAAGAATCCGTTAAAATATACTTATGCAAGCTAAGTGATATTAGACCTTAGATCAATAAGCAAGAGCTAAAGTCGTGCGAGGCCGTAATAGGCATATCATTGGCCACTTTTTCATATCCGTTTTGGCAACTCGACATGGTATTAGATCCTTTTTTACGCCGATTTTCCCCATTTATAAATTAAAATTGGGCAAAATTAGTCCTTATTTTTTTTTTTTTATAATTATACCCAAGTTCAGTGTAGAAGACATGAATCTGTAACTTTATTAGTGTTACTGGTCTAATAAGAATCATTCCTGACTCAGAAGCATGTCAATAAGGACTAAGAATAATATCCTTTTATCTTGTCAAAGATATCAGCATTCTTTTAATTGCATGTAGAATCTTACTTTTTAATGAATAAATAAATAAATGCTTTAAGAACATATGAAAATAACATTTATGGTGTGCTCTCCTTGTCATGAAAGATGTTACGTAATTATCAAATGATTCAATACAATATTCAATTCTTGCATCATTTAAAATATAATTCCGTATAAACTTTACTCTAAATCAATAGTATGAAATACAAATTCTCTATTTTTAATGTCGTAGAGATCGTATATAATGAAGACTCTGATGCACTTTGTGATTCCGTATAAAAAGAATTGTGGCGGTGCATGAATGTGTAAAATAGAGAATTTGTTCAAAGTATATGATTCAAGTGCTCTAAGCTTATTTTTAGTGCGTTTGATGTCACGTGTAGTGCACTACCGAATCCAAAAAATCTCAGTGGGGGGATGGGGGAGGGGGGATCACAGCGAATTCGAAGATCTAGTGGAGATAATAGTAGTGTTTTTACATTTTTTTCTTGCAACAAAACTATATCGTTTTGATACAATCTCCGAATCTCAGTGGCCTCCCACCCCAATGGCTTTAGGTCTGCCTCTGGTGCCGTGGTTTGATTGAATGCAAATAAATCTTCTCATTCAATGTAAATAATTGAAAATAAAAACTAAATAATTTCAAAAAATAATAATAATAATTTATAGATAAATTACCTGGATTATCTGCCCTGAATCTGATTGCAATCCATCCTCCAGTTGGGTACACTCACTGTATTCCTCTCCACATGATCAATTAAATTAAAAAAATTGAATCAATTTTTGGATTAAAATTTCCAACACCTTTTGCAATTACAAAGAAATTAAATCCATGTAAATGTGTTGGATGGCTTTCTGGTGCAATAATACTTGTCCCTTGAATAATTATTTGAACTGTAGAATTAAATTCTAATTTATAAACTTTAGTCCCATTTTTTGTCTGAATATTTTTTGGTGGATTACCAGTATAATTAAAAGGGTTTAATGGTTTTCCAGGAAAATCATTTGTATAAACCCCAGAAATATTATAATAATATGCTTGAAGTATATCTAATTTAGGCATCACAAAACTTACATTATTAATATCCGCTACAACCCTACTACCATTTAAACATGTGTCACACGGGTTCACACCGACACCAATCGCGAAAAACAACGAATGGTTGATTTTTAAAGGGACGGTACTCAGGTTTTCTTTTGAGTTAAGGCTTCGTTATAACGGTCGTGTTTTTTGGTGGGACTGTGGTGAGAAAGGTAGGAGAGAATACCGAGATTGTTTTGTAACGTATAATACCGAAGGATATTTGATTGTCTGTGGCTACTATAGTGTCCATAAACGGTGACGTGGCGATTAGGTATTTGCCGACGGGTTGATCTGCTGTCAGGATTACATTTGTGGTCTGACCTGGACCAATGAAAATTGTGTCAGTTTCAAAGGGCTTTGTGTAACTTGCATCAACTTCAACAATGGTTAGTTGATGTTTTGAGATTTTGAAGAAAAGTTCTTCATTTAATGCTGCATTAATGATCTCAAGAGATATGTTTTTCCACTTTCAACATGTAATGTGTAGCCTGAATAAATATATACTCCCTCCGTCCCGAATTATAAGTTTTTTTGGAATTTTCACACAGATTAAGAAAAATCATAAATAAGTTTTAATATTTCAAGACAAAATATTGTATTTTTTCTTGGGTGACCTATAATATTGCATTGTTTAGTGTGAAAGTAAAAACAGTGCATTAATCTTGTATTGAAATGTGAGAATGACTTATATTTTGGGACACCAAAAAAGTTAAAAAGACTTATATTGCGGACGGAATGAGTAATTTATAATATGTTAAACAATTATGTAGAATTATAGGGAAATTTAGAATTCAGGCTTGTCAGAGGTCTGACATTTTTTATTAGATTACGAGGAATCTAACACTTTAAAAACATGTTAACCGGTAAAAAAATTTACAAGAAAAATCATTTTCCGTAGGTAATATCTAAAGGGAAAAACATTTCCTGCTAAAAAAAGGTCGGATTTTAAAATTTTAAGCGTAAAAGGCCCGCCCCCACATATTATCTAATGAATTAGACAACATTCGATCACATATTATGTGAGGGAAAATTGTTTTCGTTATATAATATTAGGGGCGAGACTCTCCCATCACATATTATCTATGAGAAACAATTTTCTTACGAAGATTGTACCATAAATTTGTCTTAATATCTATCGAAATTCATATGCAACATAATATACATCTGAATTCTAGTTATTTATACAATACATAATACATAATATGTTTTTAAATTATGCATTGTAGAGATATTATAAAATGAAAATAATGATGTTTGAATCTGTAAAAATAAAGAATATATTATATGTCAGGAAAGAGTTATTCATGGGTGGTGACTTCATTTATGAAGTGTCATATCTGGATGAATCTGGACCACATGGTTTTATTGCGAGATGAAACCCCGTGATCCAAATTCATCCATATATGCACACTAGTAATAAGTGCACCAACTCAATCAATTAAGAACACTAACCGGTCAAAAGTTTCATCGAGTGCGCACAATCACCCCCCTTTTTACAACATCTTGCCTAGGTGACCCTCGCCTACCCTCTAGGCGCTAAGACTTCGACTCTTGCCTTAGGGTCGGTTAGACGAGCGCCTTGACAACTATACATAGAAAACACTAATGCGAGTGCGACAATACCGCGTTTCCATTACTAACTTCAACAAGGGTAGAATAGGAAATTCAATTTTCTTACCTTTACTCGAGTAATTTGGAGTAGGGCCAGTATATCCATTAATGGTATGTGCATCTGATACATTAGGTGGAATTCCCATTTGCATTGCTTGGTTAATCACAGCTTCTACATCTGATTTCCACCATTCCCCTACAAATCATATATTTTGACCTTAGCAATCATATTGACCATATATATATATATATATATATATATATATATATATATATATATATATATATATATATATTTACAATTATTAATTACGATAAAGAAACTTTTAGTCCTTTTTGTTTCATGATTGTTGCATTTCAATCCTCGACGTTTCATATTATTAACACTTTTACCTTTCGTGAATACGTTTTCTTTCACATTTTCAGTCCAGAGTGTTGTGTGTCGAAAAATCAGTATTGAAGGTACGACGTGCTCAACCGATTAAAACTTGACAAATGGTGAAAAATGGATTGAAAAGGTAAAAGAAAGAGTGCACAAGTTAAGAGTAAAAGTGTCAGCATGATATGTTGAGAATAAATGTGAAAAAATTGGATAAAGACATTATTGATCCCTTTTGTTTCACGATTTTTCTACTTTTATCTGCAGTGTTTCGTATTGGCCCTTTAACCCTTCACATATTCAATATTCTTTAAATTTTCAGTCCAAAGTGTCACGTGCCGAATATCTAATGTTGAAAGTATGACATATGCTCAACCGATAAAAACATGACACGTGATGAAAACGGACCGAAAAGGTAGGAAAAAAAATCATCGATGAAGGATAAAAGCATCAACATGAAACATATGAGACAAAATTCCAAATATCATGAAACTGACGATGCCAAGAATTGAGCTTACCTACACGGCACCTCTCCAACGACCCAACCTTAAGTTTAGAATAAAATTGGACCGGGTACCCCTGTGGCTGGACTAGAATAGTTCGCCCACTGATCCTATCCCTAGATCAACCAATACTTAGGACCTTGAGTAGCCGACAGGCCTAAGTTCAATCTCGACCTCCTCAGGTCGGCCAACACTTGTACTCTAATCCACCCATGTCCGACCTTATTGGTCGGGTTAAGTCTCTTTCAGACCCACCGTTACACGCACCTAAGAGTCCGAGCTAATACCAGCTCGGCCTTTCTCCCCGACCTTCGTACGTGGTTCGGCCAGTTTAGTTTGGGCCGTTTAAGTCGGCCAGAGTCAATCCTTAATCATATTTCCCTCGTGTGTAATGCACGGGTAACTATGGAAAGAATCTTGAGTCGTAAAGGCTCCAATCTTTTTCACTTAAATACAAATATTTGAATACTATAATTATCTCCTAAAATCAAGGAGATTAACTAGTCATAGTCCATTTCCTTAGGGGACACGCCAATCAGTGTCCATCACAGACACGCCACATGCTAACTCTAGGTCACAAGCCCCTCTATATAAACAATCCTTAAGGAACTACGGAGACTTGATTCCAATCCCAACATTGGATACGTAGGCAGCTTGATCATCATCAAGTGCAGTAAAAAACATCCCAAAACACCCCCCTCTTTTTTTCCATAGTTTATATATTCAAAGAGCATCCTTAGGTTATCATCAAGAGAAAGAACCCTAAAATTTACCTTGACGACTTTTGGATCGTCAGAAACAAAGGGGACAGAACTTTAATTATTTCTTTTGTAAGCCAAAAACTTTCATTATTTCCTTCCAATTAAAAAGAAAGGTTTTGATGTCTAACCTAATACAATGATTTCTTCCTCGTAAGGTTTTGGAAATGGATATGGAATTCCACGTTTAGGCAAGATAACAATGGCGCCGTGTGCGGTGGCGCGCAATAGATTAACATGTGCATAGTAAAGTACCACGTTGCCCTTTTAGGGTAAAATTGTATGCATAGCTCTGGCTTGGCTGTATAGGACATTGCGTTATATAAGCGGGTCCATCTGCCCATCCGGTTCGTAGTTGTCGTACTCCGTGCCTGAAAAAGTACGTATTCTAACTGATCTCTGATACTACTTGATTGAGTAAAGTAAATGGGATTATTAAAACCGTACCAATGAATTGTGACATTTTCTTGAACATGGTTAGTGACGTTCACTATTATTGTGTCGTCTTCTCTTGAATAGAGAGTTGGCCCCGGGAACTTCCCGTTTACAACGATTGTAGGCTTTGTTGCACAAAGTTTGTAATGTTTCTTGATACAATCTACATAATCAATTCAAACGGTCAAACTAATGTATTTTAGAATGAAAAGAAAATCACGTTTTTACAGTAGGTTTAAGTGATGAAAAATGTTGTTAATGTTTATATGTGTTATAATTGCTAAATAAACATACAAATGCAAATATTTTCTGTGAAAAAAAATAGCTATTCACTCTGCATGCGGGCTTACAACGTAAATACTCATGTGTACGTCTTTACGATGTACATGATAGAACACATTTCAAAAAAAAATACGTGAGATTACGTGATGTAGGGACACATCAGCAGCCACGTCATTATTTCCACTTTTAATTAATGTTATTATCTTTGTTTGTTTGCGTAATTTGAATAAGAGTCTGTTTTGTCCTTTTTTCCCTAAATGGTATATCTGTGACCTAGCACAGAATCACCAGGCAGATTTTGATTCATATTGTTAACTTTTGAGAGCTGTTGCTCTGTTTCTTTTAATTCCAATTTCCTGAATTACGTTCTTACGTTATTTGGTATCAAGAGACAAGGTCCTTTCCCTTGCTCCGCTGATGGCGAATCATGGTGAAGAAGCGAGCCAAATCTCCGACGTTGTTCGAGATTTGAAGTCCCTACGGGAAAAAGTTACTTATCTGGAGACCAAGATGGATTCTTTCATCTCAGAAATGCAGAGAATCGTCAAGGAGCTCAAGCCCGACCAGAATAACACTCCGAAATCGGTGGAGCGTGACGTTACACTCACTCCGGTGGAAGAGGGAGACAGGAGAAAGTCGATGAACATGTTACCAGAGGGAAGCAACACGATCAGACCCTCTTCAGAAATACCCAGTAGAATCAGACCTATGAGAGACAACTTGGGACGACCACCGGAAGAAAATGGAGACGACACCGACACCGACCTTGAAAACCCAGATTGGTAAATTCAACCGGCAAACAGATCTGAGCTCCAAAGAGCACCAAATAGGGTTTACACCCCAGGGAACCCACATCCTTTCCGTTTAAAAATGGAAATCGGTACGTTTGACGGCACCATGAACCCAGAAGACTTTCTAGACTGGTTGGACTCCATTGAAGACTATTATGAAGGTATGAACCCTCCGGAACATTTTTGTTGTAAGTTGGTTTCTTATAAACTTAAAGGTGGGGCTAGATCTTGGTGGAAACAAATACAGAATAACCGGGTGCTAAAAGGGAAACTTAAGATTAACAATTGGACTAAGATGAAGCAGATGCTGATGAGTAGATTTCTGCCATCCAACTACCAGAAACAGACCTTCCTGGAGTTTTATAGTTGTACCCAGAAAGAAAGGAGTGTGAAAGACTACACCAATGAATTTCTGAAATTAGGATCCAGGACTAACACTCCTGAAGGAGAAGAAGTTCAGGTTGCCAGATATGTTGCAGGATTAAGAGAGGAATTTCGAGAAAAGCTAGAATTAGCCCAAATATAGAGTCTGAATGAAGCAGTGAACATGGCCTACACGGTGGAAAACCAGATTCAGAGGAAGAATAGTAAGAACCCCAACAAAAAGATATTCAACAATTCTTACCCCCAGTCAAACATGAGCTCCGTTCAATCAAAACCTGGTGATCAGGACACCTCCAAATCCAAAGGATACAAACCCAATGAGGGGAAGACTGCAAACCCTTATGCCAAACCTACTGCACCCAAGTGCTACAAGTGTAACCAACCCGGGCACAAGTCCAGTGATTGCCCTCAGAGAAAGCAAGTGGTATATTTAGACAAACAAAATGAGGACACAGGGGATTCCACAGAACAAGAAGGAGAAGAAGAATATGAGGAAGTTGAGAGGGATGAGGGGGTCCTATTAAATTGTATTGTAGAAAGGCTGTTGTTGGCAGAACCCAGTCCCACCCAAAAGCATGCCTTGTTCAAGACCAGATGCACAATTAACTCAAGAGTATGTGAAGTAATTATAGATAGTGGAGCTAGTGAGAACCTATTCTCAAAGGCAGCTGCCAAGGCCCTGGGGTTGACGACTACTCCTCACTCTCACCCATACAAGATGGGGTGGATCAAGAAGGGACCTGAGAGTAGAGTAAGTGAAACTTGTAGAATCAGATTGTCAATTGGCAAGTCTTATGTGGATGAAGTGACTTGTGATGTGGTTGAGATGGATGCATGCCACTTACTTTTGGGAAGACCATGGAAATATGAGAGGGATGTCACTCACAAGGGAAGGGACAACACTTATTCTTTGTCTTGGCATGGAAAGAAAATAGTGTTGGTGCCTATGCAACAGAAAGATGTCCCAAAAGGGAACCCACAAAAACCAGGCACTCAACTAATGGTCACACCTGGGAAGCAATTTAGAGCTGAGTTAACCGGAGAATCTAAGGTTTTTGGCATGTACTTCAAAGAAATGCAAGAAGGCAGGGAAACAGAAGAAGTGAGTGGGGATATCAAACTGCTGCTGGATGAATTTAAAGACCTGTACCCTTCAGAGTTACCAGCAGGGCTACCTCCTTTGAGGGACATTCAGCATTCTATTGACTTGATACCAGGGTCTTCCCTACCAAATCTACCTCACTATAGATTGTGCCCAAAAGAACAAAAGATACTCCAAGATATAGTAGATGGATTACTGGCCAAGCAGATAATTAGACCCAGCACAAGTCCCTGTGTTGTCCCTGCCTTACTAGTTCCAAAGAAAGAAGGTCAATGGAGAATGTGCACTGATAGCAGGGCTATCAATAAGATCACTGTGAAGTATAGGTTTCCCATGCCTAGAGTGAATAATCTTTTTGACAACCTGACAAAAGCCAAGATATTTTCAAAGATTGACCTGACAAGTGGATATCATCAAATCCGAATCAGATCAGGGGATGAATGGAAAACAGGATTCAAGACTCAAGAAGGGCTCTATGAGTGGCTAGTCATGCCTTTTGGGCTGTGCAATGCACCAAGCACTTTTATGAGACTTATGCACGAGGTACTCAAACCCTATCTCAACAAATTTGTCATTGTATATTTTGATGATATCTTTGTTTATAGCACTACTAATGAAGAACACCCAAGACACTTGAGGTTGGTTTTTGAGGCACTAAGGAAGAACATCTTATATATGAATTTGAAGAAGTGTGTTTTTGGAGCTACTGAACTATTGTTCTTGGGATTCATCATCAGTTCAGAGGGGATACACACCAATCCCAAGAAAGTCGAAGCAATAAGAGATTGGCCTACCCCTACAAATATCACTAGCTTGAGGAGTTTTTTGGGGTTAGCCTCATTTTATAGAAAGTTTATCAGAGGATTTAGCGTAATCACAGCACCACTAACCGAGTGTTTGAAGAAAGGAAACTTTAAGTGGGGAGAAGATCAGGAAGTCGGTTTTGGAGATATCAAATTGACGCTTACCACTACCCCCGTTTTGATACTCCTTGACTTTGATAAAGTCTTCCAGGTAGACACGGATGCATCCTCTCTGGGAATTGGGACAGTCCTTAGCCAAGAAGGGAGACCTGTTGCCTACTTCAGTGAAAAACTCTCTCCAGCGAGATCAAATTGGACAACCTATGAACAAGAATTTTATGCCATAGTGAGGGCACTGCAACAGTGGGAACATTACCTAATCCAAAAGGAATTCATACTCAACTCTGATCATAGGACCCTCCAGTTCATCAACACTCAAAAACATATTAACGGAATAAATGCGAGATGGTTCCTTTACATACAGAAATTCTCCTTTGTCGTACAACACAAAGCGGGCACTTTGAATACTGTAGCAGACGCACTTAGCAGGAAACAGACTTTACTGACCACTCTTCAAACTGAATTAATCAGTTTCAACTCTTTCCCTGATTAGTATGAAGGTGACCCAGATTTTCATGACACTTGGAAGAAATGCAAAGAAAATGAGTTCTTGGAAGACTACCATCTAGTCAAAGGGTACTTATTCAAAGGTAACCAATTATGCATTCCTAAGACTTCGGTGAGGGAATTTCTGATAAAATAATTGCATGATGGTGGAATGTCCGCACACACTGGAAGAGACAAGACTATAGCCTTAGTTGAGCAAAAATTCTACTGGCCTCAACTTAAGAAGGATGTGTGCAAGTATGTTAAACATTGTGGTATCTGTCAATCTGCCAAGGGCACCAAACAGAATACAGGCCTGTACACGCCACTACCCGTCCCCAACACAATCTGGGAAGACCTCTCAATGGATTTTGTTCTAGGCCTGCCTAAAACTCCTAGACATTTTGATTCAATTTTTGTGGTTGTGGACAGATTCTCTAAAATGGCTCATTTTTTGCCTTGCAAAAAGGTGATGGATGCCAGTTATGTGGCTCAATTATTTTTCAGGGAGATAGTTAGATTACATGGTTTACCCAAGACAATAACTTCCGATAGGGACGTCAAGTTTATAGGCCATTTCTGGAGAGAATTGTGGAAAAGATTCCAGACTCAGTTGCAGTTCAGCAGTGCATATCACCCTCAAACTGATGGTCAGACTGAGGTAGTGAACAGGACCCTGGGAAACATGTTGAGATGTGTGGCTGCTGAGAGACCTAAACAGTGGGATGTGGCCATTGCTCAAGTTGAATTTGCTTACAATGCCATGAAAAACAGATCTACTGGGACCTCCCCATTTTCTATTGTTTACACTAAATCACCAAACATGGTCACAGATTTGGCAACTGCTACTGAATGGAAGAACAGGGCAGCAGGGAATATGGCTGAAGGAGTCCAGAATTTGCATGAGGAGATTAAGAAACATCTAGAAGAAGCCAACCAGACATACAAGCAGAAGGCCGATGTAAGGAGGAGAGAAAAGATTTTTGAACCTGGTGATCTAGTCATGGTTTATGTGAGGAAAGAAAGATTTCCCAGTGGTGTAAATCACAAACTGCACCCAAGAAAGCTAGGACCATATCATGTGAAATCCAGGATTAATGACAACGCTTACATTATCGACATCCCAGACTCTTGGAAGATATCAAAATATTTAATGTAGCAGATCTCACTCCTTACAATCCAGTTGATGATGGCTCGTCTCAAGTTCAGGAAGCTGGTGAAGAAGAAGATGAGGGATGGGATGATGTAGGGACACATCAGCAGCCACGTCATTATTTCCACTTTTAATTAATGTTATTATCTTTGTTTGTTTGCGTAATTTGAATAAGAGTCTGTTTTGTCCTTTTTTCCCTAAATGGTATATCTGTGACCTAGCACAGAATCACCAGGCAGATTTTGATTCATATTGTAAACTTTTGAGAGCTGTTGCTCTGTTTCTTTTAATTCCAATTTCCTGAATTACGTTCTTACGTTATTACGTACAACTTACTTACATTGAACTTGTAGTGACGAACCGCGGTTTCAACAACAACGGGAAAGATTAAAGCTGCAAGTATAATTACAATTTTCTTGATCCAGAACTTCATTTCTGCTAATAATGGCTTGATTTAGTGTTCTTGAGAGGTTTTTTTTAATGAATGATGATTAATCAGTTAAATCAGTTGTAATATATAAGTAGTGTTATAAAAGGTGTAGATGGTTCTGTTGATGTAACGCCCCGTTCCCGGACACCGAGTCCTTATCCGGAAAAGAAACGTTCGGCACGTATAAAATAAAAGTAAATTCATTTTATACGTAAGCCTCTACTACGTCGTATCAAATCAAAGGCAAAACGGAAGCAAAACTCGGGTATATAAAATTTTTCCCAAAAATTAAAGAGTAGAAAAGAAATCTAAGGGTAGAAATGTAAATTATTACATTTGGAAAAGTACGAAAATCCCAAAAGATGTAATAATCGACAAATCGTTAAAACCGTGGTCTACCTCAAAAGTAAGGAAAGTACCACCAAAGAAAAGCGTAAAAGAAACATCTTGATTCTTCAACGAGCGGCGTCAAACGTCGCCGTCAAACTCTTCCTCGAAAACTGTTCGTCTTCTCGTCCCCAAACACATAGAAAAAGTATGCATTCGAGGTAAGTACAACGACTTAGAAAGAAAGAGAAGCTATGAAAGCAATCATAGTTATAACGAAAAGTTAATTATTTAATTAGTTGATTAAATGAGACCAACTCCATCTAGGGTTCACTTCATGCTCATCAACACGTTGTGACTAATCTGTTTTTAACTTAGCCTATCTATGTTACAACCGCACTCAAGGGCACTACGCAAGATCCGCCTCGCAGAGTCCCCTCTCAGACTTTAGGGTCTTTGACCTCTCTGAGTTCTTCTACCTCGGGACACTCTTTTTGCAACATATTAGTGGATCACACCAATACCCACGAAGTCTAAAAGGTAGACTCGATAGCACGCACACCTCCAAACAGAGTCCCCTCCGCACTTAGGGTCTTTTGACCTACGAAGTTCCTCCACCTTCAGAGGTAGCACATGCATCGCGATTTAGCCTGGTGCCTAGCCAAGAGAGACATGTTGTTTAATCTTTTACTAGTCACATACGTTGTTTATTAAGTTATTAACTAGCCAACCTAAGTGTTTTCAAATAATCTCCTCACACATACTACTCTCTTCCTAGACCCTTTGGACACGGACAAGTCCTAGCATATACATGCCATTGATGAATCCTAATTCATCAAAGCACAAGCCTATCATGCTCTTCCGACGGATCCGAACTTCATCTCCCTTTAAGAGTACATTCGGTGTTTTAACTGAACGAATCAGAAGCTCAATTCAGGCTTGTCTATGTTTATACCATATTGACATATCATATATAAAGGTTTCATGTAGTTAAAGCATGTTTTCAAAGCTGAACAGCAACTAACATAGAAAGGAGGCAGTACAAAACTGGACGCCCGTTTAAAGACTTGGACGCCCGTTCAAGCTTACTGGACGCCCGTCCAAAATAGTGGACGCCCGTCCACCAAACCCATTTCAATCCTGAATGTAAAATTGCACCTCAGACGCCCGTCCAATACAACCAGACGCTTCGTCAAGGTGGAACCTAAGTGGACGCTTCGTCTGCAATACCGACCTTCGTTCCTCTGGTTCGACCTAAACCCTAACTTCATCACCATGCGATTTCGGATCGTATTTCAATCAAAAACCAGAAAAAGACAACACATTGAGCACATAAACCTCATCTAACACTACCATAACCTCTATAGACAATTACCAAAGCAACAACTCAAGGCTCTAACACATAAATTGCCTTAGATCATGATCAATTCCTTATAGCCAACAATTGAATTCATAGGACCGGTTTTCCTTACCTTAAGCGACCGCGAGGTGATCCAAATCCAAACCCTCAAAATCAACGCTTTGCAACCGAATCGATACTAAAGCGATGCTCTTATCACGACGATTCCGAAACTCTTGCGTGATCTGAAAACGGTTAACGGATGCTTCAATTATCAAGAAAACTCCTTGGCCTTTTCTCTCCTCAAACTTGCGCAGAGATGGGGGGAATTCTTAGACTGAATCTTTCTGATTTTTAAGTTAGGTCTTAACATAATAAAGGAGTCAATCTTTTCCTTAATTGCCCTTGATCACTAAAAACTGAATTTTCTTTTAATTATATATATAAAACTCGAAATTATATATATAAATATGTCCAAATAATTAACTCCGAATAAAAAGGAAACCGAACCTAATATTTCGTTTTCGCAAAAAGACACGTCTGCCCTTTCCCGAAAATCGGAATATTACAGTTGATGTCATGTCATTTTACGTAGTTAGGTGAATTGATGAATTTAGGTTTGTAGCTTTCAAGAGATTTCATGTATATTACACAAAAGAAGTTATGTGTTTAAGTCCAAATTTAATATAATGGTAGGATTAAGCTTGGAAAATTAGAACAAATAATGTGTTTGAAAAGTTGGGAATTAGTATAATATGATTCGTTTTGATAACATTAGAATTGTACGCAAGGACGGTTTTAGGAATTTCATGATACGGATCAGATTTTATTTTGATAACATTAGAATTATACGCAGAGACGGCTTTAAGAATTTCATGATACGGATGAGATTTTTTCTATTTTAGAGTTCAGCTTGTATATTATGTATTGGATAACCCACTATGAGACAATACATAACAATAATAGATCAATATATACATAAAACCATATCAAGTCGAATTCATATATATAAATTACCTATTGTTAATTTCTTTTTAGTGGGACAGCTGCCCCACGGCCCTAAAAGATGCAACCGCTCTTGACGGTATGTATGTATGTATTCGTAGCATTCCATGCTCTTTTCGTACAAACGTTGTATACATATTCTTGAATGTTTCAGAGTAAAATGTATTTAATTTAAACATTGGAACAAAGAAACGTCATCTAATGAGTGTCACAACAAACATAACAAATCATAACATAGGATGATGTAATGTATAGCAAATGATAATACCGCATAGAAAACCATAGCAAACAACACGGTGCATAACAATGATTAAAAGCAAAGCATCATAACGGCTTTTGTTACGGCCTTATGATGCTTAAGATGTTTTGTTATATTTATTATGATAGTAATACTTTTATAATTTATTACATATGACATTTCACATAAAAATTTCTTATATTTTGTAAAAATTGTTTTAACATTTGAATCAATGACATGTACTATTACACGAGTTCGGATCCCCTACACTAAGTATCTTCTGGTGATTTTTAAAATGTAGTGAAATTTCGACAATCTCAACAAATTTTTAACGATGTGTTCAATAAAATGGACGAAACCGTCGATTTCTCACATGTTGCAATGCTTTTCAAAGAAAAAACGAGGATCTTTAAATATTGATGAAATCGGTGAAAATTTTAAAATTAATGGAATTATCGATTTTTTCATTACCACGTAAAAACACTGAAATCCAGACTCCTATTGTTACACTCTTCCTTCCGCTCACAATATGGTGCAACATTATAGTTGAATTTTAACCTATGAATAGTAAAAAACAATTAAATTTAAGAGTTAGCTATAGTGGGAAATTTTTTTTTTTTTTTTTTTCAGATACGAAAGGAGGGGGTGGGGGGATTCGAACCCGGGTCTCCACCACCGGAGCCCGGGTCTCCACCACCGAAGCCCGGGTCTTTACCACTAGGGTAATGGGCCTTGCCCATATAGTGGGAAGATTAAGAAGGCTAACTTAATGTTAATCCATATGATAAGTAAGGTCATTGTACATGTGTCCACTAACTAAAAGTCTAAACCAAATTAACTATTATTAACTATTATTATTATTGTTGTTGTTATTATTATAATTATAATATACCACTTTGGGGGTGCCATCATGATCTCATCACTATGCCTATATAAATGTTTTAGCCATTGAAAATTTTCGATCGATTGTTTCATAAAATGAACATTGCATTTTCTTTATGATTAGGAGTCTTCCGTAGGGCTCGTGGCTCGGTGCCTGAAAGATACTAGGGAGGTCCCACTTCGATCGAGGCCTCAAAGGCTTAAGGTGTGTTCATGCTCAAGGCAGAAGACACTCTTGACATTTAGGGGCATGCCACACCAACTTAAACACTTGGCAAAACTCTCATGGTACGTTTGTTAGGACGGAATGAAATAGAATGGAATGATTTTTCATTTCATTCCAATGTTTGTGTATGATTATGAGGGAATGAAATTGAATGAAAAAGATCAATTTCATTCCTTCCGAAAATGGATGGAATTCAATGGAATAAAATGAAAATCGACAAAACACGTGGGTGATGGGGTAAGAGTAGTGGGTGGTAGGGTAGGGTAGGGGTAGGGTAGAGTAAGTGGTGGGGTAAGGTAGGGTTGGGTGGTGGGTAAGGTAAAGATGGATATCGTAGAGTGGGGTGGGGTGGTGGGTGAGGGTAGGTGTGGGTAGAGTAGGGTGGGGTGGTGGGTAAGGTAGGATAGGTTGGGGTAAGGGTAAGGTAAGGTGGGTAGGGTAGGGTGGTGTGGTAGGTAAGGTAGGGTAGGGCAAGGTGGTGGGTAAGGTAGGGTAGGGTGTGGTGGTGGGTAAGATATGTAGAGTAGGGTAGGGTATGGGTGGGTGATGGTGGAGTAGAGTAGGTGGTGGGGTAAGGTAGGTAAGATGCGTAGGGTATGATAGGGTGATGGTGGAGTAGGTAGAGTGGGATAGGGTGGTGTAGGCTAGGGTAGGT
Organism: Gentiana macrophylla; assembly: GCA_026214975.1. Taxonomy (NCBI): domain Eukaryota; kingdom Viridiplantae; phylum Streptophyta; class Magnoliopsida; order Gentianales; family Gentianaceae; genus Gentiana; species Gentiana macrophylla. The sequence goes on from CM047816.1 coordinate 95,957,544, forward strand.
GGGTGGTGGGTAGGGTGGGGTGGTAGGTAAGGTAGGGTGGGTAGAGAGGTAGGGTGCAATGTGGCGTGGGGTAGGGCTACCCCACCCCACCCCACCACTTCCACCATATCCTACATTTTATTCCATACTTTCACATCTCAAACGCAGTAATAGAATAAATTTATTCCATTCCATTCCATTTCATTCTATTCATATTACTTTATTCTATTCCATTTCATTCATGCGTAACAAACATGCCATTACCTATTGACGTAGGTCGAAACTATGTATGTCCAGGAGCAAGTCTTCGCGGACCCAGAACCATCGGTTGGTGCCCATTCATGGCTCGATTTGATTGATTTCACAACAACCGCCTTCTTTCAGGAGCTTGATCGAGTTTTATCTTTCCTTATATAACCTGATCGAGTTCAAATGGAGTTTCAAACCTGAGTTGCTGAGTAGTGACTTGACTCGATTACAGTCCTACCTTTTTTGTATGTACATGTGTATCCAACTCCGCCCTCCAGTTAATCGGTATATCTCATAAGTCATAAATCACTGTTGTATATTAACTTTTGAGGATGCGGATTGTTTTCTTCTTCAACATATATAAAAAATATCACTATATAAACCTCTCTCTATGAAGTTGAAATCTTTATTGTGCAAGCAAATTATACAAGAAAAAGAAGAGAAAGAGGAAATTCACAAAATAAACTTGCAAGTAGTAGTGGCTATAAATTGGTTGATCAAACAGCTGCAGCAAGTGGCTGAGCCGCCTTGAGCCGGGAGGATCCGTATAGTGTTTCCTCGAACCGGATGATCTCGTTTTTCGACCCGTAAGCAACTTGGGTTCTGTCATCAAGATTAATGATGACTTTGTCTAACACAGATTGTTTACCATCACTGCTGTAACCACCTGCTTTTTCTATCAAGAACCCTAATGGAGCCACCTCAAATAGTAACCTCAGTTTGGCTTTTGTTGTTGGAGATAACACATTTGTGAATACTCCTTTCTCTTTTACTATAATCTGCATCACAAATTTAAAAATAAATAAATCAATCAATATTTGTAAAGGGCCAAAAAGACATTAAAAGCCCTTTAAGTGTGGCAATCTTAACACTTTGGTCCTATTCTTTTTCTTTTCCCGGGCATCTGGGACCAACCAGCCGGTTTGATTAATCTGGAGCTCGGCCTCTAGAGAGTATCACTCTTACTCAGAGGTAAAAGTTTGACTCAGAGCTCTTTAACATGACGCTCCAGAGAAGAACTGAGCCTACGACCTCCCAAGGCATTCTCAAGCCACTAACTAGAGTTCGGCCCAGGTGGTGTCTATAGAGTATGACTCATAGCTCTTTAACCACTATGTTTCTAGTGTGATTTCACAATCAACCAATAAAAAGTCGATTTTAGAGCTGAAAATCGATTTTCACACTACCAACCGTGACAATTGACCATTGAAAAGTCCATTATCGGCTCTAAACCCGATTATGCAAAAGTTGATCGTACTGTGATACATTTAGTGTAATGCCAATAAAGACACCCCTCCCTTAGAATTCTTGAAACTTTTGGCTTTGAGTGGCATGTCATACCTGATTGACATCAGGAACCATTCCTCCTGTGTATCTTAAGGTGTACTTTTCTCTGATATAATAGTCAATCAACTGCATTTCAAAACAATTAATAATCCACACATTTAGATTTATTTTGTAGTATTTGTCAAACATGGTCAAATTCAGAAAGTTCATTCAAACCTTAGCATAATCAGGATTGTCAAAAGTAGCCCTCAAGTTTCCAGGTGAGAACATTTTCCCTTCTCCAATTTCTGTTGTGTCTTTCACATGTATCCATTTTCCTAGTAGACAACAATACAAACACATTAAGAAGGTAACTACGGACCATCGTCCTCGTTTGTCCTAAAATGATTAATCCTGGTTAAAAAGTTCGTTATGCTTAAACCTTATATCTTGATGCTCTTTGCCTCACTTTTTGAATGTGAGGTACTACGGTAAATCTACAAAGCAATGGAGAAGAATATGGTCCAAAAAAAACGTACCTTCATCGAGGAGGAGGAATTCGTGTGTTCCGGGGATGTCTTTAAGGGCAAGAACATAGGTAGTTCGCGGTCCATATATCCCCATAGCAGCAGCTGCTTGATCTCTACCAGTCACCCCTGTTAACTTATCCCCTGGCCAAACTCCAAAGATTGTACCAACTGTGAAGTTTGTGTCCACAATGCTTGAACCATCAAGTGGATCAAATGCCACACTGAATCCCTCTGGGCACACATACATTTTTTGGATCAAGAATTATAAAGTTTCAATCTTTACGACAATTTTGACAAGATTAAGGTTAACCGACCCTCCAATGATTCTTACAGTGTAATGGGAAATCGATGATTCTAAGAATTATTGGAAGGTGCTCGGTGCAGGGGATCCGGGCTCGATTAGAAGTACATATGTATATATGATGTATTACCTCCTTCCATGTCTTGCAACTCAGGGACTTCTTCAGAGCAAGCATATTTGCAAGAATGTGAGTATTTCAAGGCCTAAGACATTAATCATATGATGAAACAAATGTGAAGAGGAACAAATTCATAGGAAACAATACTTTGGTTTTGAACTTGGAATCCATGTTTAAATTAGGGCGTCTTTGGTGGTACCACGGAGTTTTTACTATGGCATCAAAAGGAAAACAATCAACCAAAGAGCCTGGATCATAAGGCACACAAAAAAAACGTAAAAAAGACACAACATTTGGACAATATAATGCAGTGGGAACAGAAAACTGATGACCTCCCTCCTGTGCTCTGATATGATATCATGTTAAATTATCATCTCTCCTAAAAGCTTAAGATGTTTAGAAATGTGACTAAAATTTGACATATTTATGGATGCAGAAGTAGCAAGAAAAAAAAAAAAAAAAAAGGGGGTAACCTCAAAGAGAAGTTTGTCAGCAAGCATATCAACAGCAAGTTGTTCATCACCAAAAGTGTTGACACAAGCAGTTCCACCACAAGAAGCTGTCCTAACTTTGAATGCAATTGTTCTTAATGCTTCTCCCATACACACCATCAGCCTTATTAATGCCTTGTCTGATGTTGCCTTTGTCAGAAACTCCTCCTGCACCCCAAATATTCCAGGAATTTACGTATTTGAACACAATGATTTGTATCACGTTCTTGTAAGTACGAGTCTGTAACAAAGAGGATGGACTAATACAAGACATCCAAAGGCATATAAATCGCGAAACAACAGAAACTAGAGGGTAGAAGTGGAGATATATTGAGATATTTGAACTCGTGATCTACAATATAGTTCGTTTCCACTAATTATTTCCCCGGTGTTAAGGTTTTGTGTATATTTACTCGAATGATTATCTTTTCGGGATCCGTCTACATTTGCATGATGAAATCAAGATATGATGATTCACACTGTGTGCCAAAGTGTAAACATATATGCACATGAATATTGAATGGTTATACTGTGAAATTTGGTTTGTAAAAAAGAAAACGCACCAAGCTATCACCAATCTCGCATTTAGTAACAAGGGATGAAGAATGCTTTGATTTCAGAGCTTTGAACGATGATTTAGGCACAATACGCAATGATTCCCCAAATAAAGAGCTTGATTTCAGACTCTGCATAAACAAAAAACCATCATTAAATGACTGATCAACTTACTAAAACTTATCATCAATTTTAGTACTTTAAGTTCGACTTTCTAGAGGTTAAATTTACACATTCGACCACCTAAAATGTCGAATCTCAGACCAAGATTCGACTTTCTGGACGTGGAATTTACACATTTTCCTCTGAAAAGTCATTCTAAAGCCAATATACTGGATTTTCTTCTATGAAAAGTCGATTCTAAAGCCAATATATTCGAATTTCTAGCCTGGAAAGACGATTCTAAAGCCAATATATTCTATTTTCTAGAGGCTGAATGTTATTATAATCTCCTCAAACAATCCAAAAAAAAAGTACTCCAAAAAAATCAAAGTAGTTAACTGGTTAGTCTGCTGACCTTGGAGCTAAAACGTGGAGAAAATAAAAGTGCAGCAGAATGTTGAGAAGAGATATTTGATAGAAGAGTTCCACTGGCACAGCATGCAATTCCTGCTGTCTCCATTTTATTTTATTTTTTCTTTTGCAGATGCAAGAGATTGGTGAAGAGAAATTAAGCTTCTTGATTTCCCTCTCAAAGAGGGTACTCTTATTTTTATTTTATTTTATTTCTGTTTTTGGTTATTTTCTCAACGTATGGGATTATGGGATAGGAGGGATGGTAGTGTATTTCAGCCTCTAACTGATTTCTGGTAGTGAATGAAGGACTGAAGATGAAGATAAGCATTTTATCTACATGCATACACGTGGAGAGCTGATAAGAAAATTCACATTAATTATAAGTGTTGCTCTTTTATGTTGAATGGTGAGGGTATGTATTCAATCATTCTAGTTGTTAGTGAATTGTTTATTGTAGTCATTAATATATGATTTGTTGATCGATTAAAGACTAATGATATGTTTGTTTAGGTAAAATGGAATGAAATGAATGCATTAGATTGACGGTGTTTTATTATTGTTTTTGACATTTAGAAAAATGAAATCAATCAGATTCATAAAACGCGACATATCGGGTGGTTGGTGATGGGGTAGGACAGAGTCACGTGAAGCATAATGTGAGGTAGCAAAACAAATAAGGATGGGGTAAGAGTGAGGTGACCGGGCAAGGTAAGATAGTTTAAGGATGGGGTGGCAGAGCGAGGTAAGGTGGGGTAAAGTGCCGAGGGATGAGATGGGCTAAAGGTGCATAGTATGGCGGGGGGGGGGGGTGTTAGGGTGGCATGAAGTGAGAGTTCAGGTGTGGGTAAGGTAGAATGGAGATAAAAAATAGTGGAGTGTGGTAGGATAGGTTGGGAGATGAGGTGCATAGTACGACGGCTGGGGGGTAGGGTGGCATGAAGTGAGGGTTCAGGTGTGGGTAAGGTAATGTGGAGGTAAAGAAGGGTGGAGTGAGGTAGGATAGGTTGTGAGATGAGGTGCATAGTACGATGGGTGGGGGGTAGGGTGGCATAAAGTTAGAGCTCAGGTGTGGGCAAGGTAAGATGAAGGTAAAGAAGGGTGAAGTGATCGAGGCAGGGTAAGTTGGGGGATGAGGTGTAGATGCAGGGATGGGATGGAATGTAAGTGCATGGTAAGGTTGGTGAGGTGGGCCGGTGCTTCGTCAATATTCATTCTATCTCATTTTCATTTTCCGGTGCCTTAAAGATACGGGTTTTCCATTCCACTGGAATGTTCAAAATTTTATTTCGCTTGATTACCTATAATTATACACAAACAGTGGAATAAAAAAAACAAATCTATTTATTTTATTTCATTCTATCTAAACAAACGAACTATAAAAGTCACATGCAATCGAGTTTATTCAGAGTTTATCGAGAGTTTGTGTCTTTAACATTGATGATGTTGGATCTCGTTTATATGAAATTACGGTCCGAGTTTACTCTAGTGACAATAATTCAAGATTAAAATCCTAATAGAAAAAACCTAAAAACGGGGTGATGTTTGATGATTTTAGACTGAGCTTGGAATAAGTGGTATCCCAAGATGTCTACGTATCATGTAATTGTTCATGAATCAAGTCTCTCGTAGTTCTTTATGATCGTTTATATAGAGGACCTCTCGTCCAAGACAATCCATGCCGCGTCCATCAAGGACTCTAAAACGTGTTAATCCCTTTAATTTATGAGATAATCACAGATAGTTTAAATGTTAGGATCAGAGTCCTAATGAGTAAGAATCTTCAAGATCTTCCTATAATTATCTTATTTCTATAAGTACGTGAGTATTTCCGATAAGGGAGGCTCTGGCCGACCTGCGTCGAGCCTCTCTAGGCCGTCTCAGCCTGAACTGCATTTACCCGTCCTCCATGACGACCGAGCTGACCTGCGATGGTCTTTACAAGAGAACGGGTCAGACCTCCCTCCTGGGGTTTAGGTATGTTCTTAAGCATGAAGTGGGGCTCTGTTCTTAAGCATGAAGTGGGGCTCATGGCCCTTAATACTATATTTTCTCAGTCTTCATTTAATGTTTGATCAATGAGAAGATGACATGTGACGAAAGCTAGTTCGACCTGTTAGTAATACCATCCGCAACGGAAGCGATTTAAGGATCTAGATCTATAAATTACACGTAATAAAATAACTAGATCTACATCTACAAGGGGGTTGTAGAACATACCTCTTGGATCTCAAAATCCAAGTTGAAGAACAAACAATAGAAAGAACGAACAAGGTGTGAAAGAGCACCACGATCTTCCGTGACGTGTGATCCAAGCAACTCCGGTGGAAGGAAATTTCGCCTCGAATCCTTCCGATATGCTACCGGAAAAATCTCCAAGATTTTCCTTAAATCTCCCCTTGGCGAAAATCCTTTTCTCCTCTCCAAGAGGTGAATTTGAATTTTATTATTTGTGTGTTATGAGGCAGGAGAACTCTCTTTATATAGGAGAGTAAAACTTAACCTCAAGGATTTAATAATTAATACAAAATCAATTATAATAATCCCATTAAATAAAAGATAATCTCATAATATTCTAAACAAATACAGAATAATATTTATCTTTATTTCTTTCCATAAATATTTATCCAATAAATATTTTACGCACATGTCTTATTAATCACAAGAAAATAATTTCTTGTTCCATAATACATGAGGGGGCGAAATTTAACCCTTGTGACCTAGTCACAATAATTTCGACTTATACACACCAATTCAAGCCAAGATTATGGAAAATGTCTTTTCCACATATTTAATTATTTAAGCCCAACTAATTTAATAGTCACTAAACAATTAATTCACATATCGTTTTAATAAAGTCCAACAAGAACTAAATTAATATTATTAGGATTCGACGTCCGAGAATAATTTATGCTTATATTAGGAAGCACGTCGGGGACCATGGACTAATAATCGGCGGCTCCGATAAATCAAATAAATAATTATCTTACGAACAGAATAATTATATTCGATAAATCAATCACGAGAATATGCCACCATAATCCCGTGATCGCACTCCTCCGATTATGAGATTATATTTATCTCCTCACGAGAATAATAATAAGCGTCCATTGATATAATCATTACATATGGATTAATCCTCCATGACTTATTCATTCTAAATCGGAAGTTACCGTTCACCCTTTTCGAACCTCTTATCCTTATTTACCATTAACCCCCTAGTGATCAATTAATTCATACAACTCACTTTGGTAGCTAATCGGTGTAATATGAACTCGCGCGATCGATCGGTTTCTAGGATTAACAAATAAAGGAATCGCTCATCTACTTCCATAAATGGAAGGAATGGATTCCGTATCTGTGATAACACGGACTACTCACTCAATCCAAAGATACAATGTCAAGATGGGGTAATTCGGATCACGGACTCGGTGTAATCCTTAACCGTCAAGTCAAACCTCATCGATTCAAGCGGTTGATCGTGATCACCTCGAGATTAAGATATATCCATAAATATGATCATCCATTGATTCGATAAGACTTTCGACACGGAATTATATCGTGAACTCTAATCAAATCGGTCCAAATTTCTATATGATATATCTATCATATATAAATGCCCCATTAGGTTCTCTTAACCGAAAGTCCGGATAAGACAATCACACCTATTGTGTTCAGGCGCATTAATAGCACGTTAAAGGAGAGACCCGATACTCGATTAATTTCACTATGGGCTAATTGTATTTTAAGTACATCTTCACTAACTCAATCCTCCTGTGTATATCCCATACACCTTTGAGTTAAGTGATTACATAAACGATATACTTTAGGGTTTTCAGTAGTGTAAATACTATTGTCACATCGGTGAATATGAGAATAATAAATATGAATAATAACATCATTTCATTTATTAAATAAAACAATTACAAAATTGTCTTTGGGCATCACACCTAACAATCTCCCACTTGCACGAAAGCATGTGATTAATTGTTTTAGAGCACACCCTATTATTTAAAATACAACAAACTACATCTCTCACTTGCTCAAAAGCAATAGAGACCCATCCCGTATTCTAGTACCCATTAAGCATGTCATAACCATTTTGATTCCAAAGTACACTCGAGTATGCCGTCGTATGATAGGTCGGTGACTGGGAGTACCTACATCTAAATGTCATGGGTCTTAATGATTATTCAGTTGTCGGCTCCGAGGCGATCCGTAGAATCGAAACATTACCGGTCCATCTAATCATGTGGTACTCGAGTAAACACTTAGCCGAGATCGACTTAACGATCATCCTCAATCGACTTAAAGTCAAAATCGGTGTATCACACATATCCAAGTTCACACATGAATATGTCCGCATATTATTCCTCGTTCTCTCAAGATACTAAAGGACATACTAAACTTGCTTTGTTAACCGCCGAATCTAAGATTCGATCAAAGTTGACGTTCAATAACGACCATCTCTTACTAGAAAGAGAATCTATCCCATTTCTCTTGATCCGAAGATTTGAGAGTCATTCACGAGGCATAGGGTAGAACTTCCTCGTTGAATGTTGCATACACAGATGCATCATCTTAACCAATAAGATGGATGGGAAAACCGGTGGTGATTCTAAAGAATTCGACCGAGTCAAACTCTTGAGAATGTTGTCCAAATCTACATTTGCAGAGAATTGTGGCATTGTCGGTCGACTTTAGATAACACACCCATGTTGATTCCAACTCAGTGCGAGTGCTATCCTTCACAAACACTAATATATATGTATATATTCACTACTTTGTACTAAAATTGATATCCGGTCTACAAAAAGACTTATCAATATTCGGTCAAATCCATATATTGTAGAAATATATGACTTCCAATGACCGAGAGGTTTGGTTTTATCCACAAAGGACATAAGCCTTGTGATCATCCTGTCATAAGTTCATAAGTCAATACATACTGCTTTGAATGAATCCGGACTCCGTTTGTTTGGCAAGAAAGTCTCGAGGAATCACCCCTATTTTACGCTTTTGAGCGAAATCATGCAATACCGAACTCATTCTACTCTTTTCCGTGTAGATCCAATTACTCCCACATGGGCTGAGACTCTCGGTGGTTCTACAAGAGCATGAACAGAATTGGAGTACCGAACTCCATTCACAGGGTTATGGCTATTAAACCAACCTCTATTATCGAGAATCTATCTTCGCTCACAAAAGAGCCATAGGTCATCAATCGATCCTCAGACTACAAAGTCCGCCGAACCCGTAATGGGTAATGGATAAACCATACTCCCACTACATTCTAGGTGGATCGAAATTCTGATCTAGTTTAGTAGTATTTAGTGTTATCACCAACAACCGATGTTGGATGTGGTCTGATTTTAATCAGTTAGTAACTACCTTGAGTAAACGTACTTCAAGGTTCAAGGTTTTTCTGAACATGGATTCTATCGAGAAAGGATGCAATGATATAATTTGTCCCTTCACGATTTCAAGAATCCTATATCTAACCTTTATACTCAATAGGTTAAAAGATATATCACGAATGGTCATTGACCGAGCGTATGCATGAAATTCCCAGTCTTACCTTCAAGCACCGTGTCTTAAATGCTTATATTTATGGAAGTGGGGTGAACCGAATCCACACCTTATCCATAAATTCCAAAGCATATTTTAGGTAGACTTCTCGGTCTTACATTTCAATGTAAACCGTTATTTCGCTTCCAATATCTTTATTGAGTTAAGCAAGTATATTGTAGTACATCTAAAACATATATAAGGCAATTTAACGGTTTCTCACTTAATGAAAGCATTTCACTATGAGGCGGGCCGAGCATCGGATCCACAGGACTATGTGATGGCCCATTTACAGTATAGAATACTCTATCTCTATTGAAAACAGAGAAACCTCATAATATTTTGGATAAACTTACCGGAGTATTTGAATAGTTATCAGACAAGAAGTCACTACTCGGAAGCTCCTACTAGCTTGTATCTTTCATCAGACCCCGAAGGTCGTCATGAACAAGCTATGTTACTTCTTTATATCCATTATCCTTTCCCAATTGAAAGGAAACTTAGTCATTGAACCTTTGAGACAATCTAACCAGACTGGGAGAAAGGAATCACCCTGAGCCAGTCTTCAAGTCTTGTCTTTTAGGGACTATGCACTAACTATGGAATATGAAGAAGCGTTTATCTAAATATAGAAACCAATTGCTTTTAATAGTTCTTTAAGATGTGTTTTATATACATATTTCAGCAGTTCTAAGTGGTTTTGACTTTATCAAACAAAAGTCGAGTCTTGGATTAAATCTTTTACAAATGGTATATTCACTTTCTATACGACAAACAAATTATCGAATAGAAGGTAAATCCATTCGTTCCAACGAATCTTAAACTGAAAATAAATTTTCCGCGATATCCAAGGATTGAATCCGAGATTCATTTCCTTATATCACTCCCACTATTCTAGCTAAAATTAACTGCCCGTTGTTTACTCTTTTAATCGTTAAATGCTTTGCTACCTTGTTCTTCCAAAGAACTTAGCTCGAGAAAATCTCCAAGGATTTATAGGTTGGTGATCCAAAATCACTTTGTCCTTATCCTATGATTTTGATTAATTAATTTTAGTTCACCTTAAAGTTTTCTCGTTTAGATGACCAACACTTTTAGACATATTCTCTCATTCTTGACTTTCCGTGAATGGAAAATGAGTCTTGAAACAAATGAGTTCGTTTGAGTAGACACTACTCTTGAACCGTGGAATGTCTATTTCGAGTGTTACTTGTCGGGACTTCTCGGATTTTCTAATATACCGAGAAAAACAATAAATCATAACATTAAAGCTCCACTAGTTTATTGGTTCCAAATACCGTCTAACGAGCAATGCTTTATTTTTTATGATTTTCCGATTTTTTTCGATTAGAAAATCTTTCATTATATAGTTCCAATGTTTCCGGAAAAACAATAAATCATAGAACTCCCACTAGTTCATCAATTCCAAATATCGTCCAACCTGCGACATTCCATGACTTTCCGGTTTTCAATTAGAACGGTTACGTGTGTAGTCGATTACACTTTTCTAATGTTCTAGAAAAACAACAAATCATAAAGCTCTCACTAGTTCATCGATTCCAAATATCGTCCAACTAGTAACACTTCATGATTTTCCGATTTTTCAATTAGAAAATTACTCGTGTAATCACTATACACTCAAAATTCACTAGAAGAATTTAAAGTCCGAAATCACCTTTGATTAAACTAAGTTTGTCTTCCGTTTGACACGAATGACACTAGTGACATACACATATATCACTTTGGTTTTAAAAGGCTTAAGAGAAAATATCTCTTTCAAAAATTAATTGCATTATCGATTAACTAGTTCAACGTCCTAGTTACTTTTCACTTTTTAAAAAAGTCAATACTAGTCAATTATAAATTTTTAAGCAATTTAGTAAGGGATATAATGTTTGTAAATAAAATGACATATATTAATTCAAGTTTAACACTACTATATTATTTTATTTTAGGAATTGTAAACTATAAGTAAGTCTACTCTACCATTCAAAGTTTTAACCTCGCATCTCGAGTGCCGCCTTAGGGTAGGTCAAAGAGATGACGGTTAAATCGAGACAATCTCATCAATGAATAACTTGTGAGAATCAAACATCCCACGAGAATCGAACATCCCTTTATTCATTGACTACCTTCCTTTTTTTAGCCTAGACATTATCAAAAATATCCTTTATGAGTGTGACCTACTATATCGGATCTCTTAGGTACGCCCCGAGTGTGCCGTCGTAGGATAGTCGGTGACCCGACGCAGTACCCGTAAATCCTATCCTTTCGGAGACCAAGCCATGAATGTTGATAGGGGTGAACACCATCCGTAGGGGACGAAATCAAAAGCGCGAGGCGAGGCGTCACCCTTCTCTCACTTACTTGTATCTATAGTAGAGGCCGTGGGGTTGGTTGTCGCCTCCCCGCTCCCACTCAATATTTTGGAAGTGGTGGTGGGTTAACTAACCACGTCTTTTGATGTCAACATAAAAGTACATCAAATCAAGGATTCGAATGGTGTCGGTAACGTAGGCATGCCTACCCGTCCTATTCGTTGGAACATATGTGATGATCCGGACGAAATCGGGTCAAGAGAGCCCCGTTGAGATAAGAAGGAATCACCCCTCCGCTCATTTGGTGTAGCTTAGTCTTGCCGTACCCGTGCATACATCACACTAGGAGGGTTAAGTCGGTCGAGCCTAGCTCGGTTGACCACCCAACTTTGTAAGCGAACCGTTTTATCCAAGATTTATTGTTCTTTTACCATCATTCAATCTCGTAGACACTACGAATCTAAAACGTGATCTCGTTTGGGCTTTAAGGCGGTTCACCGAGAACACACACCGAAAGGCTTAACGATTTCATAACCCGTCCTCGGATCTTTAATTAGTTACTAAATTAATTAATTACCACGTATTAATTAAATTTCAACTAATTACGTGAGTTTAATATACATACCTATTTTAATTACCAAAATTAAAATTCTACATGTATGCATGGAGTGGATTTATGATATGATCGTATGTCAAGCAATTCGATTTTATATCTATTTTATGATCAAACACATAAAAAATAAATTGCGGAAAATTTAAACACCGAGATGGATCGTTGGTACTTCGACTAACCTATTTTCAAAGGAAAAGTAAAACTAATTCTAAGTCTTCAAATCTCGATCTTCGATCTTGATCTTGAAACTTCCTAGGATCTCAAACCTTCGATCTTGATTACGAGCAGCGAGGAGAGGAGCGTAATAATATACCAATATATTTAAAGTATATCCATATTATCAAATTGTTTTATAAAATATACCATATTTAAATCAATATATTTAGAACGGATCTATATTAAAATATGAGAATAATAAATCACCGTCCATATTAAAATATATCCATATTATCAATATATCAAATTGATTAGCAGATCTTCAAATTATTATTATTTTTGATTCATGTCGGCAAAACCAATATGCAAGTTAAGGAAAAACAATGCTGCCGCTGCTGAAGAAAAAAAAAATTAAACAATTCGGCCTCCTAAGCTTTTACCTTCGATGATCTTTAACATTATGATCTTCATAAATGCCCGAATCCGGAACCAAAATAAATACAAAAGGTACTACCTTTACAATTTTTCGTATGACATAAAATAAATTACACATCCTATCTTTCAATTGATCTTAATCGAAAGAGCTACAAAATAGATCTATGGGTAAACAATCCAACCACAATCCATCTCTTCAACCACGACAATCACAAGCATTCATCATAAAATTTTGAAAATAATAAAATTAAAACGAAAATAATGCAATCTACACACGCATATTCCACTCACTTAGATCTAATATTTTATACGTATAAATATAGATCACCATGGCGGCGATACCATCTGGTTGTTAGTAATACCATCCGCAGCGGAGGCGATTTAAGGATACAGATCTATAAATTACACGTAATAAAATAACTAGATCTACATCTACAAGAGGGTTGTAGAACATACCTCTTGGATCTCAAAATCCAAGTTGAAGAACAAACAATAGAAAGAACGAACAAGGTGTGAAGAAGCACCACGATCTTCCGTGACGTGTGATCCAAGCAACTCCCGGTGGAAGGAAATTCTCGTCTCGAATCCTTCCGATATGCTACCGGAAAAATCTCCAAGATTTTCCCTTAAATCTCCCTTGGCGAAAATCCTTTTCTCCTCTCCAAGAGGTGAATTTAAATTTTATATGTGTGTGTTATGAGGCAGCAGGAGGCTCTCTTTATATAGGAGAGTAAAACTTAACCTCCAAGGATTTAATAATTAATACAAAATCAATTATAATAATCCCATTAAATAAAAGATAATCTCATAATATTAAACAAATCAGAATAATATTTATCTTTATTTCTTTCCATAAATATTTATCCAATAAATATTTTATGCACATGTCTTATTAATACACAAGAAAATAATTTCTTGTTCCATAATACATGAGGGGGCGAAATTTAACCCTTGTGACCTAGTCACAATAATTTCGACTTATACACACCAATTTGAAGCAAGATTATGGAAAATGTCTTTTCCACATATTTAATTATTTAGCCCAACTAATTTAATAGTTCACTAACAATTAATTCACATATCGTTTTAATAAAGTCCAACAAGAACTAAATTAATATTATTAGGATTCGACGTCCGAGAATAGCTATGCTATATATATTAGGAAGCACGTCGGGGACCATGGACTAATAATCGTGCTCCGATAAATCAAATAAATAATTATCTTACGAACGAGAATAATTATATTCGATAAATCAATCACGGGAATATGCCACCATAATCCCGTGATCGCACTCCTCCGATTATGAGATTATATTTATCTCCTCACGAGAATAATAATAAGCGTCCATTGATATAATCATTACATATGGATTAATCCTCCATGATTTATTCATTCTAAATCGGGAAGTTACCGTTCACCCTTTCGAGAACCTCTTATCCTTATTTACCATTAACCCCTAGTGATCAATTAATTCATACAACTCACTTTGGTAGCTAATCGGTGTAATATGAACTCGCGCGATCGATCGTTTCTAGGATTAACAAATAAGAAGCTGTTTATCTACTTCCATAAATGGAAGGAATGGATTCGTATCTGTGATAACACGGACTACTCACTCAATCAAAGTACAATGTCAAGATGGGGTAATTCGGATCACAGACTCGGTGTAATCCTTAACCGTCAAGTCAAACCTCATGCGATTCAAGCGATTTGATTGTGATCACCTCGGGATTAAGATATATCCATAAATATGATCATCCATTGATTCGATAAGACTTCTCGATTACGGAATTATATCGTGAACTCTAATCAAATCGGTCCAGTATTTATATATGATATATCTATCATATATAAATGCCCCATTAGGTTCTCTTAACCGAAAGTCGGATAAAAGACAATCACACCTATTGTGTTAGGCGCATTAATAAGCACGTTAAAGAGAGAGCCGATACTACTCGATTAATTTCACTATGGGCTAATTGTATTTTAAGTACATCTTCACTAACTCAATCCTCCTGTGTATATCCCATACATTTGAGTTAAGTGATTACATAAACGATATACTTTAGGGTTTTACGTAGTGTAAATCTTATTGTCGCATCGGTGAATATGAGAATAATAAATATGAATAATAACATCATTTCATTTATTAAATAAAACAATTACAAAATTGTCTTTCGGGCATCACACCTAACACGACCCTCATCAAACATCAACGTCATTGGTGCAATTACTCCTCAACATTCCTTTTTTTCCTTCTCGTGTCTCTCCTCTTGAAACCTTCTGTACTCCTTACTACTCTCTTTCGATTTAAATCCGTCTGACTCACATATATTGAAAAGATGTCTCAAAATTTATTATAGCATTACACCAAATGAGGAAAAGGATGCGGAATTTCAAGCAAAACTATTTGGTAACAAAGCTTTGATTTACATGTATTCAAAGGCTCGAAGAACCAGACCAAAGTTTTTTTTTTTTTTTTTTTGTTGAAGGTTAGACCAAAGCTTGATATATAGCCTTCATAAGACATCAATAATAGTCCAGACCTCCGAATCAACAGAAGCCTTTAAAAAAAAATCATTAGAAGACACTCCATAGCGAAAGAAAAAAACAATCATTTTAAATCACTCACGGCAGTGGGGCGTGAGCAGTGGTAAAGAGTTTGGTGTCTTAAAATGACAGCTGGATCTGGAGCTGTAGTATGGAAGTTTGAACACTGTAAATGAACGACTTTATTCTGTTGTTTTGTATAATAGCGCTAATGACTCTGAGCTACTAGATTACCTGCTTAAACATGTCTATTCATCCCGTGGATATGACGAGCGGGGAACCTTGTGGTTAGAGTTTAACAATTTTTAAAAAACAATCATTTTCATAAAATTGACTCTAACACTTTTTGACTCGAGTTTGGATAAGTTTAAGGGGCTATTATTTGCACCCCACAGATTCTACCGGTGCACCACAGTTAACACTTGTAGAGAAGAATATAGTTGAGTATTAGTATTTACTTTAAATATTATTAATGCGGTATCTTGTAGTGACTTATTGACTAAGTCACCGAACACTATATATTTGTACTCTCGGTAACCATATTGAATCAATGAAATACAATACACTTTGAGTCATGTTACGGTATCAGAGCGATATCAATTTTCTCTCTCGTTATGCCAATTTTTCCTAAACCCTAACCCCTTTTCCAAAAAAAAAAGAAAAAAAAACAAAAACAAAAAAATTTAAATTCAGAGGTTTTCTTCTCCGGCCGGCAAATACGCAAGTTTCTTCTCCGGCCGGCATCTAAGCACGTTTCCTTCTCCCGGCGGCCTATCAAATTGCACCACCATCTCCTCCGGTGGTTCTCTAATCAATTTCGCCCCAGCTACCATCGTTGCTCAACCTGCAGCCATGACAACACCCAAAAAGGAGAAACTCGTCGGCTTTTGCTTTTCGACTGATGATGCCCGACCCGAACTACGCCACGTGTCATCCTCTTAAATCGTATAATAGATGACTAGCCTCTAAAAATAAGGCATTAAGGGCCAGGAGCCCCACAGACATGCCTAAGGGCAGATCACTAACCCCAGGTGAGAGATCGGCAGAAACTCCTCCTCCAGCCACCGCAGGTTGGCTATGGCTTGGCGAAGAGGAGCTGACCAGTTCGGCCATAGTGGCCTTGGGGGCTCAGTAGCGGGCGCTTTCGAGAGCAACCCGTTTGTTATTCCACGTCTTTGGATAACTAAAGATAAATAAGGGAAAGAATCCAATAATATAATGACATTGATCTTGTCATTTAAATAGATCCATAATTATCCCTAAATTATAGGGATTTACATGTATTAATCCTTAGGGGAAATAATAATAATAATAATAATAATCCCCTATATAAACAACCCTAAGGAACTACGAAAGATTTGATTCCTGAAACATAACAGGATACGTAGGCAATTTGGGAAAAATAACCCAAGCTTAGTCTAAAAATCACCAAAAAAACATCCCTCGTTCAGTTACCCCTAGATTAAACGGCCCGGATTTATTCATAGACGAAATCTAGCATCGTCACCGACCATGGTTGTCATCTCCGGTAATCATTCCCCTCTAACCCACAGCCCGGCTGCAATACCTCCTCACCCCTGGCAGCGTACCTAGAATAGTTCTCTCCCTCCTTGCTTCCTGTTGATTTCTTATTCACTTGGATCAAGTTCCTTAATCGTAGTTTTCCCCCTTTATTATTTCTAGTCTTTTACTGTACCAGCAAAAAAGAAAAAAAAATTAATTTGTTGACCATCAGCAACCAAAAAAAAAAAACAAAGGTATTTTGTTGTTGTTCCATTTACGGTTTCTTTAAGTGTTGCAATCATGACAAGTGTTAAGGGTCAAATTGTATGATTTATAACGATATATTTTATATAAAATTCCCCTATATTCGTATTATTTTCATAGAAATCGAGCCTTATATTTAAATATTGAGCAAATGATATTTTTAATGAGTAAACTTCAAAATGTAACAAATTATGTGATTTAATTGATGATTTATTGTTAATTTGGAATTATATTACATTTTGGTATCATTTGATCATTATTTAGGAGCCTACAAGTGTTCAAGCTTGGAAGTGACAAGTGGCAAAAGGATAAGATCAAGGAGGACAAGTCATGAATCATCTAGAATATGCACGAGAGATAAGGTT
Organism: Gentiana macrophylla; assembly: GCA_026214975.1. NCBI lineage: Eukaryota > Viridiplantae > Streptophyta > Magnoliopsida > Gentianales > Gentianaceae > Gentiana > Gentiana macrophylla. The sequence continues at coordinate 95,975,319 of CM047816.1, forward strand.
TGTTGCAAAAGATAAGGATGGTTTGTTAAGAGATAAGGACACAGAATCATCGGATCAGCTCAGCACAGGTGAAACTGGAGTTTGGAAGCCCAAACTGGCGTTTGACAGATAGAACTGGCGTTCCAGAGGAGCATAAAGCGATCTTGAGAGCTCGAGAAGGCAGTGAATCCGGCGTTCCACGCCCGAAGCGGCGCGTTACATGCCTGAATCCGGAGTTCAAACTCTGGCGGCGTTCAAGATCTCTACCTGCGATTTCTATAAATACCAAAGCAGATCCCAAACCCATTAAGGATTCGACATTTTACATCGTAAAACACTCAAAGCGACGCGCAGCCTTTTTAGGAGCTTTCAAGGCCGGTCACCCGAGCCTTATGCTCGGGTGATCCGGGGTTAGATTAGGCTTCTTTCCTTTGTTTTTGCTTGTTGAGTCATGGAGCTCAAATTATTGTATCAAACCCTGTGAGTTTGTTCTGCAATTAATTCAGTCCCTGTTTTATCTTCATGATTTATGATTCGTTTTGTATCTTTTCTATGCAATTATCATGCTATTGTGTGACTAGATCGAAAGATTGGTTGCTAACTGTTGTCTAACGTGATGAGAATCGTTGTTAGGCTAGATCACCATAGAAAAGATGTGATTTTTTAACCTTGACATAACGAAAGTTGATAGGTTGATTATCTAGGTTATTAGATTGAAAGATCTTACACCTTGTTTTATATGCGTTAATCTCTATAGATCGAAAGATGATGAGATTGATAGGCGAATTACTACGAAAGTAGGATTCATACCTTCGTAAGGTGAAACCACAATTCGAGTTAAAATCATGAGATGAGGTAGGATTGAAATTAAATGGTTTGTACGTTGTTTGATTTCATGTTTCCTTAGTTTAGGTCGTTTTTATGTTTTCCTTAGCTTTAGGACTGTTTTTTTATCTTACGTGTTGTTCTTATTTGTTTGTTCTTAATTATGTGTTTCTGCTTTGGACTAAAAATCCTCTGTCAGTTTATTTTCCGCTTTAGTTTAGGTTTAGTAATAATTAGTAGTAACAATTGAGAGAGTTAATGAAATTAGATTTCAATGACCAAATTCCTGTGGATCGACCTTTACTTATCTCGCTATACTATCAACTACCCGGTGTTTGGCGGTTAGGAGTTAGTTTTGCATCTAAGTTAGGGTTTATAAATTTTCTTTTGTTTAAATGATGCAAAAATCCTCTCAACAAAAGTGGCGCCGTTGCCGGGAATTGGTGTTTTGTTGAATCTACTTGAATTAATTCTTGATTTTGTTACAATTTCTTTATTTTCAATAAAGTAGCGTTTAATAAATTGAGAGTTTTTATTTTTGCCATGTTTCGATGACCGTTGGGTTAAGAAGGTGCAAAAGTTTTTTACTCAATTTATGAAACGTGAATTATATGTTTAGGTGTAATCTAACCCTCTGTGCTAATTTGATGAAATTTGCGGTCTTTGTGATATATGATGTATGTTTAGAGTTTTGGGACTTCTTTGTTATTTTCCTGCATATACATTGCATATACGGTGTGGGACGAGCGTTCAAGGCATCGAACGCCCGTCCAAGTTTATAATATCTGAGAGAGGCGTCCGTTTGAGTGATGAAACGCCCGTTCGGTGCTAAATTTTGAGATGAACGCTCGTCGGTTTGCATGAGCGTCCGTTTGGTGCGAGAAATCTTTTTCAGGTTACGAATTTTCCTTGATCGATTTTTAATGCTTTTGTTTGACATGGATAATGTTATACTAGCTTCTGTGGCTTTTTATTTTTACGTAGATGTTCTGAACTTGCATATTCATATCTTTCCATCTACGAATCCATGTTAAATAATTGATTTACTTCAATATACTTGATTCATCTATGCAAGTTATAGTGACTGTCGGTTCTCGTAAGCTATAACTGGTCTTATTGTTATTTAGTAGCTAATGTCGGTTTCCGTATGCTACATATACCGTGATGAATCTTTTAAGCTTTGAGACTTATGTGCTTTCTTGTTATTTTATAACTCATATGGGTAGCTCTTGTCGGTTTTCCGTATGCTACCATCGCGTCTTATGAGTTATATACATTTAGTATAGCTAACTGTTGGTTTTCCATAATGCTATCACTTTTGATGAGTCTTAAGGCGCGTCTACCTTTGCATTGTAATGGGCAAAGACCTATCGTTTATCGTAACCTGTCATTATTTGGTAGACGTTTATTTTATACATGTCATGTTGCAAATTAAGGGGCTAGTTTTCTTCCTTTTATTTTCTTTTATTTGTGCATCTCATTTAGTTGCATGTCATCTAGTTGCATTGTTTTCTTTTCTTTAAGGGCCATAGTCTTTGTAGGGTTGTCTTCACAACACCGCTCGGCTGAGCTTTGTTTGCGTTTTCTTTTATTAGGATTACATATCATGTAGTTTGCATTGTAATGTAGTTGCACCTAGCCTACTATTTTGCAATGTCCATGTATATGTTCCATCCTTATCGAGCTTAATCTGAAACATCTACATGATTTATTCTCCTTGTGTTTTCAATGTATAATTCTTTTTCCCCGTAGACTCTTTTGCCTTCGATCAAGTATGCAGGACACTTTTGATATTTGTTGTGCGCTTTCACGTCGATGTCGGTATTCTGTGATGCTCCACAAGTCTCTTGATCTATTCAAGCTTACTTGGATCTGTGATGCTCCACATTTCCAAGGATAGTCAAGCAATTTTGGTTCTTCAGGGGTTCTTTCCGAAGTGCCGACTTGGAAATACAATCGGCTAAGTTCTAAACTTTTATTTTCTGTACAACTTGAGGACAAGTTGCAATCTAAGTGTGGGGAAGGGATTAGTATCTACACTCTTTTGCCATATTAGTCATATTTCTATGAAAAATGCTAAATTTTTCAAAATTTTTGTTTTTGTCGAGTGAACAAATGCATGTCTTTGTTTGAGTTTATATCATTGATGCTTTATAATGCATATTTAGTAATTTAGATGTTTCACCCAACCTATTTTTCACGTGCCATAGTAGATGATGAGCTTTTTATAAAGTTATACCCGTTTGGATTAGTGATTTTTGATTTTCTTATAAGTCATGTGCTTAGTGCTACGTATATATCGTGATAATTATGATAGTTTGTATCTAGATCCGAAGTATGTCATACTGTGAATATCTTAAGTTTGAATGTGATAAGTAAGCGTAGCTAATGTCAAATAAAGTTGATTTAATTGAATTAATTGTGTGTGTCGAAAGCTAGTCGATGATTTGAGTGTGATAGGGGATTATCTCGAAATGTCCTATTCCACCATGATGACTAAAAGCTCACGACAGCTAGAAAGAGCTGCCTTATGATTGGAGTAAGGTAGGGTATTATCTCGAAATGTCCTATTCTCGCTATGAGGGCATGACTCATTCTAATGTGTGTTTAAGTGAATAAGTTAAATCAACTAAGATATTGGTATGAATTGAATATAAGACTCGGTTTGCGTATATCTTATATCCAAAGTATAAAGCGATAGATATCTTTGTAGGGACTATCCTCTGAGTATTTCAGAAAGGTCCTAGATTAAATCTATCATTCTTTTCGGGATATGTCACGTTTGTAGGGTGCATCTTATGAGTGTCATTTATTGCTAGTCTACGAGGGGGTATTAGCTAGTTTTGCTTGAATCAATTTCAAGTGTGGATTGGGTGGAAATTTATTATGGCTATGCACACACACACTTGGGTGAACCTCTAAAGTATTGAATATGTTTTATATTTGCTAAGATGTTTATTTGTCTCGAGCGATGCTTATGTATTGTTTTGTTGGGACGAACAAAAGTTTAAGTGTGGGGGTGTTGTTAGGGTCAAATTTTATGATTTATAACGATATATTTTATATAAAATTCCCTATATTAAGTATTATTTTCATAGAAATCGAGCCTTATATTTAAATATTGAGCAAATGATATTTTTAATGAGTAAACTTCAAAATGTAACAAATTATGTGATTTAATTGATGATTTATTGTTAATTTGGAATTATATTACATTTTGGTATCATTTGATCATTATTTAGGAGCCTACAAGTGTTCAAGCTTGGAAGTGACAAGTGGCAAAAGGATAAGATCAAGGAGGACAAGTCATGAATCATCTAGAATATGCAAGAGATAAGGTTTGTTGCAAAAGATAAGGATGGTTTGTTAAGAGATAAGGACACAGAATCATCGGATCATTTCAAAGACAGTGAAATCGGAGTTTGGAAGCCCAAAGCGGCGTTTGTGATGATAGAATCGGCGTTCAGGAGGAGCATAAAGCGAGATTGAGAGCTCAGAAGGCATTTGAATCGGCGTTCCACGCCCGAAGCGGCGTTTACATGCTGAACCTGAGTTCAAACTCTGGCGGCGTTCAAGATCTCTCGCCGCGATTTCCTATAAATACCAGCAGATCCCAAACCCATTAAGGATTCGACATTTTTACATCAGAAAACACTCAGAGCAGCCGCAGTCTTTTCTGGGAGCTTTCAAGGCCGGTCACCCGAGCCTTATGCTCGGGTGATCCGGGGTTAGATTAGGCTTCTTTCCTTTGTTTTTGCTTGTTGAGTCATGGAGCTCAAATTATTGTATCAAACCACGTGAGTTTGTTACGCAATTAATTCGAGTCCTGTTTTATCTTCATGATTTATGATTCGTTTTGTATCTTTTCTATGCAATTATCATGCTATTGTGTGACTAGATCGAAAGATTGGTTGCTAGCTTGTTGTCTAACGTGATGAGAATCGTTGTTAGGCTAGATCACCATAGAAAAGATGTGATTTTTAACCTTGACATAACGAAAGTTGATAGGTTGATTATCTAGGTTATTAGATTGAAAGATCTTACACCTTGTTTTATATCGTTAATCTCTATAGATCGAAAGATGATGAGATTGATAGGCGAATTACTACTTAAAGTAGGATTCATACCTTCGTAAGGTGAAACCACAATTCGAGTTAAAATCATGAGATGAGGTAGGATTGAAATTAAATGGTTTGTACGTTGTTTGATTTCATGTTTCCTTAGTTTAGGTCGTTTTATGTTTTCCTTAGCTTTAGAATTTGTTTTTATCTTACGTGTTGTTCTTATTTGTTTGTTCTTAATTATGTGTTTCTGGCTTTGGACTAAAAAATCCTCTGTCGAGTTTATTTTCCGCTTTAGTTTAGGTTTAGTAATAATTAGTAGTAACAATTGAGAGAGTTAATGAAATTAGATTTCAATGACCCAATTCCCTGTGGATCGACCCCTTACTTATCTCGCTATACTATCAACTACCCGGTGTTTGGCCGGTTAGGAGTTAGTTTTGCATCTAAGTTAGGGTTTATAAATTTTCTTTTGTTTAAATGATGCAAAAATCCTCTCAACAAAAGTGGCGCCGTTGCCGGGGAATTGGTGTTTTGTTGAATCTACTTGAATTAATTCTTCGATTTTGTTACAATTTACTGTTTTCAATAAAAGTAGCGTTTAATAAATTGAGAGTTTTTATTTTTGCCATGTTTCGATGACCGTTGGGTTAAGAAGGTGCAAAAGTTTTTTACTCAATTTATGAAGCGTGAATTATATGTTTAGGTGTAATCTAACCTCTGTGCTAATTTGATGGGAAATTTGCGGTCTTTGTGATATATGATGTATGTTTAGAGTTTTGGGACTTCTTTGTTATTTTTCTGCATATATGTTGCATATACGGTGTGGGACGAGCGTTCAAGGCATCGAGCGCCCGTCCAAGTTTATAATATATGCGGAGGCGTCCGTTTGAGTGATGAAACGCCCGTTCGGTGCTAAATTTTGAGATGAACGCCTTCGTCCAAATTTGCATGAGCGTCCGTTTGGTGCGAGAAATCTTTGTTCGAGTTACGAATTTTCCTTGATCTCGATTTTTAATGCTTTTGTTTGACATGGATAATGTTATACTAGCTTACGTGGCTTTTTATTTTTACGTAGATGTTCTGAACTTGCATATTCATATCTTTCCATCTACGAATCCATGTTAAATAATTGATTTACTTCAATATACTTGATTCATCTATGCAAGTTATAGTGATTATCGGTTCTCGTAAGCTATAAGCTGGTCTTATTGTTATTTAGTAGCTAATGTCGGTTTCGTATGCTACATACATACCGTGATGAATCTTTTAAGCTTTGAGACTTATGTTCTTTCTTGTTATTTTATAACTCATATGGGTAGCTACGTCGGTTTTCCGTATGCTACCATCGCGTCTTATGAGTTATATCCATTTAGTATAGCTAATCGTTGGTTTTCCATAATGCTATCACTTTTGATGAGTCTTAAAGCGCGCGTCTGCTTTGCATTGTAATGGGCAAAGACTTGCATCGTTTATCGTAACTGTCATTATTTGGTAGGCGTTTATTTTATACATGTCATGTTGCAAATTAAGGGGCTAGTTTTCTTCCTTTTATTTTCTTTTATTTGTGCATCTCATTTAGTTGCATGTCATCTAGTTGCATTGTTTTCTTTTCTTTAAGGGCCATAGTCCTTTGTAGGGTTGTCTTCACAACACCGCTCACTGAGCTTTGTTTGCGTTTTCTTTTATTAGGATTACATATCATGTAGTTTGCATTGTAATGTAGTTGCACCTAGCCTACTATTTTGCAATGTCCATGTATATGTTCCATCCTTATCTCGAGCTTAATCTGAAACATCTCATGATTTATTCTCCTTGTGTTTTCAATGTATAATTCTTTTTCCCCGTAGACTCTTTTTTTGATCGATCAAGTATGCGGGACACTTTTGATAATTTGTTGTGCGCTTTCACGTCGATGTCGGTATTCTGTGATGCTCCACAAGTCTCTTGATCTATTCAAGCTTACTTGGATCTGTGATGCTCCACATTTCCAAGGATAGTCAAGCAATTTTGGTTCTTGGGGTTCTTTCCGAAGTGCCGACTTGGAAATACAATCACTAAGTTCCTAAACTTTTTATTTCTGTACAACTTGAGGACAAGTTGCAATCTAAGTGTGGGGGAAGGGATTAGTATCTACACTCTTTTGCCATATTAGTCATATTTCTATGAAAAATGCTAAATTTTTCAAAATTTTTGTTTTTTGTCCCGAGTGAACAAATGCATGTCTTTGTTTGAGTTTATATCATTGATGCTTTATAATGCATATTTAGTAATTTAGATGTTTCACCCAACCTATTTTTCACGTGCCATAGTAGATGATGAGCTTTTTATAAAGTTATACCCCGTTTGGATTAGTGATTTTTGATTTTCTTATAAGTCATGTGCTTAGTGCTACGTATATATCGTGATAATTATGATAGTTTGTATCTAGATCCGAAGTATGTCATACTGTGAATATCTTAAGTTTGAATGTGATAAGTAAGCGTAGCTAATGTCAAATAAGAAGTTGATTTAATTGAATTAATTGTGTGTGTCGAAAGCTAGTCGATGATTTGAGTGCGATAGGGGATTATCTCGAAATGTCCTATTCCACCATGATGACTAAAAGCTCACGACAGCTAGAAAGAGCTGCCTTATGATTGGAGTAAGGTAGGGTATTATCTCGAAATGTCCTATTCTGCTATGAGGGCAACAGCTCATTCTAATGTGTGTTTAAGTGAATAAGTTAAATCAACTAAGATATTGGTATGAATTGAATATAAGACTCAGTTTGCGTATATCTTATCCCCAGTATAAACTGATAGATATCTTTGTAGGGACTATCCTCTGAGTATTTCAGAAAGGTCCTAGATTCAATCTATCATTCTTTTCGGGATATGTCACGTTTGTAGGGTGCATCTTATGAGTGTCATTTATTGCTAGTCTACGAGGGGGTATTAGCTAGTTTTGCTTGAATCAATTTCAAGTGTGGATTGGGTGGAAATTTATTATGGCTATGCACACACACACTTGGGTGAACCTCTAAAGTATTGAATATGTTTTATATTTGCTAAGATGTTTATTTGTCTCGAGCGATGCTTATGTATTGTTTTGTTCGGGACGAACAAAAGTTTAAGTGTGGGGGTGTTGTTAAGGGTCAAATTTTATGATTTATAACGATATATTTTATATAAAATTTCCCTATATTAAGTATTATTTTCATAGAAATCGAGCCTTATATTTAAATATTGAGCAAATGATATTTTTAATGAGTAAACTTCAAAATGTAACAAATTATGTGATTTAATTGATGATTTATTGTTAATTTGGAATTATATTACATTTTGGTATCATTTGATCATTATTTAGAGCTACAAGTGTTCAAGCTTGGAAGTGACAAGTGGCAAAAGGATAAGATCAAGGAGGACAAGTCATGAATCATCTAGAATAATATGCAAGAGATAAGGTTTGTTGCAAAAGATAAGGATGGTTTGTTAGAGAGATAAGGACACGAATCATCGGATCACCAAAGACAGGTGGCGGAGTTTGGAAGCCCAAGCGGCGTTTGTGAATAGAATCATGGCGTTCAGAGGAGCATAAAGCAAGATCGAGAGCTCGAAGAAGGCAATTTGAATCGGCGTTCCACAGCCAGAACTGGCGTTCTACATGCCTGAACTGGAGTTCAAACTCTGAAACTGGCGTTCAAGATCTCTGCCACTGATTTCCTATAAATACCAGCAGATCCCAAACCCATTAAGGATTCGACATTTTTACATCAGAAAACACTCAGAGCAGCCGCAGTCTTTTCTGGGAGCTTTCAAGGCCGGTCACCCGAGCCTTATGCTCGGGTGATCCGGGGTTAGATTAGGCTTCTTTCCTTTGTTTTTGCTTGTTGAGTCATGGAGCTCAAATTATTGTATCAAACCCTGTGAGTTTGTTCTGCAATTAATTCAGTCCCTGTTTTATCTTCATGATTTATGATTCGTTTTGTATCTTTTCTATGCAATTATCATGCTATTGTGTGACTAGATCGAAAGATTGGTTGCTAACTGTTGTCTAACGTGATGAGAATCGTTGTTAGGCTAGATCACCATAGAAAAGATGTGATTTTTTAACCTTGACATAACGAAAGTTGATAGGTTGATTATCTAGGTTATTAGATTGAAAGATCTTACACCTTGTTTTATATCGTTAATCTCTACATAGATCGAAAGATGATGAGATTGATAGGTAATTACTACTAAAGTAGGATTCATACCTTCGTAAGGTGAAACCACAATTCGAGTTAAAATCATGAGATGAGGTAGGATTGAAATTAAATGGTTTGTACGTTGTTTGATTTCATGTTTCCTTAGTTTAGGTCGTTTTATGTTTTCCTTAGCTTTAGAATTTGTTTTTATCTTACGTGTTGTTCTTATTTGTTTGTTCTTAATTATGTGTTTCACGGCTTTGGACTAAAAATCCTCTGTCAGATTTTTATTTTCCGCTTTAGTTTAGGTTTAGTAATAATTAGTAGTAACAATTGAGAGAGTTAATGAAATTAGATTTCAATGACCCAATTCCTGTGGATCGACCCTTACTTATCTCGCTATACTATCAACTACCCGGTGTTTGGCCGGTTAGGAGTTAGTTTTGCATCTAAGTTAGGGTTTATAAATTTTCTTTTGTTTAAATGATGCAAAAATCCTCCAAACAACAAGCCATGTGTTGGACTTATTTCTTAGTTTTGATGATGAGTGTCATACTAGCTGTTATAGTGCAAAGGCAAAAAGATGTCTAGATAAAATGTATAGGTTTATTAGAGTTTGATTCATAAATAGGTTTGATCAAACAAAGCTTTGTAAAGAGTCTGGCGATTGATATCGCCAGATGGTCTCAGTCGATAGGGTAGATAGGTCGATAGACTAGTCAGGGAACCTCTTGAAGATCGAAGACCGAGGGTGAGGTTCAAACTCGATAAATGAAGGCTAAGGGATCAAACTTAGTATTTAAAGTCAAGGATATGGAATCGAATTTAGGCAAGTCTGTGATGACCTAAAGCGATTACATATGCCTTGTGTAGAAAATCTAAGTTCCATAAGTTGGATGATGTTTGGAACTTAGTTACAATTAAAATGATGTAATCTAACTACACAAATAAAAGTTAGATAGAAGTAATCATTTGCATTGTATTTTATATCTGAGTTATATGATAATCGCAGATCGATAGGTATCTCGTGAGACTCATGAACTCAGCTTGATGTATTACCTCGATTAATTCAAGATTATCTTAGAAGATTACATGGATAAGGACGACCAACTACCTCGACTTATCAAGAAAATCAAAGGTGAGATTAAAAAGACGTTGGGATGACTTTTATTTTTATCCATTGGATACAAGTCAAAGGGTGGGCAGATTGCCTTTGTCAAAAAGGAGTTACGGCGGTGTCGACCCCATGAATAGAGAGGCAGAATCACGGTCGGATGGGACAAATACAAAGGCGGTCACATTTGAAATTCAAATACAAGTCACATGCATTCTTGCCTATAAATAGAAGACTTTCAACTCAAGAAAAGGGATGAATTTTTGGGATAAACTTTAAGTGACAATCTTTGGTGAAAAACACCTCTTGAACTTCATGAGCTTAAAATTTCTTGATCTAGTTATTTTCTTCAAGTGCATTACGTGTTCAATTTGCATCAAGCATACACACTTGAAGGCGCAAGTCTCTTTGGTTACATCATCCTAATCAATTTCTTCGCCAGAATGAATCATTTATTTGATTCATTCTTTATTTTATAAAGAACTCTTGAAGAGCAGTGAAGCATCTTGAGTGTGAAAGAGCTGTTGTTTGTGGTGGAGGTGGTGAAGAGGCAATCCTACCCTTCAAGGACCAGTGGAAGACTCAGGAGCAGCAATCCTATCTGTTCCCAATTTTCAGTTTGTGAAGCCATAGCTATTGGTGAAGGACAAACAACTTAGGAATCTTTGTAAAAGCTACATCAAAGATCTCTACAGTGAATTTCCTCCAACATCACAGGAGAAGAGTGGGTAGCGGATTACATCACCTGGAACCACTATAAAATCGGGCTATTTACTTTCTGCATTTACTTTCTGCACTTAGTTTATATCACTCATCAACCTACTGAATCTAGCAACTGAAATCACACACCTGCACTACTAAGTATCTAATACTTAGTATCATATTTAACAACAAGTAATAAGGCTTAATTTTGATATTATTCCGCTGCACAAATTCAGCAAACTCAACTATCATGAGACTCTCGCTTATATCGTGAGCTATCGAAGTCTCAAAGCAGACTCTGAAGTATCGTGATTTCTTTGAAGTTGCAGAATTTGTTAACTCCAAAGTTTTAAGTGTTAAGTTTATTCACCCCCCCCCCCCCTCTAAACTTAACCAAAGCCTTTTCAAGGGACCAACACCATGGTTGTGGCTTCCCTCGTTTCCGACTTTCTGGCGTGCCGTATGCTCAACCATCCTTGGTTTGCCAAATTTGTGCTCACGCAGGCCATATGGCCCCGGCCTGCTCTTTTCAGTATACTTACTTCCATCCACCGACCTCTCAGTTACCACCATCTCGGACTTCTCAAGCATACGCGGTTTCTCCGTCCACACATCTCGATTCTGATTGGATTGCGGATACGGGGGATGCTCACCATATCACTCATGACACTCGACATCTCAACTTATCATCTGCGCCTTATGCTGGAAACGACAAAGTGCACGTCGGTGACGGTATAGGTTTATCTATTACTCATTATGGCTCTTCGTCTGTAAATTCTCCTTCCCAGTCATTTTATTTATCAAATATTCTTGTTACACCCTCTATCACCAGAAACCTCTTATTTGTGCACAAATTTGCATCTGATAATAATGTCTATTTCGAATTTCATGGGTCGTGCTTGATGGATGCAGGTTCTTAGATCTAAACGAATTAGATCTACGCGCAGCGGATGGATCACGACTTATACATCACAATACATAATTAAAGGACTTAAACTACTACAATGGGGTTTAAGAACATGTTACCAATAACGGGAAGAGAATCCTTGATCTTCCGATGTGTTCTCCAAACGGCGGTTGGTGGACACCCTTCTTGATACACGAACCTCCTTGATATGCAACACCAAGAAAAACTTAGAGTTTTTCTTCTTCTAAAACCCAAGACAAGAAAACTAATTATTTCTCTCTTTTTGCTATAGTGGTCGAAATTTGCCAGTTGTATTTTACACTTAGAATAACTCTTCTTTTATATATAGGAGAGTAAATCCTTGGTCTCCAAGTTTTAATTAATTAAATAAATAATTAATTAAACAAAATAAAAAGATATTTTCCTTAATGACTAATTGTGACATGTATTGACCAATAAGAAATCAAATAACAAGTCATCCAACCAATCACATAACAAGAATATCTTTTATTTTCCATAACACAAGAAAATCAATTCTTGTGCTAAAAGAGACACTAATTGGCGCCACCATTAGGGTTTAAAAAGCCCACATAAAATGTCTTTTATGTGTATTATTTAGTCCAACTAAATAATATCCATGCATATCAATTAATTAGCTCAGCCAATTAATTATCACTGAGGCCCAAATAACAAGATTATTAGTCCGAATTACAGAAGCCACATCGGGGACCATGGACCTATAACCAGTAGCTCCAATAATTAATTATTCATCGAACAGAATAAGTACATTAATTATTAATTCCGGGATTACGCCACCATAAACCCGAAACTGAACTCTACCAATTATAGATATATACTTACACTCAACCCATAGAGTAGATAAGTGTCCATTGATATAATCACTACATACGGATTAACCCTCCATAGACTATCCATCCTGAGTGGGAAGTCTCCGTGAACCCGGCTCAGAATATCTTATCCTTATTTACCATTAACCCCCTGATGATCAATTAGTATGCATATCTGACTAGTAGCTAATTAGTCAAATGCGAAACTCCCGGGATCGATCACTTTCTTAGGGCTAACAAATAAGGGATTTGTCTCTCTACTTCGCAGGAAGGAATGGATTCCATGTGCGTGAAAATCGAGAACTACTCACTCATCGAGGAGATAGTGCCAATGAGAAGTGGCTTGGAACACATATCTAAGTGAACCGTAACTAACACATCAAACACTACCCGAGACAAGCAGCACCCCTGTGATCACCTCAGGATTAAGGTTGATCCATATATGATCATCTAATGATTTAATAAGATTCCTCGATTACGGAATTATATCGAGAAAAATTGATTAAATCGGTCGATCTATATGAATGCCATCATATATAAATGCCCCAGCGTAGGTACCTCTACCGACGATCCGGATAAGACTATCACACCCCAGGTGTTACGGACGCATTATTGGTGTTTTAATCAAGAGACCCTAAACTCGATTAAGTTCACCACGGACTATCTGATTTAAGTATATCACCACTAACTCAATCCTCACGTGTAATCCATACCTTTGAGTTAAGTGTTTACATACGAGATATACTTAGGGTTTTTGCGGTGATGTATTACTTTACAAGCACAAAGCAAGTAATAAGGTGAGATAAATTCTGTCATTCATTATTAAAAACAATTACACAAATTGTCTTTCGGGCACTACACCTAACAGTGCTTTCTTGTAAAGGGTTATTCGGGCCATATCCATCTCAGGGGATTTGTTAAAGATGGGCTCTACCACTTCTCCACCCCATTCCATCGCCCCTCCCCAAGCTTTTGCCTCCTCTATCACCTTCACCATGACATGGCATCAACGTCTCGGCCATTGCTCTTACTCTGTGCTCCGTCAAGCCTTAAAAAGTCTACCCACATTTACTCCTACTAAAGCAACCCCTGCTGTGTGTGCCCCGTGTCAGTTAGCTAAGAGCCACCGCTTCCCGTTATACACATCTGATTTTACCTCTTCTGCTCCTTTAGACCTAATTTACTCTGATGTATGGGCCCCTAGTTCTGAACCTTCCATTTACGGTTCACGTTTCTGTTGTTAGACTTTTACTTATGGATGACTTTACCATGAATACTTATTGGCGTCGGTTTAACACTCCTCCATGTCGGCTCCCTCCAATCCAGACGTACCCCTTCCGGCCCCTGCTCCCGAGCCTTCCCCACCCACCTCTCCTGCGTCCACTTCGGCCTCGACCTTTCCGGCCTCGTCTCCTGACCAACCTGCTCCCACGCACACCATGGTCACTTGCACCAAAACCAACTCTCTCAAGCCTATCTCTCGGCCTGACTTTATCCTCTACCCTATTCCTAAAGCCCTTGTAGCTTCTACCGACTCCTTAGACCCCACTTCCTATACCAAAGCCTCTAAACACCTGAATTGGCGTAATGCTATAAGAGAGGAAATTGATGCGTTGTTGCGCAATCACACTTGGGACCTTGTTCCTCCGACTCCTTCTATGAATATTGTTGGCAATAAATAGGTTTACAGGACTAAGCATCAGGCATATGGGCGTTTTGGGCGTCACAAGGCTCGCCTTGTGGCCAAGGGTTTTCACCAGGCTGAAGGCATTGATTTTACTGACACTTTTAGTCCGGTGCTTTCTCTTGCTTTGTTTCTCAAGGTTGGTCTCTTGACAGTGTGGATATTCGTAACGCCTTTCTTCATGGGCATTTATATCGAGCTGTTTATATGCATCGACCACACAGGGGTTTATTCACCCCGATTATCACGATTATGTATCTTTGCCGCCGCCGCGATGATCTCATGGCCTTCGTCAGGCCCCTCGTGCGTGGTTTTCTAGATTTACTGATGTGCTTTCTCGGTTTGGCTTTGTCGGCTCTAAAGCTGACACCTCCTTATACATCTACTCTCGTGATGGTGCTCGTGTATTTATTCTTATTTATGTGGATGACAATATTATTACTGGCTCTTCGTCTTCTCTTGTTGAGCAGGTTATCTTGTATCTTGGTCGGAATTTTCCGGTTAAGGACCTCGGTTCACTGTCCTATTTTCTTGGTATTGAGGTGCTCCCTACCTCCGATGGTTTATGTCTCACTCAACGCAAGTATATTTTTCAGCTTTTGCAACGTGCTTCTTTGGATAAGGCTAAGCCTTGTCAGACACCTATGTCGGCCTCCACCCTGCTCACTCTTGATGATGGACCTCCTTGCTCTGACCCGTCTATTTACCGCACCATCGTAGGCGGTTTGTAGTATATTAGCTTCACGCGGCCTGACATAGCCTTTGTGGTTCATAAGGTTAGTAAATACATGCATTCTTCTACTGAAGCCCATTGGGTCGCTGTTAAACGCATTCTCCGGTATCTCAAGCACACTATCTCGGATGGCCTCTTTTTCACTCGTCGTTCCTCTCTCACACTTCGGGCCTATTATGATTCTGACTGGGCCGCTGACCGTGATGATCGTCGCTCTGTTGGGGCGTATTGTGTTTTTCTCGGGGACAATCTTGTTAGTTGGCGCTCTAAGCAGCACTTGACCGTCTCCAAAAGTAGCACTGAAGCTGAATACAAGACACTTTCTATCACTGCGGCTGAACTACAATGGCTCTGCAGCCTTCTTCGTGATATGCATGTTCCTCTCTCCTCTCCGCCTACACTTTGGTGTGATAATATTGGTGCCACCTACCTTGCTCATAATCCGGTTTTCCACGCCCGCACGAAGCACATAGAGATTGATTTCCATCACGTTCGTGAATTGGTTGCCGCCCGTAAGCTCGCTATCTCCTTCATTACTTCGAAGGATCAATTAGCCGATCTCCTTACCAAGCCGTTGGCTCAGCCTCGTTTTACAAGTTTGAAGGTCAATCTCCGTGTCCAATCACTTTCCACGGGATTGAGGGGGCGTGTAGAGAAGAATATAGTTTGAGTATTTATTTGAGTATTAGTATTTACTTTAAATATTATTAATGCGGTATTTATCTTGTAGTGACTTATTGACTAAGTCACCGAACACTATATATTTGTACTCTCGGTAACCATATTGAAACAATGAAATACAATACACTTTGAGCCATGTTACCACTGTACGTTACCTGATTAACATGTCTACTCATCCCGTGGGAACAATCATATTCATAACATTGACTCTAACACCTTTTGACTCGGGTTTGGATAAGTTTAGGAGGTTATTATTTATATTCCACAGATTCTACCGGTGCACCACAGCTACTACTGCACCACACCGATTTCATATAATCGATTTTATGAAAGTCGGTTTTGAAGCAAAAAAATTGACTTTCTTAGGGTCGATTCTCACAATGCAACTATGATAAGTTGCCTTTTTGCTCCAAAACCGACTTCACAATGTCAATTCTATTGTGATTCACCGATAGACTCATTATGATGTAACTAATGGCGTCTAAGCTTAACTATCGTTGTTGTCATGAAATTTGTGGAGACTATATACGCATAATATGAATAACCTTATGAATACTACGTAGTTATCACTTAAAAAAAAAAAAACATAAACGTTTTACAGTGTAAATAAGTATATTCGTCTCATATTATCTTGTTCGTGTTAAAAAAAAAATTATAAAAAAAGAAAAGAAAAGAAAGGAAAAAGACAGTTCCACCATTGTCAAACTTCCCCAAAAGCACATTATTACATACGGCCGCTCCACCACTAAACTGACCGTAAAAACCATTGAACTTTGTACTACTACTAAATACTAATCAATTACTTTGCTCCATCATTCTTCCACCACTATCACCATTGCAAATTCATCCCCCCGAAGCCAACCTTTTTTTTTGAGCGACATTTGTAGTAAAAAAAAAAAAACACCATGATCTAGGAGCATTCTTTCATTTCCTCTGCTAATGTTCTAGTTTCCTACAAATCTCAAATATTGATTCAAATCAAGACCCAGAATTCTTGTATGCTTCTTTCAATCTCAAAACTAAAAGTCTCTTTCTTTATCTTGCTTTTTGTTTTAGATAGATGCTTTATTTAATCAACTCTTTGTCTCTTGTTGTTTTCTGTTAGGAAAGACAGTCAAACTCTGTTTTTTATATTGAAGAATTGGAAAGAAAGATCGTTGATTTAGATCTAAGCATAAAGGGATATTAGTGGGCTAGTGCCTTTTGTTTTGAAAGAGTGAAAAAGCTATGTCTTTTATTGGAACCCAACAGAAATGCAAGGCCTGTGAGAAAACTGTGTACCCAGTTGAGCTTTTATCTGCTGATGGAATCACTTATCATAAGTCTTGCTTCAAATGCTCTCATTGCAAAGGAACCCTCAAGGTATGTATTTCTAATCTTTTATAGCTCGATTCTGCTTAATTGTTTGAGATTTTAAGCTAGAAGGGATAACATTCTTCGTTTTGAAGCTTGTAAAACAACGTACTTTTAGCCTGAGGATCCGAATATGAGGAGAGGAGGGGCATCTCATTTAGAAAGATTTCGTGAATTGTGTGATTTTGATTGCTGAGTGACTTATAATTACATAAACATTGATTTAAAGCTCATTGATTTGATCAAGTTGCAGTCTTTTCTGCATTCCTGATAATTTCTTTTTGTGTAATTGTCTTTTAACTGGCCAATGAATGCTTAACTTGATCTCTGAGGCTGAAGTGTAGAATCCAAAAGTGCAGATTTCAGATTTGACTCTCTGTACTGTAAATTTTAGGAGGTGTATAAACTGCGAATTTGAGATCTTTTTGTTCTTGGTAAATGCTAGAATTTCCGGCTTTTGTGGTTTGTGCCTTGCAACTGTTTGATTAATTGCCTATATGATTCCATTTTTTTTTCCGGCAATGATCGTTTCAGCTGGGAAGCTACTCATCAAATGAAGGTGTTTTGTATTGTAAACCACATTATGAACAGCTCTTCAAAGACAGTCTCAACAAGAGTTTCCAATCGCGTATGTCTACTATGTTGTCTCTTTATAGTTTCTATCACCATATCTCTTTTACCGTATTTATAAATCGAGTTTTGTACAGCGGCTAAGTCAGCTGAGAAGTTCGGAGGAGGAGGAGGAGAGGCTAATTCAGCTGAGAAGAAAACTCCAGAATTCGTAAATTTCAAAATCTTTCTGATGAATTTTCGAAGTTTGTTTTTTTTTCTTTCGTCGCTGACTTTGCTTCCCTAACTTTATGAAGACAAGGTCTGCTAGTAAAGCTGCTGGCATGTTTTCTGGGACGCAAGATAAATGCGCAACCTGTGGGAAAACAGCTTATCCATTAGAAAAGGTTTAGTTTTTAAAGATTTTCACGTTCTTGTAGCAATTCGTGTGAACAATGTTAAATCCTAGTCCAACATTGTGTGTGTGTGTGCATACTTCAGCCAAGTCTCATGGCCCCCACCCCCCCCCCAACTCCCTACCCCTTTCCTCTAAAAACCCTTTACTGTTCTAGTTTCATAGATGGATTTAAACCACCCTTTTGAAAACAAGAGTAAACATACTCCTCGGCGCCTACTTGTTATAAGGGCTTAGACTGGGAAGTGTTAGCCGAGCCGTTTATATGCGTTTGTGTTTGTATTAGGCTTCTGTAATTCGTTTAGTGTTTGGCACAGTCGTTTATACGCCTCGTGTTTGTATTATGCTGACATGTAAAGGAGCGTGTTGAACTCGATAATCGTATGAAAAACCTTCATTTCATTTGTATGTAAAGATTGAAATCTACTGATTATTATATATTGATTTGGTACTTTTACAGGTTACTGTTGAGAGCTTAAGCTACCACAAATCATGCTTTAAGTGTTCTCATGGTGGTTGTTCTCTTTCGCCTTCGAATTACGCTGCATTGAATGGCATTTTGTACTGTAAACCTCATTTCTCACAGCTATTTAAGGAGAAAGGCAGCTACAACCATTTGATTAAGTCCGCATCGATCAAACGCCCTGCTACTTCTCCACTTCCGGATGCTTGAAACTCGGTTTTACGAGGGTTGAGATCATCTCCTGTGAAATCAGTGCAGTTATCTTTCCAATGACACTGTTTGTTTTAACACGTGGTCACTGGAGAGATCACTGTACTGATTTCACAGGAGAGATATGTACGTGTATTGGAGCAGTGATCCGTTCGTTTGACCGTGTTTGTTTTAATGTGTGTTTTCAAATCAACGGATTACATGTTAAAACACGAAGGCCACCGGAGGGATCACTGTATTAATTTCACTGGAGAGGGTCAGAATTGACTTTTTACCTATCATTTTCCTTTTTTTTTGGGTGGCCTAACTTCTTTTCTGTTCAGTGTTGTGTGGTTTTCCCTATTCTTTTGTATCCCTGATCTTTTTTTAAGTGTGTTTAGACCATGAATTTGTTTGAATATTTACATTACTATTTTGTTTAAGAGCTTAAGTTTCTACGAGAGATGATAATTTGGTATTGGAGTAAAGACGTAATGAGATTAAATCTTACACCTAACTTAACGATGCTACTGCTTCGGGAAGGCGTTCTTGAGTTTAAAAAAAATTGATTTGAGATCCTCACAATTGACTTTCAAAAAGTCGATTTTTGACTCAAAGAATCTACTTTCGAGGAAAACTGAACTACACGGTTTCATTACAGCCCAAAAGTTCGTTATTGCAAAACCTAAGGACTAATTTGCATTAAAAAAAGGTTGCAGCTTTTTTAAGTCCATTATTGTCCTATTTGGAGTACAATTAGCTTTGCCCCCCACTCACATGACTTGCTATCAAAGCATTTTTTGTCTTGTTCTTAGTACAAATAACATGTTCTCACATGATTTGCATTAAAGTAATCCATAAAAAAGATTAGAGTTGTTAACAAGTTAAGCAGAGTTGAAGTGATTACGTGTTTAAGTTTGTGATCGTTTAAGTTACAAATTTGTTCTAGATCGTTTGTGTAATAAACGAGCAAAAGAATATGTTCAAAATTGTTTTGTTTAGGTCATGAAGTTGTTCGTGATTGTTTATTTAATAAACGAAGAATAAATTATATTCAAGTTTGGCTCATTTTTGACTTGTTTGGCTCGTTTTGGTTTATCATTTGTGAGCAGATTCTCAAACATAATTAAACGTTCATGAGTACGCTCGTATTCGTTCATTTAGGAAACGAACCTATAATCTTGTTCAAACTTAGTTCATTAAACTAAACAAACGAATGACTACAAACACTAACGAGTTGAACACGAGCTAGTTCACAAATAGCTATGTTTAACAGCTCTATAAAAGATGAGTAATTTAAAAAACAGTTGTTATTGACATCATAATAAATCTATTTTCGGGACATCACACTGACATCGACTTCTGCAAAGTTGATTGTAAGCTCAATGACGATGCTGGATCTCTTCTATGAATAAATCCGAGCCGTTTAATCTAGGGATAATTGAATCAAAGGCATAAATCAATAAGAATATGAACGAGGGATGGTTTTTTGGGTGATTTTTAGACTAAGCTCGTGAGTTGCTTCTCCCGAATTGCCTACGTATCTATTATGTTTCAGGAATCAAGTCTCCGTAGTTCCTTAGGAGTTGTTTATATAGAGGACGTCTCGTCCAAAGCATTGTTCAACAAGGATTCTAATTATGGATAATTTAAATATCAAAATCAAAGTCTTAATGGGTAAAGGATCCGTAGGATCTTCCCATAATTATCTCATAAGCACGTGGACTAATTATCATATAAAGGAGGCTCTGGTCGACCTGCGTTGTGCCCCTCAGGCCGTCTCGGCCCGAACTGCACTGGCCCAACTCCGTTGCGACCTAGCCGACCTGCGGTGGTCGGGGGAACGGGACCGATCTCCCACCTGGGGTTCGGATCTACCCTTAAGCGTGAAGTGGGGCTCCTGACCCTTAATGTTATAGTTTTTATGTCTTCATTTAATGTTTGATCAATTAGGAGAGGACACGTGGCGAGACTCAGTTCAACCCTCGTCACTCAACATTCCAATTTGCAGATATCACAAAATTACTTCAGCACCGCAATGTCATTAATACTGTAGTTGTTGGAAACATCATTGTCCCGGATACTCGTTTTATACAAGAAACGTCAATGCAACTGATGTTACCCATCATCGTCATCACAGGTCACATTTTTGTAGCGTAATAAACGTCAACATCAGTGATATTTTTTTTTTCTTTTTGTAATGTCAATAAAACCGGAAAGTTTTTATATGGTATATCTACATGCATCGATTTGACAAGTAAACAAATTCAGACTATACAATTTGAATTCGGTTTAAAAATAAAAGATATAAGATGTAACATATATAGATGCACTCCGCATATGACTGGTAGACCCTATAACTTCCTAATAAAACCAACTTATAATTCTATTCTGTAATGGAAGCCACCCATTTTATTTAGCTATTTTATTATCTAACATGTAGGCTGTAGCCACGTTGTTTAGACTTGTCCAAGTTTCTAGTCACTTATGTTTTTAATTAAAAAAAAAAATCGAGGAATTTTTCAGTCACCTATTTTTTTTAATATTTTTTCGATCTATATATGTGGTTCTAAACTCTCATCGACTTACCCTAAAAAAAAACAAAAACAAAAAAAAAAAAAAAACACTCTCATCGACTATAAACTAATAAAAAATGGATATACTTTTTTTTTAAGGGAATGATATACTCCCTCCCTCCCAATTTATTTGAGATTTATTCTTTTTTTTTTTTGTCTCAAAATAAGTCTCATAACTCTAAATAATGCTTTAATGGTCTAAATTGTCTCAACTCATTAATTGATGTCTCTTAAATATTGTGAAAATAAACTACATATAAAAAGGATAAAAATATAAAATAGTCAAGTTTTAAATGGCTAGACAACTCATTAATTGATATCTCCTTAAATATTGTGAGTTTCAAAATGCCCCAAACAAATTGGGACGGAGGGAGTACCTTTTTTTTTTTTAAACCAACATCATTTATTCAATCAAGTTCGCTAAAACAACGGTAGAAATATCATTCGGGAGTTGTGCTCCCCAAACAGTGACACTGAAAGAATTAACAAATGAGCCGGAACGTTATCGGTATGCCGAACAAAAGAGAAACGAACGTCGCCTGTTCTCTTTTTTTTTTCGATACAACATATATTCTCTTCAATGTATCAAAAAAAACTTTGCTCTTCAAGATATGTTTATTATTATTATTTATTATTATTATTATAAAGTATATTATTATTCCAAAGAGAAAGAAAACCGAATAATAGAATCTCTTTTAGAATGTCCGCTTTGTCGGTTGTCACCACTTTAATTGAAAAGAACTCTTCCACATTGACTTGATTTAAAAATGCACCCGAATATGGAAAATTCTATCACCAGACTTTCTATTAGTGAAGCACATTTACGATGGCGTCTGGGCCACATGATTTTCATGTGGCAGGTAAGATGTGATTCCACCTAGAAGCTGTGTGGTCAGAGATCTTCTTGCGTGACAGATTCCTCTTTTAAATCCTCTGATGAAACGACCCCGAGGAAAATTCTATCATAGGAAGCTATACGTTAGCAAAGATCTGGACCACACAATTTCCACACACGGGGCTTTGTGTATTCCGCTCGAGAAGCGTGTGGTCAGATCTCGCCACGTATAGCTCCTACTAAAAATCCTCTGATTAGAAGCACTCCACACTAATGATAGTCGAAGAGTGTTGATTGAATTTTTTTAAATAATTTCTTAACCTTCAATCAAAAAAATAAGGTTTTAACGTATTTTGTTTTTAATAACAATTCCTTTTATGGTTACATCTATAATTGATTGGAATAGATATATATGGAATTTAATTAAAACTTATGATTGATTGGATGTGTATATGAAATACTAAATTAAGTTTATAACAAATTTCAGAAGGGAAACACTTGACGGGAGAAATACATATAAATAAAAAAACTTACCAACACTTACTTTTATTATCGATATATAATTCATAAATACAACAACAATAAAAAAATATGACAATACCCCGTGTGTGGAAATTGTGTGGTTCAGATGCTGCCACGTAGACAGTTCCCTAGTAGGGAATCCCTATGATAGAATTTTCCCATTAGTGTAACGCTAAATTAAAAAGTTCTTAAAGATATTTAGACCACACAAGTGCACCTTAGTAGTTTTGCGGAAAAATAAAAAGAAAAGAAAAGTGCACCTTAGTAAATCTCACTTAACGCATGTGCAAAGAGTATTGATTCGTCGAAGGTCTAACGCAAAATCTTTTTTTTTCCTCCAGAGTCCTTACGGTCATATCCGGATCACTGACACGACTAATCAATGGTCACCTCATCCCTTGTTTCTGAACCCTTGTACTCTGCCCCTAGTTGTATGAGTACATGCTTAATGTCAAATAATCCCACTTTAATTTACACACGAAGCTTTCTGAAGAATTTTCAAAGATGATCGAGCTTAGCTCGATATTACAAACACCTTTCACACAGCTCGTTTTAGTTTCTTGGTTTTTTTTCGACACAAGGCATAGACCCGATATGAAAGTTTTTAGGATGAATCTGGACCATACAGTTTCAACCTAAAATGAAACTGTGCGTTTCAGATTCATTTGCATCCCAACTTTACATTTGTGAAGTTACCACCCGAGAAGGCGAGAACCGAGTCAAGTGTATCTAACTCGAGAAAATGTATTTTCAGATCAATGTAGCACTATTTATTTTATGTCAGGTCGGGTCAAACCTGACATTTTTTTAAGTCATCCGGTCAATTGTGTAGAAAGAGCTGTGCAAATTGCAACGGGTCCGTGGAAAAATGCAATTGGGCTAACAAACTTTAAAAACTATATATATATATATATAAAGCATGGAGATTTCAACAGGGTGAGAGGAGATATTTCAACGGGCTCGGAGAAATTTCAACAGAGGACTTAAAAAAATTGTCATTTCTGATCTTACCTGACATGAAATAAAGGATGCTACATTAACCATCAAAAACATTTTCTCATCTAACTTTCACCTTTTGCATAGAAGTTAGTGCACTACCTCAGTGATGTCACTTCACTGTCTATGTATTATGGGGAAAAAGTTAAAATTGTTCTTTTAAAATTTACACATATATAGAAGAAGTTCATGTACTATGTACTTCTTCACTTTATATTTATGAAGGCTTCACTTATTACTCCTCTGATATAATGATAATGATATGTGATGTTTAATCAATAAAAAAGGGTCTCATGCATGTAGGTACCATTGTCTTGTGCTTGATTGCCACCACAACTTTGCAGCCAATATGTAGGGAAATTCTGTAATGGTCTGACCGCACTGCGGATATGCTTAATTTTTATAGTTGGAATTTCTAAAGTGATACTCTTGTAGAGCTCTATATTCTTCGTGTTGATCGACGATGATTACAATATCATATAAACTGGTCATATATTCCCGCCGAGATATGTTTGCGTTTTTAAGTATTTCACAGAATGGTCAGACCATAGCAGAATTTCTCGAAAATCACATGCTTTTCTCCGTGTATTTGAAAATACATCCGTGCATAACGTAACGGGTCCCGATCCTAGATTCCAAGAAACGACATTTAAGAAAGAAATATGATTTTAAGAAAATGTGATACATGCATACACAAACATTTGACATGGGATTGATTGAGCCAAGTTGCATAGAAACGGGAAGTTTTCCGGTACTAAAGTCCACACCGGATGAAGTGATCCATGTATTAATCAAAACCAATAAATTATATCCTAAATAAAAATCATGTGGTTCTGATGAATCTACTGGCCACTTAAACCCGTGTTGAATTAGTACCTAAAAACTTCCTGAATAAAGCATATACACCCATTGATGAGCAGACATGTTACATAGTAGCATTTAAACTGCACATGTGAAGTCTTGAAAATGTTGGAGCATATTACTATATTGTCCTTATACTTGAAAATATTGGTTGTAAATCAGCCATACAATTAAATTCCAGTTTTTTTATTTTTGAATTGTTTAGTTCAAAATCGAATTAGACTTGATTTGAATATTAAATAAGTTAATCTAACATTCTGTCTCTTTTTTCCCTTTTAACGACCATTATAATGAATTCTTTTCTATAGTATGTGTACATAAGGATATATATTTTGCATTTACAATGTAAAAATATGCATACATTTAAGTGTAATATATACATACAACACAACAAAATTTCTTCATTATGGGGTCAAACAAGAATTTTCCATCCACATACAGATTCAGCATGGGGATTGTAAACAGATGAAAAAGAAAACACAAATCTATAAACCATTAAATAGAATTAATAAGGCAAATATCATAGTCAGTTTTTAATAAATGGCATAAAAAAACCATATTTTCTAAATAACTACAAAATATATATATATGAAACAAATCACTTATTTATAAGAAATTCTTCCATTTGCATTCCTCTTTATCCAACCAAAAAATTACTATTTAGGACACCAACTACAAATGAAATTTGAGGGCCAGAATTGGAATTTTGAAGGTCGAATCGAGCTTGTTTTCGGTTTTGTGCCAAACAGCAGTTGATGATTGCTTTTACAAAGTTCGAATGTTTCGTTTACTGCTTACTACGCTTCTTTGCTTCACTATAGAGCACAACACCGATAATGGTGAGGGTGTATCCGAGCATACCCGTTACTGATACCGGGTTTCTGAATATTAGTATCGATATTACCACCGCGACTGCACCTTTCGCGTTTCCTAGGACCTGATAATCCATTTGAAGTAAAGAATCAGTAACTTTGTGTGTGTGGGTGGGGGTGACTGTAATATAGTGAGAAGTTAAAAGCATCTAAAATGTGGTTAACATGCATAACTCAATTGTTTGATGCAAATAAATTTTGTTTGTTTAGGGAGAAATATGTTGGAAAATTCTA
Source organism: Gentiana macrophylla (assembly GCA_026214975.1). Lineage (NCBI taxonomy): Eukaryota > Viridiplantae > Streptophyta > Magnoliopsida > Gentianales > Gentianaceae > Gentiana > Gentiana macrophylla. The sequence goes on from CM047816.1 coordinate 96,000,886, forward strand.
CTCCAGAGAGTCCTTAACGAGTAGTTCCGCTTGTATCCAATCAAAATACGATATGTGGCATAAAACACGCTACAAAAAAGTTTATCGTGTTTTGATTGGATGCAAGTGGAACTCCTCGTTAAGAGCTCTCCGCAGTAGAATTTCATGAACGTGATAACGACAGATCATCCAGAGCTTTGGATCAATGTCGAAATAGCAGTTTTAGCAAAATTATAACATGCGTAAGTTATACAAAAAATTTAGAAACAGAAGAAGCTGAGCGGCTAAAAAATCTTTACCCATAATCCAATCGGTTCAGGCTATTGTGCTCATAATCAAGAAGTACACAAGCAAACTCAGGTGCTTAATAAGTGGTTATTAACATATATGCAAGAATCTTTTTATGGGATTCATAACATTCTAAAATTAGATACGAAGACCCATTATTACATCCTCGCCTCATATAGTTTTATTTAGCTGCAATGGAAGCTGAAAATGATTGTGATACAAAAATGTATCATGCCTTTCGAGAATCTTCATTTCACAAGATACACGAGGTGGAAACAGAAGGCTTGTTTTATCCAGATCTATGTAGTATAAAGGGTTGTATGGATATCTTGGACAATGATATAGGATTTTAGATGGATATGCTCGAGTGTGAAAGTAAAAAGCATCTATACATCCATAGGCATACCAATACTATATTACTATTTCATCGCCTTTTAACATTTAGGATATGAGAATGAAACGCTCAGCTATACTCTTCCAGATAATGTATTCACAAAAATCACTAATGAGGGATCAATCCATTGTCCAGAAGAAGATTAAGTTTATGTATGTAAGAAAGCTACAGATGCAAGAAAAAAAGAGCTGAAGGGTAATTTGAAAGAGAGAAAGTGAAATACCTGAAGGGTCAAAGCACTGGTATGTTTCGTAACCAAAAAATTGGTCAAGTTTACGAAATACGCAAGCATTGAATTGAATAGCAGAAGCCAAATAATCCTGATATCCAATCTAGCTAAGGACACCGTTTTAGCTACTACGTCTCCTTCCATATACAGTGTTGCTGGAAGTAGAAGTACAACGGCTACAGGAGCCATATATAACAACAGATTCATCGAATTCAACTTTTCCCTTCAAAACAGTAAGAAAAAAACAGGTCTCAACATCAAAGTAATATGTTTTCATTGATTATACTCCCGATGAATCTATCATGAACACAATGTTAAGGAAAAAGGCTTACCCTTCCGATGAAAGCAAAATCCCTTGAACCACGGATTTGAGGGCTCGTGCAGCTGTTGCTCCGACGCACATAATAAATCCGAATAAATGAAAACTTGGCTCCCCCTAAGGCCATGAAAACGCAAACATAATCACAATTGGGGAAATGCTGCTGAAAGTCAATATTTCTAATGGCCTTTAATGGCAATGGCACCATGCTGAAAAACAATCTACCAAGTGAAAGTCGATTCACAGCTCTAGGATCAGCTTTGCACTTTGGTCAATTCTAATAATCTACCAGTGGAAAGTCAAGTCGATTCTAGAGATGAGAATCGAGTCGATTGTCACTGTAGAGCCAAAATGGTAGGTTTGATGTGGTGCCCTTAACAATGGCCTATTTCTAAACTTTAACAATATAGTTATGGTCATTAAATATCACTATGCTATGGCTCTCAAACATCTTTCAAGTGCTCAAATCAGACCCAAAAAAAAAAAGCTTTTTATCCTGTTTGTAAGCACTAAGCAGTTAACAAGCTCAGTATGTAACTAGTTCGTGCTTAATGACCTTAATCACAAAGCATAATCATGTAAAACAAAGCTTTAAACTCCGAATTCAAAACGCAAGAACAGCGAATTTCTCACAGATTCAATACTTATTCCAATCACAACATGGAACAGAGCAAAGCATATAATACTCACCCCACTGGCAATGATAACTCCGGTAACCACCGGAATAAGAGCAACATAAGTCAACCAAGCCTCCCTTTTCAATGTCATCAAATACGCAAAAACCGCCGTGAAGAACGGCGTAGTAGCACCAATAGCCTGATTGAACGAAACCGGCAAGTACCGGAGCGAAACATTTCCGCTAACAACAGATGTACAAAACACAAGGCTCAAAGCAGAAACTTTGTAGAACTGAACTCTAGATCTTATGGTTTGTAATGGGACCATCTTCATCCATACAATAGCAATGTAGCTAAGAAGAGAACACGCCATCATATGACACATGGTTAAAAAAATCGGATACCTAAATCCATAATTGCTAAGCAAGTATTTGTTTAAGAGCAATACTCCTATATTAGATGAATACCAAGCTGTTACCAAACCGATCGTGAAGAACCTGCCGGTACTTCCCGCCGGAACCGTCTTCAATGACGACATTCCTTGAAATCTCTATCCCCAAAAAACACCAAAATTGCAACCGTGATTTACAAAAAAGTACATAAATTAAGGTTAAGAATGTGAAATGGAACGAATAGCTTGAGCAATCTAGGATTCAAATCCATGGATTTGAAGGTGATGATTCAGGTTTTAACAAAGAATCATGAATTGGAAAGGTAAATTGACGTAGGATTTTATGGAGAAATTCAATGCATACAAAGTGTTTGTAGAAATGAAGGGGGCTGGGGGGTGGGGGTGGGGGAAGAGAATTTTGAGGACTACCGACGAAGAAGTGGAAAAGATATTTAAAAACAAGAGGAGGTAAACGCGTAGGTTTGTCCGAAGATGACAAATTAAAATTAGTATTTTCTCTTAAACGATTAGAGACGTTTATGAGCAGATTGACGTTCAACTCGTGAAATTATATTATAATTTTAGCTGAATTCGAATTGGAGTTGAGCGGTTCATAAAGATTCATCATCCGTAGTCGAGAATTTTAAAGTTTGACTCGAAATATTCATGAGTTTATTCAACATTTTCGTATTTTCTTACGAGCTGTATTCGAACACTTGAAAATCTAATAAAATATTAATCGAACCTATCTCAATCAGTTTTTTTCCTTATTCAAACGAACTCGAGCCAAGATTAAACATTACTCTTTTAGGAGGTTCTCGACTCGATAAGTAACGCTTGATTCAGATATATAATCATTTACACCCATACTCTTCGGTCATATCTATCGTGTGTGTATGTGTATGTATGTATGAAACACGAATACAATTGTTGAATGTAATTTCTTTTAGGCTTTTAGTTATTTAAGTTTATTAACCAAAAATTGTTGCAATAATAAAGTTTTACGACATAAATCATATCGTATGAACAATGTTTGGACTTCTAAGTTGGGTGAAAAGCCATTAATGCCCCTCCTTCTTGATTTGGGGTGATTTACTTAACACTAAAAATGTAATTAACCCTTAATTAAACATCCCATTAAACTTTGCTTAATCCGACCCCCAAATTAGGGCGGGTAAATTAACTCTGTTGTGTCTCTCCATCGTTGTCCGGTCATTGTCCTCATTTGTGTCTCTCCATCGTTTTGTCGGTCATTGTCCTCGCGGAACGACCCTCTCTCTTTCTTCTTCTCCGTCAATCATTGTCCGAGCCGAAAGTGGGTGGTAATCGAAAAGGTTTCTTGGCTTTCCATACCGGTATGTGAATTTAGGAAATTGAGTTTGTTAGTTTACTTACCTGCGGGATTAGCTTAAACCGTGTGTTTAACTCGAATTGAATTGAAAATGGAGTGCGACCACTGATTGAGAATGGATATTTGATTTGAATTGAAATGGTTAAATGTTGAATTTGTGAATTGTGCGATTATTACCGGTATGACTACATATATATATATATATATATATATATATATATATATATATATATATATATATATATGGTTATATCTATTGCATTTCCAGTGAATGGTAATCGCATTAATCTTAAAATATTGATTATAGTGTGACACAAGTTTAAACTTGTTAATAGCTATGTGAACTTCTATCTGCATTTCAAGGTGGATTGATTATAGTGTGACACAAGTTTAAACTTGTTAATGGCTATTTGAACGGAATTATGGTTTTTGTCTATGTGTATATTGGTTTGTAATTATTGTATTGAATAAAAACAGGATCTCGGTGAAGCGTGATGGAAGATAAAGTTTGTATTTTTATATTTTACCTGTGGAGATTGAAAAAGAGGCGTCAATGGTCTATGGTCTTGGAAGTATGTAGGGTGTGAATCGAAGAAGTTTCGACGATTACGAGTGTCAAAAAGAACATTACATTTGAAGAATTGTATGACATGGTGAAAAATGAGTTGGAAATCGATACAACTAAGTATGAGTTTGAGATGAAATATATGGTCCCCATTAGTAAAGCTAGACTGATGGTGCTTGATTGCGATTAGCTTGTGAATCGGTTTATATATGTTTGTAATTTAAAACAAGATGCTTTATTAATATGTTTGAAGGAAAAGGAAAAGTGTACCGAGGTTTATGAAAGTCAAGAAACATGTGAAGTAGTAAATGTGTCGGAAAGTCAAGAAACATGTGTTGAAAGAGATGAAGAGACAGATGTTGATGTTTTGGCAAATGGGATGAAAGAGATGTTGGATGTAAGAAGAGAAAGCATGGAGACATGTGTTGAAAAGAATGTTAATGAAGAGATAGATGTGGATGTTGTTGGGAATGCCATTGAAGAGATGTTGGATGTAAGAATATAAAGCATGGAGACATGTGTTGAAAAGAATGTTAATGAAGAGATAGATGTGGATGTTGTTGGGAATGCCATTGAAGAGATGTTGGATGTAAGAATATAAAGCATAGAGACATGTGTTGAAAAGGCATTAATGAAGAGATAGATGTGGATGTTGTTGGGAATGTCATGGAAGAGATGTTGGATGTAAGAATAGAAAGCATAGAAACACGTGTCGAAGATGCTCATTTGAACACGGGGGGTGACAACATGGACTTTAATGAGCAACTTGAAGACTCCTTATTGGTGAATTTGGGTGAAGATGTTTATTTAGAAGAATCATATCGGAGAATTAGCATGGCGGGGTGATGAATTGTCAAATGAGAATCTTGATGGCTTTGTTGAGAGAAATGAGATTGTTGATCCCTTGAATGCACCCCCAACTATGGTTAACGTTCAAAGAATTGAACATGAAGACTTTCGTTGTAGCCGTCTTGTAGGTGATACTTTAGTGTGCATTCGAACATGAAGACTTTCGTGTGAATGATCATTTAAATGTAAAAGTTTTTGGTATTCAAACTTGCGAAGTTGGCTACGAAGTACAAGTTTGAATTCAAAACGCAAACTCCAACAAAAGCGTTTATTCGGTTTTATGTGAAGCCGCCGGATGCAAATGGCGTTTGCGAGCCACCAAACTTCAAACACCTTCCTCGAGCGATTTGTAGTAGTAACGTATGCAAATAAGCATAGCGCCCACCTATTGCTCCTCGAAAAGACCATAGACATGCTACGCACAAGCTAATTGGCACATACTTTGCCGAAGGTTTAAAGATGCCAATCGTATTAACGCACCAAAGGACTTGATGCATGATTTCCGGCAAGAATTTGGATATGATGTAACTTATTGTAAGGCGTCTGAGGCTAAGGGGGTTATGCGAAGGATTGATAAAGGGTAATCCAAACAAAAGTTGGGGAGAATTACCCAAATATTGTTATAAGTGAAGGCTAGAAACCCGGACAACTTGTATATCATATTGAAAAAATGATGGGAATGTTTTCAAATACTTTTTCATGGCACTTGGTCAAAGTATTGAGGATTTTATTTGGCGATGCGGAAAGTCATTTTCGTGGGACGACACGCATTTAAAAGCAGCGTTATAAAGGGACCTTACTTGTGGCAACATGTCAAGATGCAAATCATCAAATATTTCCACTTGCTTGGGTTGTTGTTGCTTCGAAAGTATAGAGTCTTGGACATGGTTTTTGATAAGCTAAAACCCATCATTGGGGACACGAATGATCTTGCGATACTTTACGATCGTGCCGATAGTATTAAAACATCTTTCAAGGCGGTGTTTAAGAATCGCACCATGGGCATTGCATGTATCACATGCAAAAGAATTTGAGGATGAAATATCCCAGGCGTGGTGTGGGAAAGCTCTTTCGAAAGGCTGCAGAGGCCTATCTGACGAGAATTCAAGTTGCATTTGAAACTTTATGTAGTAAATGTCCGAAAGGCGCGAATATTTGAAAGAAGCGAGAATTCCACTATGTGGTCTAGAGCTAAATTTGAGGATTTCGTTACAACATAATGACCACAAACCATGCCGAGTCTGTGAATGCTAGGCTAAAGCGTGCACGAGAATTTTCAATTGTTGGGTTGATTGAACATATTCGGGGAGATGTTACAGATTGGTTTGCTAAAAGAAATGAATCATCTACAAATTGCCAAGATGCTCTTACTCCCAAAATTGAAATCGAAGTGAACAAAAGCTTCGAGTCGTAAACGATTTTCGATTAATACACTTTCCTCGAGATAAGTATGATGTTAAGTGACAAGGATCTTTGTTATTTCTTACATCGTTGAGTTGGATTTGAAGACGTGTACATGTAAAAATTCGAGATGGATATGTATCCATGCGAGCATCACATTTCTTTGTGTTGAAGTATCGAGGAAGCAAGCTTCCAATATTGCACTTGGTATTATAAGCGTCAATTGTTGGAGGCTAGGTTATTCTAAATGTGTGTATCCACTTCAAAATGAAGATGAATGTGTGTATCCCGATGATGTGCTTAACGTTGTGGTTTTGCCACCGAAGGTGCCAAAGAGACAAAGTGGACGGCCATCAAAAAGAGGAAACGCTTCGGCCGGGGACGTAAAGACGAAGTATGTTTGTGGAAAATGCGGTGTCAATGGTCATTACGCTTCCACTTGTAAGAGTTTGATTGGTGGAGAAATGCTCACCAGTGTTAAGGCCATATTTATATGATTATTAAAGGTTTATTTCATTATTATTTTCCCCACATTTGCGTAATTTACATGAGAATTAAGGGTTTAAGTGTAATTATTTAATAAAGATGATTTTAAGAGGGTTGTATGCAAGATTGATGATTTTAAGTGTTGATTTAATGGAATTATTATTATTTGAGTTTTATTACATTTTTGCATTGTTTATTTATCATGTAGGAGTTAATTTTTTCGTGCATATAATGAGGATAAATGAAGCTCAAGTCGAATTATAAGAGATAGAGTTGGAATTGGCTTGAAGAAATTGGATAAAGATGAAGAGATCCGATCCTCAGCAGTTCGAACGGGCGTCATCGATCTTGAGCAGCGTCGAAGTGAATCGGCGTCCATGCGGCGTCGAATCGTATTTTACATTGAGAGAGTTCAGACGGAGGATGAGCAGCGTTTACTCAGCGTCCAGGCATTCTGGACGGGCGTCCACAAGACCAGACGAGCGTCCGTTGCCGACTTAACCCTAACCGACTCAAAACTCTATATATAGCAGCAGCCTCTTAACCCTAAGGGATACCACATAATTGAGATCGCAATTTTACACCAAAAAGCTGCGGCCACAAGCCTTTTTACACAGAGATGAACTTCTCCAACCCAACAATCATCTTCAACATGATTGTTGGCTAAAAGCCTTGCAGTGAGTCGACGGAGGAAGCCTATCAACAACACAAACCAACTAGAGAGTTCGATGCTTAAGTTTAGTGAGTTTATTTCATAGTTTTTCATTACTTTGGATCTGTTTTGTATTGTTTAAGTTTTATTGAATTAAGATTTGATGAAACGATCTATGTTTAATTTATGCTTGAATAAATTTATGAAAGTATGTTTATTTAAGTTCTCGTTTATTCAAAGTAATGCATCTAATCATGTTATAAGAGGTTAGGCATGTTTAGTTGAGTAAGAGTTTGGAAACGATCTCGTGATTTCGTTTTGATTGCATGTTTAGTTTATTTGAAAAGATAAACGAAACCCTAGAATTTGATTGAAGATATTTAATTGAATTCGTGAAAAATCACTACTAAAAACTATGTTCTAAATCATCATCTAGTTGAGTTGTTGGTTGATGGGTGGAATCGATCGCCTCATTTGTGTTTTCCTTTATTGTTTCTTAGTCGAATCATTAGTTAAGTTTTAGAACCCTAGTTTCTTCTTGATTTTACGCATATTTTCATTCGATTCATAATCAGGACGCTCGTCCGCAATAGCGAGCGCCCGTCCATTAGAGTTTAGTTTTTGGACCTTTCGTTCACTTTAGTGAGCGCTCGTCCGTCTTTTGTTTTCTTATTTTACGCTTTCGTTTTATTTCTGTTTTAGTTTTAATTCTTAGGTTTAGGTTTTAGTTAGTTTCACTTTAGTTTAGATAGATAATTGTGACATAATTGATATAGATTTATATTTGAATCCGATAAACATTCCACTCCACTTAGGGCGACCGTAAACACCCTATACTACGATCCTTATACTTGGAGTGTTTGGTTTATAAATTATAAAACTAGTTTTTACCGAACAAGTTTTTGGCGCCCGTTGCGGGAGTCGGTAACGGTTGTCGGATTCTATTTAGGACAATTTTACGAGTCAAAAGGATCGCTTTTAGCACGCAGTAGTATTTTGGCGTAACTTTCGGCTCGAGTGTCCGTTTGGACGCGGGACCCCAATTCGAAAGCTTCGTTCCGGCGCCGACGGCGTGGTGAACGAAGCGTAGGCCGTTCGATCGCGTTTTGAGGTCAAAATCCACTGTTTTCCCTCCATTTTGGCCTAGAGAAGGTTTCAACACGCTTTTTTTTTACCGTCTTAGTGTTTTTCTTGTTTTAAACTTTTCGTAGGTAGGTTTCTTTTCGATTTCGTTTAATTTTAGGATTACATTTATTCTTGTTTTATTTTATTTGATTTTCTTTCAATTATTTTCCTTACTTTTTTTTATATAGCTTAGATCTGTTTCCGTACTTATAGATTTGTTTGATTTTATAAGTCTTTTTCGCTTTTATTTTTACCTCGTTTTAATTTACGGTAACCTTAGTTTTAGGTTTTCGTAATCAAGCAGGCGTTCAACAACTTGAGCGCCCGTCCACCTCAATTACGTCCTACGAGCGAGCGTTCATTCAAGAACGAGCAGCGTTGATTCAACGCAACGTCCATTAACTGCGGACGCCTTGATTCGATCTGTTCAATCATCACTTCTTTTCTTTCTTCTCTTTTCTTCTCTTTTCTTTTCTCCTCTAAACCATCTAATCTTTTCTAAACTCTGTTCTAATCAACCCCGAGGGTTGATTTCTTCCTTTCCTTTCTTACGGTTTATGCAAGCGAGAAGTAAGAAGGACCTCGATCTTTGATCCACGAGCACGAACGATCTATCCTTAGAAGAAGACTTCTCACGATTTGGACAAAATGGCGGATCAAGATCCACCAATTCCAAATCCTCGATCCCCAAGCTCGATTAAATTTACTCCTTCAACAAATGCAAGCTCTGCGGCAGCAGCGAGAATCGGCAAGTGGCATAAATCAACAACTTCAACAATTCCGCCAAAACCGGCTTAATCAGTTGAACCGGGACCCTACACTCCATATCTTAATCAAGATTTTCTCGAGGACATAGACCTATTCGTCCACGATATGGGGGAGTAAATTTCGACCTTAAAAATGGAGTAGTTGCACTAGTCCAAAATAGCTCTTTCCATGGCTTTGCTCGGGAAGATCCACACGACTTCTTGTCCACATTCGTACAAATCGTGAAGCGAGGCCATTATCCTGGTGTTGATTACGAGATCGTAAAGTTGAAGCTATTTCCTTTTGCTTTGAAAGCGAAGCAAGCAGATGGTTTAAGTCGTTAGCACATCATTCTCTCCATACATGGAATGATGTCAAAAGAGCCTTTCGCTCTTAAGTGGGTTTCACGAGGCAAGATTATGGAGATGAAACGGGAAATAGCTACGTTTGAGCAGTTGGAGGATGAGACTGTTGGCAAAGCTTGGGAGAGATTAAATCTGTTGATGAGGAAGTGCCCCAATCACGGATATGATAGACATGAGTTGTTGGAACTATTTTACAGAGGTGTCTCTCAACCTAATAGAGACTATCTTGATTCCATGACTCATGGATCCTTCTTAGGAGAGGTGATGAGATCGCCACTGAGTGGTGAGACCATCGCCAAGAACAATATGTGGTCGACTCCCAAGAAGACCAATGTTGTAAAGAAGGAAAGTCTTGCAAGCAATCGATACAAAGGCTGTTGGTTGCTCGGATGGAATTGATAAGCAAGCGGTGGCCAATCTTGAGGCACGCGACGCCGATGCGGGAATGCGGTAGGAGCGGAGATGACGGAGGAGGTACACTTAATGGTTAATCAAAACCAACCCTTCCGAAACTTCAACCGTAACAGAACTATTCAGATTTCAAAGACAAAACTTCAATCAAGCCAAGTTACCACCGCCCTTCAAATTCGAATTCTTTCAACTCGAACTATCAAAGGCCGATTCGAGAACTCCCAAAGGCCTCAAGGTGGCTGGAATCAAACTCGAACAATAATCATACCACCTCATGTGTCCCTCAACACAAATTCGATGGTGGTGGACATGGTGAAGACTCGTCTACTAGTGTTAAAGCAATTGAGAGACAAGTTGGTCAAATGGCGGACCGACAAGCAAGCGAGACCTCACGGTAAACTTTCGAGTTATACCGAGAGAAACCAAAGGCGATGTGAATGTTTGCCTTTGCCATTACACCACAATGGGAGTATGGACAAGAAGAGGAGTTGAGCGAAGTAACTCTCGAGAAGTGGTAAGAAATTTGGACCCGGCAAGATGTCGGAAGCGAGTAGCCCCTCCCGACGCTATGAGTTCGGGAGGGGAAATCGAAACCACATGCCGAAGAAAACAACGATGAGGAGCTTAGTGACAATTCTTTGGAGGATGAAAATAATTTCGATGACGAGGAAAGAAAGGAAAGTCAAGAGGCGGTACCACGACTAAGAAAAAGGAAGAAAAGTTTGTGAGATGGAAGGATAAGGAGGATGAGGCGATAAAGAATCAGGCCACGAAGAATGATAAAGCCCTTCCTTATCCACGAAGAGCAAGGAGAGCCCTCGCCAAAGACAAGCGATATGATGGGGTGAGGAGGATACTTAGGGACACTAAAGTGAGTATGCCCTTATTTGAGGTATTATCTCGAAATGCCTAAATGTACTAAGTATCTTAAAGAATTACAGTAGGAGCAAGAGAAAGCTTAGAGGATGGTGAAGAAGTGTTTTGAGAAGATTGCGCAATGGTTTCACAAAAAGTCATTTGTTAAGCGAGGTGACCACTAGCGGACCCTCAATCTCTGTGAGATTGAAGGCCATTTGTTCGAAAATGTTTTATGCGACTCGGGGCCTCCATCAATGTGATGCCATTAAATGTATGCAAGAAGCTCGGGTTAGATAAAAGGATGCGAGAACGCCCCATTTCTCTTGGATGGTAGACAAATCTAGTAAATCTGCGGCCGGTTGTGTAGCTAATGTTCTCCTTCAAATTGAACATTTAGTCTTCCCTACCGACCGGGTTATTCTAGACTATCCACACGATAAGGAGATGCCTCTAATTCTAGGCCGAACCTTTTAGACACTTCTAACGCTCTCATCGACTTACGCAAAGACAGATTACTCTTAGAGTCGGTGACACATCTGTCACCTTCACACGAGGACACATCACGAAAGAGCCGTAATTGATGAAATATCGTTTGTCGAAGCCATATATGAGGGCGGCGCGGAGATGCCTATTATGAAGATGCAATGGATCTTACAGAGATAGGTGTTTTTGAAGTCATGGACATTGAGGATCCGCCGATTGCGGACCACCTTACGATTCATTGCAGCCGTAATAATCGACGAGTCATCTTCACTCGCTCCCACCGAGCTGGCATTGAGTTAGAAGCATGGAGATGCCCAATGACAAGCGATAATTTCGAAGAACTAAGTCAGGAAGACTTCATCCCTGGTGAAGAAGAAGCTCTGATGGGTAGTTGGGACGAGGTAGAGTTTTGGAGAGAAGCTACTCATTGGGAAGTAGATGATTGGGAGGATTTGGCGAGAAGAGCTTAAAGATGAAGAGTTAAGAAAAATGATCGATCACAAGAAAAGGAAGCAAGTGTTGACCGGAGGATTCCGATGGATGATTTGATCAGTGCACTTTGCGGGGTTGAGCCTCGGGAAGATGAGTTATTCTTTAGTCAACCACTCCAAGCTCATAAAGAGAAAGGTGGCCCGTTAAAGTCTAGTGTTGAGCAACCACCTACTGATTTAGAGCTCAAACCGCTTCCAAAACACCTTAAGTATATCTTTCTTAAGGATGGAGATAAATTGCCTTTGATCATTTCTTCGAAACTCGACCCTGAGCAAGAAGCACAGCTGATAGAAGTGCTTAAGAAAAACATCCTCGCGTTCGGTTGGCAAGTGGGTGATATCCGAGGGATCAGCCCAGACATATGCATGCATAAAATCCGAACGGAGGAAGGAGCTAAAAGGTAAGACAACCTCAACGAAGGTGAATCGCATATGCAAGAGGTTGTCAAGAAGGAGGTTATAAAGTGGCTTGACATGGGAATCATCTACGCAATCGCCCGATAGCGAGTGGGTCACCCTACTCAAGTTGTGCCAAAGAAGGGTGGAATCACCGTAGAAAAAGAATGAAAAAGGGAGGAAGTTGCCTACGTCTCGTGGATCGCTCTGAGTGCTGTATCGACTATCGTAGGCGAATGAAGTCAACGCAAAAGATCACTTCCCCTTACCCTTCATTGACCAACTAATTGAAAGAGGCGAGTGGTCACAAGTATTATTGTTTCCTTGATGGCTATTCTGGCTACTTCCAGATAGCCATTGATCCTAATGACCAAGAGAAGACAACTTTTACGTGTCCATCTGGTACTTTTGCGTTTCGTAGAATGCCATTCGGTCTATGCAATGCACCCGCGACTTTTCAACGGTGTATGTTGGCCATTTTTGATGGACTTGTTGAGAAATGCATGGAAGTCTTCATGGACGACTTCTCAGTCTACGGCGATAGTTTTGATGAAATTTTAGAAAACCTAGATATGGTACTCCAACGTTGCGTTGAGAAGAATCTGGTGCTTAACTGGGAAAAATGCCATTTTCTAGTAGACGAAGGAATAGTTTTGGGACACAAGGTGTCCAATCTCGGTATTCAAGTTGATAAGGCTAAGGTTGAAGCCATTGAAAAGATGACGTACCCAAAAGCAAAGTGAAAGAGGTACGAGGTTTTCTAGGACATGTTGGCTTCTACCGGCGTTTCATTAGAGACTTTTCTACGATTGCCAAGCCTTTATCAAATCTCTTGAAAGAAGATGTAGATTTCTTGTTCGATGCGAAGTGCAAGGAAGCTTTCAATTGTTTGAAAGATAAGCTTATCAGTGCCCCTATTTTAGTTGCTTTATTTGGACCAAGCCTTTCGAGTTGATGTGCGATGCCTCTAATTACGCCGTAGGCGCAGTTTTGGGTCAAAGAGTTGATAAAAGGTTCAGGCCCATTTATTATGCGAGCCGCACCTTGAACCCGGCTCAATGCAATTACACCACAACTGAGAAGGAATTCTTAGTTGTTGTTTTGCCATTGACAAGTTTAGAAGTTATCTTCAGGGTCTCAAGTTGTTGTTTGGACCGATCATGCGACCCTACGCTACCTTATGGATAAAGCGGATGCCAAACCAAGGTTACTTTGATGGATTTTAATTCTACAAGAGTTTGACCTTGTGATTAAAGATAAGAAAGGTAGTGAGAATATTGTGGTGATCATTTATCTCGCTTTAGTAAATGCGAAAGTCAGAGAGAATCACAATGATATAGGCATTGATTTCCCGGTGAGCAATTGATGAAGCTTGAAGCGGTTAGGCCGTGGTATCTTCGACTACGTCAACTATTTAGCGAGTGGTCATTTAGAGGATATGACGATCGAGGAGAAGAAGAAAAGTTCTTTTTCGACCTTAAATATCTCGTATGGGAAGATCCTTATTTGTTGAGTGCAGAAAGACGGGTTGCTTGAAGGTGTGTTCTGAGCATGATCGAGTGGGATATCTTAGAACAATGCCATAGCGGTCCTACCGGAGGTCATTGTGGAACACGAAGACGGTTGCAAAGATTCTTCAATTTGGATTCTACCGGCCGACTCTGTTTAAAGATCTGAAGCCTTTTGTAAAGGTTGTGATAGGTGCCGAGGCGGGACGACAGAGTAGTAGGATGGAAATGCCACTTAAGCCCATTCTTGAATGCGAAGTTTTCGATGTATGGGGCATAGATTTTATGGGACCCTTTCCATCTTCATGTGGTAATAAGTATATCCTCGTCTGTGTGGATTATGTTTCAAAGTGGGTCGAGGCCATAGCTACTCAAACTAATGATCACAAGGTTGTAAAGAAATTCTTGCAAAGAATATCTTTACTAGATTCGTATTGTCCGAGAGCACTCATTAGTGATGAAGGTACTCATTTTTGCAATGCGCCGCTTGACAAGATCCTTGAGAAGTATGGTGTCAAACATAAGATTGGTACACCATATCATCCCCAAACCAGTGGCCAAGTCGAGGTAAGCAACCAGAGCTTGAAAAGAATTTTAGAGAAGACCGTGAACAATAATCGATCTAATTGGAGTCTTAAGTTGGATGACGATTGTGGGCCTATCGCATTTGCATTTAAAACCCCGATGGGTACGTCACCCTTCCAAATGGTTTATGGCAAAGCTTGTCATTTACCTGTCGAACTTGAACACAGAGCTTTCTGGGCAATTAAATTCTTAAATTTTGATAGCCAACTCGTGGGGAGAAGCGATTGTTACAATTGAGCGAGCTCGGCGGTCGGACTCAGAGCATACGAGAATGCTAAGCTTAGCAAGGAAAGAACGAAGATGCTCCATGACGCTAAGATCAAGGACCGAGAATTCAAAGTTGGTGAAATGGCTTTACTCTATAATACCAGACTTCATTTGTTTCCTGGTAAGCTAAAGTCTAGATGGTCTTGTCCATTTGAGATTCTCGAGGTTAATCCAAGTGGAGTAATTACTTTGAACGGGTATGGTAATCAAGCTTTCAAAGTGAATGGTCATAGACTTAAGAAATATTTTGGGCAACCAAAGGAAAAGCTGAGATTCTTTATTTCCAAAGAAGAGATGAAATACAGATGTCTAATTTGTGAAGAGATTCCATCTTATTTCTTTGAGTCAGGATGATGATGACATTCCTATATCCACCCGTAAGGTACCTTACATTGAGACTTCGATCATACCACTATGTCTATGCCTATCATCCGCAAGAACAAGAAGAAGAGAGTCAGTGTAGTTTGGAGAGAAAAGTTTAATGAACTTATTGCACACTTGACTTGTTGTTGTGGTGAAAATCATTTCGCGCCAAGATTTCCGATTCGATCATCGAGGTGGCGGCGGTTAAACCAAAGTGGCCCGATCCGGGTTGATCTTTTGGAATCTGTGTCAAGCTATTGACATTAAAAGAGCGCTCCTAGGAGGCAACCTCGTTATCTTTGTTCGTTTCCTTTTCTTAGGTTGTTTTGTTTTATTGTTTTAGAAATAATACTTTAGTTGATTTTGTGTTGATGGTTATTCCTCTTACGTTCATTGTGAGTGTTTTGTGTTATGTGTCGCTCATATACCCCGTGTACCCCGAGATTATATGGTATGTCGAGTGTTGCGAGATACTTTTGAGCGAGTTCACAAGCTTTTATGTCCGAGTGTTGTCTATTCGAGTTGTCGCGGTATATTCATGCTCCGGCGACCTCCGCCAACTTTCATCCGACAACCACTTCATAACTTGACTAAGTTTTTTTTTTTCTTCTATTCGCACATTACGAGGACATAATGTGATTTAAGTGTGGGGGGTAAATTGGGTATGTTTTTATGCTATATCCTTTGAAATATGAGTGAATGTTGAATTTTCGCGAAATTTAAAATTTTTTGGTGAGTCTCGAGCATATAATTGGAACTAGATGCTTGCTAGTTGTAGTTTTCTAACGATGATAGTATGTGACTTAGTGAGATAATTATAGCATGTTTTACTTTTATGGAGATAGTTTCGTTTTTTCACTCACGAAAGCCTTTGATTTTGAAGCATGACTTTTGAATTATATCCTTTCATTATTTTTAGTGATTTATCTTAGGAAGGTCAGTATAGTTACACCGTAGTTAGACCGTGTACTGTGAATATCATAAAGTTTGAATGTGATAAGTGAGATGTAACTTATGACTTTGAATAGTGAATGAATAAAGTGAGTGAGCAATTATTAATAAATACGTTTGTCGGAAGCTGGTTTATGATTGGAGTGCGGTAGGGTATACCTCGTATGTCCTATACCACTATGATGACCAATAGCTCACGACAGTCAGGAGAAGCTACCTTATGATTTGAGTAAGGTAGGGTGTTATCACGAAACATCCTATTCTACTATGATGGGTAAGAGCTCATTCGATATCGTCAAATTTGAAAATTTTGAAAAATGATGAATAAGAATAAAGTGAAGTCTTTGTTATCATGGATCTTATACCCAGTAGAACCGCATGATATCTTTGTAGGGATTATCTTCTTGAGTGCGTGGGAAGGCTTTGAGTGGAGCTATTCATCATGCTGTACTAGGATAGTCATTGGAATTTTTGAAAGGATATTTCTTTGAAAGGCTTGTTAGATTGAGAATGGCTTGTCACACATACAATCGAATCTATCTCTGTGAAGGTATTGTTTGCTATAGTTGTTGTATCTTTTGTTACGTGAGTTAGAGATCTATGTGGATTATTTATAAAGTTGAGCTATAGTTTTGATTGTTTTGCCGAGGACGTACAAAAAGTTAAGTGTGGGGAGTTGTTAAGGCCATATTTATATGATTATTAAAGGTTTATTTCATTATTATTTTCCCACATTTGCGTAATTTACATGAGAATTAAGGGTTTAAGTGTAATTATTTAATAAAGATGATTTTAAGAGGGTTGTATGCAAGATTGATGATTTTAAGTGTTGATTTAATGGAATTATTATTATTTGAGTTTTATTACATTTTTTTGCATTGTTTATTTATCATGTAGGAGTTAATTTTCGTGCATATAATGAGGATAAATGAAGCTCAAGTCGAATTATAAGAGATAGAGTTGGAATTGGCTTGAAGAAATTGGATAAAGATGAAGAGATCCGATCCTCAGCAGTTCGAACGGGCGTCTACTGATCTTGAACGAGCGTCCAGAAGTGAACTGGCGTCCATGCAGCGTCCAGAATCGTATTTTACATTCAGAGAGTTCAGACGGAGGATGAGCGAAGCGTTTACTCAGCGTCCAGGCATTACGGGCGGGCGTCCACAAGACCAGCATTTAGCGTCCGTTGCCGACTTAACCCTAACCGACTCAAAACTCTATATATAGCAGCAGCCTCTTAACCCTAAGGGATACCACATAATTGAGATCGCAATTTTACACCAAAAAGCTGCGGCCACAAGCCTTTTTACACAGAGATGAACTTCTCCAACCCAACAATCATCTTCAACATGATTGTTGGCTAAAAGCCTTGCAGTGAGTCGACGGAGGAAGCCTATCAACAACACAAACCAACTAGAGAGTTCGATGCTTAAGTTTAGTGAGTTTATTTCATAGTTTTTCATTACTTTGGATCTGTTTTGTATTGTTTAAGTTTTATTGAATTAAGATTTGATGAAACGATCTATGTTTAATTTATGCTTGAATAAATTTATGAAAGTATGTTTATTTAAGTTCTCGTTTATTCAAAGTAATGCATCTAATCATGTTATAAGAGGTTAGGCATGTTTAGTTGAGTAAGAGTTTGGAAACGATCTCGTGATTTCGTTTTGATTGCATGTTTAGTTTATTTGAAAAGATAAACGAAACCCTAGAATTTGATTGAAGATATTTAATTGAATTCGTGAAAAATCACTACTAAAAACTATGTTCTAAATCATCATCTAGTTGAGTTGTTGGTTGATGGGTGGAATCTGATCGCCTCGCTGTGTTTTCCTTTATTGTTTCTTAGTCGAATCATTAGTTAAGTTTTAGAACCCTAGTTTCTTCTTGATTTTTTCGCATATTTTCCATTCGATTCATAATCAGACGCTCGTCCATAATAGTGAGGCGCCCGTCCATTAGGTTTAGTTTTTGAGACGCTTCGTTCACTTTAGTGAACGCCGTTCCCATCTTTTGTTTTCTTATTTTACGCTCGTTTTATTTCTGTTTTAGTTTTAATTCTTAGGTTTAGGTTTTAGTTAGTTTGACTTTAGTTTAGATAGATAATTGTGACATAATTGATATAGATTTATATTTGAATCCGATAAACATTCCACTCCCTTAGGACGACCCGTAAACACCCTATACTACGATCCTTATACTTGGGGTGTTTCGGTTTATAAATTATAAAACTAGTTTTTACCGAACAACCAGCGACACTCCTACTTTGCCATGATAAGGTATTGTATGTATTAATATTTAGAGTTCTTTTTATATTCAATCATGTTACATTGCATTAAGCTTGTTACCTTTTTTCTTTGACAATGTTACAAGAAGGCGATGGGATACATATTGTGGCTGTTTAAGTATTAATGTTGATGAAGAGGATGAGATGTTTACATATTGTGGATGTTTAATCATTGAGGATGATTGGTTGATGTGTAAGATTCGAAGACGTAACTTGTGTTGTATTTTGAATAATGGAAAGTGTAGTGTTGATGTGTTTGTTTGTTATTGTATTTTGAATAATGGCAAATTCTATGTGTTGGTTGTTCTTCTTTGGTTGATTGGTTGATGTTTAAATCTGGAAGATGTAGATGATGTTGAATTTTGAATGATGGCAAATTGATGTGTTGGTTGTTCTCATTTGTTTAATGTGAAGGGAAGCTGTTCGAGTGTCAAGAATGTGGTGTTTTGCGTCCATTAAGGGTGTTGTAAAACATTCACTCTAAACGAGTTTAAACTTGTGTCGGCCCTGGAAACAAGTTCAAGCTTGTGTTGCCCCAGGATACGGGTTTAAGCTTGTAAAACATTGATGTGTTGGTTGTTCTCCTTTTTGTTTAATGTGATAACCATTCAAATCCTTCAAATAACCATTAGATAAGAAAACCAAATGAAATGTACAGAAATATACAGAGAAATACTGAATATAAGAAATTAAGTTTTTATTTCGTAAGATGAAATACTGAAATAAAAGGTTAGACAAGTGATAGTCAATAATACAAGTTTCTTTTGAGATGAATTGTTCCCTACCCTGGTCTTCTCAAGTAGTGTCTCCAGGCGAGCAATCCTTTCTCTATCATGGAGTAACATTTGAACCATGGAATCTGAATTGCGACCTCTCAATAACTCAGTGACATTGATCTCAACTTGTTCAATTTTTTTTGCATCATTGTCTCGCATGCACTTTATCATTTCAATATCATTTTGAAGGACACCGATTGTGCATTCAAGTTTATCTGTTTTCTTCATCAAGTTCACAGAGGTAACATCTTCATGTGGCCCAGTAGATGAAGACACCTTGCCATATGGCCTAGTAGATGAAGACACTTTGCCATATGGCCCAGTAGATGCAGACACCTTGTCCTGCCATATGAAATAGTCACATTTGACTTCATCATCCTGCAAAATAAGAAATTCCAATTATTATACAGACACATTATCCCTTGAAAGTAAATGGAAAGTATAACCAAAAAAATTAGTCATACCGGCCAATAAGGACAACCGTAGAACAGTCTCCCTGGGTTAGCATTTGTTCCTGAAGTCACCAATTTTGCAGGAACGCCACATTTGCATAACAATGTACGCTCATGAAATGTCCCAGATTCATTTACCTTGCTAGAAGAACTGGAAATCGGAGAAGTACCCTCCTTCGTATTTTGCTTGAGTTCGTTTCGAGATTTTGTGCACTATGAAAAGAATTGTGCATAATTGAGTATTAAATGGTGCATCTATATCTCAAATAAATAACTAAACGCCTACTAACAAGTACTCCCGATTCACAAGAGTGCAATCATGAGTGAATTTGATCGCTTCTTCGTTTAAAAAAACATAATTCATAAGAGAATAGTAACTCACCAAAATTAGCTCTGTTTAGTAATTGATGTCTAGGTAAATTCACCCCAATATGTTAGAAATTAGCTCAAATTCACAAAAATGGTGCCAAATTTCTGGAAAAACAAAAGAGTTGCCTCGGAAAGCCCCTAGAAGAAAAGCTAAAACAAAAGAGCAGAGTAACTCACCATAATTAGTTCTGTTAAGGCAATGATGCTCTGTTAATTCACACAAATATGTTAGAAATTAGTTCAAATTCAAAAAAATGTAACAACATTGTGGAAAAACAAAAGAGGTACATCGGAAAGCCCCTAGAAGAAAAGCTAAAACAAAAGAGCAGAGTAACTCACCAAAATTAGCTCTGTGAAGGCATTGATGCCCTGTTAATTCACACAAATATGTTAGAAATTAGTTCAAATTCAAAAAAATGTAACAACATTCTGGAAAAACAAAAGAGGTACTTCGCAAAGCCCATAGAAGAAAAGCTAAAACAAAAGAGCAGAGTAACTCACCAAAATTAGCTTTAGTTGGTTTCTTTAATGGAGATTTTGAAGGTTGAATGGTGGGAAGATCAAAAGAGGGAAACACATCAATGAAAGGGGCGGGGGTGTACTTGGGTTGGTTAGAGGGGTTAGTTGTGGGTGAAGAATTGAATCAAATCAAATAGGGAATTTGAAAATTTCTAAATTTTGGGCGATTCTTAGCGGGAAAGCAGGCCCCCAAAAATTTTGGTTGCAACAATTGAGAGGGGAGCAGCTTAAGGGCGGGAATTGATGATGATGGAGGGGGAGAGAAGGGTTCCGATCACAAAATTAAAAAAAAAAATCAAAATAATTATTCTAGTTACATCATTTGATTGATTATATTTATTTATTTATTTATTCTAGTTACATCATTTGATTATTAAAAAAAATAGTTAATACATACATCTTCTTACTACTAAATAAAAATTAATAATAATAATTAAAACAAAATTAAACGGATTTCCGATTCCATTAAAACTACTTATCGTGTGACATATACTCACGTAAGACACCCTAAACGGACTTATTGAGTGACATACTCACGTAATACACCATAAACGGACTTATCGTGTGACATACTCACGTAAGACACCCTAAACGGACTTATTATGTGACATACTCACGTAAGACACCATAAACGGACTTATTGTGTGACATACTCACGTAAGACACCATAACCGGACTTCTGAATCAATTAGGACTACTTATGGTGTGACATACTCACGTAAGACACCCTAAACGGACTTATTGAGTGACATACTCACGTATGACACCATAAATGGACTTATTGTGTGACATACTCACGTAAGACACCCTAAACGGGTGATTGAGTGACATACTCACATAACACACCCTAAACGGACATATTGAGTGACATACTCACGTAAGACACCATAAACGGACTTATTATGTGACATACTCACGTAAGACACCCTAACGGACTTATTCAGTGACATACTCACATAACACACCCTAAACGGACCTATTGAGTGACATACTCACGTAAGACACCATAAACGGACTTATTATGTGACATACTCACGTAAGACACCCTAAACGGACTTATTGAGTGACATACTCACATAACACACCCTAAACGGACATATTGAGTGACATACTCACGTAAGACACCATAAACGGACTTATTATGTGACATACTCACGTAAGACACCCTAAACGGACTTATTGAGTGACATACTCACATAACACACCCTAAACGGACATATTGAGTGACATACTCACGTAAGACACCATAAACGGACTTATTATGTGACATACTCACGTAAGACACCCTAAACGGACTTATTGTGTGACATACTCACGTAAGACACCATAAACGGACTTATTGAGAGACATACTCACGTATGACACCATAAATGGACTTATGGTGTGACATACTCACGTAAGACACCCTAAACGGACTTATTGAGTGACATACTCACATAACACACCCTAAACGGACATATTGAGTGACATACTCACGTAAGACACCATAAACGGACTTATTATGTGACATACTCACGTAAGACACCTAAACGGACTTATTGAGTGACATACTCACGTAAGACACCCTAAACGGACTTATTATGTGACATACTCACGTAAGACACCATAACCGGACTTCTGATTCAATTAGGACTACTTATGGTGTGACATACTCACGCAAGCCACCCTAAACGGACTTATTGAGTGACATACTCACGTATGACACCATAAATGGACTTATTGTGTGACATACTCACGTAAGACACCCTAAACGGACTGATTGAGTGACATACTCACATAACACACCCTAAACGGACATATTGAGTGACATACTCACGTAAGACACCATAAACGGACTTATTATGTGACATACTCACGTAAGACACCTTAAACGGACTTATTGAGTGACATACTCACATAACACACCCTAAACAGACATATTGAGTCACATACTCACGTAAGACACCATAAACGGACTTATTATGTGACATACTCACGTAAGACACCCTAAACGGACTTATTGAGTGACATACTCACATAACACACCCTAAATGGACATATTGAGTGACATACTCACGTAAGACACCATAAACGGACTTATTATGTGTCATACTCACATAACACACCCTAAACGGACATATTGAGTGACATACTCACGTAAGACACCATAAACGGACTTATTATGTGACATACTCACGTAAGACACCATAAACGGACTTATTGTGTGACATACTCGCGTAAGACACCATAAACGGACTTATTGAGTGACATACTCGCGTAAGACACCATAAACGGACTTATGGTGTGACATACTCACGTAAGACACCCTAAACGGACTTATTGAGTGGCATACTCACATAACACACCCTAAACGGACATATTGAGTGACATACTCACGTAAGACACCATAAACGGACTTATTATGTGACATACTCACGTAAGACACCATAAACGGACTTATTGTGTGACATACTCACGTAAGACACCATAACCGGACTTCTGATTCAATTAGGACTACTTATGGTGTGACATACTCACGTAAGACACCTTAAACGGACTTATTTAGTGACATACTCACGTATGACACCATAAATGGACTTATTGTGTGACATACTCACGTAAGACACCCTAAACGGACTGATTGAGTGACATACTCACATAACACACCCTAAACGGACATATTGAGTGACATACTCACGTAAGACACCATAAACGGACTTATTATGTGACATACTCACGTAAGACACCTTAAACGGACTTATTGAGTGACATACTCACATAACACACCCTAAACGGACATATTGAGTGACATACTCACGTAAGACACCATAAACGGACTTATTATGTGACATACTCACGTAAGACACCCTAAACGGACTTATTGAGTGACATACTCACGTATGACACCATAAATGGACTTATGGTGTGACATACTCACGTAAGACACCCTAAACGGACATATTGAGTGACATACTCACATAACACACCCTAAACGGACATATTATGTGACATACTCACGTAAGACACCATAAACGGACTTATTGAGTGACATACTCACGTATGACACATAAACGGACTTATTGTGTAACATACTCACGGGCTTATTGTATGTCATAAACGGACTGATTGAGTGACATACTCACATAACACACCCTAAACGGACATATTATGTGACATACTCACGTAAGACACCCTAAACGGACTTATTGTGTGACATACTCACGTAAGACACCCTAAACGGACTTATTATGTGACATACTCACGTAAGACACCATAAACGGACTTATTGTGTGACATACTCACGTAAGACACCATAAACGGACTTATTGAGTGACATACTCACGTATGACACATAAACGGACTTATTGTGTGACATACTCACGTATGACACCATAAACGGACTTATACTCACGTATGACACCATAAATGGACTTATCGTGTGACATACTCACGTAAGACACCATAAATGGACTTTTTGTGTGACATACTCACGTAAGACACCATAAACGGACTGATTGAGTGACATACTCACATAAGACACCCTAAACTGATTGAGTGACATACTCACATAAGACACCCTAAACGGGCTTATTGTATGTCATAAATCTAAAAAGATCAAATATCAATAGTGAAAATCACCGTAATGTCAATTGTCGTGACACATCGGTTGTCCCTCTATCATTACTCGTCTCTGAAAATGGTACTACTATCTACTCGCTTAAAAACAAAATGAAATGAATAAAAATGAAGGGGGAATGGACGGTCCGAGGTCAACAATGGACCCCTGCCACTGATTATGTCATGTTTGTCCTCTTTCTACTTTTTTTTTCACGCCTTCTATGTATGCGATGGGACGGTATATTCTCTCTTTTATTTCCTTTTGTTTATCACGCAGAGTAGTTGTTTTTTTTTAATGCAATCCTCTTTTTTCACGCCTTCTATGCATGTTTTTTTTTTCCTTATATTCTTTATTATTATAATTTATAAAGTATGAAAATCCTATAATTACATTATTTCTCCCCATTAATTAATATAATCTTTTTTTTCTTTTTTATATCGACACTAATTAATTTTTTTCATTCAACTCACATAAGCAATACAAATCATTTTATTTTCTTATAAACTACATATGATTCAAGTCTGCTCATTTTCAAGTCTGTTAAAATAACAACATACAATTCAAATTGACACAAGCTTTAACTTGTGTAACATATACAAAACCATAAAATTAAAATTAAAATTAAACAAACAGACATAACAACAACAAAGTTTTTCAGAAATCATAGATAATGTGGCAGATGTGCAATCCTTTTCCCCGTCGTCTCGTTGCAAACCTGGACAACTTGATTGATCTTCCTCTTGTAGGTCTGCATCGTCTCTTTCAGATTTGACACATCACAGTCTCTTGATTCAACCTCCTCAACCACCTTCATGTTGATGTTCTCGGTTTCATGAAGAAGTTCCCATCTCTGTGTCATCATGTCTTGCTTTTGCTCCTCCAGTTGGTGCATACAGGCTTTAACTTGTGTAACATATACAAAACCAGAACCAACCCCAAGGAAAAAGCATAACAAACCAAACTCATGGAAATTTCCAAAGAACAGAAATATTTCAGATAAATATATTATACAATAAACATGAACATAAAAATAAAAGCATTAGTTTCAGGACATGAAAATAAATTATACAAACAAAAATTAAAATTAAACCCAAAGTTTCGCAAACAAACAAGAAATTAAAATTAAACAAAGCAGACATAACAACAACAAAGTTTTTCGAAATCACTGAGATAATGTGGCGGATGTGCAATCCTTTTCCCCCGTCGTCTCATTGCAAACCTGGACAACTTGATTGATCTTCCTCTTGTAGGTCTGCATCGTCTCTTTCAGATTTGCCACCTCACAGTCTCTTGATTCAACCTCCTCAACCACCTTCACGTTGATGTTCTCGGTTTCATGAAGAAGTTCCCATCTCTGTGCCATCATGTCTTGCTTTTGCTCCTCCAGTTGGTGCATAAATTCCTT
This sequence comes from Gentiana macrophylla, assembly GCA_026214975.1. Taxonomy (NCBI): domain Eukaryota; kingdom Viridiplantae; phylum Streptophyta; class Magnoliopsida; order Gentianales; family Gentianaceae; genus Gentiana; species Gentiana macrophylla. The sequence goes on from CM047816.1 coordinate 96,026,363, forward strand.
CCTTAACCGCTTCATCTCTTCCTCTAGTTCTTGCTTGAATATGATTCGAATTTGTTGCCTTTCTTCCTCCAGCATTTTCATGAATTCGTTTCTTTCCGTTGCCATTTTTTTTCTTTGATGTGCTTCCTGATTTAGAGATATACGGTATTTATCTCAGCATCATCCCAGAATATATATAGCCTAGGTTAACCCTAGGTTAATTGTAGCGTTGCAAGCAATTAAATGGATGCGGCGTTTCACTTTTCAAAAACTGACTTTGTAGTTGAAACATTTCCAATGCTTCGTAAACCTTCATGACTTTGGTAGTTGAAACGAATCAAAGCCTTGTATTCACATTTTCTAAATCAAATTCCACCTTTTATTTAAAAAAACCAAAACAAATTCATTTTGAGAACCTTTCCTATAATAATTAATCCTTCAATAATATCACAACGTACTCAATCAACTACCTTATTATATCGTGAGTATTTTAATGTTAAACCATAGCACTAACTAAGGAGTATGGTTTTGTTTTATTCTATCGTAATTATTCTTTAATTATCTTAATATATCTATCAAAAAATCAAATTTTCTACCCAACTTTAACTTTGTGTCTAGCTATATTAATTAAGGAGTATGGTTTAATTTTATTCTATCGTGATTAATCTTTATTTATCTTCATATATCTATCAAAATACAATTTTCTACCCAACTTTAACTTTGTGTCCAGTTATATGGTTTTGTTTTAAACTTGATTATAGGGTTTAAACTTGATAATCAGTTCCAAAATGAACCTAAGTAAGAAATGAAGTACAATTACATGCACAACCAAAAATGTAAATGTTGATGATACTAACCTTTGGCTATTATTCCATCATCCTGCCTTTTATTTGAATAACACACATTAGCATTTATGCCAGAATTCTTTAAGGCAAGGATATCTTCAACAAGCAGTCTGCCGTCATCATTCCTAGATCCACCGTTAATAGCCATTACAGCAGAGACAGAGTCAGATTCCACAACAACCTGGGAGACACCATAGTCCTTAGCAATCCACAAAGCTTCTTTGATAGCCGACAATTCTCCTTGAAAGATGGAGTTTCTTCCCATAAATCCCACCTAATCCTCTATACAATATTCCATTACCGTCTATGAAGACCCCACCAATGGCCACCATGCCTCTACCATTCTCATCAATATCCATGCAATTTGGCATAAGTGTTGACCTTAATCCACTTCTCAAGCAGGAGGTTCCAAAGCAATCCAATGAGGCTCCTTCACAACAACAATACATTAATTAGAACATTCAATAGTCATAACAACATTATACATGTGTTAATATCAAATTTAAAGCATGATTTTTTTAATACTAAGAATGGACTTTAGGAGATGAGCCCCACATCTTGATGGTACAAGAGTCTCCATCTCAGAAGTTGCATGGTTGCTCCAAGTAAAAAGCAGGTCCAGAGTAGCCCAAATCTATCAAGTTACAATTCACGACATTGAAGTTGAAGTTATCAATCCTACAAAGATTATTCTCAGAGATGACAGCATGAATTCTATTTGGGCGGGCTTCAATACAGTTAATATCGAGCAAATATGAATTCCAAATGATACAAATACCTCTAGATCTTCCAATAGGAGGAGGATAATGTATGGAACACTGTAAAACCAATCTTAGCAATGACTTTAAAGACTTTTTCGCCTGGACGGTTTCAAGAAGGACTGCCACATCAGGTTTCTGTTTCAAAAGAAACTCATTGATGTGCCTCCTAAATTCTTTGGAGCCAGCACCTCTGCAATTCCAAATGATGATCTTAATGATACCAGTGTGATGAGAGGGGATGTTCTCAAAAGAAGAAAAATTACTATGAATCATTGCTTCCAGGAATTCCAACTTGGGATCCTTCGGTCCTACTGATGATAGACTCACATTCCATATCTGGATCATCTCCTTCCAGTCTATGGCTATTGTGTAGTCCTTCACCATGTGCACATATTCAACCATCAAACAAGACTCCACCTCCCCCAGTAGATGTATATTTGAGTTTAGTTTGGTCCTGTGCCATAAAATTCTCGACATTCTCTTCAATAGAGGCTTGGTATCGTTGCTTTGTTAGGTTTACGAGTTACTTTAAGCAAAAAGATTCCTGGGGTCATTTTACGAGTTACTTTAAGCAATGTCTGTGACATTGTACCATTATTGGTACATCAATATTATTTTATTAATTGTACTTTTCATTTGCAGACTTCTCTTTTATTGTACTTTTTATTAATTACAGAAACATATATAAATGTTCTTCTTCTTTATTCATCCAAATCCCCTCATTTCTTATTCTACTATTTTATTAATTGCAAACCTTAATACCCTAATTTATTTGCATGCATGCAACAACTGATGTATAAGAAACTACATCCATACGTTTCAAAAAACAAAAGAAACCACGTCCATGATATCATTCAAACAAAGAATAAAACACTTAAAAGATAATATTATAAATGATTTCATAAGAAAAAGTTATTACATAATATCAAAAGCAGATCGATAATATTATAAATAATTTCAAGTTCATAAATTTTTTACAACATAATATTATTAAATAAAATACAAATATGTAGATAAAGTGGGGTTTGGATGGGGATGGGATTTGATCACATGCCGTGATCCGAGAACTCTATAACATGCTCTCTTATTGGGAGAGTTTGTGGTCGAACCTCAACTCCACTTGGGGCCAAAGAAACATTATTGTTCCCCGCCATGGCATCATGCGATAGTGCACGAATGCAGATGCACATCGCGACCGCAATTTTGTAAGCATCATTGCGGTCGTATCGATCGTTGATTTTCTTTTGATTGTTTTGATGTTGTCATTGATATATCGCCACTTCAAGATACATGGAATCCGACTCCTGTGTCATCCATATTTTCAATTGATCAATTTCATAATGGCATTCATGTCTTCGCGCGTCCAATTTTCTTTCCAGTTCTTCAACCTGGTTTCTTAAATCCGCGATCTCCTTAGTATGCTTATCCATTTTCTTCTTCTGCTTTTCTGTTTTTATTTGTAATAAATATGAATTGTACACATGTGGTTATACTACTATTTATAGGCCCATTTTATCTTTTTTTTTTAAAGGTGGTGGCGTCTCTTGATTTACCCTATATGAGACCCTTCAGATTAATTGATATATGTATATATCTCTTCGATTTACACTACCATGACACCCTTCACATTCAGAATGCAGTATATCTTCAGCCAGTAGTACACTACCATGACACCTACTGATTCAGTATCTCTTCGATATACTATTGTTTATAGGCCCATTTTTATCATTTTTAATAGTTTAATTCAGTTCTTACCCGCAACATTCTCAAACATGTCTCATTCACGAAACAATCTTGAACTTGTGTAACGTTAAATTAAACTTGTGTCAACACAAACTTGAAAGCGTGTAAAGTTAAAATTAAGAAATGAATCCATTATGTTAAGGGTCAATGACAAATCATCAAATATTATAATGTTAATCAATTATAATTACAATTACAATTACAATTACACTTTACGTTAACTATATTGATTTGTATAATTCTTTAAGAATCACTAAATTAACTTCTTCATTTCAATGGGTCAAATTTTCTAACAAATAATGTTAGCCAACTAATGAATCAAACCCTAATTCTCAAACATGGAAGAAAATAACAATTACAAATACAATATACATAATAATAAGAATGAAACCAAATTTCTCCTTCAAAACATTCTTCTTCAAAATAACAATTACCAATACAATACATATTAATAATAAAGGAACCATAGTTCTCCTTTAAAACATCCTTCTTCAAAACAACAATAAACATTTTAGTTCTCCTTCAAACTTCAAACCACCCCCATTCTTCTGTAATTATTAAAATGACATAGTTTAATGATAAGTCATAACCAAAACCCTCATAGATGGTTAACACAATTTTACAATGACATATAAATGCATATGCAATTTCTATGTCCGCAAGTTCCATGAAAGCAATCCCCGCAACCAACTTCTTTCGCCAATCCGGCATATCGCACTCGAATCAATGATAGATTCACTCCTCCAAGCATGAACTCCACGAATTTAAGAACGAAAATGCCACAATCACTCTACCAAATTACAAGAATTACAAGATAAGTTAGTCACGACAACGAATACCTTAATAATCCCTATATATATTGCATAAATTTATGAAACGTACCCATTATCTTGAGATGGACAATCCACGCTCTTCACCGCTAGTTTTCTCACAGAATAATTCTCATAGCCTTTTACATGGTTCTTCAATAAAAGTGGTATCACAACTTGCATAAGCGTGACACAACTTGCAAGAAGCACTTTTCTGACATGCCCCGGAAAGCTGTCATACACGTAAATTATCCTCCCACTCAGATCAATTTTCAGAAGAAACCAATGATCCCTCTCTATCATCGGCACATACAAACTTGTGCAACCTTCCCATGATTTGCTAAATTCAGAGTCGCTTCTTCACAATATTCATAAATACTCTATCAAATCGTCCTTTGCATCTTGTATTAATTCCTCCTTTGTTTTTCTTTCTCATGTGTATGGTGTGTGAAAGCCTTTGACATAACTTGCAAATAGCGTATCCATGACACGTGCATTTTGGTCAAACATGTTCAGGTCCACTAAGCATCGCCGTTGAATTTCACACAATGAACTATCCATTACCTGAATATCAAAAAATATATATATACTACTAAACAAAAACATACTTTTTCAATCTAAATTCTTTGTTAATTTACAATCTAAAGCATATACTACTTACGTTGCTTGGCAAGCTCGCCCCCTCACAATTCCTTTCAAAATACTTGCTTGGATGTCACAAATCAACCAAACTCACACATACATAATCGTATAAATAAAAAGGAAGAAAAACTAATTAATCATCAAAATAGGGTTTACATATTAGGGTTTACTTCAACCGTATGACATTCATACTGTCTTCACATGAACTAATTAAACATCAAAATAGGGTTTACAAATTAGGGTTTACTTCAACCGTATGACATTCATATTGTCTTCACATGAATCTATAAACTGATCAAGACTTTTCATCATCACAGGATCCATTTTTCGAACGGATTATAAGCATCATACTTATTCACTTTCCTTTTTTGGTAGTTTAATATAAGGGCTGCTAATTGCTTTTCTTTTTTCCGCAAGGCGTCGGTAGATTGAAACGCATACAACTATATAAAACATTCAATGACGTAATTAGTTTGGATTATACATATATCTACTAACATAAGCTCAAATTAATTATTTTTGTAAATATACCTTTAACAACTTTTTCCCCCCGCTTTTTCCAAATCATCCTCATTTAAGATGACCTCGGCTCTCTCTTCATCTACGGCATTACCTAATCATAATTTCAAGAAACAAAATTTTATGAATAAACTAATTCTCTCACCAAAACACATAAAGGATGATTTAATTATACCTTCGCCCGTTTGGGTTTGCCTCACCTTCCTCCCCTTATATTTACATCTACATCACATTCCATAACCTCGTTTAGCTTTTCAAAGAACTTCCTCCTCCATTTCAATGTCCTCATTTATCCCTTCACCCAATGAATTTCCTAATCATAATTTCAAGAAATTAAATGTTGTGAACTAATTCTCTCATCAAACTACATAATGAACAAATCAAAATGACAAGTTTCACATTATACCTTCGCGTTTCGGGTTTCTCGACCGTTTCCTCAACCGGGCTTCAAGTTGATCCCCAACCTCTTTATCACCCTCGCTTACATTTTCGGTGGGAACTCCCTACCTCTTTATCACCATCCCCACCTCATTCACAATAGCGAAAGACCTTCTTCCTCAATTTGAGTGGCCTCAACCGAGCATCGACTTCATCACCTACCTCTTTATCACCATCGCTACATATTCAAAGGTGGGACCTCCCTACCTCTTTATCACCATCCCCAACCTCATTCACAATACAAAGAACTTTCTCCTCAATTTCATGGCCTCGTTTCTCTCTTCACCTTCACTTTCATTTTCTAGTGGGAACTCCCTACCTTTTCATCACCTTCCCGGCTTCCTTCTTTTCAACTAGGGCATTTCTAATCATAATTTCAACAAATACAATGTTATAAACTATTTCTCCTATATAAACAACATAAAGGACAAATTTAACTTTACAACTTTGCCGTTTCGGGATGCCTCCACAGTTTCATCTTCCATTTCATTCAACTCTTCATTAGAAAGACGAACCTCCATCAATTTAACTTTTACTGTTGGAGCGTATCCACTAAAGCGCACATTCTTTTGTTCTCTTCATCAATTTTTACCAACTCTTCGCACATTCTTTTGTTCTCTTCACTCACAACAATTTTTACCTATTCTTTAGCTTTTCATAATCAACGTTACCCGTTGATTGCTCGAGTGCATTGTCATAAGTAGTTTCATCATCTTCAACTTCAACTTCCCGGAGCATCACAAAATAAGCTTTTTCCTTTTCACCGGATGGAACCAACTTTCGAACTACATCCACCTGCATCATGATTAATGTGATGGATGCATTTACATACCAACTTAAGATACAAATTAAACATCACTACCTCTCCCGATTCAAGAACAACTTCAACTAATGCGGAGTTGACCCTTTTTGCATTTCCTCACTTCATCATCCTTGAGAGAGCATTCTCATCAACAATCTCGGAAAACTTCGTTAAAGAAGGAATTGCTTCAAGTGCCCAAACCTACGATGCATTTACATACAAGTGATTGACCAAACATAACAAAAAAACAACATACGTATATATATATATATATATATATATATATATATATATATATATATATATATATATTATGAATTAAAACACCATATTTCACTTTTACATACCTTCAAAGCATGCGGGAAACCATAGAAAGTATATGCGATCGGGACCTTTTTGAGAACATCTCTTAGGTCCCTCCTCAAAACATGGACAGTGCTTTCATAAGACTCATTTCCCCATGGATACTTGTTGAAAGCATCCAAATCATCAACTAACGAAAAATCCACCAATCCACCGCAGACGCTTTCTCTTCGATGCCCACACAACGACGTCAAGATAACGATCAACCCCAACTTGTAACGGCTCACATCATTCTTAGTGCTATTAAACTTTTGCCACACATGCTTCCTATACACCGACGTAAGGTTTTAAAATACTTCTTAACTAATTTAGACTCTTTTCCTCGCGCTTTCTCGACATTGCTATCATTGCCAACCAAGAAACCGATAACAAGCGCAAATTCTTGTACATTGAATCGTATCTTTTGGCTCCAACTTTGAACCAAAAAACTTCTCGATTTATGAGGTTCGCCAACCTCATTATCAAGCGATGTACTATCTCGGTTTGGTGGCGAGATCCTTCAAATGGATTAAATATCCAAAACAAGACTATTCCAACTTTGTTTTGTGCTTTGTGTCAAGCTTTTGATAAAGCGCATTTGCTTTACCAATTTGACATCGGTTTACGATTTCACATTTTGCAGTCCTATCTTGTCCGTTAAGTGCATAAACCAACGTCATTTTTCAACCAATCTATTACCAACAAAAAATAAACAAAAGTATCAATCGAATGAAAGAACAAAGGAATTTGAATACAATTGAAGCAAATAACACATTTTGAACAAATTTCATCACCGCCATTGTTTAAGCTAACAAATTTGGTTACACAATTTGCTTTAACCGATCCCACATCATTCAACACCATAACAAATCACACATCTTCCTATTCTCCAAAATCATATACATAACAAAATTTAAACTCAACCCAAAAATCAAACTTTTGTAAATTCATAAACTCGATTGAATTATAATCCCATGCAGATACCAAACCCCAAAATAATACCTTTGCAGACTTGCTCGGTCGCCTTCTTCAACTTTCCGATCACCTTCCTCAACTACCGGTGAGTTTGCACACTTAGCTCGATTGTTGACAAGAATTTTCTTGATCCTAGGTTCGAATTTGGGTAGAAAGACGGGGTGATTTTGGGTAGAAATGACAAGAATTTTCTTTGAGCCTATTTTGCTCGATTCACGGTGGTAATTAAATTGGATGGTGGAAATGAATAATGAGGTTAAGGAAGAATTGGATGAAGGAGTTAATGGATTTGGGGATAAATAGAGAGAGGTATATCATCCATCCAGATTTTATAAGGTTTTTACCCTTTTTCAATTTTTTAAAAGTAAAAAAGCAGTCAAAGCTTATAATTGCAAAGCACAAAGTTCATAAGCTCATCGGTGTCATTCCCCCATTTCTTTTATGTTGATCCATGACAATATATATCTGGTAGAATAAACGTGGTAGTTATTAAAAATGCTACAATCAACTTTCGAAGTATATGCCATTTACCTTTCTAAGAGTCGAGTGTAATTAAAATTCAACATTCAACTTTGTGGAACCCGAATGCTGTTCATTGTCATGACAATATATGTCTAGTAGAATAGATGATGTAGTTACCGTAGACATTACGCATGAACCCAATCTCGGGATATCACATTGATATTCAATCTTTTTTTAAGGTAGTGTGTAAACTTAACATTTAATTTTACAGAACTCGATTGTCGATTTTCAATCTCTATAAAATCGAATATAACCTAAAATATATTACTTCCTCCGTTTTTTTTATCTGTCATATGTGAAGACCAGGTTCATTCAAAAATAATAAATCTTAAGCTAAAAAGTGACCAGGTTCATCTAAAAAATAATCTGTGACAGTTAAAAAAATCGAAAGGAGTATCAAATTATATTCAATATGATGTATTTAAAGCCATCTAATAAGGGTACGTAGGCGGGAAAAGAAAAAAAAGGTGTGTGTGTGTGTGTGTGGTTAGGGGGGGGTGGTACGTCAAAGTCACACGTCGTACACGTTTCATTTTATGAATAATACTTGCATAACTAAAATATTCCGACCAAACCGTGTAAATCGAGGGAGCCCCAATAATGTCATTGACGAAAAAAATAAAATAAAAATTTATCATATGGTAATGACCAATGATAATCACTTGTTAACTCATAATTTGTATTTTTATGAAGATTGATTAGTATTCTTTTTTTTACTATATTCATCAAAAGAAAATTAATTAGTATTTTGGTGCAGAGAAAAGTAGAAAAAAAAAAAAAGTATTGAGAATAAACATGATACGAGAAAAATATTAATCTTTATTATCGGTTTGATTGTCTCATGATGTGATGATAAATTATCGCCACCTTAAATAATCCAGGTCCCAATATGAATCTAGTGATGAAACACACAAAACCCTAATGCCTAAAAAAAGTGTGGTGGTGGACTATAGTATTTTACCGGTGAGTCAAGATCGTATCTTAGATTCGCTTCACGATATCTCGTTATTGAGTTCAGGGAATCAGCGCTTACGTAGTTCACTGGATGGGGTATTTATAATGACAAAACTTGCCTAAACCCCAAGGTTAAGTCGGCTTATGTTATTGTCATATTTACCCTTTAATGGGCCTTAAACCGCGCCTGCTATCTATCGTTAATGGGCCGATACGGTGAAAGTGCGGACTTTGTCCCCGATATCGATATTCCGACTGCTGTAATCGACCATGGAACTCATCGCCTACACACTACTACCGGTGCGGATTTGGTCGCCCTACATCGCCGATAGTCGATCGTCGTAGCGTGGAGCGTATTTAGATGGCCTTAGCCTCGAGCCACGGGCATCGACATGAATACCTTGGTGTTTTATCCATAATGTAGTCTTAGGACCAATCGATAGACCACACGTGGAGGGAGTGAAACCCTGTATCGTCATAAGCCCCCCAGGCTTGAGAGAGGCGACTCCCGTTGTCCGAGGTCGAGTCTGTCACATGAATCGTCTTCGAGTTGGGTTTTCCTTTGGGCGGGAAAAAGCCCGCCTTTTCACAACCCTAACTGCCTGTAGCCACATGGCGCAATATCCTGGCCTCCAAACACTTCGTATCCCGCGAAACGCGTCACCGCCTTGATTGTCGCGATTTCCAGGGGTTATAACTCCCCAATATCTCCTGTCTTTTCAAATCTTTCATTTGCAAACTCTTTGCTAGCATATAAAGGAGAGGAGACAGAAGTTGCAGCAGAGCCCATTTGTAATTCCCTCACAAACTTCCAATTTCAATACACCAAGTAAGCTTCTTTCTTCTTAGTGTTCTTCATCTTTTATCTTGATTTATCCATGTCCATTAGCAGTAGTGCCACTGAATCGGATAGGGGTAGTGAAACGCCAATTCGCAGCCAATCTCCGGCACCTGTCACTTCTGATCCTCTTCTCCGGCAAGATTCCAGCGAACCCACAGCTTCTTCCCCTCCTATCCCTAACCAGCCTAAAAAACTAGTAACCAGGATGGATGGAAAGGGCGCTAAAGGGTGTCTCAGTGCATTTTCTCTTGAGGACGTCACCAAAATCTGCCGGAGGTACAACATTGCAAGTCCTCCGTTTGAAGCTCGTCTTCCTTCCGACCTCCACTGTCCTACGTACGGGTTCTCTAGACCATGTCGAAGAAAGAAGAATCGAGGCTTCCACTCCCCGTGAGAGGAAGGCCCCTTGGTCACGAACTCGTGTCGGTTCGCCCTTCTCTGGAAAGTATACCACAGCTTATCCGGTAAAGCAAGAACGGTAGTAATATCGAAAGCAGAGGTGTCGAGAAGAGACTCAAAGAACTCGACAAGCGATGATAAACCCCATTAGAATCCTGACGGCATTCGGGGCAGTTTGAGAAATGCTTATCTCATAGTGGTCGATGATCGCGAGCGATGTATAAGACGACCGATCCGCACCATTAGTGATGTAGGACAATGAGTTCCATGGTCGATTACCGCAGGTCGGAATATCGATATCGAGGACAAAATCCACACCAGCTGTCCAAGCCCATTAACAGCGATAGCTTGGGCAAGGGTTTAAGGCCCATTAAAGGGTAAATATGACAATAACATGCCGACTTAACCTTAGGGTTTAGGCAAGTATTGTCATTATAGATACCCCAATCCGGGAACTACGTAAGGCTTGATTCCTGGAACCTAACAGATACGTAGCAATCCAAGATGATCTTAGACTCAGCCGCAAATACTATAGTCCACCACCACACTTTTTTAGGCATTAGGGTTTTGTGTGTGTTCATCACTAGACTCATATTAGGACCCGGATTATTTAAGGTGGCATAATTTGTCATCGTCATTGGCGCTAGAAGGAGCGTATTAGATGGCCTTAGCCATGAGCCTGGGCATCGACATGAATACCTTGGTGTTTTATCCATAATGTAGTCTTAGGACCAATCGATAGACGACACGTGGAGGGAGTGAAACCCTGTATCGTCATACTGAGAAAAGATGTTGTGAATATTCTTGTCCAGGTTGTGATAATTGATGACGGCGTGCTGAAAGGCAAGTGGGTGGTGACGGAATATTGTATTATGGATTATCTTGAATGAGAAGATTCACTTACATCGAATCAAAAGACGATATATACGTAGTAATAAAAGATCAAGAAACGATCTCTTAAAGAAAACATGTCACCGTAAACATACAGATGAGCACATGTCACTCTAAACTTATTTTCGAGATACAAGAATAAGATTCTACCGTTTGAAAGACCGAACCTCATGTATGATGTTCGACTTTTCAGAAGTCAAATATATTCTTATCCGACTTACAAAAAATTCGAACAACATTTTCTTATTATATCACGATTGGTTTCGTGTGGCACCATTAAAGATTCTTTTAAAGTAGGATTAACATTACCCATACCCCCACATAAAAGGTGGTTCACCCATGAGTTCCGCAGGCATTAATTAATTTAATAAAAGAGTTGACAAAAAGGAAAGCATCGAGATTTACAAATTACAACTAGAGTGTAATTACAAGACAGCATCTGTTTCAGTTAACGGTAAGTTATGGCGGTGATTCATCGTTGATCTGTCTGAGATCTAGATGGATCATCTAGATCTCAAGATGTGATCAACTAAGTGAAGATCACCGATTATGCAAGACACCGCACAGAAACTGATAATACTTGCGTGAAGATTGCTGTTACAACTATATTCACACTTATAACCAATGTGTTGTACTATAGAACATGGGATTCACATAGCAAAATATAGATCAATGATACGATCAATAACATAACGGTCATCTATATCGTTGATTGATTTTACATCATCATTATTAACGGTATAAATGACCGTTATATCATTGATTATGACGACGGTTGTATCTTTATCATTACTCTAAAATGTAAAATAAAAGATAAAAATACAGACACAGCCTGTCAGAAACAATAGGTGTTCCCGTTGCGAATGTATCGTTACTTAAAGCAAAACATGACGTAAAGAGATGTCCCATTAGTTTCTCCTCAATACATGCATAAACATTTTTTTTTTGGACTTGATTAATCAGAGTCGATGCACAATTATATTACAAATAAGTAGTTAGGGCAAGTCCAACTCAGGTACCAAGTCATTTGGTATCAAAATCAAATTTTGATATCTTTGGACACTATTCATTTGGGTATCAAATATCCATCTTTAATGGGAGAGTCCAAATTCGTAGTATCAGTATTTTTATTTATTTAAATATTTTGATGATTTGATAGTAATACAAAAATTATTATTGTGATACTTAATATTTTTTTATGTAACTATAATTATTTTAAAAAATTATATACAAGGTCTATCGTGTATAAAATCCATATTAAAATACACGGAAATGAATATTAATTTACAACAATATGTAGCTAATAAATTTTCTTATTTAATAATATTTCTTAAAAAATAAATATATGATGTAGTATATTGACTTCGAAATGTTCATGTATTTTTTTCTCCAATTGTTGATTCTCTTTGGTTTATCCCGATTTCGGGATCGCCTCCGAATATTAATCTAGCTCGACAAAGAGCCTCATCTTCTTCTACTTTCCAACCATCGGATCTTTGTTTCGGTGCCATTTATCGAAATAATAATAATAAGAATTTTTAGAGTTTGAAAATAAAACATAGAATCTTTTGAAAGACAAAATGAGAATTGGAATTAGAAGAAGAACGGATTCGAAGAAGAATATATGGATATATGAGTGTGATATTTGTTATTTATATTATGTGTAAAAATATATCCGTTGATAATAATTCAGCCGTTGCAATTGTGTCATTTTTTTTTTTATAATTCAGCCACACCCGTCGGAAAAGGAATAAAGTGGGAGACAAGGGGGGAGACAAGCCCATGTGGAAAAAGAATAAAGTGCAGGAACCGGTTCGGGGTGAGGCCGATTCGACCCTTGGTGGTCCCTGCCCAAATCATGGGGTTCGAATCCATTGGCTCGATTCTGCTCCACCCGGTTTATGGTTCCACTGGACCCGGATCGACCCAGAACCGAACGAAAAACTGGCGGTCTAACTGGCCGGAACCGACCGGAACCGGCCCGGAAGACCCGAACATGCTGTTTTTTATTTTTTTTTCTCTAACCCTTTCCAACGTCTATTTTTCCAATTTTTTTGAATATTTAGTTTTTTAATTTTAAAATATCACACTCATGACACTATAAATACATATTCATTTCATCACTTTTTACTCACAATTCTATTCTAACTTTCCTATTATCATAATATTATCTACCATTATAATATATTTCAAGTGTATCAAGTGATTCAAGTGTGCCGTCATTGATGTATTGTTCAATTATGTGATGTTGTTGCTTAATAAAACAACTTTTATATATATTTTGCCTCGATTCATTAAGATATAAAATCAACTTATATACATAATATTATAAGTATAAATCATCGTAATCACTATATGAAATATACGTTTAATTTACTTACAAACTAATCATAAAAAATAAACAATTAGATGCGCATTATGCTTTAATTTACTTACAAATTATTTAGAATACAAGTTCCAAGTCGTGTGTCTTTTTTTAAAATATAGTTATGAAATTATATATTATATATAGTTTAATAACCAATTATAATTTATTATTAATTTTAACGTAAGTTATACAAATTTATTATAAAAAAAATATTGATTTTTTTGGAACCGTGATTAGAACCGTCTGGACCCGGGAACCGCCGAGACCTGGAACCGGCCCGGAGAACATCCAAACCCGCCGGTTACCGACACCCGGCGGAACCGGCTAGAAATTGGAACCGGCGGTTCCGGTGCCATTTTGGACCCGGAATCGGTGGGTCGTGCCAGAGGCACGGAACCGGCCACGTCTACCCGCGGCGTGAAGATGTGGGGGAGTATTAATTAACCAATGGTTCAAATATGGTACCACCCTTGGACCGCACCTAATTTTGATATCAATTAATTCTTTCCATTAGAGATACTAATACCCTCTATAGGGGTCAAAATTTTATTTTGGCCCCTACCATTGAACTTGCCCTTAGAAAGTGTATACGCGCTGTTGAGTCCATAAAACATGGGCCTTTTCTTGAAGAGCAAGTTTAATAATGCATGTTCCCCGTTGTTGAGGACATCTCCTAAGAGGGGAGGAGTTAGTGACAGTTATGATCAGTTGTCTTGTACTTTTAATAAATCGTTTAATAGTTGATACGGTGAATTGGATTGGAAAACAATAAGAACTCCCCCCCCCCCTCCTCCCACAAACACCGAATACGGTGTCGTCACTTCATACGAATAAGAGTGATGACGAGCTTGTCTCAAAGAATCTCGAGAAAGCCCATTGCTCCTCTCATGTAAGCAGTGAACATGACGTCCTCACTTTCTTGGAACAAGAGTGGTGAACTTGTCCCAAAGAATCTCGGAGAACCCCATCAACCGCAAACATTGAACATGACATACTCACGTTATAGGAATACGAGTAGTGAACTTGTCCCAAAGAATCTCGAGACTCTTCCCCTGCAAGCACTGAACATGAGTGGTGAAATTGGGATCATTCTATGGTAGAGACTCCCTACGTAGGGAGTCTCTATGTAAGAATTTTCCGTGAAATTGTCTCTAAGAATCTCGTGTTTGATAGGAATCACTTAATAGGATAAAGAGTGGCGGACTTGTCACTTGATAGGAATCACTTAATACGATAAAGAGTGGCGGACTTGTCCCAAAGAATTTCAAAAGAAGCCGAGTTACAGACATGTTTGAAAGAATCTCGGAAAAGGTCTATTCTTTCTCTATAAAACATAAACCTTTTGCTGCATACGTTTCAGAAGATCATATTTTTATACCAAGAAATGACATGTTTATATTGTTAAAATTCTATACAATGTCTACATCCGATATCATTATAAATATATATCACTCATTGTGACACAACCATAATATAAGTGACACAACCGTAATATAAGTAACATATTTTGCAAGCATACAGAAAGTTAAAAGAATCATCACCAAACATCAAAACAAGATATAAAAGTAACACATAATTTTTTTTGTCATTTTGCTTAATCTCAGAATCAAACAAGAATATCACAAAACAAGATTTTTCAGCAAAATCCAAAATGCACAAAGGAAATCAAATTCTAATACACTATCCAACCAAAATATTCTTAGAGCCACACCAGTGCCCTATAATCATAAAAAACAGTCTTTGATAACAACGGAAAATCTCGAACCCTCTTCGTCTACAACTCCTTGGAAACTGTACAAACCATAAATTGAAAGTGTCAATGTAAAGTTGGTAAAACCAAAACAAAAGCAAAATATGCCAAGAACCGTGTGCATCGGTAGGCACTAGTACACTATTAATTGCTAAATACAAATCAATAACAGCAGACAAAACGAGACACTCCCCCACAAAGAATACAGATACAACCCAGATTGTTCCTAACATTTTGCAGTAAAGAAACATAAACAAATAGCTTCTCACATGGCTGACTCTAAGCAATGTTTCAAACCTCCACCGGATATTGATTATAGTATCCTAACTCATACTACCAACTTTCAATTGCCACTCTCGACAACAAAAATACAACATGTCAAAAAGCCAAACTAAGAACGGCAAGGTTCGCTTGATACCTCCCTATTATAAGGCTACGAAAAGTTCCAGTCTATAGTTAGGGAACTAGAAGAATCAGGTCAGTACAATGAGCAACCACGAACAAATTTTGCAGCATGCATAAGCTAATAATCCAGAAAAACAAATCATCGGAATGGTAAGCAGTAAACTGACGACTTAACTGTGCATTTCATATGATTAAATGCAGTGAAGAATTAGGCAAATTGGAACTAGGCATGGCCAAGCAAGACAGCTAAAACATAAAGACACCCGAGACGCCAAGAGCAACACCGAGCAAACCACAAATGTAAACGCTATGGGACACTATAATAAGGTTCAATACAAGACATGTCCATACCAAACCTATCAATCAAGGCACCTCCTACAAAACAATTAACGGTAAGAGCACAAACATGATACCTAATGATTAAACACAATACAACAGTCATTCCAAGAGAAACAAGGCAGCACATTCAGTAAAACAGCAGCTGAGCTGAATTAGAAAGGAAAAGATAATATGAAGCAAATACCTTAAATGTTGCTGGGGTACATGAAAACCCTAATTCTTGCTCCCTGCAGCAAAGCAAAGAGCTCAAAATTAGCTACAAAATCAGACAGCAACAAAAACAAGGAAGACGACTACAAGACTAGCAAAAATACTACCATAGCCTTGGGTGGAAGGTTGGACTTGAACTTAGCACGCACAACACCACTATTTCCATGAGGCCTACAGACCTTTCCCCAAATGCAGCGGTAGTGAGATCCATTCTGCTTCACCTTAGCCTTGTAGATATAGGCCATCTTCTTCCCGCGATACCAATCAACTTCTTCCTTAGTGTTCACACCCTCGATTTGAACCAACGAAGTATTTGGATACTGATTCGACTTCGATCTCTTGTAACCTAATACAGTTCCCCTCACATAGAGCCTGCAAAAATAAACACGAACAAAACCTCTATAATAACACGTGAAATGGAAAGCGGATTGCATTCGAAAATATTAGAAAAGTATGTCGATTAAAGCACAAACAAACAGCTACAAAAACAGATGAAATGAAAAGCTGGTGCATTCAAAAATTGTGATCAGATTAAAGGAACAATTGAGCAAAAATCCGTAGATTAAAGTACAAACCAACCGCTTATATCTAAGAAAAATGAACAGCGGATTGCAGTCTAAAATTGTGAGAAAATCAGTGAAAAATGAGAAAAATCAGAAGATGAATGAGACCTGACGCGCTCTCCGTCCCGTCCCTTGACCATTTTCGCTGTGCCGGCGGAGTGAAGAGGTGGCGACGGAAGGATGAAGATGGCTGCGAAGTGATGACTAAAACCCTAGCGAAGTGAAAGTGCGCGAGAGAGCCATTTATAGATGGGATTCAGAAATGGGCTAATATTAATGGACAAAGGAAGGTTGGGCCTAATTTGATGCATGCTTTGGGCTGCTTCAGAGACCCGATCCTCCTCGATAGATGTGTAAACGAGTCGAGTCGAATTGAGTATCGTTTTTTATTCTTTAATAAACGAGCACAAAAGTATCTTTGTGTTTAGTTCGTTTAGCTTAAGAATCCCTCATGATGTTTCTGAATTTTTTTACGAAAGAGTCTCTTCGTTAACAACCCTTCTCCTCAATGAGCATGGTAAAGTGATTTTTCACGAAACACAAAGATATAGACATAGATATGTTGCACGGTATGAGATGAATATAACAAATTTCAAATTCATAGGCATTTCATAGTAGCGTACACTGACATTATAGCTTGCTTACTCTCGTAGTAGCGTACATTGACGGTAAAGAAGGAGGCAAAAACTTACTACTAAATTATACTGTTTTGAAAGTAAAAGGGTACTATAATACTCGTCAAGAGGCATACCTAGAAAAAATCATTTGAGACTTCTGGTACAGTCCATCTCTACGCACTTGTCCAGTCCGGGACAAGTGAGATCTTCCGGTCTGCTAAATTGGAGCAACTCAAAGACAAAAGTCTGGTCCAGTCTGAATTCATTGTTAGTGTTATATTTGAGTTCAAGCGTAGTGTTTCAATTCCGTTTATGACCGAGTTTTCTCAGCAATAAGATGTATACAAGCCGTCCCGTAAACCTCCAACCCGAAACCCTTCCCGACAAGATTCGGGATTCAATTTTTCTTCCCGAGCCCGTACCCGATAAGCGTCGGGTCCAGACAATCGGGATACCCGAATGTTCGTGATCCCATCGGGTCGGGAATGAATGTCCCGAACATACGATGTTAAAAATATTCATGTTAATATAAAAAAATGACAACAATTACTTGATCAAAACAATAGTTTAAAAGGTAGGGGCGGAGAAATGAATTAATGGCGACAGAGTCGACGGCCGGTAGAGGCGGGTGGCTTTTGTGAGGAAGAACACTCTGGAATATTAGAGAGCAGAAAAGAGTGCAGAGAAAGTGAAAGCAGCGGAAGCAAAAGAGTGTAGTATGTTTATGTTTTTAGTATTTATGGATGTAGGTATTTATATCGAGATGAAAAATGTTACATATATATATATATATATATATATATATATATATATATATATATATATCGGGAACCCGACGAGATTTAGTTTTACACCCAATCCCTTTCTAGTATTTTTCGGGTTGGGAAATATCCCGAAATTTTGAAATCGAGAAGATTTTCGGGATCATGATTTTTCGAGACGGGTCGAGATTATCGGAAAATTCGCTACCCCTACCCGTCTTTATAAATTATACATCTCAGACGTAGATTTCTATTTATATAGTTCACGAAACGATAGTGTTAAAACACTTTTATAATCATATTACATGTCTTGCGAGACTGTGCCTAGGCCAAGGAGGTGTGGAATATATGCGTTCCAGCAACAGGTAGAATGAATTTTTTTTGACACGGCTTCTGTGTAATATTCCGATTTTCAGGAAAGGGTAGACGTGTTCATTTTGCGAAAATAAAATATTATTATTCTGACTTCTTTTATTGGAGTTAAGTTCTTACGGGAAATATATATATATATATATATATATATATATATATGTTTAGTTGTGTGTGTGTGTGTGTATATATATATATATATATATATATATATATATATATATATATATATATTAAGGATATCTGATTTTTAAGTAAAAGGTGAATAAGGAAAATAAGAATTAGGTAATTATTGGGATTTTTCCTATTTAAGGAAAAATAAACCTAATCGTTTCCCTAACCTTTTAAATCAGATTTTCCACCTCCTAATTCCTATTTCTGTGTGGGAGACATTAAAAAGAAGGCTGAGAGATTTCTCCCTTTTTCTAAGTCGAATCTCAACCGTTTTCAGATTCGAGAAGTGCGTCGTAATCGTAGTGAAGAGAGCGTCGATTCAACACCAGAAAGTTGGAGTTTCCTTAAGGTATGTTTTTGAGCCCTAGTTATGTTCTTGGTTGAGTTTGAAGGATTCAAACTCATGAATTCGCAGTTTTGTTCAGTTAGAAGCTTGTGATCGTATCTAATTTAATTATGGATTGATCACATAGGTTTCAGCAGAGAAGATCATGTTTGACGCAGTTTTTCTGAGAGTTTAAGTTGGAATTGATTGCTTATAAGGTAAGAAGCTCTTCCTACAAATTGATTACGATTTAGAGAGGTTAGATTGTGTTCTTGATGCGTTTTGTATCAATGATTATGCCTAAATGTTGTTTAGGATTAAGGATTTTTTGGATCATAAAGTGTATGTTTTTCTGGTGTTTTTATGAGAAAAATCGTGTAAGTCATGTTTGGATTTGAGTAGAATCGGTAAAGTGTAGAAAATTTCATCAGAGCAGTCTTTGACAGTTTTGGTGCCCCCCCGAACCTGAACAGAGAGTTCGATGAACTCTCTGATGCACTTTGGCGCACGCCAAAGGTGTTGGCGCCCCCCCCCGACACTGTTTGAATGTTATTTCTAATGTTTTAAGCTATGCGATGAGTTTTGAATGTTGTTTCTTGAACTAATAACATTAATTAAACATAAACAAGCCCCCTATTGAGTTTGTGATGCGTTTGGTCCCGGCACCGGACGTACTCTTGAAGGGATTTGAAGTTCGGGACCGTCAGAAAGGCATGAAAGGGCTTGTGCTTTGATGACCTAGAGTTCATCAATGTCTGTGTACTTGATAGAATGTGATGTCTAGCTGTCTAAGTGAGGGAGTAGAGTTGATAAAGTGAGTATTGCTTTGAAAACACTTAGGTGGCTAGTTAATTCACAATAATAATTACATAAGTGTAGTAAAAGATAAAACGTCACTTATTCTCGGTTAGGCACTATTTCATATCGGCGATGTGATACGTTCATAAAAGGTGAACAACGCTACTGGCTAAAAAGGCTGAAGGGTATTGAAGGAAATTATTCGGACGTATACGCATACCGGGGCGACCCCGGAGCTAATCGGTGTCAATCACCGTTAGCAAGTATATCTTCAGGCTGATGAACACCATGCGTAGTGTCTTTGAGTGATGACGTAACCAAGATAAGCTAAGCTAAAAACTGATGTTGCGTGGAACACCAGATTTGCGGTAACAGTGTTTATCTTGAGGATATAAGGTCGATATGAATGATTTCTCGGTGTGGTTAGGGTAGCGAGTAAGAACAAGGTGCCGGATCGCTTTATAAGATGAACAAGTTAATCGCCGACAAGTTGGCGAGTTTCGCTTGTATTAGATTTATAGTTAAAGCTTTTTCTTCGAGAGTCCTCCTTTACAATGTGATCCCATATATATAGGCTAAAAAAGTAAGTCGGTTCACTGTTCATTGATAAGACAACTTAGAATACATAGTTAAGTTAAGCATGCATGCAATACAAGTGTCCTATCTAGCTGTAAAGTGTTGCCAGCTGGATTGGCCAGCTGGGTAAGCATGGCGAACAGCGAGTCCGGAGAAGTATGGTTGAGTAGCGGATTCGTTTGTGCCTTTATGCATAGGGTGGAATCACGTGGAGAGAATGAGTCCGTCTTACCGTTAGCGGACATGATCCGGCTTACTGTTGGCGGATAGGCCTCGGCTCGTAGCTAGCGGCCAGAAGATGCTTGTTGGCAGCGGCCAGCGGAGGTAAAAGCCCATTATCTGTGTTGACGGGCCAAGATTGTAGGCCCAATATGGATGAACAGGGCCCCATTCCAATCCGGGTATATCAATGGCCCCCTACTCTGTGCCTGGCGTGTCCGCCAAGGCGGAGAGTAGAATTTGAAGAACCTTTGGTGGAGCTTCTTCGTAGTCGCTTGTGATAGAGGCTTTTGACCTTTGTTTTATCGAGCTTGAACCGGTGTTGGTGAAAACCACTAGTGATATCTTTGTGCATTTGTAGCGAAGCAGGCTTGATCGCCGATAATGTTCTATCGGGCTTGAACCGGTGTGGGTGAAAACCACCGGCTATATCTTTGTGCATTTGTAGCGACAGCTTGATCGCCGATAATGTTCTATCGGGCTTGAACTGTTAATATCGCGAGCTTAATTACCGATTGATCGCCGACAACGCTCCGTCGGGCTTATTTAAATGATAATGCTCTGTAAAAGGTGTTTTATCGTAAGCCAAAGCCAGCGGGCATAGGCGATCTTGTTGTTTGAAATAATGTTGGGAGATAGTAATACGCGGAAGTCGCTTATACCGCGTGATGTGATGCTCGTCGGAAGAAATTTTAACGGTTAGAAAATGTAAACGGATGTATCGGTACACAAACGCCACGTCCACCCACGTGCTCGACACGGCGGTTGGAGTGAACCGCCCTTTGCTCGATTGGTGGAGAGAAATCGGTAACCGTTCCTGCCATCATTACGTTTGAATTTTGAAAATCCCAAACGTCGTTTCCCCTCTCTTTTCCTCCTATAAATAGCGAAGTTCCCCCCAACACTTACGCTTTTCTCCTCTTTCACTTCTGATAAATCCCTCCGGCGATAAAGCAAGGAAATTCCGGCGATTGCAAGCAGATTCCGACGAGTGCTTATTCCAATCCAAGATCAACGTTTTACTTCTTTTCTCATCCATCAGGTGTGAATTTAAACATTCCTTTATCGTTTTCCGAATTGATTTATGCATTTACTACCGTCTGTTCTTGCTTGAGACATGAATGTCGTGATTTAGCTCCTGCGATTTTGCCTCTGTAATTTCAATTTCCTCCGATGAACACCATGAGCCCCATCTGTGCTTCTGCGATTTCATACTCTTTTTTTTTTTTTTTTTTACCCAGAGATACCCCTATATGCATGTATGCTTTGATTGCTTAGTGTAGTCGTTTGTTTGGTAGAGGTATGAATGCGTGTTGTTTGAAGCCTTTTCTGGTTTGAGTTTAGGGTTTTTCTGAGAATTTGGGGGTTTTCTGGGAATTTTGTATCTGTTTAAGGAAGATGGAAGGGCGAGGTGTCGGGGTGTGATTGCTTTCACCTCGACCCGATTTCCATGTCCGGGTGATAAACTGATCCACCTTGCCCTTTTTTTCTTTTCCAGAATGTCATCAGAGCACACACAATCAGACGAAGAGGCTAGGGCCGCAGCGGGTTATGGATCTGAGGAGGTGAGCATGGAGGATGCTAGCTCTAGCGGTGACGAGGAGGAGATGGAAGAAAATCCAAACCCTGGGCCCATTAACATAGAATCTGACCCAGAGGTCGCAGTTATTGGTGAGGGCGCTGTGGAGGGCGAGGTCGAAGATGACGACCAAACGGCACTAAGCAATCTCCTCACCAGGATGGATAGAGTTTTAAAACCTGGAGCCGCTAAACGTAGCGGCAAGATCAAGAAGCCGTGGAAACCGGCGTGGTATCGGAGAAGCCCAAAAAGTCTCCAAAGATTGTTGTAAAAAAGAAAACCGCCGCCGAGAGCCCAAAAAGAAGAGGGCGCCAAGAAAAGGTCCGCTGCGGTTGAAAATGAGCTTGCAGAGCAAAAGCAGGCGATAAAGTGATCTTATAGCCCGATGGAGGAGTTTAAGGATCGAGAAGATTATACTTCGGCTTTGGGGCGTATGATGTCTCGGCGGACTATCGCTTTGTCGGCATGGGCGCGACCAACGCGTGTCATGGACTGTGGCGAGACCGGCAAGATTATCTGTGGTTGCATTATGATCATTTTGCGCCGGACTCGGACCTCCTTTGACCCATTCTTTGTTACTTTTATGGAAGAGTGAAAGTGATGCCTTGCGACTGAGTTTGGGAGTTGTTCACGTGGTCATGTCCTTTATCATAATCGATGAGGTTGAGCGGGCGCGAACCGTCGATGCCGGTGCTCTTATATTTTTATAGTTTCTCCCGGAAGCGGCGGCGCCGCCAAATCCAACGCGTAGTCGATCGAGTCATGGTAGACCCCGCTTGTTATTTGATCTCCCGACAAGGTGGCGGATTGGGACAAAAGATGTATGAAGGTAGAGTCCGGGTAGGCTGGCCGTTTGAGAAGCTAGCGGAGAATTCGGCCAAGACCGATCACTTGAATAAGATAAAACCCAATTTGACGATGATGAGTTTATCTCCAGTGAAAAGACGATCAGGCTATACCCGTAAAAATGAACCTCAGGCTAGGGCATTTAAGCGGAGGTTGTTGCTTGATGTCGCTCAGCCCTATCTCATCTGAGCCGGACTTCTGGAGCCGGTGTCGGCGAACCTTTAGGCCAGAAGTCGACTTGTTGCCGACCCATCCCGATTAGTACGGCGAGTGTCACCATGGGAGGTTCATGCCTTCTCGGCGAAATCTGCTTGGCGGTTATCCTAATATGCGAGCACCGAGTAGGATTTTTACTTGCATTCTTCTTGCTTCTTTTCATAATATGTCTCTTTTCATATGTTCTCGTCGCTAATATATATTTGTTCCCATGCAGTACCATGGATAGATTAGTTCGTCGCGACCAATTGTCCAAGCAAAAGACCATCGGTGAGGTGAAAAGGGCATTGAACTAAAAGGGATTAAGACTGAATTCTTCCCATGGTCGATTCTGCGACGCCGGCGGCCGGAGCCTCTGGGGCTAAGGTCGCAAATCATCCCACCGCCAAGAATGAGAAAACCGGCGGGCAAGACTATGAAGCGGACCACTCTTACAAAGCCGCTGCTTGGTGATAAGAAGAAGAGAGGGTCTTTGTTGAAGAGATTGAGCTCGCGAGAGATGAAAGTGGCTTGCAGGAGGTCCCTCCTTAAAAGATCAGAATCGATAAGGGTAAAGAAAATCTGTAGATCAAGGCAAACCTGTGGCCGATGAGGTTGCGTCTGCGACCCACGAAGACAAAGTGGTGCCTTCGTTGGAGTTCCTATGGGCCCAGAGGTTGCCCGCCGCTGGTTGGATAAAGAGTTTATCTTTGCAACAACCTCTCGACACGCCCAAGGCACGCACAATCGCAAAGGGCATCATCGATGTGCCCCGTTGAGGCATTTTAGATGGGGTATCCTAGCGACATCCGGTGGAGATAGGCCGCGGGATAGCGGATAGGGTTGTGATGGCGGATCAGGACCGATCCTCGCCGTGCCTTCTCGGGAGTATTGATGATTTGTGGGGCTTATATGGCGCCACGGTGAGCATGGTAAACCCTCTTCTTGCTTTTGTTTTTATTCTTTTGTCGTTATTTTTGCCCAAGTCAATATTGATTCCGTTGTTTAATTTTCCTCCATTAGGTTGGTATCGGCTTGGCGCAGATTCGTCAATGATTATAGAAATACCATAGCCGAGCGCGCCGATGTCGTAAAAGAGTCGGCGAAACCCGTAAAGCTCTTGGTGCCTCAAATGCGATGTCCATTGGTCTTCGTGGGCGGTTAAGCTGGCGGGTGAGGCGGAGAATGAGAAGCGAGAGCACTGACTGCCGAGGCAAATAAGGTTAATTTCGACCTCGTGGAGCAGAGTAAATCCGTTGATCGCACTATATGGAAGAGATGAAGCCGAAAAGTGGCGAGGCTCAAGCTCATTGGGAGGCCGAGCAAAAAGCGTGCAGCGGATCTGCTGGAAACAACCGAAGGATCTAGGCTCAAGTGTTGAAGGCCACTCAAGACCGCCCGATGACGGCTTTATGATGGGATATGACCAAGGGTTTTATCACATCGCAAGGTGCGCCCTGGCTCGTGAAGATGGTACCTCGACCTTGATGTTTTAGAGGAATGGATTCTCACCCATCCTTCTCTCGATTATCTAAGAGAATTCCATGACCGCGATACCCTTCTTCTCGATGTTGAGCTTCAGCCGCTATGTCCCTGAGTGTGATCCTCGACCGGGTGGCTCTGGCTGTGATAGATAGACGAATCTAAGGGGCGTGTTCGCTGGCCACGAAGCGAGAGAGAGAGCCATTGAAGAAGGCGAGATCGAGCGACCTGGTGAGAAGTCGATGAGAGCTTCTTGAGTCGGAGACCAATCTCGATCGAGATCTTCGCACCATTCTCTCCATGAAGAGAATGTCCATAATGAAGAGATGCGCCCGAGGGTTCTTAGATTTCGGCTCTGTTTTGTAAAACATTATTCGTGTTCGTATATGTATAACTCTTTTCCTTTTTACGCACTTTTGTCCGCACATTTGTCTCTGTAATAGCTAGTATGTACTTTGTCCAAACTTATAATTTTATTCATAAGTTTGTTTCTCGCCCGTTTTTATGTATGCTTGCTTTTGCTCGAATTTATTGTCTAAATTGAGTCCGATGATAACAACATCCGTCCCCCTTGTTTTAGATAAGATTCTAGGTCGATCTTGTGCGGACTCCTGTATGAGATATGCCCCTCTTGAATCTTATCTGAAATAACTTGTTCGCTAGGAAGTTGTGCCCGCGTTAAATTTTCCCAAATATTGCCCCTATTTTTAACAACTCTGAAGTCCAGCCGAAGTTTTGTTGAAAATTCTTCGAGCACAATTCTTTCTTACCCATGCATACTTGTAATACTTTGCATATAAAAAAGAGAATGTAAAGTCGGGCTTTATTAATTTCGACTCATCCCGCTAGATGAGTAAAGATTACAAGCAAACTAAGAAAGCCTAACCACTCACGTCAGAAACGAGAGGATAGCCATACCCCTAGCCGATTTATTACATGTAGTATCTTTTGAGGTTGTCCGCATGCCAAGGTCCGCTGAGCTCGTAGCCTTGATGATTTTCGAGGACATAAGTCCCTTTCTTGATCTCTCTTGCGACTTGATAAGGGCCCTTCCCAATTTCTGTGTTAGCTTCCCTTTATCAAAGCTCCATACCCGTGGCCTTTCGTTCAAGAACGAAATCCACGACTTTAAATGAGTGGTCGCGGATTCGCTTGTCGTGTTGTTGTTTAGCGATTTGCTTGTAGTTCGCTAATCGATGATAAGTCGTTATTCTTTTTCCTCCACCGATCCAAGTCGATCTCGCCTGCTTAAAAGATTATTCACGATTCGTATAACGCGACCCGATTTGGGTAGTGCCATTTCGATTGGAATCATAGCCTCTCGATCCATAGGTAATAGCAAAAGGTGTTTCTCCTGTGGGTGTTTTGATCGTGGTGCGAAGTGACGAGTATGGCGGGTAGCTCGTCGACCCACCCTCCCGCTTTCACCTTGTCATCTACGCTTTTCTTAAGCATTTTGATTATTTGTTTATTGCCGGCCTCACCTGGCCGTTTCTCGAGGATAAGCCACGGACGATCGCCGGTGTTTAACTTTGAATTCCTCACAAAGGTCCGAAAAGTCTTTCCGAATTGTGGGCCGTGATCGATACTACCGCCCGTGGAATGCCAAAACGTGAAAAAAATTTGATCGTGTAAGAAATAACCTGCGGCTTTTTGCGGTTATCTTAACCATGGGTTTTGCTTCGATCCACTTTGTGAAATAATCCACGCTACTATGATAACTTTGCATCCGCCTCTTCCTGGTGGAAAAGGTCCGATGAGATCGAGTCCCCACATGTCGAAGGCCAAGGTGCGACCACAACGCTTTGTTCGGCTGAGATGGTATTCGGGGATGTCTCGCGCGTTTTTGACACTCCGGCATTCTCTTACCCTTTTTTCGAGTCTTTAAGGATGGTTGGCCAATAATACCTGCGGTTATGACCTTTCGTGCTAAGGAACGACTAGCGGGGTGGCCCCACACACCCCTTGGTGAAGTTCGATAAGGATTGTCTTGCTCTCTTCTTTTCGAACACATCGTAAAAGAGGCCTAGTTGCGGACCTTCTCGTAGAGTATTCCATTGTTTATAATATACTGGCCGCTCTTTTCTTAAGAGCGCGAGCTTTGTCCGTCCCATCGGGTAGTAGGCTGTTTATGTAAGCTTGAACTTCATCAATCCAACATGTAGTTGGTTTGGTATGTCAATTTCCATGATTTGTGCTTCCTCAATAGCTGGTACGGCTAGATACTCAATCATTATCGAGGATCTCGCAATTTCTTCTTTAAGTGATAGCTTGGAGAGATAGTCGCTCGCTCGTTGTCCTCTCTTCCACCTCGATGAACTCGCAATAGTTAAAGTTGCTTTTAGTTGTCGAACAATCTCACCATACTTCTCAGAATACCACGGGCGTGTCATAATCCCCTCGAGATTTGGTTGACAATGAGTTGGGAATCACAAAATACTTCAACATTTTCCACTTTTAACTCTTTGGCCAATTTGAGCCCGGCAATTATCGCTTCATACTCGGCTTGATTATTTGTGGCGGAAATTCGAACCTCAAAGCTTTTCGATTTCCTCCGTTGTTCCGGCTCCATCAAGATTACTCCGCCCCACAACCATTTCGACTAGCTTCTCCACGGGGTGTGCTCGCTTCCACGTGGCGATCCTCGATTGGCTGCTTTAGCTGGTGTTGCGTGGTTCATGTTTTTCCCGCCGGCCATGACTTATGATTTCTGGGTGGGTGTTTTTCCTGACTCAGGAATTTTAAAGTGACAAGTGTTTGTATTTCCCAGGCGGTTTGCAACGAAAAGATGACCAAACTTTCCTTACTTGAAGATCTAAAACCGATGAAAAGATGTATAAACCAACCCTGGTATTTTAGATGGACTCAAGTGTGAGTTTGCAATGAAGTTGATGATCTCCTCTGCGTAAGTTGGTGAGAGGAAGTGAGCAAGCGGTTTTTCGGGTCTGTATTATCCCAAAAAGTTCAAAGCTTTGGTGACCGGCTGTGATCGATGATGATAACTTCGTGCGAGACACCGTGAAATCGTCTTTGTGGTGGAGCAAGTGGCCTCCAAATCTTTGAATGAAAATGAAAGTTGTCCCGGCAACGGAGCCAAGCGATGTTGCGTGGAACACCGATTTCTTGTACAGTGTTTATCTTGAGGATATAAGGTCGATATGAATGATTTCTCCGGTGTGGTTAGGGGTAGCGAGTAAGAACAAGGTTGCCGGATCGGCTTTATAAGATGAACAAGTTAATCTGTCGACAAGTTGGCGAGTTTCGCTTGTATTAGATTTATAGTTAAAGCTTTTTCTTCGAGAGTCCTCCTTTACAATGTGATCCCATATATATAGGCTAAAAAAGTAAGTCGGTTCATCTTTGTTCATTGATAAGACAACTTAGAATACATAGCTAAGTTAAGCAT
This sequence comes from Gentiana macrophylla, assembly GCA_026214975.1. NCBI lineage: Eukaryota > Viridiplantae > Streptophyta > Magnoliopsida > Gentianales > Gentianaceae > Gentiana > Gentiana macrophylla. The sequence goes on from CM047816.1 coordinate 96,054,807, forward strand.
GCATGCAATACAAGTGTCCTATCTAGTCAGTAAAAGTGTTGCCGGTGGATTGGCCGGTGGTAAGCATGGCGAAACAATGAGTCCGGAGAAGTATGGTTGAGTAGCGGATTCGTTTGTGCCTTTATGCATAGGGTGGAATCACGTGGAGAGAATGAGTCCGTCTTACCGCGTTTAGCGGACATGATCCGGCTTACTGTTGGCGGATAGGCCTCGGCTCGTAGCTAGCGGCCAGAAGATGCTTGTTGGCAGCGGCCAGCGGAGGTAAAAGCCCATTATCTGTGTTGACGGGCCAAGATTGTAGGCCCAATATGGATGAACAGGGCCCTATTCCAATCCGGGTATATCAAAAACGTATAGTCATGACATGTTGATGGACATGGAGTGAACCTTAGATTGAGTCTGTCTCATAAAGATAACTATTATAATAAAATTTGTTAAAGAGCCTTAATTAATTTGTAGCTTCTACTTCTTACTATGTACAATGTACTTACCTCAAATGCATGTTTATTTATGTGTTTTGAAGAGAGAAGACGAACAGGTAAATCCGGAATTCGAGGAGGACTTTGATAACGAGGTTTAAGGACGCCGAAGTTGAAGAGTTTATTTATTCTTGTTTTATTTATATTTTAGGCCTGAAATTCCTTTGAAAACTTTGTAATTCCTTTTAGTATACGTTTGAAGGTTTTCTTACGTTTTGGTTTCGTTTGGTATCCCAATATAATAAATGTTATATTTCTATCTTTAGATATTGAGTTTCTATTCTTGGATGTTGGAAAAAAAAAATAATTACCCGAGTCTTTTGCTGCTTAACTCGATACGACGTAGTAGAGGCTTACGTATAAAGTGAAATTTATTTTATTTTATACGTGCCGAACGTTTTTTTCCGGATAAGGATTCGGTGTCCGGGAACGAGGTGTTACATTATGTGTCTGAATTGCTGGATTTGAATTTGAAAGGTGAGCCGGTACCTGCTGAGAGAAAACAAAAATGGAAGTACACCTAGTCTGAAGTGGTGTATGGATGGCGAAACAAACTGAGACATGGCCATGACGAGGAGGAGAGACCATCAGTCTATGTGTTCCTTTCAAATGTTGTGGAGCGAGTCAAGAGACTATGGTTTTTATTACCACTTCTATACTATAGTAGGTGCTTTGCTATTGCTTTGCTTTTCTGTTGGGATGCAGACGGTGTAACCAATTTTTGAGGGGTGGTTCTTGTGTGGTGTCTCTACACGGGGTGGAGACACGTGTGGAGACACACACCACACAGTTTTATTCTGTCTTTAAATTGTGTGGTTCTGATCGTTTAATCCGCCACTTCACCTCAAAATCCTTCTTCACACAAGTATTTCCCATTTTTAAGGGCCTGTGAGGATTATGATTAATAAAGTGATTTTTGAAAAAAATAAAAAAAAAATAAAAAAAAAACTTTTACCATCATTGTGTTTAATGAGAAGAAAACAATATTAATAGCTAAACAAATAAATAAATAAAGGGAGCCTTTAAAGACACCACATTTAATCTGCTTGGGCACCCAAATTAAGAGGCACCACATTTTCATATACTAATCTACTTTAGGCAGCACATTGATTTTTACATCTACTCATTACACCACATTATAATTACGAAATTGCCATTTATACTTAAGGCACCACACATGGAAATAAAATTTCCACTCTTATAAAAATAATTACATTACAACCCATTAACTTTTCATTTTTATGAATTTACCCTCTACCCTAGGCACCACATTTTTTTTCCCTCCAAAACAATTATACACGATCAAACTCCTCCTTCTCAATTATACACGAAATGGCGAGTCTCCAAAACAATTATACACGAAATGTATATATTCTACTTCTAACCATGTATATTTCATTTATAATATCATAGTAAAATGATGACAGATTTTAGGTGAAAACTTATCATACACATCCAACAGGTCCATAGTTGGATCTTTTTCAGAGTGAAATGCAATACATCCAACAATGTACAAGTCGGACCTTTACATCCAACAACTCCACAGTTGGATCTTTTTTAGAATGTTTTGTAATACTTCCAACAGTGTCATAGTCGGACCTCCACATCCGACAGTTGTATAGTTAGACAAAAAGGACCAAAAGTGTATTTATCCCGTAGGATAAAATAAGAAACAGTAAAGAACAAAGTTAAGACTTCAAAAAACCAGCATTCTCAAAACTAAATAAAAGAAAATTGCTTTCTTTCAAAACCAATTCTTTAACATCAGAATGACTTGCATTTGTAAATATACGGTCCAATGTATATCACTGCACCATTCGACTACACGGATTAACTATAGAGGATGGAGTTCTACAAATACATGAACCAGAACAACTAAAACAAATCAGAAAATGAAAAGCTGGATACACAACAATGTTCAAATGAAATGAGATAAATCACCAGCTTTCAAGATAAATCATTAGAAAGAGTACTAATAATTCAAATTTCAGTCACATTACAGCATACAAGCTTAACAAAACAAAAGATAAAAGACTTCATGATTTCTCTAATGGTTCATGCCTTTTTACTTATGGTTCTTCCTCTTTCGCTTAACAACATTAGATGCTTTGCCCTTCCCTTTTCCAACCTCAACATGCACGTTCAATCCAACTTTGGATTTCTTCTTCTGAGCCGACGAAGTTTCTCCGGTATCAACCACAGTATCCATTTGGGATGCTTCTAAATCCTTCACGGGCTTTAGTACATTGTAAATCCTCTCAAAACCATCAAGCATGACATTCTTTTTCAGCTTTAAACCTTCAGACATGTATTCTTTTAACAGTGTGCGCCTTGTCGACCGAACTATCTTGAAAAAGAGTACAACCCAACACAACCAATAAGCACCCTCTCACAATTTGATCTGCACTCACATCATGGCAACATGTTTCTGATTTTCAAGAAAGGTTGTCGATTATCCATTGGGTGCGCATCAGGTTCGAATTGTTACAACGCACCTCCGTATCGACGTTCTGGAATCCCAAGCATACGGGATACAAATCTACAAAGAGCCCCCCTGCTCTGTTTCTTGTTTATAGTCATGGGCTTTCCAGCAACAGGAATATCCAAAAAATGATGCACGTCATCAAGCGTGATTGTCATTTTAAAAACCGTTTTTCCTCCTCACTAACACGTCTTTTTTTTATCCTTATGTTGTTTCTCTTTCTCTTTCTCTCTTCGTAATGAAGCAGTTGGTGCAGGCCTCTTGGATAGCTCCTCGATCGGGTATGAAGGATTCTTCGATCTCACCTAATAACAAATGGATGACATGTGTGGTGAACAGATATCAAGCAAAAGTGAAAAAATGGGAGTAAAAGCATAATTGTTTCATATCAAAACAAGGCTCACACAAACTCAAGCATCATGCCATTTCACATCTAAGCAAACAGTAATGCACTCACATCATGGCATAGAAAATAGAACAGGGGAGTGATTATTACTCTGCACAAAGTGATAATACCATGTACATTAGCTAAATAAGTTGAAGATGCTGTAGTTTAACAATTAACTCTAGAAATGACACTCTATACAAATGGGACATCCACACTCCACCTAAAGCCCGGTGTCCAGTTAACATCACATTGCTGCATCGTCAATTTTAATTAACACAATCTAAATAAGTTGAAGATGCAATAATATCAATAGCAATTAGACTTTCTCACTTCTCATTCCCACCACTCAAACTAAACTTAAACAAGCAGCCAAAAATCCTATACTTTGTATACGACAAACAAGGCTTGAGTGAATAACATGAAGTTGAAAATCATGAAAATTCATGATTGATAAACTAGTCAATTTAGAAGAGATTAAAAGGCATGAACAACAAGTAGATAACAAGTGATAAGCATAAAACCAATCCTTATGTATTCATATAAGTATTTGAAACCTAGTGTGAGCAATTTGGTGCAAAATTTTAAGTATCCTCAAACACATATTAAACATCTTACCCTACCGGCATATCCAATAATCTCTAGAAGCACAAGGTAGTGAAAAGTAGTTTGAAACATAACTTGCTATAAAGCCTGAGTATACCAACATATTTAATTACACAACTGATTTCACAACCCTGCAACCCACACCCACCCCAACCCCTCTTTATGCAGAATATTCACAAGAACAACATTTAAATATGCTTGAGAAATGCAATATCAAACGTACTTTGGAAGAGTAGCAGCCTTTTCTCGCAGCCTTTGGATGAATCGTCCATTATGAAAGCGGTAGGGCGGAAGAGCGGTAGCAGCAGGTCGTTTTTTATTATTATTTTAGAATGAAAGGTCGATTGAAATCAAATAGAGTTATAATAAAATTATAGTAATGTAGATATTTGTAGGGACTAATTCATAAATAAAAAAATTGACAATAGTCAAAACAGCCTGGAAATAATATATATATATTTTTTTTAAGAAGTGTGGTATATTGAGTAAGATTATCATTTAAAAATATAATATGTGGTGCCAAAGGTAATCACTTAATTTTAAAAGAGCTGTGGTGCTCCGGGTAAAAATAGTGTGGTGCCTTTAAATGCACCCATAAATAAAACACAAATAATAAAGCATTTTCGTCGTCTTGGACGATGTTTTAGCAAAAACGCTTCACTTGTAAAAGTTTCAGCTCCGGCCATTACCAAAACCTTTCTGAATCTAAAGAGATCTATTACTTCATCTCAAAGTCTACTGATTTGGTAAAGTCTCGTAGTCTTTTTCTTTAATTCCTTCAATTTCAGACCATATTTGCTTATGACTTTTGTTGATTGAACTCGGAAATTGTTTTTTGCTATTTTTCGTTTCCCTTCATGTTCTGGTAGAAAATGGAATTGATCGCTTTCCCAGCATCTGGGTTAGCACTTGCATTCAGATTAACTTTAAATTGACAAATTGCTGAGAGTGTGCCGTTCAATTTGAGCATTAGTTGATACGAATTCTCCATTTTTTTAGTTTCCTTTTACTGATTTGATTTGGTACGTGGGCTGTCTAGAGCACAATTCGAGCTCAATTATGCTGCTATTCTTATGGAATTTTGGATTCGACATTCTTGGGGGTGGGATTGGTGATGCCCTTGGCAAAATTAAGAATAAGATGGGTTTTGTAGCAAGGCCTGCATGAAAAGCCCTAATTTTTTTTGAAGCTGCTGGTGTGTTGCTTCATTGGAAGCTTTGCTGTGCATTTTTTTCACAAAATGTTTGTAGATTTAGATAATTAGTTTTTTTTTTGAATTGGATTTTGTATCTGTATGATCTGTTCTGTGTTTATTTCTCTCCCTGAATATGTAGGCAGACATGCTTCATCAAAACTTCCCGTCTGCGTAATTTTGTATACGAAGCATTTAAATTTTCAGGAACTCGTGAACTATACGAGTAATATGTTAGGTTTGCCAGAGACATTAGTTAGCCCGGCAGATTCAAGCATTTCATGCTTCATCAACACTTTTATTCTGCTTGATTTCTGATGGGAAGCTTTTAATTCTTCAGGAACTCGTGAAGTATACGAGTAATACTTTAGCTTTCCTAGAGATGTTACGTGTTGAACTCGTTGTGCTCGTGATGTTTTGTTTCTCATTTGTTGTTATCTGTGCTACTATATTGAACAGAAAATGGGCTTGTGGACATTGCTAGAAGGTTGTCTACTTATTGCCAACGCGTTTGCTATACTAAATGAAGATCGATTCCTTGCTCCTAGAGGTTGGAGCTTTCAAGAATATTCCGGGGTCAGAAAGAACTCGTTAAAGGGGCAAATCATAGGGTTCATATATGCAACACAATACTTAAGGGTTGTCCTCATACTCATGAACGCCCTATGTATTGTTGTGAAGCTGGTTTCCGGTTGATTTTCATCTCTGAGGATTCAGGTACAGGTTCTTAAGTTAGTAGGATTTTGATCCCACTATTATGTTAAAGGCTATTATGCAAGTTTTGATTTAGCTTATGTGGCATTTTCTTTCTCTAATGAGCTTTTGGAAATGTAATTTTACATGCATGTTTGAGTCCCTTGATCTTTACTTTGAATAGGAAAGGGCCAAAAACAGCGACATGTTATGGTGGTACTTAAATTCCATGGAACCACACAACGTGGTACCACGTGAGGGTGTGAGGTTCGACTTTCCAGAAATTGAATGCGGACATTCGATCTATGGAAAGTTCAAACCTCATGTATGAAGTTCGACTTTCTAGCGGTTGATCCTCACAGTGGTGCCCTAAAACTAGGTTTGGTGTGGTGCCACAAAACACTCCCAGTTCCCCCATTGGGACCACAAAGTCGGCTTCGTTTGACCTCGAAAATAGCCATGTTTCTCTATACCTAATGGAGGCCTTGACAATGTTCCATCTTCTTTTCTTTGCAATATACTGTATGTTGTACTGCAAAGTTTTTCATGTCTGAAACTGGTATTTTTTTCTTCTTGTAGATTTGCATGCTTTTCGGGATCCTTTGAATCTTTTTGCAGAAAGACTTCAACAAGAGAGAAAGTGTGGTTGAAATATTTGAGTCTATTTTGCAAGACTTCTTTTGGTTATGGGTTGTATTATAATATGTTCTTGAACTTGTTGTAGCACACTTTTGTTTGGAAATTTCCTCTCTTCTCATTAAGATTCTAATTACAAAAAATTTATTATGCTTTAATTATTTTTTTTTTTTTTTGTGTGTGTATGTAGTATGTACTTGTGTTATAAGTTTATGTGATAATATTCAAGGTCTCAATTTCATTGATAGTTTGTAGATTCCCTATTTGTTGTGGCCATTAAGTGGGGGGGGAAAAAAAAAAACACTTTGATGAGAGTATGGTGGACATGGTGGATGTGAAAAAAAACCCACTTTGATGAGAGTAAACTCGTGTTCAGCTTGTTATTGTTAGCGATTGTTCGTTTGTATAACTTAATGAACGTATCTTGAACTAGATTGTAGGCTTGTTTCATGAACGAACACGAGCACATCGCAAAATCTTTCTATGGATTGCTTCTTTTGCCGTCAAAATTGAGTTGTGAACGTTTGATTATGTTTGAGAACTCGTTTACATTGTTAAAATCAACTTATAATCTAACACTAACTCATTAGATGTTAAGACATTTATTCATTTAATAGAGACTACAGGGTTATTTTTTTTTAGCAACATTTATAGAATTGTTGGATGCCTTTTGTATATGATATACTAGTGGTAGAGACCGTGCAAGGCACGGTCGATGCCCATTCCAGAACTTTCGTCATACCGTGTTTCTAGTATGTAAATTCATTATTTGTGCTAAGATGTGAAAAGTATTGGTTATTTAAAGCAGCATATGCATTTTTGGTGCAAAAGGAAGGTGGTAAGACATAACATACATGGATATCATAGAAAATGGACAGGATAAAAACATTGATAACATAGTACGACTGTTAACCGATGGAACATGGTTAAAGTTGGTTTTTGCAAAAGATTTACTCCAAAGTTTAAGTAGTTAGGTACAAACCAAAAGAAGCGACATATTATTAATCATTAAGATTTATTGGACATTGATTCTTAATGATGTAATATGTTGCTGTTAGCTACATAAGCTACATAGAGGAGTAGGTGAATATTTATAGATATCTTTCAAAGTTTTTTTTGCATTCAATACTGAAAATGACAGATGCTAGGTATTCTTCTCTTTGCCCCTAGCCTTCTTTGTCAGTGTGGTGTCTGCTGGATCAGTGGACTGCTGCTGAGGAGTAGAGGCAGTTGTCGACGGAGGAGGTAAATTATGTGTGTCTTGGTCTGTTGGTGGGTCTGCTGGCTGATCAGTTCCAGCTTGTTGAAAGGCCAGCGTTCATTTTGCTCCAACTTGCTCATGCAGTTGTGTGGATGTAGCTACAGACAGTCCACCAACTTCTTGAAGTACTGCTTTTATGGTTGGTGAGAACAGTTGTTTTTCAGGCACAGCTGGGGGTGTAGACGATGATGATCCAATGTGTTCAGTAGGTGCAAGTTGTTCGGAAATAGTTGCAGCAAGTGTGTTTGCCTGTTGTGCTACTTCGTATTCATGTACTTCAGCTTCGGTGTAGATCTTCAACAAGGGGTAACAGCGGCGCACGATGCCTCGATGCTCTCGATCATAGTATTTAAGGAAGCATATAACATGTTTCTTCTCAAGAGCTGTTTCCACCTGTCTTGTCAACGGCTTGTTCTGAATGGTGTAAAGTAAGTACATAAGCTGTGTAGAAAGTAAAATGGTAGTATGTAAATGTGTATTGAAGTGTTTATGAGGAAACATACCTCTGCAGCAGCAAGTCTTAGTTCATTGCTTGTAAAGGGCAGCAGCTTGTCAATTTCAGGTGATTTGATAGTTGCCTCAACAATTGTAGGTCCATGGCTCAAGAAAATAGAGCTGCAGGGGTGTGGGTACGCATGTTAGTGGTTGATGTTAATGAGAGCAGCATTGGTAATGATACAAACAATTTTAAACAAAGTTTAAAGAGTGGAAATTTGTTATGTTACCAAACGGTGACTTTGGTGTATTCTTTACAGTACGAGCACATAATCTTCCAATCGGTGTTCACATCTAATTCTGTTAGACATTTTTCACAAGCCTCAAACCAAAGGCGCTCTTGTCCAGGCAAGTAAGTCAATGTGCCTTCAGTCCAGATAGTTTTCACCTGATTTTCATACATGGTGTTAATAGAACTGGAAGCAACGATAGTGGAAAATGAAAGCAAGTTGTGGAAGTAAAGTACATTTGCAATAGCTGAGATTGCAAAGCTTAATGGTTGTATTTCAGCAGCACTTGGTGGGTGGAAAAGATAAGCTGGATTTCTGTATGCTCGATTCTCAATGAGGGTTGTTATCTCTGTTGCATGAGCACTGTACCTTGTGCATGGATGTAATATGTGTTAGAGGTAGCAATAACAAACAGAAATGGAAATTAGTGTATAAGCAGGCTTACCAGTCTTTTAACGGTAATTCCTCATTTAGTGGTGGGTTTTCCATGATGTAAGCACTTGTCTTTGTGCGGAGTGAGAGACCTGTATTATAACGTAGTTAGATGAGTAGTGATATATTTTATAACTGGTGGATTATGTAGGTTGGTTAATGTTGCGCTAGTAAACAGATTATCAGTTTTATTGGTTGCAAGTAAATTAGGGAAAAGTGTAGTAATGATTGTGACAAGAAAAACAGAAGGCTAAAAAGATAATGCCATATGTAAGTATGGGGGGAAGTCTTTGCATATTGTGTTGTGTTGTAGCTTTCAGACCATATGTGATAATTAATGTTGGCACTTTGTAACGTGCGTAGACATTCACGTTAGTGTCAAAATGGACATCATTCCAAACATAATCATGGGGATCTTCTTGGTAAATTGTAAAAGTAAGTACTTCTTCAGTGTTTAGATAGATAGCACAGTTAATAAAATTGGTGTCATACAAGAGAGAGAAAATGTTGACACTTACTCTTCATTAATGACAACGCAGTCCCTGTAAGAAGATGTGACATTGCTTTCTTTCACTGGTAAAGTGTGAACAACTAGTGCTTTTATACCTGCGTGAAGGTGGAGTTAGAAGTGTATCAGTTAGAAAACAGTATGTGTGTGTGGGAAATATGTGTGCTGTGTGTGGTAGGTGAAAGTTAATGCTTACAAACTGAACGGTCTTGATCAGCGTAGCGGTACAACTGGCTGAATCTGTCGTAGGGGAAAGTGCAAGGGAGTGGAGGTGGAATTGGCTCCAGATATAGGTCCACAAGATTCTTGCGATACAAAGTCTAGGTGTACGGATATTCAAGCGACCTGTAGTTTGGTGGAGTTTCTTTCACTGTTGCGTTTGATACGTAGTAATGTTTGTACGGCTATAGTGTGTGGGTGAAGAAGTCCACGTTCTTATCATACACCATAATAGGGACTTTGGTTCCCTGTAGTAAACAAAGGCATGGTAAGAGTGAGCATAAGCACTGTAAGTTAACAGGTTAAATGGAAGAAATAACGGTGCATGTGTATCAGTGACAACATGGTTTTTGTAGAGCGGGCCATTTTTTTTTAGGGTTGCGACGTTCAATGACTTGAACAAGCACGCACCATTTTCTGGTGTATGCGGTAACTTGGTTGGCATGAATAGTGGGTCTTTCCATAGCCTAAAGCAACAAAAGGGCAAAGTCATTCTTGGTTCGATTATGGAGTCGTGGGTGCACATTTGTGTGTGTAGAAGGAGACCAAAGAGGATTTAGACAGTGGTGAAAAGAACATGTTAAATGTGGAATGAAATAGGAATCTTAGCAGTTGCATGTTTTCGAGTTTGTACATAAAGCCTTTGTGTAATCTTGTTTTTTTTTTTTGAAACGGAACATTTTGCATTTGACTTGAACTAATAAAACTAAAAAAACATATAATGAGTAGCATGGTCGGATAGTGTTGACTAAGCACGATTGAAAAGCATGAAAACTATTATTTAGAAGCGTGGGAAACAAAAGTGCAGCAGCTAGTCTGTTAGAACAATAGTGACTATACGCCAGGCAAAAGTGCACAATAGAACAGGAGTAAAAGCGTAACCTTGATATGTACTGTACAGTAGTTTATTTGTTTCAATGTGCAGGGGTGTGTGTGTATAATGGTGAAGCAATGTACATGATGGAAGTTGTTTAACGGCGCAAGACTTCCTTGTAAACGACATTTCGTGTTTCTGTCTGTGTGGACATGTTGTAGATGTTGTTGCTGATGAAAACTTTTACGTGGGAGGAAGTACGTGCACTCAGGGCCACATACAGTTGGCCATGTGAAAAGACATGTTCCTTAAGATATACGCCTACAAAAATCCAGAGTTTGTCCTTAGGATTTGTTTATGGTCATTGCAAAACACAGGCGTACTGGAAACTGTGTTCGTTTGAAAGGAACATGGCAAAATTCTCCTTTCGTTGGTTGCAAGGGTATTCTAGGTATGAAGACTTGCCTACCCGCGAAATATCCAGTAACAATCTCGGCGTGCAGGACATTTTTGGAGAATTCCTGCAAAGTAAGCGTGTGCCATTGCAAAGGCCTTCGCTTGGGTCTATATTTCTCAGCAAAAATAATTGGTGCATTCTGTTTTAGAATAAGTTTGTGTAGGGGCAAGCCAATGGGAGACAGACTGTTTATCATATCTTCGTACAGAGCTTGTTCAGATGGGTCCATGGTTTTGTCAAAGCCAACGTACTCAACCTGTGGCCCTGGAAATTTTTGTACAATGATTTCATTGATTTCGTCAACAAATGAGTTCATGGTTGTCAAGATTGCTCTGTTGAGGAAAGGGGCATTAATGTCTGCTAATTCTTGGAGATTGGGGTAGATAAGAGAAATGAAATCTTCCAAATCGGTGGACAAAGATGACTGATTGTAGCAAACGTGGTGAGGTAGTGTAGCAAAGTCAATGTCCTTGGACTGATTGGTACCATCCCCTATAGCTAGGAGAAATTGAGTGAATTATAGATCTAAGCGCGCACGCATGCTTGTGGAAAGGCGTTGTTGCACAAGGCTTGGCCACAGCAGAGACCTAATCAACGATGCATTGATGGTTTCTGTCTTGCTTCCTTTAGCAACAACTGGTAAAGTTTGGCGAAAATCGCCGCCCAAGACAACCACTTTCCCACCAAATATCAAATGAGATTCCATTAGGTCTTTGAGCAAACTATCCAGAGCTTCAACGGCAGTTCTTTTTGCCATTGGAGCTTCATCCCATAGGATCAACTTTGATTCTTTAATGAGTGAAGCCAAAGAGGATTGTTTGCTAATCTTGCACGATGTAGAGTCTTCCAGGTCAATGGGTAATTTAAATCTGGAATGAGCAGTCCGCCCTCCGGGCAAAAGAGCAGCAGCTATACCTGATGAGGCAGTAGCTAACGCTATGTGGCCTTTTGATCTTACATGTGCCAAAAGAGCACGGTAGAGAAAGGTTTTCCTAGTACCGCCTGGGCCGTCGATGAAGAAAGCTTGTGGCTTGTTCTGGTAGACAGATGCAATTATGCAGTCGAATGAGTATTTTTGTTCATCGTTAAGCAGAAATTCAGAGGCTAGATCCGAAGCTGAAACTGGAACAACCTTCTCTAATGTTAGCTCTCTTGTGCTGTCGTTAGTGTCAATGGAGATTTCTGGAAATGAATCCTGGCATATGTTATAATGCCTAAGTTTCTTACCTATACCAACTAAGTAGGAGTTAATATGATCAAGGACTTTTCTCCTTATTAAGTGGGTTGGGATGTTTGAATGGAGACTGAAGTCAGTGGACATATCGGGTTCAAATTTAGACCATAGAGCTAGAGGGTTGCTAGGGCATGAATGGACCAGTAAATCTGCAAAAAGCTTCCTCAAAGCACCAGGCATGTTGTAAAGCGCAGCTTCAGCCATACACTGTTCCTGGCTGTTATTCTGTTGTAACAGGCCATGCTCTAAGGCAGCTTCACGGTATGTGGGGTAAACACAGCCATGAACAGTTCTAAGATAGGTGTATGATGTTGGGCAGCGGGTTTTGGTCAGAAGTAAGCGTATGAAGTAACGCTCTCCCTCGGTGGGTTGAACCGTGACAACTCTACCAACTGAGTTGCCCCGAGCGCGAAGTTTCCATTTTTTTTGTCTGCCAACCAGACAAAGTGATCTGGAAACTCAGAATAGAGGCAATTCTTTTCTTTTGCGTTAGAATCAGTCGTATTCATAGAGAAAAAATCAGTAAGCATCGTGCGTTTATTTGATGGGTTGTCAAGGACAGTGGAAAGAAGTTCTCGGTGTTTGATGTTGACAGGCTGGTAGTCTTCAAGATGAAGGTGCATTTGGATGATGGGAGGTGTCATTTCAGTCAGCGGAAATCGGAACATGCGCTATAAAGATTCAGGCGCTGAAATCCAGCGTCCATTTCTGTATTGGTCTATCTGTCACTTGGTTATTAGTGGCAGCAGGTTGGTCATTATGATTGTGACTGAACGGATTGAACAGAATGCAATCGCTACCTTTGCATATATATTTATATATGTATTTAACAGCCTTGATCGTAGAGCAAATCTCAACGTTCATGTGACAGTCAAATTTTGCTAGCAGATAAGGGCTATACGGCACATTCCAACGATTGTCTAACCAAACACCCCTGACTTTTTCTCTAACGCCATTATTGCGTCTACGGTAGTTTGGGTATGCATCGTCAGTTGTGTTGGTTTCGCTGTAGAAAGGCTTAGGGTAGAAATCTTTGCATGTGTTATTTTTCTTCATGCATACATTCGTAGGATTGTGAACACCACAAGGTCCATGGAGCATGTGTTTGACAACTAACCTATGCAAGTGGGGATATTTGGTTTTATCAGGATCTCAACACACACAAATGTGTCAAATTCTTCAGCCGATGCACCTTAAATTAAGGTTTAAGAATTAGGAGAAAATGCGCATGGGGTAGGCCTCTTTTCTGGAACTCAACAACATATGTGTATGCTGCAACTTTACCGAAGACATTTTTCTTGAACAATTCGTTCTTCAATTCCTCTAGCTTAGCCTTAAATACTCTGTAAGTGATATCAGGCCTATCCTGAGACAGTTCACCATATTTCAGATGCTCTTTGACCTCAGGCCGAATTTTCTGACCAAAGACATAGCATCTAAGTATTTTTTCCGCATGTGCCGTGGGCCACCTATGAAAGTAGGAGGAAGCACAATGCGCTGACCTACCTTATCACAGGACGTTTCGCCTGTGGCGAAGGCATCGGCAACACCTTGAAGAAATTCATGTCTAATATTATCCTGTTGGGACCTGAAGTAATCTAGCCTTTGGGTTTCCAATTTGACAAACATATCTACGGCATATTGCTGAAAGAGTCTGCCAAAATGGAGTAAGTATGACTGGTCGGATTCCCTAATCTGAAATCTGTAACAGTAGTACTCATGTATGGAAACATAATTAGGATTTTCTATGGATGTATTCATTGCATGTTCTTCTTGATCCAGCAAAGACTGAGCGTCTGACACATATGCAGGATCTAGTGATGTATTGTTGTACTCAGATCTACCTCTTTTCTTACCTCTTTTGGTCACACCTTGCTTTGGAATGCCTTGGTGCCAACCAAGCTGACCATAGGGGAATAATAATGGGTACTGAAGAGGATCATAGCATGCATAGTAGTATTGTATGCTGTGCGATTGGCCACTGAGAGTGTATATTTTAATATTCCTATGATGATTTTCAATACCATCAACTAAGATGCCTGGAACTTGGCTGGCAGAAGGTTTGTTGTATGTGCGCTGGTCGAGACCTGGGTTACAATACAAGAAAATATCGTGGTCTTCGAGATTTGTTTCATTCCTAAGGCTTCTGAAAAACCTTGCGTATGGGTTTTCCTCTAGGACAATAAGGATTTTTTGGAGAGACATCTCATAAAGTCTAGGACACTGTGACAATCTATACATGACCTCGTGTTCAGTATCGTGAAGGTAAAACTGCAAGTTTTTAGCAGTGTCACCTTCGCCTAACAACGGCGGTATGAAGCGGTACATTTGCCCTTGAACTCTGAAAGTGTAGATGCCTTTATTCCGTCTGGACAAATCGTGGTCATAGTTTGCCCCTAGGGAACTGAAAGCTAGATGGTTGTTGTAGGTTCTTATGCAGGATCTGAAATTTTTGGATTCATCAGATCCTGAAACCAACTAGTCAACCAGAATGTTTGGAAGGGGAGTACTTGCAAGAACAATATCTCCGGCATTGCAGCAGGAGGTAGGAGGTTCGTGGGCAAATCTAACTGCACCACAAGCTACGGGAGGTGATATGTCCACCGCAGACGCTATGTTGCGGAAAGTATTCTCTGGGGGAAGGTGAGTAACACCTGGGGCCTTTTTTTGTGGCTTTTATTCGATATTGGCAGTACAGTAGGAGGTAACATCTCAGAAGTACAGGGAATAGCAGTAGGAACATGATTCATACTGTGTATGGAACCTAACGTGTTTGGATCGGAAGGCAAACCAGGCAAAAGAAGGTCAGGTGGAACATGTGAAGGCAAGGCATGAGCTGAATAATTATGCTCGACTGTATGCATATCATGTAAGCTCACCGAGCAAGAGGATGCACCCGGTACAACATTTGGTTGGAGGACCTGAACAGTATGTGGTTCAAGAAGACGGGTAGTAGGTATGGTACGAAGAGCTGGAATATATAGTTTTCTACGTACAGTAATGTGGGAATGGGTTTTTTTAGGTTTGCTTATGGCAGATGGATTGTTAAGATGTAAACGGGCAGCCACACTTTGATGAACCAAACCTAAACTTTCATGCATGTTTTTTTTATTCGTTGTTTTTTTTTCCCGCCATCTAAGTATAGCTAATTGTCTGTAGGCACAAGATGGTGACATATTACCACAACTAAGGTTTGATGTCATGAGAAAGAGACAGTGCACTTTGTGTACAACAACTTATATCTGCCACAAATTCTAACAGGAAGATGTGTGTATGACTGTTGTGAAGAATTTCTAGACCCTCAAGTGAAGTAGTGCGGATGACAGTGGGTAAAAACTAATCGTAGGCAAAAGTCGTACAACTAGATGGGTTTTCAACATAATTAAACGAATGTGGAGCGTAGTACATGACCAGTATACTCGGTCACTGAAGAAAACATAATCACTATATCTACTTGCCTCTAGCCTATCAAGATAGCACACAGGTGGATCCTACAACCAAAAAAACAGAAGCTTTTAATAAACACTTACTACAAGTATTAGAATATAGTAAGTTTTCAAACTTAATATATTTTGAATGAGAAAAACTGATAGCAAGAGTTAACGTGGAAAAAAAAGAGCGGGATTTTCTGTAGATCCCGTAACTAAGGGATTTGCCATAGATCCCTTAACTATTGGGGTTTGCAGTAGTACCCCTAACTACACTAACCTGAAGCAATTTTCTTCTTCCTGAAACAAAGAAAGCGTAACACCTTTTATTCGAAGAACCGCCAAAAATATTAGCTAGGTAAGTACGGCAACACACTGACTATCTATTGACCAAACAAATGTGACAGACATCTCAATATTGAAACCAAGACAATGCATAGAAAAGATCAGCGTGCATGAATATTTAGAGTGAGGGTGAACACATGTTTGTGCGCACAAATGGCCAATATATTTATGAACACCCAAAAAATGACATGTAAAGAAAAACAGCAACAACATATATGCAATGTGTGAGCATAAGGGAACAAGTGATTCACAGTTAAAACAGTAATTAAATGTCAAACATGAAACAACTTTATTTCTACACATCTAGATACATTTCATGGCATTTGTGTAAAGTTCATTGGATAGATTGACGTAATTGGCTGAGGGAATTTAACCAACATATTACTGTGTTTTTATTGTTTTATATGAAGCTTTCACACCAAACTTTATTGCTTAAGACTACAATCTATAAAAATAGTGAAATGTGTAATAGAACTATTGCGAATACGAGAGAAGCTAAGCTGTATGATGTGTGCAACAAGTATACAAAAACGAAATAAGAAGGAGAAAGACATACCTACTGCAAACTTTTTGCCTTGATAAACAGAATGTATAAACACCAGTAGAAAACCCTAAACAATACATACAAAAATGACAAAGAAGATGAATTAGATTTAACATTCAAATCCAGAAATTATACAGGAAATGTACAAATGGAAAAGAAAGATATTTACTTTGATGATAGTAGCGTGTGTGAAAGAAGGTCTCTTAGTCTTGATCTTATACCGATTTAGGGAAGAGAAAGTGGATACATCGAAGCTTGACTCAGTCAAAGCAAATAGGATTTTCTCTGACAGTAAATTGTACAAAATCGGAGTGTATATATAAAAATTCATTATAAAAGGGAAGTCGGTAGAAGCCTGACACGCCGGATTCCTTTTTCCCTCCGGCGACATGACAGAAAAGGAGGAGTGATAGACAGAAACGGAGGAGAATTGATAGGCAGAAACGGAGGAGAACCGTGGAGAAGAGAAAAGGGGTAGGTTTAGTGGGTGTGTGTATTAATTGTGATCTATGAATGGTTTGAAAATTTTACCTAAAGTACATTGGGAAAGGGATTAGTAGATAAATTTTTACAGGATAGGCTTTGACAAAGTGGTACATATCGCACCCCTACCCCCATCCACTTTAATCAACCCCACTTGTGTAACAAATATTCTAAGTATTTTAGAGAGGGGAAAAAAATGAAGATGCTATATTAATTAAATTGTATAACCTAATTTTAAAAGGGAATGAGGAGAATAGCGAAATATTTTCATCAATTGAGTAGAATGGCGATCTTTTAAAACTTTTGATAAAAAGACATAACTATTTATTCATCATTAAATTCACTTGTATTCGAAATTATTTGTTTAAATTAACGCTTGCCGAAAATTCAACATCAAATTCACTAATTTTCAAAATTCATTCATCATTAAATTCATCGATTTTAGGATTCACCGATTTCGGGATTCATTTAGGAGATTCATTTGATTTTAGGATTCATTTGTTTGTTCTTACCATTTATAAAAATTATCACGATTGTCATTCTTCTCCTATAAAAATATGTAGTGAATCTTTATTCTTAAAAATATTTAAGATTATTGTCATTACGCTTAAATTCCCAAATTTTAAAGGAGAAAAACAATTGATATCATCACATAATCATAAATATTATTTTAAGCGCGGTGAATGGATGAGTCATTAGTAAAAGAATTATAAGTGGAAAATGGCAAAAAAAAACGATAAATGTAAGAAAATATCAAAAGAAAAATGATGACCAAAGGAAAAAACCGACACACATACATGATATATATATAACTAAAAAATGAAATATATAAAGCATTGTGATAACCCATTGTGAAGTTAATTTGTACCTAATTAATAAGAGCACATATAATCAAATGATTATTAACGTAAACTACAACCATCAAACTTTTTGCCTTTTCATTTATTCAAAACAATGATAAACACATTAGTTTTTCCATTATTAATGAATGAATCGAGCGAGATATTCAGAATTTTTCATCTTTTGATGACAACATTTTTTAGAGCTTGTAGTAAGCTAATCTTTAATTATGGTCATGTTATTTCAGATTTTTTAAACAACAACCGCCAAGCTAATTTATTATTTGACATGGCATAGACCAAATATGACTATTATGTATGGTCATGTGAGAATTAGACCCAAAGATATTTACCTTAAAACACAACTGAAAGCGGTTAAATACTTGGTCTTTCTAAGCACCCACTGTCAAGTTAATTTAGAACTAATTAACAAAAGTACACATAATCAAACAATTAACAAACAAACAACAACCATCAAACATTTTTCCTTTTCATTTCTCCTAAACAACCTTAAGCACATAAGTCATTATTTATGAATGAATCGGACAAAATACTCAGGATTTTACATCATACATTTCTTCGTTAACCTCTAATTCCTAAAACACCCCACTAATCCCCCCCAACTTTACCCCACTAATCTAATCCCACATAACACTCTACCCAATAAAGGTGTTCCACCTTTTCCCTTTGCTAAATAATACTATGTCTATGTACATTATTTAAGCAGCTAAAAAAACAATATTTAATTTGTACATGGTACTACATAGTACAATGTTAATAAAAAATTGTTAATTTTTATGCTGCACTATATTATACATACGGCACACTTTATATTATGTACGGCTTAAAAACGGTGAGGAAGACGTAAAAATGCACAAACGAACTCACATATAACCAAAGAAGATTACGTATTGTAAAAAGTAATTGGGGGGAATTTGACACAAATCGTGGGCGACGTGTATACTATGCGAAAACCGTCGGAAAAGTAAACCATCGGTAATATAAGGTGGTAAGCTGTGAGATAAAATAAACAGCGTGTAGTAACTGGAATCATCGCGCTATCAAAAGGAAAAGCGATATAATTGTAGCATTCCAAACACAACGTTGGAAATAAATATATGACGTAGGCAAAAAAATTTTTTTTTTTTTTAAAAACATGGATAAAACGCTTATGGGAGAACACCGTAAAAGACTTGATAACACGAAATATAATATACCAAAAGCATGTGTGTAACAAAAAGCCAAAACATTGTTCAATAAAAAATGAATGACATGTGTGAACCAAGAAGCCTTCAAGTATACAAGAAACGCCGCTAAAAGGTTCACAAACATAACTGGAAAAGAAAGCGGCACTACCCCGGGGAAAGGGGAAGAGGGGAGGGGGGGGAGGGGAGGGGAAAAACAAAAGCAAAACCTTCCAGCCAATAGGGGGGGAGGGGGCACGTGGCAGCTCCACAACAACCCCCTTCTCTTTGTATTAGGTATAGAAGGGATAAAATATTGTTGTATAATTATGCATTAGCTATGAATTTTGTATATTTTAACGAGTCGAATTCAAGTAGCATGACAAAAAATACGTTTAACAAGCCGAGCTCAAACTCAAGCCTGAACTGTGTCTTTTAAACGAGTCAATCTTGAACATGAGTTTTGTTCCCGTTAGTAAACAACAATCGTTAACACGCTCTTGAACTAAACAAGACGAGATTGAGTTCAAACACAAATACTCAGCTCGATTGTTAACAACTCTAGTGAACAAAGATGAGAATCGAACCTTGATTCTTATCACGAAGTGCAATGGCATATATCATTAGGGCAGATCCGATTCTCAACCATAATATACAAATTATGTAAAGAACATGTACAAGAATATTTCAATATAACCTTGATGAAGAAAGAAACATACAACTACCAATAATATATTCATTTTGACATATAATTGCAAACCTTTTCATCTAATAATGCATATTCTCCTGCCCAACAATAACTATAACAATCGTTAAATGCACCACAACGAATCTGCTTTCACGGCATCACAATGACATTCAACATCTTAAAAGTCAAATATCTAAACTCAACATTCGACTTTACAGGGGTCGAATGTCCATTTTCGATTGCTGTAAAATCAAACCTAGCATGGAGCATGGTATCATGATAGATTCGCAGTGGTGTCTTTAACGAACGCCTAACTATAAGGCAGTTGTTATTGGCACCAAACGAATCCACTCTCGGGGCACCACACCGACATGCAAAATTTGGAAAGTCGGATGTAAACTTAGCATTCGACTTTATGGAGGTTCAAATATCCATTTTCGACTCTGTAAAGTCAAACATAAGCTGCAATATGGTATCATGGTAGATTCATTGTGGTGTCGATAACAACGCCCTAACTATAAATCTGCAAAAACATGATAAGTACAAGAATCCACAGATATAAGTCTTAATGCAGCAACAACAGCAGCAGCAGACATACACCCAAAGAAACAAACATTAAACCAATGCCAACTCTTTTGTAGGGAACTTAGCTTATTTCCTTTGGCAACAAGATACATATGGTTTGCAAGTATAAATGTGAGAGGGAATGTGCTAACGGCACCCGTTAAGCTCATGAAATCTCCCAAGAACGGTAGCATGGCCGAGACGAACGTCGTTATGGCGATGTAGCCGCCTCGTACGGCTATTCGGAAGGATAAGTTTCGTATAGCCATTGCACTTCCTGATATACCGAACTTGGTGTCTAAGTACTCATACATCGGGCTTGCAAATATCTGCAAAGAACACGAAAATCGTGATGTTTTGAGGTAGTAGATAGAGCAAGGTGTCTCTGAAACAAGTTAAATCTGTAAAATAGAGATCCAAATCATTCGGATTCACCAAAAATATCATCTGCATCAATAATCTCTGCTTAGAGAGCGCCTACACTAGATGCCGTGCACTTGTATAATAGGAATCCAAATCATTCACAGCAAAATCTCTATTCAAGTTTCTAAAATACAGAATCTTTAAATTCCGCAACACAAAATAAAGTATGTTGTAGAGATTCTGATGTATTTAACTCTGAATAGAAAGAATTGCTTCAATGGAGAAATTTTGTCCTACAACGGTTGTAACATAGTTTATACCACCGAGTGACGACACTAGAAACAATCGCCTTTCACCCGGTCGAATGTCGCAATTGACCGGTGAGAAGTCGATTCAAAGGTCCATAATTGACCTTAAAAGCCAATTACTCTTTCACATAGTAGAGGTGTGCATGATGAAAGATAATACAAAATCCCTAGTCAAAGTACGCATTATAAATTTTAAAATAAAGAATCTGTAAAAGAAAAGAAAAGTGATATCTAAGTGTGTAAAATAACAGTAGAGGTAAAAAGGAGAGGGAATTACGTACATGCAAAGCAATGACAGTTTGGAGAAAAGCAGATAAATTTGCAAAAGTCTTGACCCAAATTGGGCCGTTGACATTGTTGAGCAAATAGGTTGAAGTGCTTGATCCATAGGCCCAATATCCAATAAAGGTCACTGCATACATTGGAAATACACCTACTGTGAACTGAAAATACAGTGCTTTCATCATGTTTTCAACCACTGGTTTTCTCACTGTTGCCTGTTTTTTTCATGACAGTTAAGGATCAGTCGTCTTAAAACACCGATAAAACAAGCAAACAAACAAACAAAAAATGCTATTTTTTTATTACAGAAACGATAAATATCACACTTTTTAGTGTACTATAAGCCACATAAGTTAGATTATCTTCGTATATATCGAGATTCGAACATGGAATCTCTAAGAGGAACCACTTCAGGGGTGTTGTGATAAGATATCATGATATGGGATACATCATACATGTTGGTTGGATACAAGTCATGCTACCAGACAAAAGTATCCATGCATCATAACGGCGTTCTAATCTCCTGTGGGAAAAAAAAAAAATCTACAGTCGGATCTCTTTCACACAACGAGTGTGTGGCGGATCATACTCAGACCAAGAAGAAAAAAGGCAGACTTTAACTTATACCTGTATTTCTGGAAGCATGCCGGTGTTGAAAGCGAAAACTAGGTTTGCAGCAGCACCAATTGTAGAGAAAATTCTACTTGTTTTTGTACCTGGAATGCTGTAATCCCTTGATTGCCCTTCTATCCCTGTTAAACGGACAATTACGGTGCAAATTTTTACCCGTAAAATCTCCACACATTGAAGGTACGACATGCTCTGAGCAATAAAAATATGACACGTTTAATACATTTTCAGTCCAAATTGCCATGTGACCAACAGTAAATTCTTGTCTGGTAACTCCATTTGAGGTGAAGTTACCATTTGTGGCACGATCTGGACCGCACAGTGCACAACGAGAATGGAAAGCAACAGTCCAGATTGAGCATTATGTGGTAACTCCTCAAATGGAGTTACCACACAAGAATCATCCATGTCAAACAACCAGCGTTAAAGGTAAGGCATTCTTTGACCATGACACATGCCAAAAATGGACTGAAACGGTAAATATATAAATAAATTAGGGATAAAAGTGTTTAAATGAAACATTGGGGATACAAGTGAAAAAAAACAAGAAGCAAAAGGGATCAAAAGCGTCTTTTTTAATCTCGATAAAAGAAACAGATCTTACCATCTTTAAGTGAAAGGGCAAAAGCTATAACAATATAGACAAGAGTGAAGAAGGTTGAAAATCCAAGCCAAATCCTTAGAGCAGATAAATGGGGTATCCCAATGGCAAAAAGGGCACATGCAACTCCAGCTATTGCAATGAAATGTGGAAGCTTCATAACATGGTCATCTTTAAACATAACATAGACAGCCTGCAAATGAAGCATCATAGGATTATTAACATGTTTTAGAGAGAGAATTTAGGACCATGACTTGGTTTTGAAGACGAAACTCGAGCTCATTTTTGTTAGAGAACACAAAAATAATACATGCATAGCTCTGGAGACATAAGTACCAAGAGGCGGATCCATATTTACCCGCACCGGGTAAAGCCGCCCTTAGTGAAATTCTTTTCTTTTACCTATATATTGAGGGCCATCTGATTACAAGATTCCAAAACCCGAGATCAACTTGAACTCAAATTCGAAAAATACCGAATCGCATCAAAAACTTTTACGAGTCGAATACGAGTAGCTTAAGAGTAACCGGACTCACTTATAGTGCTAGTTCAAAACTCACTCACCTTTAACGCTTGGCCAGCCAAAATGATGTATCCAACATTGATCATAAAAAGATTCACATACTGAAGTCCCCAAGTAAGAGAATAAGTTTTCTTACCTGCAAAACAATTACATTAACCATAAATTTCAGGATCTTGATTACATTTCGGGAGTCTTTACGGGCACCACACCAAACCAACTTTCGGGGCACCACAATGAAGTTCAACCAGTAGCAAGTCGAACCTCATACATGAGGTTCAACGAGTGGAAATTCGAACCGAACCGAACCTCATACATGAGGTTCGACTTCCCACAAGTCGAATATCCACGTTCGAACCTCACGTCCCGGTATGATTCCACGGTTGATGTTTTGTGTGGTGCCATTAAGGCTCCTTTACATTTTCTTCATCAAGATTTTCATTACAAGCTCAGTATACATATACCATATATAGCTCCTGCAAGATCCCGGTATCGAATACGCCTCTTCCCTCCATATTCATGAAGTTTAGCAACAAGAGTGTTTGCATATAAAGATATTGCTGTTGCCAAAATTAACCCTACAACACCTCCAATCCACCCCAGAGGAACCATGAGGGTACCCGAATAGCCTAACACGTACGCGCTGTTTATACCGGTTGTCAGAACGAATCCCACCTGGAACCAAGAATCTGCAGTTTGCAAAGAACTGAAATTAAACACTCTAAAGCTAAAAGAAAATTCAATGGCAATGGAACAAAAGTAAACTGTAGTAGCATGACAAATTTCATGTGAAAAAAAGTACACACAAAAAGAATACAAAAGAAAGTGCAATAATGGAGCAATTATAAATCCGTTAAAACACAAATGCATCAGATACTCTATACCACGGCGAAAACAATCAACCAATGAAAAGTTGAATTTAGAGGTTTAGAATTGAAAACAACCGATAGAGCTGAAAAAAGATGCTCGATTCGACCGACAAACAATAGGTTAAAAGTTGGTTTTCAGAGCTGAGAATTGACTTTCCGATCGTAGGATTCAACCAACAAACAATAGGTGGAAAGTTGATTTATGAGAATCGACTTTCTGGTGGTCGATTCGACCAATGAAATCCTGATGATCGATTCGACCAACAAACAATAGGTTGAAAGATGATTTGAGAATCGACTTTCTGATGTTCGATTCGACCAACAAACACTAGGTGGAAAGTTGCTTTTAGAGATGATAATCGACTTTTTGATGGTCGATTCCACCAACAAATTCCCGATGATCAATTCAACAACTGATGAAGGTAGATTCGACCAACAAATTCCCGATGATCGACCATTCGACCAATGATGTTGGATTCGACCGACAAACAATGGGTAAGAAGTTGATTTCATAGCTGAGAATCGACTTTCTGACAGAACATTCAACCAACGAATTCCCCGATGATCAATTCAATCACCGGAAAGGCGATTCTCAGCTCTATAATCGAATCGATTTTCCAAAATGATAATGCAGTGCATGTAAATTTGGTATGGTGCCGCTAAAAACGCATTTGAGAAAACGAATGGCGTCGAAATAAAGAAGGGGATTACCCTGGCTAATCTGATGTGCAGTCTCAGGAACTTGAACGTCCAAATGTTCATCATTATTCCTCCTCTTTGAATCCCCGCCGCCACCGCCACCACCACCACCACCACCACCACCACCATCGTCAGCGTCGTTATGGCTTTGATTTCTTTCCATTTCAACGAAATCACCGTCCTCCTCCGCCGCCTGAGGCTGTTGTACTCCGCCTTCTCCTCCACCCAATAGCAATACCCTTTCCTCTTCCTCCGCCTCTTCTCTCACACCAATCAAATTCCTCAAAGCCAGCTCTCTTTTTTCTCCCTCCACCTCTTTTTGTAGCTGTAATTAATCCACAACCCACCAATTAGAAAATTCCAACCAAAGAAAAAAAAAAAAAAACTCAAATTAACTGTCGAATATCCATGTTTATGATATACTATATTGCCAAAAATAAAAAGATTCACACACTCAAAAACACCTACTCTGTGTTTACCAAAATAGAAAGAAAAAATAAAAAGGAAATGGAATCACCTCCATAAATACGAGGTGGGGATTGGCGGGGGGGAATCAGTTAATGCAGGTGAAGCAGAAGGCGGGAGGGGATCTTCTTATTACATCACCCCAGGTATAATAATTGAAAATTACTGTACTTTGCTCTTTCCGATGTTATGATCATTGAGCTAAGATTGTAAAGGTCAGCTGAACTCACACTCAATTTCCCCCACGTTGACCAACGGAAAAAGAGGGAAGATGTTTTTTCTTTTTCCCTTCCTTTTTTTTTTGTGATCACTTTTCCCTTCCTTTTTTACTTATGATTATTCATTATTATTAGGGCATCGCTATATGTCCATCCGCCATATCGGTGATCTGCTTGACAGTTGATCGGTGTTAGATCCTATCAGTGCAGATTTTATACATTTCGTTATTATTATATGTCCATAGTTTTTCCTATTTTATACTCGTATGATGTAAATAGATGTAAACAATGAAAGACAAAATATGAATAAAGTATGTTACTCTATACATATAGGAGAGTATGTCATGCAGGGTAGAAACACCACACCCCCCGCACGCGAGAAAAAAGACGAAATGCGTTAATAAATTAATCATACGTCTAACAAAAGAAAATATGGAAAATTAGGGATAAGACACAATCAAATATTTTTAAGTAATGCGACATTACATATTTTTTATAGGGTAGAAAAACATTGCGATAATTTTTATAGCGAGAAGAACAAACGGTGAATCCGAAATCGTTGAATTTCGACGGTGAATCCAGAAAATTAGTGAATTTCGACGATGAATTTTGAAAATTAGTGAATTTCGACGATGAATTTCATCGATTGAATTTAAGCAGTGAATTTGAACACAAGTGAATTTCGACGATGAATAAATAGTTTTGTCGCTTTATGCAAAAGTTTCAAAATCGTCCTTCTACTCGATTGATGAAATATTTACGTCATTATTCTCTCATTCCAAAAAAATATAATCAACACAAAATAAGATAAAAAGATTGACAATCTCGAGCTGAGGCATCTAAATACCAAAAGATCTTCATACGCACTAGATAGCGACATAATACAAGACAAACAATTGTTTTCAACAATAAGGAGAGGTCAAACCAAACACAAGATGAATCTCTTTCATCTCCAAGAATTCCTCTCCAATATCTGGATCAAAATGAGATGAATAGGACGCCACAAGAGAACCCGTGTTATCACTAAACATAAAACCAACAACTGATCCACCATCTACCGTCGATGCATCCGTAATTGCACTTCTAAAACACCCAAAGGCGGTGCACTCCACACAACACAACGGTATGAATGTCTATGATTCACCACCTCCTCACTTAAGGCTACGGCCTCAATGAACTCAATAGCTTGCAGTGACACACTAGCAATAATTCATGATACATAAACAGAAACACCCTTGAAAATACTATTGCACCTAGCCTTCCATAGGTGTCAAAGAAGCATAACAAACCAAGCAACTCCTACTTCCGAATGCTCCTTCAAAATTAGAGCTAAAAGGTCACTGAAGATCAGAACGCATAAAAGAACAACAATACTCACAACACATTAAAGTATCGTATAAATATTGTTTCCATTTTTAAGATTGTTGTCAAATCCACCGGTTACACACCGACACGATGTGTGGCCTCTCAGCCACATAAATAGTTCAAGATGCTCAATAGGGAAATACTTATGTGGAGAGTGTATTTTGATGTAAAGTGGCGAGTGAAACGATCAGAACCAGTTTAAATATAGATTAAAACTGTGTGGTTCATAGTGTTCCACACGTGTGGAGACAACACACAAGTATGTCCCGCTCAATAGTGTCTCGCCTTGAGGTGTGGATTATCCGAGGCATGACGTAGTCCTCACTTTTACATATAACTCAAATCACTTTGACCGATGTTTTTACCGCGAGAGCATATTATAGCAATTTAAAGTGATTTTCTTAAGCGATCGATCATAAAAGTCCTATAATATATTTAATGCTTTATTATTTTTCCTCTGGGCTTCAAGTTTCTTATGAGAAGTTTTGGTATATGCGGATTCCAAATTCACTTTGTTGCGGGGCGGATCTATATGTTAACAAGGGTGGGGTTGCGTGACCTTATTGAAATTCGGAAGAATTTTTTTAGTATTAAAACAATATAATTTTGGTTTTAAAAGTGTCGTTTTGTAGTTGAAAAAAATATAATTTCTGGATTGCCTCTGCTTTGTTAAACTTAAGATTGGAGGTTTACACAACCCAAGTCGAGCCGAGCCAAATATCGGATGTTTGGGTTTGATTTTATTTAATATTACCAATAAGCTTGAACTTGTTTGTTTAATAAACGAATTGAATTTTATATCTAAACTTTGTTCGTTAATCTATTGGAAAAGTTCGAACCGTGCTCAAAGGATCCCACCTCCTTTTGTACAGCTTCTATCGATATTCAGCAACTCCCGCCTCCAAGAGTGAAATAACAAAATGGGCTTGCTAGTTTTATTTTTGCTTTTTTTGTTTTTTGGAAGCTTGGCTTATACGAACCAAACTCAAATTTATTCACGAGCGGCTCTGTTCATGCATTTGAGAAGGTAATCATGTGCATTTATGTTCTTGACTAACAATGTTTGAAAGCTGTATTCAGAACTTAAAATCTTACTCCTATATATACCAAGAATTTTTCAATTAGCAGTTTTCATGCAACCAAATGCCTTGAGTAGCTTAAAGTACATGTCCATGAGCTAGAATTATCTTTACTAATTACCTACATTAACTTGGATCAAAGCCAACAATTTGTTGAACAAGAGAACGAGTAACGCTGCGACTGTCATAACAATTCTGACACAACAAATGTCACAAACTGATACGGGTGCATGAATTGGCATCGGGACCATCTTTAAATAGATGCCACATCATCATAGGTTCCATTACCACATCAGGTTGCGACAATTGTTGTATCGGAATGGTTGTGGCAATTGCATTACTCATGGAGCCTTTATTTGCACCATACTGATTCTATCGGTGTACCACACTACCTATGCATCACAGTGAAATCGACCTAGTGGATGTCGGTTCTGGTACAAAAAACCGACTTCCCGCAAAATCGATTATGAATCGACCTTGAGAAAATCGGTTTTTGACTCTAGAAGTGACTTTCATAATGTTGATTATGTGAAAACGGTATGATGATGATGCATCGGTAGGTGGGGTGCAGCGGTAGACTGGGTAGGGTAGGGTGCACATAATTGCCCTCTAAGAGAAAACAAGGCTCCCATTTCAGTAAGCAATAAAATAAAGGGCAATGAAAGCCAAATACACAAGAAATAGAGTTAGTCAAATACAAAAAGGCTCCAACATACAACAACAACTTCTAACAATAAGGATTCATCATGAAGTTATACAAGATTAGTTGAAAGCACACAACAAATTACAAAGAACACGCGATTATTACCCGCTAATACTTTGAGTTATCATCCACAACTACATTAATCTTTGCGTACCTGAATTCCCCTGTTTTTGCAGCCAAATTCATCGGGATCACCGTAACACGATCATCGTTACCCGCACAGATCAACCACACAAACAACACACATAACGTAACCGAAATTCCACAGATCAAGCTCAAAAGAATCCTTGACAAACACCCCTTCTTCTTCTTTGTATAATACACCTTATCTTTTGCTTTCTCATTCGAAAATGTACTTGGATCCACAGGCTTAGAATGCAGCCATTTCGGAACAACCCTAGTCTTAAACTTCCATGAATAGATTTCACTACTCTGCAATGAATCTCCATTTCCATCTCCGTTCGAAGAACTCAATCCAAACAACACTTCTTGCCCTTTGAACATCTCTCCTAAATCGATTATACAAGCTAATAGCGGACTATAAGGCATTGGAGAACCAAATTTACTCAATCTAACCTCCAATCGCTTCCCACTCGAGTCATAATCGATCCATGAACGCAATTTCACACCGCTGTTCAACACCAATCCGATCGACGAAACGTTACTCGTTTTCATGGAAACAAGACTATTGACATCAATACCAACATGATTAGCATTTACATCACCTACATCTTCATTCACAAAAGTATCGAATTCAACAGCGAAATACTTACTTTCCTTAGATAATCCGTAGCTCTCGTGCTTGAACCGAGGTAGAAAATCTGCAGGAACCATTACAAGTGCGAGTCCATCTCCATTGTGTTGAGTAATCGAGAATGTGAAATCAGTGGAAAACGACGCAGGATTAAGATTACTACGCCTCGAACGCGGAAATGCTGCAAATTTGAACGGATTTGTTCGAAGTATGAGGCCAGAGGTGGCGTTTGTGGTGGTGAGCTGTACGGAAGTGCCGTCGCCGGTTGTGAGCTTGGCGTCGCCTGTGAGTAACAGGTTGCCGTCGAAATTGGGAAGCGAGAGTGAGAAGAGGAGTGTGGGGAAGAAAGCAAGGTAGAGAATGAGGATCGTGAAGCTGCGAAGGTGAAATGTCGCCATTAATCGAAAGGATTTGGTTGTTTACAGAGCTCTAGGGTTTGGACATTGGAGTGGAAGTGGTTGGGAAAGTGATAGCTTTTGCCTCACATGATAGCATGATAGAGGTGTGAATGAACTCTTCGTTAGCGGTTCGAGTTCGATTTGTCTTTTTGTTTGAATTGTTCGGTTCGATAATGTTTCAGATCGATAAGACTCGACTCAACTCCATTATTTCTCGAATACTAAATAAGTCAATTTTAAACATTTTTGTAATCAACTTGTAAGTTTGCGAGCACGTTCGAATTAAAATTATATGTGTAAATCGATAATTTCGAAGTTCTCCGTGAATTAGAAAAGAAATACATAAAGATTATTTTACATTTGTTGTAATGTTTTGAGATAAAAACACATACATTCTTTAATTCAAATTAGCTCGACTTCAGCTCGAGTTATGCTTGAGTTTGAAGGTGTTCGTGATCGAAATTGAGTTCGATAGCCATGTTAAGTTCGTGCTCGGACTCGAGTTCTGTAAAATTTGAAGTACGCTTGACTCAATAAACTCAATGTTTGATTCGACTGATATCGTTTACACCCCTAAAAGCATGTAGCTAGAGTACAATTGTTAACAAAAATGCAATATACACAAAAGAATAGTAATAACAAAGTTATACTTACACTTTTAAAACATTGATCATGTGTCGCATATAAATTAAAAGATTTCCCGGTTCGTTTAATGGTGTAAAATTGTTGTGATAGTTTTGTTATAGACATAGCATTAAAAATGTTAAGTCTATAACAATAATACACGATACACTTTACATTATTCAGATATCTTACACAGAGTCACTGCCACTGTATTGTGACAGTAAGAGTGCTTTGCACATTGTTGAAAATCTAGTGTTTAACGAGTAGACAAGACACATTAAAATATATTTTCACTTTATTACGGAAAATTACTTTGTTAGAGTCCTAAAACCATTGCTAATTTCAAAATGCTGATTTGCTAAAGAAGACTAAAGAAGCGTTTCATCGAACACCTTAAGTTGGTTAATTATGAAGTTAGTTAGGATCAATTCAGCTTGTGTAGCCTATATAAACTGAAATTAGCATTGTAAACTCAATAAGAATCCCATTTACATTTTCTCTCGAGTAATCTGAATGTAATCAAGTTGGGAAGTTTTCTTAAGTTCTCCCCGCCTTTCTGGAATTCAAATTCATTCATCAAGTTATTCAAATCTTGTTTTATTGTTGTTTTTCTTCACTTTTAACATATTCATCAAGTTTGAAACCAAATTAATATCTTCTCCGGGTTTCCCATAAAATCAAACAAAACGAATTTCTAAAACTCAGATATGAACGACTTTGAAGCTCAAAGATCATATGTTACTTGTTATGAATTAGCTTTTATGTATCAAGCATGCATGTTAACAAAGAACTACAAGGGAAGCCTTAGGGATTGAGATTTCTCATTATTTCTGTAAGATGAGATTGTTTTTTTTTTTTCTTGCATGGGTGATCGATGTCATTTCCACAATAAAATTGACACGATAAAAGGACACGCCACATCTTACACATTGATTGTGGTGGATGATCTATTGACAGATGGGATCACACCATAATGAGAAATATTTGTGCCACAACAAAATGTGCACAACGAAAGTCGCAACAAACTTTTAAGCTATTGATTTTTTTGGGACCCATATGATTCAATAGGTCCCGCACCATATTCAATGATCCCAAAGTGTGTTGTGTATAATGTTATGACCATTTTGTTGTTACATTATCACTACTCCACCATAATCAATGTTGTAAGATGTGTTGTGTCATTTTTTTGTGGATATAACATTTTCCTTCTTGGATTTATATGGAGCCTTGTGTGCTCACCATTCGTTACTCACGATGAGTAATGCGATTGTCACAATCATTCAGACACGAGTGACACGTCATATTTTTATACCTTTGTTTATGATGAGCCTTACATCATAACCAATCGTCCCGGCCACATCATGATTAATTGTGTAAAATATAATGTGTTATTATTTGTTGTGTCTGAGTGATTGCGGCAATAGCATTACCTTAATGCTACAACCACAACATTCAGTCACATCGGGCAACACAACCTACTTACAACCGTTGATTATGATAAGTCCCACATTATGGTCAATAGTGCAAAAATATTGTGTGCAACTTGTTGTGCCTAAGTGATTGTGGCAGTAGCATTACCCTAATGCTACAACTCCAATCATTCAACCACAACGGGTAACACATTACTTTTAACCTTTGATTATGATGAGTCCTACGTCATGATCAATGGTGCAAAAATATTGTGTGTAACATGTGTCCGAATGATTGCCCCTTGTGTGCAGCATTACCATGATGCTACAACCACAATTATTCAGCCACGAGCCACAACGTGTGACACAACCTACTTTTACACCCTTGATCATATCCATTAACCATGATGTAGACATATTATAATAAAAGGTTAAATGCAAGTTGCGTATCCGTTACGTTGTGACTGAGTGATTGTAGTTGTAGGATTACCCCTGACATATTACACGGTGTGATCTGCAGACTGCAGTCCGAGGGGAACGCTTGTTTTGGCATTTTAACCGGCGCATAATCATATGCCATAAACTTCATAATCACACTTTACACATGAAATACATGGAGTATATTTATACAACCATTCACTTAACAAACTTAGTGATTTTCTTATCTATACATAATGATCGTGAATGAATGACAACCGTGAATTAATATTTGCATCATAAACTTGTTTCAAACACTATATTTTTTGATTTTTTTCTTCATATTTCGGGCACTATAAAAATAGTCTTAACTCATCACATGTTAAGAAAATGTAGGGTAGAAACGTTAATGTCCACTGACTCTTGTTAAACACGAGAAGCGTCACGGCAAGTAATGTATTCCAAAATCGTCACCTGACTATTGTTCATGTAAGGTAGTGAAAATTTGTACCGGTGACCTACAACTACTACAAAAAAAATGTTGAATAGAAACGTCAACGTCACTGTTCTCGTTAAACAAATATAACATTACTACTATTTGCGCTCCTTTGTCGCCGTATTGACCGATGTTCCCGTAAGATACATAACATCAGTATAGGAGAGACTATTCACCCCACGAAAAAATAATACATATGGTGTTATGGTAGTGAATTTGTGGTGACATTCCTGCTATTAATAAGAAAGTAAATAAAGGGGTGACGTGTTCCATTTGGAGCAAAAGTGTTCCAATTAATTTGGTTTGTATTTGTATTTCTGGTGGAATCAACTGATTTTATTTGTTGGGGTTTTGTTTGGGTTGGGCTGGTAGATTAAAGTTAAAGATATTCTGTTCTAGTTGGTTTAGGCCCAGCAACATAGCAGAGGAATGGATTACCCAAAAAAAATTTAGTTAGTTTATATACCTATTTATAATGTTTGGTAGGGATTTTGCAATGAAGGTGTCCACGTCGCCTGCTTTATGATTTAATTTCCGTTCGGGCCGCTAAAATTCGTTAAAGAAAAAGCCCAAACAATTGACAGCCTCCCACGAAAATCAACAAAAACCCTAACCTCATTTCCCATTTCTTCTTCAGCCTCTCATTTTTCTTTTCATTTTTCTTCTTCAGTAGCCGCTTCCCATTTCCCCTTCCCCTCTCCCACGAAATCCGTCGATCATCAGCCTCCCACGAAAATCATTCGATCATCGATCCATTCATCCATCCATAATCTTTTTTATTTTCTGATCAATTTTGTGCGCAATCTGTATCTCCGCCAAGCAATCGGTATCTAATCGATCTAAACCTAAGAGGTTTTGATTGTTGTGCATCTGAGTGCGCCTTGCTATGTCTGTTCAGTGGTGGAAGAGTACATTACAGTTTCTCTTTCTTGCTGATATGCAGATTTATCGATTTTTTTTAATCTTTCTTTACTGATTTTAGAGTGAAACTACAGTGAGAAATTGCTTTTTCTCATGCTTTGCTTTTACTTAGTACATAGTAGTTTGTTTTTGCTTCCAGTGTTTATGCACAGGTACGTTTCGTTTAGCCAAAAACTTGTTTATACTTCATTCCTGTTCATCATTCCAAATATTGGATGAATTTGTGCGTCTTGATAAAATTTGAGGTGATGAACATAATAATAATTATGATTCTCCTATGAGTAGGTTTATTTACCTGCTTCATGTAATTATTGAAATCTCTGCCGCATTATTATTTCTTTTTGTGATTTTCCAATTTATGCCTTTGAAGATATTGAATAATTACTCCGTTAGTTGCCGCTTGTTATATCCTTTTTATTACGTTTTTCTGATTTTTCTATTTATGCCTTCGAAGATATTGAATAATTACTCCATTATTTCATAGTAAGTGCTCTCCTTGTTAGTTGTTAAAACATCTGTATACTTCAATTAATTCTAACAGTTGAAAAATTTCAAAGCATGCAGGTAATGTTAGATGGAGTACATAATGGTGATGAGAGTATAGGGAAAGAACTACTGCTAATTCAGTGTACTAATTTAGAGTGAGCTAGAATAATGAGCGTATTGTCGTTGATTTCACCTTGACATCGTGTTTCTTTAGTCCTTACGGTGTTTATGTCACTCTTTAATGCCCCATCCTCAACTTCATTGGACAGGTTGGTTCATGACTTCGTGGCATGTTTAAGTTACATGAGTGTGACTATGTGATCCCTTGATATCGTCTTAGAGCAGTCATTCTATGTAATATCCGTGTATATTGTACATAAAAGCTGAAATCTTCGTGCATAGCCTATATTATACTTGTAACCAACAAAAAATGTGTTGATTAATATAAATTGATTTCAGATTCGTAAACGATCAGAATAGCATTGTTCATTTATTTTACGTTGGTACGCTGGATTAAGACCGCGCTAACGGAATATTCTTTGCGCCACTTGACCCTGCGCAGCTTTGCGGATGCGGTGGTCCAGATTTATCTGGATAATGCTGGTGATCTGGTAACTGTTTTTCCTTACAAGTGCCCCCCCCATCTTTACCACTAGCTCTTGCATAAAATAGAGGTCATAGCTAACTGCATTTTGGTTCATTGTAGGAATTTATTGCTAAGAGCATTGAATCCTCGGACCTTATATATATATAATAGTTGGTTGGGAAATTACAACCAAAGTGTACACGTCGCCCGCTTCTTCCTTTTTTTTTTCCCGTCTGGGATTTTGCATTATTTAGCCCAATAGTATAATTAAAAAAAAAGGTCCAGGCCTGTTAACTCATCAATTTATTTTCGGTACGTATATTAGAGGTTCGAGCAAATAATCTACTAGGGTTTCATTTCAGTTGATGTTTTCCTTTAGATGAGAGAAACGGCGGTTGCTTCTTGTTCCTTCTCCACCACAAAATTAGCTGTCTTTTGGCATTTACTGGCGAATGGTCCGAATTCAGATGATGTATTCCCGTTGTCATCTACATCCGTCTGTGATGGTTCCAATTTGACAAGAAATGGATGGCCTTTGCAGCTTCTCGTCGGTGATGTTGTGATGGCAAGGACTTGTTGAAAAGCTTCAGTTTTTGTTGCTGAAAATGTTTGCTGAGACCGATGAAGGGTCAACCAAGGTTTATGATGCCTTGCAGCATCTTCTGTTACTCTCTTAAGCCAATAATCAGGTATTATCTGTTTTGTGTCTAATCCATGTTTTACATCTAAAAGAGTCGACCTTTATCTCAAGTTTTGCTAATCTGAACCTCTCTTCTGTTGATTGAAGACTGAAAATGAGTTAAAGTTGCATATCTAATTTGTTTTAAGTAATTAAACACCTGCATGCTCCATCTATTGCTCACCCTTTACTGTGCATCATCAATTAGGTGTAATTTGGTGGATTGCTGCCTGCGTGTGGTCTGATTTGTGGTATTATTCATGTTGTCTGCACGTTCTTCTTGCTTTGATGTTGCTTTCTTGAATAAAGCTTCATCCTTTCCCTCTCTTGTACGCTTGAAACTCCTAAAAAATGCTCGTGCTTGAAATGTTGGTTTAATCCTTCTTTCTTAGGCATTGCCATGTTTCGTTTTCGGGGTGTCTTATATCTATATAAAGTAGTGTTTTTTTTTAATCCAAGCTTTGGGTTTCGGTTATTTCTTAGGCATTGCCATGTTTCGTTTTCGGGGTGTCTTATATCTATATAAAGTAGTGTTTTTTTTGAATCCAAGCTTCGGGTTTCGGTTATTTTGCCTGCACTTTTTTTAAAGGCTGATGTTCTTTTCTGGTTTTTGCGCTGTTTGCTGTGAATGTAGATGCTATTTTGCTTATGTTTGTTTCTTTGTGAATATGTTCGAAGCCATGTTTTTATTTCTTTGTAATTGGTTTTAGATTCGTCGCTTGCTACATCTGTTGTCCCTCTCTTCTACGCCTGAAACTCCAAAAAAATGCTGGTGCTTAAAATGTTGGTTTAAGCCTTCTTTCTTAAGATTAAGATTAACTGCAGGAAAAATGTAGACTCAAAGTATTTATTAATGTCAAAGCCAAAGTATCTATTAAGGTCATGCTGAAAAGCTGATGGAAAGAAGAAGGCTTTGAGGTCATGCTAAAATGTCTAATGCTGGTGTTAAATCCCTATATAGATACTTTGAGTCTTATAGTTGTAGATTTTGGTGCCTCTGTTTGCAATTCTGTTTCCGTATTTTTTTGCATTGGACATGAATTCATCCGAATTTTCGATGAATTTGTGTCTTTTTTTGGCCAAAAACACTTGGTTGAACATAGGCTCAAGAATACTACTGATGGATTTGTAGCTCAAACGCTTGCTTTTCTCTCTTTGTATTATTTGATTGAAGGATTAATTCTTTGATGTTAGGTTGTAGAAGCTAATCCACATATCACGCAGACAAATGAGCCGTATGAAACTATTGGTATATGTTCCATCGCACTTTCATTCTTGGTGAAAAGGGTGAAATCATGATTTGGATTCGTTCGTTATTGAATTAGCGTAGGACTATACTTGATTGCACATTCTCTCTCGATCGTAGTTCTTCAATCAGTTTTTAGATTTTAATGTGAATATTCTTGCATCAGGAACATTTATTGGTTGTGTCCCTTGTTCTTTTACTTTTCAAACGATGTTGCTTGAATTAATTTTCATACCTAAAAGTTTAAGCTACTAAGGAGGAACTGTAGTTTGTACATTATAATGCTTCAAGCCTCTACCTCACCTTTGACTGAATCCAAGCTCAATAACAAGCCTAACATACACAATAGTTTTGAGATATGAACACTTGATCTCTCTTTTGGTATATTATCGAATCGTCTTTGAATTTAAATTCTTAAGTTACTAAGGAGGTGTATATCTTTCTTTTTTATTAACAAAGTAATGTTGTCTTTTGGTATGATTTCTTTCATCTTTAATGATTGTGCATTCATCCGAGGGAAGATGTTCTTACGGGCAGAGGAAGCATGGGATGACTTGGTTGGCGCTTGTCATATTTGTTTTCAAACGAGGTTCAGATATCTTGAGCTTATTATGATATAAGCTTTAATGTATCCAAGGCTTTGATTTTGTTGCTTTTTCTTGATTGTAGTTGCTACTTGCTATGTGTAGTAGACTGTAATTCTTTTTGTTATAAAAGTTGCATATATGTTTTTGGACCCCTTCACCACGTGAAACTCTTTCCGTTTTTGTTGATGTCATTTTCAGGTCACATTGGAGAGTTTGAGTTGGTTGACGATCATAGTCGTCAAAGTTCTTGCGAGGGTTTGGAATAAATGAATGTGTGCTATGTTCGATTATGGTTTTCGGTTTAAAAGTTAGGTTTCAATCCACGTCTACTTTGCATATTTAAACTCAATTTATGCTCACGATCTTCAAGAGTCATGCCTACATGTCTAATGTGTTTAAGATCGGGTTACGTGATTTGTAAAGAACTTGTTTTGACATTGGTTCAATCCTCGAAGTCTTATCTGTCTGATCATGTTTTATAGCCGACGCTACAATTGAGATCATCCAATGCCTTTTGACATGTAAGCATTTAATTATATTTATATTTGTGGAGAAGATGTTGGAAGATTCACCATTTGGTATTCCCCATTTGTGCTATTCTTTGTTGGTGAAAACCAATGCAATATATTCCTATTCCATATTTCAGTATTTTATCCTAACCATGTATCCTCGATTTCATATCCACCGAGTGTGTACTTGCCGCGCGTTGTGCGGCCCCCACCTCTAGTATATATATATATACTAGTGAAACG
Organism: Gentiana macrophylla; assembly: GCA_026214975.1. Taxonomy (NCBI): domain Eukaryota; kingdom Viridiplantae; phylum Streptophyta; class Magnoliopsida; order Gentianales; family Gentianaceae; genus Gentiana; species Gentiana macrophylla. The sequence continues at coordinate 96,092,462 of CM047816.1, forward strand.
GGACTCCGTGCAACGCACGGAGTGCCCATGCTATAAGTTTTAACTTATTTGACGATATTAAATACGAAGAAATGTAGCATGTAACGAACCGCACACTATCCCAACATTTTTTAACACTCACCTATCCAATCCTACATCACCATGCCCTACACCACATTATCTTACCACATATTATCTTACAACACTACCCTATATTACGTACTTTATTCAACCTACCAAACTTTACTTAACTTACGCCACATCATCCAACCATACCATCCTACCCTACCATACATCACCGTATTACATCTCATACCTCGCCTCACCTACATTAGCACACCCTACCGCACCCTACCTCTCTACCTACCTACAAACCTTAACCTACCTCCCAACCTACATATTAATTCACTATCCTAGCTAAGCTTATTACACCCTATTTTATCTCATCCCACCCTGTCTCGGATTTTATGCAATGAAAAACAAACAAGTAATAAAATAATCCGGTTTAACCCAAGTGCAGGGATCGTAGTATAGTAGTTACAACCGGAGTCGAATCACAAGGAATCGAGGTTGGTCTAGTTCTTAATTTCTCTAAAGGTGTCATGAAAAATAAAACAAAACAGAACTAAAAAAAACGAAAACAATAAACTGGACAGAGGATCTAGAATCCAAAGCCAGGAAAGATAGCTACGAGCCAAACTAATGAAAATAATTATATTCTAAAAAGATAATAAAATTACTAAGATGATAACAAATAAATTGAAAACGAACAAGCAATGATCCACCGATCTCACAACCCTCAACTTCCTCTCTAGATTGTTTAGTGAAGATTTAATGAAGATTGTGGTTCACCTATCAAAAGTATGAATTTCTAATCTCTTAGATAATTCGCCTATTAATCTCTCATCTCTCGATCTTATAGATTAACGCTTTCATAACAAAGGTGTAAGATTTCTCAATCTAGCAACCTAGAAATTAACCTAACAACTCTCGTTATTTTTAGGTTAAAAATCTAATCTTTACTACGGTGATCTAAGTCTAACAACGATCCTCATCAAACGTTAAACATCAAATCTGCAACAATCCATCGATTTAAATTGCATAACAATATGGACATAATAAAGAAACAAACTTTATTTAAAACTCACAAAACATCCAAAGATTGAAATCAAGTTGCTCGATCGGCTTCACAAGCTTGTTCAACCATGCTCTAGCCTTTATTCATCGTTGGTATGCAGAAAATAAAAAAGTAGATAAAACTATGTTTGTGGTAGCAAGAGGAAACAGCAAAGTCGCCCCCAAGGGGCCTGGGGCGGCCAGGGGTGGTATTGTATATGATCTAGGGTTCAGAAAACGCGACTATTTATAGGATTCAATGTCGGTTTAGCTGAGGCGGCGGACCGGACGCCCGTTTAGAATGGTGAACGCCCGTCCAAGGTGTATAATATCTTCGAGTCGGGCCGAGTCATATCAGACGTCCGTCCTATGCATTTCTGAACGCTCGTCCACTGAAATCCATCAATACTCTGAATCAGGTGGCTCATCTGGACGCTCGTCCATTCCCTCTAGACGTCCGTCCAGATTGGACGGGGACAAACGCTCGTTCAGTTTGCATAAATCTCTTCATTTCATCTTCAACTCGCATCTTTCCCTTTCCATTTAATCTTCAGTTGAAAATCTTTTTAGCTTCCTCCATAACATGCAAGCGTACCTACAAGATGATAGAAATGTGCAAAATGTAATACCGTATAGATAACTAGAAAATCACTAATAAAACCACGTAATAAGCTCGAGTTTGCACTTAAATCATTTCTATACGCATTCTTCCAATATTTCACTTAAACACTTACTTTTCTATAAAAAGTAATAAAACACAAAGGAAATTGCTACGGAATAAAGTCATATTAATCGTAAAAATCACCGTTAACACACCCTACCTTACCCTACCCACCACCCCATCCTACTCTACCCTACAACTCCCTACCCTACCGTGCCCACCACCCATCTTACTATACCCTACCCTTCCCACCACCCATCTTACTATACCCTACCCTTCCCACCATCTAACCCAACCCACCCCTCATACCTTTTAGGGTGGCATCAAAACATGTTCATAGAAGAATAATATAAGTGCGTATGAAATGAATATACGACACATCTTCGACATCTCCCGACATCGTATAGATACTTTTCGACACTACCGAATAAATTTTTTTCAATTTCTACTTAAATCAATTTTAACCGAAAAAATGAAACTATCTTCGACATTATCTGCAACAACACGTGTTCTACCCAAAACACGACACGACACGCTTCGATACACCCCGACGCCATATCCAACGGTTTTCGGTATCAAATGAATATTAATTAAAATCTAACACACTATCAACACTCCACGACACAAAATCGACACCTTTCGACACTACTAAACCATTGACCAAAGAAAAAAACCGACACACACAATATATAGAAGTAAAAAAATGAAGACGGAAAAAATAATCAATACGTAGCACCCCAAAAAACGATGCCCCTAAAAAAACCGGCATAGACACACAATGTAAAATATATATACGCAAAAAAGGAAAAGAACACACACACAAACAAACTATAGTATATTGAAATATGTCGTATCGTATTAGGATAAGACCAAAAAAAAAAAAAAGAAGAGATCTCGATGGAAAGCAAAATAATATGTAATTAAATTGGAATCGGATACATCTTAAGCACAACACACATAATAAGATTAAGAATAAATTAAAGCTAATGTGTAGATTAAAAATACAATTGGGTTCTCTAAAATGGAACAATTTAACTCAAACCCTTCACTAAAAAAAAAAAAAAAAAAAAAAAAAAACTTTTTTTTAAATTTGGGCACATGATGAAACAGTAAAAATCTTTTAAAAAAAAAAGTTTGAAATTTGGCTTTTGGGTAGATGAACGATAAAATAACGGAATAAATAGAAAAAACACGTGTCGCAAATCTACAACTTTTCCCTTCTTATTATTATAGACTAGTAAAAAATGGGACTCCGTGCAACGCACGGAGTGCCCATGCTATAAGTTTTAACTTATTTGACGATATTAAATACGAAGAAATGTAGCATGTAACGAACCGTTCGAGCGCAATTTTAAGCGCAACAAATAAAATAAAACATTTTACGTCGATCTCCTTTCGGATACCACAACCTACCACACAACTCTACCCTAGTCAACACACTCTTTCTTATCTACTACACACATTATCAATCACCCAACCGCACCTATCCCAACATTTTTTAACACTCACCTATCCAATCCCACCTCACCATGCCCTACACCACATTATCTTACCACATATTATCTTACCACACTACCATATATTACGTACTTTATTCAACCTACCAAACTTTACTTAACTTACGCCACATCATCCAACCATATCATCCTACCCTACCATACATCACCGCATTACATCTCATACCACGCCTCACCTACATTAGCACACCCTACCGCACCCTACCTCTCTACATACCTACAAACCTTAACCTACATCCCAACCTACATATTAATTCACTATCCTAGCTAAGCCTATTACACCCTATTTTATCTCATCCCACCCTACCTTACCCTACCCACCACCCCATCCTACTCTACCGCACAACTCACTACCCTACCCTTCCCACCACCCATCTTACTATACCCTACCCTTCCCACCACCCCAACCCCCTATCCCAACATTTTTTAACACTCACCTATCCAATACTACCTCACCATGCCCTACACCACATTATCTTACCACATATTATCTTACCACACTACCCTATATTACGTCTCTTTTTATTCAACCTACCAAACTTTACTTAACTTACGCCACATCATCCAACCATACCATCCTACCCTACCATACATCACCGCATTACATCTCATACCTCGCCTCACCTACATTAGCACACCCTACCGCACCCTACCTCTCTACCTACCTACAAACCTTAACCTACCTCCCAACCTACATATTAATTCACTATCCTAGCTAAGCCTATTACACCCTATTTTATCTCATCCCACCCTACCTTACCCCTTCCCACCACCCCATCCTACTCTACCCACAACTCCCTACCCTACCGTGCCCACCACCCATCTTACTATACCCTACCCTTCCCACCACCCTAACCCAACCCACCCCCTCACACCTTTTAGGGTGGCATCAAAACATGTACATAGAAGAATAATATAAGTGCGTATGAAATGAATATCCGACACATCTTCGACATCTCCGACATCGTATGGATACTTTTCGACACTACCGAATAAATTTTTTTCAATTTCTACTTAAATCAATTTTAACCGAAAAAATGAAGCTATCTTCGACATTATCTCGCAACAACACGTGTTCTACCCAAAACACGACATACGACATGCTTCGATACACCCCGACACCATATCCAACGGTTGTCGGTTGATCAAATGAATATTAATTAAAATTTTAATTAAAATCTAACACACTATCAACACTCCACGACACAAAATCGACACCTTTCGACACTACTAAACCATTGACCAAAAAAAAAAAAAACCGACACACACAATATATAGAAGTAAAAAACGAAGACGGAAAAAAAAATAATCAATACGTGAAGACCCCAAAAACGACGCCAAAAAAAACCGGCATAGACACACACAATGTAAAATATATATACGCAAAAAAAGAAAAGAACACACACACAAACAAACTATAGTATATTGAAATATCGCGTCGTATCGTATCAGATTAAGATAAAAAAAAAAAAAAAGGAAGAGATCTCGATGGAAAGTAAAATAATATGTAATTAAATTGGAATCGGATACATCTTAAGACAACACACATAATAAGATTAAGAATAAATTAAAGCTAATGTGTAGATTAAAAATACAATTGGGTTCTAAAATGGAACAATTTAACTCAAATCCTTCACCTCAAAAAAAAAAAAAAAAAAAACAAACTTTGGCCATTGCTAATGAACGAGTTTAAAAAAAAAAAAAAAAAAAAAAAAAAAAAAAAAGATTGGGCGGATTTTGGGCGATGAAACGATATGAAAGGGTGACCAAAAAAAAAAACAAGTGTCATAAATTTGACACTTTTTCCTTCTTATATATTATTATATATATATATATATATATATATATATATATATATATATATATATATATATATTATAGATAGATGGGGAAGGCCGCGACAACGTGTGCATTGCATGCATATGTATTCGTTGGATATGAAATGGGGATACATAAAAAAAAAAAAAAAAAAAAAAAAAAAAACTTTTAGGTTGGCAGCATGATGAAACGATAAAAAAAAAAAAAAAAAACACGTGGAGTGCTTCTTTGACATTTCCCAAATGTAATTAAATTGGAATCGGATACATCTTAAGCACAACACACATAATAAGATTAAGAATAAATTAAAGCTAATGTGTAGATTAAAAATACAATTGAGTCCTCTAAAATGGAACAATTTAACTCAAACCCTTCAAAAAAAAAAAACATTTTTTTTTTTTGAAGTGGCCGATGAGCAGTAATGAAAAAAAAAAAAAAAAAAAAAAAAAAAAACTTTTTTTAAATTTGGGCATTGATGGACGAAAAAAAAAAAAATACACGTGGACAGTTTGGTTGGAGTTTCCCAACCAAACATTATAAATATATATATATATATATATATTAGTTTATATTATACTACGAAAAAAAAAGGACGGGAGTTGTTGTTTTTTTCTTTTCCAGTGGTTGAACCCCTTTTTTTTCCTGGCCATCACCCCTCCGTCCTTTCAATGTCCGATTTGATCTTTGCAGGCGGAAAGATGGGCAATTTCGTGGCTGGATACATGAACTGCTCATGTGTGGGGCTGAGATTAATTCCCGATGGTGCTTAGGTAGAGGTGGTATAGAGTGTTTTGCCAAACCCTCTGAGAAGTTGGTGAGAAATGACAGATTGCTGTAGGTTTGGTGATGCATGTTGTTTGCTATGAAGAAAATTGGGGATGTTCGTACATCGTACTGGTTAAATTTATTTTAAATTGAACAGTTGGTTTTTATTTTTTTGTTCATTTTTCTGGGACCGTAACTAATTGGCCTTTAAATATGACCATCAGTGCTTTCAGTTCTCTCATCCTACGTTGCTCTTGAGTTGGGTTTTACAAGTAAAAAGCATCAGCTTGCTGGGTGATTCAGATCAAAAAAGTTCTTACTGGTATGTTTGGGGGAATTTACTTCTAAGTTAAGAATGCATATTTGGGCTGTGGTTGTGGTTGTATTCGTTGCTTGGTGTGGTGTGTATTAATATGAGGTCGTGTGTTAGTTTCCTGAAATATGTTAGATATTCAGTGTCACCTATCAAATTCTGTTTAGGCAATTTAATATGCTTGGTTGTGTTCTTTCTCTATCATTCATATGTTTTTAGTGCTTCATATGAATATCTAAGTTATGATGAAGCAGTTAATGAATCGGATCAGAGGCAATATGCGGATCTATTAAATTCCTTGTCACCGAATGGTTTACCACCGCATAGGCTTCATCTGAAAATTGATGCACCAATTGTATTGCTTAGAAATCTTGATCCGAGTGAAGGCCATTGTAATGGAACCAAATTGATATGTAAAAGTTTAAAAAGAAGAGTCATACATGCTGAGATTTAGAATGGTGATTTGCGGGAAAATAAGTATTTATTCATAGGATACCTCTACAACCTACCAACGAAGAATATTATCCGGTATCTTATAGACGGATTCAGTTTCCTATAAGGCTTTGCTTTGCTATGACAATTAACAAAGCACAAGGACAAACACTTTATTTAGTTGGTGTATATTTAAAAGAAATAGTATTTTCTCATGGTCAATTATATGTTGCTTTATCACGAGCAAAAATAGCAGCCTCAGTTAGAGTTTTGATTAATCTAGCTTTTTTTTGACAAGCACACTACAGACAATACCAAAAATGTCGTGTTTAGAGAAATATTAGAAAAAAAAAATGCCATTGAAGAAGAATTGCAATGAAATTGTTACTGTGTATAAATTGATTCTTTGTAGTTCTATTTCATATTGCAGTATGAGTTTTTCGTATAGGCAGTATTGATAGTACAAATCAACAAAATTTATTTATTTCATCTTTTGTTTTGATGTTATACACAAAGGCAAGGAATCCACGAACAATGTATTCTGCTGTGGAAGTTAGCATAATGAAAAACAAGTGGACTGTATTACTCCAGGTTATTGAAAGACATCCAGTGGAAACAAGCAAGTATACTACTAATCCAACGATATATTGAAACTATTGGCTCACTGATATGATGGTATACTGTTTTAATTGGGTATTAACAAATTACATAGAGTTGTTAACAACATATGTGACATGATAGTGAACTTTTCGCTCATTATAAACAGGGAAACAAAGTCCCAGCTGTTGTGTTTGGCGTGATGTGGCTTATTTTGAGCGGAGTCTACTTCCAAACAAACGTTACTATATATCCAATGCCAGCATTCATCGTACAAAAAAAGAATATCAAATTGGGGATTATTTGTATACGTGGTACCTAAACAATTCAACTCCCTTCAAACCTATAATGGATGATGTGCCTGCGATTCTACCGTGTCATTTTGACTACACACAATTTGCTGAATTTGGTAGGCATGCTGATCGAGAAGATGACATTAGTAAGTAACTGACTATTTATTTATTCAGACATTCCTAATGGTTTCTATTACAAAGATGTGATAACACGGTGGTTATTCGTCTTATATGCAGCTATTAAAGCTTTGGTGGTTAAGAGGTTCCACATTAAATATGTCAAACAAGGACGTTGGGCAAGAGATTATGTTCTTGTAAATGATGAGTAAGGAACATTGCTCTTTAGGTTTAATATTGGCTGCAAGCTGAACAGTTTATTCTTTTACTGAATTAGCATTGTTATGTACACTTCATACCACAAACTAATGTGTATGCCTAGATCCAAAGAAACAGATACCAATTCTTGCATTCCTTTTTTAGATCATTACTTCATTCTTGATGCTAAATATTCTAATAGTTATGATGAGACATGTAATTGTTTGTTCGTTTTTTTTATTGTTTTAGTGCTGCTTATAATACATTGCAAAAATCATAATAGGAAGCATACAATCATCATGACAACATGGAAATACGGAGCAGAGCTTGTGAGCGTTGAACTTGAGCACGACATACATAATCCTCCACTTCTAATTGCAGAACGCCGCAAAATCACAACATTTAATGATAATACTTTACTTAATTACCTACTGTAATCTTGCATTCCTAATTACTGTGTATGTTATTTGATGGCTTTGCTGCTTCGATGAGTTTGCCATTCCTTCTATGGTTTGGTGTCTGGATCGTAAGAGGGTAAATGATGATGCTTTAAGAGGGTATTGTGTGGGTTCTGTATTCTGTTTGTACAGTCTAGCTATCGGCATGGCTTTTAGTCTTTTATCTGTGCTTTCAAGATAACATATGTGTGGTGTGTTTGGGTATGAAGATGAGTATTAAATTATCGTAGTATGAGGATGAGGTTATGGTTTTTAAAAAAAGGGTTTATGTGTGTTTGTCATTCTGCTGTGTTTTTCAAAATTTTCCCATGATTTTAAGGGTGCATGGGTATTGGAATTTCTAAACTGCAGTTGCGTATGTGGTACATAATTTCATCGTCGTGTTATGATTCTGGTATTGAATTTTTTTGGGGCCCTTACTGTTCTTTTCTTGATGGCTCTTGCATGCCTATTGGTTTGTCTATGGTTATTTTCTACTGCTGTGTAAATAAAAGACTTTTTTTCACACCGTGAAAGTTTTAGTCAACGATTATTAGATGTTCCAAGAAAAGATACAACAAGGTTTCAAAAAACAACAGAGACAGTTTAATTCATCTATAGAAAGTTGTGTGTAGGATTTTGCATTTGATTGAGGCATGTGCTTCGGTTCAGCTGGAACCGAGATAAAGAGAGGTAATGTCTGTTATCATGCTCTACTAGAGGAAAGAGGATGGCCTAACCGCTCTAACTGATTAATGGTTTAATATTATAGTGTGTATCTGTTTTAAATGGGATGTTCTCTTCATGATAACCTAAAAAGTTTTTCTCAAGTAATAACCTAAAAAAATATTTCATTCTGCTACCTGTTTTTATCTATTGTGCTCGTAAGTGTTTAACTGTGTCTTTATTTTTTTCATTTAGGCAGACATGCTAACGCCGAAAGGCGGGGTTTATGAACTTCTTCCTTCTTTATAATGTTGTCTTTATGGTTATACTACTGTTTTGTCCTCTTTTAAAAACAATTGAATAGAATAACTGCCTATGAAAATGTTAGCAGTTTTATTATAACATATATTCTATGTTATCACTGTCCACAAAACATACTACAAGTTTCCTTCTAGACCCTCCGATATCATAAGCTGCTTCATTGAAGCAATGGTATGACTACTATAAATTTATTCTTACATGTTATTCATCCCTGGAATTTATTCATTTGTTGTAGACCAAATTTTGTGAGAGATAATTACTAGCGTTTGAGCATTCATGTATCCCATTTTTGGTAACAATGTGAAGACAATTTGTCTTTAGGTACAAAGAGAATGTTGATGAAATTCTTGGATTGGTGAATGATAGAAAATACAAGGATCCTACAATGTTCTTGGAAACACCATAGCGTGAAGACCTCATACCGATTAATTTAGCTTTCAGTTCCATTGATACGGTAAAGTTGGTTGTCTTTTAAATTATATGCATTTATTCTATCTGTTGTTATTGCGGTCTTTTAACTTAATCATTGAACATCAACCGCAGATAAAAACCTGTTGGGTGGCAGGAAAGATATCCCTTATTGCAGGCTAGAAAAGCTTTTGGTTTCCTTCATGTTCCTGCTGTAACAGGTCCTTGAATGCAGAAGAAGGTTTAGAAGAATGGTGCATTTCATGTGAAGAAAATATGGTTGTAAAATATAGGTAAATATAAAAAACATTATCTTCAACATTAGTTTACCACATTCTTGAGATTCAGCTAAACGTATACTGGTATATGTAGATATTAAACAGGTGCCACTTCGATGTACGCTTACGTGATGAATCAGGCTCGCTTCCGGCTGATTTATACACACATGATGCTGAAATCTTGCTTGGTTGTGATGCTGTGCAACTTGAGGAAAAAAAATTGCTTGTCAGTTATGAAACCTTGAAATTTATTCCCTTCCACAGTCGATAATATATATCTGCTATTTGTTTTCATACAAGGAAAACCAATAAAATTACATAACACAATAACACATTCAGTTATGGTAATATTTATTCTGTTCTGCATTACCAGTGGCTTTTTACATATATCATTAATTTATACATCAGAACATTTTTACACAGAAAATTTTACTACTACCTGTTTTATTTACGTATTGTGGTGTTCATTTACATTCTTCATCTATTACTGATGCAGTTGCCATTCCTTGAGGCAATGATAAAAGCTGCCGTGGAAGATAAACATGTCGTGTGTTTTATCAAAGTTTATGACAGACTTGTCAGGGGTGTTAATATGAGGACATTTCCCATTGTGAAGTTGTATGCATACGAGGATTTGTACCCTTCTACCAAGGATATTGCACTTGGAGACAATGTTGAGCCTTCAACAAACTATAGCTGGTGATATACAGCCTGAGCAGATCCAGGAAAAAGAAATGAATATGCAAGCCGATTTCTTCACGCCAAGTACCAAAAAAGTTCTAGAAGAGGTCTCACAAGAAATGGTGCTGTCATCCAAACAAGATCAAACAACAAGTTTAAAGATAAGCTTGTTTACATAAAATACAGACAACCCACAGGTTTGCGCAGCAGAACCAACCTCAGCAAAAGTTGTGTTGGACACAGAAGGAAACAGTTCTGGTGTTGCTGCCATGGCGATCAAGAGTCCTGTGAAAAAGAACAGGAATAGAGAGAAGATTGACTAATCATCCATGATACGGTGGATGTTCAATGGACATGTTTTGATGCCACCCAAAAAGTTTATGATGTCTTTTGTTTTGTCTATGGGAAAACTATTAAAGTATATTGTTGGTCATTAATTCACACATCTTTGTCTATTTAATGAACAACAATATATGTAGGTTATTCAGTCCCCATTTAATCCAGGCCTCTAGCCAAAAAATCCTGAAGTTGCATGCTTATCAGGTGCTTTTGATTATGCATAGACCAAAAGAAGCTTTGGCTCTAGCGTAAAATATAACTTTTAGATCCTTTTGCTTATGTACTAAAAAGAAAAGACGGAATCTTCTTAGATATAAATATGTATGTATGGTGTAGTATACGGCTAGGTTTTCTAATATGCCGTTTCTTTACTATTATATATAATGATGTAATATAAATATTCTAGTTTAATGCTTTTGTTGTTGCATTCTCTGATGGTTTCTTTTATCAATAGTTCACTGAAATTTTGCTTACAATTAGTTAGTGAAAAAACGGGATCACGCTCGTACAGAGCACGAATGTCGGTCTTCCTAGTACAACAATGAATTATTTTCGTCGTGTCGATAAAACTCATTTACATAAGATATTTATTTATTTCAAACACATATAAGGTTTACTAGGCTGTCCAACAATCATATCCATGCTTGCCCAGTAACACCACCAGCCCAGCCCAGCCCAGGTTTAAAGAAAAGTAATGCTTATGAAAAGTTGATGAAAGTTATGCATGTGACATATTTCTAGGGCGGTTTTATTGGCATTATGAAATTACTTTTGACACCATATTTTATTGAATTTATTTTATTTTCGACACCACACATGATGTATGTCAGTGTTTGGTGACGTTCCTATGAACATCATTGCCACCGTCGTTGTTTTGCAAAAATAACATCAACAACTCTGATGCTACTCCGTATAGCACATATTTTGAAAAGACACAATCACTCGGTCACAACGTGTTACACAACTTATTTTGTCACTCTTGATTATGATAAGTGTATATAATGATCAATTGGTATTACATCATGATCAACAGTTTAAAATTAACTTGCGTCACTCGTTGTAACTGAGTGGTTGTACTTTTGTAACATTACCATCAATACAATACACATTCAATGTCATATAGGGTGCATACATTGGCGGACCCAGAGAGGTTAGGGTGGGGGGCAGTACCCCATTGAGATGCGAAAAAAATTGTATTAAAACGATTTAGTTTTCATGTCAAAACATGTAAAAACAATACCAATGTTCCTATTGGGTCTTTGAATTATCTGCGATCCTTGCACGTACTATTAATGTCCTTATTGGATCTTTGAATTATCTGCGATGCTTTCATTCGGAAACTCTTCTGAGCCAGCCCCTTGGTGCATATGACATGACAGGCGGGCCCGCCGTTTGTATTGGCGCAGGCCAAGCACGCGGGTGGGCGCTTTTAGTTGAAATTGTTTTTTAAAACATACTTATTGTTAGATATTTTTCATAAATAAATATTTTGGTTATCGTTTGCATACGAGTTGCCGTACGAATTAATGTTATCGCAACGAAACGGGGTTCGACCTAAACCACTGCATGCATCGATTCATGAAGGATATGCATTTTGAGATACGCGATTTTCGAATCGATATGTACTTACCCCTTTTGTGTAAGGGTTGTATGCTTTCATCCGCAGAAGAATACATCCATTCGTTTATGAAGTGACTTGCAACCTATATAAAAGCATAAGTATGAAAGCGAAAATCCATAAATTTGACAACATCATTAGAAAAACTTTGAGTGTTCTCTGGTTTGATTCAAACAAGTCATTTGTTTGAATCAAACACCCTATTGTATCACGAAAGAGATTTTCATTTGATCCCTTAGTGACAAATCGTGTGGACAAAACATCTCTTAAAATACAACGTTATTAACGTGCGTTGGAGTTTCTAATTCTCTGTCAAATCCTAAGACTACATTTTTCCAACACTTATCGCGTTTTTAACATCCAGTAAATGCAAAAAATAATAAAACTTGTTTGTATATATCTATTTTTTGGTCAGTAAATTTTTATTGGGCGCTTTATCAATTAGAGTAAAAAAAAAATTGGGCCTTTATCAAAAAAGAAAATTAACATATAATATTAGGTTGAATCGGATTAAATCTACACGAATTTTTTTTTTTTTTTTAAGCTTGTACGTGCATTAGTACACGACAGATGGAGTCTAAGACAGAGATCTCGCGGGCTTAGCATAGGGCCGGCCCTGTGAGATGATATTCTTGCCTTAAGACATGTTACATCATTATGTCTTAAACTTGTTTATAAAAGATGTTTACCTAATCTTATTCATGTGAGATGTGTGTCGATATATATGGGTAAGGGTTAAAGGTTGTATTTGCATGTGAGAAAAGGGATCATAAAAGACGGTTTAAGAAGGCACGTTTTAAAAGAAAAGGTCACACCTCACCACATGTTGGATTCCTTTGCCTTTTAAACACTCAACTAATTACATGACACTTAAATATTATTATTAATTTTTTATCTAAATCTTTGATACTATATAAAACTCCACTAATTTGTGTGTGATTTTGACGTCTTGATTTTATATATATATATATATATATATATATATATATATATATATATGTGTGTGTGTGTGTGTGTGTGTGACATGTCACAAATTAGTTTTATACTACTTACATATTCTTGTTTTTTTTCACGTAGTAATTAAGAGTGTGCATAATGAAATAGAGTAAAAATATGTGGACTTGCTGATATTTACTTATTTTTCATCATCTATGTTGTGAATTGAAAGACATAATGACTCGCTGGAGCTGATCCACCTTCGCATATGCAAGAAGAGAAAGATCATGGATTAAGCACTCTTCAAGATTACCACATTGGACTAGGACCTACAGATTATTATGCTCTTTTGACAATTTTCTCATTTTCGGCTTGTTCTTGTAAAAAAAATTTGGGGGAGGCTTCATTTTCTGGAAACATATGGTGTTGTCTTCTTTCCTATGAACAAGATTTTCCCACATTGGGTTTGTCACTCATAGATTTTAAAGAGGCAAGGCTATGTTTCATCTACGTATTTTGGCATAAGGGTAGGATCATGATAAGACATTGTACGATCTTTTTTAACATCTTTCAATAAAAGGTCTCGTTTATTAAAAAAAAAGTAAAAACACGTGATCGTAGTGTATGACTTTTGAGAAAACCGTCACACTAAAAAACTCTCTTGTCAAACAACTAATTAATATTTCTTATCTAATCAGAATCCAATCCTAGATGGTTGTCTTCTTTATAAGGGAATTTTGTGTGGTAATACATATATATGCGCTGCGAATACCCTTGTTTACATGACTCGAAAACATTTTTTCCTCTAAAAATGATTTTACATTATACAACGTGTTTTACCGTGTAAATAAGGGTATCCATACCTGGAAATTCTTACCCGCACTCTTTTTGCGTGCACTGATCCGTTAGATGCGCGACATGTGTACACGAAGACAAATTAGCATTTATCTTCTTATAAACATATCGCACATCCAACTCACCGTGCACGCAAAGACTCATCGGATAAGAATTTCCCATCCACACACTCCATCCAACAAATTTCTCCTCTTTAAAACAGGAACCGGTAAAAGCATGTTGAATGGTCAAGAAATGGTCAAGAAGTATTTGAAAACTTCAAGAATTTCATCAGTTAATATAAGTCAATGCTGTGTTTTTTTTCCTAGTATTTTGTATTTGTCAGAAGAAAAAAAGAAAAAAAATTACTACTACAGTATCCATAAATTGTGGAATGTCTGCATCTTCAATATATATATCTCAATCAGATAAACCTTTTTAATCAAGTTTGTACTATTAAGTGTGTGTATACATTCATTTTAGTATTTAAAAGACAAGTAAAATTTTATTACCGAGATTGATAATTGCACCATGTTTTGGAAACATTGATAGTACTTTATAGTAATTTCTTTGAACTTGTATTTTAGTTTTTTCAAGCATTTTAAGAATAAGAAAAAATATCATAAATTTTAAAGAAAAAAATATGAAATACAATTTGAGTTCATTAATTTAAAAGTCGTTGAAATAATAATAATTTAAGGTAAGAGAAAAAAATTAGTATATTTATACATTTCTACTATCTTTCACTATGCACACCTCTAGTATGTGAAAGAGACTAGAAATATGTGTTATAATGCATGTCATCTCATATAATCATGTTATAACCATTATAGAATAAAATTTCGTTCTTATATATATTACGGAAGAAAACCCAAAAAAAAAAAAAAAAAAAAAGAAGAGAAATGAAAAGAAACCCTTGTAGGACGTAGGGAATATATGGATAACGAAATAGTAAATTGAACTCTTTGCATAACATTGAAATTTAATTTGTGCGACAAACAATAATTGAGAGCCTTTAATGGCACAATACAACATTTATCGTGATACCATACCGGAGTATGATACGACTTTCCAGTTGTTGAATCCTACTGTGGTGTCCCGAAAACAAGTTTGAAGTGATGCCACTAAAAACTCTCATAAAATTTGGGTGCACGTCTTTAGTAACACCACACGGGCATGACCTTTTGAGGTTCGACCTTTCAGAATATCTCTGAAATTAGGTTTGAAGCAGTGTCACTTAAAACTCTCATAAAATTTGGGTGTACGTCTTTAGTAACACGTCATAGGCCTTTTAAGGTTCGACCTTCTACGGTGACCTCCGAAAATAGGTTTGATATGATGTTATATAGACGATTTAACATTTTTATATTTAATTGGATTCTCATGTAACCACACTTAGATAATATGTACTAGATAGATGTTAAAGTTGCAAGCACTTAAGATAAAATAATTAGAGAATAAATTATCCTAATTCACTGCACATAAATGAGAATTACACAGAGATTTCGATTTATAACATTTGATCTAATAGAATTTTGAATCATAATCTCCAAAAAAAAAAAAAAACCTTAAATATTGGAAGTATCATTACATAAACTGAAATTTTTATTGGAGGAACATATATATATATATATAATATGATCAGAACTTTGTTCCAAAAATCAAGGAAAAGACAGCACAAAAAACAAAGGGCATGAATTTCTTACATGGTGGTTGAAGCCTATAATTATATACCAGCCGGAAAAATAAGTTCAGGTGGCCGGAGCGGCGTAATCTACCGCCGGAAAGTTGGAGAAGATGAATATGCAACCAGCAGAAACTTTAGATATAGAGCTACCAAAGGAGGTATCCAAAGGGATAGCATGATCCCATTAATTTAGCTAATTAAATTGCCACAAAAAAAAAAAAAAAAAAGAAACAAAAAAATGAGATCAATGCGATCCCTTTGGATGGCTACTTCAGTTGCAGACAAAAAAAATGTAAGCTTCAAACAAATTTTTTTTTTTTTTAAATCTTGAAATTCTCTGGTTATTTATTTTGTTTAAGAAATGAATGGAGAGACAAAGTTTGAGATGGGAGTGAAAGGGAGATCGAGGAAGAAAGATATAAGAAAATGGTCTTATTGTTATCTCTATATATAATAATTTAAAAAAAAGAAAAGAAAATCCTTCTAGGATCAAGTGTAGCAACTTGTGACATTTCATTATGGGACTTGGGGTAGATACAAAAGTATTGAACATTATGGGTATCCTATTAAATTTATCTATGGTGGTACAACAATATTTAAAAATACGAATGTAGTAAGACGTTTTTAAAGACGATGATAGATTTAGTATGATGTCTTTAAAAGTCTAGGACTTTTAACTACTACTTTTTAGTTTAATTACATAATATCTATCTAAAGTGAATTGTATTAGAGTGACTTGAACATTAAAAATATAGAATGTGTATTTCATTAAATGTTGAGTAATGATGAGCTAACTACAACCAAAAGGGCTCATTGTCCCGTCTTTAGAGTTTCGTGGATAATATAAATCAATGGTAATATTTCGGTGATCCAGTTTGCCAAGGTTGTTTGTAGTGTGTACACGACGTGTTTTTTGCTAGGAGAAGTCGATGACTGATATCAAACTCTCATACCACAATTCAAAGATAAAACTGTCAATACAACATTCCTGCTTGTGTTTTACGGTTAAGTAATTATGACTCAAGGGGCGGATATGTATTTCATATCATAAAAGAGTAAATTTTATTCATTTTTGATGTTGTATAGATTATAATACAATTTTTGATGCAGCTCAAATTTTATGATATTTTATTAAACAAGAGTGCTGTGGTCACCGACTATTATCACCGAAACATCCACCGAGATTCTAATCCTGCCGTTGCTTTAAACTTTTTTATTTTTTTGTTTTTTTAATCTACCAATCAATGGCCAGGATGCATTATCGGTGCTTAAAGCATCCACCGACTCGGTGGATTAATCATTTCCGTTTATTAAATGGCTTGATTATTGAAGCTTTTACTAATTTCAAGTCATAATATCTTGTATCTATGTTTTTTAACACAAATTAATAGAATGAGGTTTTCACTTACATTAACAAAATGAAAGTATAAAAAGGTATAAAAAAAGAAAGTACAATTTGGTGTTATTTTTCATTGTCTTAATAGAAATTGAATCTTCTCAAAAAAAAAAAAAATGAAATATCACATGAAAAAAACTCTTATTTTTCCTCATTAACAACATGTAGAATATAATATTTCCCTAGATTTTTAATTTTGGTCCCATCCCAAAGAGAAGTCAGGCAACTTGGATATGAAGTATAGCTGGAGTGTATTTATTTAATTATTTATTTTAGCTTGATAATTATAATGAAAATCTCACAAGAAACTAGTTTTTGCACCTTAATATACATGTGCAAGAAAATAAACTTTTGGAAGGCACATGGAGGAGATTAGGGACATGTTTGGTAGGGAGAAAAATAGAGAGAAAAGAAAAGATTTTAATTCTTTTCTCAAGTTAGATATGTTTGGTTAACTAAGAAAAAACAAAATCTCTTTTCTCAAATTGACTTCATTTCTCAAAATCCTATTCTTTTCCCCAATTTTAATTCTCACCATATCCCAAAGAAAAGTTTAGTGAGATTATAAAAGTTTTTTTCTTCCAACATTTTTTCTTAGCCATGTTTCCTATTTGTGTTTTTCATGATCGTTTTTCATAATATGAATTGCTTGAATTTATTTTTATCGTTAGCGTTAGACAAAATATTTTATTTATTTAATTATGATTCGTATATTTTATCTATAACAATCTTTGTATCATTTTATATTTATTTTTTTAAGAATGTGAGGTAGAAATTTTTATAACTGTTAGCAAAAATTACCTCAAATGCAATTTAATTAAAAATTGTTATTTTTTTTTTGAGAGAGTTAATATATTTTTTTACAATATTTTTTACGACAATACAATTTGAATAAGTGAGAAAGATCGTAAATGTTTTCTTTTCTTAGTTGTTTTCTCTCTATCAAGCAACATACATGAGAATCGAGTTTATTCTCAAAATCTTTCTCTCAGATAATCAAAAAATAAAAACTGCTTCTTTTTTTTTTTCACTTTTTCGTTTCTCATTCTCAACACTTTTCTTTTATTAACTTTTCTTTATACCAAACGTGCCATAGATGTAGTGGTCCAATTAGTTATTCTTCTAAAATCAAACACTCTCTTATTATCCTGCATAATTTATTTTTAACAAATTCTCTATTTTAGGACATTAAACACTAATTAATATTTATTTAATAATTGAATTTAAAATTCATTTCACATCAGATTCTCTGCCACGTGTAATGTGAAAAGTGAATCTAGCAGTGCAACAATTTTACAGATCTGAATTATTTGAATTGAGAAAACTTTTAATTTAATAGGTCTGAATAATTTGACTCTCTATTTCACATATCAAAATGGTTTTCTACGATCTTCTTCGAGTGCTATTAAAAGTTTTAATCATATATAAACTTATGAAATAAAAATAATTTCGATACAAAATAAGACACAATGGAAGGCGAAACATCTTTTTCAAATCATTCTTGCTTTAGAAACTCACTATGAGGCTAGCTAGGTAGTGAAAGTTTTGGTTGTGATTTAAGAAATTTTTCTTGCAAAAAAAATCATTATGTAATCAATCACAATAAATAGCTTGTTATTAATGTGATTAATTCAATGTTCACTTCAGGTGTATGGTATCTGCAGAGTTTGATTTTTACTCATGTGAAAAGATCTGATTTAAGCTCTTTTAACACGACAACTTACGGAAGAATCAAAACGTGACATCTATAGACATTCTCAAGCCACTAGCTAATACCTTAAATCAAGTTATTGGGTTGTGGTTCATAGCATTTTATAACAAACCACGGTGATATATAATTAAAAAATTTAACAGATTTAATTTATTTTTAGTAATTGCATCTTAAGACATGCGTTTCTCGTGTTGAAACTAATTTTGTTAATCTACTTCAACAATTATTCTTAATATATTGAGGTGTAGTGTTGATATATGAGAAATAACCGCGTGAAAATGCTGGAGTCGACTTCATCGTGATGAGTCTCATAACGATCAATATATCATACATCACAGTCAATAAAAATCTGATGTATCGCCCAGAGGTATAACTCAGTGGTTAAAACAATGGTATCGTAGTGACAGTCGTACTTTTGATATTATTGAGACCCTTCCTTAAACAAATGCCACATCATCAGATGTTTCACTGTCACATCATATTGTGACATTTATTATATCAGAATGATAGTAACAATAGCGTTACTCTTCACTTCAGAAGAGATTTCTCCGTCACATCATGTTATGACATTTAATGTGTCGTATTGGGGTAATTCTTCCCTAGTCACCCCATTTGCACCGTAGACACACGTGGATGATTCTGGACCACACAGGTTGAATTTGAGTTGAAACTGTGTAGTCCAGATTAGGGGTGTAATCGAGTCGAGTCGAGTCGATACTCTCTAGGGCTCGAGCTCGACTAAAAAAGTTCTAGCTCGAAACTGGCTCGAGCTCGACCGAGCCATAAAAAGGCGAAATCGAACTCTACTCGCTAAGTACTCGATATAGCTCGACTCGGCTCGTAAGATCAATTATTTTCGTAGAATTCATTTAATTTTTAATGAAATATGGCAAGATCGAGCTCGACTCGTCTAATACTCGACTCGAATAATATTTTTTGAATTATAAAAAATAATATTTTATAATAAAGTTAATAAATTTAATTAGATAAATAATTATTTAATCAAGCTCGATAAGCTCGCGAGCTACTCGATTACTAAATTTTAAAACTCGAGCTCGGCTCGGTTAATTATTGGAGTAGCTCGACTCGAGCTCGAACTCGAAAAAAACCGAATCGAATCGAACTCTCTAGCGAAGTGATGCACGAAAGTGAAATTTCAATGAAGAAAATTTCATTTCTCTTACAGTTGATTGATTCGCGTGTTTTCTTTCCTCCGAATAGACTCATCATAGAAGAACTTCCCGTCATATTGATGATGACAGTAACGTTACTCTTCTTATTAATGCACAATTATTTGTATGGTTTCTATCTAAATCCGATAAAAACCTAACTTAACATGTGAATGAACATGAAAATTGACCCTATAATAGAATAATACCATATTATAACAAATAACAAAAGGATTCCAGTTGTCTTCTTAGTGACATATTTCTAACTTTAGTGGTCAATAATACAAAGACCACCTATATGAATCTTTTGACTTTGCTGGCCTAATTAAACAGTTAATTACATTCAAACATTTGGAGAAATTACATAAAAAGCTAAAATTAATTTAGACTAATAACTAAACATTTATTATTTTCAGTTGATCATGATCCGATGATCGTTCATGCGACAATCATGCATGCCACAGAGACAAAATAATTCCTTATTTGGTATATTTTTTTTTTTTTTTTTTTTTTTTTTTTTTCCAATGATGTTCATATGTCGAATTAGTATGCGATAAATTTTATAATACGACTAATGTTAATGTGTTATAATATATAACATTTAAGTCTTTTAACATGTATTGTATCCGATACGTAACCGACGCATATATGAACCGGATAGTTATGATATATACACATCTAGATCGGATTTGTAATTTCTTAAAGTTTGATACGGCATTTGTATATGCATATGCATATCTATAACTCGGATAGGTGAAATGAAAAACCACGTTAAAAATAGAGTAAATACCGGTAAAGGGTTAATGGAATACCGTCCAATATGATGAAAGACCTACTACAAAAATCGAAGGGAATCAGTCCGTATATTTTGAATCTATAATTACTCATATGTCCTCGACTCATGAATTATATCTTATTTCATACATAACACTCGTACCAACGTATCTTGTATATGCATTCCCACGCATCCATACATGTGCAATCTAGAGTCCCATTGGCAATGACAAATCATGTGGAAATATTTGTTGTAAATTAATGATCGTGACAGTAATATTATTATACTTAAAAAACGTGTTTCACTGCTGTAACTCGAAGATAAAATTACTTGAAAATCCCTTTAAAAAAACCATTTGCAAAAATAAAATAAAAATATTAATGATTAGGTAGACAAGGAAGGCCCTCAAATGAAAAAGTGCAGGTATAAGCAAAGCAAAAAACCGAAGAAAAAGGATAATAATTTGGTCCACACAGCCTTCTTCTTTGCATTTATGTCTTCATTTTCAAATATCAGTGTGTCAGTTTTGCAAGAAAAAAAAAATTCTTGTCATTTTAATTAGCATCCGTACAAATCACTTTGGAAATTTGAAAAAACTTTTTTTTTTTTTGAGGAAAGAAAATTTGAAAAACTAATAATTGTTCTTTGCAGTGAAAATTTTGGATAATTGACTCTGTATATATATTTTCAAAGTGACAAAATTATGAAATTGTTGGTTTCGGGTGTGTTGTCGGTTTTTTTGGCGATCAAAAATTTAATGACCTGCTAATAATCTGATGAGAACGTCACAAAACCAACAAGATCGTCACAAAAAGCGACGTGATTGTCACATATTAGAACAATAGGTTCAATTTTCCTATCTCTTGATAAATGTGCTTTGTAGTGAAAATATTAGAAAATTGACTGCGGGTAAAACTATGATCTTGTCGGTTTTTTCCGACAATCTCATCGGTGACAAGGCTGCCGAAATTCCAACGAGATCGTCAGAAAAAACCAATGAGATCATCACAAGAAAAATGATTAAAGCATAGTTTTGTCGGTTCACAAAAAGTATGGTCAATTTATCAATCTTTTAGCTGCTATGCATATTTTTCAAACAATCCCAAATCACATTTCAAATTGATGGCGTGAGTGTTTAATTACCATATCTCCCAAAATTTTAAGTTTAAAGGGAGGTATATAATTATCATTTATATATTTCAACACGTCTCTTAAATGTGGGCATATTCTGTTCAAAAAAATGTGGGTCTATTATAATTTTTTTTAAAAAGAGGTTCAACACTTGAAACAAATTTTATTGGCGGTTTTATGTTTGCAGGGAGGTTCGAACTCGTGACTTCCCGCTCTTACACCATTATAAATTAAGAAAATAAATACAGAAGGAAACTCAATAACATTTCAAATTGATGGGATGGCAAACAAGAAATTAAAAAAATACATGCATGCATATATAGTTAAGAAACATGTTGGGCATGCAGTGGTAAATGATGTTAATCATTAAAGTGGGATATAATTAATATATATTGTACAAAAAAAAAAATACATAATTAATTTGACAGAGATGAAACTTGATTGATCATCAAATATGATGTTAGATTTTGTCCACACTTGTGAAAACATTAACTGCAACCCCTTGTGAACAGTAAAGGTTAACTGGCTTTTTCTTGTATATACCCATCCCTCCCCCACCCCCTTACCCTACCCCTACCCCCACCCCATACCCCCCTATTAACTCTCAATGCATTTGTGGGGCAAAATCTTGTTGGCTCAAACTTGATATGAAACCAAAACAATGGACTAGTGCACAGTATAGGGTTTGGTGGAAATGGTGATTCCTTTATAACCGCACTTTGATGCATGTGCATGTGTTCTTATTCAATAAATAGTACGTAGTGATTTTTGTATGATTTTTTACCTAATAAGCTAGATCGGGAAAATTCGATCGTGGATTGGACTCTCTGTAGAATGGATCGTCGGATGATCGCACGCATACGTATACAAGAGAGACAAAAACAATTTAAATCTCTTTCAGACACGTGACAATCATCCGACGAACCGTTCTAACAAAGAGTCCATGCAAAAAAATTATCCCTAGATTGGATGATATGTATACGTGGATACAGATACGTGAATAATAAAGAATACGATAGTATAGTATGTATGAGTTTTTCTTTTTTGAAAAAAGAAAATACACTTCTCCTATAAATATATATGAATGATCTACAATGTACCTACTTACATTCTTGTAATGTATATGAAATAATGAAAAATATGAGTGTTATCAAAACTAAGGGCGCAAAACGGGCCGAGCCGCTTATTTGTACGTTTGTGAAATGCTCACTCAAATATGGTTTAATTGATTTCGAGCTCAATTCAAACAATTCATTAAGGTTAGCGAGTCGAACTCATGCATTTGAATGCTTGACTCGATATGTTAATGAGCTTTAATTATCGAAAATTATAAAATTTATTGAATATATGTGCATGTATTCTTTTGTACATTTTTTTATGAGCCAAACTCAAGCACATCGTAGCTCAACATTTTTCCCAAGCTACCCAAGCTAGAGTGCAAGCTTAAAAGTGCTCGAAAATTATGTAGAGCATAATCAAGCCAAAGTCAAGCATCAATGTTTTCAGAAATTACTCGACTCGATAAGTAAATATTTGATTTGAAACGTTTATACTCTTATTGGAAAATCACTATAAGTGATATGAAGGCTTTGATCAAATAAGACCCATAGATTAATAGATAACCGATTGTTTGATTGGGATACACCGAGACAAACTGCAAAACGAGTGGATGCTCAACCGGTGTTATTTAGTACTGCAAAAGCGAATAGTGAGAAATATCCGACTATATATTCACGAAATGATCTAAGATACAAAGAATAAGAAATGAATACCTATAGGAAAAATACGAAATAAAATTTAATTTTTGTCTAATAGATTGGTTTTTTATTAAGAAATTCAACATTAAACGACCTTACTCTTTCCTCTTAATGGATTTCCATTAGGGTTATTGCTACTGAGAAGATTTTAATGAAGTGAGATGTCATAGATTTTTGTTTTTTCCAGTCTTTTTTTAATAAAAATTATTGCATGTTCAAGAGTATGAATAAAAAACTATTGATTTAATTAATTTGAATATTTATTAAACGATTTTTTTGTTATGCGTATCTATGATTATCCTAAAATATATAGACAAGTCCAATCTAGTAATAAAATATGGGTGTAATTTGGAAGGTTATGAGTATGGCCACCAAGAGGTACAACTGTCCCTTCTTTATTATGCAAGAATACAATGTGAATGCAGCTCTTGTCACCCATGAGGTACACCACCATGACTTTGATAGAACTTTGCGTTTGTTTCATTGCATGCCTACTTAATTGGATTTGCTTTGATTAATTCATTATTCGGTGATGTTATTGTCACAACAATTGTATTAGTACGAGTGTCTTAATACATTTTTATATCTTTGATTACATATGTTGAACATAATAGCATATATCATGATCAATGATGTAAATACGTGTTGTATCATTTGTTATATCAAAATTGTTGTGGTAGTTGTATTTTCATGACTGGAGTAATTCTACGTACTGGCACAATTACTTATACACAATATTCTCTTATATAATTGGTTATGACGAGTCTGCGTCATGATCAATAGTCATACATAATGATGAATGATGTAAAACGATGTTGTATCATTTATTATGACCGGATGATTGTGTCAGTAACTATGCATGGCAATCGACGGTAGGGGTGTAAACGATTCGAGTCGAATCAAATATTTACTTATCAGGTCGAGCAACAACTCAAAACATTGATGTTCAAACTCGGCTTGATTAAGATTTAATTATGCTTGAGTTCAGCTTGATTATGCTCGATACAATTTTAAGCACTTTCAAGCTCAAACTAGAGCTCGAGCATCCCGGAAAAATGTTAACTATTAAAGTGATCAAGTTCGGCTGGTTAACTTTGATGAAATGCTCAAGTTCATTTCGGGTTTGGTTAAATCATATTTGAACGAGTATTTCTCTAGCCGAGCGTCGAGCTGCTCGTGAACAGCTCGGCTCGTTTACACCCCTACTTCAATAGGGTTATGCTATGTTTTCTCACAACCACAAATTTTATGTTGGACTTGGTGCAAATCCTAGTTGGTGCACCAAAACCAATAGGAATCCAACATTCTAAAATGAGCCCCTACCTGTAAAAACTTTTCACCAATGTATCCCTTTGAAAGTGCTGATTTGGTGGTCCAAAACTTACACCTGGACCACCCTAAAATTTCACTGTCACAACACTCAGACACAACTTGCTTTTACATAACTGATTATAACAAGTATACATTATGCATGATCAATAGGTCACACGTAATGATCAATAGTATAAACACATGTTATGTTTTTTTTTTGGTCGAAACTGGATAAAACACATATTATGTTACTCGTTATGCTTAAATAATTATGTCAGTAATATTACTCGAAATTTAATTCATTGAGGCCACTAGCACTAGACAATTTCTTCTTTTCTTTTTATTTTCTTGTCCCTATACTATTTAAAAGGCCTGACTCATTCACCATCATTATATCTCTCTCTTTCTTTCTTATATCCTTGCACAACATGGGGACACTATACTGTAGTAAATCAGAATTGCAATCAAAGACATTGGTTTAGGTTGTTCTATAACCATGGCTTAAAATTTCTACTTTTTATAAGAAACAAATAATTATGTTTCTATGGATTAATATGTCATGACTAATCGGGAATCAAATGCGGCTTAACCGTACAAGTTAATGCATTTCATGGTGAGAATCAGGATTCGACACGCATCGGATATTTAGACACCTTAGGATAAATTTATTAATTTTTAAAAGTTGGATACGGAATTTGTATACACATATTATAACTCGAATACGTGAAATGATTTATCGTGTTCAAAATTGAGTAAATACTAATAAGATGATGAATAAAAGAATGTTCAAATTAATGAAATACTAAGGGAACCGGTCCGTATAATTTAATTAATATATACACATATGCCCTATATAATTGTATCACATACGGATTCACGTATCTTGTATCCGTACTACGTATCTGTATCCTTATACATCACCCTAGCTCTGAACGACCTCACTAGACATTGAGGGAAGCAGTAAGGTGAGGGGAGGGAGGGGGCGTGGTGGGGGTGGTTCCTAAGCCACCCGGATTTCGTTCACATAAAAAAAAACCGTATATAATCTAGTTTAATATATCCGATTATCTCAATCCAACATGTACACTCAATTATCCAAATATAGTCCACTAGTACACTCTGCTTCAATTCGTGACTCTGTCCTTGAATGCTAGGTCCTTCAAATTATCCAAATTCTATCCCAAATTACACAAAATTCACACCCTAATTTTTTAGAAAAATCATCTTTGAATAACTAGGCCCTTAATTAATAGTTGAAATGTATTAAATATGAAAGTCTTAAAAAACAAATGGACCACAATTCCTTATATTCTAGATAGTGGTAACATCTATAGTAGTTGAATTTAACCTCATTGTCTATCCTAAAATGGTTATAAATGAGATAGACGAAGGAGTTGTAACATTGTTTTCCAACTTCAATTTTCCACGTTATATTACTTCAATGCTCTTCCATTTCCATGTGCCTTGGTTATAGTTTGTGGACCACGTATGTGTACTAAGATTATGTGACCTTCATATTGCACTTTATATATATATATATATATATATATATGAATTATTATTGAAAGTTTATAGTCTGTGCTCATGAACTATCACACATGTGTCATAAGTCACATAAGAGCACATATATCTAGAAGTTTTTATTTTCCACATTAATTTAAGCTACTCGCGGCATGAGTAAACTGTAGCATGTTACGATTTATATAAAATTATCAAATTGGTTACACTCTCGTAATTGGATAGGTTAAACCGGATTAAAGGATCGACCCAATTTGATAGAATTGGTGAATAACAATGATTTTGTCATTAAGAAAACACGAACCAATACATGGTGTTTATATAGGGAGCCACAAGAGCTATAAACGGAAATACAAAAATAAATATGAAGGTCGAAAAAGATAAGCGTGGCAAGGGCTTGGTGAGAACATCAGCCAACTGATCAGCAGCAGCCACACGAGCAACACGAACAAGGCCTCGCTCAACATGCTCACGAATGAAGTGATAATCGATAGCTACATGCTTCATGCGTGAGTGAAACACTGGATTGGCGCTTAGGCGAAGAGCACCTAAATTATCACAAAAAATCACTGGTGTAGAACGAACCGAAAAACCGAGATCCATGGCGGATAGGTCGACCAAGCAATTTCCGCGCAGTTGATGTCGACCAACACATCTCGTATTCGACCGTTGGAAGAAGCGAGAGATCGAGGTTTGCTTGGAGCTCCAAGAAATCGCATTCTACCCAAGAAGGCTATATAACCGTAGTAGTAAGTATAGCCAGGCATGTACTCGAAGTTCTTTGAAGCATGATAACCACCTTCCTTATTGCCCGCCCAATCGGAATCAGAAAAGGCATGCAGAGCCAAAGGCGAATCCCGATATAACTGTAGACCCATAGTGGAGGTGCCAGATAGATAACGCAACACACGCTTGACTAACATCCAATGGTACTCAGTCGGTGCATGCATGAATTGAGCTAGCTTATTGACAGCGAACTGAATATCAACACGTATAAAGCATAAATACTTTAAAGCCCCCAAAATCTGGCGATACTGAGTAAGATTAGAAAACGCCGGAGAGACAATGGGATCACCTGAAAAAGCATCAGCAGGCATAGGCGTGGAAACAGCCTTGGAGTCCTCCATATGAACCTGAGACAGCAACTCACGAGTGTACCTGGTTTGCGTGAGTAGCATGCCCATAGCAGAATGAGTGACCTCAACACCCAAGAAACATGATAAGAGACCCAGATCCTTAATAGAGAACCTAGAGCCAAGCTGATCAATGATGCTCTGAACCTGCTCAACAGAGCTACCTGTAACAATGATGTCGTCGACATATACTAAGAGCATAGTAATACTGGTAGACGCTTGACAAACAAACAACGACGGATCAGCCACAGAATTAACAAAACCCATAGTAAGAACAAAAGTTTTAAGCTCATGGTACCAGGCACGAGGTGCCTTCTTAAGGCCATAAATCGCCTTACGAAGTTTACATACAAACGTGGGTTTTGTAGCATCCTCAAACCCAGGCGGTTGACTCATATAGACTTCTTCAGATAGTGTCCCCTGCAGGAAGGCGTTATTGACATCAAGTTGGCGAAGGCACCAACCCAAGGAAACCGCAATACTAAGAACAAGATGAATCGCAGGCTTAACAACGGGACTAAAGGTCTCAAAATAACCCAAACCAGGGGTTGTGTAAACCCTTTTGCAACTAACCGAGCCTTGTACTTATCAATCGAGCCATCCGGTTTCCGCTTAATTCTGAAAACCCACTTGCAGCCAACAATATTCAAATCCGAAGAGGGTGGAACTAGGGACCAGGTATCATTGCGAAGAAGTGCACTATATTCGTCAGACATCGCAACACATCACTGCGGGCACTGCAAGGCTTGCTTAAGGGTAGAGGGTTCTGTTTCAAGGTAGCGATTTTGTAACTGGGCATGGAGGTTGAAAAGCTTACGAGGTTTGTAGATTTGGTTTCGAGAACGAGTGGTCATAGGATGGGGCGGTGGTGGGGGAGGAGGTGGAGGAGAGAGAGGAAGAGGTAGAAGCAGGAGAGGAGTTGGAATCACTGCTGGAGTCAGGGTGAGAGGAAGTAGAGGACGGTGATGAGGAAGAGCTCTCGGGTTGGACAATGGGGTCCTCGGGTTGAATATCGGGGCTCTCGGCTGGAGGAGTGACCATGGAGGAGGAGGGATGGACAGGGACGGCAGTGGGTTCATAACACTCAGGAGGTAATAAAGCAGTCAGGGGAGGTAGAGAAGGGTCGAGGGGAATGGTAGCAAACGTAAATATATCCTTCACAAAGCGAACATCTCGTGATGTATACATACGGGACGTAGATAAATCATAGCAAAGGTAGGCACTTTGTGTGAGGGAGTAGCCAAGAAAGATGCAGGGCTTAGAGGGTGACTCGAGTTTGTGATTGTTGTAGGATTTAAGCCAAGGATAACAGAGACAACCAAAGACTCGAAGCTTGGAGTAGTTAGGAGGAGCCGAGAAGAGTTTAAGATGAGGGGAGAGCATGTCGAGATTTTTTGTGGGCATGCGATTAATGAGATATCTGGAAAGACCTTGTAAAGATAAGACCAGTAGGTGATGGGCATGGAGGCATGAGAAAGAAGAGTTAAGGCAGTTTCAACAATATGCAGGTGACGACGTTCAGAAATACCGTTGTGCTGAGGTGTATAAGTGGGGGAGGTGAAGTGGGAGATGCCATTGGCAGTAAGAAATGGGCGCAGTTTTATATACTCGGTGCCATTATCAGAGTAAAGAGTTTTGATAGAAGTATCTAACAGTTTTTCTACGTATTTTTTGAATTTAACAAAGGTAGAAAAAACATCGGATTTACAAGCTAACGGATATATCCACATGAAGCGAGTAAAATGGTCAACAAACAAAACATAATACTTGAAATCATCAACGGAATAAACAGGAGATGTCCAGACATCCGAATAAATAACTTCCAAATGTTTAATAGTACATAAAGTGGAGTCTGAAAAAGGGAGCCGATGACTCTTATTACAAAGACAGGAATCGCAATAAGTAGAAGAAACAGAAGATAATTCTAAAAAATTATTTTTGGCAAGAGTTTGAATAATAGGAAAAGCTGGATGGCCGCAGCGACGATGCCAAGTAGCAGAAGAGGCTTTGGACGCAGAGAAGGCCAAAAGAGCTTTGGAAGACCACAGATAGGCGCCATCACTGACTTGGCCTTGGTGGAGGCATTTGCCCGTCTTCAAATCCTTCACCAAAAACGAATCAGATAAGAACTCAATAGAGACAGAATTATCACTACAAAACTTTTGAACCGAAAGCAGGTTGCGAGAAAGGGAAGGGACACAAAGGACATGATTTAATTTAAAGGAGGAGAGAGAAGTAGAGCCAATGTGAGTGATAGCCAAGGAGCTACCATCACCAATGACTATACGATCCGTACCTTGATAAGGGGAGTGAAGAGAGAGCAGACTGAGATCCTGTGTCATGTGGTGAGAGGCACCACTATCAAGCATCCATGGGGCGGCAGAGGCAGAGGTGGAAGTCTGAGCAACGTGAGCATAAGGGGTGGACGGTGGAGAAGGCCGAGGGGCAGCTGGGTTTCGAGTAGGACGGGGAAGAGTGAAATAATGAGTATAGGTGGTGCAACTCGTTGCAACATGACCTTGAACACCACATAGTTGGCAGAAGCCTTGATAGCCTTTTGAAGCACGAGAATTTGTGGTCCGGGGCTGATTGGAGGATGGGTGAGCCGACTGATTGGGCTTGGGAGTGGGGTTAGGTGGATGAGGCATCAGCGGAGGAGAGGGCCGTGGTGCTTGAGAGTAGGGGAAATAAGGTGTAGGGGCCGAAACTGGGATGGGGCATGGGTGATGATAGGCAGGGAATGCGATTATCTGGGGTGTAGTGAGATCGACTTTGCGCAAGAGACACCCCATGCATTAACAATTTCTCATGCAATAGTGGCAGCGATATAGTATCATCACGTGCC
Source organism: Gentiana macrophylla (assembly GCA_026214975.1). NCBI lineage: Eukaryota > Viridiplantae > Streptophyta > Magnoliopsida > Gentianales > Gentianaceae > Gentiana > Gentiana macrophylla. Next base: position 96,123,219 of record CM047816.1, read on the forward strand.
TGAATAGCACTCATAAGGTTCACATAATCACTACCAAGATTCTTTAATATGATTTCAACCAGTTCATCATCCGGCACTTTGGAGACTAATGCAGCCAAGTCATCCGCAATATTTTTAATTGCAGTAAAATACTGAGAAATCGACATCGTACCTTTAGAGATAGAATTCAGGCGCAACCGTAGATATCGAGTACGCCCCTTACTTTGCTTCCCATATGTATTAAGGAGGATGTCCCAAGCTTGCTTCGAATTATCTGTATGCTGAATGGATGCAATATAGTCCTTGTCAACCGAACCAAGAAGAAGATGATGAATTAGGGCATCCTGTTGCACCCATAACAAGTGTGCCGGATTAGGAGCTGCAGCAGCACCGGGCGTGTATCAGTGAGGACGCGCGGCGGTCGAGGGTGCTTTGTGGCGTACCCGATAAGACCATGACCGAGTGAGCAAGGTGGTCATCTGCAGCTTCCAAGCAGTGAAATTTTTGTCATTAAGTTTAATCGGCGCATTGACGGCAGGATTCAAGGAGATGACAGATGGTGCAACAGGGGAGGGAGCAGCAGAGATGGTGGAGGAGGAAGAATCTGCGGTTGAGGGAGGGGTGGTCATCGCGGCAAGCCTAGCGGCAGAAAACCTAGCAGCGGCGGCGGTAGGGTGCCGAATTTTTTTTTTTTTTTTTGTTAAAGATTGGTATGCTCCGATACCATGATAGAATTGGTGAATAACAATGATTTTGTCATTAAGAAAACACGAACCAATACATGGTGTTTATATAGGGAGCCACAAGGGCTATAAACGGAAATACAAAAATAAATATAAACTATCGTCTAATACAATTATATAGTGTTTTTTGACAATTTTTTTTTTATCCAGATGAGCTTAGTCCTTCTTAGCCTTGGATGTACCTACGTCGTTGTGTTAGAGCACTTAAATAAACTCATATGCATATATTCTTTATTTTATTTGTACAAAAATAAGATTTGTTCAATTTACATAATTCACGTTCAAAGTAAAATGTATGTATTTATTCATTGTGAAAAGTTTAAAGTTTATGTATTTGTGTCAAATGTGCTTCATGTAACACAAATTTTACAGATTTTGTATTTTGAAGATCCGTCAAAACGTTTTGTTGCACTTGCATTTTGGTGGAGATGAAGGGGTGAATTCATGAAAGTCAAATTTATCATCTGACAATGTTGGAAATCTTCCGAGTTGTATAATTGAGAATAATTCGGGTAAATGGACTCCTGAAAGATAATCCAAGTAGCTTTTAGAGTGAGCCTGCAAAATACACAAAACGTGAGAGATCCTGGAGTTTGCCTCTAGGGAACACCCCGATGCTTAAGTCAGTGATTTGTCTAGAGAAATTTCTATAAGACAGTGAGCACAAATGTATTGCAAGCGTATAATATTGCGTACCTGAATTTATACCGAAGATGATAATCCTTTATATAGTGTGCTCGTGGGGGTGAGTTATTGCGCGGTAAATTGGTGGTCAAAGACGTTGACCACGTAATAAAGTAGTGATGCGTAAGTCTTAGAGCAGTTACGAGGCCATCATGGAGCAATTACAATTCATGGAGTAATGCCCAAAATGCTCGCTTGATGGACATAAAGGATGTCTGATGCCGAGGATCACATATAGAAGAATAGGTGACATTCACCATGTCCACAATATATGAGAGCATAGACGACATGTGTCATACCGACGATGAGGGACATAGAACGAATGTTTTATAACGGATTAAGAGAGATAGAATGACATGCGCTGTTAGGAAATCACTAGTTTAACGCAGCGGAATTTAAAATTTTGAATTTCGATCCCACGATCGACTTCGTTTAATACAATAAACACGTTAAGTAGTTTGACGGTATATACCTTGGCCGATCTATAAGATTAACGCTTTGACCGTCAATGGAGAGTAGTACTGTGCGCAAGCCGTCCATGCGTCCGGCCTCTATCGATAATCCACACGAACTCCTCGCCGGAATCCTCCTTGGATTGCTATCAAAAAAATCTGGCTGCTAGACCAGCCTTTTTCTCACTCTCTAAACTCACTACTAGAAGCTCTCTATTTTCTCAAGAACAATTAGCTTTTGGAATTGTGATGTACAAAAGAGCTAGCCAACCCCTTTCTTATATAGGGTGAGAGGCGCCCCAATGTCCCCTAATCTGATTAGGAGAAGCTTTCTAGAAGATTAATGAAAGAGAAAAACATTTTCCTAATAAAATAAGAAAAATCACTTAGATTGATTTATCTCTTTTATTATAATATCTTATATTAAATAAATAAATAGCTAAATATTGTCAGAATCTTATATTGAATATATTTATCTTATTACCATAAATCTATTTTTCCAAAATCAATTAATATTCAATATTAATATTATGGTAATCTTATTAATTAAATTGCACAATCCAAGTGTATCTAATACAGTTAGAAACGACACCTCATATTGCCAATAATTGGCATCCGGAATATTTTTAATTAATATAATTAATATCTAGTATTATATTTATTCACAATAAATAAATACCACCATATTAATTTAACACTATACATTTATAGTCTTGAGATAAACTTTCCTTATTTGGTCATCAACTATAACCGCAATCCGAATCGATGTTCTTATGTGTGTGACCTGATAGGCTTCCGAATATGTTGGACGTAGACACAAAGTGCAAATTACGAAAATGCCCTTTATACCTAACGATCACGGGATAACGTCTAACAACACACCGTGACCCCCAATCATCAGAAGAGTCAAAAGCAATGACTACTACCTTTCATGTGAAACAGTTACCGTGTAAATTACAATCTTACCGCTGTAATAATATCCATACGATCGTATCTTAAGCGTCAGTATATTAACGATCGTATCTTATAATCTGAATATCATGCTCTCTCGGAATAACACATTTACCCCTACTTTGCAAAGATTCTCGAGAGCTAGACATTCCTTATAAGAAGGCCATTTCGGATATTCACTCATAATCATAGGATACGCGATTCCCGGACGACCAAACATGTATACTCCGCATGCTTCAATATCACACCCAATCACTACCGCATGATTGCCCCATGGCTAGGGGAAACCTCAATAGTGTCAAAGCATGACAATCCACACCGTGATGCCATGTAGACTCCGGTCTTATGGATAATTACACAACTGCCACATAGTGCGACACTTAATGTAAGTGTATCAGTCTAACATACACATTCTCTAATACACGTCCACGTACAGTCCAAGTGTCTCTACACTTCGATAGACAAGATCTATCCCTATCTTCAATAAGATAGAAGACATCCAATACGTGCTAGTCTAATCATACTATCAATGTCCCATTTGACAGTACATACGACTAGAGACATTTAAGTATTAAACGTCATTAAAGCGATTAGAGATCTAATCAACCATAATCACTATCATGGTTTCTCTATCACAGTTTGACACTAGGACGTTACTATATATACACAATTAATAATATGAACATAAACAATATATAATAACAAAAGTGCTTTTATTAATCATAATAAAATTATTACATGAACTAAAACAGACTGTAAATGACCCGACCCAGTCCAACTCGATTGGGTTTAGGACACCATTTCAACAATCTCTCTCTTGGCCTAAAGCCAATCACCCATATGCCTAAGACCGTGCATGAGAATATGTTTCTCATGATTTGCCTGTGACAATGCCTTGGTTAACGGATCAGCTATGTTATCATCCATGTGGACTTTCTCTATCTTTACATCTCCTCTATCTACTATCTCTCTAATCAAGTTATAGCGCCGTAGCACATGTTTGGACTTCTAATGAGACCTCGGTTCCTTTGACTGAGCAATTGCCCCATTGTTATCATAGTACAGTGGCACTGGACCTTTAATGGAGGGAACCACACCAAGTTCAGTAATGAACTTCTTCATCCAAACTGCTTCCTTTGCCGCCACCGAGGCTGCGATGTATTCAGCTTCCGTTGTAGAGTCTGCAGTAGTCTCCTGCTTAGAACTCTTCCAACTCACCGCTCCTCCGTTAAGGTGAAAACAAATCCAGACTGTGAGTTAAAGTCATCCTTGTCAGTTTGAAAACTGACATCTGTATAACCTCGTAATACTAAATCATCATTCCCGAAGATCAGGAACATATCCCTACTACTTCTCATGTACTTGAGAATATTCTTGACAGCAATGCAGTGACCATCACCTAGATTCGACTGGTACCTGCTAGTCATACTAAAAGGGTACGAGACATATGGTCTAGTGCACAATATGGCGTACATGATGGACCCAATAGCCGAGGCATAAGTGATCCTACTCATTTGCGTCCTTTCCTCCTATGTCTTAAGAGACATTTCCCTTGATAGATAGACCCCATGTGACATGGGCAGCAATCCTCTCTTTAACTGCTCCATGCTGAATCTCTTCAACATCTTGTCTATATAGGTGGATTGTGACAGACCAAGCAACCTTTTTGATCTATCTCTATAGATCTTGATTCCTAGATATAGGCTGCTTCACCCAAGTCCTTCATTAAGAAGTTCCCGGATAACCAAACTTTGACTGACTGTAACATAGGCACATCATTCCCTATGAGCAATATGTCGTCTACATAAAGCACTAAGAACACAATGACACTCCCACTAACCTTCTTGTAAACACAGGGCTCATCTTCATTCTTGATGAAATCAAACTGTTTGATTGTCTCATCAAAGCGAAGATTCCAACTCCGAGAAGCTTTCTTTAATCCATAAATGGATCTTTCCAATTTGCACACCATCCTGGCGTCATTGGTTGTGAAACCCTCAGGTTGTGTCATGTACACCTCCTCAGACAGGTTCCCGTTAAGAAAAACTGTTTTCACATCCATCTGCCAGATTACGTAATCATGGTATGCTGCAATAGCGAGCAAAATTCTAATGGATTTTAACATGGCAACTGGCGAAAAGGTTTCGTCATAGCTAACTCATTGTCTTTGCTTATAACCTTTTGCCACTAACCTAGCCTTGTAGGTAGTCACGTTACCGTCCATGTCGGTCTTTCTCTTAAAGACCCATTTACACCCTATAGGAACTATTCCTTTAGGTGGATCAACTAAGTTCCAAACTTGGTTGTCTTTCATGGATTCCATTTCAGAATTCATGGCCTCCAGCCATTTCTCTTTGTCATGCCTTAATAACAACTCATCGTAAGTCTTAGGATCCTCATCTTCCATGAGGTATACGCCTGTATACCTGTCCACGGCGTTCCTTGGTGGATCTTCGAGGTGCTAGTGTGTCTATGGTTGAGGTTGGTGTCACAGCTGTGTGTGGCGTCTTCTCTACTTCCATCAACGGACTGTTGTCCATAAGTGGTTCTTGAATTTCTTCAAGATCAATCTTACTCCCACTGACCCTATCCAGAATAAATTCTTTCTCTAGAAAGTGGCCAGTCCTGGAAACAAACACCTTTTGCTCCTCAGTGTGGTAAATTGGTACCTTTTGGTTTCCCTAGGATAACCCACAAACAGACATTTGTCAGATTTAGGTTTCAGTTTGTTAGTCATGGTCCGTTTCACATAAACGGGACATCCCCAAGGTTTCATGTAACCCAGTGTTGGTCTCTTCCCTTTGAACACTTTATAGGGAGTTGACTCAACCGTCTTTGATGGAACTCAGTTAAGTGTATAGGAAGCGGTTTCTAGAGCATATCCCCAAAATGATTTTGGGAGAACTGCGTAGCTCATCATGGATCGCACCATGTCCAACAAGGTGCGGTTCCTCCTTTTAGACACGCCATTCATTTGAGGCGTCCCGGGAGGTGTCCATTCAGGTAGAATCTCATTCTCCTTTAAGTAACCTTGAAACTCTCCATCTAGGTATTCTCCACATCCATCGGATCGAAGTGTTTTGATTTCTTTACCTAGTTGTTTCTCAACTTCACTTATGAATTACTTATACTTCATTAAGTATACATAACCATAGCGTGAATGGTCGTCAGTGAAGGTGATAAAATAAGAGTATCCTCCTTTGGCTTGAATTGACATTGGGCCACATACATCAGTATGTATGAGCTCAAGTAAGTCATTGGATCTTATCCCTTTGCTACTAAAAGGTGACTTTGTCATCTTGCCAAGTAAACAAGCTTCGCATGTATCAAATGATTCGTAATCGAAGTGATCCAACATTCCATCTTTATGGAGTTTGGAAATGCGATTCTTATTTATATGGCCAAGTCTACAATGCCATAAGTAGGATTCATTCAAGTAATCTATTTTGGCTTTCTTGTTGTTTATATTAAGTACATCAACATTCATATCAGTACCATTGCTAAGTATGCCAGTACCATAAAAAATTCCATCACGTGAAAAAGAACAACATTTATTCTTGAACGTAAAAGAAAATCCTTGAACATTTAATGCAGAAATAGAAATAATGCTCTTCGTAAGAGTATGAACAAAATTACAGTTATTGAGTTCTAGTACTAGCCCACTGGGCAATGAAAGAAAATAAACTCCTACGGCTAGTTCAACAACACTTGCTCCATTTCCAACGCGTAGGTCCACCTCTCATTTCCTCAGTTCTCTACTTCTTCTTATTGCCTGCATATTCGTACAAATATGAGAACCAAAACCAGTATCTAATACCCAATGGTTAGACTTAGAAGAAGCAATATTGATCTCAATCATAAACATACCTGAAGTCGAAGCATCAGAGTGCCTCTTCTTGGTACTCAAGAAGCCTTTACAGTTTCTCCTCCAACGTTCGGTCTCACCTTAATGGAAGCAAGCATCCTTGGATTTGTCTTTAACTATCTTAGGTGTTGACTTAGGTGCCGTCTTCGCCTTCTTGGACTTCTTTTGGGCTTTTGCCTTGCCCTTGTTAGAAGTGACCAGCAACACTTGCTTTCCTTTACCCACAATGCCCTCAGCAATAACTCCACAAGGGAGCAATCTATCTTGTTCATATGATAATTCATCACGAACTGTGAGTACGAATCAGGTAGAGACTGCAGAATTAAGTCAACACTTAACTCACATTCCAACTTGTGGCCCAGCTTCCCAAGCCTCTCTATATACCCGATCATCTTAAGCACATGCGACCCTACAACAGTCCCAGATGCCATCTTACAACCAAATAGGGCCTTCGAGACCTCGTACCTCTCATTGCGAGACTGAGAAGCATAGAGTTCCTTTAGGTGGACCAAGATTGAGTAGGCGTCCATAGACTCATGTTGTTTCTGCAGTTCAGGTGTCATAGAAGCAAGCATGATACATGTAGCATCAGTACTATCAGAATAGTGCTTGTTATACTTCTCGATAGTCGAGCCCTCTGCGGGCTTTTCCGGTATGGGTTCGTCCAAGACATAGCCAATCTTCTCGTGCCTCAAAATGATTTTGAGGTTTCTTTCCCAGTCAAGAAAGTTGGTTTCGTCAAGCTTATTGTCGATGATAAAACGAAAGTTCAATTTGTTTGACATTTTCTACAACAATAATAAAGGTTCAATAAAAGTTCATGTATTCAAAACCCTAAAATTGCACTTAAAATTTTAATTAGGTTTTGCTCCCACTAGCCAACTATTCCCAATTGGTTTTCAAGAATTTAATTAATTCCTTAGTGGCTGGGATCCAATCTAGTCGCCTCAATCCCCGACGGTGGTCGATCAATCTTGGAAATTTCGAAAGGTAGGTACTTCTACCAGTCGCATCTTATGCGACTCCCAGTGGTTGACCAGTCAACTCTTTGACAGTCCGCATCTCTATGAGGTAGTCAACCCCTTGTCTCTAAAGTCAGACGGCCCTGACAGTGGCCAATCGCTGAAGGACTTTAGTCGAGTCGTAACCCAATATTCACGAGATCTCATACGGTCATATCTCAATAACGACGATATACCTTAGGTAGGTCAACTCTCGACGGTGGTTGATCAGTTGGATCCGAACAAGGGCTCTTCACCGTCATTATAATATTGTGAGACATTTTGGCTCGATTTTTGTCGCGGGAATAATTTTTAAATTAATTCACTTAATTAATTTGATTTAATTATGGTCTCATCTACTATGTGCATATTACTACTATATCATATAAAGTAAAACATACACAACACTCCGCGCACAAAATAACCGGTATGATCATGGATTTTTTCTTGGTGCGGTTTCGAATACAAACTGACGAAACCGCGGGTCACAAACTTAGGGTAGCTGTAACCGCCAATAGGATCTTTATTGTTGTACGCCAATGGGTTCTTTATGTTTCTTTGGTCTTCGTCTTCTTGCTCCATTCTTGTTACATAATAAATTTATCTAATAAATAATTACACCCGCCGCACACGAGGAGGATCTAACGGGAATGAGATAAATGCAAAAGGTAAACTAGGTCACGTTCTTCATAACGGGCTAGGACAATTTGAAAAAAAACAACATAAAGAAAATCACTCTCATCTATCCTATTGGTCGAGTCCATGATCAATCGGGGTCCATATAATTATATCTACACATCTAATCGATACAATTATATCTTGTGAAAAAGATCAAATTAAAATTTAACTACTTATGCGTCTTATTTTATCACATCAAATAATTAATTAACTTTTAATTAATTAAATGACTTGATCGAAAATAAAATTAACATTTAATTTTTAATCGATTTCAATTTCAATTTTATTAATTTGGAACTATTCAAAATTAAAATCAAAATTAAAAGGTCTCTATTGTTTCCTGAGAACAAGAAGGGATGCATTTGGTTCCTAAACCAAAAGACATCTGTCTAAACAAAATTTGGTTGAGTGCCTGACTGCTTTTCAAAATCAAAATTTTGAAAGTGGCATAGGTCTAGGCCCTTTCCCAAATCAAATATTTGTAAAGGGCCTACGTGAAATTTTAAAATACAACCGATGTAGAAAGGTTTTACCAAGTGGTATGTATTACGTTGATTTGCCTGGCCACTTTCCAAAATCAAAATTTTGAAAGAGGCCTAGGTCTAGGCCCTTTTCCAAATCAAATATTTAGAAAGGGTCTAGGCCTATTACAAACAAAGTTTGGAAATACCATTATTATTTTAATGCCATTTAGCATTCTAATGGTCCAAACATTTGAACTATTGGTTAGCCACATGACACAACTAAACAAAAGAGATATCAATACACAATAAATATCGCAAAACAAAAAACAAAATCGGGACCGCCAAGAGACAACCAGCCGACGGCAGCACCCTAAGGGCGCCGCCGCCACCGGCCGCCGCATGGTGGGGAGCCGCCGCCAATTAGCCGAGCTTCCAACCCGAATATTTTTTTTCGTTATCGCGAATCTAGATCTTGCATCTATCGATTAATTACTACACAATTTAATTAGTGCTTATTGCATAAGTTCGAAGTTGGCTCCGATACCACTGTTAGGAAATCACTAGTTTAACGAAACGGAATTTAAAATTTTGATTTCCGATCCCAAGACCGACTTCGTTTAATAAAATAAACACGTTAAGTAGTTTGACGGTATATACCTTGGCTGATCTATAAGATCGACGCTTTGACCGTCAATGGAGTGTAGTACTGTGCGCAAGCCGTCCACGCGTCCGGCCTCTATCGATAATCTACACGAACTCCTCGCTGGAATCCTCCTTGGATTGCTATCAGAAAAATCCGGCTGCTAGACCGGCCTTTTTATCTCTATCTAAACTCACTACTAGAAGCTCTCTATTTTCTCAAGAACAATTAGCTCTTGGAATTGTGATGTACAAAAGAGCTAACCAACCCCTTTCTTATATAGGGTGAGAGGCGCCCCAATGTCCCCTAATCGGATTAGGACAAGCTTCCTAGAAGATAGATGAAAGAGAAAAACATTTTCACAATAAAATAAGGAAAATCACTTAGATTGATTTATCTATTTTATTATAATATTTTATATTAAATATAAAAAAACTAAATATTGCCAATATCTTATATTGAATATATTTATCTTATTACCATAAATCAAATTTTTCAAAATCAATTAATATCCAATATTAATATTATGATAATATTATTAATTAAATTGCACAATCCAAGTGTATCTAATACACTTAGAAGTGGCGCCCCATATTGCCAATAATTGGCATCCGGAATATAATTAATGTATTGTATTATATTTATTCATAATAAATAAATACAACCATATTACTTTACCACTATAACCTTTATAGTCTTGAGATAAATTTTCCTTATTTGGTCATCAACTATAACCGCATTTCAATTCGACTTGATGTTCTTGTGTGTGTGATCCGATAGGCTTCCGAATATGTTGGCCGTAGACATAAAGTTCAAATTACGAAAATGCCCTTTATACCTAACGATCACGGGATAACGTCTAGCAGCACACCGTGACCCCCAATCATCGAAAGAGTCAAAAGCAATGACTACTACCTTTCATGTGAAACAGTACATTACAATCCTACCGCTGTAATAATATCCATACGATTGTATCTCGAGTGTCAGTACATTAACGATCGTATCTTATAATCTGGATATCATGCACTCTCGGAATAACACATTTACTCCCACGTTGCAAAGATTCTCGAGAGCTAGACGATCCTTATAAGAAGGCCATTTCGGATATTCATTCCTAATCATAAGATACGCGATTCCCGGACGACCAAACATGTATACTCCGCATGCTTCAATATCACACCCAATCACTACTGTATGATCGCCCCATGGCTAGGGGAAACCTCAATAGTGTCAAAGCATGACAATCCACACCGTGATGCCATGTAGACTCCGGTCTTATGGATAATTACACAACTGCCACATAGTGCGACACTTAATGTATGTGGGTCAGTCTAACATACACATTCTATGTTACACGTCCACGTACAGTCAAAGTGTCTCTACACTTCGATATATGAGATCTATCCCTATCTTTAATAAGATAGAAGACATCCAATACGTGCTAGTCTAATCATACTATCAATGTCACATTTGACAGTACATACGACTAGAGAAATTTAAGTATCAAACTTCATTAAAGCGATTAGAGATCTCATCAACCATAATCTCTATCACAGTTTGACACTAGGGACGTTACTATATATATACAATCAATAATATGAACATAAACAATGAAAATTTCCAGTTTTCCTGCATTCATATTCTTTTCTTGAGTTTGCTTTACAAAATCTTCATAGTATCAGAGCAATGATGAGTTGCTTCTTAGCGTAAATCTCTGGAAATTACTATTTCTGATCTTGGGGGAGCTGTTTTACTGCTCTGCTTGGTTCCTGCCGCTGTTCTTGATCAGTTTCTTCGTTCTGTTTGCTTCTTGTTGCAGTTCTTCATATTTTTTTTGAAGAATCATGGAGAATCAAGGTATCTTTCCTGGGATCCAATTTTATCTTAATCCCAATGAGAATCCTACGCTGGTTTTAGTTCAACCTCTGTTGAACAACAAGAATTACCATCCATGGAGTTATTCCATGAAGATGGCTTTGATTACCAAGAATAAGATTGGGTTCATTGATGGTTCGATTCACAAGCCTCCTATCACTTCTGCAGATTTCCAGGTTTGGCTTCAATGTAACACTTTCGTTAAGACTTGGATTCTAAATTCTGTAATGCCAAATATCGCTCAGAGTGTAATGTATAAGGAGACTGCTAGAGAATTTTGGCAAGATTTGCAATCGAGGTTCTCTAGATTAGATGTTTTTTGTTTGGGAGATCTATTGGATCAAGTTCATGCTATGAAACAAGGAGATTCAGATGTTACTATCTATTTCACAAAATTGAAAGGTCTATAGGATGAAATTGTAATCATAAAGCCTGATCCAGTCTGTTCTTGTACCCCTAGATGCACTTGTGATGTAATCAAGACCTTTACAGGTTATTCAGAAACATAAAGGGCTGTGAAATTATTGAGAGGCTTGAATAATGAATTTTCTCAGGTTTTGACACAAGCTCAGTTAATGATCCATGTACCTAGCCTAGAAACTGTGTTCGCTATGGCCTTAAAATTAGAAGATCAAAGGGATACTGTGAATAAGTATCCAGAGGATGCATTTTTGTACAATAGGGCCTTTAACAACAATAATACTGGTTCAAATCCACAAAGTTTAGGGTTTCAACAGAATTTCAATAGATCAATGAGTGGCAACAATGAAAGTTTCAAGAAAAATGCAGGGGTTAATCAAACTGGTAAAAAGATACAATGCACCTTCTGTGGCTACACATGACATACTGTGGACAAGTTCTATAAGATGTATGGTTTTCCACCCGGTTGGAAACCAAGAAGTAAAGTGAATATGGTAGTGGTTGTGTCAGAGGATCAATGTGGCAATCAATGTGGCAATCCTGAAGGTTCAATTATTTCTAGTCAAGATTCAGATACTTTCACCTTGAGTAAAACTCAGTATCAGCAATTGTTGAAGTTACTGGATACTCAAAAGGTGGACTCCTATGATAATATGGCCAATCTAGCTACAGTTTTGACCAACAACTTTGTTCCTACTGCAGATGTGTCAGGTTTGTCTAGTTCTATCAGGCCTTTATCATGGATAATAGATTCTGGTGCAACAGATCATATTGTCAATGATAAAGCTTGTATGCAATCTTTTAAACATGTATCTCATATGTTAGTTGGTTTACCCAATGTACTACTGTGTCAGTCACACACATTGGTAATGTATGTTTGAATGACGTTCTTACCAATGTATTACGCATACCGGATTTTCACTTCAATTTGATATCATTGGCCAAACTAACAGCTAATCCTTCTTTATCTATTATGTTTAATCATACAGGACAAGAAACTTGGGATATTGATTGGATCAGCTAAGATATCCAAAGGCTTATATGTGCTATGTACATATCAGAAGCTGTCACACACTAACAATGTAGTTCATAATGTGTCTTTGGAAGAAGACAGATCTACAATCACAAAAGAACAAGTTTGGCACTACAGACTTGGTCATTTGTCAAATAAAAGGCTTTTAGATTTGATTTTTCTTGATTCTTCTTGTAAACATAACTCGGGTGTTTGTCATGATTGTCAACTAAACAAAAGAGAAATCCATTTCCTTTGAGTCAAGCAAAAGAATGTTAAGATAGTAAGGTCTGATAATGGACCTGAGTTTCATATGCCTGATTATTATGCTGTAAGAGGTATCATACACCAAACATCTTGTGTGGATACCCCACAACAAAATGGTATAGCAGAAAGAAAGCATTAGCATATCCTGAATATTGCTAGAGCTCTAAAATTTCAATCCAATTTACCCCTGTCCTATTGGGGATGCTGTGTATTGCATGCCACATTCTTGATTAATATCACTCCATCCCCAGTTATTAAACTTAATACACCTCACTTCTTGCTGTATGGGAAGCAATTTGATTATGCTGAATTGAGAGTTTTTGGTCCCTTGTGTATGCCTATACACCTACACATAATAAATCAAAGTTTGATCCTAGGGCTAGACAGTGTGTGTATCTTGGGGTGCCTAAATTCACCAAAGGACATATTATGCTAGATAAACAATCTAGGAACATCTTTGTATCTAGGGATGTGCAGTTCTATGAACATATTTTTCCTTTACACATTAGACAGACAGGCACAGAAGGAGCATCTGTTCCATTACCAGTGCCATATGATGCAGCATCAGATGAGTTTGTTCAGATTCCTCAAAGCATGGATACAACATCTACTCCAATAATAACAGACAACCAACCACCAGTGGTACAATCTGATACAAGGAGGTCCACAAGACAAAGACATGTTCCTTCATATCTTAAGGAATATGTCATTCCTACCCGAAGATCATCACATCAGATTAATAATGTAGTTTCCTATCAGAATCTTACCAATGCATATAAGAAGTTTGTATGCCTGACAGATCATATTCAAGAGCCTAAGACATACAATCAAGCCATTAAACATGACTACTGGAAAGAGGCAATGCAGAAAGAATTAGATGCCTTGCAGGCAACAAAAACTTGGGAAAATGTATCTTTACCCCTAGGCAAGTCTACTATAGGCTGCAAATTGGTGTACAAAGTCAAGTATCATGCTAATGTCTCCATAGAGAGATATAAGGCCAGATTAGTAGCAAAAGGCTACACACAAACCTATGGTATAGACTATCAGGAGACATTCTCACCCGTGGAAAAGGTAACCACAATCAGAACACTGTTGGCACTAGCAGCTTCCAAACAATGGCACATCCATCAAATGGATGTTAATAATGCCTTTCTACATGGAGAACTAGATGAAGAGGTATACACGGATCTTCCACTTGGATTCAAGACAAAAAACCTAATCAAGTATGCAGATTGACCAAATCATTGTATGGCTTGAAACAAGCTAGCAGACAATGGAATTCAAAATTCACAGAAGCATTGAAGGACATTGGCTTTGTCCAGTTCCAACATGATCACAGCCTGTTCACTAGAGGAACATCTGACAATTTCATAGCCCTTCTTGTTTATGCGGATGACATCATAGCAACAAGTTCATCACTAATCCAAATACATGAGGTGTTTAGGGTCAAATTATAGTGATTTTCACATATATTTTCTATATCAATTTTCCCCATATATGGATTATTTTCATAGAAATCGGGTTTATAATCGATTAATTACGCAAATGATATTTTGAGTTGTCTAAGTGCAAAATCGAGTGAATATCGTAGTTTTATTATCTATTTTATGCGGATTTACGCCGCTCGGTTTTTTGTTGTCTTATAGATACACAACCATGGCATGAAAGAAGATTAGATGGTGATTTGCATGGAAGAGAAGAGATTAAATGGAATTAAGATTCATACAAGCTGAATGTGTGTTGATGTTGCATGCATGGCAAGCTAAAGTTGAAGTTTGGAAGTAAAACAAGTTGGACGAACGTCCTTGTTGCCTGAACGAGCGTTTGCCATGCATCATTCCCAAACGGGCGTTTGAAGACCTCAAACGAGCGTCCAGCCATGAAAATCAATACAGGATGTTCAGACGTGCCTTAAACTAGCGTTCAACCTCAGTCCAAGCATGTAGGAAGAGCGTCCATGCTCACGAACGAACGTCCACCGCCGCATTGAGCCCAACCGACTTAAAACATTACTCCAGCCGCCTCTCATATCTATATATAGCAGCAGTTTTGTAACCCTAATATTCATTCAGAAAACGCAGCCCTTCATCCAAAAATCCTAAATTTCGATCGAGAAGGAGCAGCCCGGCCGCCAAGCTCCTTGCTTGGTCGGCCATGTTAGATTAGTTGTTTTTCAATTCCGTGTTTTGAGTTCCTTTTGATGAATAAAACCGTGAGCAGCCATGGATAGAGCTTGAATGACTGTTTCACGCAAAAAACAAACTTAATTCTTTTCTATGGATTAATTTTGTAAGTTTTAATTAAGATTGTTTCTTTTCTTGTGTTTATTTGTATCGTGCAATTTTATATCGAAAGATGATTGTATGATTTGATGCTACCGTATGACGGAAGTCGGTGTAGTTTAGATCACCATAGGAAAGATTAGATCTTTAATCTATACATAACGGAAGTTCGTAGGTTAAATATCTAGGTTTACGAGAGAACCACAATTTAATTAATTCGATGCAAGATTATCTTAGATTGGAATTGAGGATATCACCGTTACGGAAAAATGAGATTGTTCATGTGTTTATTTCATTACGTTGTTCTTGTTCTCTTTCATGTTTTGTATGCTTTATGTTAATCGAATTTAGATAACGGAAGTTAATAGATTCACTAGATTATCGTGAGGAGATTGACAATAATTATTCCAACAAACGGAAGTTGAGGATAATGTTGTTAGGTTTAGATTCAATCCATATCTTTGATTTGTATCGATATTAGTCAAGACCGGAAGGTAAACTAATTAATGGCGTGATAAATCGGAAGAGGAAACGCTTCATTAGAAAAGATAATAATCCAAGATAACTAATGAATGAATGTTTGTCTATCTCGATCGATTTCGGTGGGGTGATGGTTGTTGGGAATAGGTTGATCGTGGTTTGTTTATGTTTGTTCGATTATTAGTTAGTTTTATCTTGTTTTTCGTAGATGTAGTTTTATTTATTTTGTCCAGAACTATATTTCCGGCTTTGGATTAACAATCCTCCGTCCGCTTATTTTTCCGTTCTAGTTTAGGTTTAGGTTTAGTTAATAAAGAAGAATTAATTAGATT
Source organism: Gentiana macrophylla (assembly GCA_026214975.1). Taxonomy (NCBI): domain Eukaryota; kingdom Viridiplantae; phylum Streptophyta; class Magnoliopsida; order Gentianales; family Gentianaceae; genus Gentiana; species Gentiana macrophylla. The sequence continues at coordinate 96,139,347 of CM047816.1, forward strand.
AGATTCAACATCCCTTTTCCCTGAGGATCGATACCCGTACTTATCCAACTTTACTAGCAACTACCCGGTATTCGGCCGGTTAGGAGGTAGTTTTGCATGGTAGTATAGGTTTATAAATTTTCTTTTGTTTTAATGATGCAAAATCCCCCCCAACAAAAGTGGCGCCGTTGCCGGGGAATAGGTGTCATGTTGAATCTAGTTAAGCTAGTTCTCGATTTTGTTACGTTTCGTTTTTCGTTTTCAATAAAAGTAGCGTGAAATAAATCGAGAGTTTTTATTTTTGCCGTGTTTCGATAACCGTTGGGTTAAGAATGTGCAAAAAGTTTTTTACTCGATTTGTGAAACGTGAACTATATGGTTGTTTGTATCTAGTCTAACCCTCTGTGCTTTAATTTGATGGGGCTGCTCTGTGATATTTGATGTATGATCTCTTAAGAAATTAGGGTTTCTTTGTGTTTCTGCGTTTTTTATGCAAATTGATCGTTGGACGAGCGTTCAGGTAAGTGAACGCCCGTCGATCCCCTAACATGCGAGTAAACGAAGCGTCGGTTTGTTGGACGCCGTCCGCTCCAAAACGATCGGCTGCATTTCGCTTTTAAGAACCACGGACGCCCATATATCTAAACGCCCGTCCGCCTGCATAAGTTTTAAACGCCCGCTTGAATTAGTGAACGCCCGATCCAGGTTCCAGATTTCTTCTCAATTTGATTTTTAATGCTTTATTTGATATGGATACTTTAATTTGAGCTTCTGTGGCTAATTGTTTTTACGTAGATGATCTGAACTTGCATGTTTATACCTTTCCATCTACGGATCCATGTTAAATAATTGAATCTAATTGATAATATACTTGATTCATCCAAGCATGTTATAGTCATTGTCGGTTCTCGTACGCCATAACTGGCCTTATTGTTAATTAGTAGCTAATATCGGTTTCCGTATGCTACATATCGTTGTGATGAATCCTGTGAGCTTTGAGACTTATGTGCTTTCTTGTTATTTTTGTAGCTCATATGGGTAGCTACTGTCGGTTTTCCGTAATGCTACTATCTTTGGCTTATGAGTTATATCTGTTTAGTATAGCTAACTGTTGGTTTTCCATAATGCTATCACCTTTGATGAGTCTTAAGGCGCGTCTACACTGTAAGTAATGAACAGCACTGTCGGTTATCGTAACCTGTCATTATTTGGTAGACGTTTATTTTATACATGTCGTGTTGCAAATGAGTGGGATAGTTTTCTTTCTTTTATTTTCTTTTATTTTTGCATATCATTTAGTTGCATGCCATCTAGTTGCATTGTTTTCCTATTTTTCTTTTATTTTTCTTGAGTGTAGTTAACTGTCGGTTTCCGTAATACTACCTCGTTTTTTTTTTCTGATTCTGCACGGGCCGTAGTCACTGTAGAGTTTGGAGTTGTAGCCAACTTCTTCATACTGAGCCTATAGAATCTTTAGTAGATTGCATTGTAGTATATTTTCATGTAGTTGCACCTAGCCTACTGTTTTGTAATTTTCCATGTATATGTTCCATCTCTATATGGGCTTAATCTGAAAAATCTTTCTGACTTCTTTTCCATGTATAATCCTCTATCATTATTAGTTGGAGTTTGATGTTTCTGTTTGCACATGTGGTCTATATCATTCTACAAGCTTCTGTGGCTTTATTCTTAGATGTCCTAAGTTTAAGTGTTGATCTTTCCATCTGAGCTATTATTTCTTTTTGTGCTTATATCAAACTTCCGTTCAGTTGTGTTTAGATGCTTAGGTGTCCTGTACTTTCCCTGTATGGTGATTTTTCCATCTGAGCAATTATACCATGTGCTTATATCATTATTGTTGCTTGTTATATTCCCCCGTGTCCCCGAGATACTTCCTTGTTTTTCAAGTGTGCAGGATATTGTCGATAGCGCTTGTGCTATTTACCGACTTTCTCGAGCGTTCGGATTGGATCTCTCGCCACTTCCAGACTTGCCACTTTCGAGCGACAATCGCCTAAGTTCTTTCTTTCTTTTATTTCGCACAACATGAGGACATGTTGTAATTTAAGTGTGGGGGAGGGGATAGTTGGTTAGGTGTATCTATCATTTGCTTAATACATTATAATTCTATGCTAAAGGGCTAAATTTTTCGAAATTTTCAATTTTTGTTTTGTCCCGAGTAACTTCAATGGCATGCTAGTTTTGTAATTTGGCACCTTTAGTTGTTATCAGTAGTCGTACCATGTTCTAAGAATAGGTTTGGTAGATCGATACTCACTTGAACCGAAGATACACGAACTTTGTTAGATGAAGAACCAAAATTTAAATAGTCTCCGGTTAGTTAAAGGATAGCCAATTCTCGGTCTGAGATAACACTTACTTAGCATTGATGAAAGTTAAGAATTCGTACTATATTCACAGTTAGAATCTAAGTACCTCAGTGTTCTTGAGAACCTTAAAAGTCTTGAATGTGTTAGAAATAATATCTGACTAGGAGTTTCCAAAGAGTTTGGGATTAAATATAATACTATATATATATATATATATATATATATATAATAAATTGAGTTTGTTTGTGACTATCACCTCGAGTCCATTTGGATATCGCCTGAATGGGGAGTGTGGTTTACCTTGGACAGTATGGGTTTGAGTGATCTCGGGTGATTCGCGCCTAAAAATAGGGAGAGTGTTATACTTTTGAGACGCAACGATAGAAAACCAAAATTTTTGCTTTTGGAACTCTAAGTCAAGTTGATCTAAACCAAGAGAGACACGAAGGTATTTTCTTGGCACCAAGTAAAGGATTTTAAATGTGAGTTAGTTACGGTGTTCTTGGTAATTAGTTTTTGTACGGTAAGTGCTGTACACGGGACGAAACTTTCTTTTATTTTACCGGATGAATGTTAGTGCTTGATTTAATACATCGAGAGTGGATCGGTGGAAGTATAGCAGGTTTTGCACACACAACCACCGAGTGAGTTCGATTTGCTAAATACTAGCTTGACGTGAGCATGACTACATCTCGTGTCAGGTTATGTCGGTTTTTGATAGTATGTTTCTTGTTTTGTTTTGCTCGGGGACGAGCAAAAAGATAAGTGTGGGGGTGTTGTTTAGGGTCAAATTATAGTGATTTTCACATATATTTTCTATATCAATTTTCCCCATATATGGATTATTTTCATAGAAATCGGGCTTATAATCGATTAATTACGCAAATGATATTTTGAGTTGTCTAAGTGCAAAATCGAGTGAATATCGTAGTTTTATTATCTATTTGTACGGATTTACGCTTCGCTCGGTTTTTGTTGTCTTATAGATACACAACCATGGCATGAAAGAAGATTAGATGGTGATTTGCATGGAAGAGAAGAGATTAAATGGAATTAAGATTCATACAAGCTGAATGTGTGTTGATGTTGCATGCATGGCAAGCTAAAGTTGAAGTTTGGAAGTAAAACAAGTTGGACGAACGTCCTTGTTGCCTGAACGAGCGTTTGCCATGCATCATTCCCAAACGGGCGTTTGAAGACCTCAAACGAGGCGGCCCGACCATGAAAATCAATACAGGATGTTCAGACGTGCCTTAAACTAGCGTTCAACCTCAGTCCAAGCATGTAGGAAGAGCGTCCATGCTCACGAACGAACGTCCACCGCCGCATTGAGCCCAACCGACTTAAAACATTACTCCAGCCGCCTCTCATATCTATATATAGCAGCAGTTTTGTAACCCTAATATTCATTCAGAAAACGCAGCCCTTCATCCAAAAATCCTAAATTTCGTGATCGAGAAGGAGAGCAGCCCGGCCGCCAAGCTCCTTGCTTGGTCGGCGGGCGGTTAGATTAGTTGTTTTTCAATTCCGTGTTTGAGTTCCTTTTGATGAATAAAACCGTGAGCGACCATGGATAGAGCTTGAATGACTGTTTCACGCAAAGAACAAACTTAATTCTTTTCTATGGATTAATTTTGTAAGTTTTAATTAAGATTGTTTCTTTCTTGTGTTTATTTGTATCGTGCAATTTTATATCGAAAGATGATTGTATGATTTGATGCTACCGTATGACGGAAGTCGGTGTAGTTTAGATCACCATAGGAAAGATTAGATCTTTAATCTATACATAACGGAAGTTCGTGAGGTTAAATATCTAGGTTTACGAGAGAACCACAATTTAATTAATTCGATGCAAGATTATCTTAGATTGGAATTGAGGATATCACCGTTACGGAAAGATGAGATTGTTCATGTGTTTATTTCATTACGTTGTTCTTGTTCTCTTTCATGTTTTGTATGCTTTATGTTAATCGAATTTAGATAACGGAAGTTAATAGATTCACTAGATTATCGTGAGGAGATTGACAATAATTATTCCAACAAACGGAAGTTGAGGATAATGTTGTTAAGTTAGGATTCAATCCATATCTTTGATTTGTATCGATATTAGTCAAGACCGGAAGGTAAACTAATTAATGGCGTGATAAATCGGAAGAGGAAACGCTTCATTAGAAAAGATAATAATCCAAGATAACTAATGAATGAATGTTTGTCTATCTGACTGATTTCGGTGGGGTGATGGTTGTTGGGAATAGGTTGATCGTGGTTTGTTTATGTTTGTTCAGTTATTAGTTAGTTTTACTGTTTTCGTAGATGTAGTTTTATTTATTTTGTCCGCAACTATATTTACAGGTCCTTGGTAGGAAAGCTGATCTACCTTTCTTTCACAAGACTAGATATAGCATATACAGTCCAACAACTTAGTCTGTTTCTGTCCCATCCTACAATAAATCATATGCAGGTTGCCAACAGACTTTTGAGATATCTGAAAAGCAATCCTGGTCAAGGAATTCTTTTTGAAACAGACAACGGTCTTCAACTAAAAGGATACATTGATTCTGACAGGATGTGAGGAATCTAGAAAATCCATATCAGGATATATTATGTTCCTAGGTACAACACCAGTTCTTGGAAGTCAGAGAAGCAAAGTGCTATAGCCAAAAGTTCCTCTGAAGCTGAATATAGGGCAATGGCCAATGATACATGTGAACTCCAATGGTTAGTATACATAATGAAGGATTTACATATAGCAGTTCATTTGCCTATTCTCATTTTCTATGACAATGCATGTGCTATTCACATTGCCAAGAATCCTATCTTTCATGAGAGGACTAAGCATATTGAAATAGATTGCCATATTACAAGAGCAAAGGTTCAAGCAGGCTTTCTAAGGTTAATGCCAGTTAGGACAACACACCAGCTGGCAGATATCTTAACAAAACCATTGGATTCCCCTATCTTTCACTATCTGCTCAACAACCTAGGCACATACTCAGTTTCAAGCCTTCCAATACAGTCAACCAAGTGATAAGAAGGTGTGATCAATCAAGTGCAAGCTTCACCCCAGTTTCAGCTTGAGGGGGGTATTAGATTATACAGTCAACCAAGTGATAAGAAGGTGTGATCAATCAAGTGTTAAGAAGGTGATCAAATGCTCAATGGAACAAATTATCAAACACCTTCTCCAAAATATGGTTATGAGGCAGTTAGAGTTAGTTATGGTAATTATGCAAGTTGTTGTAACTTAATTCTAGTCAAAAGACATTCCTATATATAGTAGACTAGAGTGTAGAAGGAGATTAACTCGATTAAATCTCCAATTTAGCAAAACTACAGCTGATTACTTACATTTTACATCTTTGTAAACTTCTTCTCATTAATGAAAATTTCCAGTTTTCTTGCGTTCATATTCTTTTCTTGAGTTTGTTTTACAAAATCTTCAGTATGTTATACATGAAAGTAATGAATATTTAAGTGATTATATATATATTTTACATATATGAGTAAAGATTATATTGAAGTTTTTTTTAAGTTATCTACATTTTATATATTTAACTAGTTTATATTATACATTATAAAATGTTTTTTTTAGGAAAAACTACAATTTATTTACTCCACCAAATCCGCTAAACCAACGGTCAAAACATCATTCGGGGGCAGGGTCCCCCAAGAAGTAGCATAAAGGGAAATTAAGTCATGCCTAGCTAAAAGATGCGTCGGGACATTTCTGGTACGCCTAACAAAAGAGAAACGAGCTAAAGAAAAGTACTCCGCCTCCGAGAGACAATCTCGAAGCAAACAACCAAAAGCCGAAAGGTCCTCTCATAATTCGCAAGCCGCTGCACATAGACGAGACAATCACTCTCCACCACAAGCTACGACAGTCCTAGCCTCCTGGCCTCGACAAGCGCCAACAGAATCACCCGCAGCTCCAACTGGGCCACCACAATACCAGGGTCAAAACAAAAGGAGTAGGCCACAAAGATTGGGCCCTGATGATCCCGAAAAATAATGCCTATACCAGAGGTCCCATCCGTCACTGACGTATCAATATTGCACTTAACCAGTCCCTCCAAGGACGAGCCAGGAGGCGGGCAAGCTCCCTCCCGAGTCACCATGCGCAATGTCTAAGTTATTATTTATGTAGAAAATAACATTTCACGTCTACTACATATTGGTGTGACAATTTTAACAATGAAAGATGAAAAAGTAAATGAAAAATGTTTTACTTCTAAATAAGAGAAAAAATAATTTTCATAGAAAAGGACACATTGAAAAAAAGTTGCGGAGGACGGTCCCCTAGTAATTTTGCCCTGGCATTTTCTTTGGTTTGGTCCATATGAAGTAACTAGAGTATTATTATTATTATTATTATTGATTTTGTTGAATATATAAATTTATTAATTATCTACCTCCTCATAAACTTAAACTTTTGGAAGATATGAAAGTTTAACATGGTATCAAAGTGAGAGGTCATGAGTTCAAACCCCGCTACAAGCACAGTCACCCAAAAAAATAAAAAAACAAGTGTTTGACCTCTCTAGAAATATAAAAAGCTTGTATGCGCGTTGAATATATAAAAATCCACACTGAGTCAACATTTTTTCTTGGGGCGTTGAATATATAAAAATATTAATTATCTACCCCTTGTGCTTTCTATTAAACCCTTTGCCTCTACGCCCAAGTTTTTGGGAGAGAGGGTAGTTCAACATTTTTTTTTCTTGGGGATATTTACACTTTTTGAGTTAGATTCACACATTATGCAAGAAAAAAAGTGATTAATGATGTACTAGGATTTCACCTTCGAATTTCATCAAAAATAAGGTAAAATAACAAAATTATCTTCTTCACTGCCGCAGTTCGTGGTGCGGATTTCTTGGGTGTTCATTGTGTTTTCCGATTTGAAAGGTACCCATGCTGGATTCATTTTGCAGGCTACAAGGTCCAAGCAAAGTGGTAATCAACCAACTCAAGTGCAACCAACTCAAGTGACACCCAAAAGATCAAACATTGAAGAAGTTACACAGAAAGGGCAACATGTAAGTAGTTGGTGTTGATTTTGTGGCGGTGTTGATGAAATGTGATCTGATTTTTTAACTATTCCCCAGTTACAAGTTTAGAAAGTAATGTTCGCATTTTCTCGACGTGTTTTGTTACCGAAAGTGTCTTGGTACTATTATAATATGTAAGCTATGTTTGGAATACGATTGTGAGACGCATTTATGTATCCTTTGCTATGGTAACTGTTTTATGTATCCTTTGTTTGCAGCCATCATCAAAATGCAAACTGTTTCATGTGAACTGTTTTAACTGTTTATTATGCATTTTTTTGATGTAAACTTGGTTTGCAGCCAGTTTTTTTGAAATGCAGACTGTTTTATTGTGCATTGTGCATTCCAATTTTTTTGAAATGCAAACTGTTTTATGTAAATTGGGTTTGCAGCCATCAAATGCATCATCAAATGCATATAAATTTTTTTAAAGGATGTAACTTAATATGCTAAGCCCAGAATTAACCAAAATACACTTATAAAACCACCAAATGCACACAATTTTTTTCAAAGGACAACCTAAATGCAGCCATCATAAAAAACTCAAACATAAAACCTGACATTCCATAGCTTTTTCCAACTCTTAATATTCATAACATGTGACAACCCATACAGATTAACAAACAACATAACTAACACAACCATCACAAGAATTACAACTACAAGAACTAACACAAGAATTTCAACTACAATCATTACTTGTCATCACAAGAATTACAACTACAAATGAAGTTCAACTCACTTCAACACAAGAACTAACACAACCATCACAAGAATTACAACTACTAACACCACCAACCACCCAATCTTTGCATCAATTTTTTCCAAACAAAGTCGATGTATATCTTCATCTCTACCAATATTTTCAATTGAGGAAACTTCATCATAGGCACCTCTACAAATCGGGTTGCACCATTCAAAAGAGCCGCAAACATCACACTTGAAATACAACATTCCCTTGTTTGGCTTACTCATTTCAACGATTTTTAAAGTTGCCTTCCTTCCACAACACATTTTATACTCATACAGAATGTCACGAGTTCCTCCATTTCGTCCATGCCTACTGTTGGTGGACATTGCAGCTGAAATATATTGAAAATTTTATCAGAAATCCAAAAACTGATAGACTAGTAATTTAAACAAAACACTGCTTCAATTTGATCTAAGCCACATTACTTAGAAACTACCTAAAAACTTAGGCATACACACACAACCATACACACACAGCCATACACACACAAATCCAAACCAATTAACAAAAAATCCAAATTACAAACCTGCCCTTCCTTCTAAGATCACTAACCTTCTTCTTCATTCTTACGATATGATGAAGAAAGAGTCTTACGATATTTCACATCTAATTCTTCAATTTTGGGCAAATCAAAAGGTGTTAAGATAAAGAAATTGTAATCAACTGAGGTTCGCAAAATCACTTTGATGGTTGCAATTAATAAAGGTAGAAACACTCGCCATCAAGAATACATACATTTTCCCAGTGGTGATACTCAATAGCTAATCGTGAGGACATATATTTATAAGTAGACACTAGGCAGTGCCTTATAGTCATCATTAACCACTTAAAAGCAAGACAAAGCATAAAGATAACTACTGAAATGCACTAGCTTATCAAGAAAAATATTAAAATTAGTAAACCATACAAACATAATGAGGACTGAGAGAGACAAAGGAATGAGCTTTATGAAAATCTCGAGGCAAACATCGGCAGACAGAAGCGAAGCTCAATGATTTGAACTAACCTACTCATAATACCTTCCATAAAGTGAGTGCTTTTATTGTACAATTCAAGAAATAGGATATGTTAATGCAATTAAAGAACCCTAATAAAACACACATGTAGGCAGATGAATGTCATACGAAGTTATTTTAGATCTTTATTACAAAAGAAGGAGATATTATTTAGAAACAAAAGAAGTCAAAATGAAATAATAATTAAATGGAAGGGTAAAACGGGTGTTTTGTTAAAAAAGGGAATATTCGATCGGAATATTCTCTTTAATAAAATGATTTACCCTTTAAGTAAACGCGAGGGGTGAAGTATATATTTTAAAAGCATATAGCAAAAGGGCAGGGGTAAAGGTGTTTATCCCATTAGATTATTAAAATGAAGGGTAAATATGAACAAAAATAATATTGCTGCATTGATATTGAAAAATGACAGAAAAATAAAAACAAAACAAATTCTGAAAAGCGAAAAAAAAGAGAGGAAGTACTACTTATATTAATATTTTTCACCCTAACTATGATTTCGTGCTTTTAGGACATTTAAATGAAACATAACGTCTAATGCTCAACTTCTACATGTACCACGTGTCTTTGTACTATTTGATCAAAAATAATTACAATACAATATTTTCATCGTGTAATATTTTCTTATTATCTCATTAATAACCATTATCTTCTTCATAATAACATATTTTATTCCTTTTTCTAGGACTTAAAGCAATTTTATTGATCACCTAGAATCACAAATACAAGCCAAATTGACTTGGAGGGAGGGGATGAATCCCAGATCTTACTCTCAACAAGACTTAAACCTTCATTTGCAAATAAATGTGCATGGACATTTCTCCGTCTCATAACAATGGAAAACGAGAAGAAAAAAAAAAAAAAACAAGACAACAGACGTCAAATGTCCTCTATAATAGCTCCAATTGTTGATCGATCTTAATTCCTCCAGTGACAACAGGCGCAGATGAATAGTCAAAGAATCCCCCTCGAATATCACCCGAGAAAAACCCTAGTCAATAACGTAAAATACAGCATGGTATATCGCAACCACCTCGCCTACAATTAAGAGTATCATAGCCTCACCCGCATGGGTAGGCTCACCTAGTAATGAGGTTGAAGCCAGCACAGAAAGCCACGGGTTCGAGACTGGCGGCGGCAACATAAAGGAGAAAAATCCTTTGGGAGGCTCTGTCAGACGCACATGGCGAAGCTGGCGCGGCTTTATTCTGGTTTAGTCACCATGATTTACATCCTCCACTGGTCGGATGCAGGGGTGGGGGGCGCCTGGGGTGGGCGATTCCACCTTTTGGTACAAAGAGTATCATAGCCTCGTCCCCTGGACATAACCCAGTTGGTGAGGGACTTGGGTGCGTAGTGCACGCCTTACTAAGAGGTCATTGGTTCGATTCCCGCAAAGAAGGCGAATTGTACCCTCTGTGGCAAACCCGTGATTCAAATTTTACTACAGGGATCACGATTAACATTCTCCACTCAATTTGAGGACCAGGTAGAGTGAAGGCGCCGAGTTAGAGTTTAACCTTTTAAGAGTATCATAGCCTCCGGCTATTCAATAACATATTTCAATATAACTATATATTTTTAGTAGGCAAAGAAAAGTGAAGTGATGCTCTAGTTATAAAAAAGAGTAAAAGGAAAATTAATTTTCATAAAAAAGGACACATTGAAAAAAATGCAGAAAACGGTCCCCTAGTAGTTTTTGGCTGGCTTTTTTCTTCGGTTTGGTCCACTTGTTGTTTGCATCAAGGTTCCTAATTCACAGCGATCAGACCAGTGGTTGGGCCATCTTTTGTCTAACTCTGACTAGCAATTTTGAAATGAACGGCTTACCTAATTCTCAATCTTTTTTTTTTTTTTTTTTCCTTTTTCTTTTACTTTTTTTGTGGAGAGGAAAATTCACTATCTTCTTGCATAGGATTTATTAAAAACGTGATATAATAATAATAATAATAATAATAATAATAATAATAATAATAATAATAATAATCAAGGGTATATATCACACGTTCTGCCGGTGTTACAATCGGTGTTGTAACGCCCTAGAATTCATGTCGAGCAGTGTTGATAGTGTCATAATAGATTCAGTAACTACTGACTTAAAATGGTTAATCAAAGTAATCAAGTCAATTATATCTCAACTATTATATCTTAGTATTCTTTCTTTTGCACTAGTGTCACAACCGTTGTTGTTACGCTCCAGAACTCATGTCAAGCGGTGTTACTATAATTAGTGTAATAATAGATCCAGTAACTAGTTAGTGACCGAAAATGGTTAATTGAAGTTATCAAGTCGATTATATCTCAACCTTATATACCTCTTTCGAATAAGATGAATAATACGGGCACAATCGTTATGTCATTATCACAACCAACGACACAACGATTATCTTACACCGTTGATCATGATGACCGTTGTGCCCGTATCATTATTCTTCGAATAATAACATGAAATGACAGATGAACAAATGGTCCTCATCAAAGTTATCTTATTGAAACGAAATACTTCCAAAATGACATGAGCCCTTTAATAATAGTGTACAATCACTATCTAGCTAGCGCTTGTGTAATCAGTCTTTTTCAGCACATTACGGTGTTGTTCTTTTGTGGTCTCTTTTTCAGCAACCCTAAATTAAATCCTCCTGATAAGCTTTTGCTTCGCGGTGCTTTTTTGGTTGGTCTATAATGCATGTATATTTTTCATCCTCATTAAAACCATGCATGCATGCTATCGAAAAGCAATGACAGAGCCAGAAATTGACGTGAAGGTGGCTAGTGGATGGAGCAAGTTAAGAGTTAAAACTTGGGTAGGTTAACGTGCTATATTCGGACTATTGGGACGGTTGGTCAGAGTAAGACATTGTGATAAGTTAAGTTGGATTATATAGATTTGTTGTGTGAAAACTTTTTTCGTCTGATGGGCTGAGCCCTACCTCCTCAGCTAGCCCCACACATGGCTTCTTCATTGTTGACTATATTTGTATGATCGAATATGTTAGATTGAAATCTAATATATAGGGTTTTTAGTATATGTAAAATAAAAACCAGATGAGCTTAGCCCCTTTATATAAGCTATCCCGTAGTTACGTCCTTGATTGAAAGGGCGTTAAAATCCAAGTTAATTATATGAATAAAATTAAACTCGGAATAAAAAACATGCCTAAAGTTTTAACTAGACCAAATAATACGGAGAGATTTTATGGTGCAACGGTTGTATGAAAATTGTATCAGGTGGAATACACGATAGCCTCTCAATTTTTATTTTCTTTCATGTAATACACTTTTATTGTGTACGAGATGTTCGAAATGAAAGGTTGTAATGTTGTCTTTTGATACAAGATTCGTACAACGATTGCGATGTAAAAAAAAATCAATTATATGACTAATCTACCCTTTTTTTGTTTTTTGTGTGTGTGGAGGAATCCTTACACGACTAAGTTTTTTTTTTTTGAATTATACACGACTAAGTTTGAACTTATTTATTTAACTGATTTATTAATTAGCATTATTAGAGTGTCTAATGATAGCTATCACACTTTGATATAAATATCTAATAATACATTAGGCTCTTCGCTTTTTCTATATATAGACTGCATGTATCCCATATCATTTGATAATCATTTGAGAAAATAAAATTTCTAGTACGTAGGACCATATGGCATTCCATTCATGTGCATATGACATTATTTATTACCTCTTTTCATGGTTTAGATTAGAGATGGCAAATGGAGACGGCAAGATCCGAATGATATTTGATATGGAAAACGATTTCGGTGATTTATTTCGTTTATTCCCTTGCTCCGAATCTATGGTTTTTATTATTAAGGTTATGAGTATTTTAAAATTTGGGATAAAAATAAAATTTAAATGGATTAGAACTTAAAACATCCGGATCCTCAGTCTCAACTTTTAATTTGGGATCCCGAATTTTAAAATTGCGAAATTTGGCATCGCACAGAAATGTGTGTTTCTCTCATAGAAGTTGAAATCGTGGTGAAATTTAAATCGAATGCTCGCCTCCACGCGTCAAAAAACCAGGAAAATTCGAGATCCCAAAAGTTCGGGATCGGCGGTCACAGTTGGGATAGTTAGGTAGTAGTACAAGATAAAAATAATAGTAACTTTTTTTTCTCGCAAAAAATAATAGTAATTAATTGGTACGTAGAGTTGTTGTGGATGCATTCAATATCATGATTCTGGTGATTTATTTCGTTTATTCCCTTGCTCCGAATCTACGGTTTTTATTATTAAGGTTATGAGTATTTTAAAATTTGCCTTAAAAATAAAATTTAAATGGATTAGGAACTTAAAACTTGCGGTTACAGCAATCCGGATCCTCAGCCTTAGCTTTTAATTTGGGATCCCAGCTTTGGCAACGTAGATATCTTTGGCAACGTAGAGGGCAGCTCGACCACACAAAATTGTAGCCGCTCACATAGAAATTGTGTGTTCTCTCTCCTCGGTTGAAATATGTGGTCGAGCTGCCCTTCACATCGGCAAAACTAGGGAAAACTGAGATCCCAAAAGCTGGGATCGGCGGTCACAGTTGGGATAGTTAGGTAGTAGTACAAGATAAAAATAATAGTAACTTTTTTTTGTCGCAAAAAATAATAGTAATTAATTGGTACGTAGAGTTGTTGTGGATGCATTCAATATCATGACCAACTTACACAGACACACACAAAATGGTGTGAAGCCACCCAATATTGAAGGGGTAAATTTGTCTTTAGTGGATTAGTTTTGTGCGTAGAAAATATTTACACCGAAAAAAAATTTGTATTTTTAAATTTAAATACTATTTACTGTTAAAAACAGGAATGCTTTTCGGGGTAAATAATTACTCCGCAAATATATAATCAAAACACCAGGCGAAAATTTCCTATATGGAAGATGAATTTGGAGTATAAAAGTAGGTAGTGAAGTAGTGAATGAAAATGATAGAAAAGTTAATGCACTTTGGATTCCTTATGATTATATGGTTTGAATTTTCATACTTTTTTTTTTTGTTTAATTTGTTTAAATATTATATGATTATAATATATCCTATCACACCGTTTTGTGAACAATTATGGTACAATAGTGATTTTTCAGTTGTACCAAGTGAAAAGTTGTGATTCATCCTAATCACCATACACACCCTCCCTCCTGTGTGAGAGAGAGTAAATAAATATTCATCACCATCCTCCATTTGGCATAACCCACAGATCACTGAGTCCAATAAATATGAATATAAATGATAGAATGCGACACACATCAATGAAAGAAAAAAATCTTATAGATTAGCTTGAAACATGGTTATTGGCTGATCATGTCTAATAAATAGAGTAACATTATTTTCATAATAAAATAATTATAATAAAATTACACAATACACTTTAACGTCAATCAAAACAAATAAATTTGATGTAATTTTGAACCGAACCAAAACAATTTATAGCATTATTATATATTATTGAACTCTTAACATCAATACAATTTATATACATACATACATATAAAACACTATAAACACGTAGGCACGCTTTTTACCCCAATTGTGGGACGCGCGAACCCAGACCTTCGCATCTTAAGGCTTCAGTAGTGACCACTGTGTCGTTGTTGCATAGCATATATATATATAATTTAAGCATGGATAAACATAATTACTAATGTCATTTTCAATATGTCGCCCTGAGTGGAGTCAAAGATGATAAACATGAATTTCCTTGTCGACTGGGCTACTATTATGCCCTATCCTTTTCTTTTTGTCAAGTGCTTTTCAGCCACCACTTCCAACTGTAACATATTTTTTTTCCCCTTTATTTCACAAATTCAAAAAAGTCTATCATGACATAGTTTCTGATGACATTTGACGTGCTATTTCTTTATATATATATCTGGACGTGTACATATATATATAGAGTGATGCTGCCGGCGGTCGTTGTATCACAACGAATGAT
The DNA here is from genome assembly GCA_026214975.1 of Gentiana macrophylla. Taxonomy (NCBI): domain Eukaryota; kingdom Viridiplantae; phylum Streptophyta; class Magnoliopsida; order Gentianales; family Gentianaceae; genus Gentiana; species Gentiana macrophylla. The sequence goes on from CM047816.1 coordinate 96,154,410, forward strand.
ATAATACTTATATTATAACGGAGGTCTACTATAATCAAAGGTACATAAGTGTGTTGTGTCGCACCGTCAATTATTGTAGCACAAAAGTTGTTCATGTATATCGCTAGTATATATATATAACGAAACCTTTTTTATTATTAAGAAAAAAATAAGGTTCATGATGCAAGCGATTCTAATGCCATCCCTTATACAAAAACGTAGACGCAAGCGTAGCATCGCCTCTCTAAAAGCGTATGAATGGCAAACCCAGGTGTGGGAAAATCTCATTTCGTAGGAAAATGCAAAGAGCACAAGATTCAGGAAAAATAAAGACTCCCAAAAAGAAAGTTTTACAAAAAAAAAAAAAACCAAGTGGGTTCCGCCTTCTATGGTAGAAAGTGATCTTCGATCCGTCAACGACCAATTTAAAACATTCGTCATGGTTGACTCCAGTCAAGTTGCGTTTGGAGGGTGTATATCACTAGTATATATATATATATATATATATATATAAAGAAATACCAGAATAACACAACTCAAAAGTCTTTGGAATTTGTTGTTTTGTTGAATTGAACTAACTATAGAGTTACATGTGGCATGTTATAGTGAATTTCTAGGTTAAAAGATAATGACCAGTAAACATAATAACTGAACAGAGATAAACACATTTTTTAAATAAACAATCTATTTAAACTAAAACTATTTAACTTCAGATACAACTATATATATCTTCTTTTGGTTTCATCTTTATCTTTGTGTCTTCTAATGTAGTCTTCAAACGAGGTCAAATTCGGATGTTGAGTTTGGTTGATGATATTTTGAAGGGCATCTTCAATGGCTGATAGAAAATTGAATACCGGCGCACGATTTTAAAGACTTTTCCGGGGTGGCTTTTTGTGTTTGCAGATTGACTCATCGGTGTATGTATTATCAGCTCTTCAATGAGTCTTTTTATGTTCATATATATACATGTGCAAGGGCGGAGCTACCTTTAGACTAAGGGAGGCTAAGCCCACTCGGAAAAAAAAAATTACCCTATAAAATACGCGTAGTCCAGTTTAATCCATAAATTATTCTTAATTCAGCCCACCCGACGAATTCGATATAATCCATTAGCCCACCCCACTTTAAAATTCTGGCTCAGCCCTTGTACATGTGTGTTTATATCTGTATATCAGTATATGTCTTATAATAATATAAGAAGTTTTAGAATATTAATAAAATAATGGGGTCAGAGGCCAGAAGGACAAAAAAAGATACAAAATGGGAAAAAATGACAAGAAAAAAAAAATGGTTGAGAAGAAAAAGCAGCGCGTATTACTTACATGTACATTACTACATTCAGAAGTAGCAACGTGTAATAACACATGTAAGAATACGCGCTGTCATTTTCTCATACCACCACTATCTTTTTTTCATGCCCCTTTTCCTCATTTTAGATAAAAAACAGTCCTTTACAACCTTTAACCTTAAAATAATTCTTACATTTTTCTTTCTCTTATCCCCTAATTTTCTTTTAATCCAACAACCTTTCATATTAACGATAGCTAAAATGTAGTATTTCATATCATGAGAGACTTTATGGTGCAACGGTTGTAAGAAGGTTGTATCAAGTGACATACATTAGAGCCTCTCATTTTTACTCTCTTTCACATAATACACTTTTATCGTGTGTGAGAGGTTAGAAATGAATGGTTGTAATGTATGTCACTTGGTACAACCTTGCAACAACGGTTGTATTATAAAATTTGTCTTCATATTATTGTCATTAAAATTACTTAAACCGTACGAAAACTTTAAAAGTACCTTACAATATGAGAGGGGGATAATATATTATAATCTTTTTTGGAAGATGGATGTTAGTAGAACTAGCTTTCATATTTCTTAAGGATTAGCATAATAATTTTTTTTTTAAATACACTATTTTATTTAACCACTGAATTATAAAGAAAATTTTATAATAGCATTGCTTTTAAACGGTTGAACCGACGAATAAAAATTGACTATCCAATTGTTAATTATGCAATCATTATCTAACCAACAACGATTCTTCGAAAAGAATATTACGACCTTTTGTGTTGTTTACATATCAAATTAAATATTATAACTTTAGTGTTAAAAGTATTAAACGCGTCAACTTTACTTGAGTGTCTTATCTCACTTTTATTAAATTTTATATTAGAAAAAAATGCGTCCTAGATCCTCTTCTGCGGAAATTTTGTTGTGGTCTGACCGTAATGCGGAGATTCTGAAATAACACTTTAAATCTGTTGGGATAGATTGTCCACACTCTTAAATGTATAAGAAATAAAGTTGCGCCTTTACTAACACCAATTGGTTTAGAGACAACTGAAGTCATTGATCTTTAACGTAGTATCGGAATGAGAGGTCGTGAGATCGAACACTGGTTGGAACATTATTTAAAAAATAAAATTGTGCAAGTGTTGGGACAGATTCGCCCACTCTTGAATGAAAATTGTGTAAGTGTTGGATGATTGCCAACACTTGAGAGAAGTGTTGGATGATTGCGCCACACTCTTAAATGTATAAGAAATAAAGTTGCGCTTTACTAACACCAAATTGGTTTTAAGACAACCTGATAGCAACGATCTTTAACAAAATCTTTACGGCAATTCTGAGTTCCTTTACTCTACGGATCAATTAATTCAAAATGAAAACTTGATTTACCCCTATAAATAAATAAGCTCGGAATTGCAATAGTAATCGATAGACAAATAATAAGCGATGAATCGAGGAATGGAAACTTGTTGGTAATTTAAGTGTTACCATGTTCATTTATGTAATCGGGGTTTGGTACAAAGATGGTGAACTCGGAATGCTATAATATGAGTTTGGAGGTACGGAGTGTACACTCATATAAGTATCTACGAGTTTACGGATTTAAATGATCAAGTATAGTTCGGGAAAATCACTTAAAGGACTGAAAATCCATTTAAAGGACCAAAATTCAGAATTTGGAAAAGCAGATAGTTATCCGTACGGATAAGAATCTATCCGTACGGATGAAAGGCTGAAACGATGAAAACTTTGATACTGTGATATATCCGTCCGGATGATAACTTCATCCGTACGGATGCGGTCCGAAATTCTGAAATGGTGTGTCTTTTCAGTCTTTTTCAACTGTTTATGTATATAACTTATTTCCAAAGTTTGCATACATAAGTGGTCGGTTTTTCCATCAATATATAAGATCTTTTTGTGTGCTTTAAACATATAGAAAAGAGAAGCACATTCATCTTTGAAAGTAAAAACATCTTAAACTATCTCCAAGAGTAATCTTCATCTTTTGTGCCTAAACTTGAAGGGAAAACGTAGTCTTATCTCACAAAAGTATTTGTGTCACCCTAGGCATTGATGAGGGCAAATAACTTTTGTAGGAAAGTGTTTACATGATTCTACGTTCATATCAAGCAAACCCATTTCTGCGTTTTTAGTTTTCTGCGGTTTTGACATTGTTGTTGTTTTCCAAACCTCAATCTCTAACAATCTACAAAAGTTATTAGTTTAACAATGTCAAGTGTCAAGGAGATGATTGCAAATTTTGGGAAGTTGGAAAAGTTCGATGGAGTCAATTTTGAAGATGGCGAGAGAAAGATGCATTTTCTCGTTGACAACTTTGAAGGTGGTGTATGTACTAAGTACACCGATGCCGGAAGTGTTGGAGGACGGACCTCTGGAAGAGTTGAGGAAGAAGAACAAGTGGGAGAATGATGACTACATTTGTAGAGGCCACATTCTAAGCGGTATGTCCGATGCTCTGTTCGATATTTACCAAAATGTTGAAATGCCAAAGAACTTTGGGATTCTTTAGAATCAAAATACATGGATGAAGATGCATCTAGTAAAAATTTCTTGGTTGGTAACTTCATGAAATATAACATGGTTGATTCACGCTCGTAATAGAACAATTACAATGAACTTCTTCGCATTTTGGGTCAATTTGCTGACATAAAATGGAAATGGATGAGTCTATTTCATTTTAGTATAATTGATAAATTGCCACCCTCTTGGAAATATTTTAAACATTTTTCGAAACATAAGAAAGAAGAATTATCTCTGGTAGAACTTGGTAGTCACTCATGTATAGAGGAATCTCTAAGGCGCAAGAGAGCGGTAAAACCAAGGGTAAAGAGGTGATGGATTCGACTTCCATAAATATGGTGGAAACCGGGAAAGTTCTCAAAAGAACAGAAGAAAAGAAAAGGGCAATCATCTAAAAACAACGGCAAAGATGCCAACAAGCAACCGAAAGGTGCTTGTTGGGTTTCTTGAGGAAAGTTGGGCATTTTAAGGTGATTGTCGATTTGGCAAAAATCGAAAGGGCCAAACAACGATTTTGGGGCAGGGTCTAAGGACCAAGGTGCTCCTAAACATCAAGGTCAGAATATTGTTTGTGGATTTAATTCGGATATGAATTATGTACCACTGATTTCTGAGGCATTTTATGTGCAGGATGATGATGTTGCTTGGTGGATTGACTCGGGTGCGACGTACAAGGCATGTCTGCGCAGGATCAACTTTGGTTTAAAGATTATGAAACTGTTGCTTATTTGGATCCATGCTTTTTATGGGAAACGAGTCAAAGGCCGCCATCCGTGAAGAGGAGGCTGTTGTTTTACCTTTTAGTTACGGCAAATTTGTAACTTTAAAACATGTACTATTTGTTCGGGGATCCGGAAAAACTTAGTTTCAGGAAGTTTGTTATGTAAAGATGGTTTTAAACAAGTCTTTGAGTCTGACAAATACATTTTAAGTAAGTGTGGTGTATTTATAGGATTTGGTTATCTTTGTAATGGTATGTTTATGCTTAACATTCAAGCATGATGTTTTGAATAATGTTTGTATGAATCATGAAGTTAATGTTTCGTTTTATGGCATGCTCGGTTAGGACATGTTCATTACAAGCGTATGTTATTAATGTCTAAACATGATTTAATTCCATCTTTTGATATGAATGTAAATAAATGTGATACATGTATGTTGAACAAAATTGTTAGACAACCTTTTCATGGTGTTGAAAGGTCGTCTTGATTTTGGATCTTGTCCATAGTGATCTATGTGACTTTTGTGCTACACCTTCTTTTGGCAACAAAAGATATGTAGTGACTTTTATAGATGATTGCACTCGGTTACATTATGTGTTTTACTTCATTCTAAAGATGAGGCAATCGATAAATTCAAAATCTATAAAAGTGAAGTTGAGTTGCAATTAACCTCTAAAATTAAAAAGTTGCGTGCATCGATCGAGGTGGTGAATACTTTGATCCAACCTTTTCGGGTCATGTGGGATTATACATGAGGTTACGGCACCTTACACGCCACAGCAAAAGGGTATAACGTAAAGGAAAAACCATACTCTTAAAGAGATAGTTAATTCCATGCTATCTTACTCAGGTTTGAGTGAGGGATTTTGGGGAGAAGCCATGTTAACGGCTTGTTATTTGCTGAATAGAGTTCTAATAAAAGGAATCCTATTACCCCATATGAACTTTGGTTCAAAAAAAGAAGCCAAACTTGAGTTATTTACGAGTTTGGGGATGTAGAAATTTGTTGTAAGGCTCACCATGCCTAAGATTAAAACCTTGGGTGAGAGAGGCATTGATTGTATATTCATTGGATATGCTATGCATTCCAAGGCTTATAGGTTCTATATTATAGAGCCTAATGATTGATTGCTATTCATTTCGTGATTGAATCAAGAGATGCTATCTTTGATGAAAATCGGTTTTAAATCTATACAAAGACCGAAGGATATAACTCCTATAAATGTTGGAGTGGAGAACAATAATGATGTCAGTTCTCAAGATGAGCCTTTGGAGCTTCGTAGAAGCAAAAGGGCTAGGAAAGCAAAATCTTTTGGATCCGACTATCAAACTTATTTGGTAGAAGGAACAAGAGATGAAGTAGGATTCCAATATTCATATTGTTATAATATTGATGAGGATCCTAAGACGTTTAAGGAGGCTATGGAGTCTCGAGACGTGTCATTGTGGAAAGAAGCCGTCAATGATGAGATGGATTCCATAATGGGAAACAACACGTGGATCCTTGCGGATCTTCCACGTGGTTGCAAACCTTTGGGTTGCAAGTGGATCTTTAAAAGAAAGATGAAAGTTGACGGCACTGTCGACAGGTATAAAGCCAGATTGGTAATTCAAGGCTTTAGGCAGAAGGAAGGTATTGATTATTTTGATACCTATGCACCGGTTGCTAGAATCTCCACAATAAGATTGTTGATTGCATTGGCAGCAATTAACAATCTGGTAATCCATCAAATGGATGTTAAGACGGCGTTCTTAACATCATGGAGCAATTACAATTCATGGAGTAATGCCCAAAATGCTCGCTTGATGGACATAAAGGATGTCTGATGCCGAGGATCACATATAGAAGAATAGGTGACATTCACCATGTCCACAATATATGAGAGCATAGACGACATGTGTCATACCGACGATGAGGGACATAGAACGAATGTTTTATAACGGATTAAGAGAGATAGAATGACATGCGCTGTTAGGAAATCTCTAGTTTAACGCAGCGGAATTTAAAATTTTGAATTTCGATCCCACGATCAACTTCGTTTAATACAATAAACACGTTAAGTAGTTTGACGGTATTTACCTTGGCTGATCTATAAGATCAACGCTTTGACCGTCAATGGAGAGTAGTGCTGTGCGCAAGCCGTCCATGCGTCCGGCCTCTATCGATAATCCACACGAACTCCTCGCCGGAATCCTCCTTGGATTGCTATCAAAAAAATCTGGCTGCTAGACCAGCCTTTTTCTCACTCTCTAAACTCACTACTAGAAGCTCTCTATTTTCTCAAGAAAAATTAGCTTTTGGAATTATGATGTACAAAAGAGCTAGCCAACCCCTTTCTTATATAGGGTGAGAGGCGCCCCAATGTCCCCTAATCTGATTAGGAGAAGCTTCCTAGAAGATAGATGAAAGAGAAAAAAAAATTTCCTAATAAAATAAGAAAAATCACTTAGATTGATTTATCCCTTTTATTATAATATCTTATATTAAATAAATAAATAACTAAATATTGTCAGTATCTTATATTGAATATATTTATCTTATTACCATAAATCTATTTTTCCAAAATCAATTAATATTCAATATTAATATTATGGTAATCTTATTAATTAAATTGCAAAATCTAAGTGTATCTAATACAGTTAGAAACGGCACCTCATATTGCCAATAATTGGCATCCGGAATATTCTTTAATTAATATAATTAATATCTAGTGTTATATTTATTCATAATAAATAAATACCACCATATTAATTTAACACTATAACATTTATAGTCTTGAGATAAACTTTCCTTATTTGGTCATCAACTATAACCGCAATCCGAATCGATGTTCTTATGTGTGTGACCTGATAGGCTTCCGAATATGTTGGACGTAGACACAAAGTGCAAATTACAAAAATGCCCTTTATACCTAACGATCACGGGATAGCGTCTAGCAACACACCGTGACCCCAATCATCGGAAGAGTCAAAAGCAATGACTACTACCTTTCATGTGAAATAGTTACCGTATAAATTACAACCTTACCGCTGTAATAATATCCATACGATCGTATCTTAAGTGTCGGTATATTAACGATCATATCTTATAATCTGAATATCATGCTCTCTCGGAATAACACATTTACCCCTACTTTGCAAAGATTCTCGAGAGCTAGACATTCCTTATAAGAAGGCCATTTCGGATATTCACTCATAATCATAGGATACGCGATTCCCGGACGACCAAACATGTATACTCCGCATGCTTCAATATCACACCCAATCACTACCGCATGATCGCCCCATGGCTAGGGGAAACCTCAATAGTGTCAAAGCATGACAATCCATACCGTGATGCCATGTAGACTCCGGTCTTATGGATAATTACACAACTGCCACATAGTGCGACACTTAATGTAAGTGTGTCAGTCTAACATACGCATTCTCTAATACACGTCCACGTACAGTCCAAGTGTCTCTACACTTCGATAAACGAGATCTATCCCTATCTTCAATAAGATAGAAGACATCCAATACGTGCTAGTCTAATCATACTATCAATGTCCCATTTGACAGTACATACGACTAGAGACATTTAAGTATCAAACGTCATTAACGCGATTAGAGATCTAATCAACCATAATCACTATCATGGTTTCTCTATCACAGTTTGACACTAGGACGTTACTATATATACACAATTAATAATATGAACATAAACAATATATAATAACAAAAGTGCTTTTATTAATCATTATAAAGTTATTACATGAACTAAAACAGACTGTAAATGACCCGACCCGGTCCAACTCGATTGGTTTTAGGACACCATTTCAACAATCTCACACTTGGCCTAAAGCCAATCACCCATATGCTTAAGACCGTGCATGAGAACATGTTTATCATGATTTGCCTGTGACAATGCCTTGGTTAATGGATCAGCTATGTTATCATCCATGTGGACTTTCTCTATCTTTACATCTCCTCTATCTACTATCTCTCTAATCAAGTGATAGCGCCGTAGCACATGTTTGGACTTCTAATGAGACCTCGGTTCCTTTGACTGAGCAATTGCCCCATTGTTATCATAGTACAGTGGCACTGGACCTTTAATGAAGGGAACCACACCAAGTTCAGTAATGAACTTCTTCATCCAAACTGCTTCCTTTGCCGCCACCGAGGCTGCGATGTATTCAGCTTCCTTTGTAGAGTCTGCAGTAGTCTCCTGCTTGGAACTCTTCCAACTCACTGCTCCTCCGTTAAGGTGAAAACAAATCCAGACTGTGAGTTAAAGTCATCCTTGTCAGTTTGAAAACTGACATCTGTATAACCTCATAATACTAAATCATCATTCCCGAAGATCAGGAACATATCCCTAGTACTTCTCATGTACTTGAGAATATTCTTGTTAGCAATCCAGTGACCATCACCTAGATTCGACTGATACCTGCTAGTCATACTAAAAGGGTACGAGACATATGGTCTAGTGCACAATATGGCGTACATGATGGACTCAATAGCCGAGGCATAAGTGATCCTACTCATTTGAGTCCTTTCCTCCTATGTCTTAAGAGACATTTCCCTTGACAGATAGACCCCATGTGACATGGGCAGCAATCCTCTCTTTAACTGCTCCATGCTGAATCTCTTCAACATCTTGTCTATATAGGTGGATTGTGACAGACCAAGCAACCTCTTTGATCTATCTCTATAGATCTTGATTCCTAGATATAGGCTGCTTCACCCAAGTCCTTCATTGAGAAGTTCCCGGATAACCAAACTTTGACTGACTATAACATAGGCATATCATTCCCTATGAGCAATATGTCGCCTACATAAAGCACTAAGAACACAATGACACTCCCACTAACCTTCTTGTAAACACAAGGCTCATCTTCATTCTTGATGAAATCAAACTGTTTGATTGTCTCATCAAAGCGAAGATTCCAACTCCGAGAAGCTTTCTTTAATCCATAAATGGATCTTTGCAATTTGCACACCATCCTGGCGTCATTGGTTGTGAAACCCTCAGGTTGTGTCATGTACACCTCCTCAGACAGGTTCCCGTTAAGAAAAGCTGTTTTCACATCCATCTGCCAGATTACGTAATCATGGTATGCTGCAATAGCGAGCAAAATTCTAATGGATTTTAACATGGCAATTGGCGAAAAGGTTTCGTCATAGCTAACTCATTGTCTTTGCTCATAACCTTTTGCCACTAACCTAGCCTTGTAGGTAGTCACGTTACCGTCCATGTCGGTCTTTCTCTTAAAGACCCATTTACACCCTATAGGAACTATTCCTTTAGGTGGATCAACTAAGTTCCAAACTTGGTTGTCTTTCATGGATTCCATTTCAGAATTCATGGCCTCCAGCCATTTCTCTTTGTCATGCCTTAATAACAACTCATCGTAAGTCTTAGGATCCTCATCTTCCATGAGGTATATGCCTGTATACCTGTCCACGGCGTTCCTTGGTGGATCTTCGAGGTGCTAGTGTGTCTATGGTAGAGGTTGGCGTCACAGCTGTGTGTGGCGTCTTCTCTACTTCCATCAACGGACTGTTGTCCATAAGTGGTTCTTGAATTTCTTCAAGATCAATCTTACTCACACTGACCCTATCCAAAATAAATTCTTTCTCCAGAAAGTGGCCAGTCCTGGAAACAAACACCTTTTGCTCCTCAGGGTGGTAAATTGGTACCTTTTGGTTTCCCTAGGATAACCCACAAACAGACATTTGTCAGATTTAGGTTTCAGTTTGTCAGTCATGGTCCGTTTCACATAAACTGGACATCCCCAAGGTTTCATTTAACCCAGTGTTGGTCTTTTCCCTTTGAACACTTTATAGGGAGTTGACTCAACCGTCTTTGATGGAACTCAGTTAAATGTATAGGAAGCGGTTTCTAGAGCATATCCCCAAAATGATTTTGGGAGAACTGCGTAGCTCATCATGGATCGCACCATGTCCAACAAGGTGCGGTTCCTCCTTTTAGACATGCCATTCATTTGAGGCGTCCCGGGAGGTGTCCATTCAGGTAGAATCCCATTCTCCTTTAAGTAACCTTGAAACTCTCCATCTAGGTATTCTCCACATCCATCGGATCGAAGTGTTTTGATTTCTTTACCTAGTTGTTTCTCAACTTCACTTATGAATTACTTATACTTCATTAAGTATGCATAACCATAGCGTGAATGGTCGTCAGTGAAGGTGATAAAATAAGAGTATCCTCCTTTGGCTTGGATTGACATTGGGCCGCATACATCAGTATGTATGAGCTCAAGTAAGTCATTGGATCTTATCCCTTTGCTACTAAAAGGTGACTTTGTCATCTTGCCAAGTAAACAAGCTTCGCATGTATCAAATGATTCGTAATCGAAGTGATCTAACATTCCATCTTTATGGAGTTTGGAAATGCGATTCTTATTTATATGGCCAAGTCTACAATGCCATAAGTAGGATTCATTCAAGTAATCTATTTTGGCTTTCTTGTTGTTTATATTAAGTACATCAACATTCATATCAGTACCATTGCTAAGTATGCCAGTACCATAAAAAAATCCATCACGTGAAAAAGAACAACATTTATTCTTGAACGTAAAAGAAAATCCTTGAACATTTAATGCAGAAATAGAAATAATGCTCTTCGTAAGAGTAGGAACAAAATTACAGTTATTGAGTTCTAGTACTAGCCCACTGGGCAATGAAAGAAAATAAACTCCTACGGCTAGTTCAACAACACTTGCTCCATTTCCAACGCGTAGGTCCACCTCTCATTTCCTCAGTTCTCTACTTCTTCTTATTGCCTGCATATTCGTACAAATATGAGAACCACAACCAGTATCTAATACCCAATGGTTAGACTTAGAAGAAGAAATATTGATCTCAATCATAAACATACCTGAAGTCGAAGCATCAGAGTGCCTCTTCTTGGTACTCAAGAAGCCTTTGCAGTTTCTCCTCCAATGTTCGGTCTCACATTAATGGAAGCAAGCATCCTTGGATTTGTCTTTAACTATCTTAGGCGTTGACTTAGGTGCCGTCTTCGCCTTCTTGGACTTCTTTTGGGCTTTTGCCTTGCCCTTGTTAGAAGTTACCAGCAACACTTGCTTTCCCTTACCCACAATGCCCTCAGCAATAACTCCACAAGGGAGCAATCTATCTTGTTCATATGATAATTCATCACGAACTGTGAGTACGAATCAGGTAGAGACTGCAGAATTAAGTCAACACTTAACTCACATTCCAACTTGTGGCCCAGCTTCCCAAGCCTCTCTATATACCCGATCATATTAAGCACATGCGACCCTACAACAGTCCCAGATGCCATCTTACAACCAAATAGGGCCTTCGAGACCTCGTACCTCTCAGTGCGAGACTGAGAAGCATAGAGTTCCTTTAGGTGGACCAAGATTGAGTAGGCGTCCATAGACTCATGTTGTTTCTGCAGTTCAGGTGTCATAGAAGCAAGCATGATACATGTAGTATCAGTACTATCAGAACAGTGCTTGTTATACTTCTCGATAGTCGAGCCCTCTACGGGCTTTTCCGGTATGGGTTCGTCCAAGACATAGCCAATCTTCTTGTGCCTCAAAATGATTTTGAGGTTTCTTTCCCAGTCAAGAAAGTTGGTTTCGTCAAGCTTATTGTCGATGATAAAACGAAAGTTCAATTTGTTTGACATTTTCTACAACAATAATAAAGGTTCAATAAAAGTTCATGTATTCAAAACCCTAAAATTGCACTTAAAATTTTAATTAGGTTTTGCTCCCACTAGCCAACTATTCCCAATTGGTTTTCAAGAATTTAATTAATTCCTTAGTGGCTGGGATCCAATCTAGTAGCCTCAATCCCCGACGGTGGTCGATCAATCTTGGCAATTTTGAAAGGTAGGTACTTCTACCAGTCGCATCTTATGCGACTCCCAGTAGTTGACCAGTCAACTCTTTGACAGTCCGCATCTCTATGTGGTAGTCAACCCCTTGTCTCTAAAGTCAGACGGCCCTGACAGTGGCCAATCGCCGAAGGACTTTAGTCGAGTCGTAACCCAATATTCACGAGATCTCATACGGTCATATCTCAATAACGACGATATACCTTAGGTAGGTCAACTCTCGACGGTGGTCGATCAGTTGGATCCGAACAAGGGCTCTTCACCGTCATTATAATATTGGGAGACATTTTGGCTCGATTTTTGTCGCGGGAATAATTTTTAAATTAATTCACTTAATTAATTTGATTTAATTATGGTCTCATCTACTATGTCCATATTACTACTATATCATATAAAGTTATGTTTGTGAAATCTCAACATAACTTAGCTGATCACTTAACAAAAGGATTGGCTAGAGACTTGGTACAAAAGTCTGTTATCGGGATGGGTTTACAACTCATTTGAATCTTGGTGATAGGATACCCAATTCCCTTCTAATACAATGTTAGAGGCAGAATTCAATGTGGAAGGCCTATTATCTAGATTTGAGCACATGATATTATCCCGAGGTATGTGCTATTACCTGTAAGTTAAGGATGAAGGGATTATTCATAATGAGTCTTTGACAAAGTGCTATTGCAGGTGCACGATTATATAAAGGTTCACCTATATGAGTATGAAGTTTGGCCGCTTCAAGAAAGTTCGAGAGTTGGCTTTCTATATGCTCATGAATGGATATGGACATAAGGCCTGGATAATTAGTGTCAAGAATAAGCTTTTGGAGTTATATTAACTCATGTGTATGTTATCTTCATGTATTCATAACGTGTAAATGGGTTCAATGCTTAGACACACCCTAATACTCGAATATTTGAAATGTGTAATTTTACTAAGTGATAATTCAATATTCGTGACATTATCATTGATGCATGAGTTGCTATGTTTTGACTGTTATTCAGCTAAACCAAGGATTACACTTAAATGGGGGAGGATTGTTGGTAATTTAAGTGTTACCATGTTCATTTATGTAATCGGGGTTTGGTACAAAGATGGGTGAACTCGGAATGCTATAATATGAGTTTGGAGGTACGGAGTGTACACTCATATAAGTATCTACGAGTTTCTGATTTAAATGATCAAGTATATTTCGGGAAAATCACTTAAAGGGTGAAAATCCACTTAAAGGACCAAAATTCAGAATTTGGAAAAGCAGATAGTTATCCGTCACGGATAAGAATCTATCCGTCACGGATGATAGGATGAAAGAATCTATCCGTGCGGATGAAAGGCTGAAAGCGGTGAAAACTTTGATATTGTGATATATCCGTCCGGATGATAACTTCATCCGTACGGATGCGGTCCGAAATTCTGAAATGGTGTGTCTTTTCAGTCTTTTCCAACTGTTTATGTATATAACTTATTTCCAAAGGTTGCATACATAAGAGATCGGTTTTTCCATCAATATATTATAAGATCTTTTTGAGTGCTTTAAACATATAGAAAAGAGAAGCACATTCATCTTTGAAAGTAAAAACACCTTAAACTATCTCCAAGAGTAATCTTCATCTTTTGTGCCTAAATTTGAAGGGAAAACATAGTCTTATCTCACAAAAGTATTTGTGTCACCCTAGGCATTCAGTAAGGGGCAAATAACTTTTGTAGGAAAGTGTTTACATGATTCTACGTTCATATCAAGCAAACCATTTTCTGCGTTTTTAGTTTTCCTGCGGTTTTGACATTGTTGTTGTTTTCCAAACCTCAATCTCTCTAACAAAACTTACAATGTTCCACACGAAATATGATGAGAATTGGAGAGATGAGAATGGATGCTAGTTGTACTATCATACACGGATACTTCACCCTGCAAGTGTATCTCGTATCCGATACGTATTGGATACCGATACTCGACGGATACTCCAGATACTCCATTGGATACGTATCTGGGCGAATTGTAATTTTTAAAAGTTGGATACTTTATCGGATACACGTATCTTGACTACAGATACGTGTATCCGAAGAACATGATACTTAACGAATGCGTTTAACCTTAAAAGGTGTACATATATATATATATATATATATATATATATATATATATATATATATATATATATATATATATATATACGCACACATGTATATATGTATATACATATATTTATTTTTAATATTTATAGTTTAGTACTTATATTTTTATTATTTACAAATACATCCCTGTATCCGTGTCCTATATTTTTGTAAAATCACATATCCGCGTATCCCGTATCCGCTTATCCCGTATCCACGTATCTGTATCCGTGCATCCTAGTAGTTGTTCCAATCTTGATCCAAATGGGAAAGCTGACATTGCCATTGATGGTATTTTTAGAGATGCTGGTGGAAGATGGCTAAGAGGTTCAATTGGAGCTATGGGCACTGGCGGACCTATATACAGCTAAGGGCGGACAACTGTCCCTCCTCAGACTAGAAAAAGTCTACTAATATATGTAGTATGCATCTTATATGCCCCCTTAATTTTTTATTTGTCTCTCTAATATTTTTATTGCCTCCTTACCCGAGATCCTGTGTCCGCCACTGGCTATGAGGAAGAAATACCATATACAATGGAGAGTTGATGGCTATTAGCGAAGCCATGATGATAGAGCCCTATGTGTGGAATCTGATTACTTAGCTGTTGTGTTGGCCATCAACAGTTGGAGCTTGAATGAAGACGGTCTGGCCATTATCAAAAATATAAACATGATGCTTGAGGGGAATCGGAAGGTCAAATTCATGTTTTAGCAAAAAAAAAAAGAAGCCAACAAGGTTGTTGATCATTTAGCAAAGACGGGGAATCAAGTCCTCTCGGTGTCATCAATTTGCAAGAGCCTCCAAAAGTATAATTTTACTAATTGCAATTAGCAGAACTAACCAAGAGTACATGAGAGGGCAGAGAGACGCCTTATTCCACATGTCCTATTAGCCCAAGACTTTATCATGCTAACAAATGAGCAGAAACATTTCCTTACCTTTTAACAAAAGAGAGGGAGGCAAAAATAAAAGCTGGCAACAGATTATGACAGCCATCTATCGTTTATGCCAGGCATTTTTAAACATTTCAAAACGCCATTTGAGCTTACAAAGGCTCTTATTAAACTCATTAATAATGAAATAAAACATAACAAGGCCCAAAATAGCCATGTCAGCCCAACAATACACAAAAACATGAACTAGGCCCAAATGCAATTCATTAAACTTTGAGTAGTATAGCTATTTCTAGTTGTAGCACCCCATAAATACTTTCGGCTCCACAATTACATTTAAGTTTATACACATAAATTAGGGTAGCTAGAGTAATAAATAGTACATGCATGTGACAAGCTGGGGTTTTTTCTAATAGTTTTGGGCCAAATGCTTTTCAAACCAGCCGGTAAATTTGATCCACTCTAAAATTATTCATAGGCCCAAGTCTACATTCAGGATTCATGGCAATGTTACCTGAAATTCCATCAAACAAAAAAAAAATAATAGCCCCTCAAATATAAAAATAAAAAACAAATTAACGGGATTATGAGAAATTGTTACTGCATATGTAAACGCGGTAAGCTGAAAATAACGACGATTGTTTCAATTAAGTATAAGGAAGGCATGGGTTATCGGCAGAGATGTACGACCGTGTAAAAATGCCAGGCAGTCAAGTTACAATTTTTTGTAGCTACGATAATACTCGCATCCAAATATCTGAGTAAGATTGTTTGTTCTCAAGTATATGGTTACCTATTCGTGTGTAACTAGATCGAGTAAGATTGTTTGTTTTCAAGTATGTGGCCTGTGGCGGAGCGTGGATCTATGATTAGGATGGCGTAAATTGCAGTTAAACGCACGGACGAATGCTCTAGGCGGATGTTGTTGATTAATTCAAAACAAGTGAGTAATGAACAAAATATTTCTCTGTTTATTCAGCATAGTAGCAGGCTGTATATATAGCCAAACGGAATACAAACGAATGGGAAAATGTCTCCACTACTGGAAGACTCAAACATGCCAAGAAAATAGGAACAAACTAACTGATATCCTACAAACTAGGAGATCGATTATTATCTTAAACTAACTACAGAGAAAGAGTCAACATAAAAATACCAAACAAATCCTCCCCTAAACCAAAAATCAGTATGAATTTTGGTTTACTCTTCTAACATCTTCATTCCAAGTGCATCTCTAAGCCTTTCAAATGTCTCAAGTCTCAGTGGCTTAGTCATTATATCAGCCAATTGTTCCTGTGTGCCACAATGCTTGATCATAATGGTCTCTTCCTTAGTAAGATTTCTCAAGAAATGGAACCTTACTGCAATATGTTTGCTTTACCCATGAAAAACTGGATGCTTAGCTAGCATAATAGTAGATGAATTGTCACACAACATGGTAATTGATTCACTTTGGGTTCCTCCAATTTGCTTCAAGATGTTCAGCATCCATATACTTTGACATGCACAGGCAGCCGCAGCTATGTATTCTGCCTCTGTTGTTGACAGTGTGACTACAGATTGCTTCTTTGATGACCAGGCTACCACCCCTTTACTTAGAACAAACACATAGCCAGAAGTACTTTTGAATTCAACACTATCTCCTGCATAATCACTATCAGTGTATGCTATCACTTCATCTGTGCACCCATTTTGATACAAAATACCAAGTGACAGTGTTCCCTTTAAGTATCTGAGTATCCTCTTGGCAGCTAGCAAGTGAGATTCCATAGGATTAGCCATAAAACGACTAAGTAAGCACACACTAAACATAAGATCAGGCCTGGTGGCTGTCAAATACATGAGACTCCCAATCATTTGTTTAAAGAGAGTTGAATCAACTTTCTTTCCATTTTCATCTTTGGTCAGTTTGCTTCCAGGCACCATTGGATTCCTAACTTTGTTGCATTCTTTCATACCAAACCTTTCAAGTATATCTTTTGCATATTTTTTCTGACAGATGTGAATTCCCTTAGCTGTTTGTTGAACTTCTACTCCTAGAAAGTAGCTCATTTCTCCCAAATCAGTCATCTCAAATTCCTGCTTCATAGAATTCCTGAAAGATTTAATCATATCAGACTGATTACTTGTGAACACAAGATCATCAACATAAAAACTAACAATAAGAATGTTATTTCCCTCTCTTTTCACAAAGAGAGTATGCTCATGACTACTCTTCTCAAAACCACGACTTTCAAAGTACCCCTTCAATTCGCTAAACCAAGCCCCTGGGGATTGTTTCAAACCATACAAAGCCTTCCTTAACTTATAGACTTTTGACTCTTCACCTTTCCTTTTATAGCCTTCTGGTTGGGCAACATAAACATCTTCTTTCAACTCCCCATGTAGGAAAGCACTTTTGACATCTAGTTGATATAGTTTCCATCCTTTTCTGGCAGCCAAAGCAATGATGGTTCTTATTGTATCCCACCTGGCCACTGGTGCAAAGACTTCATTATAGTCTAAACCTTTCTCTTGTGCATATCCTTTGGCAACCAATCTTGCCTTGCATTTATCTACCTAACCATTTTCATTCAATTTAGTCTTGTAGATCCATTTCACCCCAATTACCTTTTCCTTCTTAGGTGCATCTACTAGCTGCCATGTTTTATTCCTCTCAATTGCCTCAATCTCTAGATCCATAGCCTCTGTCCATTTTTGGTTTATCACAGCCTACTCATAGCAAGTTGGATCACCTGATGAAGTGAACATAATGTAGTTTTGTACATCCTCTTCATCAGATAGCCCTTCTCCCACTACATAGTCATGTAGATATGCAGGAACCCTTGATTTTCTTCTTTCTAGTGCAGGACTTTGAGGATTATTGTTGCTGTCACTTTGATCTTCACTTTCTGTATCCCCAATGTCCATGGAATCAGAGTCAGGTTTTATATCTGGAACCTCATTTGCCATATTTGGTGCATCTACTCCTTCTTCATCACTAGAATTTTCCAAGTCCAAGTCTTCATCTTCCCACTCTAGAACATCTGCATTGTATTCCTCATCTGTCCTCCCCCAATCCCAACACTTATCTTCTTCAAAAACTACATCTTGACTTATGATCACCTTCTTAGTTTTTGGATCATACATTTTGTATCCCTTGGATTCCTCACTGTAGCCAATAAAAACACATAGTTGACTCCTAGCATCTAATTTTACTCTTTGGGCTTCAGGTATATGCACATTGCCTAAGCACCCAAACACTCTAAAGTACTCTATGCTAGGTTGTCTTCCATTCCAAGTTTCTTCTGGTGTTTTATTTTTAACAGCTGATGTGGGAATCCTATTCAAAACATGGCATGACCATTTCACAGCATCAGGCCATAATGTTTTTGGCATATTTTTCTCTTCCAACACACATCTGACCATATTTAGGATATATCTATTTTTACGTTCAGCCACCCCATTTTGTTGGGGTGTATATGCCCTAGTCAGTTGCCTCTTAATGCCATTTTCCAAACAATATTTCAGAAATTCCTTTGAGGTGAATTACCCCCATCTGTCTGTTCTCAATCCACATATAGATACACCACTCTCCTTCTCAACTTTCATTTTGAATTGCTTAAAAACAGTAAAAGCTTCATCTTTGGTATTAAGCAAATAAGTCCAAAGTTTTCTTGACAAATCATCAATAAAGGTTAGTATGTACCTTTTATTACTGTGAGAGATTGGACTTATAGGTCCACAGATGTCTGAGTGGATTAATTGCAGTGGTTTTGTGGCTCTCCATTTGCTCCTCTTAGGAATGGATGTCCTGTGTTGCTTGCCTTTCAAACAGACTTGACAGACCTTGTTGCTTTTGGTGCTAAAATCAGGAAGTCCTTTATCCCACTGCCCTTTATTTAATTTTTCCATGCCTGAGTGACTCAAATGCCCTAGCCTTTTGTGCCACAGTTCTCCTAATTCTTCTGTTTTTGTGGTGAAGCAATTTGAAGACACACACTGATGTTTTGCCACTAGCAGAAACATCTTGTTTGTGGTCATTTGACTTTGGATGATGCAGCCTCTGGTTGGATGATAAATCCTGCACATGTTTTGTTTAAACAGGACACTCAGCCCTCTTTCTTGAAGTTGGCCAACACTCAGTAGGTTATTTCTTAAGTCAGGCACATAGTAGACATTGCTGATGAATTGGTTTGAACCTTCAATGTCTAACCTTATGGTGCCTTTTCCTAGGACTTCCAGTTTGTGATTGTTCCCCAATTTGACAAAGTGTCTGAAGTCCTTATTTAACTGTCCTTGAACAAACCAGGCTTTATTTCCTGTCATGTGATTTGAACAGCCTGAGTCCAAAAACCAAACTTCCTCCCTTTTTGCATCATTGGCTTTTACAAATGCCATCAGTAGCATATCATCTTCTGCACTTGATTCAATGTAATTTGCTGTCTTCTCCTCCCAGGCAGAGCACTCACTTTTGAAGTGTCCAAGTTTTTGGCATTTGTAGCATTCTATGACAGATTTGTCAAAGGGTTGTCTACCTCTTCCTCTTCCACGACCTCCTCTGAATGCTCCTCTTCCCCTGCCCCTGTCCTCACTTGATACCTTGAGGACTTGTTCTTCTTCTGACCCAGATTTCATTCTGAGCTCATGAATAAGCAAGCTGCTCTGTAGCTCATCCACTGTCAGTGTGTCCACATTATTGGACTCCTCAATTGAACATACAACATAGTTGTATTTAGGAACCAAAGACCTCAAAATCTTAGCAGTTATGTCCTTTTCTGGTACTCTCTCACCACATGCCTTCATACTTTTGGCAATTGTCAATGTTCTGCCAAAAAAGGCATTGACAGTTTCTCCTTCCTTCATCTTCAATAACTCAAATTCAGTTTTGAGTGCTTGAAGGTGAGCCCTTTTGACTCTAGTGGAACCCTTAAACTTCTGTGCCATTGAGTCCCATATCTGCTTTGAGGTGTCATCATTGAGGATAGTTTCCATAATCTCCCTATCAATGGATTGATAGAGATAATTCTTAATCTTCTTGTCCTTCAACTTCTGATCCTCTATCTCTTTCATTTGTGCCTCTGTTGCTTGTGTACCATCAGAAATTCGTTGAATTCCTTCTTCAATCAAGCCCCAATATTCCTTAGATCGTAGGAAATTCTCCATGAGCTTTGCCCAGTGCTCATAGTAGCCATCAAACTTGGGAATTGCTGGTTGCACAAACTTCCCATTCCCATTGCTACTTTCAGCAATTTTGTTTGCTACTTATCAGGTCCCCAATGAAGGAGCTCTGATACCAATTGTTGATTAATTCAAAACAAGTGAGTAATGAACAAAATATTTCTCTGTTTATTCAGCATAGTAGCAGGCTATATATATAGCCAAACGGAATACAAACGAATGGGAAAATGTCTCCACTACTGGAAGACTCAAACATGCCAAGAAAATAGGAACAAACTAACTGATATCCTACAAACTAGGAGATCGATTATTATCTTAAACTAACTACAGAGAAAGAGTCAACATAAAAATACCAAACAGATGTAAGGTTCTTATCAACGGGTCCAAATTTAGACATAACATGATGCATTAATTAAGAATTGTAAAATGCGAATGAATATTAGGGATTATATAGGAGAGATTATAAATATGATTCTTTTTTTTTAATTTTGCATGAAATGAGTTAATAAGAGATATCATCTAATGAGTTAATAAGAGATATAATGTTCAAAATGCATAATAGTAAACAAAAACTAATGAGTTAATAAGAGATATCATATTCAAAATTCATAGTCGTAAAGCTAATGAGTTGATAAGTAAACAAAAGCTAATGAGTTGAACATCCCGTTGTACAGATTTTTTTTTTGTGTTTATTAATAAAATATCCGGTTTCGACAAAAAAAAAAAAAAAAAAAAAAAAAAGCAAAAATTGTCTAAAATGATGTATGAATATAGTAATTAAGAATTGTAAAATGCGAATGAATATTAGGGATTATATAGGAGAGATTATAAATATGATTTTTTTTTTTTTAAATTTTGCATGAAATAAGTTAATAAGAGATATCATGTTCAAAATTAAAACATAGTAAACAAAAAGCTAACGAGTTAATAAGATATATAATATTTTCCTTTTTTGAGGATAGAGATATAATGAGTTAATAAGAGATATAATATTCAAAATTCATAATAGTAAACAAAAACTAAAGAGTTAATAAGAAATATCATATTCAAAATTCATAGTCGTAAAGCTAATGCATGAGTTATAAACAAAAGCAAAAAAAAAAAAGAAAAAAAATTTATGTTATGACTCAAAATCGAACCTGAGACATATAACTAAAATCCAATTTCTTTACCAGTTAAACTAGATCAAAGATTTGTTTATGAAGGGACAACATATTATATATATGATTTCTATAAAATATTGAGAATTGTCAAGGGTATATTAGTCATTTTAAAAAAATTAGGGGGAGGGGGGGCGCGTGCCCCCTAGCCTCTCTTTAGGTCCGCCCCTGTATGTGGCTACCTATTCGTGTTTAACTGAGATTGCGGCCATTATGAAACATGATTGCTACCTATTTGTGTGTAACCGAGACTGAGATTGCGGCCATTATGAAACATGATTAAAGCTTAGTATAAACCACATGATTGATTGTTTTCTGCACTGCTACGTTTTGGGAAACATTATCAGATTGAAACAGTGCATAGTTTTCTGCACCGTACGTTTTCGTGCACATAGTCATAGTTGACACAAGCTTGATGTATAAGAGCATGTACAATGGTTCTCAAAGTGACAATGTGAAAAACACTTTTGGCAAAAAAAGCCGATGTCATTTTAAAATTACACTACAATGACTCATAAATCCACGATGGGAAGTTTCACGACGTGAAGAAGATAGTGGTTCTCTTCACATTCTGCACCACATTCTCTTTAAACAAAATAATAATAAAATAATCTAACTATTTCTCTTTCTTCTTTAATTGCGTCTATTTTTTCTCCTCACTTCTTCATCTCTATCATATACTCTATCTCTCGGCAAATCATTCTTGGGTCAAACATAAAAAAAAGAAAATCTGATAAATTCAGCTCAAATACTACTATATCAGCATTCTTTTTCTCCCTCCACAAATCAAGATCTTCAATTATCCAGAGAAATAAAATTAAAAAAAATGGCCTAGAAAAATTCTCACATTATGGCGGAAAAATTTCATGACGGCAGCCATAAAAGAAGCATGGAGCAAAATGTCACAAAGATCGCAGAAGATGGTTCTTCCTCTATCTAAAAAAGAACAATAATTTCAAGTCAACTTGCACTGATTCATGATTGTAAACAACCCAGGTGGTTCAATATTTTTTCCCCGGTGGAATAGGTTGATCTATTTTTTATCTCTCGTTTGGGAGAATAAAATTGCTGGTGAAGATGATTTATTTTTACCGGCAGAAAATTGCTGGTGAAGATTGTTAATTTAATGATTTTAACCTTTCAAGTTTGCCAAATAATTACAGTGATTCAGGGGAAAGATGGGTTTATATTTTAAGATCATTGTGGACGCTAGGATGGATGCTGTTGTAGTCGTTGTGCCACCTAAGTTGTTTTTGCAGCTTTTCAGTTAAAAAGACAATGTAAAGGTGTGAATCATTGTATATGCTCTAAAGCTACGGGAAATATCAAAAACAATAAAACAACATCATAAAAGATGTGCTTACTACAAACAATTTTTTTTAAACATTGACAATTTTCAGAAACAATAAATCCAACCACATAAAATACAGTGTTGTTTTTTAAGTGATAAAATACAGTGTGTCCTTTTTTAAAGTGATAATATACGGTGTTATTAAGAATATATTATTATTTTGTCATAATTTCTCCTATTTATCCAAATCCTCATTTGAAGAGGCAGCCGAGAAGAATTGATGACGGTGGAAAATTTAGGAAGTGAAGTGGAGCTGTTGGCGGATGAAACAGTACACGCCAGAAATATCATATTGGGCAGGAAGTATTGTTGGTAATTTAAGTGTTACCATGTTCATTTATGTAATCGGGGTTTGGTACAAAGATGGGTGAACTCGGAATGCTATAATATGAGTTTGGAGGTACGGAGTGTACACTCATATAAGTATCTACGAGTTTACGGATTTGAATGATCAAGTATAGTTCGGGAAAATCACTTAAAGGACTGAAAATCCACTTAAATGACCAAAATTCAGAATTTGGAGAAACAGATAGTTATCCGTACGGATAAGAATCTATACGTACGGAT
Organism: Gentiana macrophylla; assembly: GCA_026214975.1. Classification (NCBI taxonomy): domain Eukaryota; kingdom Viridiplantae; phylum Streptophyta; class Magnoliopsida; order Gentianales; family Gentianaceae; genus Gentiana; species Gentiana macrophylla. The sequence goes on from CM047816.1 coordinate 96,178,067, forward strand.
GATAGCTATCCGTACGGATAAGAATCTATCCGTACGGATGAAAGGCTGAAACGGTGAAAACTTTGATACTGTGATATATCCGTCCGGATGATAACTTCATCCGTACGGATGCGGTCCGAAATTCTGAAATGGTGTGTCCTTTCAGTCCTTTTCAACTGTTTATGTATATAACTTATTTCCAAAGGTTGCATACATAAGAGGTCGGTTTTTCCATCAATATATAAGATCTTTTTGAGTGCTTAAAAAAAGAAAAAAAAAAAAAAAAAAAAAACACATTCATATCTCCAAGAAAATAAAAATCACCTTAAACTAAATCTTGAAAGAGTAATCTTCACGTAGTCTTATCTCACAAAGTATTTGTGTCACCCTAGGCATTCAGAAGGGGCAAATAACTTTTGTAGGAAAGTGTTTAAATGATTCTACGCTCATATCAAGCAAACCATTTTCTGCGTTTTAGTTTTCCCTGCGGTTTTGACATTGTTGTTGTTTTCCAAACCTCAATCTCTCTAACAATCTACAAAAGTTATTAGTTTAACAATGTCAAGTGTCAAGGAGATGACTGCAAATTTTGGGAAGTTGGAAAAGTTCGATGGAGTCAATTTTCGAAAATGGCAGAGAAAGATGCATTTTCTGTTGACAACTTTGAAGGTGGTGTATGTACTAAGTACACGGATGCCGGAAGTGTTGGAGGACGGACCTCTGGAAGAGTTGAGGAAAAAGAACAAGTGGAAGAATGATGACTACATTTGTAGAGGCCACATTCTAAACGGTATGTCTGATGCTCTGCTCGATATTTACCAAAATGTTGAATCGCCAAAGAACTTTGGGATTCTTTAGAATCAAAATACATGGATGAAGATGCATCTAGTAAAAAGTTCTTGGTTGGTAAATTCATGAAATATAACATGGTTGATTCACGTTCGTAATTGAACAAGTACAATGAACTTCTTCGCATTTTGGGTCAATTTGCACTGACATAAAATGGAAATGGATGAGTCTATTTCATTTCTAGTATAATTGATAAATTGCCACCCTCTTGGAAATATTTTAAACATTTTCTGAAACATAAGAAAGAAGAATTATCTCTGGTAGAACTTGGTAGTCACTTGCATATAGAGGAATCTCTAAGGGCGCAAGAGAACGGTAAAACCAAGGGTAAAGAGGTGATGGATTCGACTTCCATAAATATGGTGGAAACCGGGGAAAGTTCTCAAAAGAACCAGAAGAAAAGAAAAGGGCAATCATCTAAAAACAACGGCAAAGATGCCAACAAGAAACCGAAAGGTGCTTGTTGGGTTTTTGGGAAAGTTGGGCATTTTAAAGGTGATTGTCGATTTGGTAAAAAAAATCGAAAGAGCCAAACAACGATTCGGGGCAAGAGTCTAAGGACCAAGGTGCTCCTAAACATCAAGGTCAGAATATTGTTTGTGGATTTAATTCGGATATGAATTATGTACCACTGATTTCTGAGGCATTTTATGTACAGGATGATGATGTTTCTTGGTGGATTGACTCGGGTGCGACAAGGCATGTCTGCAAGGATCAACGTTGGTTTAAAGATTATGAACCTGTTAACGCTGGATCCATGCTTTTTATGGGAAACGAGTCAAAGGCCGCCATCCGTGGAAGAGGAACTGTTGTTTTACCTTTTAGTTCTGGCAAATTTGTAACTTTAAAACATGTACTATTTGTTCCGGGGATCCGGAAAAACTTAGTTTCAGGAAGTTTGTTATGTAAAGATGGTTTTAAACAAGTCTTTGAGTCTGACAAATACATTTTAAGTAAGTGTGGTGTATTTATAGGATTTGGTTATCTTTGTAATGGTATGTTTATGCTTAACATTCCAGCATGATGTTGTGAATAATGTTTGTATGAATCATGAAGTTAATGTTTCTGTTTTATGGCATGCTCGGTTAGGACATGTTCATTAAACGTATGTTATTAATGTCTAAACATGATTTAATTCCATCTTTTGATATGAATGTAAATAAATGTGATACATGTATGTTGAACAAAATTGTTAGACATGACCTTTTCATGGTGTTGAAAGGTCGTCTTGCTTTTGGATCTTGTCCATAGTGATCTATGTGACTTTTGTGCTACACCTTCTTTTGGAAACAAAAGATATGTAGTGACTTTTATAGATGATTGCACTCGGTTCTGTTATGTGTTTTTACTTCATTCTAAAGATAAGGCAATCGATAAATTCAAAATCTATAAAAGTGAAGTTGAGTTGCAATTAACCTCTAAAATTAAAATGTTGCGTACCGATCGAGGTGGTGAATACTTTGATCCAACCTTTTTCGGGTCATGTGGGATTATACATGAGGTTACGGCACCTTACACGCCACAACAAAACGGTATAGCGGAAAAGAAAAACCGTACTCTTAAAGAGATAGTTAATTCCATGCTATCTTACTCAGGTTTGAGTGAGGGATTTTGGGGAGAAGCCATGTTAATGGCTTGTTATTTGCTGAATAGAGTTCCTAATAAAAGGAATCCTATTACCCCATATGAACTTTGGTTCAAAAAGAAGCCAAACTTGAGTTATTTACGAGTTTGGGGATGTAGGGCTGTTGTAAGGCTCACCATGCCTAAGATTAAAACCTTGGGTGAGAGAGGCATTGATTGTATATTCATTGGATATGCTATGCATTCCAAGGCTTATAGGTTCTATATTATAGAGCCTAATGATTCAGTTGCTATTCATTCTGTGATTGAATCAAGAGATGCTATCTTTGATGAAAATCGGTTTTCGTCTATACAAAGACCGAAAGATATAACTCCTATTAATGTTGGAGTGGAGAACAATAATGATGTCAGTTCTCAAGATGAGCCTTTGGAGCTTCGTAGAAGAAAAAGGTCTAGGAAAGCAAAATCTTTTGGATCCGACTATCAAACTTATTTGGTAGAAAGAACAAGAGATGAAGTAGGATTCCAATATTCATATTGTTATAATATTGATGAGGATCCTAAGACGCGTTTAAGGAGGCTATGGAGTCTCGAGACGTGTCATTGTGGAAAGAAGCCGTCAATGATGAGATGGATTCCATAATGGGAAACAACACGTGGATCTTGCGGATCTTCCACGTGGTTGCAAACCTTTGGGTTGCAAGTGGATCTTTAAAATAAAGATGAAAGTTGACGGCACTGTCGATGGCGGTATAAAGCCGATTGGTAATTCAAGGCTTTAGCGGAAGGAAGGTATTGATTATTTTGATACCTATGCACGGTTGCTAGAATCTCCACAATAAGATTGTTGATTTCATTGGCAGCAATTAACAACTCGGTAATCCATCAAATGGATGTTAAGACGGCGTTCTTAAATGGAGATTTGGAAGAAGAAATTTATATGAAACAACCGGAAGATTTTGTTTTGCCAGGAAATGAGCATAAGGTTTGTAAGCTTGTTAAATCATTGTATGGTCTTAAACAAGCACCTAAACAATGGCATCATAAATTTGATGAAGTTATCTTGTCTCATAGATTTATGATTAATCAATCAGACAAGTGTATATATAGCAAATTTGACAATACTGGTAATGGTGTGATAATTTGCTTATATGTTGATGACATGTTGATCTTTGGAACCAACCAAGATCAAGTTGACCTTTGCAAAGCATTTTGTCATCAAGTTTTTCTATGAAAGACATGGGGAGGAGGATGTGATTCTAGGAATCAAGATAAAACGGAGTGACAAAGGGTTCTCTTTGACACAATCTCATTACATTGAGAAAGTGTTGAAGAAGTTCAATTGTAAAAACTCCACTCCGGCTAATACTCCCATGGATCCTAATGAGAAACTCATGCCTAATACGGGAAACCGATATCACAACTTGAGTATTCTCGGTAATAGGATGTTTGATGTATGCTATGACTAGCACACGTCCGGATATTGCTTATGCGGTTGGAAAGCTAAGCAGGTTTACGAGTAATCCGAGTAGTCATCATTGGCGTGCAGTAACTCGTGTGCTAAGGTATCTTAAGTTGACCAAGGATTTTGGCTTGACTTATGTGGGACATCCTTCGGTAATAGAAGGATACTCAGATGCTAGTTGGATATCCAATGTAGAGGATCATTCTTCTATTAGTGGTTGGGTGTTTTTACTTGGAGGAGGTGCCATTTCATGGCCTTCCAAAAAGCAAACATGTATTACTAGCTCGACTATGGAGTCCGAGTTTGTTGCCTTAGCTGCAGCCGGAAAAGAGGCTGAGTGGCTTAGGAATTTGATTTATGAAATTCCATTGTGGCCGAAACCAATATCACCCATTTCTATCCATTGTGATAGTGCTTCTACCTTGTCTAAAGCTTATAGTCAAGTGTATAATGGTAAGTCGCGACACCTGGGCGTTAGACATAGCGCGGTTCGTGAGTTGATCACTCACGGGGTGATTTCGGTTGTGTTTGTGAAATCTCAACATAACTTAGCTGATCACTTAACAAAAGGATTGGCTAGAGACTTGGTACAAAAGTCTCATTATCGGGATGGGGGTTTACAACTCATTTGAATCTTGGTGATAGGATGCCCAATTCCCTTCTAATACAATGTTAGAGGCAGAATTCAATGTGGAAGGCCTATTATCTAGATTTGAGCACATTATATTATCCCGAGGTATGTGCTATTACCTGTAAGTTAAGGATGAAGGGATTCTTCATAATGAGTCTTTGACAAAGTGCTATTGCAGGTGCACGATTATATAAAGGTTCACCGATATGAGTATGAAGTTTGGCCGCTTCAAGAAAGTTCGAGAGTTGGCTTTCTATATGCTCATGAATGGATATGGACACAAGGCCTGAATAATTAGTGTCAAGAATAAGCTTTTGGAGTTATATTAACTCATGTGTATGTTATCTTCATGTATTCAAAACGTGTAAATGGGTTCAATGCTTAGACACACCCTAATACTCGAATATTTAAAATGTGTAATTTTACTAAATGATAATTCAATCTTCGTGACATTATCATTGATGCATGAGTTGCTATGTTTTGGTCATTATTCAACTAAACCAAGGATTACACTTAAATGGGGAGGATTGTTGGTAATTTAAGTGTTACCATGTTCATTTATGTAATCAGGGTTTGGTACAAAGATGGGTGAACTCGGAATGCTATAATATGAGTTTGGAGGTACGGAGTGTACACTCATATAAGTATCTACGAGTTTATGGATTTGAATGATCAAGTATAGTTCGGGAAAATCACTTAAAGGACTGAAAATCCACTTAAAGGACCAAAATTCAGAATTTGGAGAAACAGATAGTTATCCGTACGGATGATAGCTATCCGTACGGATGAAAGGCTGAAACGGTGAAAACTTTGATACTGTGATATATCCGTCCGGATGATAACTTCATCCGTACGGATGCGGTCTGAAATTCTGAAATGGTGTGTCTTTTCAGTCCTTTTCAACTGTTTATGTATATAACTTATTTCCAAAGGTTGCATACATAAGAGGTCGGTTTTTCCATCAATATATAAGATCTTTTTGAGTGCTTTAAAAAAAGAAAAAGAAAAAAGAGAAGCACATTCATCTTTGAAAGTAAAAACACCTTAAACTATCTCCAAGAGTAATCTTCATCTTTTGTGCCTAAACTTGAAGGGAAAACGTAGTCTTATCTCACAAAAGTATTTGTGTCACCCTAGGCATTCAGTATGGGGCAAATAACTTTTGTAGGAAATTGTTTACATGATTCTACGTTCATATCAAGCAAACCATTTTCTGCGTTTTTTAGTTTTCCTGCGGTTTTGACATTGTTGTTGTTTTCCAAACCTCAATCTCTCTAACAAGTATTGCGACGGAACGGACGGTAGGGGAAAATCGATAAAAGTTGAGTGAAATTTTGAGCGGGTTTTCTAAATTTGGAATGCAAAAATAAAGGAGGGATTCTCATTCGGATCAACATAAGATGGAGGAAGGCTCGGTTGTTGCTTCTTGGCTATGATGGCTATCAATAACTTGAAATTCACACTAGATTATACCAGAAAACAATCAAATAAATGATCAAGAACGCAAAGCAACCACATATTTCTCTTAAGAAACTGTGACAAACACACAAAACACGAAAATACTCAAAGGGATTTTAATATCAAACTTAATATTTTATCTGAATTAAACACCTCTCCCGACTTAAAAACATAGCATCTCTGTCTATTCTTTGAACATATATAATTCTATCTCGTGTAAAAACACAACATTTCTATCTAAGTTTTGAATATATATAATCCCATCTCTCGTGATTTGCCTCTTATATTATACTCAACGTAACATTATTGAATATTGTTTTGAACATATATAATCCCATCTCTCGTGATTAGCCTCTTATATTATACTCAACGTAACATTATTGAATATTGTTCTCTCATGATTTGCATCTTTTATTTGAATTAAACACCTATCTCGACTTTGAAAATGTAACGCCCCCAGACCCCTGGCCTGATAGTGCTAAATGAGTCATAAATGGTCCGGTCAACTGCTTAGACCGCTGTCCTCGCTTAGTCTAAAATGGTTAACCCGAGTTGACAAGACCTTTATGACTCACACTTCTATGGGGGTGAGCAGGACTTTACTTTACCGATGTGAGATTTTACATTCTCCCCCCTTATAAGTGACTGGCGTCGACTTTGAAAATGTAACGCCCCCAGTGTTGGATGTAATATCGCCGGACGGATCTAGATCCGCCTGATTACGCAGCGGAATAACAAGGATCACGATCAATATAACATTAAAGCACATAATTTAAGATCCACCTACAAGAAGGTTAGATCTACTTACCAATCAAAATATAAGCCGAGATCCAAAGAATAAGCCGAGATCCGAGAATCGAGAAGCCATAGTCTTCCGATGTGTATCTCCAAAAAACAACCGGTGGTAGCCGATTCTTAATGCTTGACCTCCTTAATATGCTACCCGGAAAATCCCGAAGATTTTCCCAACTCAACCCCTAAGCTTTGGCCGAATTCCTTAGCTTATTTTGTGTGCATGTATGCGCATTATGTTGATTGAAAAGACTTAGGAGAACTCTCTTTATATAAGAGAGAAATCCTTGTCCTCCAAGGATTTAATAATTAATACAAAATCAATTATAATATTCCTTTTACATAAAAGATACTCCTAGAATAATATAGAATAAATCTAGAATATTTAAGGATCAATCTAATATATTTTCCTTAATTATTTGACAAATAAACAATTAATCACATGTCATATAATTATCAAGAAAACTAATTTCTTAATAATTACCAAGACAAAACACGCCCCCAATATTAGAAAATTAGGGTTCACACGAAATTTCACATAATAGGCCGAGTCCATTTAAAAATAATGTAATTATATCTTTTGCATTGTATTTTATTATTTAGTCAATAAATAATAAATCGCACATCAATTAAATAGTCCAACTACTTAATTATTATTGAGGCCCAACGTCAAGAAACATATGCATGTTAGGAGCCAGTTTGCGGCGGAATTTTTTGCGACGGACTTTATTTCTTACGTTTGCGACGGATGTTTAATTGTTTGCGACGGGACATTTATATTTTATTTTTCCACTTGGCGGGCAATTTTGCGACGGAAATTTTATTAATTTAACGACGGAATATTTAATAAAATTTTATAAAATAAATTAAATGTATGACGGAAAATTATTCAGGACATTAAATTCGGCGGATATCAATCGAAGGCAACAATCCCCTCTTTATTCAATGTATTAATTCCGGGATTACAGTATGCTCTTCCTCCTCCCACCATAAATATATATATGTGTGTATATATATATATATATATATTTTTTTAGTTTTATATATATATATATATATATATATATATATATGTATGTATGTATGTATATGTATATGTATGTACAGTTTATTTTTATATATATATATTTTTTTTCAATTTATATTGTATATATATATTGTAGTATGTAATTTTTGTATATTGTAGTATGTAATATATTTTTTCGTTTTTTTTGATTTTTTTATTTTTTTTTTAATATTTTTTTATATAGTGTATCATATGTAGTATAGATTTATAGATATATATGTGTAGTAATTATAAGTTAGAAAATGCTTACTTATGTGTATTAGTTAGATAAGTTAGGAAAATGCTTAAGTATGTGCAAAGCGGATGTCGGTTGAATTGGTTGAATTGGTTTGTTGAATGCAAAAGCCGGATGTTGGTTGAAAATGCTTATAGAAACCGGATGTTGGTTGAATTGGTTTGTTGAATTTGGATTGAAATGATGATAAATCATGATAAGAGTCCTAGTGGTCTTTGTTCCTACCGTTTGGAAAAAAATGGTGGGGGTACTTTGTTATCCGGCAAAGCCTCCGAATTATTTTGACGTCGAACCTTTGACCATGAATCGAAAATTTAGGTTATAGTGTTGTTACTTTCATAGTAAGTTGAGTAAAACTCGAGTTTGCAAAAGTGTTGAGACAACCTTCAAAGACTATTGTTAATCTCATATTTTTGTATGATATGATGTGTAGGATTGAAAATGAAGAGAATAGAACGTAGTTGGATGTACGAGAGGTTGGATGCTAACAAGAAATTTAACCCGGTATTTGTGAATGGTGTGGAGGAATTCATAAAACATGCAAAGCGATTAGATTCGTTCGGGCAAATAATGGAATGATGAAGGATTGATAAAGGTTTTTGAAGACCAAAAGCGGCTTTGAGTCATGGTGAAAACTACCAAGCAGAATGGTTGGCTTAAAAACTGGAAAAGAAGCATTTTTGGGATCTTTTCGTATTGGAAAACATTTTTCGCTTCGACATTGCCTGGATGTGATGCATATTGAGAAAAACTTCTTTGAAAACCGATTGACACGGTTATGGACGTTAAAGGCAAAGCGCTCGCGTGGTCCAAAATCGCTAAAGATTTGAAAGAGCTTTGCGGCGCGATTGATTGTACACTTGTTCTTGACAAGCGAGAAAGAAAAGTGTTGTGTGAATGGGTCACCAAGTTGAAATTCCACACGGTTATGCTTGGACTGAGTAGTAGGTGCGTAGATCATGATCAATACATTCTACGTGGTTTGAAAAGCCATGATTGTCACGTTTTATGAACGTTTGTTGCGGTTGCCTTCGAGAAATGATTCCGAAAAATGAGTGGAATGCATTGATCGAGATAAGTCAATTCTTTCGAGACTTGTGTCTTTGCTACCCTAAAAATAGAAGACGTGATTCGTTTAGAGAATAACATTCTTTGAGATTATTTGCAAGTTAGAAGATTTTGCCTCAGGCGTTTTTAACTCGATGGAGCATTTACCGTACACTTGCCGTATGAGGTCGAGTTGGTGGTCCGTGCAATATCGATGGATGTATCCATTCGAAAGGTTTTGAATCACTTAAAACAAAAGATTGGTAACAAAGCTTTCGTAGAGGATCAATATGCAATGCGTATTTGTTGGAAGAGATTTCAAACACACGTTCTATGTATTACGATGATCATATTGAAACAAAAGCAAAGTTGGTGGTGAGATTCGGCATCGAACAATCGTTTGATTTACGAGTTATTCCGTGATCATAATGGTACAACAGCCCGGGAAGTGCAAGGCGAGGTTCTTGGATAATAAAGAATATGACTTTGTGCACAAACGTATTGTCTAACTGCGAAATCATGAAACCGTATGAACTGTAAGTACCTCATTACTACATATATACAATGCTTAATGATTTTTCGAACAAATATACATTAATCGACAAAATGATTCATTCTTAGATTGTTCGAGCAATTTATTCGTGTTCAACAAACCTCAATTGACCTCGATGATTTTGGAATAAACATGAAAATGAATTTACCAAATGGTTTGCACAACAAGCATCATTGTTGAATGATGATTTGCTAAAAGCTTTGGCAAGTGGTCCTTCTCGTCAAGTCAAAACTTGGAAACGTTATTCGATTAACGGCTACAACTTTCGGACATTCAACCGGGCAAGCGATATTGGTAAATCTTGATCAACAACGGAGTTTGTGTCGAGTTCCACGGAAGGTGCCGACTATTATGGCACTTTAAATGAAATCATTGAGTTGGTGTATTATGGAGCTTGACTATCTACAAAGCCGTATTGTTCAAATGTGATTGGTTTGATAATTACGAGCGGGCATGAATGTGCATAAAGATTATAAGATAGTTGAAGTTCATCGTGGTAGGAAATATGGCGCTTATGATCCATTTGTTCGGCTTATCAAGTCGAGCAAGTCTACTATGCTCCATATCCAAGTTTGAAAAAGACAAAGATCAATGGTCGGTTGTTTTCAAAACAAAGGCAAGATCGACTATCGATGCTCCCGCCGAGGAAACCGTTTTCCAAGAACAAGTGATCAATGATGTTTCCGATTATCGATCCTCTTAACATTGTCCACCAAGATCTTGATGTCGATGTTGACTCCGATGTTGGGGATAATGACTTGGATGATGATGAGATGGCGGATTTTATTCAACAAGAAGATGGAGAGGAAGAAGAATCGGTTGATGATCTAGAATCGATGAAGAGGAGGAAGAACTCTTCCATTCTAGTAGTGATAGTGAATAATAATGTATTAAATATTTTATTTTGTCATCATTCTTTGAATAATAATGTATTAAACATTGTAATTTATTATTAATTAGTATAAACGCCTTTTATTATAATTGCATTTAGATTAGTATAAACGTCATTTTTACGTGTCAAATAGATGTCGGTAGAGGTAGAGGTAGAGGTAGAGGCGGTAGGGGTAGTTCCCCTCCCGGAGCGTCTTCCTCGCCACTGCACTCACGGTTTGGATGATGAGATACACCGGATGACCGAGGAGGATTTGGGTGTCATTGTCAATGGTGACCTTGGATTGCCGTTTTTGGATCCCGAGGGGAGATGGTAAGTTAATACATATCTTGCTTTACTTTGTTTGTATTTTAATTTATATTTTGATTAACCAAATATATTAACAACTTATTGTTTTCAATATGACGGAGTTTACCGACAACTATGTCAAGAAAATGGCCAAGACCGCCATAATCAGTGGCTTAACACTTTTGCCACCACGTGGCATAATGCCACCAGAGCAAAGCAGAGAAAGGTGGTGGCACGCATTTAAGTACGTCGTTCATATAAATATAACTATATATAAATATAACTATAATTATAACTATACATATAACATATATATAACTATGTTGCGTGCTCATTTAAACGAGAGTTACGCCACAGCGCTGGTTAGGAAGCTTTTGAGCGGTATGCTATCAACAGGTCCATGATTATATGTATCGGGCTCAAACAAACCCCGTGCTCGGCTTTGGATGACCCGGATATTTCTCCGTCGATTCGAGGAGTGGATTGGGAGTCCCGTAAGCAATTATTCAATATTTAATTAATAAGACTTGTGTTTTTTATATATATATATGTATGTACTAACTTGTTTATCTTATGTCGGAATAGACATTCAAGGAAACATCTGCGAAAAAGAAGATAAACCGAGCTTACGGATCCGGTGAGGAAGGGAAGATCCACAGGACACATGCTACGGCGGCAGACGCGCGGCGTTATCGATTTCGCTCGGGCCATGGAGGACAATAGAGAAGTGCCCCTATCGATCGGAGATCCGTGACTAGTTGAAGAAGAAGAAGTCGGGCAACTTCGCCTCGAGGAAGTTTGAGAAAATCTTGGTACGTTATGTATTCTAAATATTATATATACATTATATATATATCATGTAATTATTGTTACTAACAAATTTATATCATACTTACAGACGTCTTCACCTCAAGAAGGCGTAAAGCCTGAGAGACGCAACTGACACCCTGTCGGCGAGTCGCGTCTTTATTCTGGCTTTACCGGTGGTTACGACAAGAAGGGGAGAGTTTTTGGCATGGGGTCGGTTGCCTCCATGTACTACGACACAGCCTGCTCATCGCCGACACTCATCCGCCGAGACATACTCTCGGGCATACTCACCCGCCTCACCCTGGGAGATGGCGAGAGAAAGATGATTAATGCTAAACACAAAGAGGTTGGAGGAGCTAGAGAGAGTAAAGCGTCGGGAAGACAGACTAGAGCAGATGGAGGAGTGGATTACCCAACAAGTTTAAGCAAAGATCCTCCCGGAGGATGCAACCCGGTACTGGCAAAGACAGAGATGACCGATCGATCACGGACTGGAGGAAGTGACATGGGTTTAGGTAGTACACGGGTCCGACTGGGTGACATATTGCTTTATACATTTTTATTTATTTTGGCTTATCATATCCCCTTTGACATATCGTTTTATCCCCTTTGACATATCCCCATTGACATATCGTTTTATTTATTTTGGTATCGTATCCTCTTTTATATTGTTGTTGTTGATAGCCGGTAGCAATTGTAATGCTACCGGGAAAAAATATATTGTCAATAAAGCGGCGGTGGTTTGGCCGGTGCGCAAAAGCGACCATAATTTTCGATTAATTTTAACTTTTGTGACGGAAATATTCCGTCGCAAAGTTGTTTTTGCGACGGAAAAGTGTATTTGCGACGGATATGTAAGGATCTAAAAATAAAAAAAAATATTTAATAAAAAAATATTTGCGACGGATTATATACAATTGTTTGCGACGGATTTTACATTGTTTTGCGACGGAAACTATATTTTTAAAAAAAAATAAAATACGTTATTATCCGTCGCAACATTCGTCGCAAATAATTTGCGACGGATAAACCGTCGCAAAAACTCGGTTTTGCGACTAAAAAATGCGACAAATAAAATCCGTCGTAAATTAGGATTTGCGACAGAATAAGCCTAGTTTGCGACTATAACCTTCCGTCGCAAAAAGCCCAGTTTTTTGTAGTGGAGTAAAAGCGTCCATTGATATATTCATTACATACGGATAAATCCTCCATAGACTGTTCGTTTTGATTCGGGATATTTCCGTAAACCCTTATCAAAACATCTTATCCTTATTTACCATTAACCCCCTAGTGATCGAGTTAGTTCATAACTAATATAATATGAAGCTGGCCCATCGATCATCGATTTAAGATTAACAAATAAGGAAGCCATCTGCCCACTTCCGCAGAAGGAATGGATTCCATATCGTGAAGTCACGGACTACTCACACATTCATTCAATAGAGCCAACAAGAAGTGTTCGGATCACATGTATCCAAGTGATCCTTAACTAACACATCAAACCCTACTTTGAACCAAGCGAGAGATCGTGATCACATCAGGATTGAGATTAATCCATATATGATCATCTTGTGATTCGATAAGATTTCTCGGTCACGAAATTATATCGAGAATTCAAATCAAATCGGTCCAGTCCTATATGATAGACATCATATATAAATGCACCACTAGGTACCCTATACCGACGGTCCGGATAAGACGGTCACACCGTTAAGTGTTCTGGGCGCATTATTGGTATATTAATCATGAGACCCATACTCTGATTAAATTCACCACGGACTAACTAGTTTTAAGCATATCATCACTAACTCAATCCTCGTGTGTATGCCATACACTGAGTTATGTGATTACATACCGATATACTTAGGGTTTTCAGCAGTGTATAATATAAGCATAAATGCAAATATTAAGATGAATTATAAATCCTGTCAAAAACAATTACAGAAATTGTCTTTCGGGCACTACACCTAACACCCAGACCCGGGCCTGGTAGCGCTAAATGAGTCATAAATGGTCCGGTCAACTGCTTAGACCGTTGTCCTCGCTTAGTCTAAAATGGCTAACCCGAGTTGACAAGACCTTTATGACTCACACTTATATGGGGGTGAACATGACTTTACTTTACCGATGTGGGATTTTACAATCTCCCCCCTTATAAGTGACTGGCGTCCTCGCCAGGACGACCAAGACTGTCCCGGTTCGTCCCTACCAGGGGATTCTAGAGGTGGCCCCCACCGCCTCTCACGGTGTGACACTTAGTTCCGTATGATAGTCGGCTCTGAATACTATTCTGTAACGCCCCTGACCCCGGGCATGTAGCGTTAAATGAGTCATAAATGGTCCGGTCAACTGCTTTGACCGCCGTCCTCGTTTAGTCTAAAATGGCTAACGCGAATTGACAAGACATTTATGCTCACACTTATATGGGGATGAGCATGAGTTTATTTTACCGCTGTGGGATTTTATAGAAAACATAGCATCTCTACCTATTCATTGAAGATATATAATTCTCTCTCTTGTGATTTGCCTCGTGTATGTAACACTTGATTTTAAAAATAGAGAGTTTTCTACCTGCAATCTTAAGCTAAAATGTTTTAGAAATTCTGCACAAAATATAATCTTTTGTAAAAAGTTTTAGAAAGTTGCACAAATTAATTGAAGTATAACTGTCGTAAGGTATTTTTGTTAAAGAAGATAGGAACTGAGAGAATATTTGATAACATGTAACTATTCTTAGTATAAATAATAACCGAGTTATACAATCTTCTTTATTTACTTTTTCTCAATCGTTCATTGATGACCGAAATAGTGACGTCCAACCTTAACCGACAGTGTATTGGGTCGGATGCACCATAGTGGAAAGCAGGGTCGTATCCCACGAGAAATCAATCGAATACCAAAGTCTTTTTTATACTTAGTTTTGATTAATCAAGGGTTGTTCGTGATTAAATTATACTAAGACGACGGTTAAACAAAAGATAATGAGATATAAAGAGAGAAACATAGTCAAACCATGATCAATTGAATACTTTCGCCCCTCTAATCGATTTTTCGGGAATGAGTTTAACCAACTAACATACCTTACGATTATGTCGACTCATTCGTGGGTGCAAACTCCTATGATGACGCCATTGAACAACCTAGTACCTTTTGCCCGGTTCAACAGTCCACCTTTAAGGATTTAACTGACTGAAACAAGAATAACGCTCTAGAGTTGCTCTTTTAAACAATCGATAAACCTCGTCTCCTAATTGAATCTAAACAACTCAGTCAATTATAAGAAACGATCTTAAAACCCTTTTTCCCACACCCGTTCGCAACATACATTTATAAAAGTGGTGTGTGTGAGATCATGAACTAGGTGTACAGACTAATTCAAGCATTAAGAACAAGTTTTAAGACACGAATTTGTCGATACAACAACAATTAAGAATTACTCATTTCCAATTTCATCAATTAGATGGTGATTTCTTCAATTTTCACATGATTTAACTATGTAGATATTTAGCTACTCATAGTACTATGGAAATAAAAACAATTAAGAGCAATAAACTTCATGAAACAAAAAATTAAAAGGAGAAAGTGAATTTAGTACTAAATTGAAGAAAAACCCATGAGAAGAATGCTCTTTAGCTTCAATCCTATGGAAAATCACTAAGTAGACGATGAATTACACATTGGAGAAGAAAGCCCAAGCATCAATTCCACCTATTCTCTCTATTAGCTAGCTATGCCTGTTTGCTTACACCACTTAACACTTATTCTTAAAAAAATAAGTGATTATTAAAATAAGTGTTGTTTGATAATACTTTTTACCACCTCTTAATTAATTAAGATCTTCTGAATTTCCTGTGAAAAATTATGGAAAATTTTAAGTGGTTAGGAACTACTTAATCTTTGAATTTTTACAATAAATCTACGTTAGTAGTAGGGTACACCCCACACCCATACCTACCTCACACCCACACCACACCTCACCCCTTACCCCACCCCCCCACCCACCCCACACCCACACAACCCATACCCTCACACCACACACCCGCCCACACCCTCACCCACCCATACCCACCCTCACACACCCCACACCCTCATACCCACCTACACCCGACCAAACCACACCCACCCACACCATCACACCCCACTCCCACCCACCCTACACCCACTCCCACCCACCCTACACCCACACACACCCACACCCACCACACCACTCCCACACCCACCACCCCACACCCACACCCACACCCACCACCCACCCATACCCACCCCCACAACCCCCCCCACACACACACACCCTACACACCCACGCCCACACAACCCACCCCCACACACCCCACACCCACACCCCACCCTACACCCCCATTACCCCACACCAACACCCCAACCCACCCTACACCCACGCTCCACACACCCACACCCACATACACACTCACGAAACAAATTCTAATTTCAGATATAATAAGTGTTATCAAACAGTCTAATCAATTTCAGCACTTAAAATATTCAGTTACTTAATTTATTAAGAATTAAGACTTTAGATTTCAGTCTTCAGTTTTAACAAACGGCCCCTAAGATTGGGGTTTTTAAGACTACTTTTATGCTAAAAGGTGTTTAAGAATAGATAGAGAATATTCTAGTGTATCTAATCCATCTCTAAGGTGTTTTATACCCATGAAATTCATCCAAGCAAGCCCAGGCTTGCCAAAATGAGGTGCAGGCCCGAAAATATGAACAAAACTGCTGGTAGAAAAAACAGCAAGATTTCAGACCCGGGCTTCAAATTTCAGGCGCAGGCTTCAACACATGTAGAATGAAAGTTGAACTACAACATCATTTCAGGCCCAGGTTTCGAACTTCCAGGCATGGGCTTGAGCTGGGCAATATGAAATCAGGCCTAGACTTCACAAATCCAAGCATGGGCTTGACCCCTTCTAGCTCATCATAAAAATATTTTTTTTTTCCCTTTTTGCTTGATTTCCTTGCTTCACAATCACCTTCATTCATCCATAAAACATCTTTTGACACTCCTTCATGGCCTACAACTTGAAATCACAAACAAGCACAACGAGAGCGTAATTCCGTTGGGTACGATGTATCCGTGTGTGCCATAAATGTCCACATTTTGCAATAAAAATAAGGTTTATCTAGTTTGTACAAAAAGTGTATGGATGGTTTGTGAAAAAAGAAAAAGAAAAAGAAAAAACAAAAACAAAATGTTGGTTGCGAAACAGAGTTCGTAAAAGAAGTGCCAAGTTCTTGACTCAAATGTAGGGTTCTAAAAGGTTATATGCGTGCAAATCGATTGAAACATATACTTTGTACCAAAACATAATCGGCGTATGATGTTTGATCGATTATTGAATAATATTTTTAATAGAAAGTGATTGATAAATGACAAAATAACCGAAAATTGCATTCTATCAAACTAATCAAATTATCGTATGTAAGCAAGTATACATATGCATACATGTTTTTATTATTGCATCTACACATCTAATCAAGTTTGCTTGTAAGTATTAGGCTCGAGTATTGTATTGTACTTACGTGTATGACTTGTTTAAAGTTTAATCAAGTTTTGAATCTCACTAAAATGACACATATTATATGGTGTTATGTTTTTGAATTTTATCCACAACGATGATACTTATTCCTATTCATATGTTTTATACTCTAGAATGACACATATTATATGGTATTTAATTTTATCTTTATATTTGAAGAAAATATTTATCTCTCTTCTGTCATATATAAAAGATTCGGTGTATCGTTTAATTTAAGAAAAAATAGTTTATAGTCCACTTTACAGGCTGTTATTAAGTTTTAATCATGTAATAATTATTTTGTTAGTATAAGGACAAAAAAAATTCTACTGCGTACTTTACCCCTACATTAACATTCGCAATTCACAACCAAGACTTTCCAATTCAGAATGAAGACGGCAAGAACATGTCCTTGCCTATAAACAAAACTCGAGTGGATAAAACCATGGCTTCTTTAAAGCTCATCTCTCCTTCGTCTCTTCTCTCACCATCCAAACACTCCTCGTTTCCCTCCAAATTTCTCCAATCCACCGCCGCTTCCATTTCCCTGTGCCCGCCGCATCATCTCCATCTCGCCGCTGCTACCTCCTACAATCACCGCCACCGGACAAACCTGTTCTGTTGCGTCACTTCATTGTCCTCATCAGACATTGAAGAGTTCGAGGAAGAGGATGAAGTACTATCTTAAGAAGTTGATGAAGCTCAGGAAGAGTCTGACTTGGAAATCAACCTTGCACAAAACCTGTTTGCTGAAATGTTTGACTGAGATGTGATTGCCTGGAGTGTTATGATAGGTTGCCATCTACAACACGATCAGCTTCATGCTGCTCCGCTTATTTCTATAGATGGTATGCGACCATAAAATGGAGGCAGACGGGCAAGTAGTAGTAACAATTTTGAAAGCTTGTACTCATTTAAGGAATATTGAGACGGGCAATTTAATTCATGCCCTTGTCATCCGTAGAGGCCTTGGCGATGATGTGTTTGTTGGCAACTCTTTGGTTGATTTCTATTCCAAGAAAAAGCCCAGTTGCAAAATCTTCTCCTATTCAGAGACCCACTTGGAATGGGTTCAGCCCAGGTTCATTTTTCAATCTATTTTCCTTAATTTATTTTTTTTAATTTTAGAATATTTGTTCTTACTCTTTTTTTTTATGGATGGGGAACATAGAATATGGTAGGAAAGGAGGATATGTAGAGGTATATAAAGGAGATTTAGGAGATGGACAAGCAATAGCAGTGAAAATGCTAACAAAGATATCAAATGATCAGAGGAGAGAGAAGGAATTCTTGACAGAGATAAGAACACTTGGCAAGTTTGTCACCCAAATGTTACTGCTCTTATTGGTTACTGCATTGACAATGGACTTTATCTCATTTTTCAGTTTTCTTCTAAAGGCTCTGTGGCTTCTCTCCTTCATGGTTTCTATTTATTTTTAATCTCCACTAATTCCTACTACTACTTTTCATTTATCTTTGCTAGTATACTTCATCTCTCCTCACTTACAACTTCTTTCAACTTATTGAAGTTGTCCTTTGAATTAAGCCTTATATGAGCCACGATCATCGTGTTCGAGCATCTTGTGTGCCTTATATGATACATCATCATCGATATGTGTGTCTTATATGAGCCTTATATGAGCCAGATATGATATTGTGTCCCTTGAATTAAGCCTTAAATGAACCTTATATGAGCCATATATATGTGCCTTGAAGTAGTCCCTTGAATTAAGCCTTAAAATGAGCCTGATACTATTAATATCACAATGTATTGTTAGTAAAAGGTGTCATTGCATGTGGTTTTGGCCCTGGTGATTGAAGGCTATTGATTTAAAATGGTGAGGCAATGCTAGTGTTTCATCACAAGTATACAACAAAAAATCAAGACCATCACATGCCTAAGAGCCATATTTTCTTTTAAATCTATGTTTTTTTTTTATAGAAATTGCATGAGTAATCATTTCCTTGAAGTAACTTAATTATCATTTATGTTGATGTTAAAGTTGTTTATCATATATGTTGTAATTTTTTTTCCCATTGTGATTGAATGTGTTATTTGAAAATACACAACTTTTTTGGGTGTTAATGTGATTACATTATAGTCCTAATGATTTTTAGTTTACGATTTGTTTCCGTTTTAATCCATAAAAGAATATTGGGTGTCGGTGTTGTTGTAAAACTTGCCGAGTCCATGATTTTTGGCTAATATCACACTGCTATTGTTAATGGTAATGGTAATGGTAATGGCAATGATGTTACTGATACTGTGTTACTGATATTGTGTTAGTGTAAACGCTGCGACTAAACGTCGAAAGGGTATCGTATGAGATCTCAAAATTAAGAGGAAAAAAATATGAACTTTGGTGAAAGAATTTTGAAGATCGGTGTTCTAAATCAAAAGTTACGGTCGTTTATAAGAAAAACGCTCCGATTAATGCAAATGTTTTTTCGGCTTGCAAATTTTACATCGGAAGGGTATCATATGAGCTCTCAATATAAAGAGCAAAAAAAACATGAATTTTGGTGAAAATTTCTTGATGATTGGAGTTCTACGTCAAAATTTACGGTTGTAAAAGAAAAAGAAAAAGAAAGCAGCAGGAGGTATGCTGTGTCGCGCGCTACTTCAAGGATAGAGTTGTCCGTCGGATATTGTTCGTCCTTTTTGCAACTAAAAAAATGAGTGTGTCTTGTTTATTTATTTTGTATTAAAAAGTAGACTTTTGACTTATTCCCCCTTTAATGAGGTTCAATAAAACAATCAATTTACTGTATTTACGTTCCCGTACGTAGTCTGATTTTCACAGAATTAACCGGATTCATCATTTGCCATTATTATAGAATTTCCATTTTTTTGCGACTCCTTAAAAAATTTCAATGCATATTTGGTATATATATATAAAATAAAAAATAAAAAACCTTTGAGGAGCTTATAACGATAGCAGATCCTCTGCTGTGTTATATCACACAGCAGGCTGTTGTCTACATGGGGAGGGGGGTTATAAGGGGAATTTAACATCTCAAAAAACTAAAAATAAACACACTTCAAACATAGATTTACACACAATAGAGGATACAACACCGCAAATACAGCAGAGGATCCTAAATCGTTTATCACCACTCATATCTCTTTTATCTCTCCTATTCATTGTACATCTACTCATCATTTTCTTATTTGTCGATAGGAGCGGCAATCAATCTTCTCACACCTATATATTATTCCGGTGAGTCACAAAATATTTTTTATCTAATCGAATTTGTGTTTGGATATTGGGTATTTTCTAGACCCAATACCGATCAAAAAATATATTTGATATTTGCCGACGAAAATTTGATCAGCAAACTATTTAACATTATGCCTAAAATTTAGTCAGAATTAATTAGAAATAATCTCCTCAAAAAAAAAAAAAAAAAAAATTAAAACACGAAACTGAAAATAGAATGAATTGTGGTAAGAGTTTTCTAGGTGTGAAAAGACTTTTACTTATAGGCTTATTAAATATGGATATCGTCCCCACGACATAACCCAATGGTTAATGAGGCCACAGAGTCAAGTAATTGCGGCAAGCGGGTATGTTAGAGGTTCGATTCCCACAAGGGTGAATTATTCCTCTGTTAAAGGTAGTTCTATTGATTTTTAAATTTCACGTGATCTTGATTTATATCTCCACTCATCCGTGACGAGGAGAGTGAGGGCACTTTGAGTAGAGTTTACCTTTTTTATTAAATATGGATATTATTCAAATTGAACTCTATCGAAAGCAACAAATATATGCAACAAACCCAAGGCGGATTTATAATTAAATTTGTTTCAATGTTGACACTGTATCTTCAGAGTCTAAAATTACATCCGCCCTCGGTAACGACTCAATCTTAACAAGTCAATAATAAATCAAATTTAAAACAACCAAATCTAAACAAACGATCTTCTCATTCTTGTCGTTATCTATTGCTCAACACTTTCTTTATACACTTTAGGTTTATCTATTGATAAAATGACATCTTGTATTATCATCTAGTTTATACATGTGTTTATCTAATTATATGACGTCGTCTATAATTGAATCGTAAAGAAATTTCATAAAGAGATTATGATTGATGAGATTTTTTTAATGGTTTAAAAGATTTAATTTTTAAACATCCCATTGTAGTATTAATAGATTGAAACATCATTCACACTGTTAGATTAGCATGTGTAAGGCAGGAGCGGCTCCAGAAAATTGAAGATTCATATTGGAGATTTATCGGACTTCTTATCTTTTAAACTTTGTGTTTATATATTACCATTCATTACAGGTCAATACATGAAATAATAGATCATCATATAAAACTGGGGGCAAATGTCTAAAAGGACATATATTAGACTTAATTAGGCAAATATGACACTAAAGAATCTTATTCGTTTATAAGGACAAATAATTAGTAATGGACCAAACTACCCTAATTTTGTTTTGCCTTTTTTTAAATGTTTTTTCTTCTTCTTTTTTTCCTTTTTTTTTTCTAAGCATTTTTTTTATGGCGTATTTTTTTTCCTGGTCGTTTTTTTAATGGCGTCTTTTTTTCTGGGCGTTTTTTTTTGTTCGTTTTTTTCTCCGGTGACCACCTCGATGCATTGACCACCGCGATGCAGAGACGCCTCGATGAAGTGACACCGCGATGCATTGACCACCCCAAATCCATTGACCATCTCGATGCAGTGGCCACCTCCGATGCAGAGACACCGCGATGTAATGACCACCCCATACAGAGACACCGCGATGCAGTGACCACCCCCGATGCAGAGACACCGTGATAAAGTGACACCGCGATGCAGAGACATCGTGATTAAGAGACACCGCGATGCAGAGACACCGCGATGAAGTGACACCGCATTGCAGAGACACCGCGATGCAGAGACACCGTGGTGAAGTGACACCGCGATGAAGTGACACCGCGATGCAGAGACACCGCGATGAAGTGACACCGCATTGCAGAGACACCGCGATACAGAGAAACCGCGATGAAGTGACACCGCGATGCAGAGGCACCGTGATGAAGTGACACCGTGATGCACTAACCACCCCCGATGCAGAGACACCTTGATGAAGAGACACCGCGATGTCTCTTTAGCGTTCAAAAAAAATCATGTCTAGAAAAAAAATAACACGGCCAGGAAAAAAAAAAAAAAAAAAAACATTTTCAGCTCCAGGAAAAAAAATGATAGTTTTGTCTAGTTACTTATTTTGTGTCCTTATAAACAAATAAGATTCCTTAGTGTCCTAAATGTCTATTAAGTACTCAAACCAGTCCTTATAAACAAATATCCAATAAAACTATCACATCAATTTGACATACATATGTATAAATGAATGTGTATTTTTTTTCCAGGATTATGAACGGTGAATCCAATAATCGATACATAAATCTATTATGCCTCGACTCAATTCGTTGTTTTTTGAAACAAGATGCTCATACGGTGGAGATTGAATGATATTATGATGCATGCATAGATTTATGTATCAATTATTGGATCCATTGTTCCTAATGATAGGATCCGAAATTTATCATCATATGAAAAATGTTTACTCTAAGATTTATTTTTTGTGAGAGTGAAATGTGATGACCAAAATAGTAACGACCAACCTTAACCGGTAGAGTACCGGGTCGGAAGTACTATAGAGGTGAGCAATGTCGTATCCCACGAGGAATTTATCGAATACCAAAGTCGTTTTCGGATTTAGTTTAGGTTAACCAAAGATATTTCAAGTATGCTAAAACGATATTTAAATGATAAATAAAGAGAGAAAGAGACATAGTCAAACCATTATCCAACTGATTACTTTCGCCCCTCTAATCAATTATTCGGGAATGGGATTAACCAACCTACCAACCTAACACTTATACCGACTCATTCATGGGTGCAAACTCCTAAGTTAGTGTAAGACGCCATGCAACAATCAAACACCCTTTGTCCGGTTCAACAGTCCGCCTTTAAAGATTTAACTGACCGAAACAAGATTAACGCACTACAGTTGCTCGATTTCACAACCGATTGAACCTCACTCCCTAATCAATCCAAACAACTCATTTGATTATAAGAAATGATCTTAAAACCCCTTTTCCCACACCCCTTCGCAACATAAATTTATAAAAGTGGTGTGTGTGTTCATGAACTAGGTGTACAGTCTAATTCAAGCATTAATAACAAGTTTTAAGACATGAATTCGTCGATACAACATCAATTAAGCACTACCCATTCCCAATTTCATCAATTAAAGGGTGATTTCATCAATCTTCACATGATTTGACTATGAAATGTTTAGCTACTCATAATAAAACAAGAAATAACATTCAAAAAGAGCATCAAAGCCATAAAACAAGAAAGGGAACTAAATTAATTACCAAATTCGCAGCAAAATCCGGATTACATCAAGTTTCAACACCACCCAATGTCAATTGATGATGAAGAAGATCCAAAATGAAGAAATCCAAAAGTAGAGTAGAAATCTATGCTAGATTATGCTAAATTTAAGTAGTATCTAGTGTAGGAATTAATCTAAGGGTGAGGGAGGAGAATTTCGATCTAGAGATGAATTTGGGGATCTAGGAGTGAAGTATGAAGTGTAGAAATTAGAGGGGAAGTGTGTAAAAATCTGTGCAAAAAACTATATATAGGTGCTCCAAAAATGCTTGCAAAACTTCTGATGTGCGCACACAATACAACCTGTCCGTCCAATGTGCACACACCTTTCTGAATTGCGCACATTCCTTCTGTGTTAATATTCAGCATTGACAGACCTTCAGTAATTTGGCAATATCTCTGCGTGTAGAGCTCCGATTTGAGTGATTTAAGTTGTGTTAGAAAGATCATTCAAATATCCACAACTTTTATGAAGACTACAAGTCCAGAAAATGCCTCCAACACAGCTCAAATTGCAGATAAAGTCAATGTAAGGCGAAAGCATCAACTATATTTGATCCGTTTCCATTCCCGGGCTTCGGTTATGCCTCTCTAAACCTCATGCCTTGTCTCTCGGGCTCATAAGTCACCGATATCCTGCGTCACAACATCCAAACACATACCAAGAATAACTCCTCAAGAAAGGTAGGGCTCGAATAGGGTCTAAAACACCGAAAAATGCCGAGGTTTTCCCATCTTTGTGATGGTTTACCTATAAGTGAGTGTGCAATGTGATTTTACCCTATAATAGATCTAAAACTATACAGAATGAGCCAAAAGAGTTGTAAATGGGGGTTAAAACATGTCCCGGAGCATAGTAAAGTTGACTCTCATCAAAATGTTCGTTTCAATCTTGTGTTAGAAAGAGAATATCAGCTATCAGATATAAGAAAATAGTCATTTACATTTGACATGCAATTTGCCACTGATGTGATATTGATATAGTGAAATGATTTACTTACACGGTAATTGTTCACGAAAAAGTTGAACTAAAAACCTTAATTTTTCTCGAACAATTAAAGATCCGGACATGTTGCTAGACGTCAATTATGATCGATATCGATAGTAGTTAATGATAATCAAAGTTTGTAATTTATTTAATTTTAAATGTTACAAGTATAATTCATATTTACGGTCAATATATTCGGGAACATAATGGGTCACACGCAAACAAATATTTTATGTTATTTTGGCCGAATTTTAGTCAGGAAATAATTTTTAGTCGAATTTGGATCAGAATGTTTGGCATTTTTCTGACTTTATACCGGGCCGAAGCCCAATTGATGTTTCCAGGCTGAAATTATGTATGTTAGCTAATCAATATTCTGTCCAAAATCATCAATCATTCATTGAAAAATGCAAAGGTAAAATTGAAAAAAAAAAATATAGTGCGTTAAGACTTTTACATATTTTATTTGGGTTTAACATATGAATATAAGACAAATTACGAGTTTGATATAGTTGCCATTGATTTAATTATTTTTTAAGATAAAATGTTAGACTACTTATCATATTTAATAAATGGGAAAATTTGAAAACATTTATTTTCCCGTACAACATCCTTTTTTTACAATATAAATCACTCATACTCTAAAACACCCGTATTTTATGGTGAAAATAAATAAATAAATAATATATATAAATATATATATTCACTTATTATGTGTCCACATGCATGTTGATTTTGCATGCATGCTGCAACACGTGTCACTTTCTCTTGTATAAACGACACTTTACAATTCCTGCGATCTCTAACATAATTTATTTGTAACGTAACGGCAATTTTTTTTTTTTTATATTTCTTTCTTAAAGCTTCGGTATCCGAAAACAACTTGCCTGACTAATCCGGATTAACGTTAGGACATTTTAATTGCAATATAAGGACATTCTTACATTATAAAAGGGAGCAACCTTTCTCGATGTTCAACACAAGGTTTTAGTATAATACCTTTTTAGTAGAGTAGAATACTATTAAAGTACTAAAATTACTCTTTGTCTTTTGAGAATTAATGGCATACATCGAAAGAGTTTTTGTCGATTTGGAAATCCAAACATTTGTGAAAATAAACGTAGAAGAGAGATCTAGCGGTCATCGATTTTGTTATACAATCCTGAAAAGATCGCGGTAAATCTGGTTTCGGTATACAATCCTTAGAAGCCTAAGAAGATCTCGGTATATCCGGTTTTGATATACAATCCTAAGAAGACCTCGGTGATTTATTCATGTGATTCATTGTAAGAAGCTAGGCATTTGTGCATCTGGGGTTTTGGCAGATATCGGCAAAAACCAAATTTGTTGTCCGACAGGTATAAATTTGTTATTTTTATAATATTTCAATATAACAGAACAAAGTCGATATATGAGAAAATAAAATTTTAAAGTTTCACTGCTCTAACTCGATTTTTCCCTTATAGACATGCCGGAGAGCAATTAAGGTTCAAAGCATCAAAACATTTCCGAGATTTCACTTCGTTTATTAACATGGAGAATCAATTAGGTTCATGTTCAACATCACGCCAACGGGGAAAGACTAAAAAGAAAACTGAAGATTCTCCGACTGGTGAATCATATATTCCCGATGAATTAATTATTGGCATTTTATGCTGGCTTCCGGCAAAGGATGTGCTTCGATTTCGATGTGTTTGTAAAAAATGGAGAGATTTCACCTCAACTAGAGAATTTACAGACTTGCACATCCGATGTAGTATTCCCATGTTTTTGAAAGGTCAGAAACGGGTGGTTCTGGTGGATAGATGTTGGGAACCAGCAGAAAAAAGAACAAAGATTCAGAAAGTATACCAACCGTCTCATAAAGGTACTATTCAATTTTCTCATAATGGCTTAATAATCGACCAAGGAAATGATGGAAAAATAATAATTTATAATCCTATATACCGTAATATGGTGAACATAATTCCTCGAGGAAAACGTTTTTTTAGTGAACCTTTTGGAATTTTTTTCCATCCGTTACGAAAAGAGTATTGCAGTCTTTGGCGAGTAACTATATCACCACTTGAACCGTGGATAGTCCAATACAAGATACTTAATTTGGAGTCTAATCCAATATGGAGAGATATTAGGAACCCGTGCACACAAAATAATAGGATTTCCCAAATTAGTCCTGTATTAATTGACATGTATCTTTATTGGATGGTCGAGCCTACTCAATTCTTCAAACAAACATGCCACTATCATGGAACCACATTTTCTTGCGACATCATGAGATTTGATATTATAAACGAAGAATTTAGGATGATGCCATGTCCGGTCCCTATAACATTATGTCGTCAAACATACGATGTGAATCTGGTAGACTTTGGTGGTCGTGTATCTTTAGTACAAGTTCTTCCAAGAACAGAGTTGGCTGGGATCAAAATATGGACATTGAATGATGATTGGGAGCATTTGTGGGCATATTCTACTTATATCATCAGCTCTGATGTATACCCAAAGACTGGAGTGCCTATACCAGTTGCTTTTCGGAATGGAGAGTTGGTTATTCAGTCAAATGAAAGGCTATTTGTCTGCAATCTTATACTAGGAACCTATAGGAATATTGGATCACGAAATCATTATAGGCCCCATTTGGTGAGTCTCGTTTCTTTAAAGAACTGGGAATCCATGACATGTATGGCGGAAGAGGATTGGAATAACCGCAAAGACAGAGGCTATGGGCTATGGTGAGGAGATTCATGAAAAGGATAATAATCCTTTGAATAATTCGAATTCAGCAGAAGATAAAGATGCAAAAAGAGTTCAAATTCAAAACCAAATTCAAGAGAAAAGGACTTATCTTGGCATGGAGAAGCAGCATCAGCATGGACTCTAGAATTCTTCAACATTGGAGAGTCCTGTGGAAGATTGCCGGCAGTAAGATTGGAATAAATCCGAAATTAGGGTTTTGTAGTGTTTTTCCCTTTTATATTTTGTTTAAATTATGTTAATCCTTTTTCAATTGTTTGGTGTATAAATACACCTAGATTGTAACACAAATATTCAAGCATTGGTGAAATACAATTACACCTTTTATTAATTTCTTTATGGTATCATAGACAAAATTGTGAATAGTTCTTCTTCCAAAAATGGTTAAAGAACCAGCTCTCACGATCCAACCGTTTCATCAATACTCAAGTCTAATCTCAATTAAATTAAACCTCACAAATTACCTGCTATGGCGTTCCCAAGTTATCCCTTTGATCAAAAGCCTTGGTATTACCATCACATTACATCATCTGAGAAGCCTGGAGAAAAGACCAAAAATGCAGAAGAGGAAGAAATTGACAATCCAGATTATCATGTCTGGACTGTCAATGATGGTCTATTGGTGTCCTGGATACTAGGCACCATGAAAGAGGAAATTGTAAGCATGATCTAGAAGAGGAGGCCACAGCATATCAGATCTGGACAACCTTGGATGATAAACTGTTACCAAACACAGTTGAAAAGGAAGGTAATATAAAGAATCTATTAATGGGACTAAAGAAAGGTAACAAATCTATTGAAGAATACTTAAAAGATTTTAAGTTTATTTGTGACAATTTGGCTGCTATCAAGAAGCCTGTGTCAGATCTAGACAAAGTTTTTCAGTTTTCTCATGGCCTGGGAAATCAGTACATGAGTTTCAGGACTGCAATGCTTACAAAACCCCCATACCCTTCTTTTAGTCAACTAATAATTGCCTTGCAAGGATATGAACAAACTGTTAAAGCACAGCAGGCTGAACAAAAGCAGTTAGCAGATCAGCAGCAGGCCTACTTCTCTCAAAGAGGTAGAGGAAGAGGCAGAAGAGGTGGAAGAAATTCATTTAACTCAAGAGGAAGAGGTTTTGCTCCAGTAGGTAGAGTAGCAGATACAGATCAGAAGCAGCAGGAGCCTGGTGCACAGGGAACTGATTCAAAACCTAATGTGCAAACAACCACTAGTGCTCCTAAGGTGACTTGTCAGATTTGTGGAAGAGTCAATCATACAGCATTGGACTGCTGGTATAGATTTGACTACACTCATCAGTCTGAGGAAGTGCCAAAGCCACTGGCAGCTATGAATCTGATTGAAAATCATGATCCATTCTATGCAGACACTTGTGCAACTACTCATATGACTCATGATGAAGGTAAGCTTTATACAAAAAGAAAGTATGCTGGAAATGATAAATTTTTTGTAGGAGATGGCACCGGATTGGATATAACACACACTGGAGATGCATATGTGGGATATTTAAAATTTAAGGATGTTTTAGTTGTCCCATCACTAACTAAGAATTTAATGTCTGTTGGAAAATATGCTGTTGATAATCAATGTGTGTTTGAATTTACTGACTCTGGTTTTGTAATCAAGGATCAAAGGCAACATATCATAGCCAAGGGGCATAAAAAGGGCAGATTATATGCAGTAGATGAAGACCTAGGATTTAAGTGCAGTAAGAACATGACAGGCACCTGCAACAGTGTGGCATGAAAGGCTTGGACATCCACACATAAAATTAGTTTCTGTGTTAAATAAAAACTCTCATATTAATGTTAGTACTTGGCTTCAGCAACCTAGGGTGTGTGCTAGTTGTCAAATGGGCAAGAGTTGTAAACTCCCTTTTAATAAAAGTAATAAAAGATCCGTTTTCCTTTAGAAAAAGTGCACTGTGATCTATGGGGACCTACTCCTATTGCATCTAACCAAGGGTACCGTTACTATGCTGTGTTTATTGATGATTACTCTCGTTTTACATGGTTGTACCCACTCAAAAGAAAATCAGACTTCTATGACTGTTTTTTGAAGTTTCAAAGGCTAACAGAAAATCAGTTAAATAAGAAAATAAAGACTTTTCAATGTTAAGGAGGAGGAGAGTTTAAACTAAATGCCTTTCAAGATCATTTGGCAAAATGTGGAATAAATTTGCAGGTATCATGTCCTCATACTCCAGAACAGAATGGAGTGGCTGAACGTAAACATAGACATTTGGTGGAAACAGGACTAACCATGATGTTCCATGCACATATACCTCAACATCTGTGGGTTGAGGCTTTCCTAACAGCAATTTACCTCATAAATAGGCTGCCCTCATCAAGCTTAAAGTTTGAAACCCCTTACTTCAAGTTGTTTAAAATGAATTTAGAATATGATGGACTGAGAGTGTTTGGTTGCCAGTGTTTTCCTACTTTAAGGCACTATAACCAATCAAAGTTTGCCAAGAGAAGTGTGCCCTGTGTCTTCCTAGGATATAGTCCAATCCACAAAGGATACAAGTGTTTGGATCCACAAACAAAGAGAGTATACCTATCCAGGCATGTTGTTTTTAATGAAGATGTTTTTCCTTATAAACCTATGACTACACATGTTACAGTAACTGGGCCAGAATTGGTAAATTACCCCACAACAGATGAGTGGAGACAGAAAACATAGAATCTCACCTCTAGTACTGATGTTTCAGACAATCAGGTGACTCACACAGTAATTCCTGATTGTTGTCCTTTAACAGAATCACTACAAGAGACTGAACCTGAACCTCAAGTTCTATTGGATGAGCCTACAGATGGTGAAGATCAAGATCCAGGGGTACAAAATGATCTGATAATGCAGATACATCTAAACCAGAGGTTATAGAGGAATCTGACAATGCAGATACATCTGAACTAGAAGTTACAGAAGAATCACCAGCTCTTCAACATCATAGACCTACCGGGGATATGAGATTACCTACTTATCTGCAGGACTATGCTTTGGAGACTACAAATCAGGATATTATACCTGAACCAAAGACTGTTAAAACAGCTCTGAAACAGCCACAGTGGGTACATGCAATGAAGGAGGAGTTGGATGCCGTAAGAACCAACAACACTTGGGTATTAGTACCTAGACCTACTAACACAAATGTGGTAGGATCAAAATGGGTATACAGGGTCAAAACTAAAGAGGATGGAAGTCTGGAACGGTATAAGGCAAGGCTTGTTACACAGGGTTACACTCAACAGCCTTGAGTGGATTTTGAGGAAACCTTTAGTCCTGTAATTAAACCTACTACAATTAGACTGGTACTTGCCTTGGCAGTCTCTTATGGATGGACACATAGACAACTAGATGTCAAAAATGCATTCTTGCATGGATATCTTCGGGAGATAGTCTATATGGAACAACCTCCAAGTTTTCAGGACAAAGACAAACCAAATCATGTCTTCCTGCTGCAAAGATCCTTATATGGCCTAAAACAAGCACCTAGGGCTTGTTTTGATAGGCTATCGCAATGTCTCCTACAACTTAATTTTGTGTGCAGTAGGCAGACTCTTCAATGTTTGTGTTACATGAAGGAGAACTCATTGTTATCATGTTAATCTATGTCGATGATATCATCATAATAGGTAATAGTTCTCAGTTCATCTCTAAACTGACTACACAGCATGGTCAAGAGTTTTCCTTAAAGGACTTGGGTGGTCTGAGTTATTTTCTTGGGATTGAAATCAAGACAACTCCAGTAGGCATTGTCCTTACACAACAGAAATACGCTCAATCTTTGTTGGACAGGACTCAGATGCTCACTTGTAGCTCTATTGCCACACCTGCAGCAGTCAAAGTACAAGCTAAACCTTCAGACCCTGAACCATATGATGCTTTCACTTATAGAAGTGTAGTAGGGGCACTTCAATACCTCACTTTTACACGCCCAGACATCACTCATGCTGTTAATCGTGTTTGTCAGCATTTTGCCAGTCCTACTGTGGGTAATTTTAAGGAAGTCAAACGCATTTTACGATATGTGAAAGGCACTGCTGATTCTGGGCTTCACTATCTAAGACAAAGTCCCCCAGTCCTCTATGCCTATAGTGATGCTGATTGGACTGGATGCCCTACTACTAGACGCAATACGAGTGGTTTTTGTGTATTCTTTGGTGCTAATTGCATTTCTTGGAGCTCCAAGAAATAGCCAACTATGGCTAGGTCTAGTTCTGAGGCAGAGTATCGATCAATGGCCTCTACTACTGCAGAACTCGTTTGGATTACTCATCTTCTTCGAGATATTGGCATATGCTTGACTACACCACCACAACTATTGTGTGATAACCTAAGTGCTTTATATATGTCTGTTAATCCTATGTTTCATTCCAGATCTAAACACTTTGAGCTTGATTATCATTTTGTTAGAGAGAAAGTTGCTGTTCGGCAGTTAGTCACTCGATTTGTTCCCTCGCACAAACAGTTAGCCGATGTTTTTACCAAACCACTACCAAAGATTCCGTTTTTGGCAATTCGCGACAATCTGCGTGTGAACTCCGTCACCCACGCCAGATTGAGGGGGGATGAAAAGGATAATAATCCTTTGAATAATTTGAATTCAGCAGAAGATAAAGATGAAGAAAGAGTTCGAATTCAAAACCAAATTCAAGAGAAAAGGACTTATCTTGGCATGGAGAAGCAGCATCAGCATGGACTCTGGAATTCTTCAACATTGGAGAGTCCTGTGGAAGATTGCCGGCAGTAAGATTGGAATAAATCCGAAATTAGGGTTTTGTAGTGTTTATCCCTTTTATATTTTGTTTAAATTATGTTAATCCTTTTTTAATTGTTTGGTGTATAAATACACCTAGATTGTAACACAAATATTCAAGCATTGGTGAAATACAATTACACCTTTTATTAATTATGATAATGAACATACCAATATGTGTTTTTATTTGTTTGGGCATCGGGGAAGGTATTTATGTGACATTAATGGTGAATTTCGAGATGGTCTTGCTTTTATTTTATTATGCAAATTTAGTACAATTTCATCTATTTGAATTTTTAGTTTGTAGTGTGGTTTGGCGAATGTTAGCTTGAATATTATTACATTTTCATCAAAATGCTCAAATTTGTGCTGTTATGAAAGATATGATGTATATCATTTGGTATGTTTCTATGATAATTGCGGGAGAAGAGTATTTTTCCTTTTCTAAAGGTTTATATGGGAGTCCGCTGCACTTGCTTTTGCATAGAGTTTTGAAGCAATTATTAGAGTATATATTTTGTATTTAGTCATTGTATATTTATATTTAGTAATTGTATCTACTAGTTTATATCATACGTAGAATAGCTCGGCTCAACTCGCTTATTGTATTAGTATATATACTCTGTAAATTGTAATGCTTATACATCAATACAATTATTCTTTCCAAAACTGATATGGTATCAGTTTTGGAAAGAATAATTGTATTGATGTATAAGCATTACAATTTACAGAGTATATATACTAGTACAATAAGCGAGTTGAGCCGAGCTATTCTACGTATGATATAAACTAGTAGATACAATTACTAAATATAAATATACAATGACTAAATACAAAATATATACTCTAATAGCCATCCCCCTTAGAGCATCTCCCGTCTAAAAACTTTATTACTGTGCCACGTCATACTGGTTATAAACATTTTCGTTATAAATCTTTTTTTCTACAATCATAAAGCTTTTAACACTGTCACGTCATCGGTGTATAGATCTGTAGATAAATCTTTTACAACTTACAAAAACCTTTTATAACTTTATCTCATTGACCCATTGTATAAATATTTTATTATTAAATAAAATTATTTTTTTCCTTAAAATTATATTTAACATTATTACACATAAAAAGTAGAACAAAATTTTATATGTGCGATAAAAGGGTTAAATGTATCTTATTTATAGTACTACTTCCGTCTCAAAATATATGTCTGTTAATTTTTTTGAATTGTTTTCAAAATATAAAGTGTTATTTGTTTATAAGGACGTGTTTTGAGACTTAATTAGGGTAGGGGGCTCTTGACTATGTAGGGTAGTAGAGAGACAAAAGACCCGAGTATATGGTCCATTAATTGAGTAATTACTACTTGACTGTACGCGAATAAGGTCGGTCGAGGTGCCGAATTAATACAACGAGCCCAAGTTAGACCATCCCCCATGAATTGGCATACTATATCTTGAACAGAACTGCGATATGCAAATTTGCTCCGGTGGATCGATATCTTATTCTGTGTGCATTACTGCAGCTACTATCTCTCTTACTAATCCAACTAATAAGTAGACAATTATCATTCATTAGTATTCGAGGATTT
This sequence comes from Gentiana macrophylla, assembly GCA_026214975.1. NCBI lineage: Eukaryota > Viridiplantae > Streptophyta > Magnoliopsida > Gentianales > Gentianaceae > Gentiana > Gentiana macrophylla. The sequence goes on from CM047816.1 coordinate 96,211,745, forward strand.
CTACTTCAACTGTGATTCACCTGCACTTTTGAGGTTATCCTTTCGTGTATGTTCAGCTTGCTCTTTATCTCTCTCTCTCTCTTTTTTTTTTTCACTATATATATATGCTTACTCAACTGTGTTTTTTTTCAACCTTCTTAAATGAGAAACATGGATTTTTATTATGGAGAAATAGGTTTGCTTTAGAAAAAGCAAGTTATAGATTGCATCAAGAATTCTCTGTAATTAGAGAGCTTTGGCCGTGTGTTAACGGGTAATCTAGAAGCAAGCATGCATCCTGTATAGAAGATCCTGTTCAAATTAGTGTTCAAATTTGTGTTTTACTCTTGGTAACGATTTGTCCATGCAGAAAAAAAGGGTTTTTCCCTGATAACGAGTTGACATCGCCGGGAATTGGTGTTTTCCCTTTATAATGAGTAGAAATTTGTGTTTTATCTTTGGTAATGAGTTCAAATTCATGTTTTCATCATATTAACGAGTTCAAACTTGTGCTTTTATATGGTAAAGAGTTGTCCTTGCTGGAAAAAAGCTTTTTCCCTGTTAACGAGTTGACATCGCCGGAAATTTGTGTTTTTCCCTTTTGTAACGAGTAGAAATTTGTGTTTTTTCTTTGGTAACGAGTTTGAATTCATGTTTTCTTCTTATTAACGAGTTCAAATTTGTGTTTTGCTCTGGTAACGATTTGTCCATCCAGAAAAAAAGGTATTTTCCCTGATAACGAGTTGACATCGCCGGAAATTGGTGATTTCCCTTTATAATGAGTAGAAATTTGTGTTTTATCTTTGGTGACGAGTTCGAATTCATGTTTTCATCATATTAACGAGTTCAAATTAGTGTTTTTCTCTCGGTAACGAGTTGTCCTTCTTTGGAAAAAGGCTTTTCCACGATAACGATTTGACATCGCCGGAAATTTGTGTTTTTCCCTTTATAACGAGTAGAAATTTGTGTTTTTCTTTGGTAACGAGTTTGAATTCATGTTTTCTTCTTATTAACGAGTTCAAATTTGTGTTTTTCTCTGGTAACGATTTGTCCATGTAGAAAAAAAGGTTTTTTCCCTGATAACGAGTTGACATCGCCGGAAATTGGTGTTTTCCCTTTATAATGAGTAGAAATTTGTGTTTTATCTTTGGTAACGAGTTTGAATTCATGTTTTCATCATATTAACGAGTTCAAATTAGTGTTTTTCTCTGGTAACGAGTTGTCCTTGCTGGAAAAAAGGCTTTTTCCCTGATAACGAGTTGACATCGCCGGAAATTTATGTTTTTCCCTTTATAACGAGTAGAAATTTGTGTTTTTACTTTGGTAGCGAGTTCGAATTCATGTTTTCTTCTTATTAACGAGGTCAAATTTGTGTTTTGCTCTGGTAACGATTTGTCCATGCAGAAAAAAAGGTTTTTTTCCCTGATAACGAGTTGACATCGACGGAAATTGGTGTTTTCCCTTTATAATGAGTAGAAATTTGTGTTTTATCTTTGGTAACAAGTTCAAATTCATGTTTTCATCATATTAACGAGTTCAAATTAGTGTTTTTCTCAGGTAACGAGTTGTCCTTGCTGGAAAAAAGGCTTTTTCCCTTATTACGAGTTGACATCGCCGGAAATTGGTGTTTTCCCTTTATAATGAGTAGAAATTTGTGTTTTATCTTTGGTAACGAGTTTGAATTCATGTTTTCATCATATTAATGAGTTCAAATTAATGTTTTTCTCTGGAACGAGTTGTCCTTGCTGGAAAAAAGGCCTTTTCCCTGATAACGAGTTGACATCGCCGGAAATTTGTGTTTTTCCCTTTATAACGAGTAGAAATTTGTGTTTTTTCTTTGGTAACGAGTTCGAATTAATGTTTTCTTCTTATTAACGAGTTCAAATTTGTGTTTGACTATGGTAACGATTTGGCCATGCAGAAAAAAGGTTTTTTCCCTGATAACGAGTTGACATCGCCGGAAATTGGTGTTTTCCCTTTATAATGAGTAGAAATTTGTGTTTTATCTTTGGTAATGAGTTCAAATTCATGTTTTCATCATATTAACGAGTTCAAATTTGAGTTTTTATATGGTAACGAGTTGTCCTTGCTGGAAAAAAGGCTTTTTCCCTAATAACGAGTTGACATAGCCGGAAATTTGCGTTTTCTCTTTATATCGAGTAGAGGTTTGACTTTTCACTTTGGTAACGAGTTCGAAATCATCTTTTCTTCTTATTAACGAGTTCAAATTTGTGTTTTGCTCTGGTAACGATTTGTCCATGCAGGAAAAAAGGTTTTTTTCCCTGATAATGAGTTGACATCGCCGGAAATTGGTGTTTTCCCTTTATAAAGAGTAGAAATTTGTGTTTTATCTTTGGTAACGAGTTCGAATTCATGTTTTCATCATATTAACGAGTTCAAATTAGTGTTTTTCTCTGGTAACGAGTTGTCCTTGCTGGAAAAAAGGCTTTTTCCCGGATCGGGCCACTTTGGTTTGACTACCGCCATCTTAGTATCAGAATCAGGAGCACTGGGGCGGAAATGATTTTCACCACAACAACAAGTCAAGTGCGCTATAAGTTCATTAAACTTTTCTCTCCAAACAACACTGACTCTCTTCTTCTTGTTCTTGCGCACGATCGGCATAGGGGTGCTAACCTGCTCAGGGGTCTCAGGAGAAGGGATCTTACGGGTGGATATAGGAACGTCATCATCATCTGACTCAAAGAAATAAGATGGAACCTCTTCACAAATCATGACATCTGTATTCTCATCTCTTCTTTGGAAATAAAGAAGCTCCGGCTTTTCCTTCGGTTGCCCAAAATATTTCTTAAGTCGATGGCCATTCACTTTAAAAGCTTGATTACCATACCCGTTCAAAGTAATTACTCCACTTGGATTAACTTCGAGAATCTCAAAGGGACCAGACCATCTAGACTTGAGTTTACCCGGAAACAGGTGAAGTCTGGTATTATAGAGTAAAGCCATTTCACCAACTTTGAATTCTCGGTCCTTGATCTTAGCGTCATGGAGTACCTTAGTTCTCTCCTTGCTGAGTTTAGCATTCTCGTATGCACGGAGTCTGAATTCGTCGAGCTCGTTCAATTGTAACAATCGTTTCTCCCCACAGAGTTGGCTATCGAAATTTAAGAATTTAATTGCCCAGAAAGCTCTGTGTTCAAGTTCGACAGGTAAATGACAAGCTTTGCCATAGACCATTTGGAAGGGTGACGTGCCCATCGGGGTCTTGAATGCAGTACGATAGGCCCACAATGCGTCATCCAACTTAAGACTCCAATTAGATCGATTATTGTTCACGGTCTTCTCCAAAATTCTTTTCAAGCTCTGGTTGCTTACCTCGACTTGGCCACTAGTTTGAGGATGATATGGTGTACCAATCTTATGTTTGACACCATACTTCTCAAGGATCTTGTCAAGCGGCGCATTGCAAAAGTGAGTACCTTCATCACTAATGAGTGCTCTCGGACAGCCGAATCTGGTGAAGATATTCTTTTGCAAGAATTTCTTTACAACCTTATGATCATTAGTTGGAGTAGCTATGGCCTCGACCCACTTTGAAACATAATCCACGCAGACGAGGATATACTTATTACCGCATGAGGATGGAAAGGGTCCCATAAAATCTATGCCCCATACATCGAAAACTTCACATTCAAGAATGGGCTTAAGTGGCATTTCCATCCGACTACTCTGCCGTCCAGTTCTCTGGCACCTATCACAACCTTTACAAAAGGCTTCTGCATCTTTAAACAGAGTCGGCCAGTAGAATCCAGCTTGAAGAATCTTTGCAACCGTCTTCGGTGTTCCATAGTGACCTCCGGTAGGACCGCTATGGCATTGTTCTAAGATATCCCACTGATCATGCTCAGGAACACACCGTCGAAGCAACCCGTCTTTACAGATTCTGAACAAATAAGGATCTTCCCATACGAGATATTTAAGATCGAAAGAACTTTTTCTTCTCACGATACGTCATATCCTCTAAATGACCACTCGCTAAATAGTTGACGTAGTCAGCATACCACGGCCTAACCGTTTCAAGCTTCATCAATTGCTCAGTTGGAAAATCAATGCCTATATCATTGTGATTTTCTGCACCCTCATTTACTAAGCGAGATAAATGATCAGCCACAATATTCTCACTACCTTTCTTATCTTTAATCACAAGGTCAAACTCTTGTAGAATTAAAATCCATCTAAGTAACCTTGGTTTTGCATCTGCTTTATCCATAAGGTAGCGCAAGGCTGCATGGTCTGTCCATACAATCACTTGAGATCCTAGAAGATAGCTTCTAAACTTGTCAATGGCAAAGACGACGGCTAAGAATTCCTTCTCAGTCGTAGTATAATTGCATTGAGCCGGGTTCAAGGTACGACTCGCATAATAGATGGGCCTGAACCTTTTATCAACTCTTTGACCTAAAACTGCGCCTACGGCGTAATTAGAGGCATCGCACATCAACTCGAAAGGCTTGGTCCAGTCAGGTGCAACTAAAATAGGGCATCGATAAGCTTGTCTTCAGACAATTGAAAGCTTCTTTGCACTTCGATCGAACAAGAAATCGACATCTTCTTTCAAGAGATTTGATAAAGGCTTGGCAATCGTAGAAAAGTCTCTAATGAAACGCCGGTAGAGCCAACGTGTCCTAGAAAACCTCGTACCTCTTTCTTTGCTTTTGGGTACGTCATCTTTTCAATGGCTTCAACCTTAGCCTTATCAACTTGAATACAAAGATTGGACACATTGTGTCCCAAAACGATTCCTTCGTCTACTAGAAAATGGCATTTTTCCCAGTTAAGCACCAGATTTTTCTCAACACACCGTTGGAGTACCATATCTAGATTCTTTAAGATTTCGTCAAAGCTATCGCCGTAGACTGAGAAGTCATCCATGAAGACTTCCATGCATTGCTCAACAAGTCCATCAAAAATGGCCAACATACACCGTTGAAAAGTCGCGGGTGCATTGCATAGACCGAATGGCATTCTACTTAAAAGCAAAAGTACCGGATGGACACGTAAACGCGTTGTCTTCTCTTGGTCATTGGGGTCGATGGCTATCCGGAAGTAACCGAGTATCCATCGAGAAAACAATAATACTTGTAACCACTCGGTCTTTCAATAATTTGGTCAATGAAGGGTAGGGAAAGTGGTCCTGGCAAGTAACCTCATTCGATCTACGATAGTCGATCTGAGACTCTGTCACCCGATCCACGAGGCGTAGGGCAACTTCCTCCCCTTTTTCATTCTTTTCAACCGTAATACCGCCCTTCTTTGGCACAACTTGAGTAGGGCTGACCCACTCGCTATCGGCGATTGCGTAGATGATTCCCATGTCAAGCCACTTTATAACCTCCTTCTTGACAACCTCTTGCATATGCGGATTCAGCCTTATTTGAGGTTGTCTTACCTTTTAGCTCCTTCCTCCGTTCGGATTTTATGCATGCATATGTCAGGTGATCCTCGGATATCACCCACTTGCCAACCGAACGCGAGAATGTTTTTCTTAAGCACTTCTATCAGCTGTGCTTCTTGCTCTTGGTCGAGTTTCGAAGAAATGATCAAAGGCAATTTATCTCCATCCTTAAGAAAGATATACTTAAGGTGTTTTGGAAGCGGTTTAAGCTCTAAATCAAGAGGGTGGTTGCTCAATACTAGACTTTAACGGGCCACCTTTCTCTTTATGAGCTTGGAGTGGTTGTGACAAGAGAACACCTCATCTTCCCGAGGCTCAACCCCAGAAAGGTACTGGATCAAATCATCCATCGGAATCCTCCGGTCAACACTTGCTTCCTTTTTCTTGTGATCGATCATTTTCCTTAACTCTTCGTCTTTAAGCTCTTCTGCTAACTCCTCCCAATCATCTACTTCCCAATGAGTAGCTTCTCTCCAAAACTCTACCTCGTCCCAACTACCCATCAGAGCTTCTTCTTCACCAGGGATGAAGTCTTCCTGACTCAGTTCTTTGAAATCATCGTTTGTCGCTGGGCATCTCCATGCTTCCAACTCAATAACAGGCTCAGTATGAGCGAGTGAAGATGACTCGTCAATGCCTACATTGGAAATGAATTAGAAGATGGTCCGCAGTCAGCCGGATCCTCAATGTCCATGACTTCAAAAACACCTATCTCTGTAAGCTCCATTGCATCCTCATAATAAGCATCTCCTCCGTCCTCATATATGGCTTCGACAAACGATATTTCATCAATTACGGCTCTTTCAGGATGTGTCCCTCGTGTGAAGGTGACAGATGTGTCACCGACTCTAAGAGTAATCATCCTTTGCGTAAGTCGATGAGAGCGTTAGAAGTGTCTAAAAAGGTTCGGCCTAGAATTAGAGGCATCTCCTTATCAGGTGGATAGTCTAGAATAACCCGATCGGTAGGAAGACTAAATGTTCAATTTGAAGAAGAACATTAGCTACACTGACCGGCTGCGATGACGGCTAGATTTGTCTACCATCCGAAGAGAAATGGGGCGTTCCCGCATCCTTTTATCTAACCCGAGCTTCTTGCATACATTTAAGGGCATCACATTAATAGAGGCCCCTGAGTCGCATAAGACATTTTCGAACAAATGGCCTTCAATCTCGCAAGATATTGAAGGTCTGCCAGGGTCACCTCGCTTAACAACGACTTTTTGTGAAACCATTGCGCAATCTTCTCGAAACACTTCGTCAGCCATCCCCTGAAGCTTTCTCTTGCTCCCACAGAATTCTTTAAGATACTTAGTACATTTAGGCATTTCAGTTAATACCTCGGCTAAGGGCATACTAACTTGAGTGTCTCTAAGCATCCTCCTCACTCCAGCATACTGCTTGTCATTAGTGAAGGCTGTCTCTTTCCTTTTTGGGGGATAAGGCAGGGCTTTATCATTCTTCGTGGCCTGATTCTTTATCGCCTCATCCTCCTTATCCTTCCATCTCACAAACTTTTCTTTCTTTTTCTTAGTAGTCACGCCGCCCTTGACTTTCCTTCCTTTCCTCATCATCGAGAATCATTGTCGTCCTCGAAGAATTGTCACTAAGCTCCTCATCGTTGCTTTCTTCGGCATGTGGTTTTCGATTTCCCCTCCCGAACTCATGGCGTCGGAGAGGGCTACTGCTTCCGACATCTTGCCGGGTCCAGCCTTCTTACCATTTCTCGAGTTACCCGTTCAACTCTCTTCTTGCCCATACTCCCATTTGAGGGTAATGGCGGTGCAAACATTCACATCGACTTTGGATTTCTCTCGGTATAACTCGGGAGTTTACCGTGAGGTCTCGCTTGCTTGTTTGGTCTCGCCATTTGACAAACTTGTCTCTCAATTGCCTTAACACTAGTAGACGAGTCTTCACCGTGTCTACCATTTCATCGAATTTGTGTTGAGGGACACATGAGGTGGTATGATTGTTGTTCGAGTTTGATTCCAGCCACCTTGAGGCCTTTGGGAGTTACGAGGCGGCCTTTGATAGTTCGAGTTGAAAGAATTCGAATTTGAAGGGCAGGTGGTAACTTGGCTTGATTGAAATTTTGTCTTTGAAATCCTGAATAGTTCTGGTTCTGGTTGAAGTTTCGGAAGGGTTGGTTTTGATTATCCATTAAGTTTACCTCCTCCGTCATCTCAGTCCCTGCCTGTGGTTCAAGATAATTTGAATCAGAAGGTGCATCAAGATTGGCCAACCGCTTGCTTATCAATTCCATCCGAGCAACCAACAGGTTGTGTATCGGGATTGCTTTGCAGTGCCTTCTTTCTTAACAATATTGGTCTTCTTTAGAGTCGACCACATATTGTTCTTGGCGATGGTCTCGGCCACTCAGAGTGGCGCCTCATCACCTCCCCTAAGAAGGATCCATGAGTGTGGAGTCAAGATAGTCTCTATTAGGTTGAGAGACTCCTCTGTAAAATAGTTCCAACAACTCATATACTGTCATATCCGTGATTGGGGCACTTCCTCATCAATGATTTAATCTCTCCCAAGCCTTGCCAACAGCCTCATCCTCCATCTCGCTCAAACGTAGCTATTTCCCGTTTCATTTCCATAATCTTGCCTGGTGAAACCCACTTAAGAGCGAAGGCTCTTTTGACATCATTCCATGTATGGAGGGAATGATGTGCTAATGACTTAAACCATCTGCTTGCTTCACCTTTTAAAGCAAAAGGAAATAACTTCAACTTTACGATCTCAGAATCAACACCAGGATAATGGCCTGCTTCACAGATTTGTACGAATGTGGACAAGAAGTCGTGTGGATCTTCCTGAGCAGTACCATGGAAAGAGCTATTTTGAACTAGAGCAACTACTCCGTTCTTTAGATCAAAGTTCGCTCCTCCCATGTCGGGAGGACGAATAGGTCTATGCCCCTCGAGAAAATCTTGGTTTAGATATGGAGTGTAGGGGTCCTGGTTCAACTGATTAAGCTGGTTTTGGCGGAATTGTTGAAGTTGTTGATTTATGCCCGACTGTCGATTGATGCATTTGTTGCTGCAGAGCTTGCATCTGTTGAAGGAGTAAATTTAACTGAGCTTGGGGGTCAGGATTTGGAATTGGTGGATCTTGATCCGCCATTTTGTCCAAATCAGGGAGAAGCCTTCTTCTAAGGATAGATCGTTCAGGCTCAGGATCAAAGATCAGAAGTCCCTTCTTACTTCTCGTTTGCATAAACCAGAAGAAAGGAAAAGGAAGAAATCAACCCTTTTGGGGTTGATTAGATCAGGTTTAGAAAAGATTAGATGGTTTAGAGGGAGAAAAGAAAAGAGAAGAAAAGAGAAGAAAGAAAAGAAGTGAAGATTGAACAAACTGAACGCTCGTTCAGTTGAATGAACGTTCGTTCAGTTGAATGAACGTTCGTTCAGGGAACAGAATTGAGGTGGACGGGCGTTCAAGTTGTTGAACGCTCGTTCAGATACGAAAACCTAAAAACTAAGATTACCAGAAATTGAAAACGAGATAAAAAAAAATAAAAACAGAAAAGACTTATGGAAATAAAATCAAACAAATCTATAATTACGGAAACAGATCTAAGCTATAAAAAAAATAAGGAAAATAATTGAAAGAAAATCAAATAAAATAAAACAGTAATAAATGTAATCCTAAAATTAAACGAAACTGGAAAAGAAACCTACCTACGAAAAGTTTAAAAACAAGAAAAACACTAAGACGGTAAAAAAAAAAAACGTGTTGAAATCTTCTAGGCCAAAAAGAGAGGGAAAACAATGGATTTTGACCTCTAAAGCGCGATCGAACGGCTCACGGCGGTTCACCACGTCGTCGGCGTCGAACGAGCTTTCCGAATTGGGGTCCTGCGTTCCAAACGGACACTCGAGCCGAAAACTTACGGCCAAAATACCACTGCGTGCTAAAAGCGATCCCTTTTGACTCAGAAAATTGTCCTATGAAGAATCCGACAACCGTTACCGACTCCCGCAACGGCGCCAAAAACTTGTTCGGTAAAAGCGTGTTTTAAATTTATAAACCGAAACACCCCAAGTATAAGGATCGTAGTATAGGGTGTTTACGGGTCGCGTCTAAGGGAGTGGAATGTTTATCGGATCAAGGAACAATTATTCTAACGATTATGTCACAATTATCTATCTAAACTACTAAACTAAAGGTGAAACTAACTAAAACCTAAACCTAAGAATTAAAACTAAAACAAGAGTAAAAACAAGCAAGAAAAATAAGAAAAGCAGAAAGCCAGGCGAGCATTCACTTTGGTGAACGGGCGCCTAAAGCGAAAATCTAACGGACGGGCGTCGCTATGCGGACGGCGTCCAGCTCTGGCCACGAAGCGAAATGTAAACGCGAGAAAACTTGCGTAAAACCAGGGTTTATCAAACTAGAACTTAACTAAACTTAATCTAAACGATTTAATTCAAACAATTGAGGAAAACACACAAAGAAGCGACTAGATTCCACCTATCAACCAACAATCCAACTAGACGGTGATTAAAAAGACATAGTTTTTAGTAGTGATTTATTCACCAATTCAATTAAATTTCTTCAACCAAATTCTAGGGTTTCGTTTATCTTTTCAAATAAACTGAACATGCAATCAAAACAGGATCACGAGATTGTTTCCAAACTTTTTACTCAACTAAACATGCTTAATCTCTTATAACATGATTAGACGCATTACTTTGAATAAAATCAAACTCAAATAAACATACTTTCATATATTGATTCAAGCATAAAATAAACATAGATCGTTTCATCAAATCTTAATTCAATAAAACTTAAACAACATAAAGCAGATCCAAAGTAATGAAAAACTATGAATTAGACTCACTAAACATAAGCATCGAACTCCTCTAGTTGGTTTGGTTGTTGATAGGCTTCCTCTATCGACTCACTGCAGGATGTTTAGCCAACAATCATGATGAACACGATTGTTGAAGGGGAGATTTGCATCTCTGTGTAAAAACGCTCCTTAGGATTCTAGGGCGCAGCTGTGTGTATATGAGTGAATAGTGTGTAAAAGATTAGGGTTTAAGGCTTCATAATGCGGTGCTTTTATAGAGTTTTAAGTCGGCTGGAAGTAAGTCGGCTATGGACGCCCGTCTGGAATGGACGGGATTCGGACGCTCGTCCAAGGTGCTGAGGGTCGGATTTCTTCATCATTATCCAATTTCTTTGACCCAATTCCAACTCTATCTTGAATAATTCGACTTGAGCTTCATTTATCCACTTATAGCATTCGAAAATCAACACCTACATGATAAATAAACAATGCAAAAATGTAATAAAATCCAAATAATAATAATTCCATTAAATCAACACTTAAAATCATCAATCTTTCATACAACCCTCTTAAAATCATCTTTACTCAATAATTACACTTAAACCCTTAATTCTCATGTAAATTATGCAAATGTGGGGAAAATAATAATGAAATAACCCTTAATAATCATATAAATATGGCCTTAACACTCACCATACACATACTCAAACTAGGGATCACTTCATGCTCATCAACATGTCGTGATTATTGGTTTGTAGCGTAGCTTATCTTTGTTACATCATCATTCAAGGGCAACGAAAGGTTCTTAACATGTCGCGATATACTTAATATATTATGAACCTAGTTAACAATTAATAACAGACGTACGTATGTAGTTAAAAGACTAATCATCGTAATATTCTTGGTAAGGCACAAGTCTATATCGCGACATGTGTGGGTGTTCGGATAAAGTGGATAACTTCGTAAGTCTTTGGAATCTACGTACGGAGGAACCCCACCCCGTACGTCCGAGACCCTACGTACGGAGGGACTGCACCGAGCGTGTACACTATGGGGTTTTCCCCAATGGATATTGGTGTGATCCGTCAATATGTTGCACACAGATACTTTATGGTGAGTAGCACCATGCGTAGTGCCCTTGAATGATGATGTAACAAAGATAAGCTACGCTACAAACCAATAATCACGACATGTTGATGAGCATGAAGTGAACCCTAAAGTTTGCGTCGGTCTCACAAAGATAACTTAATATATTATGAACCTTTCGTTGTAAGATTTAATTATATTTTAGATTCTTAATCTTGCTAAGTACTTTTTACTTACCTCCATTTCATGTTTTGTTGCATGTTTTTGTGGTGAGAAGAGGAACAAGTTGAGCATGTGATGGATGATGACTTTGGGGACGATGTTTGAGTCCAAGTTTCACTTGATGTTTTCCGTTTCATTTATTATAAGATGTATCAAACTATTTTGTTATTTCAATATCAAGACAAGCGTCGTACTTTTTTTAAGGCTTTGTAAGATTTGTTGTTTTACTTTCGTTTTGGGCATCGTATGTTGTAAGCTACCTTGTAGTTGTTGATGATATATGGGCCCACTGGGCCGGGTTGTTTGTAACTGGGCCAGGCCCATTATAACTTTTAGCATTCCTCTATTTTTGTGTATGTGCTAGGCCTTGTCCGTGTCTTGTGGTCTAGGAAAGAGAGTAGTAGAGGTGAGGGAGCTTACTAGAAAATACTTATGTGGCTAGTTAACAATTAATAACAGACGTACGTTTGTAGTTAAAAGACTAATCATCGTAATATTCTTGGTAAGGCACTAGTCTATATCGCGATGTGTGGGCGTTCAGATAAAGTGGATAACTTCGTAAGTCATTGGACTCTACGTACGGAGGAACCCCACCCCGTAAGTCCGAGACCCTACGTACGGAGGGACTGCACCGAGCGTGTACACTATAGGGTTTTCCCCAATGGATATTGGTGTGATCCGCCAATATGTTGCACACAGATACTTTATGGTGAGTAGCACCATGCGTAGTGCCCTTGAATGATGATGTAACAAAGATAAGCTATGCTACAAACCAATAATCATGACATGTTGATGAGTATGAAGTGATCCCTAAAGTTTGAGTCGGTCTCACAAAGATAACTTAATATATTATGAACCTTTCGTTGTAAGATTTAATTATATTTTAGATTCTTAATCTTGCTAAGTACTTTTTACTTACCTCCATTTCATGTTTTGTTGCATGTTTTTGTGGTGAGAAGACGAACAGGTTGAGCATGTGATGGATGATGACTTTGGGGACGATGTTTGAGTCCAAGTTTCACTTGATGTTTTCCGTTTCATTTATTATAAGATGTATCAAACTATGTTGTTATTTCAATATCAAGACAAGCGTCGTACTTTCTTTAAGGCTTTGTAAGATTTGTTGTTTTACTTTCGTTTTGGGCATCGTATGTTGTAAGCTACCTTGTAGTTGTTGATGATATATGGGCCCACTGGCCCGGGTTGTTTGTAACTGGGCCAGTTCCATTATAAATGTTATCATACCTCAATGTTTGTGTATGTGCTAGGCCTTGGCCGTGTCTTGTGGTCTAGGAAAGAGAGTAGTAGAGGTGAGGGAGATTACGTGAAAATACTTAGGTGGTTAGTTAACAATTAATAACAAACGTACGTGTGTAGCTAAAAGATTAAACATCGTAACATTCTTGGTATGGCACAAGTCTATATCGCGATGTGTGGGCGTTCAGATAAAGTGGATAAATTCGTAAGTCATTGGACTCTATGTACGGAGGAACCCCACCCCGTAAGTCCGAGACCCTACGTACGGAGGGACTGCACCGAGCGTGTACACTATCAGATTGGTGCCCGTTGATATTGGTGTGATCCGCCAATATGTTGCACACAGATACTTTATGGTGAGTAGCACCATGCGTAGTGCCCTTGAATGATGATGTAACAAAGATAAGCTATGCTACAAACCAATAATCATGACATGTTGATGAGCATGAAGTGATCCCTAAAGTTTGAGTCGGTCTCACAAAGATAACTTAATATATTATGAACCTTTCGTTCTAAGATTTAATTATATTTTAGATTCTTAATCTTGCTAAGTACTTTTTACTTACCTCCATTTCATGTTTTGTTGCATGTCTTTGTGGTGAGAAGACGAACAGGTTGAGTATGTGATGGATGATGATTTTGGGGACGATGTTTGAGTCCAAGTTTCACTTGATGTTTTCCGTTTCATTTATTATAAGATGTATCAAACTATGTTGTTATTTCAATATCAAGACAAGCGTCGTACTATCTTTAAGGCTTTGAAAGATTTGTTGTTTTACTTTCGTTTTGGGCATCATATGTTGTATGCTACCTTGTAGTTGTTGATGATATATGGGCCCACTGGGCTGGGTTGTTTGTAACTGGGCCAGGCCCATTATAAATATTATCATACCTCAATGTATGTGTATGTGCTAGGCCTTGGCCGTGTCTTGTGGTCTAGGAAAGAGAGTAGTAGAGGTGAGGGAGCTTACGTGAAAATACTTAGGTGGCTAGTTAACAATTAATTAAAGACGTACGTTTGTAGTTAAAAGACTAATCATCGTAATATTCTTGGTAAGGCACAAGTCTATATCACGATGTGTGGGTGTTCGGATAAAGTGGATAACTTCGTAAGTCTTTGGACCCTACGTACGGAGGAACACCACCCTGTAAGTCCGAGACCCTACGTACGGAGGGACTGCACCGAGCGTGTACACTATCAGGTTTTCACCCGTTGATATTGGTGTGATCCGCCAATATGTTGCACACAGATACTTTATGGTGAGTTGCACCATGCGTAGTGCCCTTGAATGATGATGTAACAAAGATAAGCTATGCTACAAACCAATAATCATGACATGTTGTTGAGCATGAAGTGAACCCTAAAGTTTGAGTCGGTCCCACAAAGATAACTTAATAAATTATGAACCTTTCGTTGTAAGATTTAATTAAATTTTAGCTTCTTAATCTTCCTAAGTACTTGTTACTTACCTCCATTTCATGTTTTGTTGCATGTTTTTGTGGTGAGAATCCGAACAGGTTGAGCATGCGATGGATGATGACTTTGGGGACGATGTTTAAGTCCAAGTTTCACTAGATGTTTTATATTTCATTTATTATAAGATGTATCAAACTATGTTGTTATTTCAATATCAAGACAAGCGTCGTACTTTCTTTAAGGCTTTGGCCTGGCCCAGTTACAAACAACCCGGCCCAGTGGGCCCATATATCATCATCAACAACAAGGTAGCATTCCTCTGTGTTTGTGTATGTGCTAGGCCTTGTCCGTGTCTTGTGGTCTAGGAAAGAGAGTAGTAGAGGTGAGGGAGCTTACGTGAAAATACTTAGGTGGCTAGTTAACAATTAATAACAGACGTACGTGTGTAGTTAAAAGACTAATCATCGTAACATTCTTGGTAAGGCACAAGTCTATATCGCGATGTGTGGGCGTTCAGATAAAGTGGATAACATCGTAAGTCTTTGGACCCTACGTACGGAGGAACACCACCCCGTAAGTCCGAGACCCTACGTACGGAGGGACTGCACCGAGCGTGTACACTATCAGTTTTTCACCCGTTGATATTGGTGTGATCCGCCAATATGTTGCACACGGAAACTTTATGGTGAGTTGCACCATGCGTAGGGCCCTTGAATGATGATGTAACAAAGATAAGCGATGCTACAAACCAATAATCATGACATGTTGATGAGCATGAAGTGATCCCTAAAGTTTGAGTCGGTCTCACAAAGATAACTTAATAAATTATGAACCTTTCGTTGTAAGATTTAATTATATCTTAGCTTCTTAATCTTGCTAAGTACTTTTTACTTACCTCCATTTCATGTTTTGTTGCATGTTTTTGTGGTGAGAAGACGAACAAGTTGAGCATGTGATGGATGATGACTTTGGGGACGATGTATGTGTCCAAGATTCACCATGTGATGGATGATGACTTTGGGGACGATGTTTAAGTCCAAGTTTCAATTGATGTTTTATATGGGCCCACAAGACCCGGACAGGCCCATCGTATGTTGTTATCCGCCAATATGTTGGGTGCTACTCACCATAAAGTATCTGTGTGCAACATATTGGCGGATCACACCAATATCAACGGGTGAAAACCTGATAGTGTACACGCTCGGTGCAGTCCCTCCGTACGTAGGGTCTTGGACTTACGGGGTGGTGTTCCTCCGTACGTAGGGTCCAAAGACTTACGAGGTTATCCACTTTATCCGAACACCCACACATCGCGATATAGACTTGTGCCTTACCAAGAATATTACGATGATTAGTCTTTTAACTACAAACGTACGTCTGTTATTAATTGTTAGCTTGCCACATAAGTATTTTCAAGTAAGCTCCCTCACCTCTACTACTCTCTTTCCTAGACCACAAGACACGGACAAGTCCGAGACCCTACGTACGGAGGGACTGCACCGAGCGTGTACACTATCAGGTTTTCACCCGTTGATATTGGTGTGATCCGCCAATATGTTGCACACGGATACTTTATGGTGAGTAGCACCAAGCGTAGTGCCCTTGAATGATGATGTAACAAAGATAAGCTACGCTATAAACCAATAATCATGACATGTTGATGAGCATGAAGTGAACCCTAAAGTTTGAGTCGGTCTCACAAAGATAACTTATTAAATTATGAACCTTTCGTTGTAAGATTTAATTATATTTTAGATTCTTAATCTTGCTAAGTACTTTTTACTTACCTCAATTTCATGTTTTGTTGCATGTTTTTGGGGTGAGAAGACGAACAGGTTGAGCATGTGATGGATGATGACTTTGGGGACGATGTTTAAGTCCAAGTTTCACTTGATGTTTTCCGTTTCATTTATTATAAGATGTATCAAACTATGTTGTTAGTTCAATATCAAGACAAGCGTAGTACTTTCTTTAAGGCTTTGTAAGATTTGTTGTTTAACTTTCATTTTGGGCATCGTATGTTGTAAGCTACCTTGTTGTTGTTGATGATATATGGGCCCACTGGGCCGGGTTGTTTGTAACTGGTCCAGGCCCATTATAAATATTATCATACCTCAGTGTTTGTGTATGTGATAGGCCTTGTCCGTGTCTTGTGGTCTTGGAAAGAGAGTAGTAGAGGTGAGGGAGCTTACGTGAAAATACTTAGGTGGCTAGTTAACAATTAATAACAGACGTACGTGTGTAGTTAAAAGACTAAACATCGTAATATTCTTGGTAAGGCACAAGTCTATATCGCGATGTGTGGGTGTTCGGATAAAGTGGTTAAGTTCGTAAGTCTTTGGACCCTACGTACGGAGGAACACCACCCCGTAAGTCCGAGACCCTACGTACGGAGGGACTGCACCGAGCGTGTACACTATCAGGTTTTCACTCGTTGATATTGGTGTGATCTGCCACCATAAGTTTTAGCATTCCTCTGTGTTTGTGTATGTGCTAGGCCTTGTCCGTGTCTTGTGGTCGTTGTTATTTCAATATCAAGACAAGCGTCGTACTTTCTTTAAGGCTTTGTAAGATTTTTTGTTTAACTTTCTTTTTGGGCATCGTATGTTGTATGCTACCTTGTAGTTGTTGATGATATATGGGCCCACTGGGCCGGGTTGTTTGTAACTGGGCCAGGCCCATTATAACTTTTAGCATTCCTCTGTGTTTGTGTATGTGCTAGGCCTTGTCCGTGTCTTGTGGTCTAGGAAAGAGAGTAGTAGAGGTGAGGGAGCTTACTTGAAAATACTTATGTGGCTAGTTAACAATTAATAACAGACGTACGTTTGTAGTTAAAAGACTAATCTTCGTAAAATTCTTGGTAAGGCACAAGTCTAGATCGCGATGTGTGGGCGTTCGGATAAATTGGATAACTTCGTAAGTATTTGGACCCTACGTACGGAGGAACACCACCCCGTAAGTCCGAGACCCTTGGACCCTACGTGCGGAGGAACACCACCCCGTAAGTCCGAGACACGACGTACGGGGGGACTGCACCGAGCGTGTACACTATCAGGTTTTCACCCGTTGATATTGGTGTGATCCGACAATATGTTGCACACGGATACTTTATGGTGAGTAGCACCAAGCGTAGTGCCCTTGAATGATGATGTAACAAAGATAAGCTATGCTACAAACCAATAATCATGACATGTTGATGAGCATGAAGTGATCCCTAAAGTTTGAGTCGGTCTCACAAAGATAACTTAATATATTATAAACCTTTTGTTGTAAGATTTAATTATATTTTAGCTTCTTAATCTTGCTAAGTACTTTTTACTTACCTCAATTTCATGTTTTGTTGCATGTTTTTGGGGTGAGAAGACGAACAGGTTGAGCATGTGATGGATGATGATTTTGGGGACGATGTTTGAGTCCAAGTTTCACTTGATGTTTTCCGTTTCATTTATTATAAGATGTATCAAACTATGTTGTTATTTCAATATCAAGACAAGCGTCGTACTTTCTTTAAGGCTTTGTAAGATTTGTTGTTTTACTTTCGTTTTGGGCATCATATGTTGTATGCTACCTGACGATACGATATGTCACCCTTCCACGTGGAATTATCTGAGTGGTCCAGCTGGAATGTGGAAGAGGTCCAGGTATGACAAGGATGTCGAGTCGGGTGAGCCATCTCGACATGATCAAGATTATTTACATTATGAGTTAATTATGTAGAAGGTTTCCACATTGGCATGACCATGTCGATGTACATCGAGCCGATATCTAAGAAGTAACTTGGACAGGAGGCCAAGGTCATATTTGTCAATAAACTAAACCGCCCTAAATGTAGGGCAGAAGAGGGACATGTGCCTATAAATACATACATCCAGGAACTACGTTAGGCTTGATTCCTGGATTCCAGACAGGATACGTAGGCAATTCAAGATACATTCTTGAACCCAGCCGTACAATATAAAAACTACCATCTTTCCATAAAAGGCACCATCTTTTTCACATTGCGTCTTCTTTCTATTTCACCCCTAGATTCTAAACAACCTTGACACATCACTGGTGCTTTATTTAGCATCATCATTGGTGCTAGAAGGAGGGGCATCCTTTATCTATCGGTGATTTAGAGAGAGTAGTACGATGGCGCCGTCAACAAGAAGAAAAGCGGCGAAGAAGAACGCATGAGAATGAAGAACACATGGACTCAGAGCCGCCAGGGAACAAAACCGAGAATGTCCTAGAAAAGCCCCTTTGGTTCTAAAGGTCATAGTTTGTGCAAACACGAAACCACAGCTTTTCTCCCGATTCTGCAGGTGTTGCGGACCACTTGGCATCATTAGATGAAGAAGCACTTATGCGTGTCGTAGCGTCCGTGTTTGTTGAAAAGGGTTCCGTGATTTTTACGGACGGGCAACCTTTAGACCAACCAGCCGTAAAGAGTTAGAAAACGCGAAGGGGAAGAAGCTGGTGGATATTCGAGAAGAATGTGAAGACGAGATAGAAGTCAGTGCCACCAACTACAAGAGGCGGGTCGCGCAAGAGAAGCCTTTAAGAAGGATCGAGGAGAGTATACGAGACGAGTTCAATCGTATCGTTGGTAAGGATCGAGACATCGATTGGCTTGAGTCGCCTTTTGTAGCCGAGATCGAGCATTACCCGATGCCCGAGTCCTTCAAACCCCAAAAATGGATCCGTGATGACGGCACATGAGATCCCGAGGATCATCTATACCGATACATATCGATGATGAGGCTAAGAAATGCGAACGACGCTATGAAGTGTCGAGCATTTGACACCTTGTTAACTGGTCGAGCTCGAGAGTGGTTCCACAAATTGAGACCCGGGTCGATTTCTAGCTTCGTGCAGTTGGGACAAAAGTTTCGCGACGCGTTTATTGGAAACAAGAAGTTTCATCTGAGTTCTACCCATTTGACTAACATCAAGCAAGAAAGGAATGAGTCAACTATTGATTATATGAAGCGTTTTAACCTCGAAGCAATGAAAGTCCACAATCTCAACGAGACACTTCAAGTCAATTTTTTCGTTGCAGGAATCAGGAACATGAAGTTGTACGACAAGTTATCTAGAAAGATGCCAGAAAGCATGGACGAATGTGTGAACATAGTCCATAAATTTTGCCAAGGTGAAGAGGCAGTGCGCTTGCACACCATCTCGCTTGGTCTCAACTCGAGAAACGACACCCGAGGCCAGACCAAGGGTCAGACCAAGGGTCAGCCTAAGGGTCACGGAGATGAAGGGAAAGCCAGTGTTTTCGATCGGATGACGGCACCGATTACAGATCGACTCGGGAAGAAAGGAAATTTGAAAGATAGAGACTTCATACCCCTTAATCGGTCTCGGAAAGAAGTGCTAGCCATCATGATAAAAAAGAACATTGCTCGGACACCCAAACCGATATCAAAGGATGTCGAGAAGAGGAAAAACACCCACAAAATCTTGTGATTACCATCAAGATGTGGGGCATGACACAGAAGAATGTTTTGATCTAAAGAGAGATATCGACGCCAGCATTCAAGAAGGACGACTCGACGAGGTAGTAGACAGATCGGAGAAAGATGAGCCCAAGGGGCGTCGTGAGTATAAGAGGAAGAATTACCACGGAAGAAGAGATCGATCTCCCAATCGAGGAAATCAGAGGCGTAGAGACATGTCGCCTGAGCCCGTGAGAAGGGACAATCAGAGGGATGAACGTCGAGACGATAGAAGGGAAGATCAGAATCGAGACCCTTACGGAGATAACCGAATCGGATATGGCGTAAATACGATTGTAGCAGAACATGATTTAGACCGACCTCGATCAAGTCAACCGGTTACGGACGGGTCGAGAGAAGCCAAGAAGTTGAAATTCACAACAGAGGTGGGGTATGGACCTGGAGACGATGTACCAAGTCCCCATGGCAGCAGTGAAGGCTTAGTCATAGAAGCAGTTATCAGTCGAGGGCTGATAAAGAGAGTCTGTGTTGATAGCGGGAGTGCTGTGAATATACTATACTATTCAGCATTCAAGGCAATGAAGTTAAAAGATGAAGATATAACACCATTGTCCACCCCGCTATTCGGTTTTACAAGGCAGGCCATCCATCCTGTCGGATCTATCAACTTGTTAACCACGGTAGGAGATGGTGAGAAGGGGCGAACGATGGAGATGACATACGTCGTAGTCAAGGCCCCTTCAGGATATAATGTAATATTGGGTCGACCCGCACTTTATGATTTGAGAGCAGTAATCTCCACCTACCATAACAGCATGAAATTCCCCACATGGCATGGCACCCACGAGGTTAAGGGAGATGTGGCAGTGGCCAGGAATTGCAACCTAGTAACGATTAAAGGAAAGGGTGTAGGCCAAGTGTTGGTTGAAGAGCTAATCCCCGAGGAGGAAGAGGACAAGAGTTGGGTTTCGGTCGATCCGACGGAAGAAGTTCGAGTTTGGAAAGAAGAAGAAAGCCAGGGAGTTCAAGTCGGGAAGTGGATTCCACACCCCGATGTTCAGACGTTAGTCGATCTCCTGGTTGAGTTTCGAGATGTTTTTGCATGGAAAGCCGACGACATGCCGGGCCTCTCCAGTGACATTGCAGTGCACAAGCTCAATGTCGACCCCACGAAGAAACCAGTGAAACAAAAGAAGAGAAATCTAGCACCAGAAAGAAAGGAAGCAGTTAAAAAAGAAGTCGACAAGTTGCTGGTGGCTGGGATCGTTAAAGAAGTGGTATATCCAGACTAGTTGGCCAACCCAGTCTTAGTGAAGAAGCCCGATGGGAGCTGGAGGATGTGCATCGACTTTACAGATCTAAACAAAGCTTGCCCAAAAGACTCTTACCCACTCCCCAAGATCGACCAACTTGTCGATTCGACCTTAGGGTTCGAAGTTTTTGGATTCCTAGATGCGTATCGAGGTTACTATCAGATCCTTATGGACCCCGGAGATTCGGAAAAGACGGCTTTTATAACTGACTTCGGGACATTTAGTTTCGTTACGATGCCGTTTGGTTTAAAGAATGCGGGAGCAACGTACCAGCGCGCAGTGAACAAGATTTTCGAAAAATTGATTGGACGGAGCATGGAAGTCTATGTAGACGATTTGTTAATTAAGAGTAAGTCTCTCGAGCAGTTTATAATCGACACGAGAGAGGTGTTCGAGGTCCTTCGTTCTGCCAACATGAAACTCAACCCAAAAAAGTGTACGTTCGGGGTCCGATCAGGAAAGTTCTTAGGATACATGATATCTAAGGATGGAATTAACGCGAACCCAGACAAAATCAAGGCCCTCCAGAACTTGCCAGTGCCTCGAAATGTGAAGGAGGTACAAAGGTTAACGGGTCGGATGGCAGCTCTCAACCGTTTCTTATCGATATCAGCACAAAGGGCCTTGCCATTCTTCAAGATTCTAAAGAAAGCAAGTCCCTTCCAGTGGGATGACAGGTGCCAAAAAGCTTTTGAAGATTTAAAGAGTTACTTGTCAAACCTGCCCACCCTGGCATCACCTCGAGAGGGAGAGAAGCTGTTAGTGTATCTTGCTGTTTGTGAAGAAGCAGTGAGCGCGGTATTAATTCGAGAAGCGGAACAGGGTCAGGTACCAGTCTATTTCGTCAGCAAAGCCTTACATGGGGCAGAGTTAAGATATTCACCAGCTGAGAAGCTAGTTTTGGGTTTAGTCCATGCGTCGAGGAAGTTAAAGCATTATTTTCAAGCACACCCGATCGTGGTAGTCACGAACCAACCCTTGAAACAAATTTTGGCGAAGCCCGAGACATCGGGTCGACTGGCCAAATGGGTGGTCGAGTTAGCTGGATATGATATCGAGTTCACACCTCGGACAGCTATCAAAGGCCAAGCACTAGCCGATTTCATTGCAGAGGGGTTATCGATCCAAATAGAACAAGAAAAACAACCATCAGAAGAACAGTGGACCATTTATGTTGATGGTGCTTCTAGCAAGGAAGGAGCAGGAGCCGGGTTGTTGCTGGTTAGCCCAAGAGGAGAGGAATTCCCTTATGCGCTTCGATTTGAATTTAAAGCCACTAACAATGAGGCGGAATATGAAGCCATGATCACGGGTTTGAAGTTGGCAATCAAATTAGGGGTCGAGGACCTCCTGGTATACAGTGACTCACAGCTCGTGGTAAATCACATCCGAGGGGGGTATGAGGCTAAAGAGGAAACCATGAAAAGCTATCTAAAAGTGGTTCAGAGACTGATGTCAAAATTCAAGAATGTTCGCATCGAGTAGGTACCGAGGAGTGAGGATAAACGAGCTGATGCCTTATCTAAACTGGCGTCTAATTTCAAATCAAAAAAGAAAGTCCTGGTAGAAATGTTGTCAGAGCGTAGCTACGAGGAAGTCGATGTGCAACCAATCAGTCTGGGGTCGACGTGGATGGACCCGATAGCCGCTTATCTAAAAGATGGGATCCTACCATCGGATAAGTTTCAAGCAAGGAAGGTACGATTACAGTCAGCGAGATATGCATTATTTGATTATGTTCTTTACAAGAAGTCATTCGTAGCACCCTGGATGCGATGCGCATCGGAAGAAGAGGGAGCATATCTTCTCGAGGAAATACATCGGGGGGTATGTGGAAATCATTGTGGGGCATGAATGCTGACAAGGAAATGTAGGCTAGCAGGGTATTTCTGGCCCTCAATGCAGAGGGACGCGAATGAGTTGGTTATGAAGTGTAGAGCGTGTCAGGTTCATGATGTGGTAACGCATCAGCAAGCTCAAGAGATGAATGTCATCGAGTCTGTTTGGCCTTTCGATGAGTGGGGTGTCGATATAGTAGGGCCTTTGCCTCGAGCCCCTGGAAATCTAAAGTTTGTTGTGGTCGCGGTCGATTACTTCACCAAATAGGTTGAGGCTAAAGCCCTTGCTAACATCAGAGCTGCAACCATCAAGAAATTTTTGTGGGAAAATATTTTATGCAGGTTTGGAGTCCCCAAGTACCTGATCTCGGATAATGGCACTCAGTTCTTGGATGAAAGGGTGCAAAGCTGGCTCAAAGAGTTTAAGATCGAACATAGAACGACATCCGTGGCTCGACCTCAGTCGAATGGACAAGTCGAGCAGACCAACAGACAGCTGAAGTTCGGTCTGAAGAAAAGATTGGAAGATGAGGGACGCGATTGGGCAGCACAGTTGCCAAGCATCTTGTGGTCATATCGAACTGCACCCAATGCGGCTACTCGAGAAACCCCTTTCGCAATGGCCTACGGGTGTGAAGCGGTTATACCAGCAGAGATCGGGTTGTCTTCACCTCGGGTTCTGGCTTATAATATCGAGACAAATGGGGGCAATCTCAAGCAGGCGAAAGATGATATCGAAGAAAGGAGGAATGTCGCATCGCATCGAGTGGCTGAGTATAAGAGAAAGATGTCACAATACTATAATGCTCGAGTAAAGTATAAATATTTCCAAGTCGGTGACCTCGTATTGAGAAAGAATGAAGCAAGCAGACAAGACCCAATAGGCAAACTCGAGCCGAATTGGGAAGGCCCTTACAAGATCCTGAAAGTCCATCCTAAAGGGGCATATCAACTTGGAAGATCAGACGGAAGCACAGTGCCTCAAACCTGGCATGCCACTAATCTTAGAAAGTATTATGTGTAATTTTCATTTCTGTTTTGGTGATTGTAATGCGTTGAATCGACAATCAAAACTTTATGTTTGCAATTTATGTGATTTTCCTTGAACCGTCATAGCAAGCACCCTTCGATGCGATGCACAAAAGTTTTAATGCTTATCACTCCTAACCTGCTAAAGCGAAGATCAACTCATACTTAAAGTGCACCATGAGTCATGAACTCATGCTTCACTTGGGGGGAATAGAAAGGGAATTAAGTCGATATGACTACACCCTAACTAATCGAAAGGGAATTAAGTCGATATGACTACACCCTAACTAATCGAAAGGGAATTAAGTCGATATGACTACACCCTGATTAAGTCGATAAGGGAATTAAGTCGATATGACTACACGCTAACTAATCGAAAGGGAATTAAGTCGATATGACTACACCCTGATTAAATTGATAAGGGAATTAAGTCGATATGACTACACCCTAATCGACCATAAGGGAATTAAGTCAATATGACTACACCCTGTTTAAGTCGATATGACTTCACCTCGCACAAATAAGGGAATTAAGTCGACATGACTACACCCTAATTAGTTATAAGGGAATTAAGTCGATATGACAACACCTTAATTGATCATAAGGGAATCAAGTCGACATGACTATACCCTAATTAATCACAAAGGAAGTAAAAGCAATGATATATAAGATAAAGTAAAAGCAAGGATCAGAAGTCTAAAATTCGAAAAATTCAAGTAAAGTTCAGCCGAGCAAATTCATCGGCAAAAAGTAAAACAGAGACATAGGAAATAAGTGTTCAAGTTTACAACCAAATCGAATAAATGTTGTTTTAAACTCAGGGGTTAGAGGGGACCGAGTCGGATGCATTGGGGTCAGTTTGATCTTCAATATCGACATCCTCCTCATCCTCTTGGTTCAGAGCAGGGACCACATACTTCTCATACAAGGAGACACCAGACCGGAGATCGTCAAAGTATCGGCCATATCGAGGGATAGCTTCTGTATCATATAAGTGCGCCTTTCCGACACTAGACACTTCAAATTCGGGAAAGGCGACCTTCACATCGTTCAGCGCATTCGTGAAGCCTCCCTTCATCGCTTGAGTCATCAGCAACATCATTTCGTTCTTGAACTCTGGAGAGGCCAGATAGTCCTTCCTAGCTGTCTCCTGGCGGGCTGCAAAACTGTCGACCTCGAATTGAAGGTCATCCCGAGCCTTGATGGCATTAGCCAGTTCGATCTTTGTGGCCTCGAGCTCTAACTTTATTTTGGTCAATTCCCCATCTCTTGCAGCCAGCATCTTCTCCGCCTTGGATAAGTTGAGTCGAGACGCTTCGAGATCAGCCTCAAGAGTCAAGCGTCGTCCATCTATCTTCTTTACCGATGCCTCAAGCTTCTCAATTTTGGCAGCCTGCTTCTTTATAGTCTCTTCCTTTCCCACCAGGGAGGCAGAAGACTCCATCGACGACTGTGGCCACTTGAGTCATTAGCCGAGCTGCAAAAATGAGAGGCCTTAAAATGAAAGATCTTAAGATTATAAAAGCCTCAAAATTATAAAGAATTAAAGGCTTACGGCTCGCATAGTTTTAGTAAACCAATTTCTTTGAACTCTTCAGAGCCATGGCCTCGGCTCGGTGGTAGAGGTCTCGGAATCATGTCGATGCTCTGTGGCCTCGGTGGAGGAATGATGCGAGCCTCCTTCCCAACACCGTGTCGGATCTCGATAACTTTACGGCGTTTCCTTTGGACGAGGTTCTCTCTTGTCGCTTCTCCGCCGCAGCCCGTCGGGTTGGTTTCTCAAGATGTCGATGACGGCCAGGGTCCCAGATCGAATCGGAGTCCTTTGACTCCCAGAAGCTGTCGAGCCGGATACGGCCTTCTTCGACCTGATGCCGACCAGCTCCTGAATTTTCTTGGGATCCGTCTTTTTCGGGTCCAGCACCTTGGTTGACGATTCCATCTCTAAGAAATACTCCACTGCAAAAGTCAAAATCATTATTAGTATATAATCGAGACGGAAATAGGTAAACAGAAAGAAGTATAACAGTTCGATAAAATAATGAAAATCCTACACAAAGCCCGAACTTCTTCATCAAGTTCCACATAAGCACCCGGGCCTGCCGTCTCGATGTCAGCATAAGCATATAGAGGGTGCAGGTTTCGAGTTGCAATATCGGGACGCACTTGTTCAAGCACTCCACACGACACGGGTGGATCGGAGTCAAGTTTGTCATGCCACTTCTTAGGTCTTTGGTGCCAAGTATGTATATCGAGGTCACCAAGACCGTGTCGGATAAAGAAGAAGTTAGGTTTCCAGTCGCCATGAGAAGATATGGCCTTCCGAACAAATTCCGGGAACAAAGGGCGTTTTTGAAAAGTATACCACCCAGCGTCTTGCAGTCCCAGGATCGAATAATATTGTCGAAACAGGCGCACCGTGAATTCGACTTTAGCTACTCGACATGCCAGGACAAAGCCCATGAGGCTTCTAATACCATTCGGAGCCAATTGAGCAACACATATCTGGTAGTGTCGAAGCACTTCGATAAGACATGGATCGAAAGGGTATCTTAATCCTTCCTTTAGCTGCGCTTAATAAACGGCGCAAAAACCAGGAGGAGGATCACAAGCAAATAGATTTTGGCCTCGAGGGACTTGCATGTTGTTAGACGAATACGGAATATCAAACCTCTGGCATAAAGCCTTGATCTTTCCCTCTATTAGGGCAGATACGCACCCGTAGGCTCCCTGACCTTTCATTCTGGTTTGACGTTTCGTAACGCGTCGGGAAGTCGATTCTTCTTCCCCCCTTTCCTCATCTCCTCCCTCCTCTCGGTGAACTTCGGCCGGATGTATTAAGTTGTTCGGAAACCGTTACCTCCTCGCGACTCGTCTTGGACACGGCGATTTCCTCTAAATTTTGAGAATCGCTCTCACTCACCGAATGGGAATGGGAAAAGCAAAGAAAACAATGAAATAAGAAAGAAACGGAGGAAGTTCAAAGCTTACTTGCAAATTTTGTATGAGGCGGGAAAAATGGATGAGAATGAGTAAGTTTAGACTCTTCACCGGCAGGACTCCTTTTATCTTCAAAGATCTCCAAATGATTCGAAGGGACGGTTTTTGGACTGTTATAAAGGAAGTATCGCGTATATCAAGGGTTTTCAACCAATGAAAACGCTTCGTTTCCTGCGCCCATTAAATTCTGATGCAGAATGACGTCATCCTATGGAAGCCTATGGCGGTTAAGGTGTTAGCCCAAATCCCGCCAAAAGAAGGCCTCGAATTGAATGACTTTTTCAAATTTTCAGATCCGACTTTAGCATCTTAAAGAGGCCTCGTCAGATCTGGGGGGCTTATGACGATACGATATGTCACCCTTCCACGTGGAATTATCTGAGTGGTCCAGCTGGAATGTGGAAGAGGTCCAGGTATGACAAGGATGTCGAGTCGGGTGAGCCATCTCGACATTATTTACATTATGAGTTAATTATGTAGAAGGTTTCCACATTGGCATGACCATGTCGATGTACATCGAGCCGATATCTAAGAAGTAACTTGGACAGGAGGCCAAGGTCATATTTGTCAATAAACTAAACCGCCCTAAATGTAGGGCAGAAGAGGGACATGTGCCTATAAATACATACATCCAGGAACTACGTTAGGCTTGATTCCTGGATTGCAGACAGGATACGTAGGCAATTCAAAATACATTCTTGAACCCAGCCGTACAATATAAAAACTACCATCTTTCCATAAAAGGCACCATCTTTTTCACATTGCGTCTTCTTTCTATTTCACCCCTAGATTCTAAACAACCTTGACACATCACTGGTGCTTTATTTAGCATCATCACTACCTTGTAGTTGTTGATGATATATGGGCCCACTGGGCTGGGTTGTTTGTAACTGGGCCAGGCCCATTATAAATGTTATCATACCTCAATGTATGTGTATGTGCTAGGCC
Source organism: Gentiana macrophylla (assembly GCA_026214975.1). Lineage (NCBI taxonomy): Eukaryota > Viridiplantae > Streptophyta > Magnoliopsida > Gentianales > Gentianaceae > Gentiana > Gentiana macrophylla. Next base: position 96,239,497 of record CM047816.1, read on the forward strand.
TTGGCCGTGTCTTGTGGTCTAGGAAAGAGAGTAGTAGAGGTGAGGGAGCTTACGTGAAAATACTTAGGTGGCTAGTTAACAATTAATAACAGACGTACGTTTGTAGTTAAAAGACTAATCATCGTAATATTCTTGGTAAGGCACAAGTCTATATCGCGATGTGTGGGTGTTCGGATAAAGTGGATAACTTCGTAAGTCTTTGGACCCTACGTACGGAGGAACACCACCCCGTAAGTCCGAGACCCTACGCACGGAGGGATCGCACCACAGCGTGTACACTATCAGGTTTTCACCCGTTGATATTGGTGTGATCCGCCAATATGTTGCACACACATACTTTATGGTGAGTTGCACCATGCGTAGTGCCCTTGAATGATGATGTAAGAAAGATAAGCTATGCTACAAACCAATAATCATGACATGTTGATGAGCATGAAGTGAACCCTAAAGTTTGAGTCGGTCCCACAAAGATAACTTAATAAATTATGAACCTTTTGTTGTAAGATTTAATTAAATTTTAGCTTCTTAATCTTCCTAAGTACTTGTTACTTACCTCCATTTCATGTTTTGTTGCATGTTTTTGTGGTGAGAATCCGAACAGGTTGAGCATGCGATGGATGATGACTTTGGGGACGATGTTTAAGTCCAAGTTTCACTTGATGTTTTATATTTCATTTATTATAAGATGAATCAAACTATGTTGTTATTTCAATATCAAGACAAGCGTCATACTTTCTTTAAGGCTATGGCCTGGCCCAGTTACAAACAACCCGGCCCAGTGGGCCCATATATCATCAACAACAACAAGGTAGCATTCCTCTGTGTTTGTGTATGTGCTAGGCCTTGTCCGTGTCTTGTGGTCTAGGAAAGAGAGTAGTAGAGGTGAGGGAGCTTACGTGAAAATACTTAGGTGGATAGTTAACAATTAATAACAGACGTACGTGTGTAGTTAAAAGACTAATCATCGTAACATTCTTGGTAAGGCACAAGTCTATATCGCGATGTGTGGGCGTTCAGATAAAGTGGATAACTTCGTAAGTCTTTGGACCCTACGTATGGAGGAACACCACCCCGTAAGTCCGAGACCCTACGTACGGAGGGACTGCACCGAGCGTGTACACTATCAGGTTTTCACCCGTTGATATTGGTGTGATCTGCCAATATGTTGCACACGGATACTTTATGGTGAGTTGCACCATGCGTAGGGCCCTTGAATGATGATGTAACAAAGATAAGCTATGCTACAAACCAATAATCATGACATGTTGATGAGCATTAAGTGATCCCTAAAGTTTGAGTCGGTCTCACAAAGATAACTTAATAAATTATGAACCTTTCGTTGTAAGATTTAATTATATTTTAGCTTCTTAATCTTGCTAAGTACTTTTTACTTACCTCCATTTCATTTTTTGTTGCATGTTTTTGTGGTGAGAAGATGAACAAGTTGAGCAGGTGATGGATGATGACTTTGGGGACGATGTATGTGTCCAAGATTCACCATGTGATGGATGATGACTTTGGGGACGATGTTTAAGTCCAAGTTTAAATTGATGTTTCATATGGGCCCACAAGACACGGACAGGCCCATCGTATGTTGTTATCCGCCAATATGTTGGGTGCTACTCACCATAAAGTATCTGTGTGCAACATATTGGCGGATCACTCCAATATCAACGGGTGAAAACCTGATAGTGTACACGCTCGGTGCAGTCCCTCCGTACGTAGGGTCCAAAGACATACGAAGTTATCCACTTTATCCGAACACCCACACATCGCGATATAGACTTGTGCCTTACCAAGAATATTACGATGATTAGTCTTATAACTACAAACGTACGTCTGTTATTAATTGTTAACTTGCCACATAAGTATTTTCAAGTAAGCTCCCTCACCTCTACTACTCTCTTTCCTAGACCACAAGACACGGACAAGTCCGAGACCCTACGTACGGAGGGACTGCACCGAGCGTGTACACTATCAGGTTTTCACCCGTTGATATTGGTGTGATCCGCCAATATGTTGCACACGGATACTTTATGGTGAGTTGCACCATGCGTAGGGCCCTTGAATGATGATGTAACAAAGATAAGCTACGCTATAAACCAATAATCATGACATGTTGATGAGCATGAAGTGAACCCTAAAGTTTGAGTCGGTCTCACAAAGATAACTTAATAAATTCTGAACCTTTCATTGTAAGATTTAATTATATTTTAGCTTCTTAATCTTGCTAAGTACTTTTTACTTACCTCAATTTCATGTTTTGTTGCATGTTTTTGGGGTGAGAAGACGAACAGGTTGAGCATGTGATGGATGATGACTTTGGGGACGTTGTTTAAGTCCAAGTTTCACTTGATGTTTTACGTTTCATTTATTATAAGATGCATCAAACTATGTTGTTAGTTCAATATCAAGACAAGCGTAGTACTTTCTTTAAGGCTTTTTAAGATTTGTTGTTTAACTTTCATTTTGGGCATCGTATGTTGTAAGCTACCTTGTTGTTGTTGATGATATATGGGCCCACCTTTGGGCGGGTTGTTTTAAATCGGTCCAGCCCATTATAAATGTTATCATACCTCAATGTTTGTGTATGTGCTAGGCCTTGTCCGTGTCTTGTGGTCTAGGAAAGAGAGTAGTAGAGGTGAGGGAGCATACTTGAAAATACTTAGGTGGCTAGTTAACAATTAATAACAGACGTACGTGTGTAGTTAAAAGACTAATCATCTTAATATTCTTGGTAAGGCACAAGTCTATATCGCGATGTGTGGGTGTTCGGATAAAGTGGATAACTTCGTAAGTCTTTGGACCCTACGTACGGAGGAACACCACCCCGTAAGTCCGAGACCCTACGTACGGAGGGACTGCACCGAGCGTGTACACTATCAGGTTTTCACCTGTTGATACTGGTGTGTGACGATGACAAATTAGTCACCTATAAAGATCCGGGTTATTCTTCTATGAATGGTGAATAACCAAGAACCCTAGCTCAAGAACAAAGAGGGGCGTGGGTGTGTTTATGGCTGAATCCAAGTGGTATTCTCAGATTGCCTACGTATCCTGTTATGTGTCCAGGAATCAAGCCGTACGTAGTTCCTGGAACGTTGTATTTATATAGACAATGCATGACCTAACCCTAATATGAGTCGGTTATGAGCTATTGTCGTATTTACCCTTTATTGGGCCTTACCCCTCGCCCAAGTTATCCTGTGGATAAATGGGCTAACGTGGCTGATGTGGACTCCGTTCCCGACTTGGAGATCTGCCCGACTTAGGGTGATCGAGTCTGGGACTATCACCCTACACTGCTCGTGAGTCGATCGTCGTATCCTCGGGCCTATGGCCTTGCCTTAGCCTTCGAGGGTCGATATGCTTGCCACGGATGCTATGTCGATCATTCGACTTGCTGGCCTTAATTGGCTCACGTGTACACATGGTAGGGCCTACTCGATGACTGTATATCGAGGTGCGTAACCCGGTATCGCCATAAGCCCCCCCGACTTGAGAGAGGCGACTGCCGTGGTCCGAGGTCAAATCTGCCTATTTTGAACTTGTCATCGAGTTGGACGAAAACTTGGGCGGGAAAGCAGTGTGAACGCTTCACCTACCACCTTTTCCGTAGCCAATCGTGGCCATTCATCGTGACGCTTCGTTTTCTCACACAAGTGGCGTCATCTTAGATTGGTGCGTTTTTTAGGGGGTTATAACTGCAAGTAACCCCCCTAATCACGTCTTTTCAAAATCACTTGCCATCAAACGCATAAAGAGGTGGAGAGGAGTCCAGACGCATACATTACCCTCATTCCATTTTCATCTCTTCCTTGAAGCTGCATAAACAAGTAAGAACCTTGCTCATTTTTTCTGCAATCTTCATCTTTTTTCCTACCATTCTTGTTTCCAGTCTGTCCATGTCTAGTAGTACAACGATCTCTGATAGAATAGAGGAGTCCCATTCCGGCAACCAAACTCCTTCCAACACCCAAACAGATTCTCTCCCCCAGCAATCTCCTGAACCACAACCTTTAGGTGTGATTAGGGAGCCCAAGAAGATGTCCACCAGAATGGATGGGAAGGGTCCTAAGGGATGTTTGACCTGTTTAACCATGGATGACATCAACAGAATCCGGCGGAAGTATGGGCTTCCTAGCCCCCAATTTGACATTGTGCTCCCGTCCGGCCGCCATCAATTCGCCGATGAGGCACCGGAGGGGTTTTGCACGGTGTACGAAGCCCAGTTGTCCAGTGGGCTTAGATTTCCTGTGTGCCCAGCCGTCCTTGCTGTTCTTCACAATTATGAGATCGGCATATCTCAATTAGGGCCGAATGCTATAAGGACTCTAATGGGGTTTTCAATTGCCTGCCGAGTGGCGGGTATCAGTTTCACTGTCCCTTTATTCCGGTGGTGGTACAAAATCGCTGTGCTGCCGGATAAGATGTGGTATACTTTTCAGAGGCGTACCAATCGTCGTGAGTTCGTATCTCGAGGACCCTCGTCTCACGGCAACTGGAAGCCTAGGTTTTTCTTCCTCCGACACGGCACGAATAACCCTTTTGTCGGCTTGTGGAGATCGAGAGACGGTGCGGATGATAAACTGGGTCGGGAGGCTGCACCTGGTGAGGCTCACACCCTCGAGGGATTCAAGTTCGAGGTGGTTACCCAGGACCTAAGTCTCTGTATAAGCTGGCACGTCTCGAAGAGGCTGGACCTGTGCCGTATATAAGTCTTCCTATTGCCGATGCGGAGAATTGTAGGAGATTTCACACTTTGTTTTTTGATTTACTTTCAAAGTCTTCTCGTATATTATCTGTTTTGTTGCTAACTTACTCTGTCTTTGTCCTTTCGCAGTGGGAAGATTCTTGAAGGCGGCTCATCCCTCCATTCCCCCTCCGACTGCTGTCTCCGGGACCAAAGTGACCCCCATTGGGCCTAGTGCCACTCCCCCGATCGAGGGAGACCAGCCAATTACGCCTGTAGTCCCGACTGAGGGAGTCTCACCGACTGTCCCTGTCGATGCGTCCAATCTTCCTCCGAGTTCAAGTGGCCTCTGGGTCCACTATGGTTCGTTAAGAGATGAGGATGAGGATGAAGTTATCGAGATGACAGCGGACGCCTCCGAGGTCACTGGGAGGAAGAGGCCGACTCCCGCAGACCTGCTGAGAGATCAACAGAGGCAGGCCAAGAGGGCCAAGTCTGTTGAGGCCCCTTCGTCTCCTGCGATACCAATCAGAATATCTGCTGAGGAGTGCACTGCGCTTGAAGATAAGGTTTTGGCTGGCACACTTCGAGAGTCGAGTCGTACGGTTCGTAACCGATCTGCTAATCCTCTGTCGATTACTTTTATTTCATTAGGCAACTCTGACAACTTATGTTTCTTTTCTGGCAGACTTATCTCTTGGGCAAAGAGGCTGCCCGTCGTCTGATCAAGCCGGCTGAAACTGCCGAAGAAATGAAGAAGACGATCGGTAAATTGCTCGCTGAAAATATCGCCAAAGGTGCAACGATTGCGGCCATCGAGACTCAGTTCGAGGAGCTCAAAGACGAGACAAAGATCGAGGTAAAAAGGTTGCAGGATACCGTGTCGGCCCATGCGACTGATTTAGCCAAGTCTCGGGCCGAGTGCCGAGCTGCGGAAGAGAGGGAGCAGGCTCTGAGACTCTCTCTGGAGCAAGAAAAAGAGAAGGGAGCTGCGATGCTTCAAGAGAGGGACAGTCTACAGCTCGAGTTGAGCCATGTCCCTGCCCTGTTAGAGCAAGCGAAGTCTACGGCGGTCCTCGAGTATCGGAAGTCCGCTGAATTGAACGAAGACCTTGACATGATCATGCACCAAGATGTCGTCGGTGGTTTCACTAAGGGAGTGGATCAGGTCAAGGTTATCTATCCAGAGGTCGAGGTTGGTAGGTTGGAAAATCCTGACCTATATGATCCCGACTACGAGCGGATCTATGACCTGTACTTCGAGGAGTTTGAGCAAGGTGTCTGCCTCAAGTCGAAGTATGGTCAGCCGCCCGCATCTTCGACGTCGACTTCCGCCGCAGTTCCTCCCACATCGACTCCCGATGCTGCTTCTTGACTGTGTTATCCATTTTAAACTTTAACTTTTGAGACTTGTAAACTTTATCAACATTGAGCTGACTTTGGGTGAATATTTGACTTTATCATGGCTGGTCCTTTCGACCTGACCTTAATTTGTCTTTAATTTTCTGTCATTTACTTTTTGTTTTAACTGTTTACTTGTTATTAGCTTTTCGCTTGTCGAGTCTATGACTCTGTTTGCTACTTGCTCTAAACTGAGTATTCTTGGCTTTTACTTGTTATTAGCTATTCGCTTGTCGAGTCCGTGACTCTGTTCGCTACTTGCTTTTACTAAGTAGTCTGCCCCCCAAGTGTTGTTTTGAACCTTTGGTTCTTAACACACTTAGGATTTATTTGAATCCCAATCGACCCTTTTGCCTTGGCTTTTCAGCTATAATCGGCTTATTAGGTATCGACTTGGGTAGGTTAGCCCGACATTGTGAACTGTGCTTGTCTCAGTCGTATTGCCTCATATGTAGGTATAGACTTCCGACTTACACGGTGGCCCGACATTGCGAACCGTCCTTTGTCTTTGCCTTATTCGACCCTAGGTGTCGTTGGGCTTCTGACTTGGACATTGACCCGACCATGCGAATCTAGACTCTGCCTTAGCTCCGTCGCCTCTTGGGCTAACTTGGCTTATGGCTTGTCCTCGAGTTCCGACTACGTGTCTCTAGAATCTGCCTTAGCTCTGTCGCCTCTTGGGCTAACTTGGCCTCTGGCTTGGGCTCGAGTTACGACTTTCGGATTGCTCAATTTTTTGAATTCTCGACTATAACTTCGTGTCCCTTTGGACTTAGAATATTATAGTTAAATAAAAGTTATAACACAATAAACATAAAAGTAGACGTTTTATTATGATAACTCTTGAATTGTCCCTTGGACTGATTACAAGTTTCACAAGATCAAAGTAAATATGAGCTAGTCGATCTAATACTTAAACATAATACTTCCGAAGGTTGTTGGCATGCCATTGCCGAGGTACGGTTGTTCCGTCTGCCCGACCTAATTGGTAGGACCCTTTGGGATGATCCTTTAGAACTTGGTTTGGACCTTCCCAATTCGGGGCTAGCTTGCCCATCTCTTCTTGTCTGCTGGCCTCATTTTTCCTGAGAACTAGATCTCCGACCTTGAAATATCGATATCTGACTCTTTCATTATAGTATTGAGAGATTTTTTGTTTGTACCTTGCCATTCTGGTTGAGGCTATCTCTCTCTTCTCTTCGAGATTATCTTTCTCTTGTCGGATATCGGGTTCGTTCGTCTCGATGTTATACGCCAGTACTCGAGGGGAAGGGACCCCGACTTCAGCAGGGATAACTGCCTCGCACCCGTAAGCTAGGGAGAAAGGTGTTTCGCCTGTCGATGAATTTGGAGCTGTCCTGTATGACCACAGGATGCTCGGAAGTTGAACTGCCCAGTCTCGACCCTGTTCCTCCAGCCTCTTTTTCACCCCGTTTGATTCGCCGATTGGTCCTGCTCGACCGACCGCTTGCTCGGGTGTGCTACCGAGGTAAAGTGTTGGTCGATCTGATATTCTGCCAACCACTCTCGAACTCTTCGGTCTTCGAATTGTGTTCCATTATCCGAGATTAGGACCTTTGGGATGCCATATCTGCACAAAATATCGACCCACAAAAACTTTTTGATGGTGGCTGCTTTGATGTCTGGTATAGCCCTGGCTTCTACCCACTTGGTAAAGTAATCTACAGCGACCACCACAAATCGATTATTTCCTGGAGCTCGAGGTAAAGGACCTACAATATCGACTCCCCATATTTATATGATTATTAAAGGTTTATTTCATTATTATTTTCCCCACATTTGCATAATTTACATAAGAATTAAGGGTTTAAGTGTAATTATTTAACAATGATGATTTTAATATGGTTATTTGCAAAAGTGGTGATTTTAATCTTGGACGAGCGTCCGTAATTGTATTTTACATTCAGAGAGTTCGGACGGAGGATGAACGAGCGTTTACTCAGCGTCCAGGCATTCTGGACGGGCGTACGGATAGGCCGACGAGCGTTCGAAGCCGACTTACTTCCAGCCGACTTAAAACTCTATAAAAGCACCGCATTATGAAGCCTTAAACCCGAACCCTTTTACATACTATTTACTCATATACACATAGCTGCGCCCTAGAACCCTAAGGAGCCGTTTTTATACAGAGATGCAAATCTCCCCCTCAACAATCGTGTTCATCATGATTGTTGGCTAAATACCCTGCAGTGGGGTGATCGGAGGAAGCCTATCAACAACAAGACCAACTAGAGGAGTTCGATGCTCGATGTTTAGTGAGTTTAATTCAGAGTTTTTCATTACTTTGGATCTGTCTTGTATTGTTTAAGTTTTATTGAATTAAGATTTGATGAAACGATTTACGTTTATTTGACGCTTGAATCAATATATGAAAGTATGTTATTTGAGTTTGATTTTATTCAAAGTAATGCATCTAATCATGTTATAAGAGATTAAGCATGTTTAGTTGAGTAAAAAGTTTGGAAACAATCTTGTGATTGAGTTTTGATTGCTGTTTAGTTTGTTCGAAAAGATAGACGAAACCCTAGAATTTGGTTGTAGAAATTCAATTGAATTCGTGATGGATCACTACTAAAAACTGTGTCTTTTTAATCACCATCTAGTTGGATTGTTGGTTGATAGGTGGAATCTAGTCGCCTTGCTGTGTTTTCCTTTATTGTTTGAATCAAATCGTTAGATTAAGTTTAGTTAAGTCTAGTTTGATAAACCCTAGTTTTCTGCAACTTTCCTGCACTTTTCCGTTTTAGTTCGTAGTTGGACGCTCGTCCGTCAGATTTCGTTCCTAGACGTTCATTTACCAAAGTGAACGCTCGTCCGCCTTTCTGTTTTCTTATTTTACGCTTGTTTTTATTCCTGTTTTAGTTTTAGTTCTTAGGTTTAGTCTTTAGTTAGTTTTAATCTTAGTTCAGATAGATAATTGTGACATAATCGATATAGGTTTATACTTGAATCTGATAAACATTGCATTCCCTTAGGACGACCCGATAACATCCTTTACTACAGAACCTTATACTTGGGGTGTTTCGGTATTATAAATTTAAAGCGTGTTTTTACCGAACAAGTTTTTGGCGCCGTTGCCGGGGAATCGGTAACGGTTGTCGGATTCTTTAGGTATAAATTATTATATCGGTTTTAATTTTTATTTTAATTTTAATTTGTAGGTCTAAATTCTAGAATTACTCTTATTTTTGTTTTCGTTTTACCTTATTTTATTTGATTTTATTTTCCCTTCATTAATTTTCTTAGCTTTTGATAATTTAGATTTGTTTCTATAAGTTGGAGATTTATTTGTTTTCATAAGTTTCTTTTTAGTTTCCATAATTGTTTTTATCTCGTTTTTATGTTTGTGATAACCTTAGTTTTCAGGTTTCCGTAGCTGGACGAGTGTTCGACAACTTGAACGCCCGTCCACATCTACTCTGTCTTATGAACGAACGTTCACTAACCTGAACGAGCGTTCGGCCCTGAACGAACGTCCACTAACACTGGACGCCAGTTCAGTCTTTTCAATCATCACTTCTTCTCTTCTCTTCTCTCTTTTCTCTTTTTAAACCTTTTCTAATCAACCCTAAGGTTGATTTCTTCCTTTTCCTTTCTTCTGGTTTATGCAAACGAGAAGTAAGAAGGGACTTCTAATCTTTGACCCGTAACACGAACGATCTATCTTTAGAAGGAGACTTCTTCCGATCTTGGACGCCATGGCGAGATCAAGATCCAATTCAAAATCCTCCTAATCAACTTCCGATCCCCAAGCTCGATTAAATTTAATTTCGCAGCAGATGCATGCCCGCAAAGAAGAAAGCAGAATCAGCAAGCTGGCATAAATCAACAACTCCAACAATTTCGCCAGAACCAGCTTAATCAACTGAACCAGGACCCCTACACCCCATATCTAAATCAAGATTTTCTCGAGGGGCATAGACCTATTCGTCCCCCTGACATGGGAGGAGCGAATTTCGATCTAAAGAACGGAGTGGTTGCGCTAGTTCAGAACAGCTCTTTCCATGGTACTGCTGCGGAAGATCCACACGACTTCTTATCCACATTAAATGCAGATCGTGAAGCGGGCCATTATCCTGGTGTTGATTCGAGAGATCGTAAAGTTGAAGCTATTTCTTTTGCTTTAAAAGGTGAAGCAAGTCGATGGTTTAAGTCATTAGCACATCATTCCCTTCATACATGGAATGATGTCAAAAGAGCCTTCGCTCTCAAGTGGGTTTCACCAGGCAAAATTATGGAGATGAAACGGGAAATAGCTACGTTTTGAGCGAGATGGAGGCGAGAGTGTTGGTAAAGCTTGGGAGAGATTGAATCTTTTAATGAGGAAATGCCCCAATCACGGATATGATGTAGACATGAGTTCTTTGAGGCCATTCTATGAGGCGTCTCTCAACCAAATAGAGACTATCTTGACTCCACGACTCATGGATCCTTCTTAGAGGAGGTGATGAGACCGCTTTATAGAGAGGGTGAGACAATAGCCAAGAACAATATGTGGTCAACTCCCAAGAAGACCAATGCTGTCAAGAAAGAAGGTACTGCAAGCAATCCTGATACACAGCTGTTGGTTGCTCAGATGGAATTGATAAGCAAGCAGCTGGCCAATCTTCAGCGTGATCTTACGATCCGGGAATGCGGCGAGGACGGAGATGACGGAAGAAGTAAATCTAATGGATAATCAAAACCAACCCTTCTGAAACTTCAATCAAAGCCAGAACTACTCAGGATTTCAACGACAGAACTTCAATCAAGCCAAGTTACCACCTGGCCCTTCGAATTCGAATTCTTTCAACTCGAACTATCAAAGGCCAGTTTAGAACTCCCAAAGGCCTCAAGGTGGATGGAACCAAAATCATGCTACTCAAAATCATACCACCTCATGTGTCCCTCAGCACAAATTCGATGAGCTGGTAGACATGGTGAAGACCTTGTCTACTAGCGTTAAAGCAATTGAGAGACAAGTTGGTCAGATGGCGGACCCATCAAAGCAAGCAGACCTCACGGTAAACTTCCGAGTTATACCGAGAGAAATCCGAAAGCTGATGTGAATGTTTGCACTGCCATTACACCTCAGTGGGAGTATGGACAAGAAGAAGAGTTGAATGAAGTAACTTTGAGAAGTGGTAAGAATTTGGACCCGGCAAAGTGTCGGAAGCGAGTAGCCCCTCCCGGCGCCATAAGTTCGGGGGGAAATCGAACTCTCAGAGCCGAAGAAAGCAGCGATGAGGAGCTCGGTGATAATTCTTCGGGAGGCGACAATGATTCGATGATGAGGAAAGAAAGGAAAGTCAAGGGCGGTACCACGACTAACAAAAAAGGAAGAAAAGTTCGTGAGGTGGAAAGATAAGGAGGATGAGGCGATAAAGAATCAAACCACAAAGAATGATAAAGCTCTTCCTTATCCACCAAAAAGGAAAGAGAAAGCCCTCACTAATGACAAGCAGTATGATGGGGTGAGGAGGATACTTAGGGACACTAAAGTGAGTATGCCTTTAGCTGAGGTATTGTCTGAAATGCCTAAATGTACTAAGTATCTTAAAGAATTCTGTGGGAGCAAGAGAAAGCTTCAGGGGATGGCTGAAGAAGTGTTTCGAGAAGATTGCGCAATGGTTTCACAAAAAGTCTGCTGTTAAGCGAGGTGACCCCTGGCAGACCTTCAATCTCTGTGAGATTGAAGGCCATTTGTTCGAAAATGTTTTATGCGACTCAGGGGGCCTCTATTAATGTGATGCCATTAAACGTATGCAAAAGCTCGGGTTAGATAAAAGGATGCGGAACGCCCCATTTCTCTTCGGGATGGTAGACAAATCTAGTCGTCATCGCGGCCGGTTGTGTAGCTAATGTTCTCCTTCAAATTGAACATTTAGTCTTCCCTACCGATTGGGTTATTCTAGACTATCCACACGATAAGGAGATGCCTCTAATTCTAGGCCGAACCTTTTTAGACACTTCTAACGCTCTCATCGACTTACGCAAAGGCAGATTACTCTTAGAGTCGGTGACACATCTGTCACCTTCACACGAGGACACATCACGAAAGAGCCGTAATTGATGAAATATCGTTCGTCGAAGCCATATATGAGGACGGCGGAGATGCCTATTATGAAGATGCAATGGAGCTTACAGAGATAGGTGTTTTTGAAGTCATGGACATTGAGGATCCGGCTGAATGCGGACCATCTTCTAATTCATTTCAAGCCGTAGGCATTGACGAGTCATCTTCACTCGCTCACACTGGGCCTGTTATTGAGTTAGAAGCATGGAAATGCCCAAACAACAAACGATGATTTCAAAGAGCGAGTCGGGAAGACTTCATCCCTGGTGAAGAAGAAGCTCACGATGGGTAGTTGGGACGAGGTAGAGTTTTGGAGAGAAGCCACTCATTGGGAAGTAGATGATTGGGAAGAGCTGGCAGAAGAGCTTAAAGATGAAGAGTTAAGGAAAATGATCGATCACAAGAAAAAGGAAGAAAGTGTTGATCGGAGGATTCCGATGGATGATTTGATCCAGTACCTTTCTGGGGTTGAGCCTCGGGAAGATGAGGTGTTCTACTATCAACCACTTCAAGCTCATAAAGAGAAAGGTGGCCCGTTAAAGTCTAGTATTGAGCAACCACCTACTGATTTAGAGCTCAAACCGCTTCCGAAACACCTTAAGTATATCTTTCTTAAGGATGGAGATAAATTGCCTTTGATCATTTCTTCGAAACTCGACCCTGAGCAAGAAGCACAGCTGATAGAAGTGCTTAAAAAGAATATCCTCGCGTTCGGATGGCAAGTGGGTGATATCCGAGGAATCGGCCCGGATGTATGCATGCATAAGATCCGAACGGAGGAGGGAGCTAAAAGGTAAGACAACCTCGAGAAAAGGGAATCCGCATATGTAGAGGAGGTTGTTAAGAAGGAAGTTATAAAGTGGCTTGACATGGGAATCATCTACGCAATCGCCGATAGCGAGTGGGTCACCCTACTCAAGTGGTGCCAAAGAAGGCGGAATCACAAATCGAAAAAGAATGAAAAAGGGAGGAAGTTGCCTACGTCTCGTGGATCAAGCTCTGAGTCAGATTGATTATCGTAGACTGAATGAAGTCACTGCAAAAGATCACTTCCCCTTACCCTTCATTGACCAACTAATTGAAAGACTGAGTGGTCATAAGTATTATTGTTTTCTCGATGGATACTCTGGTTTCTTCCAGATAGCCATCGATCCCAATGACCAAGAGAAGACCACGTTTACGAGTCCATCTGGTACTTTTGCTTTTCGTAGAATGCCATTCGGTCTATGCAATGCACCCGCGACCTTTCAACGGTGTATGTTAGCCATTTTTGATGGACTTGTTGAGAAATGCATGGAAGTTTTCATGGACGACTTCTCAGTCTACGGCGATAGATTTGATGAAATCTTAAAGAACCTAGATATGGTACTCCAACGGTGTGTTGAGAAAAATCTGGTGCTTAACTGGGAAAAATGCCATTTTCTAGTAGACGAAGGTATCGTTTTGGGACATAAGGTGTCCAATGCTGGTATCCAAGTTGATAAGGCTAAGGTCGAAGCCATTGAAAGGATGACGTACCCTAAAACAGTGAAAGAGGTACGAGGTTTTCTAGGACATGTTGGCTTCTACCGGCGTTTCATTAGAGACTTTTCTACGATTGCCAAGCCTTTATCAAATCTCTTGAAAGAAGATGTCGATTTCTTGTTCGATGCGAAGTGCAAGGAAGCTTTCAATTGTCTGAAAGACAAACTTATCAGTGCCCCTATTTTAGTAGCCCCTGACTGGACCAAACCTTTTGAGTTAATGTGCGATGCCTCTAATTACGCCGTAGGCGCAGTTTTAGGTCAAAGAGTTGATAAAAGGTTCAGGCCCATTTATTATGCGAGCCGCACCTTGAACCCGGCTCAATACAATTATACCACAACTGAGAAGGAATTCTTAGCTGTTGTTTTTGCCATTGACAAGTTTAGAAGTTATCTTCTAGGATCTCAAGTTGTTGTTTGGACCGATCATGCAGCCTTACGCTACCTTATGGATAAAGCAGACGCTAAACCAAGGTTACTTCGATGGATTTTAATTCTACAAGAGTTTGACCTTGTGATTAAAGATAAGAAAGGTAGTGAGAATATTGTGGCTGATCATTTATCTCGCTTAGTAAATGAGGGTGCAGAGAATCACAATGATATAGGCATTGATTTCCCGACTGAGCAATTGATGAAGCTTGAAACGGTTAGGCCGTGGTATGCTGATTACGTCAATTATTTGGCAAGTGGGCATTTAGAGGATATGACGTATCAGGAGAAGAAAAAGTTCTTTTCTGATCTTAAATATCTCGTATGGGAAGATCCTTATTTGTTCAGAGTCTGTAAAGACGGGTTGCTTCGAAGGTGTGTTCCTGAGCATGAGCAGTGGGATATTATAGAACAATGCCACAGCGGTCCCACTGGAGGTCACTATGGAACACCAAAGACGGTTGCGAAGATTCTTCAAGCTGGATTCTACTGGCCGACTCTGTTTAAAGATGCGGAAGCCTTTTGTAAAGGTTGTGATAGGTGCCAGAGAACTGGACGGCAGAGTAGTCGGATGGAAATGCCACTTAAGCCCATTCTTGAATGCGAAGTTTTCGACGTTTGGGGCATATATTTTATGGGACCCTTTCCATCCTCATGTGGTAATAAGTATATCCTCGTCTGTGTGGATTATGTTTCAAAGTGGGTCGAGGCCATAGCTACTCAAACTAATGATCACAAGGTTGTAAAGAAATTCTTGCAAAAGAATATCTTCACCAGATTTGGCTGTCCTAGAGCCCTCATTAGTGACGAAGGTACTCATTTTTGCAATGCGCCGCTTGACAAGATCCTTGAGAAGTATGGTGTCAAACATAAGATTGGTACACCATATCATCCCCAAACCAGTGGCCAAGTCGAGGTAAGCAACCAGAGCTTGAAAAGAATTTTAGAGAAGACTGTGAACAATAATCGATCTAATTGGAGTCTTAAGTTGGATGACGCGTTGTGGGCTTATCGCACTGCATTTAAAACCCCGATGGGCACGTCACCCTTCCAAATGGTCTATGGCAAAGCTTGTCATTTACCAGTCGAGCTTGAACACAGAGCTTTCTGGGCAATAAAATTTTTAAATTTTGATAGCCAACTCTGTGGGGAGAAGAGACTATTGCAATTGAACGAGCTCGACGAATTCAGACTCCGTGCGTACGAGAATGCTAAGCTTAGCAAGGAAAGAATGAAGATGCTCCATGACGCTAAGATCAAGGACCGAGAATTCAAAGTTGGTGAGATGGCTTTACTCTATAATACTAGACTTCACTGTTTCGTGTAAACTCAAGTCTAGATGGTGCAGTCCCTTTGAGATTCTCGAGGTTAATCCAAGTGGAGTAATTACTTTGAACGGGTATGGTAATCAAGCTTTTAAAGTTAATGGCCATCGACTTAAGAAATATTTTGGGCAACCAAAGGAAAAGCCTGAGATTCTTTATTTCCAAAGAAGAGATGAGAGTACATATGTCCTGATTTGTGAAGAGATTCCAT
Organism: Gentiana macrophylla; assembly: GCA_026214975.1. Taxonomy (NCBI): domain Eukaryota; kingdom Viridiplantae; phylum Streptophyta; class Magnoliopsida; order Gentianales; family Gentianaceae; genus Gentiana; species Gentiana macrophylla. The sequence continues at coordinate 96,255,155 of CM047816.1, forward strand.
CTTATTTCTTTGAGTCAGATGATGACATTCCTACCTCTACCTGTGAGGAACCTTCTCCTGAGACTCCTGAGAATGTTAGCACCCCTATGCCGATCGTCCGCCAGAACAAGAAGAAGAGAGTCAGTGTAGTTTGGCGAGAAAAGTTTAATAATCTTATTGCTCACTTGACTTGTTGTTGTGGTGAAAATCATTTCCGTCCCAGTACTCCTAATTCAGATACGGAGGTGGCGGCTGTTCAACCACAGTGGCCCGATCCGGGTTGATCTTTTGAAATCTTTGTCAAGCTATTGACATTAAAAGAGCGCTCCTAGGAGGCAACCTAGTTTTCTTTATTCGTTTCCTTTTCTTAGGTTGTTTTGTTTTATTGTTTAGAAATAATATTTTAGTAGATTTTGTGTTGATGTTTCTTCTTCCTACATTCATTGTAAGTGTTTTGTGTTATGTGTTGCTCATATATCCTTGTACCCCGAGATTATATGGTATGTCGAGTGTTGCAGATACTTTTGAGCAGGTTCACAAGCTTTTCTGTCCAGTGTTGTCTATTCGAGTTGTCGCGGTATATTCATGCTCCGGACTGACCTCTGCCAACTTTCATCCGACAGCCACTGTTGAAACCAGCTAAGTTTCTTTTTCTTTTCCTTACACATTCTGAGGACATAATGTGATTTAAGTGTGGGGGGAGGTTGGGTATGTTTTTATGCTATATCCTTTGAAATATGAGTGAATGTTAAATTTCTGCTAAATTTCTGCGGAATTTAAAATTTTTTGTGAGTCTCGAACATATAATTGGAACTAGATGCTTGCTAGTTGTAGTTTTCTAACGATGATAGTATGCGACTTAGTGAGATAATTATAGCATGTTTTACTTTTATGGAGATAGTTTCGTTTTTCACTAACGAAAGCCTTTGATTTTGAAGCATGACTTTTGAATTATATCCTTTCATTATTTTTAATGATTTATCTTAGGAAGGTCAGTATAGTTACACCTTAGTTAGACCGTGTACTGTGAATATCATAAAGTTTGAATGTGATGAGTGAGATGTAACTTATGTCTTTAAAAAAGGTGAATAAATAAATAAGTAGTGAATTATTAATAAATACGTTTGTTGGAAGCGGTCGATGATTTGAGTGAGGTAGGGGATACCACGTATGTCCTATACCACTATGATGACCAATAGCTCACGACAGTTAGTTTATAGCTACCTTATGATTTGAGTAGGTAGGGGGTTATCACGAAACATCCTATTCTACTATGATGGGTAAAAGCTTATTCTGATTTGCGTTAGTTTGAAAATTTTGAAAAAAAGATGAATACAAATAAAGTGAAGTCTTTGTTATCATAGATCTTATGCCCTGTAGAACCGCATGATATGCTGTAGGGATTATCCTACTGAGTGCGTGGGAAGGCTTTGAGTGGGGCTATTACTGTCTGTACCTAGGATAGTCATTGGAATTTTTGAAAGAGTATTTCTTTGAAAGGCTTGTAAGATTGAGAATGGCTTGTCACACTTACACCGAATCTATCTCTGTGATGGTATTGTTTGCTATAGTTGTTGTATCTTTTGTTACGTGAGTTAGAGATCTATGTGGGTTATTTATAAAGTTGAGCTATAGTTTTGATTGTTTTGTCCGAGGACGTACAAAAAGTTAAGTGTGGGGGTGTTGTTAAGGCCATATTTATATGATTATTAAAGGTTTATTTCATTATTATTTTCCCCACATTTGCATAATTTACATAAGAATTAAGGGTTTAAGTGTAATTATTTAGCAATGATGATTTTAATATGGTTATTTGCAAAAGTCGTGGTTTTATGTATTTAATTAATGGAATTATTATCATTTGAGTTTTACTACATTTTGCAATGTTTATTTATCATTTAGGAGGTTTAATTTCGAGTGCATAAAGAGGATAAATGAAGCTCAAGTCGAATTATTCAAGATAGAGTTGGAATTGGCTTGAAGAAATTGGATAAAGATGAAGAAATCCGACCCTCAGCATCTTGGACGAGCGTCCGTAATTGTATTTTACATTCAGAGAGTTCGGACGGAGGATGAACGAGCGTTTACTCAGCGTCCAGGCATTCTGGACGGGCGTACGGATAGGCCGACGAGCGTTCGAAGCCGACTTACTTCCAGCCGACTTAAAACTCTATAAAAGCACCGCATTATGAAGCCTTAAACCCGAACCCTTTTACATACTATTTACTCATATACACATAGCTGCGCCCTAGAACCCTAAGGAGCCGTTTTTATACAGAGATGCAAATCTCCCCCTCAACAATCGTGTTCATCATGATTGTTGGCTAAATACCTGCGGTGGGGTGATCGGAGGAAGCCTATCAACAACAAGACCAACTAGAGGAGTTCGATGCTCGATGTTTAGTGAGTTTAATTCAGAGTTTTTCATTACTTTGGATCTGTCTTGTATTGTTTAAGTTTTATTGAATTAAGATTTGATGAAACGATTTACGTTTATTTGACGCTTGAATCAATATATGAAAGTATGTTAATTGAGTTTGATTTTATTCAAAGTAATGCATCTAATCATGTTATAAGAGATTAAGCATGTTTAGTTGAGTAAAAGAAACAATCTTGTGATTGAGTTTTGATTCTTTGTTTAGTTTGTTCGAAAAGATAGACGAAACCCTAGAATTTGGTTGTAGAAATTCAATTGAATTCGTGATGGATCACTACTAAAAACTGTGTCTTTTTAATCACCATCTAGTTGGATTGTTGGTTGATAGGTGGAATCTAGTCGCCTTGCTGTGTTTTCCTTTATTGTTTGAATCAAATCGTTAGATTAAGTTTAGTTAAGTTCTAGTTTGATAAACCCTAGTTTTCTGCAACTTTCCTGCACTTTTCTGTTTTAGTTCGTAGTTGGACGCTCGTCCGGATAGTCAGACGCTCGTCCGCCTTTCTGTTTTCTTATTTTACGCTTGTTTTTATTCCTGTTTTAGTTTTAGTTCTTAGGTTTAGTCTTTAGTTAGTTTTAATCTTAGTTCAGATAGATAATTGTGACATAATCGATATAGGTTTATACTTGAATCTGATAAACATTCCATTCCCTTAGGACGACCCGATAACATCCTTTACTACAGAACCTTATACTTGGGGTGTTTCGGTATTATAAATTTAAAGCGTGTTTTTACCGAACAAGATGTTGTCATGAATTTCACATGTGTTACACCTCTGAACCAAGCTGTTTGCGTCTCGTTGCATTGAGGGCCAGTAGTATCCAGCTAGCTTGCTTTTCCGAGCTAACATTCTTGCTCCACAATGATTTCCACAGGCCCCTTTATGAATCTCTTCAAGAATATACTTGCCTTCCGACTCTTATACACATCTCAACCATGGACTTGTGAAAGATCTTCGATAAAGTATGTCATTGAAAAATGCGTACCTTGCCGACTGAAGTCGGATCTTTCTCGACTGTACTTTGTCATTGGGTAGAATCTCGTCCCTTAGGTATAGAACAATAGAGTCCATCCATGTGGCCTGCTGAGTGATCGGCTGAGCCTCCCTTTCTTCGTAACTTCTGTTACTTAGCAATTCCACCAGAACTTTCTTACTCGAAACGAAATTCGAGGCGAGCTTTGATAGTGCATCGGCCCTCTTATTTTGACTTCGAGGTACCTGCTCGATCTGTATCGAATTGAATTTTGCTTTACGGCCTTGAACAACTTGTAAGTAATTCTTCATTGTCTCTTCCTTGGCCTCGTACTCCCCTTTTACATGATTAACGACCAGTTGAAAGTCACTATAAACCGTCAGATCTTCGACCCCCAGCTTCAGAGCAAGTTTCAACCCGGTTATCATTGCTTCATATTCGCCTCGTTGTTAGTTGCCTTGAAGTCGAATCGGAGAGCATAAGGAAACTCTTCTCCTTTCGGGCTGACTAGCAACAGACCTGCTCCGGCTCCTTCTTTACTCGATGCCCCATCGACATGTAAAATCCAGTTGTCTTCGAGACTCTGTTTTTCCTGGTCGATTTGTACTGAAATACCTTCCGCTAAAAAGTCTGCCAAGGCCTGAGCTTTAATCGCGGTTCGGGGAGTGAACTCTATATCGTACTGCGCCATTTCAATTACCCACTTCGCAAGTCGACCCGATGTGTCTGGTTTCGCAAGTATTTGCTTGAGCGGTTGGTCTGTGACTACCAAGATCGGATGGGCTTGGAAATAGGGTCTGAGTTTTCTTGAGGCATGTACCAAAGCTAATGCGAGCTTTTCAGCTGGTGAGTACCGGACCTCGGGACCGTGTAATGCTTTGCTCACAAAGTATACGGGCACCTGGCCCTTGTCCCCCTCTCGGACCAAGACCGCACTCACTGCTTCCTCGCATACCGATAAGTAAAGTAACAATCTTTCCCCCTCTCGAGGTGAGGTGAGGGTAGGTAACTCTGATAGATATGTCTTTAACTCTTCGAAGGCTGTCTGACATTCATCATCCCATTGGAAAGGACTGGCCTTTCGAAGAATCTTGAAAAAGGGCAACGCGCGCTGAGCTGATCGAGAAAGGAATCTGTTTAGTGCTGCCATTCGACCTGTGAGTCTCTGTACTTCCTTTATATTTCTAGGAGCTGGCATATTCTTTAACGTGTCAATCTTGTCCGGATTAGCTAGAATCCCGTCCTGACCGTACCCCGAAGGTGCACTTCTTAGGATTCAATTTCATTTGCGTATTTCTTAGCACCTCGAACACCTCTCGTGCATCGATTAGAAACTGCTTTGACGATACGATATGCCACCCTTCCACGTGGAATGATCTGAGTGGTCCAGCTGGAATGTGGAAGAGGTCCAGGTATGACAAGGATGTCGAGTCGGGTGAGCAATCTCGACATGATCAAGATTATTTACATGATGAGTTAATTATGTAGAAGGATTCCACATTGGCATGACCATGTCGACGTAAATCGAGACGATATCTAAGATGTAACTTGGACAGGAAGCCAAGGTCATATTTGTCAATAGACTAAACCGCCCTTAATGTAGGGCAGAAGAGGGACATGTGCCTATAAATACATACATCCAGGAACTACGTTAGGCTTGATTCCTGGATTCCAGACAGGATACGTAGGCAATTCAAGATACATTCTTGAACCCAGCCGTACAATATATTCACTACCATCTTTCCATAAAAGGCACCATCTTTTTCACATTGCATCTTCTTTCTATTTCACCCCTAGATTCTAAACAACCTTGACACATCACTGGTGCTTTATTTAGCATCATCATTGGCGCTAGAAGGAGGGCATCCTTTATCTATCGGTGATTTAGAGAGAGTAGTACGATGGCGCCGTCAACAAGAAGAAAAAAAGCGAAGAAGAACGCGTCATGAATGAAGAACACGGACTAGAGCCAAGCAGAGGAACAAAACCGAATGTCCTAGAAAAGCCCACTTTGGTTCTAAGGCTGCTGATTGTGCAAACACGAAACCACAGCTTTCTCCCGATTGCCAGGGTGTTGCGGACCACTTGGCATCATTAGATGAAGAAGCACTAAAGCGTGTCGTAGCGTCCGTGTTTGTTGAAAAGGGGTTCCGTGATTTTCTGGACGGGGAACCTTTAGACCGACCAGGCCAGAAAGAGTTAGAAAACGCGAAGGGGAAGAAGCTGGTGGATATTCGAGAAGAATGTGAGGACGAGATAGAAGTCAGTGCCACCAACTACAAGAGGCGGGTCGCGCAAGAGAAGCCTTTAAGAAGGATCGAGGAGAGTATACGAGACGAGTTCAATCGTATTGTTGGTAAGGATCGAGACATCGATTGGCTTGAGTCGCCTTTTGTAGCTGAGATCGAGCATTACCCGATGCCCGAGTCCTTCAAACCCCAAAAATGGATCCGTATGGCGGCACAATGAGATCTCGAAGATCATCTATACCGATACATATCGATGATGAGGCTAAGAAATGCGAACGACGCTATGAAGTGTCGAGCATTTGACACCTTGTTAACAGGTCAAGCTCGAGAGTGGTTCCACAAATTGAGACCCGGGTCGATTTCTAGCTTCGTGCAGTTGGGACAAAAGTTTCGCGACGCGTTTATTGGAAACAAGAAGTTTCATCTAAGTTCTACCCATTTGACTAACATCAAGCAAGAAAGGAATAAGTCAACTATTGATTATATGAAGCGTTTTAACCTCGAAGCAATGAAGGACGACTCGACGAGGTAGTAGACAGATCGAAGAAAGATGAGCCCAAGGGGCGTCGTGAGTATAAGAGGAAGAATTACCACGAAAGAAGAGATCGATCTCCCAATCGAGGAAATCGAGGCGTAGAGGCAGTCGCTGAGCCCGTGAGAAAGGACAATCGAGAGGATGAACGTCGAGGCGATAGAAGGAAGATCGAATCGAGACCCTTACGGAGATAACCGAATCGGATATGGCGTAAATACGATTGTAGCGAGAACATGATTTAGACCGACCTCGATCAAGTCAACCGATTACGGACGGGTCGAGAGAAGCCAAGAAGTTGAAATTCACAACAGAGGTGGGGTATGGACTGGAGACGATGTACCAAGTCCCCATGGCGTGATGAAGGCTTACTCATAGAAGCGATTATCGATCGAGGGGCGATAAAGAGAGTCTGTGTTGATAGCGGAGTCTTTGTGAATATACTATACTACTCAGCATTCAAGGCAATAAAGTTAAAAGATGAAGATATAACACCATTGTCCACCCCGCTATTCGGTTTTACAGGGCAGGCCATCCATCCTGTCGGAGCTATCAACTTGTTAACCACGGTAGGAGATGGTGAGAAGGGGCGAACGATGGAGATGACATACGTCGTAGTCAAGGCCCTTCAGGAGATAATGTAATATTGGGTCGACCGCACTTTATGATTTGAGAGCAAGTAATCTCCACCTACCATAACAAAGACATGAAATTCCCACATGGCATGGCACCCACGAGGTAAAGGAGATGTGGCGGTGGCGAGGAATTGCAACCTAGTAACGATTAAAGGAAAGGGTGTAGGCCAAGTGTTGGTTGAAGAGCTAATCCCGAGGAGGAAGAGGACAAGAGTTGGGTTTGGTCGATCCGGACGGAAGAAGTTCGAGTTTGGAAAGAAGAAGAAAGCCAGGGAGTTCAAGTCGGGAAGTGGATTGCACACCCGATGTTCGAGACGTTAGTCGATCTCTGGTTGAGTTTGAGATGTTTTTGCATGGAAAGCCGACGACATGCCGGGCCTCTCCAAGTGACATTGCGATTACAAGCTCAATGCTCAATGTCGACCCCACGAAGAAACCAGTGAAACAAAAGAAGAGAAATCTAGCACCGAAAGAAAAGAAGCGATTAAAAAGAAGTCGACAAGTTCTTTGGTGGTGGGATCGTTAAAGAAGTGGTATATCGCATGGTTGGCCAACCCGGTCTTAGTGAAAAGCCCGATGGGAGTGGAGGATGTGCATCGACTTCTGAGATCTAAACAAAGCTTGCCCAAAGGACTCTTACCCACTCCCCAAGATCGACCAACTTGTCGATTCGACCTTAGGGTTCGAAGTTTTTGGATTCCTAGATGCGTATCGAGGTTACTATCAGATCCTTATGGACCCCGGAGATTCGGAAAAGACGGCTTTTATAACTGACTTCGGGACATTTAGTTTCGTTACGATGCCGTTTGGTTTAAAGAATGTGGGAGCAACGTATCGGTGTATGATGAACAAGATTTTCGAAAAATTGATTGGACGGAGCATGGAAGTCTATGTAGACGATTTGTTAATTAAGAGTAAGTCTCTCGAGCAGTTTATAATCGACACGAGAGAGGTGTTCGAGGTCCTTCGTTCGCCAACATGAAACTCAACCCAAAAAGTGTATGCGTTCGGGGTCCGATCGGGGAAAGTTCTTAGGATACATGATATCTAAGGATGGAATTAACGCGAACCCAGACAAAATCAAGGCCCTCCAGAAATTGCCAGTGCCTCGAAATGTGAAGGAGGTACAAAGGTTAACGGGTCGGATGGCAGCTCTCAACCGTTTCTTAATGATATCAGCACAAAGGGCCTTGCCATTCTTCAAGATTCTAAAGAAAGCAAGTCCCTTCCAGTGGGATGACAGGTGCCAAAAAGCTTTTGAAGATTTAAAGAGTTACTTGTCAAACCTGCCCACCCTGGCATCACCTCGAGAGGGAGAGAAGCTGTTAGTGTACCTTGCTGTTTGTGAAGAAGCAGTGAGCGCGGTATTAATTCGAGAAGCGGAGCAGGTCAGTACCGAGTCTATTTTACAAGAAAAAGCCTTACATGGGGCGAGTTAAGATATTCACCGGTGAGAAGCTAGTTTTGGGTTTAGTCCATGCGTCGAGGAAGTTAAAGCATTATTTTCAAGCACACCCGATCGTGGTAGTCACGAACCAACCCTTGAAACAAATTTTGGCGAAGCCGAGACATCGGGTCATTGGCCAAATGGGTGGTCGAGTTAGTTGGATATGATATCGAGTTCACACCTCGGACAGCTATCAAAGGCCAAGCACTAGCCGATTTCATTGCAGAAGGGTTATCGATCCAAATAGAACAAGAAAAACAACCATCAGAACAGCAGTGGACCATTTATGTTGATGGTGCTTCTAGCAAGGAAGGAGCAGGAGCGGGGTTGTTCCTTGGTTAGACCAAGAGGAGAGGAATTCCCTTATGCGCTTGATTTGAATTTAAAGCCACTAACAATGAGGCGGAATATGAAGCCATGATCACGGGTTTGAAGTTGGCAATCAAATTAGGGTCGAGGACCTCTGGTATCTGATGACTCACAGCTCGTGGTAAATCACATCCGAGGGGGGTATGAGGCTAAAGAGGAAACCATGAAAAGCTATCTAAAAGTGGTTCAGAGACTGATGTCAAAATTCAAGAATGTTCGCATCGAGCAGGTACCGAGGAGTGAGAATAAACGAGCTGATGCCTTATCTAAACTGGCGTCTAATTTCAAATCAAAAAAGAAAGTCCTGGTAGAAATGTTGTCAGAGCGTAGCTACGAGGAAGTCGATGTGCAACCAATCGATCGAGGGGTCGACGTGGATGGACCCGAAGCCGCTTATCTAAAAGATGGGATCCTACCATCGGATAAGTTTCAAGCAAGGAAGGTACGATTCTGATCGGTGAGATATGCATTATTTGATTATGTTCTTTACTGAAGTCATTCGTAGCACCCTGGATGCGATGCGCATCGGAAGAAGAGGAGCATATCTTCTCGAGGAAATACATCGGGGTATGTGGAAATCATTGTAGGGGCACGAATGCCGACAAGGAAATGTAGGCTAGCGAGGTATTTTCGGCCCTCAATGCGAGAGGGACGCGAATGAGTTGGTTATGAAGTGTAGAGCGTGTCGGAGTTCATGATGTGGTAACGCATCAGCAAGCTCAAGAGATGAATGTCATCGAGTCTGTTTGGCCGTTCGATGAGTGGGGTGTCGATATAGTAGGGCCTTTGCCTCGAGCATGGAAATCTAAAGTTTGTTGTGGTCGCGGTCGATTACTTCACCAAATGGGTTGAGGCTAAAGCCCTTGCTAACATCAGAGCTGCAACCATCAAGAAATTTTTGTGGGAAAATATTTTATGCAGGTTTGGAGTCCCCAAGTACCTAATCCCGGATAATGGCACTCAGTTCTTGGATGAAAGGGTGCAAAGCTGGCTCAAAGAGTTTAAGATCGAACATAGAACGACATCCGTGGCTCGACCTCAGTCGAATGGACAAGTCGAGCAGACCAACAGACAGTTTGAAGTTCGGTGCGAAGAAGAGATTGGAAGGTGAGGGACGCGATTGGGACCACGGTTGCCAAGCATCTTGTGGTCATATCGAACCGCACCCAATGCGGCTACTCGAGAAACCCCTTTCGCAATGGCCTACGGGTGTGAAGCGGTTATACCAGCAGAGATCGGGTTGTCTTCACCTCGGGTTCTGGCTTATAATATCGAGACAAATGGGGGCAATCTCAAGCAGGCGAAAGATGATATCGAAGAAAGGAGGAATGTCGCATCGCATCGAGTGGCTGAGTATAAGAGAAAGATGTCACAATACTATAACGCTCGAGTAAAGTATAAATATTTCCAAGTCGGTGACCTCGTATTGAGAAAGAATGAAGCAAGCAGACAAGACCCAATAGGCAAACTCGAGCCGAATTGGGAAGGCCCTTACAAGATCCTGAAAGTCCATCCTAAAGGGGCATATCAACTTGGAAGATCAGACGGAAGCACAGTGCCTCGAACCTGGCATGCCACTAATCTTAGAAAGTATTATGTGTAATTTTCATTTATGTTTTGGTGATTGTAATGCGTTGAATCGACAATCAAAACTTTATGTTTGCAATTTATGTAACTTTCTTTGAACCGTCATAGCAAGCACCCGTCGATGCGATGCACAAAAGTTTTAATGCTTATCACTCCTAACCTGCCAAAGCGAAGATCAACTCATACTTAAAGTGCACCATGAGTCATGAACTCATGCTTCACTTGGGGGAATAGAAAGGGAATTAAGTCGATATGACTACACCCTAACTAATTGAAAGGGAATTAAGTCGATATGACTACACCCTAACTAATCGAAAGGGAATTAAGTCGATATGGCTACACCCTAACTAATCGAAAGGGAATTAAGTCGATATGGATACACCCTAACTAATCGAAAGGGAATTAAGTCGATATGACTACACCCTAACTAATCGAAAGGGAATTAAGTCGATATGACTACACCCTAACTAATCGAAAGGGAATTAAGTCGATATGACTACACCCTGATCTAATCGAAAAGGGAATTAAGTCGATATGACTACACCCTAATCGACCATAAGGGAATTAAGTCAATATGTCTACACCCTGTTTAAGTCGATATGACTTCACCTCGCACAAATAAGGGAATTAAGTCGATATGACAACACCCTAATTGATCATAAGGGAATCAAGTCGACATGACTATACCCTAATTAATCACAAAGGAAGTAAAAGCAATGATATATAAGACAAAGTAAAAGCAAGGATCAGAAGTCGAAAATTCGAAAAATTCAAGTAAAGTTCAGCCGAGCAAATTCATCGGCAAAAAGTAAAACAGAGACATAGGAAATAAGTGTTCAAGTTTACAACCAAATCGAATAAATGTTGTTTTAAACTCAGGGGTTAGGGGGGACCGAGTCGGATGCATTGGGGTCAGTTTGATCTTCAATATCGACATCCTCCTCACCCTCTTGGTTCAAAGCAGGGACCACATACTTCTCATACAAGGAGACACCAGACCGGAGATCGTCAAAGTATCGGCCATATCGAGGGATAGCTTCTGTATCATATAAGTGCGCCTTTCCGACACTAGACACTTCAAATTCGGGAAAGGGGACCTTCACTTCGTTCAGCGCTTTCGTGAAGCCTCCCTTCATCGCTTGAGTCATCAGCAACATCATTTCGTTCTTGAACTCTGGAGAGGCCAGATAGTCCTTCCTAGCTGTCTCCTGGCGGGCTGCAAAACTGTCGACCTCGAATTGAAGGTCATCCCGAGCCTTGATGGCATTAGCCAGCTCGGTCTTTGTGGCCTCGAGCTCTAACTTTGTTTTGGTCAATTCCCCATCTCTTGCAGCCAGCATCTTCTCCGCCTTGGATAAGTTGAGTCGAGGCGCCGAGATCGACCTCAAGAGTCAGCGTCGACCATCTATCTTCTTTACCGATGCCTCAAGCTTCTCAATTTTGGCAGCCTGCTTCTTTATAGTCTCCTCCTTTTCCTCCAGGGAGGCAGAAGACTCCATCCTGACCGTGGCCACTTGAGTCATTAGCCGAGCCTGCAAAAAATGAGAGGCCTTAAAATGAAAGATCTTGAGATTATAAAAGCCTCAAAATTATAAAGAATTAAAGGCTTACAGCTCGCATGGTTTTAGTAAACCAACTGCTGAACTCTTCAGGAGCCATGGCCTCCAGCTCGGTGGTAGAGGTCTCCGGAATCATGTCGATGCTCTGTGGCCTCGGTGGAGGAATGATGCGAGCCTCCTTCCCAACGCCATGTCGGATCTCACTAACTTTTAGGCGTTTCCTTTGGACGAGGTTCTCCTCTTGCTGCTTCTCCGCCACAGCTTCGTCGGGTTGGTTTCTCAAGATGTCGGATGATGACGCAGAGTCCCAGATCGAATCGGAGTCCTTTGACTCCCGAATTTGTCGAGCGGATCTGACCTTCTTCGATCGATGCCGACCGATTCTGAATTTTCTTGGGATCCGTCTTTTGGGTCCAAGCACCTTAGTTGGCGATTCCATCTACGAGAAATACTCCTTTGCAAAAATCGAAATCATTATTAGTATATAATCGAGGCGGAAATAAGTAAACAGAAGGAAGTATAACAGTTCGGTAAAATAACGAAAATCCTACTCAAAGCCCGGACTTCTTCATCAAGCTCCATATAAGCGCCCAGGCCTGCCGTCTCGATGTCAGCGTAAGCATATAGAGGGTGCAGGTTCCGAGTTGCAATATCGGGACGCACTTGTTCAAGCACTCCACACGACACGGGTGGATCGGAGTCAAGTTTGTCATGCCACTTCTTAGGTCTTTGGTGCCAAGTATGTATATCGAGGTCACCAAGACCGTGTCGGATAAAGAAGAAGTTAGGTTTCCAGTCGCCGTGAGAAGATATGGCCTTCCGAACAAATTCGGGACCAAAGGGCGTTTACGAAGGTATACCACCCAGCGTCTTGCAGTCCCAAGATCGAATAATATTGTCGGAACAGGCGCACTGTGAATTCGACTTTAGCCACTCGACATGCCAGGACAAAGCCCATGAGGCTTCTAATACCATTCGGAGCCAATTGAGCAACACATATCTGGTAGTGTCGAAGCACCTCGATAAGACAGGGATCGAAGGGGTATCTTAATCCTTCCTTTAGCTGCGCTTCATAAACGGCACAAAATCCAGGAGGAGGATCACAAGCAAATCGATTTTGGCCTCGAGGGACTTGCATGTTGTTAGGCGAATACGGAATGTCAAACCTTTGGCATAAAGCCTTGACCTTTCCCTCTGTTAGAGGCGAATCGCACCCGTATGCTCCACGACCTTTCATTACAGTTTGGCGTTTTGTAGCAGCCGGGAGGTCGATTCTTCTTCCCCCCTTTCCTCCTCTCCTTCTTCTCCGGTGAACTTCTGGCCGGACGTATTAAGTTGTTCGGAAACCGTTACCTCCTGCGACTCGTCTTCGGACACAGCGATTTCCTCTAAATTTTGAGAATCGCTCTCACTCACCGACATGGGAATGGCAAAAGCAAAGAAAACAACGAAATAAGAAAGAAACGGAGGAAGTTAAAAGCTCACTTGCAAATTTTGTATGAGGCAGGAAAAATGGATGAGAATGAGTAAGTTTAAACTCTTCACCGGCTTGGGACTCCTTTTATCTTCAAAGATCTCCAAATGATTCGAAGGGACGGTTTTTGGACAGTTATAAAGGAAGTATCGCGTATATCAAGGGCTTCCAACCACCAATGGCGCCGTTTCCTGCACCCACTTAATTCGATGCGAGAATGGCGTCATCAATGGAAGCCTATGGCGGTTAAGGTGTTAGCCCAAATCCCGCCAAAAGAAGGCCTCGAATCAAATGACTTTTTCAAATTTTGAGATCCGACTTTAGCATCTTAAAGAGGCCTCGTCGGATCTGGGGGCTTATGGCGATACGATATGCCACCCTTCCACGTGGAATGATACGAGTGGTCAAATTTGGAATGTGGAAGAGGTCCAGGTATGACAAGGATGTCGAGTCGGGTGAGCAATCTCGACATGATCAAGATTATTTACATGATGAGTTAATTATGTAGAAGGATTCCACATTGGCATGACCATGTCGGCGTAAATCGAGGCGATATCTAAGAAGTAACCGACGAGGAAGCCAAGGTCATATTTGTCAATAGACTAAACCGCCCTTAATGTAGAGGCGAAGAGAGGACATGTGCCTATAAATACATACATCCGGGAACTACGTTAGGCTTGATTCTGGATTCAGACGAGATCGTAGGCAATTCAAGATACATTCTTGAACCCAGCCGTACAATATAAAAACTACCATCTTTCCATAAAAGGCACCATCTTTTTCACATTGCATCTTCTTTCTATTTCACCCCTAGATTCTAAACAACCTTGACACATCACTGGTGCTTTATTTAGCATCATCATGCTTCAATGATCGGCTTTTAATGAGCAAGTCATCCACGTATACCTCCATGTTTACGCCGATCTGTTTTGCAAAAATTTTATTATTCGCCCTACGGTATGTAGCTCTCGGCATTCTTAAGTCCGAAGGCATGGTTACATAATGAAGGTGCCAAACTCTGTGATGAACGCCGTCTTATGCGCATCTCGAGGATCCATTAAAATTTGGTGGTACCCCTTATGCGCATCTAAAAGGCAAAAACCTCAAAACCGATGGTGAGTCCACTAACTGTCGATTTTGGGTAATGGGTAAGAATCCTTTGACAGGCCTTATTCAAATCGGTGAAGTCCACACACATGCGCCAAGCGCCATCTGGTTTTTTCACTAACCTTTGGATTGGCGGCCGGTCGAGGATATAACACCTCTTTTACTATGTTGGCGCTAACAACTTACCGACTTCCGACTCAATGGCTTCCAATCGATCTGACGCGAAATTTCTTTTCTTCTGTTTGACTGGCCTTTTGGCCTGGTCAACTTCGAGCTTGTGAATCGCGATATCCGTCGGAAGACCGGGCATATCTGAAGCTTTCCATGCAAAAACATCTCGGAATTCCGTCAACAAGTCGATCAATGATTGTTTTTCTGAGTCGGTATCAAACCCGACTTGGACATTTTGCTCTTCTGCTCCCCCCCATAGGTCAACATTTTTATTTGCCTCGTTTGAGGCCCAAGATTTATCTTCCTCTTCCTCACGGGATCGAGTTCTTCAATAAGGACTTCTTGCACGCTTGATTTCCATTCATAATAATTGAATTGCAACTCCTGGCGACTTCAATATCCTCTTTGACCTCGTGAGAACCATTCCGAGTTGAGAACTTCATACTGTTATGGTATGTCGAAATGATGGCTCGTAACTCGAAGAGGGCAGGTCGCCCTAAGATTACATTGTACGCGGATGGGGCTTTCACTACCACATAACTTAACTCGAACGTTCTTCCTCTTTCCCCATCTCCTACTGTCGTTAATAGCTTAATGGATCCCAACGGGTGGACTGCCTGCCCTGTGAACCCAAACAGTGGGGAGGCTATAGGGATCAAGTCTTTATCTTTCAGCTGCCATTGTCGATGCATACCCTCGACACCCTGGTGCGACTTATTACCGCCTCTATTACTAATCCTTCGCTGTGATTCCCCGACTTTGGAACGTCGTCTCTCGGCCCATACCCGACCTCCGTCGAAAGTCTTTGCTGCTTTCCATATCTCGAGCTGTCTTCCGTCCCTTGACTGGCTCGCTCTTTTTCTGTTTCCCTCGGCCCAAATATGGTGTTAACATAATTGTTCGGCCGGTTGTCTTCATATCTGTCCCGACCGTGGTTATCTCTGTCAGCATCTGGAGATCGATCTCGCCGTCTCTGATGATCTCTTCCCCGACATCCATCTTGGTCGGGATTCTTTCTCTTACTGTTTCTATGCCCCTTGGGCTCTGTGTAACGAGTTCTGTCGATAACCTCATCCAGCTGGCCTTCTTGGATGCAGGCTTCGATGTCTCTCTTAAAATCCATGCAGTCATCAGTTGCATGGCCTATGTCCTCATGGAATTCACAAAACTTGTTTGACCTCCGCCTCTCTCGAGGTTTCTTGATCGGTGGGGGCCTCTTTGCTAGGTTCTTTGATACCATGATGGACAGTATCTCTGATCTCGATCGGTTGAGAGGGACAAAGTCTTTATCTTTCTTTCCTCCTTTTTTCTCTGACCGATCCAAGACAGGTGCTTCAACTCGATTAAACACAGAAGGTTTATCGACTCGATCCCAAGCAGAGGCTTTCTTCTCGGCTTCATCTTTGTCGAGGTTGGCTCTTTCCGACCCTCGACTCTCCTTCCTTGGGTCCATCCATTCGGCTTGGGTGTGTCTACGCCTTGCCTCTTCGCTCTTGAGAGAATCATGGACCACATTCACACACTCGTCCATAGTTCTCGGGAGAGTTCTACTCAACTTTTAAGTATAATTTGGTGTTCCTCAAACCCCTACAAGCGAGGTGATGGGAAGTCTGTCTTGAGGTCCTTTACTTGCATCGCCGATATTGAACCACCTTAAGTACTCTAACACCGTTTCATCTCTAAGCTGCCTCATGTTCATGAGGTGCGTTTCACTTAACTGGAACTTTTTGTTGACGATAAAGGCGTCTCTGAACTTTCGGGCCAACATGGAAAAACTGGAGATCGACTCGGGCCTCAGCTTCGTAAACCATTCTCTAGCCCGACCTACGAGCAGAGTCTCGAATGCCCGGCACCGCATCTCGTCTGGTGCCCCGTCCAACCTCATCTATGATAGATACCTGTGTAAATGGTCCTCCGGATCGGTGGTGCCATCATAGGGCTCTATCTTTGGAATCTTAAACCCCTTGGGTTTAGGATAATCTTCAATCTCCTTAGTAAAAGGAGATTCTAAGAACAATGAAACCTTGCTTTTCCCCAGAATCACGTCCAACTCGCGTCTGGCGCTATCCTCTGCATCCCTTTGATGCTTCTGATGAATTTCCTTCCTCCGTTTTTCAACAGAGCTAGAGGACGCGCTGATCTCTTGAAACTGGGCCGGGTTAGGTTTAGGCATATTAATATTTAAACCTCCTCTAGCCTGTTGTTGTTGCGGATTCTGTCTGCTGAGAAACTCTTCCATGATCTTTTGCAGAGCGCTAATGTCCTGACCTGCCAGTTGATCCACCAACAATTCTTTGTTTGCGGGGCGGACACGCGTCTGCTTCAAAGGGTTTTCTGGATCGGTTCCTTCTCACCTGCGTCTCCATGCCTACTTCCTCTTCTAGCTGCAGATTTGGCGGATCTGTGTTTTGGAAGTGGTCCTTACAGGTGGTTTATCCTTGGCGGCATGTTCTCGGCGTATTCAACAATTGAAAGGCCCTCTTCTAGCGCCAATAGCGATGACAAATTAGTCACTGTAAAGATCCGGGTTATTCTTCTATGAATGGTGAATAACCAAGAACCCTAGCTCAAGAACAAAGAGGCGTGGGTGTGTTTATGGCTGAATCCAAGTGGTATTCTCAGATTGCCCTCGTATCTGTTATGTGTCGGGGAATCAAGCCGTCGTAGTTCTGGAGCGTTGTATTTATATAGACAATGCATGACCTAACCCTAATATGAGTCGGTTATGAGCTATTGTCATATTTACCCTTTATTGGGCCTTACCCCTCGCCCAAGTTATCCTGTGGATAAATGGGCTAACGTGGCTGATGTGGACTCCGTTCCCGACTTGGAGATCTGCCCGACATAGGGTGATCGAGTCTGGGACTATCACCCTACACTGCTCGTGAGTCGATCGTCGTATCCTCGGGCCTATGGCCTTGCCTTAGCCTCGAGGGTCGATATGCTTGCCACGGATGCTATGTCGATCATTCGACTTGCTGGCCTTAATTGGCTCACGTGTACACATGGTAGGGCCTACTCGATGACTGTATATCGAGGTGCGTAACCCGGTATCGTCAGTGTAATCCGCCAATATGTTGCACACGGATACTTTATGGTGAGTAGCACCAAGCGTAGTGCCCTATTGGTGTGATCCGCCAATATGTTGCACACGGATACTTTATGGTGAGTTGCACCATGCGTAGTGCCCTTGAATGATGATGTAAACGTGTGTAGTTAACAACAACAAGGTAGCTTACAACATACGATGCCCAAACTATGGTGAGTCCAAAAGTATCTATGTCCGCCAATTGTTTGTGATCTAGGAAAGAGAGTAGTAGAGGTGAGGGAGCTTACTTGAAAATCGGTCCCACAAAGTCTCACCTCTACTACTCTCTTCCCTAGACCACAAGACACGGACAAGGCCTAGCACATACACAAACACTGAGGTATGATAACATTTATAATGGGCCTGGACCAGTTACAAACAACCCGGCCCAGTGGGCCCATATATCACCAACAACAACAAGGTAGCTTACAACATACGATGCTCTATATCAGGTTTTCACCCGTTGATAAACGAAAGGTTCATCAAGTGAATCTTGGACTCAAACATCGTCCCCAAAGTCATCATCCATGACATTGTCAACCTGTTCGTCTTCTCACCCCATATTGGCGGATCACACCAATATCAACGGGTGAAAACCTGATAGTGTACACGCTCGGTGCAGTCCCTCCGTACGTAGGGTCTCGGACATACGGGGTGGTGTTCCTCCGTACGTAGTGTCCAAAGACTTACGAAGTTATCCACTTTATCCGAACACCCACACATCGCGATATAGACTTGTGCCTTACCAATAATATTACGATGATTAGTCTTTTAACTACAAACGTACGTCTGTTATTAATTGTTAACTAGCCACCTAAGTATTTTCACGTAAGCTCCCTCACCTCTACTACTCTCTTTCCTAGACCACAAGACACTACGAAAGGTGCAACTCACCATAAAGTATCCGTGTGCAACATGTTGGCGGATCACACCAATATCAACGGGTGAAAACCTGATAGTGTACACGCTCGGTGCAGTCCCTCCGTACGTCGTGTCTCGGACTTACGGGGTGGGGTTCCTCCGTACGTAGAGTCCAATGACTTACGAAGTTATCCACTTTATCTGAACGCCCACACATCGCGATCTAGACTTGTGCCCAAAATGAAAGTTAAACAACAAATCTTACAAAGCCTTAAAGAAAGTACGACGCTTGTCTTGATATGTAATAACAACATAGTTTGATACATCTTATAATAAATGAAATATAAAACATCAAGTGAAACTTGGACTTAAACATCGTCCCCAAAGTCATCATCCATCACATGCTCAACCTTGTTCGTCTTCTCACCCCAAAAACATGCAACAAAACATGAAATTGAGGTAAGTAAAAGTACTTAGCAAGATTAAGAATCTAAAATATAATTAAATCTTACAACGAAAGGTTCATAATATATTAAGTTATCTTTGTGAGACCGACTCAAACTTTAGGGTTCACTTCATGCTCATCAACATGTCATGATTATTTGTTTATAGCGTAGCTTATCTTTGTTACATCATCATTCAAGGGCACTACGCTTGGTGCTACTCACCATAAAGTTTCTTAGCAACATATTGGTGGATCACACCAATATACACAGGGGAAAACCCGATAGTGTACACTAAAGTTTGAGTCGGTCTCACAAAGATAACTTAATATATTATGAACCTTTCGTTGTAAGATTTAATTATATTTTAGATTCTTAATCTTGCTAAGTACTTTTTACTTACCTCAATTTCATGTTTTGTTGCATGTTTTTGGGGTGAGAAGACGAACAGGTTGAGCATGTGATGGATGATGACTTTGGGGACGATGTTTAAGTCCAAGTTTCACTTACCTCAATTTCATGTTTTGTTGCATGTTTTTGGGGTGGGAAGACGAACATGTTGAGCATGTGATGGATGATGACTTTGGGGGCGATGTTTGAGTCAAGTTTCACTTGATGTTTTATATTTCATTTATTATAAGATGTATCAAACTATGTTGTTATTTCAATACAAGACAAGCGTCGTACTTTCTTTAAGGCTTTGTAAGATTTGTTGTTTAACTTTCATTTTGGGCATCGTATGTTGTAAGATACCTTGTTGTTGTTGATGATATATGGCCCCACTGGGCCGGGTTGTTTGTAATTGGGCCAGGCCCATTATAAATGTTATCATACCTCAATGTTTGTGTATGTGCTAGGCCTTGTCCGTGTCTTGTGGTCTAGGAAAGAGAGTAGTAGAGGTGAGGGAGCTTACTTGAAAATACTTAGGTGGGCCCATCTTAATAAATTATGAACCTTTCGTTGTAAGATTTAATTAAATTTTAGCTTCTTAATCTTCCTAAGTACTTTGTACTTACTTCAATTTCATGTTTTGTTGTATGTTTTTGGGGTGAGAAGGCGAGCAGGTTGAGAATGTCATGGATGTTGACTTTGGAGACGATGTTTGAGTCGAAGTTTCACTTGATTTTTATATTTCATTTATTATAAGATGTATCAAACTATGTTGTTATTTCAATATCAAGACAAGCGTCGTACTTTCTTTAAGGCTTTGTAAGATTTGATCTTACAACGAAAGGTTCATAATTTATTAAGTTATCTTTGTGAGACCGACTCAAACTTTAGGGAACTCATTAACATGTCATGATTATTGGTTTGTAGCATAGTTTATCTTTGTTACATCATCATTCAAGGGCACTACGCATGGTGCAACTCACCATAAAGTATCTGTGTGCAACATATTGGCGGATCACACCAATATCAACGGGTGAAAACCTGATAGTGTACACGCTCGGTGCAGTCCCTCCGTACGTAGGGTCTCGAACTTACGGGGTGGTGTTCCTCCGTACGAAGGGTCAAAAGACTTACGAAGTTATCCACTTTATCCAAACACCCACACATCGCGATCTAGACTTGTGCCTTACCAAGAATTTTACGATGTTTAGTCTTTTAGCTACACACGTACGTCTGTTGTAATTGTTAACTAGCCACATAAGTATTTTCAAGTAAGCTCCCTCACCTCTACTACTCTCTTTCCTAGACCACAAGACACGGACAAGGCCTAGCACATACACAAACACAGAGGTATGATAACATTTATAATGGGCCTGGCCCAGTTACAAACAACCCGGCCCAGTGGGCCCATATATCATCAACAACTATAAGGTAGCTTACAACATACGATGCCCAAAACGAAAGTAAAACAACAAATCTTACAAAGCCACCACAAGACACGGACAAGGCCTGGCACATACACAAACACAGAGGAATGCTAAAACATATAATGGGCCAGGACCAGTTACAAACAACCCGGCCTAGTGGGCCCATATATCATCAACAACAACAAGGTAGCTTACAACATACGATTATCAAAATGAAAGTTAAACAAAAAATCTTACAAAGCCTTAAAGAAAGTACGACGCTTGTCTTGATATTGAAATAACAACATAGTTTGATACATCTTATAATAAATGAAATATAAAACATCAACTGAAACTTGGACACAAACATCGTCCCCAAAGTCATAAGATGTATCAAACTATGTTGTTATTTCAATATCAAGACAAGCGTCGCACTTTCTTTAAGGCTTTGTAAGATTTGTTGTTTTACTTTCATTTTGGGCATCGTATGTTGTAAGCTACCTTGTAGTTGTTGATGATATATGGGCCCTTTGGGCGGGTTGTTGTTAATGGGCCAGGCCCATTATAAATGTTATCATACCTCAGTGTTTGTGTACGTGCTAGGCCTTGTCCGTGTCTTGTGGTCTAGGAAAGAGAGTATTAGAGGTGAGGGAGCTTACTTGAAAATACTTATGTGGCTAGTTAACAATTACAGCAGGCGTCGTTTGTAGTTAAAAGACTAATCATCGTAATATTCTTGGTAAGGCACAAGTCTATATCGCGATGCGTGGGTGTTCGGATAAAGTGGATAACTTACGATAAGGCACAAGTATATTAAGATATACACGTAGACTCAAACTTTAGGGTTCACTTCATGCTCATCAACATGTCGTGATTATTGGTTTGTAGCATAGCTTATTAGTGATCACTTCATGCTCATCAACATGTCATGATTATTGGTTTGTAGCATAGCTTATCTTTGTTACATCATCATTCAAGGGCACTACGCATGGTGCTACTCACCATAAAGTATCTGTGTGCAACATATTGGCGGATCACACCAATATCCATTGGGGAAAACCCCATAGTGTACACGCTCGGTGCAGTCCCTCCGTACGTAGGGTCTCGGACTTACGGGGTGGTGTTCCTCCGTACGTAGGGTCCAAAGACTTACGAAGTTATCCACATTATCCGAACACCCACACATCGTGATATAGACTTGTGCCTTACCAAGAATATTACGATGATTAGTCTTTTAACTACAAACGTACGTCTGTTATTAATTTTTAACTAGCCACATAAGTATTTTCAAGTAAGCTCCCTCACCTCTACTACTCTCTTTCCTAGACCACAAGACGCGGACAAGGCCTAGCACATACACAAACACAGAGGAATGCTAAAACTTATAATGGGCTGGACCAGTTACAAACAACCCGGCCCAGTGGGCCCATAAAGTCATTACTTCATGCTCATCAACATGTCATGATTATTGGTTTGTAGCATAGCTTATCTGTGTATGGGAGAGACCCTACGTACGGAGGGACTGCACCGAGCGTGTACACTATGGGGTTTTCCCCAATGGATATTGGTGTGATCCGCCAATATGTTGCACACAGATACTTTATGGTGAGTAGCACCATGCGTAGTGCCCTTGAATGATGATGTAACAAAGATAAGCTATGCTACAAACCAATAATCATGACATGTTGATGAGCATGAAGTGATCACTAATAAGCTATGCTACAAACCAATAATCATGACATGTTGATGAGCATGAAGTGAACCCTAAAGTTTGAGTCGGTCTCACAAAGATAACTTAATAAATTATGAACCTTTCGTTGTAAGATTTAATTATATTTTAGCTTCTTAATCTTGCTAAGTACTTTTACTTACCTCCATTTCATGTTTTGTTGCATGTTTTTGTGGTGAGAAGGCGAACAAGTTGCGCATGTGATGGTTGATGACTTTGGGGGCGATGTTTGTGTCCAAGATTCACTTGATGTTTTATATTTCATTTATTATAAGATGTATCAAACTATGTTGTTATTTCAATATCAAGACAAGCATCATTACTTTCTTTAAGGCTTTGTCGATTTGTTGTTTTACTTTTGTTTTGGGCATCGTATGTTGTATGCTACCTTGTTGTTGTTGATGATATATGGGCCCCTTGGGCCGGGTTGTTTTATGGCTGGCCAGGCCCATTATAAATGTTATCATACCTCAATGTTTGTGTATGTTATAGGCCTTGGCCGTGTCTTGTGGTCTAGGAAAGAGAGTAGTAGAGGTGAGGGAGCTTACGTGAAAATACTTAGGTGGCTAGTTAACAATTAATAACAAGCGTCGTTAGTAGCTAAAAGACTAAACATCGTAAAATTCTTGGTAAGGCACAAGTCTAGATCACGATGTGTGGGCGTTGAGATAAAGTGGATAACTTCGTAAGTCATTGGGACAGACGTGCGGAGGAACCCCACCCCGTAAGTCCGAGACCACATATGCGGAGGAATTGCACACGGCGTGTAAACTATGGGGTTTTCCCAATGGATATTGGTGTGATCCGCCAATATGTTGCACACTGATACTTTATGGTGAGTAGCACCATGCGTAGTGCCCTTGAATGATGATGTAACAAAGATAAGCTACGCTACAAACCAATAACTTTCATTTTGGCATCGTATGTTGTAAGCTACCTTGTTGTTGTTGATGATATATGGGCCCATTTGGGCCAGGTTGTTTTAATGCTTGGTCCAGCCCATTATAAGTTTTAGCATTCCTCTGTGTTTGTGTATGTGCTAGGCCTTGTCCGTGTCACGTGGTCTAGGAAAGAGTGTAGTAGAGGTGAGAGAGCTAACTTGAAAATACTTAGGTGGCTAGTTAACAATTAATAACGGATGTACGTTTGTAGTTAAAAGACTAATCATCGTAATATTCTTGGTAAGGCACAAGTCTATATCGCGATGTGTGGGTGTTTGGATAAAGTGGATAACCGTAAGTCTTTGGACCCTACGTACGGAGCAACACCACCCCGTAAGTCCGAGACCCTACGTACGGAGGGACTGCACCGGCGTGTATACTATCCAGTTTTCACCCGTTGATATTGGTGTGATCCGCCAATATGCTGCACACAGATACTTTATGGTGAGTTGCACCATGCGTAGTGCCCTTGAATGATGATGTAACAAAGATAAGCTATGCTACAAACCAATAATCATGACATGTTGATGAGAATGAAGTGATCCCTAAAGTTTGAGTCGGTCTCACAAAGATTTTCAAGTAAGATCCCTCACCTCTACTACTCTCTTTCCTAGACCACAAGACATGGCCAAGGCCTAGCACATACACAAACATTGAGGTATGATAAGATTTATAATGGGCCTGGCCCAGTTACAAACAACCCGGCCCAGTGGGCCCATATATCATCAACAACTACATGGTAGCATACAACATATGATGCCCAAAACGAAAGTAAAAAAACAAATCTTACAAAGCCTTAAAGAAAGTACGACGCTTGTCTTGATATTGAAATAACAACATAGTTTGATACATCTTATAATAAATGAAACGGAAAACATCAAGTGAAACTTGGACATAAACATCGTCCCCAAGCATCATCATCCATCACATGCTCAACCTGTTCGTCTTCTCACCCCAAATACATGCAACAAAACATGAAATGGAGGTAAGTAAAAAGTACTTAGCAAGATTAAGAAGCTAAAATATAATTAAATCTCACAACGAAAGGTTCATAATTTATTAAGTTATCTTTGTGAGACCGACTCAAACTTTAGGTATCACTTCATGCTCATCAACATGTCATGATTATTGGTTTATAGCGTAGCTTATTGTTGGAAAAATGTTTAATAAAAAGAATTTTATGAAGAATTGTTGTACATCCTTTTTAACAATCCTCAGGTTTTGGTGATGAGTGTCTCACTAGCTGTTATAGTATGCAAAGGCAAAAAGATATCTAGTTATGATGTATAGGGTTTACTAGAGTTTGATCCTTGTATAGGTTTGATCAAACAAGCATCAGATCTTGAAGTCCACTTGAGTAGAGTCAGAGACCTCTTAGGTCGATGGATTTGCTGGTCACAGACTTAACCAGCAGACTACTTAGAGGTCAGTAGACTTCTTAGGGACTAGCAGTTGCTTGAGAATTGAAGGCTAAGGTTTCAAACTTAGTTATTGAAGGCTAAGGATCCAATCTTAGTAACTAAAGATAAGGATATGTGATTTAAATTTAGGAAAGTCTGTGGTGACCTAAAGTGATCATATATACCTATGGATGAAGGTCTGAGTTCCTAAAAGTTGATTGAAGGAATGGAACTTAGTTATAAGATGAAATGGGGTTATCTAACTTAATCAAATAAAGTTAGATATAAAAGATTAATATATGATTTATCATATATTAATAGAGATGAATTAATGTCGACTTGTGCAGACCTTGTAAAACACTCTGGCGATAGTACAACTACATTATCGATCAAGATTCGATGGAAAGAGACATTTGACTACCTTTTTAAGATGAATGGCTAAGATTAAAGAGACGTTGGAGTGATTCTGAAGTCAAATGGAACAGCCTGGAAAGTCGACAAAAGCGATCGACGAGTGTCGATGCAGGAGATCGGTTGTCATCCATCAGAAGCCAAAAAGAACAAAAGCAACGGCTATTTTCAAGAATTGAAGCCTATAAATAGAAGACTCCTGATCAGATCAATATATACGATGAGCACAAGAAGAGAATAACAAGATAATAATATACAAAAAGGAAAATCCTTGAAGATAAAATAAAAGCTCTTCAACAGAAAGATCAAGAAATTTACAGAGTATTATATACCCTGCTGAACTGAAATCAAGAACAATACTCTGCTGAAGCTGATATTGCAAGATCTGGAATTAACTTCAAGTGTAACAAGACATAAGCTATCAAGTTACATCAAGTCAATCACTTGAAGATCCCGAGGCTGTTTGATCAACCCTACTTGATCAAGGCTGTCAAGACGTAATCACTTAGTTGATTCAAATCCTGTTTTACAATCTGTTGCTGAGAGCGTTGAAGCACTTTGGAGTGTGAAGAAGCGTGTTTGTGGTGGAGTGGTGAAGAGGCAATTCTACCCTTGAAGGACCAGTGGAGAAGCTTGGAGGAGCAATACCACCTTGTTCAAGTTTCTTGTAGTCTGTGAAGCCATAGTGATTGGTCAAGGACAGATAGCTAGGATCTTTGTAATCTGTGACCTCAAAGTTCTTAGTGATACCTCCTACACCACAAGAGAAGAGTGGAGTCTGAGGATTACACCACCTGGAACCACTATAAAAATTACGTGTCTTATTTACTTAGTGCATTTTAATCTTTATCATATACACTCTAGCATACTGATTCACATACACACAAGACACCACTGAGTAATCAATACTTAGCACAACACAAGCACAACATATTTAAAAAGGCTTATACTCTTATATTTCCGCTGCAACATATTCAGTAAACTTGAGTCAGTAGGCTACTGAGACATTGATGTATGAAAAATATATGATCAAATTATAAGACTTTTTATTATTATATTTATGATATTTTAGTATAATTTCATATAAATGCATTAAAAACTTATAAAAATCATAGTTAGTTATAATTAGATGCATAAGTTATAAAAACGATAAAAATGATAGTTTTTTGTCAGATTTACGTTTGGTGTTTCGTTGAGTTTGTTGCAGGATCAGATGTTTACCAAGATCCCAAAATATGACATACTTTGAAGTATAAATCATGAGTTTTTGTGGGATAAAAGATTATGCCAAAATCTAACAACTTTGAACAGATCAACTGTACTTAATGTTTCTACCGTAATTCATCTTCAACGGACATTTGATCTAACTTAGAGGCATTTTCAGAGAAAAAGTCCTTGATGAAAGTTGTAGGCCTTCAAAAGAGCTTTCCAACGAATATCAAATCATGTCAATCTGAGGTCTACAGCTCGAGATAGGTTTTTACGAACATCAGATATGTTGTATGACCGGCACGCGCCGGAGAAGGCCGAATATTGCAGAAAAATCTCTGAAACTGGGCCCACAAATCTCTGACAAGGGAATATATACTGTGTAGCCGGCACGCGCGCGGTGGTGGTCCGGCACGCGCCGGCCTTGTGATATGGTCTATAAATAGACCTCAAGTGCAACCATTTTGAAGTGTACCAATGCATATATCTCTTCTATATCTATATATAGTTTCGTTTTGTTGTTTTTAGTTAAATAAAGTCATAAACGGCACTCTGCCGAATAATCTTTGTAGTATAAAGTATCGTTATAATGCTTAGAAGATGTATCAAGGCTCATTGATGTAAAGGAGTTGCTATTTCCGGAGGATACAACTCAAGCTTCGATTGTAATCTGTAACTTTTCTAATGTATTTATGTTGTTATTAGTATCTTACTTATAATGATATTAGGCTAACTTAGTATCTAGCCAAGATATGAAATTGGATTAGTATTATCTTTTTAGGAAATGGATGATGACTATACTAAAATTGGATAAAAATCGGTTATAATGAATCTCTTTCTATATTCGTATTGAATTAGCTACTTGATATGAAAGAATTCATAATCTAATTATGAATTGACGCCTCGTAGTTAGGTTATGAACTCGTTAATAGAAAGACCGGAGGGTAAAATTGGCCGAGTGAAAGCGTGACAACGGAATCCGATTTCTAAACCGGGGTAGATTTGTTTCGGGAGAAACAAACTCTTATTGAAATATGTACTCGAGAGATTATTACGTTTAATTCATTTGTTTAATTGACATACCTTAAAATTGGCCGAATGACAAAGCGGAAGTGACCCATGCTTGAGGATGACCTTGGACAAATGATTGGACATATGACAATTTCGGATGCTCGTGTGAGAATGAATTGTTTAGTTTAGGAGTGCACCGTTTCAGTATAATTGATTTAACTTAAAATAAAGATCAAGCACATCCAATTTCACTAAAAAGATATAAGGATTCAATAACATATTCTTGGCTAGTCTATAATTATAATATCTATCTCCTCCTTAGATATTGTTTTGGTACCTATATATACTTATATCTATATATATATATATGTATTGCTATATATCTATATATATATTTATATACTTATATATATCTCATTTTAGTTTTATGCTTTGTTAGTTTAGAGTTTGGTTGGATGATAAAATTGCGACTTAGATTGAGATAATAACAGTTTCTTGGTGTTTAATCACACGGTGAATTACCAAGTTTTCCTCGAGGATCGACACACGACTCATCACTCTATCACTACAATTTGACCCGGCACAATCGCCGGTAAGGATTGATAGCATAGAAAAGGTCCGTCGGCCCTAATGGCGCCGCTGCCGGGAACGACGCTAATTCATTGTGTTCGAATGATTTCTACTTATATTAACTCAAAAGTCTCGAGGATAAGTCAACACTTTTCTTACCCCATTTCTATTTTCTTTTTCGTTGGTACTTACCTAATAAGTAAGTTACCAATCTTTACTTTTATCAATTTCAACTATCTTCGGTTTTCGTTAGTTGATGACCGAGAAAGAGTAAGGCCCCACTTATTCCTTATAAGCTGACATAGATACTTACACGAAAAGGCGCTTAAGAGCGAGAAAGGAAACAAGGTCATACTGGTCAGGGAAATCCTGACGGAGAATCATCATCAAATCAAAATACGAAAATGGCTGAAAACAGTGATGAAACACCTGAACAAGGGCTAGATCATGCTCAAGGGCATGGCCAAAATCTTAATCAGATCTACCAATACCAAATAACCGAGAATAGAAATAATCAAAATCGGAACGAGAACAATCGTAATAATAACCCACCAAATCCGAGACCTATTTGTGATCGGACCTTAAGAATAAACCGGACTAATAATCCGATTCGTTTACCCAATGAAGGAGCAAATAATTTTGAAATAAAATCTCATCTTTTTGGTCTAATTGACGCAAGAGCCCAATTTCTAGGAGAGGATGATGAGGATCCACATCATCACCTCTATCTTTTCAAGAATTGTGCAATACCGGCCAAAAGTCAAGGTGCTCATCGTGAATTAACAAGGATGTCTATGTTTCCTTTTTCTTTAAAAGGAAGAGCACGAGATTGGTTTATGTCACTCCCACATCATTCATTGACTAGTTGGGAGGAGATTCAAACCGAGTTTTTGAAGCAGTATTTTACTCTGGGTAGAAATTTGGAATTAAAAGTCGAAATTGCCAACTTTAGACAAGGATCTGAAGAAACGCTTGGGAATGCGTGGGAGAGATTTAAAAAGTTACTAAGATCTTGTCCCGATCATGGTTATTCCTTAGAAATGCAAATCCAACTTTTCTGTCGTAAATTAAGGAAAGATTCACGTGCGAGATGTAGATCATGCATGTGGTGGTTCATTAATGATGAGTGAAGCTCAAATAGTTTACGATGCTATAGAAAAGATTTCCAAAAATAACAGAATGTGGGAAACCGGTTCTAGCACTTGGAAAGTAGCATTTGCGAGGAGAATGCACATCGAATATGGAAGTTCTAGCACACTTGGAGAATTTGGGTAGGAAGTTTGATGACCTCTGAGGCTAGTAGGATTTGTAAAATCAGAAACTATCATACCAAATGACTACTCAAATCATGATAATGTGTCATTAGGGATAGAAGAACCAGAAGGATACTCAAGGGAAGAGGTGAGTTTTTTACAACAGCATAGGAATTTGAACAACGCGTATTCAAACTCCTTTAATGCTATTAAAAGAGAGCACCCAACTTTTAGATGGTCTGAAAACCCTAATAAGCCAGGACAACCGCCATATCCGATTCTAAAGATAAGAATCCATATAGTAATCAAGTTCATCAAGGAAATACATCAAATCAGAACCTACAATCATTACCTAAATCTTATCCACAACATACTACTCAAACTATACCAGTCACCCAAAGTTCAACCCAACCTGAAGGAGTTGATAAATGGGATAAATTAATGGAAAAAATGATGGGTGTAGTATCTACTCAAGCTCAGAATATAGAAACTATGATAACTTCTATAGGTTCAGTCTCTAAGGATATGACTATGTTGAAAATGTCTATAGGTGGACATGATACGAGAATGAGAACTATAGAAGCATCGTTAAGGAATATGGAAGATCATTTGAGTAGAGAGAGGAGAACGTAACAAACATAGACCTCCGGGAGGATTACCAAGTAATCTTTGAAAGAAACCCGAGAGAGGTAAAAGGCGTGATTACGAGAAGTAGGAAATATTGTGAAGATACTAGATGTAAAACGCAGGAAACAATGAGGTAGAAAAAGATTTGAATGGTAATATCGTAAAGGAAAAGGACGAACTTGAATTTACTGATGAAGAGGAAGAAATTATCGAAGAATTCTTAAAACAGAATAAGGTTGAACCTGAAATTGAAGGCGAAAAATGGGTAAAGTCCCTAGAATTTCGAAAGATCCTATGGATAAGGACACGAGAACCCTATTTAAGGAACATGTCGAGAAAATCGGGGAAAAACAGGAAGATTTAAAAGTAACTGAGAAGGATAAAGTTGATACAGGGGATGTTTTAAAGGAAAAATCTCAAGATAATGAAACTTGGCGATCAAGTAATGCTCAAAGATTCAAGGAAAAAGGAAAAGAGAAAATGACTTCAGAACCAAAGGTTATAGATTTAGAATCTTTGCCTTATCCACCGAAAGATCAAATTAAAAGATAAAAGCGATAAGAAATATGCTCGTTTCTTGACACTTTTCGTCATATTCATGTCAATATCCCCTGTTATAGAAGCTTTAGTCAACATGCACGCCTATGGAAAGTTTCTTAAAGATATCCTATCTAATAAAAAGCGATTAGAAGAATATGAGAATATATGCCTTAATGAAGAATGTTACTGCAATACTTCAAAGATCGACTACCTCCTAAACTTAAAGATCCCGGTAGTTTCACTATACCATGTGAAATTGGAGGATTTACATTTAAGAAAGTATTGTGTGATCTAGGAGCAAGTATCAATCTCATGTCTTATGAGGATTATAAGAAACTAGGAATAGGAGAGTTTACGAATACTGAAATGACCCTTCAGATGGCAGATAGATCAATTAAACATCCTAAGGGAATAATCGAGGACGTGTTGGTTAAAATTGATAAATTTTACTTCCCGATGAGACTTTGTAATAATGGAAATGGAAGAAGGATATTGGCGCCAATTATTCTAGGTCGACCATTTCTAGCTACAGGAAGGACTTTGATAGATGTTCAAAAGGTGAACTAATCCTCGAGAGTTAATGAGGATAAAGTTTCATTCAATATCTTCAAAGCTATAAACCATCCATATAAAGAAACGAGAATCATGTTCTTTTATAGATGAATATTCTACTATGTGGGATGCCAAATCTAAAGGTTATGAAAATAAATTAGAAGAATGTTTGGCATTTTCTATCTATAAAGAAGATGAAGATGATACTGAAATGAAAGAAGTAATCCTTTATTTAGATAAAGGAGGGTTTGTTAAACATCCATGGCATCAAAATTTGAAATTGGAAATGGAAGGACCAGTTTTAAAACCATCAGTAGAAGATCCACCAAGGAATCTGGAGTTGAAACCACTTCCTTCGAATTTGAAATATGCTTTTCTTAAAAATGATAATCTGTTACCTATTATCATTTCATCAACCTTAACAAAAGAACAAGAGGATCAATTATTAAGAATGTTAAGACAACATAAGAAAGCTTTTGGATGACAAAGTGGCGGATATCAAAGGAATTAGCCACGAATTTTGTGTTCACAAGATTATTTTGAATGAAGAAGCTAAACCTTGTATTCAGCCACAACGCCGCCTCAACCCGAATTTGCAAACAATCGTTAAGAAAGAGGTCATTAAGCTATTAGAAATGGGAATAATCTTTCCCATATCAGATAGTGAATGGGTAAGTCCGACTCAAGTAGTTCCAAAGAAAGGAGGTTTCACGGTAAAAGAAAATGATAAAAATGAATGGATTCCGACAAGGAAATTACAGGATATCGAATGTGTATTGATTTTCGAAATCGAATGATCATACTAAAAGGATCATCATCCACTTCCATTCATCGCATGGATGTTGGAAAGATTGAGTGGACATAAGTATTCTCGCTTTTTAGATGGTTATTCAGGTTATTTCTGAGATATTCATTGCAAGCAGGAGATAGAGAAAAACTACTTTCACTTGTCCATATGGAACTTTTGCTTATAAAAGAATGCCGTTTGGTTTGTGTAATGCACTGCTACATTTCAATGATGTATGATGGCAATATTTTACGATATGGTTGAGAAATTCTTAGAAATCTTTATGGATGACTTTAGTGTTTATGGAGATTCTTTTGATAAATGCTTATCACACTTAGAAAGCGCTTTTTACAACGTGTGAAGATACCAACTTGGTTCTAAACTGGGAAAAATGTCATTTGATGGTAGTTGAAGGAATTGTACTAGGTCATAGAATCTACGAGGAAGGAATTGAAGTTGATAAAGCTAAAGTCGAAGTAATTGAAAAATTACCTCCACCAATTAATTTGAAAACGTTAAGAGGATTTCTTGGACATGCACGCAGGATTTTATAGAAGGTTTATTGCAGATTTCTCAAAAATAGCAAAGCCCCCGAGTCATTTGCTAGAAAAAGAAGTACCTTTTAACTTTGATGATAAATGTATGGAAGCCTTTAAGACCCTAAAAGCGAAATTAACTCTCGCACCAAGATTTAGTAGCACCAGATTGGGATTTGCCGTTTGAAATTATGTGTGATGCAAGTGATTTAGTTTGTAGGAGCTGTTTTTAGGTCAACGGTATAACAAAATTCTCAAAGCTATCTACTATGCTTCTCACACATTAAACGCGCATTTCAACTTAATTATGCAACTCTTGAGAAAGAAGCTGTTGTTGTAATATTTGCCTTAGATAAGTTTCGATCATATATTGTTGGTTCTAAGGTAATAATCTACACAGACCATTCAACTCAAGTATCTTTTAAGTAAGAAAGATGCCAAACCGCGTCTTCTTAGGTGGATTCATTACTTGAGAATTCGATATTGAAATTAAGGATAAAAAAGGAAGTGAAAATGTAGTAGTGAGATCATCTAAGCGAGGATGGATAATGATGAAGGAAAAGAAATTCAGATTCGTTTCGGATGAGAAACTATTTAAGATAGATACTCCTTCAACCATGCGATTATTAAAAACTAGAATACCATCAAAGGAAAATTCGCCATGGTTTGGGGATATTGTTAACTACATTACTGTGACGTACATCCCACCTCATTGGACTTGGCAATGTAAAAGAAGTTCTTTTATGACTTAAAGTTTTATTATTGGGATAAACCGGATCTTTCCGAAGATGCTCGAGATGGAATAATTAGGAAATGTATTCTGATAGTGAAATTTTAAGTGTATTATCATTTTGTCATGATCGTGAGGCAGGAGGTCATCATGAAGGATGGAAAACTGCTTTCAAAGTTTTACAATGTGGTTTCTATTGGCCTACACTATATAGAGATGCATATAAATATGCAAAATCTTGTGAATCATGTCAAAAATGGGGAAATATATCGAAAAAACAAGAAATGCCTATGCAAACCGATTTTAGAATGTGAACTATTTGATGTGTGGGGTATAGATTTCATGGGACCTTTCCTATATCTTTTGGAAAAAGATTTATTGGTTGATTATGTTTCTAAATGGGTAGAAGTCTGAAGCTCTCCTACTAATGATACTGAGTAGTGCTAAGGTTCCTTAAAAGAATATATTCACACGATATGGCATTCCGAGGGCTATCATTAGTGATAGAGGTTCACATTTTTGTAACCGACCATTTACTAAGATAATTGAGAAATATGGTGTAACTCATAAACTTGGAACACCCTATCATCCACAAACTAGTGGACAGGTAGAGGTGTCTAATAGAGAAATTAAAAGAATCGTGGAGAAGACAGTGGACTCGAATCGTAAAAACTGGGCAGAAAGACTTGATGATGCATTATGGGCATACAGAACAGCCTTTAAAACACCGATTGGCTGTTCTCCTTACAAATTAGTATTCGGAAAATCTTGTCATCTCCCTGTTGAATTAGAACACCGAGCTTTATGGGCTATTAAATTTCTAAACTTTGATCCTAAAGCTGTCGGTGATCATAGATTACTTGATTAATGAAGAACTAGAAGAATTTCGACTCGATTCTTATGAAAATGCTCGAATCTACAAGAACGCATAAAGCTCTTCATGATAAGAAAATCTATAGTCGTGAGTTCCATATAGGTGATCGAGTACTTTTATATAATTCACGTTTGAAGTTGTTTCCAGGAAAGCTTAAATCTAGATGGACAGGTCCATATGACGTAACAAAAATCTATAAGTCTGGAGCTGTTGAACTAACTGATGGAAAAACAACTTTTATAGCCAATGGACACAGGGTGAAATTGTTCGTGGAAGCTGAAGGGATACCTCAAACAGAAGAAGTATTATTACTTATCGACCCTCCAACGAATTGAGGAAGCGAATTTTAAAACTCGGTGATTACAGTGTACTATCTTTCTAATTTACCTTTTAATATGCATTTTAAAGTAGTTTTAGTCTTTTACGGATAGGCGTAAAAGAAGCTGGATGCCTTTCATAGATAGAATAGAAGTTTTTATTTTACTTTTAAGATTAGGTCTAAATAAGGATGTCGCGCTTTAAGATAGAAGCCTTAGTTTCTAAATTAAATAAGGAATTATTAATCGAAGTAAGAGAAAGAGAACTTTGTAATGGAAATTCAAGGAGTGCAATAAAAAGAAGAGCAAGGTTTTTAATGAAGTGTAGAATCTGTGGAAAAATGGAACATGTTGGACAGTGTGGAAGAAATACAACCATATCCAGGATGAGTGTTTGAATGTTATTAAGAAGGAACGATTAGGTGGTTATCCGAAAATCCGAGGGAATACAAAGAGATAATTCAAACGCATCACTCCTAGGAGAAAGGTTAAGGGACCGTTATGATAACAATCTTGAGGATCTGAGATTGAGGTAGTTAGCAAAAAATCCTAAGAATTTCAGTGTGTGTTTTAATTTTTCAAATTTTAATTAAATTTCGTATTTTTAAAGTTATTTTTCTAAACTTAAAAAAAAGAAAATATTTTTATGAAAAATTTATAATAAACCTATTTTATCATGTAAAGTAGGTATATTATATCAAAAAAAAAAAAAAAATATGTGATTTCAATATTATATTAGTTTTTATATTTTATCAAGTTTTATATTGAAAAAATCGTATTAAACTTAGATTATATAACATAAATCATAGGATTAACATCAAATGATTTTTATGTGATATAATTAGAGCTTATTACACAAAAAATGATAAAATTCCTTTTTTTTGGGCCATGTGTGACGCACGCATTGTACACTACCGCACGCGCCGGTGTGTACACACTTAACCCTAAAAAATGCGCCCCTTTCCTCATTTCTCATACCCTCAATTCAAATTGAAAAACAGCCCGACTTCTCCCTTTCTTCTCCTCAAAAATCAACAATTTTCAATCAATTTTCTTCACTCAAACATCACATAAGTGTTAATCTCTCTTCTTCTCTTCAACTTAATCATAAAAGAAGATACCCATTGGAAAAAGTTGAAGCTTGGCAAGCTCAAGGCTCTCTTTTCTCTCATTCCGTGAACCCATTAATTCCAGCGACCTAGCTTTTCATTCTAGCTTCTTAAGGTAATAATATATATATATTTCAAATATTTCAAATTTTAGTTAATTTTCTGAATTTATTTTGAATTTATTTTGATTTTTTAGCCTAAGTAATTGTTTGTTCTTGTTGTTGGTGTTGTTTGTTTGTGTTGTTGTTTTGTCATATCACTATCGTAGATGGCCTCATCATCTAGAAGTAATCCTAAGAGGAAAAAGACTGAAGTACCAATCGTAGTACCGGTAGTTCAAACTAGACCTTTAACCAAAAAGGAGAAAAGTTTAACCTTTGAGAAAACCGCTAGTGAAGAAGCTAAGCGGGCACATGATGAGTACTTTAGTAAAAGTAAGGTTTGGTTAGAACGAGGGATTGATTTTTCGAAGATTGGGAAAGAAGTGAAAGAAATTTTCAAGGATAGAGGATGGTTGGATGTAGCTATGGATAGGAAAGATAAGATTAACGTTTCTATGGTATCAGAGTTTTATTCAGTATTATCTACTTATGATGCTGATACGGTTGAGGAGATGACCTATATCCCTCTAAGAAGTGTTAATGTTACTTTTTACCCTGCTATGATTAATGTATTCTATGGCTTAAATGATATACCAGAAGAGGAGGATTATCATAATGTGTGGGGTTTAGAACATCCTATGGCTCTACAAACCAAAGCTTATGAAGCCCAGCAAGCCTTTGACCCTACTGATGACATTGATCTTAACTATGATGAGGACGAGTGATTTCTTTTCTTTGTTATTTAACTATCTAATTTTTGGTTTGACTTAGTTTTTGTTATGTTTGTTTTGTACGTTAAACGTTTGATGCACTCTCGGGGTAGTGCACATTGTTATTCTGTATTTTTTTCGTAGTTTTCGGATGTTTTTAGATCTTTTCCCCACGTTATAGAAATATGCGAGAATCTATTGTCGTAAAATAAATCTGGATCAAGCTAGAAATTGAAATATCTCGATCGAGCACTATTTGACCACGCGCGCCGGTTGGTGTCCGCACGCCGGTGTAGTAGGCTGCAGGATCTTCTCGGGATATTTCTATTTCGGTCCAAGCTTTGTCTATAAAAGGAAAGCAGATCAAAGATTCTAAAATGCTCATTCCCTTCCTTTGCTTTAATTCTCTTGCTATAAAAAGTTTAAAATGTCCGATCGTTCATCCGAATGATTATTCACCTCCACATACACCAAATTCTGTCATTCCAAATACATTTTTCATCAAGTCCCTTACGAGCCTATGTTTGCTTGGTTCACAACCCTTATATAAGTAATTTCAATCAATCACCGGTGTTGATTGAGAAAGGTTTAAATTTTGTAAAGGTTGACAATCGGGCGTTTACGAGGATGGATATAGATGGGTGGGACTATTTTTGTCGTATGCCGAGAGGTAGGATTAATGTTCTTGTGGTAAGAGAATTCTATTGAGATTGTCGAAGCTAATCATCGTGTCGTTAACACAATCACATTCTTGTGAGAGAGTTGTTGTTCCTTTCACTTCCACCAACATAAATCAAATTTTCTTGATTCCACCACGGTCCAAACTTCACCTGAGTCATTTTGAGTACCAATGGAGATTGGATCTCTGCCGCGGTTTTATTACAAAATATTCGGAAGCTTGTCCACTCTTGTTCTACAATTATGATATTGATCAAAATGTCTCTACGATCGCTTTGTTTCCCATCGTAGAACGTGGAAGCGATTCATCAATTCACGTGTTTATCCAACTGTTAATTTCTCGAAGTTAGTGATGATGAATTGATGCTTCTATATGCGATTACACTCTGAGTTTGTTATAGATTGAAGTGCCGATTCAGAAATCACCGTGAGTTTTGCGTTCGGGAGAAGACCGAATTATCATCCTTTACCATTTGGATGGTTGATTTCTAGGTTATGTGTTCGTTTGGCAAGGGTTCGGAAAGAAGCGACGGATGAATATTTTCCGGCTCGTATTCCTCGTGTTGGGCTTTTACCAGTCGATATTCCGGGAGGATCGTCAAGTGGTGAAAATTAGATAACTTTGTTGGTAGAAAAGAAGGAATAACAAATTAATAAAAGTAGTACGGTACGTTAGTATAAGTTACAATAAATTAAAATAACTTAGTTTAAAAAATTAGTTTAAATTAGTTTAACTTAATTTATGGTTTTCTAGTTTAACATTCCTAGTAGTTTTAAGTTGTGTTTTAGTATTGTAATATATTTGCATGTTTTTAATTTATGTTTTTAAATGTTTTTCTTCTATATTATATAAACGCTCGTCTATTTGACACCTAAAATAATCTAACCATGATAGAATTCATTTTATTTTCTAATCCAAATTTTTACTACTCATTAGCCATCGAGACGATGCCAATTCATAAGTGGGGAGTAGAGATTGGTTAGTAAATAAATTGAATTTAATACATCAAATACTTATACACTTAGTTTAATAAGCAATAATATATAATTATTTGATAAAAATGATATATTTGGATAGAATAAATTTTTAATTAAGTAAAGTAATCTTGATATATTATTCTTATATTAATTATGTCTATTTTAGATTCTTAATAAGATTTTAAGTATATATATCTTGATAAATATTATGAAATATTTTTTTATGAAATTAGACAAAAGTTACTTATAATTATAATGAAATTTTAGAATAATTTTCTTTTCAAGACAAAGTATGAAATTGGAATCGGATTAGGAATGATGAG
This sequence comes from Gentiana macrophylla, assembly GCA_026214975.1. NCBI lineage: Eukaryota > Viridiplantae > Streptophyta > Magnoliopsida > Gentianales > Gentianaceae > Gentiana > Gentiana macrophylla. Next base: position 96,293,247 of record CM047816.1, read on the forward strand.
ATTTTTGGCATAACTTTGATAAACCAGAGCCAAATAAGCCTACCTGAACATAATTTCCAATTTTTGTCCCCACCTCAGCCTTGTAGAGTGATCAAGACCTCACTCGAAATAGCCATTATTATTAACTAGAAATTACAACCCTAACTTAATAATGGTCTACATTTCTTTGAAAATCCCGCAAGTTTGGTATGTATTTATGGATAGCGGTGATGACATCGAAATTTGGTATATGCTGAGATTGAAATGAATGTTATTCGGAAGGCAATTTATTATCAAATATGGTTATTCTAAAAAAAAAAAAAAAAATCTAAGAACAGAGTATTATAGGTATCTTTTCTGTTTTTGATCGACAACCCAAAAATAAAATATCAGATAAAGCTGCCTGATGATAGTAGTCCAGCTAGGGTATTATCACGAAATGTCCTATTGCTGGGAATGAAGGTATATGCTATAAATCGATGAAAAGAAAAAGTCGAATCAAAACTATCAAGAATTATCACGAGTTTAAGGAAACCGGATTCGTGATTTTCGATCGAAAGAGTAGTACTCCGATCAATCTTGATAAAGCAATGCCTATGTTCTTAAGTTCTTATTTATTAGTATCTTAAAAAAAAAAAAAAAAAAAAAAAAAAAAAGAAAAGAAAACCATATTTTGGAAGTTATTAAAGTTGAAAATTGAAAGCGATTGTCGTGAGTGTTCTTGATTGAGAAATTTTTGATCGGAAGATGAAGGTGTAAAACGCATGCGACTTGCTTCTATCTCTTTTGATTTCCCTTTGTTATCCTTTTCGATTAGCCAACTACCCTGAGCCTGAACGTTACAAGCCAATTTGCCAACTACTTGACTTAGTCATTGATTCCGATAAATCATACAGTGGAGATTAAAAAGTTGTTCTAAATATTTTATTTATACTTATAAAGTGATTCATGAAAATTTCATTTAAATAATATTTTATAACTAGTTTATTAAGTTATATACACTTTTATCTTCTAAAATATCTTAGATAGATGAAATTAATATAATTATAATGTTTGAGATACGTTACTAAGTTAGGAATTTAATCTAGAAGAATTATATTATCGCTTATTTTGCTCGAGGACGATCAAAAGCTAAGTGGGGAGTTGTGATGTATGAAAATATATGATCAAATTATAAGACTTTTTATTATTATATTTATGATATTTTAGTATAATTTCATATAAATGCATTAAAAACTTATAAAAATCATAGTTAGTTATAATTAGATGCATAAGTTATAAAAGCGATAAAAATGATAGTTTTTTGTCAGATTTACGTTTGGTGTTTCGTTGAGTTTGTTGCAGGATCAGATGTTTACCAAGATCCCAAAATATGACATACTTTGAAGTATAAATCATGAGTTTTTGTGGGATAAAAGATTATGCCAAAATCTAACAACTTTGAACAGATCAACTGTACTTAATGTTTCTACCGTAATTCATCTTCAACGGACATTTGATCTAACTTAGAGGCATTTTCAGAGAAAAAGTCCTTGATGAAAGTTGTAGGCCTTCAAAAGAGCTTTCCAACGAATATCAAATCATGTCAATCTGAGGTCTACAGCTCGAGATAGGTTTTTACGAACATCAGATATGTTGTATGACCGGCACGCGCCGGAGAAGGCCGAATATTGCAGAAAAATCTCTGAAACTGGGCCCACAAATCTCTGACAAGGGAATATATACTGTGTAGCCGGCACGCGCCGGTGGTGGTCCGGCACGCGCCGGCCTTGTGATATGGTCTATAAATAGACCTCAAGTGCAACCATTTTGAAGTGTACCAATGCATATATCTCTTCTCTATATCTATATATAGTTTCGTTTTGTTGTTTTTAGTTAAATAAAAGCTGTAAACGGCACTCTGCCGGAATAATGCTGTAGTATAAAGTATCGTTATAATGCTTAGAAGATGTATCAAGGCTCATTGATGTAAAGGAGTTGCTATTTCCGGAGGATACAACTCTGAAGCTTCGATTGTAATCTGGTAACTTTTCTAATGTATTTATGTTGTTATTAGTATCTTACTTATAATGATATTAGGCTAACTTAGTATCTAGCCAAGATATGAAATTGGATTAGTATTATCTTTTTAGGGAAATGGATGATGACTATACTAAAATTGGATAAAAATCGGTTATAATGAATCTCTTTCTATATTCGTATTGAATTAGCTACTTGATATGAAAGAATTCATAATCTAATTATGAATTGACGCCTCGTAGTTAGGTTATGAACTCGTTAATAGAAAGACCGGAGGTAAAATTGGCGAGTGAAAGCGTGACAACGGAATCCGATTTCTAAACCGGGGTAGATTTGTTTCGGGAGAAACAAACTCTTATTGAAATATGTACTCGAGAGATTATTACGTTTAATTCATTTGTTTAATTGACATACCTTAAAATTGGCCGAATGACAAAACGGAAGTGACCCATGCTTGAGGATGACCTTGGACAAATGATTGGACATATGACAATTTCAGATGCTCGTGTGAGAATGAATTGTTTAGTTTAGGAGTGCACCGTTTCGTATAATTGATTTAACTTAAAATAAAGATCAAGCACATCCAATTTCACTAAAAAGATATAAGGATTCAATAACATATTCTTGGCTAGTCTATAATTATAATATCTATCTCCCTCCCTTAGATATTGTTTTGGTACCTATATATACTTATATCTATATATATATATGTATTGCTATATATCTATATATATATTTATATACTTATATATATCTGCTTTTTTAGTTTTATGCTTTGTTAGTTTAGAGTTTGGTTGGATGATAAAATTGCGACTTAGATTGAGATAATAACAGTTTCTTGGTGTTTAATCACACGGTGAATTACCAAGTTTTCCCTGAGGATCGACACCTGACTCATCACTCTATCACTACAATTTGACCCGGTACACTGCCGGTAAGGATTGATAGCATAGAAAAGGTCCGTCAGACATCAGCACCCTACTGAACCATCAGCAGTCTACTGAGACATCAGTAACCTGCTAAAATTTGCTGAGTTTGTTTTAACTCTGAGTTTTTAGTGATAAGTTTATTCATCCCCCCCCTCTAAACTTATCCAAGCCTTTCCAAGGGACCAACAATTGGTATCGGAGCAGAGCTTCATTCGAAGTTATCCATTTGTTGTGCTTTGAGAAAGTCTTATTAAAATTCTTTCAAAACATCTTTTTCAAAAGCTTGCATCATGGATACATCGAGAATTAGAAGCTGGCTTAATTATCTAGTGACTGAATATCTACAAAACATTGCATCTGACTTTCAGGATCAAATACAAGAGAGGTTCAGTACTACAAGTTCTCACACAAATCCAGAACCTCAATTCAGTGATGATGTGCAAATCAACCTCAACACATATGATGATCAATCCAGAGGACTTCCTTCAGTAAGTGATCTCTCAGATGAAGCAGAAAAGGACTTAATACAAGTAGCTGATTCTGTTGAAAACAGATTAAAGCAACAAGAGAATGGTGCTGCTGAAATTGAAAATCATACTCTCTCTGCAAATATTGATGAAACAGAAAAGGTATCTAATTCTACTTCTGTCAATGCAGCCACTGAAAATGATTTTGAATCCACCTGTGGCTCAACTCCTAGAATTGCTGATAATGAAGAAACCTTGGATGCCATCCTTAATGAACTAAGGAAAATACAATCTGAATATGAGATTGTGAAGGCAAGCAAGGAGGCTTTACAATCAGAAAATGAATGGTTGAAAGCTGAATTGAATAATCTCAAAGGAAAAGGAAAGATGATTGAAAAGAATCAGCACAAGTCTACTGAATCATCAGTAGCAGCTGAGTCTGCTGAACCATCTTCTTCTTTCATTGCATTCAAATCTGGTAAGCCATATGGAGATAGAACAGGCCTAGGATTTGAAACTCAACAATCCAAGAGGGATGGATCCAGTAAGGGTACTGAACCTAGTACCAGGATTGGTCCTAAGTTTGTATCTGCACAAAATCCTATTCCAAAAAGGGTTCCTTGAAGCAGTGAAGTCCACTGAGAAGATTTCTAAGAAGCTTAATCACAAGTCAAAGAAGAATACAGCATCCAGAAAAAGAAATAAAACCAAAAAGAAAAATGATGTACCTTCTAGACCTGCTGATAACAGACCTACTACCAAGTCTGCTGGACCACAAAAGAATGGTCAGAAATATTCCAAGAACAAGTATCCAAAAACCAGTAATGATAATCATTCTAAGGATACTTATCATAGGGGGAAAGGTAGATTATTTCCTACTGATGAAGACTGGAATATTCTTGCTCCACTTGCTAGAAATAAGAAGCATAATCATAATGCCAGGATTCAGCAGAGGACTCAGCAGAGGTCTTTTACAAATCCTCAGCAGACTCCTCAATATAGAGCTTTATACAACCAACAGTACTATAATGATTATGCATCTGCTTCTATCAAGCAAAATCATTCAAAGAAGATTTATAGACCAAAAGGCCAGAGAACACATGTAACTACCACACAACCTATCAACAAATCCTATGGAAGTGTAGAGTACACATATGAATCCAAGTATGATACATTCAGAAGGAGACCTTATGGAAACCTATCAAGAATCATACTTGCCACTAACAATCAAGGACCCAAACAGATATGGGTACCCAAAAATCATTGACTTTGTCATGCAGATTACTTGATGCTCAACAATGACTGGTCTAATCAAACGTCAAGATAAGGACAGGATTTGGACAATGGATCAAATGAAGGAATCAGCAGCCTGCTTTACCCCATGTCAGCAATCTGCTGAAGATCTCCCTTGTCAGCAGTCTGCTGAAGCTGTTCACCTATCAGTACCCTACTAAAATATCAATCTACTGAAGAGCATATCAGTCTACTGAAGAAAGTCAATTGGTCAAATCATTTTATTGGATAATCTTATTTCGCGCCAAAATGATCTTTATGACCATAGTTAATGGATCGGACGGTTACAAAAGTCATGAAGTTAGATGGTGGGCCACGTGTCGGAATCTCACAAAACCCAATTCAAATCATGGTTTAATGCACCAAGATTCATCATAGCTCTATCTTATTCATGTCTTATCACTGTGTGAACGAAATCTCATGATCCTTTTGTCTCAAAGTGTCAATCTCAACACATCTTTCTGAGAATAGATCAATGGCGGACCAAATTCAAATTGGAACTTGTCAAAGCGTTGCCAGTTATGTTTCAGATTGTGGATTAACTAAGTTGTCCATCAAGATAGGACGAAAAATCAATAGGATACCTGGTTTAGAAAAGTTACTCAACAATCGTCTGGAAATGATATCTTTTGTAAATGTTCTGAGTTTTGGAAGAACATGAAGATAGATGAAGAAGATGATGATAGTTTTGAGACAACTGTCAACAACAACACCTTCAAGGTTGATTCAAATACTTTAAGAGAGATTTATGGTTTTGGACCAGCCAATAATGCTCACAAGTATCCAGAAAATGCAGGAACTGAAAGAGTGGAGTTTGTGGATCAAATAAAAACAAACAAAACCATCCCATCCACTCCAAGCATAAATGTCAGGCACATAAGGTTGGAATATAAACTTTTAAGTAGAATTCTTGCAAAGAACATTTTGGGATTCAGTGGTAGTTTGGATACATTGAGTGGATCCAAAATAGATTTGATGTCAATCATTTGCCAAGGCAGAAGATTTGACTGGGCTGGTTATCTCATCTATTATTTAAGAAAAGTATTTTCAGAAGATAAGAATGGAGTAAGAAGAACCAAGACCAAGCCCTTGGGATTATTGGTGCAATCCATCTTGAATCACCTTGCTGTACCAGATGTTACACCAAAAGATATAAACAAGTTAAGGTACAAGGCAGAAATTACAACAGTTATTCCAGAGTTGGAAGAGTCTGAAGATTCGAGGATAGTGATGATCATGGTAATGGTAGTAATGAGGTAGGTCAGCAGACTGTGCAGAAAGTGATGTCTGCTGAACCAAAAGAAAAAGAGAAAAAGAAGAAGAGGAAAGATTTTGTTCTTGAACAACCAGCTGCTGTTACAAAAAATCTAAGAAAGAAAAGGAAGAAGAAGAAAGTTGTTAAAGATAGTGAATCTTTAACTACTAAAGCTGCACCAGTGAAAGAGAAGAAACAGAAAAAGGTTACTGTATACCCTACTGAAATTGAAGCAAAGGTTACTAAGTCTAAGAAGAGAAAAAGCTCTGTAACTATTGAAGATGAGCAACCCTTGTCCAAGAGGATGAAAGAAGCATTAAGAAAGAAGAAACATAGAGAGGGAAAAAAGTTGAGAACTCTTTTAAAACAAAGGAAACTTGAATAGGTCTCTGAAACTGGAAAAGAAATTATAGATGGAACAACTGTACTAATGAAAGAAACAGCTGTAGATGCTGAAACACCTGAAGAAGGAGAAGCAAGACTTTAGGGGAATACTCAAGCTCGGATATCCTGGCCGATAAGCATGCAATTCAGGAAGAAACTTTTATTGAAGAAGATGAAATGAGAATTCATGAATTGCTGCAGGAAGATTCCCTTGAGATAGACGCAGCAATGGAATTCTCTAAATATCTGGCTGAAGAGCTATTGGATCACCATATTGATCAACCTACTTCAAAGAAGACAGGGTTATGGATGCCCTATGAGAAGGTAGAAAATGCAAAGAAGAAAAAGAAAAGGGTAAATCCAGACATACAGTTAATCACTGATTACTTTGCTTGGAAATTTGGTTTGTATCAAAAGCAAAAACCAGCTGCTGAGTCTATGATAGAATTTGAACATTGGGCTTTTGGTCAGCTGGGTGTAGAAAACCTAAATGAATTGTTGGACACTACTCTTCTACAAACCAGTGTGATGGATCTCTTGGATGAAAAGAGAAAGAACAACAACATTCTCATCAAAAATCCATCTGGACCTGATGTCAATGATGATTCCTCTGATTCTGATGATGATAATGATGGATCAGTTTTTCCAGGAGAAGGAAGTGGAGTTCCTGTTGGAGAAACAATTATTCATGTTGGAGGATCATTGAAAGAAATTGAGAAGTCTACTGTAGATCAGCTAGGTCAGCAAGGTAAGGATGCTGACAAAGAACCTGCCGATCATCTTTGAAGATGAAGTTGTCCCTCAAGTTATTGTAGGACAAATGTTGGACGGGACATTTGGAGAAGGAAATAAAGATGATAAGACTCAATGATCTCTGTTGATGGTGTTTATACTAATCAAGTCTTTGAAGTTCAAAAAGGCTGGTAATCTAGTTCTTTGTAGAGTCACGATATTATCATAGAGGACCAAACTGTGATATATCATAGAGGTGAAGTGATGGTTCAGGCATCTGAGTCTCAAACAGAACCTGAACAAAGGTTGGAACTAGAAGAACATGCTATTGTAGTAGAGCCCTCTTGATGAGGCTACTTGGTAAGAGAATAAGCTGTCAAGATACAGTAGAAGAAATAAATGAGTTAAGGACTTGTGAGGCATGATATGCACCGATTAAGAACTCAACCGAGACAGACAAAACAGAGATTTGAAGAAGCGATGAAAGCGGTGAATGAAAAGCAGACTATCTGGCGTCATGAGTTTCTTCAAATTTCATATCTACTCAAAATATGTAAATGAATTGATACTAGATATGAGGGGAATCAAGCAGGGAATTACATTGAAAGACAAGTTTTTGAAAGATCAACTGACTTCCATCAAAAACTTGACAAGCCTGCTGAAATCCCTAGACTTGCTGAGTCTACTGCTACACTACAATCTGCTGAATCAGATCCTAAAGCTACTGAAAGGATCAACCTACTAAAGTAGACCTTGTATTCAAGAATTACTGCAGTTGATACAAGGATAATATCTAAGGGGGAAGAAGATATTTACTCAGAAGGGGGAAGAAGATAATTACACAGAAAAGTGCATTTGGCCTGCTGTCCCATTTTGTTGATAATGTCAATAAGGGGGAAGAAGGGAATACAGCAGAAGCAAATGAGGCAGCTAGGAACTTTGCAAAAGAAACAATGGGAGACAAAGTATATGAAGACATGCTGAAAAAGGTTTAGAAAATGAGAAAACTTATCCCTACTGCATCTAGACTATAATAACTATGAACAATTGGTTATAATGGAATTTGAATTAAATTTCTTTTTTTTGTTCTAATCTTTTTGCTTTGCTGGAAGTGAGGGTATTGACATCATCACCAAAAAGGGGGAAATTGTTGGAAAAATGTTTAATAAAAAGAATTTTATGTAGAATTGTTGTACATCCTTTTTAACAATCCTCAGGTTTTGGTGATGAGTGTCTCACTAGCTGTTATAGTATGCAAAGGCAAAAATATATCTAGTTATGATGTATAGGATTTACTAGAGTTTGATCCTTGTATAGGTTTGATCAAACAAGCACTGTACTGGAAGTCCACTGAGTAGAGTCAGTAGAGCTCTTAGGTCGAAGAGGATCGCTGGGTCAATGAGACTTAACCAATGAGACTACTTAGAGGTCAGTGAGACTTCTTAGGGACCACAGATTGCTTGAGAATTGAAGGCTATGGTTTCAAACATAGTTATTGAAGGGTAAGGATCCAAACTTAGTAACTAAAGATAAGGATATGTGATTTAAATTTAGGCAAGTCTGTGGTGACCTAAAGTGATCATAAATACCAATGGATGAAGGTCTAAGTTCCTAAAAGTTGATTGAAGGACTGGAACTTAGTTATAAGATGAAATGGTGTTATCTAACTTAATCAAATAAAGTTAGATATAAAAGATTAATATATGATTTATCATATATTAATAGAGATGAATTAATCTGACTTCAGCAGACCTTGTAAAACACTCTGCTGATAGTACAGCTACATTATCTGATCAAGATTCGATGGAAAGAGACATTTGACTACCTTTTTAAGATGAATGGCTAAGATTAAAGAGACGTTGGAGTGATTCAGAAGTCAAATGGAACGACTGGAAAGTCGATTAAAAGCAGAGCGGTAGCGATTGTCGATACAGATTCGATTGTCATCCATCGAAGCCAAAAGAACAAAAGCAACGGCTAATTTCAAGAATTGAAGCCTATAAATAGAAGACTCCTGATCAGATCAATATATACGATGAGCACAAGAAGAGAATAACAAGATAATAATATACATAACGGAAATTCCTTGAAGATAAAATAAAAGCTCTTCAACAGAAAGATCAAGAAATTTACAGAGTATTATATACCCTGCTGAACTTAAATCAAGAACAATACTCTGCTGAAGCTGATATTGCAAGATCTAGAATTAACTTCAAGTGTAACAAGACATAAGCTATCAAGTTACATCAAGTCAATCACTTGAATATCACGAGCCTCTTGATCAACCCTACTTGATCAAGTCTGTGAAGACATGTAATCACTTAGTTGATTCAAATCTGCTTTTACAACTGTTGCTGAAGCGTTGAAGCACTTTGGAGTGTGAAGAACTGTGTTTGTGGTGGAGTGGTGAAGAGGCAATTCTACCCTTGAAGGACAAGTGGAGAAGTTTGGAGGAGCAATACCACCTTGTTCAAGTTTCTTGTAGTCTGTGAAGCCATAGTGATTGGTCAAGGAAAGATACCTAGGACATTTGTGCTTTGTGACCTCAAAGTTCTTAGTGATACCTCCTACACCACGGGAGAAGAGTGGAGTCTGAGGATTACACCACCTGGAACCACTATAAAATTATGTGTCTTATTTACTTAGTGCATTTTAATCTTTATCATATACACTCTAGCATCTTGATTCACATACACACAAGACACCACTTGAGTATTCAATACTTAGCACAACACAAGCACAAATATATTTAAAAAGGCTTATACTCTTATATTTCCGCTGCAACATATTATTCAGAAACTTGAGTCGGTGAGGGCTATTGAGACATCAACACTTAGTGAACCATCGCTAGCTCTCATGAGACATCGATAACTTTCTTTGAAATTTCTTGAGTTTGTTTTAACTCCGAGTTTTTAGTGATAAGTTTATTCACCCCCTCTAAACTTATCCAAGCCTTTCCAAGGGACCAACACTTATCTTTGTTACATCATCATTCAAGGGCACTACGCATGGTCTAACTCACCATAAAGTATCTGTGTGAAACATATTGGCGGATCACACCAATATCAACGGATGAAAACCTGATAGTGTACACGCTCGGTGCAGTCCCTCCGTACGTAGGGTCTCGGACTTGTCCTTGTCCGTGTCTTGTGGGTCTAGGAGAGAGTAGTAGAGGTGAGGAGCTTACGTGAAAATACTTAGGTGGCTAGTTAACAATTAATATGAGGCGTACGTTTGTAGTTAAAAGACTAATCATCGTAATATTCTTGGTAAGGCACAAGTCTATATCGCGATGTGTGGGTGTTCGGATAAAGTGGATAACCCGTAAGTCTTTGGACCCTACGTGCGGAGGAACACCACCCGTAAGTCCGAGACCCTACGTGCGGTGGGGATCGCACCAGCGTGTACACTATCAAGTTTTCACCCGTTGATATTGGTGTGATCCGCCAATATGTTGCACACAGATACTTTATGGTGAGTTGCACCATGCGTAGTGCCCTTGAATGATGATGTAACAAAGATAAGCTATGCTACAAACCAATAATCACGACATGTTGATGAGCATGAAGTGATCCCTAAAGTTTGAGTCGGTCTCACAAAGATAACTTAATATATTATGAACCTTTCGTTGTAAAGACCCCCGATTTGAGTAAACTCTACTATACAAGGTACCTTGTAGCACAACAAATCTTACAAACCCTGAAAGAAAGTACGACGCTTGTCTTGATATTGAAATAACAACATAGTTTGATACATCTTATAATAAATGAAATATAAAACATCAAGTGTAACTTGGACTTAAACATCGTCCCCAAAGTCATCATCCATCACATGCTCAACCATGTTTGTCTTCTCACCCCAAAAACATGCAAAAAAACATGAAATTGAGGTAAGTAAAAAGTACTTAGCAAGATTAAGAAGCTAAAATATAATTAAATCTTACAACGAAAGGTTCATAATTTATTAAGTTATCTTTGTGAGACCGACTCAAACTTTAGGGTTCACTTCATGCTCGTCAACATGTCATGATTATCGGTTTGTAGCGTAGCTTATCTTTTTTACATCATCATTCAAGGGCACTATGCTTGGTGCTACTCACCATAAAGTGTCCGTCCGCAACATATTGTCGGATCACACCAATATCAACGGGTGAAAACCTGATAGTGTACACGCTCGGTGCAGTCCCTCCGTACGTAGGGTCTCGGACTTACGGGGTGGTGTTCCTCCGTACGTAAGGTCCAAAGACTTACGAAGTTATCCACTTTATCCGAACACCCACACATCGCGATATAGACTTGTGCCTTACCAAGAATGTTACGATGTTTAGTGTTTTAACTACAAACATACGTCTGTTATTAATTGTTAACTAGCCACCTAAGTATTTTCACGTAAGCTCCCTCACCTCTACTACTCTCTTTCCTAGACCACAAGACACGGCCAAGGCCATGCACATACACAAACACAGAGGAATGCTAAAACTTATAATGGGCCTGGACCAATCATGATTATTGGTTTGTAGCAAAGCTTATCTTTGTTACATCATCATTCAAGGGCAGTACGCATGGTGCAACTCACCATAAAGTATCTGTGTGCAACATATTGGCGGATCACACCAATATCAACGGGTGAAAACCTGATAGTGTACACGCTCGGTGCAGTCCCTCCGTACGTAGGGTCTCGGACTTACGGGGTGGTGTTCCTCCGTACGTAGGGTCCAAAGACTTACGAAGTTATCCACATTATCTGAATGCCCACACATCGCGATCTAGACTTGTGCCTTACCAAGTATTTTACGATGTTTAGTCTTTTAGCTACACACGTACGTTTGTTATTAATTGATAACTAGCCACCTAAGTATTTTCACGTAAGCTCCCTCACCTCTACTACTCTCTTTCCTAGACCGCAAGACACGGACAAGGCCTAGCACATACACAAACATTAAGGAATGCTAAAACTTATAATGGGCCTGGACGAGTTACAAACAACCCGGCCCAGTGGGCCCATATATCATCAACAACTACAAGGTAGCTTACAACATACGTTGCCCAAAATGAAAGTAAAACAACAAATCTTACAAAGCCTTAAAGAAAGTACGACGCTTGTCTTGATATTGAAATAACAACATAGTTTGATACATCCTATAATAAATGAAATATAAAACATCAAGTGAAACTTGGACTTAAACATCATCCCCAAAGTCATCATCCATCACATGCTCAACCTGTTCATCTTCTCACCACAAAAACATGCAACAAAACATGAAATGGAGGTAAGTAAAAAGTACTTAGCAAGATTAAGAATCTAAAATATAATTAAATCTTACAACGAAAGTTTCATAATATATTAAGTTATCTTTGTGAGACCGACTCAAACTTTAGGGATCACTTCAGGCTCATCAACATGTCATGATTATTGGTTGTAGCATAGCTTATCTTTGTTACATCATCATTCAAGGGCACTACGCATGGTGCAACTCACCATAAAGTATCTGTGTGCAACATATTGGCGGATCACACCAATATCAACGGGTGAAAACCTGATAGTGTACACGCTCGGTGCAGTCCGTCCGTACGTAGGGTCTCGGACTTACGGGGTGGTGTTCTCCGTACGTAGGGTCCAAAGACTTACGAAGTTATCCACTTTATCCGAACACCCACACATCGCGATATAGACTTGTGCCTTACCAAGAATGTTACGATGTTTAGTCTTTTAACTACAAACGTACGTCTGTTATTAATTGTTAACTAGCCACCTAAGTATTTTCACGTAAGCTCCCTCACCTCTACTACTCTCTTTCCTAGACCACAAGACACGGCTAAGGCCTAGCACATACACAAACATAGAGGAATGCTAAAACTTATAATGGGCCTGGACCAGTCATGATTATTGGTTTGTATCATAGCTTATCTTTGTTACATCATCATTCAAGGGCACTACGCATGGTGCAACTCACCATAAAGTATCTGTGTGCAACATATTGGCGGATCACACCAATATCAACGGGTGAAAACCCGATAGGGTCTCGGACTTACGGGGTGGTGTTCCTCCGTACGTAGGGTCCAAAGACTTACGAAGTTATCCACTTTATCTGAACGCCCACACATCGCGATCTAGACTTGTGCCTTACCAATAATTTTACGTTGTTTAGTCTTTTAGCTACACACGTACGTTTGTTATTAATTGTTAACTAGCCACCTAAGTATTTTCACGTAAGCTCCCTCACCTCTACTACTCTCTTTCCTAGACCACAAGACACGGACAAGGCCTAGCACATACACAAACATTGAGGAATGCTAAAACTTATAATGGGCCTGGACCAGTTACAAACAACCCGGCCCAGTGGGCCCATATATCATCAACAACTACAAGGTAGCTTACAACATACGTTGCCCAAAATGAAAGTAAAACAACAAATCTTACAAAGCCTTAAAGAAAGTACGACGCTTGTCTTGATATTGAAATAACAACATAGTTTGATACATCTTATAATAAATGAAATATAAAACATCAAGTGTAACTTGGACTTAAACATCGTCCCCAAAGTCATCATCCATCACATGCTCAACCATGTTTGTCTTCTCACCCCAAAAACCTGCAACAAAACATGAAATTGAGGTAAGTAAAAAGTACTTAGCAAGATTAAGAAGCTAAAATATAATTAAATCTTACAACGAAAGGTTCATAATTTATTAAGTTATCTTTGTGAGACCGACTCAAACTTTAGGGTTCACTTCATGCTCATCAACATGTCATGTTTATGGGTTTGTAGCGTAGCTTATCTTTTTTACATCATCATTCAAGGGCACTACGCTTGGTGCTACTCACCATAAAGTGTCCGTCCGCAACATATTGTCGGATCACACCAATATCAACGGGTGAAAACCTGATAGTGTACACGCTCGGTGCAGTCCCTCCGTACGTAGGGTCTCGGACTTACGGGGTGGTGTTCCTCCGTACGTAGGGTCCAAAGACTTACAAAGTTATCCACTTTATCCGAACACCCACACATCGCGATATAGACTTGTGCCTTACCAAGAATGTTACGATGTTTAGTCTTTTAACTACAAACGTACGTCTGTTATTAATTGTTAACTAGCCACCTAAGTATTTTCATGTATGCTCCCTCACCTCTACTACTCTCTTTCCTAGACCACAAGACACGGCCAAGGCCTAGCACATACACAAACACAGAGGAATGCTAAAACTTATAATGGGCCTGGACCAGTCATGATTATTGGTTTGTAGCATAGCTTATCTTTGTTACATCATCATTCAAGGGCACTACGCATGGGGCAACTCACCATAAAGTATCTGTGTGCAACATATTGGCGGATCACACCAATATCAACGGGTGAAAACCTGATAGTGTACACGCTCGGTGCAGTCCCTCCGTACGTAGGGTCTCGGACTTACGGGGTGGTGTTCCTCCGTACGTAGGGTCCAAAGACTTATGAAGTTATCCATTTTATCTGAACGCCCACACATCGCGATCTAGACTTGTGCCTTACCAAGTATTTTACGATGTTTAGTCTTTTAGCTACACACGTACGTTTGTTATTAATTGTTAACTAGCCACCTAAGTATTTTCACGTAAGCTCCCTCACCTCTACTACTCTCTTTCCTAGACCACAAGACACGGACAAGGCCTAGCACATACATAAACATTGAGGAATGCTAAAACTTATAATGGGCCTGGACCAGTTACAAACAACCCGGCCCAGTGGGCCCATATATCATCAACAACTACAAGGTAGCTTACAACATACGTTGCCCAAAATGAAAGTAAAACAACAAATCTTACAAAGCCTTAAAGAAAGTACGACGCTTGTCTTGATATTGAAATAACAACATAGTTTGATACCTCTTATAATAAATGAAATATAAAACATCAAGTGAAACGTGGACTTAAACATCGTCCCCAAAGTCATCATCCATCACATGCTCAACCTGTTCGTCTTCTCACCACAAAAACATGCAACAAAACATGAAATGGAGGTAAGTAAAAAGTACTTAGCAAGATTAAGAATCTAAAATATAATTAAATCTTACAACGAAAGGTTCATAATATATTAAGTTATCTTTGTGAGACCAACTCAAACTTTAGGGATCACTTCATGCTCATCAACATGTCATGATTATTGGTTTGTAGCATAGCTTATCTTTGTTACATCATCATTCAAGGGCACTACGCATGGTGCAACTCACCATAAAGTATCTGTGTGCAACATATTGGCGGATCACACCAATATCAACGGGTGAAAACCTGATAGTGTACACGCTCGGTGCAGTCCCTCCGTACGTAGGGTCTCGGACTTACGGGGTGGTGTTCTCCGTACGTAGGGTCCAAAGACTTACGAAGTTATCCACTTTATCCGAACGCCCACACATCGAGATCTAGACTTGTGCCTTACCAAGTATTTTACGATGTTTAGTCTTTTAGCTACACACGTACGTTTGTTATTAATTGTTAATTAGCCACCTAAGTATTTTCACGTAAGCTCCCTCACCTCTACTACTCTCTTTCCTAGACCACAAGACACGGACAAGGCCTAGCACATACACAAACATTGAGGAATGCTAAAACTTATAATGGGCCTGGACCATTTACAAACAACCCGGCCCAGTGGGCCCATATATCATCAACAACTACAAGGTAGCTTACAACATACGTTGCCCAAAATGAAAGTAAAACAACAAATCTTACAAAGCCTTAAAGAAAGTACGACGCTTGTCTTGATATTGAAATAACAACATAGTTTGGTACATCTTATAATAAATGAAATATAAAACATCAAGTGAAACTTGGACTTAAACATCGTCCCCAAAGTCATCATTCATCACATGCTCAACCTGTTCGTCTTCTCACCACAAAAACATGCAACAAAACATGAAATGGAGGTAAGTAAAAAGTACATAGCAAGATTAAGAATCTAAAATATAATTAAATCTTACAACGAAAGGTTCATAATATATTAAGTTATCTTTGTGAGACCGACTCAAACTTGAGGGATCACTTCATGCTCATCAACATGTCATGATTATTGGTTTGTAGCATAGCTTATCTTTGTTACATCATCATTCAAGGGCACTACGCATGGTGCAACTCACCATAAAGTATATGTGTGCAACATATTGGCGGATCACACCAATATGAACGGGTGAAAACCTGATAGAGTACACGCTCGGTGCAGTCCCTCCGTATGTAGGGTCTCGGACTTACAGGGTGGTGTTCTCCATACGTAGGGTTCAAAGACTTACGAAGTTATCCACTTTATCCGAACACCCACACATCGCGATATAGACTTGTGCCTTACCAAGAATATTACGATGATTAGTCTTTTAACTACAAACGTATGTCTGTTATTAATTGTTAACTAGCCACATAAGTATTTTCAAGTAAGCTCCCTCACCTCTACTACTCTCTTTCCTAGACCACAAGACACGGACTAGGCTTAGCACATACACAAACACTGACGAATGCTAAAACTTATAATGGGCCTGGACCAGTTACAAACAACCCGGCCCATTGGGCCCATATATCATCAACAACAACAAGGTAGCTTACAACATACGATGCCCAAAATGAAAGTAAAACAACAAATCTTACAAAGGTTCCCTAAAGAAAGTACAAACCAATAATCATGACATGTTGATGAGCATGAAGTGAACCCTAAAGTTCGAGTCGGTCTCACAAAGATAACTTAATATATTAAGAACCTTTCGTTGCCCTGGAATGATGATGTAACAAAGATAAGCTACGCTACACACCAATAATCACGACATGTTGATGAGCATGAAGTGATCCCAAAAGTTTGAGTCGTTTGTTAAGAAGTTGAGGCACAAGTCTATATCGGACCAGTTAGTTCAATATCAAGACAAGCGTCGTACTTTCTTTAAGGCTTTGTAAGATTTGGGCATCGTATGTTGTATGCTACCTTGTAGTTGTTGATGATATATGGGCCCACTGGGCCGGGTTGTTTGTAACTGGTCCAGGCCCATTATTAGTTATAGCATTCCTCTGTGTTTGTGTATGTGCTAGGCCTTGTCCGTGTCTTCTGGTCTAGGAAAGAGAGTAGTAGAGGTGAGGGAGCTTACTTGAAAATACTTATGTGGCTAGTTAACAATTAATAACAGACGTACGTTTGTAGTGAAAAGACTAATCATCGTAATATTCTTGGTAAGGCACAAGTCTATATCGCGATGTGTGGGTGTTCGAGATAAAGTGGATAACTTCGTAAGTCTTTGGACCCTACGCACGGAGGAACACCACCCGTAAGTCCGAGACCCTACGACGGAGGGATCGAACCGAGCGTGTACACTATCGAGTTTTCACCCGTTGATATTGGTGTGATCCGCCAATATGTTGTTGCACAGATACTTTATGGTGAGTTGCACCATGCGTAGTGCCCTTGAATGATGATGTAACAAAGATAAGCTATGCTACAAACCAATAATCATGACATGTTGATGAGCATGAAGTGATCCCTAAAGTTTGAGTCGGTCTCACAAAGATAACTTAATATATTATGAACCTTTCGTTGTAAGATTTAATTATATTTTAGATTCTTAATCTTGCTAAGTACTTTTTACTTACCTCCATTTCATGTTTTGTTGCATGTTTTTGTGGTGAGAAGACGAACATGTTGAGCATGTGATGGATGATGACTTTGGGGACGATGTTTAAGTCCAAGTTTCACTTGATGTTTTATATTTCATTTATTATAAGATGTATCAAACTATGTTGTTATTTCAATATCAAGACAAGCGTCGTACTTTCTTTAAGGCTTTGTAAGATTTGTTGTTTTACTTTCATTTTGGGCATCGTATGTTGTAAGCTACCTTGTAGTTGTTGATGATATATGGGGACACTGGGCCGGGTTGTTTGTAACTGGGCCATGCCCATTATAAGTTTTAGCATTCCTCAATGTTTGTGTATGTGCTAGGCCTTGTCCGTGTCTTGTGGTCTAGGAAAGAGAGTAGTAGAGGTGAGGGAGCTTACGTGAAAATACTTAGGTGGCTAGTTAACAATTAATAACAAACGTACGTGTGTAGCTAAAAGACTAAACATCGTAAAATACTTGGTAAGGCACAAGTCTAGATCGCGATGTGTGGGTGTTCAGATAAAGTGGATAACTTCGTAAATCTTTGGACCCTACGTATGGAGGAACACCAACCAGTTTTATCCGAGACCCTACGTACGGAGGGACTGCACCGAGCGTGTACACTATGGGGTTTTCCCCAATGGATATTGGTGTGATCCGCCAATATGTTGCACACAGATACTTTATGGTGAGTTGCACCATGCAATGCCCTTGAATGATGATGTAACAAAGATAAGCTACGCTATAAACCAATAATCATGACATGTTGATGAGCATGAAGTGATCCCTAAAGTTTGAGTCGGTCTCACAAAGATAACTTAATATATTATGAACCTTTCGTTGTAAGATTTAATTATATTTTAGATTCTTAATCTTGCTAAGTACTTTTTACTTACCTCCATTTCATGTTTTGTTGCATGTTTTTGTGGTGAGAAGACAATGTGAGTTGAGCATGTGATGGATGATGACTTTGGGGACGATGTTTAAGTCCAAGTTTCACTTGATGTTTTATATTTCATTTATTATAAGATGTATCAAACTATGTTGTTATTTCAATATCAAGACAAGCGTCGTACTTTCTTTAAGGCTTTGTAAGATTTGTTGTTTTACTTTCGTTTTGGGCATCGTTTGTTGTAAGCTACCTTATAGTTGTTGATGATATATGGGGCCACTGGACCGGGTTGTTTGTAACTGGGCCAGGCCCATTATAAATGTTATCATACCTCAGTGTTTGTGTATGTGCTAGGCCTTGTCCGTGTCTTGTGGTCTAGGAAAGAGAGTAGTAGAGGTGAGAGAGCTTACTTGAAAATACTTAGGTGGCTAGTTAACAATTAATAACAGACTAAACATCGTAACATTCTTTGTAAGGCACAAGTCTATATCGCGATGTGTGGGCGTTCAGATAAAGTGGATAAATTCGTAAGTCATTGGACTCTACGTACGGAGGAACCCCACCCCGTAAGTCCGAGACCCTACGTACGGAGGGACTGCACCGAGCGTGTACACTATCGGGTTTTCCCCCGTGGATATTGGTGTGATCCGCCAATATGTTGCGGACGGACACTTTATGGTGAGTAGCACCAAGCGTAGTGCCCTTGAATGATGATGTAACAAAGATAAGCTATGCTATAAACCAATAATCATGACATGTTGATGAGCATGAAGTGAACCCTAAAGCTTGAGTCGGTCTCACAAAGATAACTTAATATATTAAGAACCATTCGTTGTAAGATTTAATTATATTTTAGCTTCTTAATCTTGCTAAGTACTTTTTACTTACCTCAATTTCATGTTTTGTTGCATGTTTTTGGGGTGAGAAGACGAACAGGTTGAGAATATCATGGATGATGACTTTGGGGACGATGTTTGAGTCCAAGTTTCACATAATGTTTTCTGTTTCATTTATTATAAGATGTATCAAACTATGTTGTTAGTTCAATATCAACACAAGCGTCGTACTTTCTTTAAGGCGTTGTAAGATTTTTTGTTTAACTTTCATTTTGGGCATCGTATGTTGTAAGCTACCTTGTTGTTGTTGATGATATATGGGCCTACTGGGCCGGGTTGTTTGTAACTGCTCCAGGCCATTATAAGTTTTAGCATTCCTCTGTGATTGTGTATGTGCTAGGCCTTGTCCGTGTCTTGTGGTCTAGGAAAGAGAGTAGTAGAGGTGAGGGAGCTTACTTGAAAATACTTATGTGGCTAGTTATCAATTAATAACAGACATACGTTTGTAGTTAAAAGACTAATCATCGTAATATTCTTGGTAAGTTACAAGTCTATATCGCGATGTGTGGGTGTTCAGATAAAGTGGATAACTTCGTAAGTCTTTGGACCCTACGTAAGGAGGAACACCACCCCGTAAGTCCGAGACCCTACGTACGGAGGGACTGCACCGAGCGTGTACACTATCAGGTTTTCACCCGTTGATATTGGTGTGATCCGCCAATATGTTGCACACATATACTTTTTGGTGAGTTGCACCATGCGTAGTGCCCTTGAATGATGATGCAACAAAGATAAGCTATGCTACAAACCAATAATCATGACATGTTGATGAGCATGAAGTGATCCCTAAAGTTTGAGTCGGTCTCACAAAGATAACTTAATAAATTATGAACCTTTCGTTGTAAGATTTAATTATATTTTAGCTTCTTAATCTTGCTAAGTACTTTTTACTTACCTCAATTTCATGTTTGTTGCATGTTTTTGGGGTGAGAAGACGAACAGGTTGAGCATGTGATGGATGATGACTTTGGGGATGATGTTTAAGTCCAAGTGTACACGTGAAAAGAAAGTACGACGCTTTAGGGTAATAACAAACGTATCTGAATGATGATGTAAGATTACTTGAAAATACTTTCAGTTATCCACTTTATAAATGTTATCATACCAGTTACAAACAACCCGGCCCAGTGGGCCCATATATCATCAACAACTACAAGGTAGCATACAACTGGTCCAGGCCCATTATATGTTTTAGCATTCCTCTGTGTTTGTGTATGTGCTAGGCCTTGTCCGTGTCTTGTGGTCTAGGAAAGAGAGTAGTAGAGGTGAGGGAGCTTACTTGAAAATCTTTGTGAGACCGACTCAAACTTTAGGGATCACTTCATGCTCATCAACATGTCATGATTATTGGTTTGTAGCATAGCTTATCTTTGTTACATCATCATTCAAGGGCACCACGCGTGGTGCAACTCACCATAAAGTATCTGTGTGCAACATATTGGCGGATCACACCAATATCAACGGGTGAAAACCTAATAGTGTACACGCTCGGTGCAGTCCCTCCGTACGTAGGGTCTCGGACTTACGGGGTGGTGTTCCTCCATACGTAGGGTCCAAAGACTTACGAAGTTATCCACTTTATCCGAACACCCACACATCGCGATATAGACTTGTGCCTTACCAAGAATGATACGATGATTAGTCTTTTAACTACACACGTACGTCTGTTATTAATTGTTAACTAGCCACCTAAGCATTTTCAAGTAAGCTCTCTCACCTCTAACACTCTCTTTCCTAGACCACAAGACACGGACAAAGCCTAGCACATACACAAACACAGAGGAATGCTAAAAGTTATAATGGGCCTGGCCCAGTTACAAACAACCCGGCCCAGTAGGCCCATATATCATCAACAACTACAAGGTAGCATACAACATACGATGCCCAAAATGAAAGTTAAACAACAAATCTTACAAAGCCTTAAAGAAAGTGCCTTACCAAGAATATTACGAAGATTAGTCTTTTAACTACACACGTACGTCTGTTATTAATTGTTAACTAGCCACATAAGTATTTTCAAGTAAGCTCCCTCACCTCTACTACTCTCTTTCCTAGACCACAAGACACGGACAAGGTCTAGCACATACACAAACACAGAGGAATGCTAAAACTTATAATGGGCCTGGACCAGTTACAAACAACCCGGCCTAGTGGGCCCACATATCATCAACAACTACAAGGTAGCTTACAACATACGATGCCCAAAATGAATGTAAAACAACAAATCTTACAAAGCCTTAAAGAAAGTACGACGCTTGTCTTGATATTGAAATAACAACATAGTTTGATACATCTTATAATAAATTAAACGGAAAACATCAAGTGAAACTTGGACTCAAACATCGTCCCCAAAGTCATCATCCATCACATGCTCAACTTGTTCGTCTTCTCACCACAAAAACATGCAAAAAAAACATGAAAGAAGTGATCCCTAAAGTTTGAGTCGGTCTCACAAAGATAACTTAATAAATTATGAACCTTTCGTTGTAAGATTTAATTATATTTTAGCTTCTTAATCTTGCTAAGTACTTTTTACTTACCTCAATTTCATGTTTTGTTGCATGTTTTTGGGGTGAGAAGATGAACAGGTTGAGCATGTGTTGGATGATGACTTTGGGGACGATGTTTAAGTCCAAGTTTCACTTGATGTTCAAGGGCACTACGCATGGTGCAACTCACCATAAAGTATCTGTGTGCAACATATTGGCGGATCACACCAATATCAACGGGTGAAAACTCGATAGTGTACACGCTCGGTGCGATTCCTCCAGACGTAGGGTCTCGGACTTACGGGGTGGTGTTCCTCCGTACGTAGGGTCCAAAGACTTACGAAGTTATCCACTTTATCCGAACACCCACACATCGCGATATAGACTTGTGCCTTACCAAGAATATTACGATGATTAGTCTTTTAACTACAAACGTACGTCTATTATTAATTGTTAACTAGCCACCTAAGTATTTTCAAGTAACCTCCCTCACCTCCACTACTCTCTTTCCTAGACCAAAAGACACGGACAAGGCCGAGCACATACACAAACACAGAGGAATGCTAAAAGTTATAATGGGCCTGGACCAGTTACAAACAACCCGGCCCAGTGGGCGTCTTCTCACCCCAAAAACATGCAACAAAACATGAAATTGAGGTAAGTAAAAAGTACTTTGCAAGATTAAGAAGCTAAAATATAATTAAATCTTACAACGAAAGGTTCATAATACATTAAGTTATCTTTGTGAGACCGACTCAAACTTTAGGGATCACTTCATGCTCATCAACATGTCATGATTATTGGTTTGTAGCATAGCTTAACTTTGTTACATCATCATTCAAGGGCACTACGCATGGTGAAACTCACCATAAAGTATCTGTGTGCAACATATTGGGGGATCACACCAATATCAACAGGTGAAAACCCCATAGTGTACACGCTCGGTGCAGTCCCTCCGTACGCAGGGTCTCGGACTTACGGGGTGGTGTTCCTCCGTACGTAGGGTCCAAAGACTTACGAAGTTATCCACTTTATCCGAACACCCACACATCGTGATATAGACTTGTGCCTTACCAAGAATATTACGATGATTAGTCTTTTAACTACAAACGTACGTCTGTTATTAATTGTTAACTAGCCACATAAGTATTTTCCCGCTCATGGTAATTACACTACACATTCAGCCTTTGCCACATGACAAGCTTAAGCTTATCTTCTGTGGTCTCAAGTGATTGTATGGATTGATCACAGCTATTACAACTACGCATGGATAAAGCAGATGCAAACCAAGGTTACTTAGATGGATTTTAATTTCTACAAGAGTTTTGACCTTGTGATTAAAGACATAAGAAAGGTAGTGAGAATATTGTACGTATCATTTATCTCTTAGTAATGAGGGCGCGTAAAATCACAACAGATATAGGCATTGATTTTCCAACCGAAAGTAATTCACGGTCAAACGGTTAGGTTGCGGGTATGTCGACTCACGCCAACTATTTAGCGAGTGGTCATTTAGAGGATACGAGAAGAAAAAGTTCTTTCTGACCTTAAATATCTCGTATGGGAAGATCCTTATTTGTTCAGTAGTCCCAGAAGACGGTTGCTTCCGAAGGTGTGTTCGAGCACGATCGGGATCCACCGATAGGTCATTTTAATGGAACACCGGTTATCGGGTTGCAAAGCATTCTTCCGGGCTGATTCACCGGCCGACTGGCGAAGATGCGTAAGCCTTTTGTAAAGGTTGTGATAGTAAGCCGAGAACTGGACGGGCAGAGTAGTCGGATGGAAATGCCACTCTAAGCCCATTCTCTGAACGCCAAGTTTTCAAGGGATGGGGCATAGATTTTATGGATCCTTTCCATCTTCATATCTTACATGCTACGTTAAATTTTTACAAATTTAAAAAGGTTGGAACGTGAATAGTGTGATAAGTTTTCTATCCATTAAGATTATTAGTGGAGATAATTGATAGCATGTTTTACTTTTGATAGTTTCGCTTTTTTTTTTTCAATTACGAAAGCCTTGACTTGAAGCATGACTTTTGAATTATACTCAAACTTTTATAGCTTACACCTAGGATCTGCAGTAATGTGGAATTCATAAAGTTTGCATGATAGTGAGAATCAACATGTCATGATTTATTGGTTTGTAGTTTTGTAGCATAAGCAACTTTGTTACATCATCATTCAAGAGGGCACTACGCATGGTGAAACTCCACTTCATAAATGTATCCTCGTGTTGCGGAATATATCGGGGATCACACCAATATGCAACAGGTGAAAACCTAGGTAGTGTACAGCTGGTGCGCGATCACCACGCATCTCTGAGTGCACGTGGGTGGTGTTCCTCCCGTGACGCAGGTGTGGTCCAAAGACTTTGACTGCACCAGGTATCCTAACACCCACCACATCAAGGATATGTATTTGAAGGGCTTACCAAGAAATTGATGCGCTTCTCACCTCTACTACTCTCTTTCCTAGACCACAAGACACGGACAAGGCTCGGACTTTCGTGGTGTTCCTCCGTGCACGTAGGGTCCAAAGACTTTACGGTTATCCACTTTATCCGAACACCCACACATCGCGATATAGACTTGTGCGTCAGTGTTTGTGTATGTGCTAGGCCTTGTCCGTGTCTTGTGGTCTAGGAAAGAGAGTAGTAGAGGTGAGGGAGCTTACGTGAAAATACTTATGTGGCTAGTTAACAATTAATAACCGACGTACGTTTGTAGTTAAAATAAAAATCATCGTAATATTCTTGGTAAGTCACAAGTCTATATCGCGATGTGTGGGTGTTCGGATAAAGTGGATAACTTCGTAAGTCTTTGTGAGACCGACTCAAACTTTAGGGATCACTTCATGCTCATCAACATGTCATGATTATTGGTTTGTAGCATAGCTTGTATTTGTTACATCATCATTCAAGGGCGCTACGCATGATGCAACTCACCATAAAGTATCTGTGTGCAACATATTGGCGGATCACACCAATATCGACCGGTGAAAACCTGATAGTGTACACGCTCGGTGCAGTCCCTCCGTACGTCGTGGCTCAGACTTACGGGGTGGTGTTCCTCCGTACGTAGGGTCCAAAGACTTACGAAGTTATCCACTTTATCCGAACACCCACACATCGCGATATAGACTTGTGCCTTACCAAGAATATCACTATGTTTAGTCTTTTAGCTACACACGTACGTTTGTTATTAATTGTTAACTAGCCACCTAAGTATTTTCACGTAAGCTCCCTCACCTCTACTACTGTCTTTCCACTTTATCCGAACACCCACACATCGCGATCTAGACTTGTGCCTTACCAAGAATTTTACGATGATTAGTCTTTTAACTACAAACGTACGTCTGTTATTAATTGTTAACTAGCCACCTAAGTATTTTCAAGTAAGCTCTCTCACCTCTACTACTCTCTTTCCTAGACCACAAGACACGGACAAGGCCTAGCACATACACAAACACTGAGGTATGATAACATTTATAATGGGCCGGGCCCAGTTACAAACATACATGTATAATTAAATCGTTGTAAGATTTAATTATATTTTAGCTTCTTAATCGTGCTAAGTACTTTTTACTTACCTCAATTTCATGTTTTGTTGCATGTTTTTGGGGTGAGAAGACGAACAGGTTGAGCATGTGATGGATGATGACTTTGGGCACGATGTTTGAGTCCAAGTTTCACTTAATGTTTTCTGTTTCATTTATTATAAGATGTATCAAACTATGTTGTTAGTTCAATATCAAGACAAGCGTCGTACTTTCTTTAAGGCTTTGTAAGATTTGTTGTTTTACTTTCGTTTTGGGCATCGTATGTTTTATTCTACCTTGTAGTTGTTGATGATATATGGCCCCACTGGGCCGGGTTGTTTGTAACTGGGCCAGGCCCATTATAACTTTTAGCATTCCTCTGTGTTTGTGTATGTGCTAGGCCTTGTCCGTGTCTTGTGGTCTAGGAAAGAGAGTAGTAGAGGTGAGGGAGCTTACTTGAAAATACGTATGTGGCTAGTTAACAATTAATAACAGACGTACGTTTGTAGTTAAAAGGCTAATCATCGTAATATTCTTGGTAAGGCACAAGTCTATATCGCGATGTGTGGGTGTTCGGATAAAGTGGATAACTTCGTAAGTCTTTGGACCCTACGTACGGAGGAACCCCACCCCGTAAGTCCGAGACACGACGTACGGAGGTACTGCACCGAGCGTGTACACTATCAGGTTTTTACCAGTTGATATTGGTGTGATCCGCCAATATGTTGCACACAGATACTTTATGGTGAGTTGCACCATGCGTAGTGCCCTTGAATGATGATGTAACAAAGATAAGCTATGCTACAAACAAATAATCACGACATGTTGATGAGCATGAAGTGATCCCTAAAGTATTTTGGTAACACATATTTTGAAAATACTTAGGTGGCTAGTTAACAATTAACAACAGACGTACGTTTGTAGTTAAAAGACTAATCATCGTAATATTCTTGGTAAGGCACAAGTCTATATCGCGATGTGTGGGTGTTCGAATAAAGTGGATAACTTCGTAAGTCTTTGGACCCTACGTACGGAGGAACCCCACCCCGTAAGTCCGAGACCCTACGTACGGAGGGACTGCACCGAGCGTGTACACTATCAGGTTTTCACCCGTTGATATTGGTGTGATCCGCCAATATGTTGCACACAGATACTTTATGGTGAGTTGCACCATGCGTAGTGCCCTTGAATGATGATGTAACAAAGATAAGCTATGCTACAAACCAATAATCTTGACATGTTGATGAGCATGAAGTGATCCCTAAAGTATTTTGGTAACACATATTTTGAAAATACTTAGGTGGCTAGTTAACAATTAATAACAGACGTACGTGTGTAGTTAAAAGACTAATCATCGTAAAATTCTTGGTAAGGCACAATTATAGATCGCGATGTGTGGGCGTTCAGATAAAGTGGATAACTTCGTAAGTCATTGGACTCTACGTACGGAGGAACCCCACCCCGTAAGTCCGAGACCCTACGTACGGAGGTACTTTATGGTGAGGGACTCTACATTTTAGCTTCTTAATCTTGCTAAGTACTTTTTACTTACCTCCATTTCATGACTTTGGGCATGTTTTTGGGGTGAGAAGACGAACAGGTTGAGCATGTGATGGATGATGACTTTGGGGACGATGTTTGAGTCCAAGTTTCACTTGATGTTTTCCGTTTCATTAATTATAAGATGTATCAAACTATGTTGTTATTTCAATATCAAGACAAGCGTCAAACTTTCTTTAAGGCTTTGTAAGATTTGTTGTTTAACTTTCATTTTGGGCATCGTATGTTGTAAGCTACCTTGTTGTTGTTGATGATATATGGCCCACCGGGCCGGGTTGTTTATAACCTGGTCCAGGCCCATTATAAGTTTTAGCATTCCTCTGTGTTTGTGTATGTGCTAGGCCTTGTCCGTGTCTTGTGGTCTAGGAAAGAGAGTAGTAGAGGTGAGGGAGCATACTTGAAAATACTTAGGTGGCGAGTTAACAATTAATAACAGACGTACATGTGTAGTTAAAAGACTAATCATCGTAATATTCTTGGTAAGGCACAAGTCTATATCGCGATGTGTGGGTGTTCGGATAAAGTGGATAACTTCGTAAGTCTTTGGACCCTACGTACGGAGGAACACCACCCCGTAAGTCCGAGGCCCTACGTACGGAGGGACTGCACCGAGCGTGTACACTATCAGGTTTTCACCCATTGATATTGGTGTGATCCGCCAATACGTTGCACACAGATACTTTATGGTGAGTTGCACCATGCGTAGTGCCCTTGAATGATGATGTAACAAAGTTAAGCTATGCTAAAAACCAATAATCATGACATGTTGATGAGCATGAAGTGATCCCTAAAGTATTTTGGTAACACATATTTTGAAAATACTTAGGTGGCTAGTTAACAATTAATAACAGACGTACGTGTGTAGTTAAAAGACTAATCATCGTAAAATTCTTGGTAAGGCACAAGTCTAGATCGCGATGTGTGGGCGTTCAGATAAAGTGGATAACTTCGTAAGTCATTGGACTCTACGTACGGAGGAACCCCACCCCGTAAGTCCGAGACCCTACGTACGGAGGTACTTTATGGTGAGGGACTCTACATTTTAGCTTCTTAATCTTGCTAAGTACTTTTTACTTACCTCCATTTCATGACTTTGGCATGTTTTTGGGTTGAGAAGACGAACAGGTTGAGCATGTGATGGATGATGACTTTGGGGACGATGTTTGAGTCCTAGTTTCACTTGATGTTTTCCGTTTCTTTTATTATAAGATGTATCAAACTATGTTGTTATTTCAATATCAAGACAAGCGTCAAACTTTCTTTAAGGCTTTGTAAGATTTGTTGTTTAACTTTCATTTTGGGCATCGTATGTTGTAAGCTACCTTGACGTTGATATTGGTGTGATCCGCCAATATGTTGCACACAGATACTTTATGGGGAGTTGCACTATGTGTAGCGCCCTTGAATGATGATGTAACAAAGATAAGCTATGCTACAAACCAATAATCACGACATGTTGATGAGCATGAAGTGATCCCTAAAGTTTGAGTCGGTCTCACAAAGATAACTTAATAAATTATGAACCTTTCGTTGTAAGATTTAATTATATTTTAGCTTCTTAATCTTGCTAAGTACTTTTTACTTGCCTCAATTTCATGTTTTGTTGCATGTTTTTGGGGTGAGAAGACGAACATGTTGAGCATGGGATGGAGGATGACGCTTGGGGACGTTGTTTAAGTCCAAGTTTCACTTGATGTTTTAATCTCACCTCTACTACTCTCACGAAGTTATCCACTTTATCCGAACACCCACACATCGCGATATAGACTTGTGCATTACCAAGAATATTACGATGATTAGTCTTTTAACTACAAACGTACGTCTGTTGTAATTGTTAACTAGCCACATAAGTATTTTCAAGTAAGCTCCCTCACCACTACTACTCTCTTTCCTAGACCACAAGACACGGACAAGGCCTAGCACATACACAAACACAGAGGAATGCTAAAACTTATAATGGGCCTAGACCAGTGACAAAAAACCCGGCCCAGTGGGCCCATATACAAGACAAGCGTCGTACTTTCTTTAAGGCTTTGTAAGATTTGTTGTTTTACTTTCGTTTTGGGAATCGTATGTTGTAAGCTACCTTGTAGTTGTTGGTGATATAGTGGATAACTTCGTAAGTCTTTGGACCCTACGTACGGAGGAACACCACCCCGTAAGTCCGAGACCCTACGTTCGGAGGGACTGCACCGATCGTGTACACTATTAGGTTTTCACCTGTTGATATTGGTGTGATCCGCCAATATGTTGCACACAGATACTTTATGGTGAGTTGCACCATGCGTAGTGCCCTTGAATGATGATGTAACAAAGATAAGCTATGCTATAAACCAATAATCATGACATGTTGATGAGCATGAAGTGAACCCTAAAGTTTGAGTCGGTCCCACAAAGATAACTTAATAAATTATGAACCTTTCATTGTAAGATTTAATTAAATTTTAGCTTCTTAATCGTCCTAAGTACTTTGTACTTACCTCAATTGCATGTTTTGTTGTATGTTTTTGGGGTGAGAAGACGAACAGGTTGAGAATGTCATGGATGTTGACTTTGGGGACGATGTTTAAGTCCAAGTTTCACTTGATGTTTTATATTTCATTTATTATAAGATGTATCAAACTATGTTGTTATTTCAATATCAAGACAAGAGTCGTACTTTCTTTAAGGCTTTGTAAGATTTGTTGTTTAACTTTCAGTTTGGGCATCGTATGTTGTAAGCTACCTTGTTGTTGTTGATAATATATGGGCCCACTGGGCCGGGTTGTTTGTAACTGGGCCAGGCCCATTATAAATGTTATCATACCTCAATGTTTGTGTATGTGTTTTGTGTATGTGCTAGGCCTTGGCCGTGTCTTGTGGTCTAGGAAAGAGAGTAGTAGAGGTGAGGGAGCTTACGTGAAAATACTTAGGTGGCTAGTTAACAATTAATAACAGACGTACGTTTGTAGTTAAAAGACTAATCATCGTAATATTCTTGGTAAGGCACAAGTCTATTTCGCGATGTGTGGGTGTTCGGATAAAGTGGATAACTTCGTAAGTCTTTGGACCCTACGTACGGAGGAACACCACCCCGAAAGTCCGAGACCCTACGTACGGAGGGACTGCACCGAGCGTGTACACTATCAGGTTTTCACCCGTTGATATTGGTGTGATCCGCCAATATGTTGCACACAGATACTTTATGGTGAGTGGCACCAAGCGTAGTGCCCTTGAATGATGATGTAACAAAGATAAGCTACGCTACAAACCAATAATCACGACATGTTGATGAGCATGAAGTGAACCCTAAAGTTTGAGTCGGTCTCACAAAGATAACTTAATAAATTACCTAAAGTTTGAGTCGGTCTCACAAAGATAACTTAATAAATTATGAACCTTTCGTTGTAAGATTTAATTATATTTTAGCTTCTTAATCTTGCTAAGTACTTTTTACATACCTCAATTTCATGTTTTGTTGCATGTTTTGGGGGTGAGAAGACGAACAGGTTGAGCATGTGATGGATGATGACTTTGGGGACGATGTTTAAGTCCAAGTTTCACTTGATGTTTTATATTTCATTTATTATAAGATGTATCAAACTATGTTGTTATTTCAATATCAAGACAAGCGTCGTACTTTCTTTAAGGCTTTGTAAGATTTGTTGTTTAACTTTCATTTTGGGCATCGTATGTTGTAAGCTACCTCGTTGTTGTTGATGATATATGGGCCCACTGGGCCGGGTTGTTTGTAAGTGGTCCAGGCCCATTATAAGTTTTAGCATTCCTCTGTGTTTGTGTATGTGTTAGGCCTTGTCCGTGTCTTGTGGTCTAGGAAAGAGAGTAGTAGAGGTGAGGGAGCTTACTTGAAAATACTTATGTGGCTAGTTAACAATTAATAACAGATGTACGTTTGTAGTTAAAAGACTAATCATCGTAATATTCTTGGTAAGGCACAAGTCTATATCGCGATGTGTGGGTGTTCGGATAAAGTGGATAACTTCGTAAGTCTATGGACCCTACGTACGGAGGAACACCACCCCGTAAGTCCGAGACCCTACGTACGGAGGGACTGCAAAGAGCGTGTACACTATCAGGTTTTCACCGGTTGATATTGGTGTGATCCGCCAATATGTTGCACACAGATACTTTATGGTGAGTAGCACCATGCGTAGTGCCCTTGAATGATGATGTAACAAAGATAAGCTATGCTACAAACCAATAATCATGACATGTTGATGAGCATGAAGTGATCCCTAAAGTTTGAGTCGGTCTCACGAAGATAACATAATATATTATGAACCTTTCGTACGTGTGTAGTTAAAAGACTAAACATCGTAACATTCTTGGTAAGGCACAAGTCTATATCGCGATGTGTGGGCGTTCAGATAAAGTGGATAACTTCGTAAGTCTTTGGACTCTACGTACGGAGGAACCCCACCCCGTAAGTCTGAGACACGACGTACGGAGGGACTGCACCGAGCGTGTACACTATCAGGTTTTCACCCGTTGATATTGGTGTGATCCGCCAATATGTTGCACACGCTCGGTGCAGTCCCTCCGTACGTAGGGTCTCGGACTTACGGGTGGGGTTCCTACGCACGTAGAGTCCAATGACTTACGGTTATCCACTTTATCTCGAACGCCCACACATCGCGATATAGACTTGTGCCTTACCAATAATATTACGATGATTAGTCTTTAACTACAAACGACGCCTCATATTAATTGTTAACTAGCCACATAAGTATTTTCAAGTAAGCTCCATCACCTCTACTACTCTCTTTCCTAGACCACAAGACACGGACAAGGCCTAGCACATACACAAACACAGACGAATTCTAAAACTTATAATGGGCCTGGACCAGTTACAAACAACCCTGCCCAGTGGGCCCATATATCATCAACAACAACAAGGTAGCTTACAACATACATTGCCCAAAATGAAAGTCAAACAACAAATCATACAAAGCCTTAAAGAAAGTACGACGCTTGTCTTGTTATTTAACTAACAACATAGTTTGATACATCTTATAATAAATGAAACGGAAAACATCAAGTGAAACTTGGACTTAAACATCGTCCCCAAAGTCATCATCCATCACATGCTCAACCTATTCGTCTTCTCACCCCAAAAACATGCAACAAAACATGAAATTGAGGTAAGTAAAAAGTACTTAGCAAGATTAATAAGCTAAAATATAATTAAATCTTACAACGAAAGGTTCATAATTTATTAAGTTATCTTGATAAGACCGACTCAAACTTTAGGGATCACTTCATGCTCATCAACATGTCATGATTATTGGTTTGTAGCATAGCTTATCTTTGTTACATCATCATTCAAGGGCACTACGCATGGTGCAACTCACCATAAAGTATCTGTGTGCAACATATTGGCGGATCACAACAATATCAACGGGTGAAAACCTGATAGTGTGCACGCTCGGTGCAGTCCCTCCGTACGTAGGGTCTCGGACTTATGGGGTGGTGTTCCTCCGTACGTAGGGTCCAAAGACTTACGAAGTTATCCACTTTATCTGAACGCCCACACATCGCGATCTAGACTTGTGCCTTACCAAGAATTTTACGATGTTTAGTCTTTTAGCTACACACGTACGTCTGTTATTAAATGTTAACTAGCCACCTAAGTATTTTCAAGTAATCTCTCGCACCTCTACTACTCTCTTTCCTAGACCACAAGACACGGACAAGGCCTAGCATATACAGCTACACACATACGTGTGTTATTAATTGTTAACTAGCCACCTAAGTATTTTCACGTAAGCTCCCTCACCTCTACTACTCTCTTTCCTAGACCACAAGACACGGCCAAGGCCTAGCACATACACAAACATTGAGGTATGATAAAATTTATAATGGGCCTGGCCCAGTTACAAACAACCCGGCCCAGTGGGCCCATATATCATCAACAACTACAAGGTAGCATACAACATACGATGCACAAAAAGAAAGTAAAACAACAAATCTTACAAAGCCTTAAAGAAAGTACGACGCTTGTCTTGATATTGAAATAACAACATAGTTTGATACATCTTATAATAAATGAAACGTAAAAGATCAAGTGAAACTTGGACTGAAACATCGTCCCCAAAGTCATCATCCATCACATGCTCAACCTATTCGTCTTCTCACCCCAAAAACATGCAACAAAACATGAAATTGAGGTAAGTAAAAAGTACTTAGCAAGATTAAGAAGCTAAAATATAATTAAATCTTATAACGAAAGGTTCATAATTTATTAAGTTATCTTTGTGAGACCGACTCAAACTTTAGGGATCACTTCATGCTCATGAACATGTCATGATTATTGGTTTGTAGCATAGCTTATCTTTGTTACATCATCATTCAAGGGCACTACGCACGGTGCAACTCACCATAAAGTATCCGTGTGCAACATATTGTCGGATCACACCAATATCAACGGGTGAAAACATGATAGTGTACACGCTCGGTGCAGTCCCTCCGTACGTAGGGACTCGGACTTACGGGGTGGTGTTCCTCCGTACGTAGGGTCCAAAGACTTACGAAGTTATCCACTTTATCCGAACACCCACACATCGCGATATAGACTTGTGCCTTACCAAGAATATTACGATGATTAGTCTTTTAACTACAAACGTACGTCTGTTATTAATTGTTAACTAGCCACATAAGTATTTTCAAGTAATCTCCCTCACCTCTACTACTCTCTTTCCTAGACAACAAGACACGGACATGGCCTAGCACATACACAAACACAGAGGAATGCTAAAACTTATAATGGGCCTTGACCAGTTACAAACAACCCGGCCCAGTGGGCCCATATATCATCAAAAACAACAAGCAACTCACCATAAAGTACCCGTGTGCAACATATTGGCGGATCACACCAATATCAACGGGTGAAAACCTGATAGTGTAATTGCTCGGTGCAGTCCCTCCGTACGTAGGGTCTCGGACTTACGGGGTGGTGTTCCTCCGTACGTAGGGTCCAAAGACTTACGAAGTTATCCACTTTATCCGAACACCCACACATCGCGATATAGACTTGTGCCTTACCAAGAATGTTACGATGTTTAGTCTTTTAACTACAAACGTACGTCTGTTATTAATTGTTAACTAGCCACATAAGTATTTTCAAGTAAGCTCCCTCACCTCTACTACTCTCTTTCCTAGACCACAAGACACGGACAAGGCCTAGCACATACACAAACACAGAGGAATGCTAAAAGTTATAATGGGCCTGGACCAGTTACAAACAACCCGGCCCAGTGGGCCCATATATCATCAACAACTACAAGGTAGCATACAACATATGATGCACAAAATGAAAGTTAAACAACAAATCTTACAAAGCCTTAAAGAAAGTACGAACAAAGATAAGCTACGCTACAAACCAATAATCATGACATGTTGATGAGCATGAAGTGATCCCTAAAGTTTGAGTCGGTCTCACAAAGATAACTTAATAAATTATGAACCTTTCGTTGTAAGATTTAATTATATTTTAGCTTCTTAATCTTGCTAAGTACTTTTTACTTACTTCAATTTCATGTTTTGTTGCATGTTTTTGGGGTGAGAAGACGAACAGGTTGAGCATGTGATGGATGATGACTTTGGGGACGATGTTTGAGTCCAAGTTTCACTTGATGTTTTCCGTTTCATTTATTATAAGATGTATCAAACTATGTTGGTATTTCAATATCAAGACAAGCGTCGTACTTTCTTTAAGGCTTTCTAAGATTTTTTGTTTAACTTTCATTTTTGGCATCATTGTAAGCTACCTTGTAGTTGTTGATGATATATGGGCCCACTGGGCCGGGTTGTTTGTAACTGGGCCAAGCCCATTATAAATGTTATCATACCTCAGTGTTTGTGTATGTGCTAGGCCTTGTCCGTGTCTTGTGGTCTAGGAAAGATAGTAGTAGAGGTCAGGGAGCTTACTTGAAAATACTTAGGTGGCTAGTTAACAATTAATAACAGACGTACGTGTGTAGTTAAAAGACTAAACATCGTAACATTCTTGGAAAGTCACAAGTCTATAACGCGATGTGTGGGTGTTCGGATAAAGTGGATAACTTTGTAAGTCTTTGGACCCTACGTACGGAGGAACACCACCCCGTAAGTCCGAGACCCTACGTACGGAGGGACTGCACCAAGCGTTTACACTATCAGGTTTTCACCCGTTGATATTGGTGTGATCCGCCAATATGTTGCACACGGATACTTTATGGTAAGTAGCACCAAGCGTAGTGCCTTTGAATGATGATGTAACAAAGATAAGCTATGCTACAAACCAATAATCATGACATGTTGATGAGCATGAAGTGATCCCTAAAGTTTGAGTCGGTCTCACAAAGATAACTTAATAAATTATGAACCTTTCGTTGTAAGATTCAATTATATTTTAGCTTCTTAATCTTGCTAAGTACTTTTTACTTACCTCAATTTCCTGTTTTGTTGCATGTTTTTGGGGTGAGAAGACGAACAGGTTGAGAATGTGATGGATGATGACTTTGGGGACGATGTTTAAGTCCAAGTTTCACTTGATGTTTTCTATTTCATTTATTATAAGATGTATCAAACTATGTTGTTATTTGAATATCAAGACAAGCGTCGTACTTTCTTTAAGGCTTTGTAAGATTTGTTGTTTAACTTTCATTTTGGGCATCGTATG
Source organism: Gentiana macrophylla (assembly GCA_026214975.1). Lineage (NCBI taxonomy): Eukaryota > Viridiplantae > Streptophyta > Magnoliopsida > Gentianales > Gentianaceae > Gentiana > Gentiana macrophylla. The sequence continues at coordinate 96,328,944 of CM047816.1, forward strand.
TTGTAAGCTACCTTGTTGTTGTTGATGATATATGGGCCCACTGGGCTGGGTTGTTTGTAACTGGTCCAGGCCCATTATAAGTTTTAGCTTGATTACATGTCATGTTTGTGTAGTTGATGATATATGGGCCCACTGGGGTGGTGTTCAATATCAAGATGTGTAGCATTATCAGGTTTTCACCCGTTGATATTCGTGTGATCCGCCAATATGTTGCACACAGATACTTTATGGTGAGTTGCACCATGCGTAGTGCCCTTGAATGATGATGTAACAAAGATAAGCTATGCTACAAACCAATTTGTGTGGGCGTAGTTAACTAGCCACGTACGTTGATGGATATTGAAATACTTATGTGCTAGGCCTTGGCCGTGTCTTGTGGTCTAGGAAAGAGAGTAGTAGAGGTGAGGGAGCTTACGTGAAAATACTTAGGTGGCTAGTTAACAATTAATAACAGACGTACGTTTGTAGTTAAAAGACTAATCATCGTAATATTCTTGGTAAGGCACAAGTCTATATCGCGATGTGTGGGTCACCAAGCGTAGTGCCCTTGAATGATGATGTAACAAAGATAAGCTATGCTACAAACCAATAATCATGACATGTTGATGAGCATGAAGTGAACCCTAAAGTTTGAGTGGTCTCACAAAGATAACTTAATATATTATGAACCTTTCGTTGTAAGATTTAATTATATTTTAGCTTCTTAATCTTGCTAAGTACTTTTTACTTTCCTCAATTTCATGTTTTGTTGCATGTTTTTGGGGTGAGAAGACGAACAGGTTGAGCATGTGATGGATGATGACTTTCTGGAGGATGTTTAAGTCCAAGTTTCACTTGATGTTTTATATTTCATTTATTATAAGATGTATCAAACTATGTTGTTATTTCAATATCAAGAGAAGCGTCGTACTTTCTTTAAGGCTTTGTAAGATTTGTTGTTTTACTTTCGTTTTGGGCATCGTATGTTGTATGCTACCTTGTAGTTGTTGATGATATATGGGCCCACTGGGCCGGGTTGTTTGTAACTGGGCCAGGCCCATTATAAATGTTATCATACCTCAATGTTTGTGTATGTGCTAGGCATTGGCCGTGTCTTGTGGTCTAGGAAAGAGAGTAGTAGAGGTGAGGGAGTGACGATACCGGGTTACGCACCTCGATATATCGTCATCGAGTGGACATCTTGGGTTAAACATTTACTAAGGCACAGGAGCCGGGTGAGGTATACAAGTCAGACTATCGACTTGGGAGTTATTGCACTCATGTCGGCCCTCGGGTCTAAGGCATGACTATAGACTCGAGGGTATGACCATCGACTTACGAGCAAAGGCAGGCGATAGTTCCAGACTCGATCACCCCAAGTCGGGCGAGTCGATGTCGTGAGCGAGTCCACACCGCCTACGTTGGCCCATTATCCACAGGATAACTTGGGCGCGGGTAAGGCCCAATTAAGGGTAAATACGACAATATCGCAAACCGACTCATATTAGGGTTAGGTCATGCATTGTCCTTATAAATACAACGTTCCAGGAACTACGTACGGCTTGATTCCTGGAAACATAACAGGATACGTAGGCAATCTAAGAATATCACTTGGATTCAGCCATAAACACACCCACGCCCCTCTTTATTCTTGAGCGAGGGTTCTTGGTTATTCATCATTCATAGAAGAGTAACCCGGATCTTAATAGGTGACTTATTTGTCATCGTCATTGGCGCTAGAAGGAGGGCCTTCAATTGTTGAATAAGCCGGGAACATGCCACCCAAGGATAAACCACCCAGAAGGACCACTTCCAAAAACACAGATCCGCCAAGTCTGCAGTTAGAAGAGGAAGTGGACATGGAGACGCAGGGTGAAAAAGAGCCAAACCTGGAACCGATCCAGGAAAACCCCTTGAAGCAGACGCAAGGTCTGGCCCCAGAACAGCAATTGTTGGTGGATCAACTGGCAGGTCAGGACATTAGCGCTCTGCAAAAGATCATGGAAGAGGTTCTCAGCAGACAGAATCCGCAACAACAACAGGCTGGAGGAGGTTTAAATATCAATATGCCTAAACCTAATCCGGCCCAGTTTCAAGAGATCAGCGCGTCCTCTAGCTCTGTTGAAAAACGGAAGAAGGAAATTCATCAGAAGCATCAAAGGGATGCAGAGGAGCGGCGCCTTGACGTGAGTTGGGCGTGATTTCGGGAAAAGCAAGGTTTCATTGTTCTTAGAGTCTCCTTTTACTAAGGAGATTGAAGATTTTCCTAAACCCAAGGGGTTTAAGATTCCAAAGATAGAGCCTTATGATGGCACCACCGACCCGGAGGACCATTTACACAGGTATCTATCGCAGATGAGGTTGGACGGGGCACAGGCGAGATGCGGTGCCGGGCATTGAGACTCTGCTCATAGGTCGGGCTAGAGAATGGTTTTACGGGCGAGGCCCGGGTCGAACTCCGCTTTTCCATGTTGGCGAGAAAGTTCGAGAGACGCCTTTATCGTCAACAAAAGTTTGATTGAGTGAAACGCACCTCATGAACATGAGGCAGCTTAGAGATGAAACGGTGTTAGAGTACTTAAGGCGGTTCAATATCGAAGCGATGCAAGTAAAGGACCCTCAAGACAGACTTCTGATCACCTCATTTGTAGGGGGCTTGAGGAACACCAAATTATACGAAAAGTTGAGTAGAACTCTCCGAGAACTATGGGACGAGTGTGTGAATGTGGTCCTGATTCTGTCAAAGCGAAGAAGCGATGCGTAGACACACCCAAGCCGAATGGATGGACCCAAGGAAAGAGAGTCGAGGGTCGGGAAAGAGCCAACCTCGACAGCATGAAGCCGAGAGGAAGGCCTCTGTTTGGGATCGAGTCGATAAACCTTCTGTGTTTAATCGAGTTGAAGCACCTGTCTCGGATCGGTCAGAGAAAAAAGGAGGAAAGAAAGACAAAGACTTTGTTCCTCTCAACCGATCGAGATCAGAGATATTGTCCATCATGGTATCGAAGAACCTAGCAAAAAGAGGCCCCACCGATCAAGAAACCTCGAGAGAGGCGGAGGTCAAACAAGTTTTGTGAATTCCATGAGGACATAGGCCATGCAACTGATGACTGCATGGATTTGAAGAGAGACATCGAAGCCTGCATCCAAGAAGGCCAGCTGGATGAGGTCATCGACAGGACTCGTTACACAGAGCCCAAGGGGCATAGAAACAGTAAGAGGAAGAATCCCGACCAAGATGGATGTCGAGGAAGAGATCATCAGAGACGGCGAGATCGATCTCCAGATGCTGACAGAGATAACCACGGTCGAGACAGAGATATGAAGACAACCGGCCGAACAATTATGTTAACACCATATTCGGGCGGGGAAACGGAAAAGAGCGAGCCGATCAAGGGTCGGAAGAGGCGGCTTGAGATATGGAAAGCAACAAAGACTTTCGACGGAGGTCGGGTATGGGCGAGAGATGACGCGTTCCCAAGTCGAGGAATCACAGCGAAGGACTAGTGATAGAGGCAGTGATAAGTCGCACCAAGGTGTCGAGGGTATGCGTCGACAATGGCAGCGCAGTTAACATCCTATATTACTCAGCCTTCCAAGGAATGAAGTTGAAAGATAAAGACTTGATCCCTATAGCCTCCCCACTGTTTGGGTTCACAGGGCAGGCAGTCCACCCGTTGGGATCCATAAAGCTATTGACGACAGTCGGAGATGGGGAGAGATGGAGGACGTTCGAGTTGAGCTATGTGGTCGTGAAAGCCCCCTCCGCGTACAATGTAATCTTAGGGCGACCTGCCCTCTTCGAGTTACGAGCCATCGTTTCGACATACCATAACAGTATGAAGTTCCCAACTCGAAATGGTTCTCACGAGGTCAAAGGGGATATTGAAGTCGCCAGGAGCTGCAATTCAATTATTATGAATGGAAATCTGGCAGTCCAGCAAGTCCTTATCGAAGAACTGATCCCAGAGGAAGAAGAAGATAAATCCTGGGCTTCAAACGAGGCAGTTGAAAATGTTGACCTGTGGGGGGGAGCAGAAGAGCAAAATGTCCAAGTCGGGGTTTGGATACCGACTCAGGAAAAACAATCATTGATCGACTTGTTGACGGAATTCCGAGATGTCTTTGCATGGAAAGCTTCAGATATGCCCGGTCTTCCAACGGATATCGCGATTCACAAGCTCGAAGTTGACCAGGCCAAAAGGCCAGTCAAACAGAAGAAAAGAAATTTCGCATCAGACCGGTTGGAAGCCATCGAGTTTGAAGTCGGTAAGCTGTTAGCGGCCAACATAGTAAAAGAGGTGTTATATCCTGATTGGCTGGCTAATCCAGTATTAGTGAAAAAACCAGATGGCAGTTGGCGCATGTGTGTAGACTTCACCGATCTGAATAAGGCCTGTCCAAAGGACTCTTACCCATTACCCAAAATCGACAGGTTAGTGGACTCGACCATCGGTTTTGAGGTATTTGCCTTTTTAGATGCGTACAAGGGGTACCACCAGATTTTAATGGATCCTCGAGATGCAGATAAGACGGCGTTCATCACAGAGTTTGGCACCTTCTGTTATGTAACCATGCCATTCGGACTTAAGAATGCCGGAGCTACATACCGCAGGCGATCAATAAAATTTTGCAAACCGATCGGCGAAAAACATGGAGGTATCGTGGATGACTTGCTCATTAAAAGCCGATCATTGAAGCGATTTCGATCGATGCACGAGAGGTGTCCGAGGTCTTTGAGAGATACATAAATGAAATTGAATCCCAAGAAGTGCACCTTCGGGGTACGGTCAGGCAAATTTCTAGGGTACATGATATCGAGAGACGGGATCCGAGCTAATCCAGACAAGATAGACACGTTAAAGAATATGCCTGCTCCTCGAAATACAAAGGAAGTACAGAGACTCACAGGTCGAATGGCAGCACTAAATAGATTCCTATCTCGATCAGCTCAACGTGCGTTGCCCTTTTTTAAGATTCTTCGAAAGGCCAGTCCTTTCCAATGGGATGATGAATGTCGACGACCTTCGAAGAATTAAAGACATATCTATCGAGTTACCTACCTCACCTCACCTCGAGAGGGGAAAGATTGTTGATTTACTTATCGGTATGTGATGAAGCAGTGAGTGCGGTCTTGGTCCGAGAAGGGGACAAGGGTCAGGTGCCCATATACTTTGTGAGCAAAGCATTACACGGTCCCGAGGTCCGGTACTCACCGGTGAAAAGCTCAGATTAGCCCTGGTACATGCCTCGAGAAAACTCAGACCTATTTCCAAGCCCATCCGATCTTGGTAGTCACGGACCAACCACTCAAGCAAATACTTGCGAAACCGGACACATCGGGTCGACTTGCGAAGTGGGTAATTGAAATGGCTCGAGACGATATAGAGTTCACTCCCGAACGCGATTAAAGCTCAGGCCTTGGCGATTTTTTAGCGGAAGGTATTTCGAAGACAAATTGACCAGGAAAACAGGTCACGAAGTCAAGTGGATTTTACACGTCGATGGAGCATCGAGTAAAGAAGGAGCGGGCGGAGCAGTTCATTGCTAGTCACCGAAGAGGAAGAGTTTCCTTATGCTCTCGATTCGACTTCAAGGCAACTAACAATGAGGCCGAATATGAAGCAATGATAACCGGACTAAAACTTGCTCAAGTCGGGGGTCGAAGATCTGATGGTTTATAGTGATTCTCAACTGGTCGTTAATCATGTGAAAGGGGAGTACGAGGCCAAGGAAGAGACAATGAAGAATTATTTAAGAGTTGTTCAAGGCCTTATGGTAAGATTCAATTCGGTTCAGATCGAGCAGGTACCTCGAAGTCAGAATAAGAGAGCCGATGCACTCTCAAAGCTCGCCTCGAATTTTGTCTCGAGTAAAAAAGTTCTGGTGGAATTGCTAAGTAACAGAAGTTACGAAGAAAAGGAGGCTCAGCCGATCACTCAACAGGCCACATGGATGGACTCGATTGTTCTATACCTAAAGGATGAGATTCTACCGAATGACAAAGTACAATCAAGAAAGATCCGACTTCAGTCGGCAAGGTACGCATTTTTCAATGACATACTTTATCGAAAATCTTTCACAAGTCCATGGTTGAGATGTGTGTCAGAGTCGGAAGGCAAGTATATTCTTGAAGAGATTCATAAAGGGGCCTGTGGAAACCATTGTGGAGCAAGAATGTTAGCTCGGAAAAGCAAGTTAGATGGATACTCACGGCCCTCAATGCAACGAGACGCGAATAGCTTAGTTCAGAGGTGTAACTCATGTCAAGTTCACGACAACATCTCCCATCAACAAGCGCAAGAAATGAACGTTATCTCGTCAGCTTGGCCGTTCGATATATGGGGAGTCGATATAGTAGGTCCTTTACCTCGGCTCCGAGAAATAATCGATTTGTTGTAGTCGCGGTAGATTACTTTACCAAGTGGGTAGAAGCCAGGGCCGCACGGACATCAAAGCAAACCACCATCAAGAAATTTTTGTGGGTCGATATTTTGTGTCGATATGGCATTCGAAGGTCTTCGATCTCGAGATAATGGAACACAATTCAAGACCGAAGAGTTCGAGAATGGTTGGCAGAGATATCGATCGACCAACACTTTACCTCGATGAGCGCACAGCAGCAAACGGTCAGGTCGAACAGACCAATCGACAGATCAAACTCGGATTGAAAAAGAGGTTGGAGGAACAAGGCCGAGACTGGGCGGTCCAACTTCCGAGCATCCTGTGGTCATACAGGACAGCTCCAAATTCATCGACCGGCGAAACACCTTTCTCCCTAGCTTATGGGTGCGAGGCGCTTATCCTCTTTGAAGTCGGAGTCCCTTCTCCTCGAGTTACGCGCGTACAACATCGAAACGAATGAACCCGATGTCCGACAAGAAAAGACAATCTCAAGAGAAAGAGAAATAGCCTCAGCCATAATGGCAAGGTACAAACAAAAAATCTCTCAATACTACAACGAAAGGGTCAGATATCGATATTTCAAGGTCGGAGATCTAGTTCTTAGAAAAAATGAGGCCAGTAGACAAGAAAAGATGGGCAAGCTAGCCCCGAATTGGGAAGGTCCATACCAAGTTCTAAAGGTTCATCCCAAAGGGTCCTACCAGTTAGGTCGAGCAGACGGAACAACAGTACCCCGACAATGGCATGCAAACAACCTTCGGAAGTATTATGTTTAAGTATTAGATCGACTAGCTCGTATTTACTTTGATCTTGTGAAACTTGTAATCAGTCCAAGGGACAATTCCAGAGTTATCATAATAAAACGTCTACTTTTGTGTTTATCGTGTTATTAATTTTATTTAACTATAATATTCTAAGTCCAAAGGGACACGAAGTTGTAGTCGAGAATTCAAAAAATTGAGCCATCCGATAGGCGGAACTCGAGACCAGGCCAGAAGCCAAGTTAGCCCAAGAGGCGACAAAGCTAAGGCACGGTCTAAGATTCGCATAGTCGGAACTCGGGACCAAGTCAGAAGCCAAGTTAGCCCACGAGGGCGGCGAGCTAAGCTAAAGCGAGTCTAGATTCGCATGGTCGGGTCAATGTCCGAGTCTGAAGCCCAACGACACCTAGGGTCGAATAAGGCAAAGACAAAGGACGGTTCGCAATGTCGGGCCACCGTGTAAGTCGGAAGTCTATACCTACATATGAGGCAATACGACTGAGATAAGCACAGTTCGCAATGTCGGGCTAACTAACCCAAGTCGATAACTAATAAGCCAATTATGGCCGAAAGGCCAAGGCAAAAGGGTCGATTGGGATTCGAATAAATCCTAAGTGTGTTAAGAACCGAAGGTTCAAAACAACACTTGGGGGGCAGAACACTTGAATAAAAGCAAGTAGCGAACGGAGTCATAGACTCGACAAGCAAAAAGCAAATAACAAGTAAAAAGCCAAAAAGCCAAGATTAAAGGAAAAATAATAAAATTCCAAAACTGGGCCAGGTCGATAAGACCAACCCACAAAAGTATGATTGACTACAAAATATCATTAAGGATCAAAGTTGATAAAATTTACAAATAATTGCAAGTTAAAGTTCAAGACATCAAAGTTTGAAAGAAACAAGACAACTAAATAGAAGCATCGGGGGTCGGAACAGCATCTTCAGGGGTCGGGTTGTCAGGAGTCGGGCTTACTGTGGGACCACCATACTTCTGAGCGAGGGATACACCCTGTTGGAATTCCTCGAAGTACAGGTCATACAGCGCCTCCGAGTCAGGGTCATAGCAACCAGGCTCTTCGAGCTTGTCGATCTCGACATCAGGATAGGCCCTCTTCACTTGGTCCACCGCCTTGGTGAATCCTCCAAGTATGGCCGTTTGCATGATCACATCGAGATCGCTACCCAACTCGTCAGACTTCCGATACTCGAGTACCGCGGCGGTCCTTGCTTCCTCAAGTTGCTTAGGGACCTGGTCAAGTTGAGTTTTCAATTGCTCTCTCTCTTCAGCAATAGCCGCTCCTCGCGCCAATTCCTGCTCGAGAGCTGCTTTCGCAGCAGCTTCCCTCCCCTCGGCCGCAGCCAGATCTCTCCTCAGCTCGGCAGTGACAGCTTCTCGTTCCCCCTTTACTTTCTCTATTTCAGCGGCAGCTTCTTCCTTGAAAACATTCAGCTGCGATTCCAGACCGGTGACACTAGCTGCTTCGACAGCAAGTCTGTCGTTCAACCTCCGAATCTGTGTCCTCAGTTCCTCCTTAGTCTCGGACGGCGTGCTCATACGTCGAGAAGCCTCTCGACTCATAAAGTAATGCTGCCAAAAAAGGAAAAGTTATGGCATAGGCGGGATGAGTTCCAAAAAAGGAAACATGAAATTGACAAGAGTTAGCCTTTACCACGCGACCCAGCTCTCGGAGGGAAGAGGCCAGGACCTGGTCGTCCAGCTTCTCGACATCTTCGGCCGACATCCTACTCGTGGCAGCAAGGTCGAGGGAAGGCTTGGTCACCTTGGCTTTTTTAGCCAGCCTTTGCTGATCTCTCACCAGCTCCTCGAGGCCCGATCTCCTCTTCTGCAACCGAGCCGCTTCAGCACCAGAAGGCTCTTCACCCCCTCCGATAGTAAAGTCGATAATGTCCTCTACTTCGCGTATCGACCGGTGTTCATGGGTGAGTCCTCCCGAGGTGGAAGGCGGGGTTTGTTGCGCGGCAGGGGTAGTTGTCTCGACACCCTCAGTCGGGTTAACAACGGGAACAGGTCCTTCCTCGGACGCCGGAGGAGCAACTCTCGACTTAGATGCAAATGGCAGTAGCCAGCCAAAGAGAAGCCTTTGGGACAGCGACCTTCGAGAACCTGCCCACTGCACAGATAAAAAAGGAGTCAGTATAAGAAGTAGAAATGATGCAACTTCAAAGGACAATAAGACTTAGCAGTAAAGTAATAAAGGTTCGTACAATTTTCCCGATCGACAGGAGGAAGGCTTATATACGGTACGGGTCCCGCCTCCTCGAGGCGGGCAAGGCCGTAGAGGAGACTCAGGTCCTGTGTAACCACCTCGAAGGTATATCTCTCGAGAGAAAGAGCCTCGTTAGGTGCGGCTTCACGACCAAGCTTGTCATCTCTTCCTTCTCTCGACCTCCATAGTCCGACATAGGGGTTATCCGACCCATGTCAAAGGAAGAAGAACCTAGGCTTCCAATTCGAATGAGATGAAGGTCCTTTTGACACGAACTCATGACGATTGGCACGCTTCTGAAACGTGTACCACCCTGAGTCTGGCATTGCAGAGATCTTGTGCCACCATCGAAACAAAGGGACAGTAAACCCGACACCCGCGACTCGGCAGGCAATTAGGAAGCCCATCAGCGTCCGGATGGCATTCGGGCCCAGTTGAGATATACCGATCTCATAATGGCGAAGAACAGCCTGGACCGCCGGGCATAGAGGGAACCTTAGCCCCATTGATAGTTGGGCCTCGTAGACCGTACAGAACCCTTCTGGGGGCTCGTCGGCAAATTGGTGGTGGCCGGAAGGGAGCTGAGCCACCAGTTGAGGGCTAGACAGCCCATATCTCTGCCGTAGTTGGTTGAGATCATCCAGGGTAAGACACAAAGTACATCCCTTAGGTCCTTTTCCGTCCATTCTAGTTGACAATTTCTTGGGCTCCCTGATAGTGCCTAAGGGCTCACCAGGATTTGGCTGTAGGGGTTGATCGGAAGGAACAGATATGGGGGTTTGGTCACCGGAACGGGACTCCTCTATCCTATCAGAGATTGTGGCACTACTAGACATGGACAGATTCAAGCAAGAACGGTAGGAAAAGAAAAGAAGAAAATGACAGCAGAAAGGATGCTTACTTGTATTTTCAGAGAAGAGAATGGAGAAATGGATAGGCGGATTGATTCACCGTCTGGACTCCTCCCCCTTTTTATGCGTTGCTAAATTTGAATGACAGTGAAAAGACTTGATTAGGGGGGTTACTAGTAGTTATAACTCCCCACAAATCGCGAAGATCAAGGATGACATCATTTTTGGGCAGAAGACGAAACGATAGTGCGCTCTGACGTCATAGCGAACGGCCACGATTGGCTAGGGAAATAGGTGGCAGACGGAGCGGTTACACCATTTCCCGCCCAAGTTTTAGTCCAACTCGATGATGATTTCAAAATTGGCAGATCTGACCTCGGACAACGGAAGTCGCCTCTCTCAGGTCTGGGGGGCTTATGACGATACCGGGTTACGCACCTCGATATATCGTCATCGAGTGGACATCTTGGGTTAAACATTTACTAAAGCACAGGAGCCGGGTGAGGTATACAAGTCAGACTATCGACTTGGGAGTTATTGCACTCATGTCGGCCCTCGGGTCTAAGGCATGACTATGGACTCGAGGGTATGACCATCGACTTACGAGCAGTGCAGGGCGATAGTTCCAGACTCGATCACCCCAAGTCGGGCAGGTCGATGTCGTGAACAGAGTCCACACCAGCTACGTTGGCCCATTATCCACAGGATAACTTGGGCAAGGGGTAAGGCCCAATTAAGGGTAAATACGACAATATCTGCAAACCGACTCATATTAGGGTTAGGTCATGCATTGTCCTTATAAATACAACGTTCCAGGAACTACGTACGGCTTGATTCCTGGAAACATAACATGATACGTAGGCAATCTAAGAATATCACTTGGATTCAGCCATAAACACACCCACGCCCCTCTTTATTCTTGAGCGAGGGTTCTTGGTTATTCATCATTCATAGAAGAGTAACCCGGATCTTAATAGGTGACTTATTTGTCATCGTCAGGGAGCTTACGTGAAAATACTTAGGTGGCTAGTTAACAATTAATAACAAACATACGTGTGTAGCTAAAAGACTAAACATCGTAAAATTCTTTGTAGGGCACAAGTCTAGATCGCGATGTGTGGGCGTTCAGATAAAGTGGATAACATCGTAAGTCATTGGACTCTACGTACGGAGGGACTGCACCGAGCGTGTACACTATGGGGCTTTGCCCAATGGATATTGGTGTGATCCGCCAATATGTTGCACACAGATACTTTATGGTGAGTAGCACCATGCGTAGTGCCCTTGAATGATGATGTAACAAAGATAAGCTACGCTACAAACCAATAATCATGACACGTTGATGAGCATGAAGTGAACCCTAAAGTTTGAGTCGGTCTCACAAAGATAACTTAATATATTATGAACCTTTCGTTGTAAGATTTAATTATATTTTAGATTCTTAATCTTGCTAAGTACTTTTTACTTACCTCCATTTCATGTTTTGTTGCATGTTTTTGTGGTGAGAAGACGAACAGGTTGAGCATGTGATGGATGATGACTTTGGGGACGATGTTTAAGTCCAAGTTTCACTTGATGTTTTATATTTCATTTATTATAAGATGCATCAAACTATGTTGTTATTTCAATATCAAGACAAGCGTCGTACTTTCTTTAAGGCTTTGTAAGATTTGTTGTTTTACTTTCGTTTTGGGCATCGTATGTTGTATGCTACCTTGTAGTTGTTGATGATATATGGGCCCACTGGGCCGGGTTGTTTGTAACTGGGCCAGGCCCATTATAAATGTTATCATACCTCAATGTTTGTGTATGTGCTAGGCCTTGGCCGTGTTTTGTGGTCTAGGAAAGAGAGTAGTAGAGGTGAGGGAGCTTACGTGAAAATACTTAGGTGGCTAGTTAACAATTAATAACAAACGTACGTGTGTAGCTAAAAAAGACTAAACATCGTAAAATTCTTGGTAAGGCACAAGTCTAGATCGCGATGTGTGGGCGTTCAGATAAAGTGGATAAACCGTGAAGTCGTTGGGTCAGACGTGACGGAGGAACCCCACCCCGTAAGTCCGAGACCCTATGTACGGAGGGACTGCACCGAGCGTGTACACTATAGGGTTTTCCCCAATGGATATTGGTGTGATCCGCCAATATGTTGCACACGGATACTTTATGGTGAGTAGCACCATGCGTAGTGCCCTTGAATGATGATGAAACAAAGATAAGCTACGCTACAAACCAATAATCACGACATGTTGATGAGCATGAAGTGAACCCTAAAGTTTGAGTCGGTCTCACAAAGATAACTTAATATATTATGAACCTTTCGTTGTAAGATTTAATTATATTTTAGATTCTTAATCTTTCTAAGTACTTTTTACTTACCTCCATTTCATGTTTTGTTGCATGTTTTTGTGGTGAGAAGACGAACAGGTTGAGCATGTGATGGATGATGACTTTGGGGACGATGTTTAAGTCAAAGTTTCACTTGATGTTTTATATTTCATTTATTATAAGATGTATCAAACTATGTTGTTATTTCAATATCAACACAAGCGTCGTGCTTTCTTTAAGTCTTTGTAAGATTTGTTGTTTTACTTTCGTTTTGGGCATCGTATGTTGTATGCTACCTTGTAGTAGTTGATGATATATGGGCCCACTGGGCCGGGTTGTTTGTAATGGGGCCAGGCCCATTATAAATGTTATCATACCTCAATGTTTGTGTATGTGCTAGGCCTTGGCCGTGTCTTGTGGTCTAGGAAAGAGAGTAGTAGAGGTGAGGGAGCTTACGTGAAAATACTTAGGTGGCTAGTTAACAATTAATAACAAACGTACGTGTGTAGCTAAAAGACTAAACATCGTAAAATTCTTCGTAAGGCACAAGTCTAGATCGCGATGTGTGGGCGTTCAGATAAAGTGGATAACTTCGTAAGTCATTGGACTCTACGTACGGAGGAACCCCACCCCGTAAGTCCGAGACCCTACGTATGGAGGGACTGCACCGTGCGTGTACACTATGGGGTTTTCCCCAATGGATATTGGTGTGATCCGCCAATATGTTGCACAAAGATACTTTATGGTGAGTAGCACCATGCGTAGTGCCCTTGAATGATGATGTAACAAAGATAAGCTATGCTACAAACCAATAATCATGACATGTTGATGAGCATGAAGTGATCCCTAAAGTTTGAGTCGGTCTCACAAAGATAACTTATTAAATTATTGGGCTTTCGTTGTAAGATTTAATTATATTTTAGATTCTTAATCTTCATAAGTACTTTTTACTTACCTCCATTTCATGTTTTGTTGCATGTTTTTGTGGTGAGAAGACGAACAAATTGAGCATGTGATGGATGATGACTTTGGGACGATGTTTGTGTCCAAGATTCACTTGATGTTTTCCGTTTCCTTTATTATAAGATGTATCAAACTATGTTGTTAGTTCAATATCAAGACAAGCGTCGTACTTTCTTTAAGGCTTTGTAAGATTTGTTGTTTAACTTTCATTTTGGGCATCGTATGTTGTAAGCTACCTTGTTGTTGTTGATGATATATGGGCCCACTGGGCCGGGTTGTTTGTAACTGGTCCAGGCCCATTATAAGTTTTAGCATTCCTCTGTGTTTGTGTATGTGCTAGGCCTTGGCCGTGTCTTGTGGTCTAGGAAAGAGAGTAGTAGAGGTGAGGGAGCTTACTTGAAAATACATATGTGGCTAGTTAACAATTATTAACAGACGTACGTTTGTAGTTAAAAGACTAATCATCGTAAAATTCTTGGTAAGGCACAAGTCTAGATCGCGATGTGTGGGCGTTCAGATAAAGTGGATAACTTCGTAAGTCATTGGACTCTACGTACGGAGGAACCCCACCCCGTAAGTCCAAGACCCTACGTACGGAGGGACTGCACCGAGCGTGTACACTATCGGGTTTTCCCCCGTGGATATTGGTGTGATCCGCCAATATGTTGCGGACGGACACTTTAGGGATACATCTTATAATAAATGAAACGGAAAACATCAAGTGAAACATGGACTCAAACATCGTCCCCAAAGTCATCATCCATCACATACTCAACCTGTTCGTCTTCTCACCCCAAAAACATGCACAAAAACATGAAATTGAGATAAGTAAAAAGTACTTAGCAAGATTAAGTACCTTTCGTTGTAAGATTTAATTATATTTTAGCTTCTTAATCTTGCTAAGTACTTTTTACTTACCTCAATTTCATGTTTTGTTGCATGTTTTTGGGGTGAGAAGACGAGCAGGTTGAGCATGTGATGGATGATGACTTTGGGGACGATGTTTAAGTCCAAGTTTCACTTGATGTTTTATATTTCATTTATTATAAGATGTATCAAACTATGTTGTTATTTCAAAATCAAGACAAGCGTCGTACTAATGGGCCTGACCCAGTTACAAACAACCCGGCCCAGTGGGCCCATATATCATCAACAACTACAAGGTAGCTTACAAAATACGATGCCCAAAATGAAAGTAAAACAACAAATCCTACCTAGTAGACTAACCAATACTTGGGGACTTAATGGTGAGGGACGGACAAGGCCTAGCACATACACAAACACAGAGGAATGCTAAAACTTATAATAGGCATGGACCAGTTATATTTACGATGTAGTTATCATACATCAGTGTTTGTGTATGTGCTAGGCCTTGTCCGTGTCTTGTGGTCTAGGAAAGAGAGTAGTAGAGGTGAGAGAGCTTACTTGAAAATACTTAGTCTTTTAACTACACACGTACGTCTGTTATTAATTGTTAACTTGCCACATAAGTATTTTCAAGTAAGCTCCCTCACCTCTAATACTCTCTTTCCTAGACCACAAGACACGGACAAGGCCTAGCACATACACAAACACAGAGGAATGCTAAAACATATAAATGGTCTGGACCAGTTACAAACATCCCGGCCCAGTGGGCCCATATATCATCAAACAACAAATCTTACAAGGCCTTAAAGAAAGTACGATGCTTGTCTTGATATTGAAATAACAAAATAGTTTGATACATCTTATAATAAATGAAATAGAAAACATCAAGTGAATCTTGGACTCAAACATCGTCCCCAAAGTCATCATCCATCACATGATCAACTTGTTCGTCTTCTCACCCCAAAAACATGCAACAAAACATGAAATTGAGGTAAGTAAAAAGTACTTAGCAAGATTAAGAAGCTAAAATATAATTAAATCTTACAACGTGTTTTACTTTCGTTTTGGGCATCGTATGTTATATGCTACCTTCTTGTTGTT
Organism: Gentiana macrophylla; assembly: GCA_026214975.1. Classification (NCBI taxonomy): domain Eukaryota; kingdom Viridiplantae; phylum Streptophyta; class Magnoliopsida; order Gentianales; family Gentianaceae; genus Gentiana; species Gentiana macrophylla. The sequence continues at coordinate 96,344,424 of CM047816.1, forward strand.
GATGATATATGGGGCCACTGGGCCGGGTTGTTTGTAACTGGGCCAGGCCCATTATAAATGTTATCATACCTCAGTGTTTGTGTATGTGCTAGGCCTTGGCCGTGTCTTGTGGTCTAGGAAAGAGAGTAGTAGAGGTGAGGGAGCTTACGTGAAAATACTTAGGTGACTAGTTAACAATTAATAACAGACGTACGTTTGTAGTTAACAGACTTATCCTCCGTACTTTCTTGGTAAGGCACAAGTCTATATCGCGATGTGTGGGTGTTCGGATAATGTGGATAACTTCGTAAGTCTTTGGACCCTACGTACGGAGGAACACCACCCCGTAAGTCCGAGACCCTACGTACGGAGGGACTGCACCGAGCGTGTACACTATCAGGTTTTCACCCGTTGATATTGGTGTGATCCGCCAATATGTTGCACACAGATACTTTATGGTGAGTTGCCCATAAAGTATCTGTGTGCAACATATTGGCGGATCACTTTTATACACCAACAACGAAATACTTATTATAAGATGTAACAAAGATAAGCTATGCTACAATCCGAACACCCACACATCGCGATATAGACTTGTGCCTTACCAAGAATATTACGATGATTAGTCTTTTAACTACAAATGTACGTCTGTTATTAATTGTTAACTAGCCACATATGTATTTTCAAGTAAGCTCCCTCACTTCTACTACTCTCTTTCCTAGACCACAAGACACGGACAAGGCCTAGAACATACACAAACACTGACGAATGCTAAAACTTATAATGGGTCTGGACCAGTTACAAACAACCCGGCCCAGTGGGCCCATATATCATCAACAACAACAAGGTAGCTTACAACATACGATGCCCAAAATGAAAGTTAAACAACAAATCTTACAAAGCCTTAAAGAAAGTACGACGCTTGTCTTGATATTGAAATAACAACATAGTTTGATACATCTTATAATAAATGAAACAGAAAACATCAAGTGAAACTTGGACTCAAACATCGTCCCCAAAGTCATCATCCATCACATGCTCAACCTGATGTAACAAAGATAAGCTATGCTACAAACCAATAATCATGACATGTTGATGAGCATGAAGTGATCCCTAAAGTTTGAGTCGGTCTCACAATGATAACTTAATAAATCATCAAAGTCATATATTAATGATGCACAAAACGCGGATCACACCAATATCAACGGGTGAAAACCTGGTAGTGTACACGCCCGGTGCAGTCCCTCCATACGTAGGGTCTCGGACTTATGGGGTGGTGTTCCTCCGTACGTAGGGTCCAAAGACTTACGAAGTTATCCACTTTATCCGAACACCCACACATCGCGATATAGACTTGTGCCTTACCAAGAATATTACGGCCTTGTCCGTGTCTTGTGGTCTAGGAAAGAGAGTAGTAGAGGTGAGAGAGCTTACTTGAAAATACTTAGGTGGCTAGTTAACAATTAATAACAGACGTACGTGTGTAGTTAAAAGACTAAGTATTTTCAAGGACCGTACGGAGGAACACCACCCCGTAAGTCCGAGACCCTACGTACGGAGGGACTGCACCGAGCATGTACACTATCAGGTTTTCACCCGTTGATATTCGTGTGTTCCGCCAATATGTTGCACACAGATACTTTATGGTGAGTTGCACCATGCGTAGTGCCCTTGAATGATGATGTAACAAAGATAAGCTATGCTACAAACCAAACTTTCTTTAAGGCTTTGTAAGCTACCTTGTAGTTGTTGATGATATATGGGGCCACTGGGCCGGGTTGTTTGTAACTGGGCCAGGCCCATTATAAGTTTTAGCATTCCTCAATGTTTTTGTATGTGCTAGGCCTTGTCCGTGTCTTGTGGTCTAGGAAAGAGAGTAGTAGAGGTGAGGGAGCTTACTTGAAAATCCTTGTGAGACCGACTCAAACTTTAGGGTTCACTTCATGCTCATCAACATGTCGTGATTATTGGTTTGTAGCGTAGCTTATCTTTGTTACATCAACATAGTTTGATACATCTTATAATAAGTATTTCGTTGTTGGTGTGTAAAAGTGATCCGCCAATATGTTAGACACAGATACTTTATGGTGAGTAGCACCATGCGTAGTGCCCTTGAATGAGATGAGCATGAAGTGATCCCTAAAGTTTGAGTCGGTCTCACAAAGATAACTTAATAAATTATGAACCTTTCGTTGTAAGATTTAATTATATTTTAGCTTCTTAATCTTGCTAAGTACTTTTTACTTACCACAATTTCATGTTTTGTTGCATGTTTTGGGGTGAGAAGACGAACAGGTTGAGCATGTGATGGATGATGACTTTGGGGACGATGTTTAAGTCCAAGTTTCACTTGATGTTTTATATTTCATTTATTATAAGATGTATCAAACTATGTTGTTATTTCAATATCAAGACAAGCGTCGTACTTTCTTTAAGGCTTTGTAAGATTTGTTGTTTTACTTTCATTTTGGGCATCGTATGTTGTATGCTACCTTGTAGTTGTTGATGATATATGGGCCCACTGGGCCGGGTTGTTTGTAACTGGGCCAGGCCCATTATAAATGTTAGCATTCCTCAATGTTTGTGTATGTGCTAGGCCTTGGCCGTGTCTTGTGGTCTAGGAAAGAGAGTAGAAGAGGTGAGGGAGATAACTTGAAAATACTTAGGTGGCTAGTTAACAATTAATAACAGATGTACGTTTGTAGTTAAAAGACTAATCATCGTAACATTCTTGGTAAGGCACAAGTCTATATCGCGATGTGTGGGTGTTCGGATAAAGGGGATAACTTCGTAAGTCTTTGGACCCTACGTACGGAGGAAAACCACCCCGTAAGTCCGAGACCCTACGTACGGAGGGACTGCACCGAGCGTGTACACTATCAGGTTTTCACCCGTTGATATTGGTGTGATCCGCCAATATGTTGCACACAGATACTTTATGGTGAGTTGCACCATGCGTAGTGCCCTTGAATGATGATGTAACAAAGATAAGCTATGCTACAAACCAATAATCAAGATATGTTGATGAGCATGAAGTGAACACTAAAGTTTGAGTCGGTCTCACAAAGATAACTTTATATATTAAGAACCTTAATATTGGCGGATCACACCAATATCAACGGGTGTCCGTGTCTTGTGGTCTAGGAAAGAGAGTAGTAGAGGTGAGGGAGCTTACTTGAAAATACTTATGTGGCTAGTTAACAATTAATAACAGACATACGTTTTAAAAGACTAATCATCGTAATATTCTTGTTAAGGCACAAGTCTATATCGCGATGTGTGGGTGTGCGGATAAAGTGGATAACTTCGTAAGTCTTTGGACCCTACGTACGGAGGAACACCACCCCGTAAGTCCGAGACCCTACGTACGGAGGGACTGCACCGAGCGTGTACACTATCAGGTTTTCACCCGTTTATATTGGTGTGATCCGACAATATGTTGCACACAGATACTTTATGGTGAGTAGCACCAAGCGTAGTGCCCTTGAATGATGATGTAACAAAGAAAAGCTATGCTTCAAACCAATAATCATGACATGTTGATGAGCATGAAGTGATCCCTAAAGTTTGAGTCGGTCTCACAAAGATAACTTAATAAATTATGAACCTTTCGTTGTAAGATTAATTATATTTTAGCTTCTTAATCATGCTAAGTACTTTTTACTTACCTCAATTTCATGTTTTGTTGCATGTTTTTGGGGTGAGAAGACGAACAGGTTGAGCATGTGATGGATGATGACTTTGGGGACGATGTTTGAGTCCAAGTTTCACTTGATGTTTTATATTTCATTTATTATAAGATGTATCAAACTATGTTGTTATTTCAATATCAAGAGAAGCGTCGTACTTTCTTTAAGGCTTTGTAAGATTTGTTGTTTTACTTTCGTTTTGGGCATCGTATGTTGTATGCTACCTTGTAGTTGTTGATGATATGTGGGCCCACTGGGCCGGGTTGTTTGTAACTGGGCCAGGCCCATTATAAATGTTATCATACCTCAGTGTTTGTGTATGTGCTAGGCCTTGTCCGTGTCTTGTGGTCTAGGAAAGAGAGTAGTAGAGGTGAGGGAGCTTACTTGAAAATACTTAGGTGGCTAGTTAACAATTAATAATAGACGTACGTGTGTAGTTAAAAGACTAAACATCGTAACATTCTTGGTAAGGCACAAGTCTATATCGCGATGTGTGGATATTCGGATAAAGTGGATAACTTCGTAAGTCTTTGGACCCTACGTACGGAGGAACACCACCCCGTAAGTGCAAGACCCTACGTACGGAGGGACTGCACCGAGCGTGTACACTATCAGGTTTTCACCCGTTGATATTGGTGTGATCCGCCAATATGTTGCACATGGATACTTTATGGTGAGTAGCACCAAGCGTAGTGCCCTTGAATGATGATGTAACAAAGATAAGCTATGCTACAAACCAATAATCATGACATGTTGATGAGCATGAAGTGATCCCCAAAGTTAGAGTCGGTCTCACAAAGATAACTTAATAAATTATGAACCTTTCGTTGTAAGATTTAATTATATTTTAGCTTCTTAATCTTGCTAAGTACTTTTTACTTACCTCAATTTCATGTTTTGTTGCATGTTTTTGGGGTGAGAAGACGAATAGGTTGAGCATGTGATGGATGATGACTTTGGGGACGATGTTTAAGTCCAAGTTTCACTTGATGTTTTATATTTCATTTATTATAAGATGTATCAAACTATGTTGTTATTTCAATATCAAGAGAAGCGTCGTACTTTCTTTAAGGCTTTGTAAGATTTGTTGTTTTACTTTCGTTTTGGGCATCGTATGTTGTATGCTACCTTGTAGTTGTTGATGATATATGGGCCCACTGGGCCGGGTTGTTTGTAACTGGGCCAGGCCCATTATAAATGTTATCATACCTCAATGTTTGTGTATGTGCTAGGCCTTGTCCGTGTCTTGTGGTCTAGGAAAGAGAGTAGTAGAGGTGAGGGAGCTTACGTGAAAATACTTAGGTGGCTAGTTAACAATTAATAACAAACGTACGTGTGTATCTAAAAGACTAAACATCGTAAAATTCTTGGTAAGGCACAAGTCTAGATCGCGATTTGTGGGCGTTCAGATAAAGTGGATAACTTCGTAAGTCATTGGACTCTACGTACGGAGGAACCCCACCCCGTAAGTCCGAGACCCTACGTACGGAGGGACTGCACCGAGCGTGTACACTATGGGGTTTTCCTCAATGGATATTGGTGTGATCCGCCAATATGTTGCACATAGATACTTTATGGTGAGTAGCACCATGCGTAGTGCCCTTGAATGATGAGGTAACAAAGATAACCTACGCTACAAACCAATAATCACGACATGTTGATGAGCATGAAGTGAACCCTAAAGTTTGAGTCGGTCTCACAGAGATAACTTAATATATTATGAACCTTTCGTTGTAAGATTTAATTATATTTTAGATTCTTAATCTTGCTAAGTACTTTTTACTTACCTCCATTTCATGTTTTGTTGCATGTTGTTGAGCATGTGATGGATGATGACTTTGGGGACGATGTTTAAGTCCAAGTTTCACTTGATGTTTTATATATCATTTATTATAAGATGTATCAAACTATGTTGTTATTTCAATATCAAGACAAGCGTCGTACTTTCTTTAAGGCTTTGTATGATTTGTTGTTTTACTTTCGTTTTGGGCATCGTATGTTTTATGCTACCTTGTTGTTGTTGATGATATATGGGCCCACTGCGCCGGGTTGTTTGTAACTGGTCCAGGCCCATTATAAGTTTTAGCATTCCTCTGTGTTTGTGTATGTGCTAGGCCTTCTCCGTGTCTTGTGGTCTAGGAAAGAGAGTAGTAGAGGTGAGGGAGCTTACTTGAAAATACTTAGGTGGCTAGTTAACAATTAATAACAAACGTACGTGTGTAGCTAAAAGACTAGACATCGTAAAATTCTTTGTAAGGCACAAGTGTAGATCGCGATGTGTGGGCATTCAGATAAAGTGGATAACTTCGTAAGTCATTGGACTCTACGTACGGAGGAACCCCACCCCGTAAGTCCGAGACCCTACGACGGAGGGATTTGCACCGCGTGTACACTATGGGGTTTTCCCCAAAGGATATTGGTGTGATCCGCCAATATGTTGCACACAGATACTTTATGGTGACTAGCACCATGCGTAGTGCCCTTGAATGATGATGTAACAAAGATAACCTATGCTACAAACCAATAATCACGACATGTTGATGAGCATGAAGTGAACCCTAAAGTTTGAGTCGGTCTCACAAAGATAACTTAATATATTATGAACCTTTCGTTGTAAGATTTAATTATATTTTAGATTCTTAATCTTGCTAAGTACTTTTTACTTACCTCCATTTCATGTTTTGTTGCATGTTTTTGGGGTGAGAAGACGAACAGGTTGAGCATGTGATGGATGAAAGACTTTGGGGACGATGTTTAAGTCCAAGTTTCACTTGATGTTTTATATTTCATTTATTATAAGATGTATCAAACTATGTTGTTATTTCAATATTAAGACAAGCGTCGTACTTTTTTTAAGGCTTTGTATGATTTGTTGTTTTACTTTCGTTTTGGGCATCGTATGTTTTATGCTACCTTGTAGTTGTTGATGATATATGGGCCCACTGCGCCGGGTTGTTTGTAACTGGTCCAGGCCCATTATAAGTTTTAGCATTCCTCTATGTTTGTGTATGTGCTAGGCCTTGTCCGTGTCTTGTGGTCTAGGAAAGAGAGTAGTAGAGGTGAGGGAGCTTACTTGAAAATACTTAGGTGGCTAGTTAACAATTAATAACAAACGTACGTGTGTAGCTAAAAGACTAAACATCGTAAAATTCTTGGTAAGGCACAAGTCTAGATCGCGATGTGTGGGCGTTCAGATAAAGTGGATAACTTCGTAAGTCATTAGACTCTACGTACGGAGGAACCCCACCCCGTAAGTCCGAGACCCTACGTACGGAGGGACTGCACCGAGCGTGTACACTATGGGGTTTTCCCCAATGGATATTGGTGTGATCCGCCAATATGTTGCACACAGATACTTTATGGTGAGTAGCACCATGCGTAGTGCCCTTGAATGATGATGAAACAAAGATAAGCTACGCTACAAACCAATAATCACGACATGTTGATGAGCATGAAGTGAACCCTAAAGTTTGAGTCGGTCTCACAAAGATAACTTAATATATTATGAACCTTTCGTTGTAAGATTTAATTATATTTTAGATTCTTAATCTTTCTAAGTACTTTTTACTTACCTCAATTTCATGTTTTGTTGCATGTTTTTGTGGTGAGAAGACGAACAGGTTGAGCATGTGATGGATGATGACTTTGGGGACGATGTTTAAGTCAAAGTTTCACTTGATGTTTTATATTTCATTTATTATAATATGTATCAAAATATGTTGTTATTTCAATATCAAGACAAGCTTCGTACTTTCTTTAAGGCTTTGTAACATTTGTTGTTTTACTTTCGTTTTGGGCATCGTATTATGTATACTACCTTGTAGTTGTTGATGATATATGGGCCCACTGGGCCGGGTTGTTTGTAACTGGGCCAGGCCCATTATAAATGTTCTCATACCTCAATGTTTGTGTATGTGCTAGGCCTTGGCCGTGTCTTGTGGTCTAGGAAAGAGAGTAGTAGAGGTGAGGGAGCTTACGTGAAAATACTTAGGTGGCTAGTTAACAATTAATAACAAACGTACGTGTGTAGCTAAAAGACTAAACATCGTAAAATTCTTGGTAAGGCACAAGTCTAGATCGCGATGTGTGGGCGTTCAGATAAAGTGGATAACTTCGTAAGTCATTGGACTCTACGTACGGAGGAACCCCACCCCGTAAGTCCGAGACCCTACGTACGGAGGGACTGCACCGAGCGTGTACACTATGGGGTTTTCCCCAATGGATATTGGTGTGATCCGCCAATATGTTGCACACAGATACTTTATGGTGAGTAGCACCATGCGTAGTGCCCTTGAATGATGATGTAACAAAGACAAGCTGCGCTACAAACCAATAATCACGACATGTTGATGAGCATGAAGTGAACCCTAATGTTTGAGTCGGTCTCACAAAGTGAGCATGAAGTGCCCTTGTCCGTGTTTTGTGGTCTAGGAAAGAGAGTAGTAGAGGTGAGGGAGCTTACGTGAAAATACTTAGGTGGCTAGTTAACAATTAATAACAAACGTACGTTTGTAGTTAAAAGACTAATCATCGTAACATTCTTGGTAAGGAACAAGTCTATATCGCGATGTGTGGGTGTTCGGATAAAGTGGATAACTTCGTAAGTCTTTGGACCCTACGTACGGAGGAACACCACCCCGTATGTCCGAGACCCTACGTACGGAGGGACTGCACCGAGCGTGTACACTATCAGGTTTTCACCCGTTGATATTGGTGTGATCCGCCAATATGTTGCACATAGATACTTTATGGTGAGTTGCACCATGCGTAGTGCCCTTGAATGATGATGTAACAAAGATAAGCTATGCTACAAATTAATAATCATGTTATGTTGATGAGCATGAAGTGAACCCTAAAGCTTGAGTCGGTCTCACAAAGATAACTTAATATATTATGAACCTTTCGTTGTAAGATTTAATTATATTTTACCTTCTTAATCTTGCTAAGTACTTTTCACTTACCTCAATTTCATGTTTTGTTGCATGTTTTTGGGGTGAGAAGACGAACAGGTTGAGCATGTGATGGATGATGACTTTGGGGACGATGTTTGAGTCCAAGTTTCACTTGATTTTTCCGTTTCATTTATTATAAGATGTATCAAACTATGTTGTTATTTCAATACCAAGACAAGCGTCGTACTTTCTTTAAGGCTTTGTAAGATTTTTTGTTTAAGTTTTCACCCGTTGATATTGGTGTGATCCGCCAATAAAGTTGCACACGGATACTTTATCGCGATGTGTGGGTGTTCGGAAAAAGTGGATAACTTCGTAAGTCTTTGGACCCTACGTATGGAGGAACACCACCACGTAAGTCCGAGACCCTACGTACGGAGGGATTGCACCGAGCGTGTAGTTAAAAGACTAATCATCGTAATATGCTTGGTAAGGCACAAGTCTATATCGCGATGTGTGGGTGTTCGGATAAAGTGGATAACTTCGTAAGTCTTTGGACCCTATGTATGGAGGAACACCACCCCGTAAGTCCGAGACCCTACGTACGGAGGGACTGCACCGAGCGTGTACACTATAGGGTTTTCCCCAATGGATATTGGTGTGATCCTCCAATATGTTGCACACAGATACTTTATGGTGAGTAGCACCATGCTTAGTGCCCTTGAATGATGATGTAACAAAGATAAGCTACGCTACAAACCAATAACTTTCATTTTGGGCATCGTATGTTGTAAGCTACCTTGTTGTTGTTGATGATATATGGGCCCACTGGGCCGGGTTGTTTGTAACTGGTCCAGGCCCATTTTAAATTTTAGCATTCCTCAATGTTTGTGTATGTGCTAGGCCTTGGCCGTGTCTTGTGGTCTAGGAAAGAGAGTAGTAGAGGTGAGGGAGCTTACGTGAAAATATTGTTTATTATAAGATATATCAAACTATGTTGTTAGTTCAATATCAAGACAATCGTCGTACTTTCTTTAAGGCTTTGTAAGATTTTTTGTTTGACTTTCATTTTGGGCACGTATGTTGTAAGCTACCTTGTTGTTACATTGATGATATATGGGCCCACTGGGCCGGGTTGTTTGTAACTGGTCCAGGCCCATTATAAGTTTTAGCATTCCTCTGTGTTTGTGTATGTGCTAGGCCTTGTCCGTGTCTTGTGGTCTAGGAAAGTGGTAGAGGTGAGGGAGCTTACTTGAAAATACTAGTCTTTTAACTACACACGTAAGTAACAACATAGTTTGAGCATGTGATGGATGATGACTAAAGTATATTTTCAAGTAAGTACTTAGCAGATTATTGGATGATGACTTTATGTGTACACCTAACCTTGTCCGTCTTTGTTACATCATCATTCAAGGGATCTAGATGTAACGAGCAAATATCCAGACCCAGTGGGCGTTCAGGTTTGTAACTGGTCCAGGCCCATTATAAGTTTTAGCATTCCTCAATGTTTGTGTATGTGCTAGGCCTTGGCCGTGTCTTGTGGTCTAGGAAAGAGAGTAGTAGAGGTGAGGGAGCTTACTTGAAAATACTTATGTGGCTAGTTAACAATTAATAACAGACGTACGTTTGTAGTTAAAAGACTAATCATCGTAATATTCTTGGTAAGGCACACAAGACACGGATTGATGACACTATGAGTAAAAAGACTATGTATACACATCGCGATATAATGTGGATAACTTCGTAAGTCTTTGGACCAGTTGTACACTATCAGGTTTTCACCCGTTGATATTGGTGTGATCCGCCAATATGTTGCGGACGGACACTTTATGGTGAGTAGCACAAAGCGTAGTGCCCTTGAATGATGATGTAACAAAGATAAGCTACGCTATAAACCAATAATCATGACATGTTGATGAGCATGAAGTGATCCCTAAAGTTTGAGTCAGTCTCACAAAGATAACTTAATAAATTATGAACCTTTCATTGTAAGATTTAATTATATTTCAGCTTCTTAATCTTGCTAAGTACTTTTTACTTACCTCCATTTCATGTTTTGTTGCATGTTTTTGGGGTGAGAAGACGAACAGGTTGAGCATGTGATGTATGATGACTTTGGGGACGATGTTTGAGTCCAAGTTTCACTTGATGTTTTCCGTTTCATTTATTATAAGATGTATCAAACTATGTTGTTATTTCAATATCAAGACAAAAGCGTATGTATCAAACTATGTTGTTATTTCAATATCAAGACAAACGTCGTACATTCTTTAAGGCTTTGTAAGATTTGTTGTTTAACTTTCATTTTGGGCATCGTATGTTGTAAGCTACCTTGTAGTTGTTCATGATATATGGGCCCACTGGGCCGGGTTGTTTGTAACTGGGCCAGGCCCATTATAAATGTTATCATACCTCAGTGTTTGTGTATGTGCCAGGCCTTGTCCGTGTCTTGGGGTCTAGGAAAGAGAGTAGTAGAGGTGAGGGAGCTTACTTGAAAATACTTACGTGGCTAGTTAACAATTAATAACAGACGTACATGTGTAGCTAAAAGACTAAACATCGTAATATTCTTGGTAAGGCACAAGTCTATATCGCGATGTGTGGGCGTTCGGATAAAGTGGATAACTTCGTAAGTCTTTGGACCCTACGTACGGAGGAACACCTCCCCGTAAGTCCGAGACCCTATGTACGGATGGACTGCACCGAGCGTGTACACTATCAGGTTTTCACCCGTTGATATTGGTGTAATCCGCCAATATGTTGCACACAGATACTTTATGGTGAGTAGCACCATGCGTAGTGCCCTTGAATGATGATGTAGCAAAGATAAGCTACGCTACAAACCAATAATCACGACATGTTGATGAGCATGAAGTGAACCCTAAAGTTTGAGTCGGTCTCACAAAGATAACTTAATAAATTATGAACCTTTCGTTGTAAGATTTAATTATATTTTAGCTTCTTAATCTTGCTAAGTACTTTTTACTTACCTCAATTTTATGTTTTGTTGCATGTTTTTGGGGTGAGAAGACGAACAGGTTGAGCATGTGATGGATGATGACTTTGGGGACGATGTTTAAGTCCAAGTTTCACTTGATGTTTTATATTTCATGTATTATAAGATGTATCAAACTATGTTGTTATTTCAATATCAAGACAAGCGTCGTACTTTCTTTAAGGCTTTGTAAGATTTGTTGTTTAACTTTCATTTTGGGCAACGTATGTTGTATGCTACCTTGTAGTTGTTGATGATATATGGGCCCACTGGGCCGGGTTGTTTGTAACTGGTCCAGGCCCATTATAAGTTTTAGCATTCCTCTGTGTTTGTGTATGTGCTAGGCCTTGGCCGTGTCTTGTGGTCCTGGAAATAGAGTAGTAGAGGTGAGGGAGCTTACTTGAAAATACTTATGTGGCTAGTTAACAATTAATAACAGACGTACGTGTGTAGTTAAAAGACTAATCATCGTAATATTCTTGGTAAGGCACAAGTCTATATCGCGATGTGTGGGTGTTCGGATAAAGTGGATAACTTCGTAAGTCTTTGGACTCTACGTACGGAGGAACCCCACACCGTATGTCCGAGACCCTACGTACGGAGGGACTGCACCGAGCGTGTACACTATCAGGTTTTCACCCGTTGATATTGGTGTGATCCGCCAATATGTTGCACACAGATACTTTATGGTGAGTAGCACCATGCGTAGTGCCCTTGAATGATGATGTAACCAAGATAAGCTACGCTACAAACCAATAATCACGACATGCTAGGCCTTGTCCGTGTCTTGTGGTCTAGGAAAGAGAGTAGTAGAGGTGAGGGAAATCATACAAAGCCTTAAAGAAAGTACGACGCTTGTCTTGATATTTTCAGGTACGTAGCATAGCTTATCTTCTCACCACAAAAACATGCAACAAAACATGAAATGAAGGTAAGTAAAAAGTACTTAGCAAGATTAAGAAGCTAAAATATAATTAAATCTTACAACGAAAGGTTCATAATTTATTAAGTTATCTTTGTGAGACCGACTCAAACTTTAGGGATCACTTCATGCTCATCAACATGTCATGATTATTGGTTTGTAGCATAGCTTATCTTTGTTACATCATCATTCAAGGGCACTACGCATGGTGCAACTCACCATAAAGTATCTGTGTGCAACATATTGGCGGATCACACCAATATCAACGGGTGAAAACCTGATAGTGTACACGCTCGGTGCAGTCCCTCCGTACGTTGGGTCTCGGACTTACGGGTAAATTCGTAAGTCATTGGACTCTACGTATGGAGGAACCCCACCCCGTAAGTCCGAGAGCCTACATACGGAGGGACTGCACCGAGCGTGTACACTATGGGGTTTTCCCCAATGGATATTGGTGTGATCCGCCAATATGTTGCACACGGATACTTTATGGTGAGTTGCACCATGCGTAGTGCCCTTGAATGATGATGTAACAAAGATAAGCTATGCTACAAACTGGTGGTGTTCCTCCGTACGTAGGGTCCAATGGCTTACGAAGTTATCCACTTTATCCGAACACCCACACATCGCGATATAGTCCAACATATTGGCGGATCACACCAATATCAACGGGTGAAAACCTGATAGTGTACACGCTCGGTGCAGTCCCTCCGTACGTAGGGTCTTGGACTTACGGGGTGGTGTTCCTCAGTACGTAGGGTCCAAAGACTTACGAAGTTATCCACTTTATCCGAACACCCACACATCGCGATCTAGACTTGTGCCTTACCAAGAATATTACGATGATTAGTCTTTTAACTACAAAGGTACATCTGTTATTAATTGTTAACTAGCCACATAAGTATTTTCAAGTAATCTCTCTCACCTCTACTACTCTCTTTCCTAGACCACAAGACACGGACAAGGCCTAGCACATATACAAACACAGAGGAATGCTAAAACTTATAATGGGCCTGGACCAGTTACAAACAACCCGGCCCAGTGGGCCCATATATCATCAACAACTACAAGGTAGCATACAACATACGATGCCCAAAATGAAAGTAAAACAACAAATCTTACAAAGCCTTAAAGAAAGTACGACGCTTGTCTTGATATTGAAATAACAAAATAGTTTGATACATCTTATAATAAATGAAATAGAAAACATCAAGTGAATCTTGGACACAAACATCGTCCCCAAAGTCATCATCCATCACATGCTCAACTTGTTCGTCTTCTCACCACAAAAACATGCAACAAAACATGAAATGGAGGTAAGTAAAAAGTACTTAGCAAGATTAAGAAGCTAAAATATAATTAAATCTTACAACGAAAGGTTCATAATTTATTAAGTTATCTTTGTGAGACCGACTCAAACTTTAGGGATCACTTCATGCTCATCAACATGTCATGATTATTGGTTTGTAGCGTAGCTAATCTTTGTTACATCATCATTCAAGGGCTAAGTATTTTCAAGTTACAAACAACCCGGCCCAGTGGCCCCATATATCATCAACAAGGTACGTTTCTCGCTACAAGCCAATGTTTTGTTGCCCAGTGGAAAACCTCTATGTACGTGCTCAGCATACAACATACGATGCCCAAAACGAAAGTAAAACAACAAATCTTACAAAGCCTTAAAGAAAGTACAACGCTTGTCTTGATATTGAAATAAGAAATATAAAACATCAAGTGAAACTTGGACTTAAACATCGTCCCCAAAGTCATCATCCATCACATGCTCAACCTGTTCGTCTTCTCACCCCAAAAACATGCAACAAAACATGAAATTGAGGTAAGTAAAAAGTACATAGCAAGATTAAGAAGCACGGAGGAACACCACCCCGTAAGTCCGAGACCCTACGTAATCTAATTATGAATTGACGCTCAGTAGTTAGGTTATGAACTCGTTAATAGAAAAACTGGAGGGTGAAATTGGCCGAGTGAATAACGTGACAACGGAACCCAGTTTCCTACCCGGGGGCATATTTGTCTTGGGAAAGATAAATTTTATTGACATTTGTACTCGAGATCGTAATAATGTTAAATCATCAGTTTAATTGAAACTTAAACCGGAAAGTTGAATCGTTCGGCCTTGACAACCGGAGCCTTTTAAATAAAATTGACCGTTTGACGAACGGAGTGATTCCATTTTATCCAAAGGTTGAATCGTACTCGGGACCTGTTCAAAAAAACCGTAACAGTTGTGGACCTTGGACTGATGACAATGGACATATGACAATTTCATACGCTCGTGTGAGGAGGAGTTGTCTAGTTTAGGAGTACACCGTTTCATTTACTCAATTGGACCTAATATAAAAGGAAAGATCGAGCGCATTCCATTCCTTGAACAGATCGTATAAATCAATTATATAAACTCTGGCTAGTTATATAAACTTATCTGTTTAAACTATATATTGGTAACAATATACTTATATCTATATATATATATATTTTGCAATTTATGTACATCTATATATATTTATATATCTATATATATTATATTAGAATAACTTTTAAATTACGCATTTATTTTATGTTAAGTAGAATAGTAGTGATCTGTGTTATAAAATTGAGATTTAGATCGAGTTAATAACAGCTCTTTGGTGTTTAACCACTCTTAGAAGAATTACCAAGTTTCCCTGAGGATTCGACACTCTGACTCACCATACTAGCACTACAGTTTGACCCGATACACTATCGGTTAAGGACTGGTATTAGCACTAGAAAAGGCCACGTCATGCAACAAAACATGAAATTGAGGTAAGTAAAAAGTACATAGCAAGATTAAGATGCTAAAATATAATTAAATCTTACAACGAAAGGTTCATAATTTATTAAGTTATCTTTGTGAGACCGACTCAAACTTTAGGGTTCACTTCATGCTCATCAACATGTCATGATTATTGGTTTATAGCATAGCTTATCTTTGTTACATCATCATTCAAGGGCACTACGCTTGGTGCTACTCACCATAAAGTATCCGTACGGAGGATCACCACCCCGTAAATCCGAGACCCTACGTACGGAGGGACTGCACCGAGCGTGTACACTATCAGGTTTTCACCCGTTGATATTGGTGTGATCCGCCAATATGTTGCACACAGATACTTTATGGTGAGTTGCACCATGCGTAGTGCGCTTGTCTTGATATTGAAATAACAAAATAGTTTGATACATCTTATAATAAATGAAATAGAAAACATCAAGTGAAACTTGGACTTAAACATCGTCCCCAAAGTCATCATCCATCACATTCTCAACCTGTTCATCTTCTCACCCCAAAAACATGCAACAAAACATGAAATTGAGGTAAGTAAAAAGTACTTAGCAAGATTAAGAAGCTAAAATATAATTAAATCTTACAACGAAAGGTTCATAATGTATTAAGTTATCTTTGTGAGACCGATTCAAACTTTAGGGATCACTTCATGCTCATCAACATGTCATGATTATTGGTTTGTAGCATAGCTTATCTTTGTTACATCATCATTCAAGGGCACTACGCATGGTGCTACTCACCATAAAGTATCTGTGTGCAACATATTGGCAGATCACACCAATATCCATTGGGGAAAACTCCATAGTGTACACGCTCGGTGCAGTCCCTCCGTACGTAGGGTCTCGGACTTACGGGGTGGTGTTCCTCCGTACGTAGGGTCCAAAGACTTACGAAGTTATCCACTTTATTTGAACGCCCACACATCGCGATCTAGACTTATGACTTACCAAGAATATTACGATGTTTAGTATTTTAACTACAAACGTACGTCTGTTATTAATTGTTAACTAGCCACATAAGTATTTTCAAGTAAGATCCCTCACCTCTACTACTCTCTTTCCTAGACCACAAGACACGGACAAGGCCTAGCACATACACAAACACAGAGGAATGCTAAAACTTATAATTGGCCTGGACCAGTTACAAACAACCCGGCCCAGTGGGCCCATATATCATCAACAACAACAAGGTAGCTTACAACATACGATGCCCAAAATAAAAGTTAAACAAAAAAACTTTCAAAGCCTTAAAGAAAGTACGACGCTTGTCTTGATATTGAAATAACAACTTAGTTTGATACATCTTATAATAAATGAAATATAAAACATCAAGTGAAACTTGGACTTAAACATCGTCCCCAAAGTCATCATCCATCACATGCTCAACCTGTTCGTCTTCTCACCCCAAAAACATGCAACAAAACATGAAATTGAGGTAAGTAAAAAGTACTTAGCAAGATTAAGAAGCTAAAATATAATTAAATCTTACAACGAAAGGTTCATAATTTATTAAGTTATCTTTGTGAGACCGACTCAAACATTAGGGATCACTTCATGCTCATCAACATGTCATGATTATTGGTTTATAGCGTAGCTTATCTTTGTTACATCATCATTCATGGGCACTACGCATGGTGCTACTCACCATAAAGTATCTGTGTGCAACATATTCACGGATCACACCAATATCCAATGGGGAAAACCCTGTAGTGTACACGCTCGGTGCAGTCCCTCCGTACGTAGGGTCTCGGACTTACGGGGTTCCTCCGTACGTAGGGTCCAAAGACTTACGAAGTTATCCACTTTTTACTTCCTAGACCACAAGACACGGCCAAGGCCTAGCATATACACACAAACACAGAGGAATGCTATAACTTATAATGGGCCTGGACCAGTCATGATTATTGGTTTGTGGCATAGCTTATCTTTGTTACATCATCATTCAAGGGCACTATGTATGGTGCAACTCACCATAAAGTGTCTGTGTGCAACATATTGTCGGATCACACCAATATCCCTACGTACGGAGGAACACCATCCCGTAAGTCCGAGACCCTACGTACGGAGGGACTGCACCGAGCGTGATATTGGTGTGATCCGCCAATATGTTGCACACAGATACTTTATGGTGAGAGAGATTACTTGAAAATACTTAGGTGGCTAGTTAACAATTAATAATATGACGCGTCGTGTGTAGTTAAAAGACTAAACATCGTAAAATTCATGGTAAGGCACAAGTCTAGATCGCAATGTGTGGGCGTTCAGATAAAGTGGATAACCGTAAGTCTTTGGACCCTACGTGCGGAGGAACACCACCCCGTAAGTCCGAGACCGTGACGTGACGGAGGATTTGCACCAGCGTGCTAAGTACTTTTGCTTACCTCAATTTCATGTTTTGTTGCATGTTTTTGGGGTGAGAAGGCGAAACGAGTTGAGCATGTGATGGATGTTGTTATTTCAATATCAAGACATGCGTCGTACTTTCTTTAAGGCTTTGTAAGATTTGTTGTTTAACTTTCATTTTGGGCATCGTATGTTGTAAGCTACCTTGTAGTTGTTGATGATATATGGGCCCATTGGGGCGGGTTGTCATGTGGGCTAGGCCCATTATAACTTTTAGCATTCCTCTGTGTTTGTGTATGTGCTAGGCCTTGTCCGTGTCTTGTGGTCTAGGAAAGAGAGTAGTAGAGGTGAGGAGCTTACTTGAAAATACTTATGTGGCTAGTTAACAATTACTAACAGACGACGTTTGTAGTTAAAAGACTAAACATCGTAACATTCTTGGTAAGGCACAAGTCTATATCGCGATGTGTGGGTGTTCGGATAAAGCTGGATAACCGTAAGTCTTTGGGCGCTACGTGCGGAGGAACACCACCCGTAAGTCCGAGACCCTACGACGGAGGGATTGCACCGGCGTGTACACTATCGAGTTTTCACCCGTTGATATTGGTGTGATCCGCCAATATGTTGCACCTGAGATACTTTATGGTGAGTTGCTTGTAGTTGTTGATGATATATGGGCCCACTGGGCCGGGTTGTTTGTAACTGGGCCAGGCCCATTATAACTTTTAGCATTCCTTTGTGTTTGTGTATGTGCTAGGCCTTGTCCGTGTCTTGTGGTCTAGGAAAGAGAGTAGTAGAGGTGAGGGAGCTTACTTGAAAATACTTATGTGGCTAGTTAACAATTAATAATGAGGCGTCGTTTGTAGTTAAAAGACTAAACATCGTAACATTCTTGCTAAGGCACAAGTCTATATCACGATGTGTGGGTGTTCGGATAAAGTGGATAACTTCGTAAGTCTTTGGACCGTACGTACGGAGGAACACCACCCCGTAAGTCCGAGACCCTACGTACGGAGGGACTGCATTTCACCCGTTGATATTGGTGTGATCCGCCAATATGTTGCACACAGATACTTTATGGTGAGTTGCTTGTTGTTGTTGATGATATATGGGCCCACTGGGCCGGGTTGTTTGTAACTGGTCCAGGCCCATTATAAGTTTTAGCATTCCTCTGTGTTTGTGTATGTCCTAGGCCTTGTCCGTGTCTTGTGGTCTAGGAAAGAGAGTAGTAGAGGTGAGAGAGCTTACTTGAAAATACTTAGTCCTAAAGTTTGAGTCGGTCTCACAAAGATGACTTTGGGGACGATGTTTAAGTCCAAGTTTCACTTGATGTTTTCCGTTTCATTTATTATAAGATGTATCAAACTATTTTGTTATTTCAATATCAAGACAAGCGTCGTACTTTCTTTAAGGCTTTGTAAGATTTTTTGTTTAACTTTCATTTTGGGCAACGTATGTTGTATGCTACCTTGTAGTTGTTGATGATATATGGGCCCACTGGGCCGGGTTGTTTGTAACTGGTCCAGGCCCATTATAAGTTTTAGCATTCCTCTGTGTTTGTGTATGTGCTAGGCCTTGTCCGTGTCTTGTGGTCTAGGAATGCTGTCTAAGTAAAATTGACTAAAATTGAGTTAATTGAATCTTTTTCTATTTTGATCGTATTGACAAAGTTTGATTCGAAAGAATTCATAATCTAATTATGAATTGACGCTCAGTAGCTAGGTTATGAACTCGTTAATAGAAAAACTGGAGGGTGAAATTGGCCGAGTGAATAACGTGACAACGGAACCCAGTTTCCTACCCGGGGGCAGATTTGTCTTGGGAAAGATAAATTTTATTGACATTTGTACTCGAGATCGTAATAATGTTAAATCATCAGTTTAATTGAAACTTAAACCGGAAAGTTGAATCGTTCGGCCTTGACAACCGGAGCCTTTTAAATAAAATTGACCGTTTGACGAACGGAGTGATTCCTTTTTATCCAAAGGTAGAATCGTAATCGGGACCTGTTCAGAAAAACCGTAACAGTTGTGGACCTTGGACTGATGACAATGGACATATGACAATTTCATACGCTCGTGTGAGGAGGAGTTGTCTAGTTTAGGAGTACACCGTTTCATTTACTCAATTGGACCTAATATAAAAGGAAAGATCGAGCGCATTCCATTCACTGAAAAGATCGTATAAATCAATTATATAAACTCTGGCTAGTTATATAAACTTATCTGTTTAAACTATATATTGGTAACAATATACTTATATCTATATATATATTTTGCAATTTATGTACATCTATATATATTTTTATATATATATATATATATATATATATATATATATATATATAATATATAATATATAATATGATACTTTATGGAGATACTTTATGGTGAGTAGCACCATGCGTAGTGCCCATGAATGATGATGTAACAAAGATAAGCTACGCTATAAACCAATAATCATGACATGTTGATGAGCATGAAGTGATCCCTAATGTTTGAGTCGGTCTCACAAAGATAACTTAATAAATTATGAACCTTTCGTTGTAAGATTTAATTATATTTTAGCTTCTTAATCTTGCTAAGTACTTTTTACTTACCTCAATTTCATGTTTTGTTGCATGTATTTGGGGTGAGAAGACGAACAGGTTGAGCATGTGATGGATGATGACTTTGGGGACGATGTTTAAGTCCAAGTTTCACTTGATGTTTTATATTTCATTTATAATAAGATGTATCAAACTATGTTGTTATTTCAATATCAAGACAAGCGTCGTACTTTCTTTAAGGCTTTGAAAGATTTGTTGTTTAACTTTTATTTTGGGCATCGTATGTTGTAAGCTACCTTGTTGTTGTTGATGATATATGGGCCCACTGGGACGGGTTGTTTGTAACTGGTCCAGGCCAATTATAAGTTTTAGCATTCCTCTGTGTTTGTGTATGTGCTAGGCCTTGTCCGTGTCTTGTGGTCTAGGAAAGAGAGTAGTAGAGGTGAGGGATCTTACTTGAAAATACTTATGTGGCTAGTTAACAATTAATAACAGACGTACGTTTGTAGTTAAAATACTAAACATCGTAATATTCTTGGTAAGTCATAAGTCTAGATCGCGATGTGTGGGCGTTCAAATAAAGTGGATAACTTCGTAAGTCTTTGGACCCTACGTACGGAGGAACACCACCCCGTAAGTCCGAGATCTGCGCCATCTTCAAAATAAAAGAAGAGAAAATTATTTTCTTGTTCTAGTCATTAAGAGAAGAAGAAAAACCTAGGGTTTTTCTTGTGCATATTCAAGGAGGTTCTACGGCGAGGATCGACGTCCACCAGTCGTCGCTAGGAGATACAATCCGGAAGATTGTGGCTTCTCCCTTTTGTCGATTCATCATCTCTCTCCGGTAAATCTACTAACCTTCTTGTAGGACTAATTAATTATGTCTCATATTGTAAATCGCATAAGCTTCCGCTGTGCAAAGATCGAGTGTCTCGATCGGTGCTATTACTTCTAGCAGAGATGACTTGAGATGTTCAGTAATGCTCAGTTCTGACATCTACCAAGGGAGCACTCAAATCATAATCTTATATGTCTATATACTGAATTTAATCACCCAAATGTAAAGAATCCTAAAATGTTTCTATTTCCAAAGAGCATGGCATGAGCACAATAACTTTGAAAAGCATGTGGAAGAGGGTTGGGATGGTAGCAATGACTTGTTCCCAACCATCTAATTATTTCCAAAAGAACCAAAATATGGAACCATGAGATTTTCAGAAACATATTCCAGAGAAAAAAACAACCACCTTGGACCAAGAAGAGATCTACATGCACCAGAGATCTCAACTTAAATGGTTGGCTGAAAGAGAAGGAAACACCCATTTTTACCATATGACTACCATCAAAAGACATTAGAAACGTAGAATTACATGTCTGGAAGATAATCAGAGTTATTGGACATATTACAGTGTTATTGTTGATGGGATGACACCCATTGGTTTTTTTTTTCTTTTGCTTTTGTATGCATTGTGCTTTTAGTTTATTTCCTTTCTTGTTTATTTTGCTTTTCTTGTTTAAATGTTTCTATAGCGCTACTGGCTCATTATTTTCTGTTGGTAAGTTTACATCCTCCGTAGCCTCTCAATACACTTAAAAAAGAATTGAGTGTTGGTCTACGATTTTCTCCTACACAACATCCATCGCTAAATCAGTTACCTTTCTTTCCATATTTTATTTATTTGATGGAACATTTGGCCTGCTCTAACGGCTAGAAGAATAGCTAGAGGCAGAGCCAAACCCATCTTTTTGAGATCCCAGAGATCTTCCTAACAACTCATAATTTGCGAATTTAACCAACCTTCGCACGGAAGTGACTGAACTACCTTTTGAGATAACTGCATTGGTTATGCCGACAACAACATTTCTCTAGCAAAAGAAAGCACTGGCCTACACAAGAAGCGAGTGTTAGCGCACTGAAATCCCGAGACCGCATTTGAGAAAGTTTAGCTATGCCTACAGATCTTTCAAAGGAAAGCAGTCTTTTCAAGAAGAAAGTCACAACGCTAATAAGAGAAAGAAGAGATTCCCAGCTACTGACTTTATAAGACTAACAGCCGTATCGAAGAAGGTAAAAGACCTTACTTGAGGAAGCTTGTGCTGGTATCTTATGATGACATCCTAATCTTCAAATGAATCTTGCTCTTTTGTGTAAATTGTCTTGGAAAATCCTTATGAATGATCAATCCCTATAGATTACGGGTTTTGTCATGAAATTTTTTTTCTTAGGAAACAAACGGTTTTATTAATTAACGTCCGCATAACACGCGGCTAGAACGTCACCAGGAGACAAACTGCCCCAGGAAATTACATCTAATAGAGACAAAGAGTGACGTGCAAGAAGATGTGCAGGTACATTGCCAGTACGGCGAACAAAAGAGAAAGAAATGGAATGAAACTAGAGAGCAGTGCTAAGCAATCTTGTAGAAGACAGCCTTGAGCAGTTATGTCCTCCATAGGTTGGCGTAGCCGCTGCACACAAGCCAAACAGTCACTTTCCACCTCCACCCGCAGTAAATGCAATCACCGCGCCTCCTCCATCGCCAGATAAATAAATCGCAATTCCATATACTCTGGCCGACCCCCTCCATCAAAAGGATAGCCCACAGAGTGCAAAACGATCCCAGCAGAATCCCGGAAGATCAACCCAATACATGCACGATCATCACGTACCGCAGCATCAACATTACATTTTACTACCCCTTGTGGCGGGTTAACCCAAGAAGCCGCTAGATGCTGGGGCGCCCCCTGTACTCGATAGGCGACCAAAGCCTCTGTGTACTCAGCAGTCACTGCCAAAGAGCGAGCACACACCGCCGACATAAACTGCTTGTCCATCAAACACTTCCGGACATCGAGCTTTCCATATCCCCCACATCAAACCAACCACCCGCATTGTGTCTGGTACCCCCCCGCTCAGCTAAGAGGCGCAAGAAAAAATCTGCAAAGAAAGACGTTCGGAGATACCCGAAAACCTTATAATAGGGAGAGACTCTCCAAATCCGATCCACCATCTCACACTCAAACAAAACATACCGTAGGGTCTCCCTAGGTTACGCCGCATAAGGCCCTGACCAATTACCAGACAGTCATGAAGGCACGTAGGCACCTCCATAAAAAATGTTGAATACAAGGCTGGATCGGAAGCTGCCAGCACCGTCGCCAAACCCGGTCTGCCCCACCCGAAGCTTCCATCACATGCTCAACCTGTTCGTATTCTCACCCCAAAAACATGCAACAAAACACGAAATTGAGGTAAGTAAAAAGTACTTAGCAAGATTAAGAAGCTAAAATATAATTAAATCTTACAATGAAAGGTTCATAAGTTATTAAGTTATCTTTGTGAGACCGACTCAAACTTTAGGGATCACTTCATGCTCATCAACATGTCATGATTATTGGTTTGTAGCATAGCTTATCTTTGTTACATCATCATTCAAGGGCACTACGCTTGGTGACCCACACATCGCGATATAGACTTGTGCCTTACCAAGAATATTACGATGATTAGTCTTTTAACTACATACGTACGTCTGTTATTAATTGTTAACTAGCCACATAAGTATTTTCAAGTAAGCTCCCTCACCTCTACTACTCTCTTTCCTAGACCACAAGACACGGACAAGGCCTAGCACATACACAAACACAGAGGAATGCTAAAACTTATAATGGGCCTGGACCAGTTACAAACAACCCGGCCCAGTGGGCCCATATATCATCAACAACTACAAGGTAGCATACAACATACGATGCCCAAAATGAAAGTAAAACAACAAATCTTACAAAGCCTTAAAGAAAGTACGATGCTTGTCTTGATATTGAAATAACAAAATAGTTTGATACATCTTATAATAAATGAAATAGAAAACATCAAGTGAATCTTGGACACAAACATCGTCCCCAAAGTCATCATCCATCACATGCTCAACTTGTTCGTCTTCTCACCACAAAAACATGCAACAAAACATGAAATGGAGGTAAGTAAAAAGTACTTAGCAAGATTAAGAAGCTAAAATATAATTAAATCTTACAACGAAAGGTTCATAAATTATTAAGTTATC
Organism: Gentiana macrophylla; assembly: GCA_026214975.1. Lineage (NCBI taxonomy): Eukaryota > Viridiplantae > Streptophyta > Magnoliopsida > Gentianales > Gentianaceae > Gentiana > Gentiana macrophylla. The sequence goes on from CM047816.1 coordinate 96,368,676, forward strand.
TTTGTGAGACCACACCAATATCCATTGGGGAAAACCCTGTAGTGTACACGCTCGGTGCAGTCCCTCCGTACGTAGGGTCTCGGACTTACGGGGTGGGGTTCCTCCGTACGTAGGGTCCAAAGACTTACGAAGTTATCCACTTTTTACTTCCTAGACCACAAGACACGGCCAAGGCCTAGCATATACACAAACACAGAGGAATGCTATAACTTATAATGGGCCTGGACCAGTCATGATTATTGGTTTGTAGCATAGCTTATCTTTGTTACATCATCATTCAAGGGAACTACGTATGGTGCAACTCACCATAAAGTGTCTGTGTGCAACATATTGTCGGATCACACCAATATCCCTACGTACAGAGGAACACCACCCCGTAAGTCCGAGACCCTACGTACGGAGGGACTGCACCGAGCGTGTACACTATCAGGTTTTCACCCGTTGATATTGGTGTGATCCGCCAATATGTTGCACACAGATACTATGGTGTGAGAGATTACTTGAAAATACTTAGGTGGCGATTAACAATTAATAATGAGGCGTCGTGTGTAGTTAAAAGACTAAACATCGTAAAGTTCTTGGTAAGGCACAAGTCTAGATCGCGATGTGTGGGCGTTTAGATAAAGTGGATAACTTTGTAAGTCTTTGGACCCTACGTACGGAGGAACACCACCCCGTAAGTCCGAGACCGTACGTACGGAGGGACTGCACCGAGCGTGCTAAGTACTTTTTGCTTACCTCAATTTCATGTTTTGTTGCATGTTTTTGGGGTGAGAAGACGAACAGGTTGAGCATGTGATGGATGTTGTTATTTCAATATCAAGACATGCGTCGTACTTTATTTAAGGCTTTGTAAGATTTGTTGTTTAACTTTCATTTTGGGCATCGTATGTTGTAAGCTACCTTGTAGTTGTTGATGATATATGGGCCCACTGGGCCGGGTTGTCTGTAACTGGGCCAGGCCCATTATAACTTTTAGCATTCCTCTGTGTTTGTGTATGTGCTAGGCCTTGTCCGTGTCTTGTGGTCTAGGAAAGAGAGTAGTAGAGGTGAGGGAGCTTACTTGAAAATACTTATGTGGCTAGTTAACAATTACTAACAGACGTACGTTTGTAGTTAAAAGACTAAACATCGTAACATTCTTGGTAAGGCACAAGTCTATATCGCGATGTGTGGGTGTTCGGATAAACTGGATAACTTCGTAAGTCTTTGGACGCTACGTACGGAGGAACACCACCCCGTAAGTCCGAGACCCTACGTACGGAGGGACTGCACCGAGCGTGTACACTATCAGGTTTTCACCCGTTGATATTGGTGTGATCCGCCAATATGTTGAACACAGATACTTTATGGTGAGTTGTTGTTGATGATATATGGGCCCACTGGGCCGGGTTGTTTGTAACTGGGCCGGGCCCATTATAACATTTAGCATTCCTTTGTGTTTGTGTATGTGCTAGGCCTTGTCCGTGTCTTGTGGTCTAGGAAAGAGAGTAGTAGAGGTGAGGGAGCTTACTTGAAAATACTTATGTGGCTAGTAAACAATTAATAACAGACGTACGTTTGTAGTTAAAAGACTAAACATCGTTACATTCTTGCTAAGGCACAAGTCTATATCACGATGTGTGGGTGTTCGGATAAAGTGGATAACTTCGTAAGTCTTTGGACCGTACGTACGGAGGAACACCACCCCGTAAGTCCGAGACCCTACGTACGGAGGGACTGCATTTCACCCGTTGATATTGGTGTGATCCGCCAATATGTTGCACACAGATACTTTATGGTGAGTTGCTTGTTGTTGTTGATGATATATGGGCCCACTGGGCCGGGTTGTTTGTAACTGGTCCAGGCCCATTATAAGTTTTAGCATTCCTCTGTGTTTGTGTATGTGCTAGGCCTTGTCCGTGTCTTGTGGTCTAGGAAAGAGAGTAGTAGAGGTGAGAGAGCTTACTTGAAAATACTTAGTCCTAAAGTTTGAGTCGGTCTCACAAAGATGACTTTGGGGACGATGTTTAAGTCCAAGTTTCACTTGATGTTTTCCGTTTCATTTATTATAAGATGTATCAAACTATTTTGTTATTTCAATATCAAGACAAGCGTCGTACTTTCTTTAAGGCTTTGTAAGATTTTTTGTTTAACTTTCATTTTGGGCATCGTATGTTGTATGCTACCTTGTAGTTGTTGATGATATATGGGCCCACTGGGCCGGGTTGTTTGTAACTGGTCCAGGCCCATTATAAGTTTTAGCATTCCTCTGTGTTTGTGTATGTGCTAGGCCTTGTCCGTGTCTTGTGGTCTAGGAATGCTGTCTAAGTAAAATTGACTAAAATTGAGTTAATTGAATCTTTTTCTATTTTGATCGTATTGACAAAGTTTGATTCGAAAGAATTCATAATCTAATTATGAATTGACGCTCAGTAGTTAGGTTATGAACTCGTTAATAGAAAAACTGGAGGGTAAAATTGGCCGAGTGAATAACGTGACAACGGAACCCAGTTTCCTACCCGGGGGCAGATTTGTCTTGGGAAAGATAAATTTTATTGACATTTGTACTCGAGATCGTAATAATGTTAAATCATCAGTTTAATTGAAACTTAAACCGGAAAGTTGAATCGTCGCCTTGACAACCGGAGCCTTTTAAATAAAATTGACCGTTTGATGAACGGAGTGATTCCTTTTATCCAAAGGTAGAATCGTAATCGGGACTGTTCGGAAAAACCGTAATGATTGTGGACCTTGGGTGATGACAATGGACATATGACAATTTCATACGCTTTCGTGTGAGGAGGAGTTGTCTAGTTTAGAGTACACCGTTTCATTTACTCAATTGGACCTAATATAAAAGGAAAGATCGAAAGCGCATTCCATTCCTTTGAAAAGATCGTATAAATCAATTATATAAACTACGGCTAGTTATATAAACTTATACATTTAAACTATATATTGGTAACAATATACTTATATCTATATATATATTTTGCAATTTATGTACATCTATATATATATATATATATATATATATATATATATATATATATTATATATTATATTAGAATAACTTTTAAATTACGCATTTATTTTATGTTAAGTAGAATAGTAGTGATCTGTGTTATAAAATTGAGATTTAGATCGAGTTAATAATAGCTCTTTGGTGTTTAACCACACTTAGAAGAATTACCAAGTTTCACGAGGATTCGACACTCGACTCACCATACTAGCACTACTGAGTTTGACCCGATATAATTGTCGGTTAAGGGGTGGTATTAGCACTAGAAAAGGCCACGTCGACTTTACAGGCGCCGTTGCCGGGGAACGACGCAAACTTCTTTTTTGTGTCTATGGTTACTACTTGTATTAGTTCAAAATTCTCGAGAATAAATCAACACTTTTCTTATCTCATTTCTATTTTAATTTTCGTCGGTACTTACCTTATAGGTAAGTTACCAATTTTTACTACTATCAATTTCGTGTTATTTTCTATTTTCGTTAGTTGATGACCAGAAGTGGTAAGACCCCACTCACTCCTTATAAGCCTGACATAAACACTTACGAAAGGCAGATAAGAGTAGAGAGAAAATGTGGTCATACTAGTCGGGGAAATCCTGACGAATCATCTTCAAACAGAAATACGAGAATGGCTGAAATCAGTAATGAAACACCTGAACAAGGGCTGGAACATGCTCTAGGGCATGGACAGAACCCTGTTAACCTTAATAATCAAAATAATAATAATAATAATAGAAATAATCAGAATCGGAACCAGAATAATCGTAATAACCCAGTAAACCCGAGGCCTATCTGTGATCAAACCATAAGGAGAAACCAGACTAATAATCCCATACTTTTACCTAATGAAGGAGCGAATAATTTCGAGATTAAATCTCATCTTTTTGGTTTAATTGACGCAAGAGCCCAATTCCTAGGAGAGGATGATGAAGATCCGCATCATCATCTCTATCTTTTTGAAGTACTGTGCAATACAGCCAAAAGTCAAGGTGCTCATAAAGAATTAACAAGGATGACTATGTTTCCTTTTTCTCTAAAAGGACGAGCCCGAGATTGGTTTATGTCTCTTCCACATCATTCACTTACAAGTTGGGAGGAGATTCAAACAGAATTTCTGAAACAATATTTCACTCCTGGACGGAATTTGGAATTAAAAGTCGAGGTTGCTAACTTTAGACAAGGATCTGAAGAAACGCTCGGGAATGCCTGGGAAAGATTTAAAAAAATGTTAAGAGCTTGTCCCGACCATGGTTATTCCTTAGATCTGAAAATTCAACTTTTTTGTTGTAAATTAAGAAAAGATTCGCGTGCTGATGTAGATCATGCATGTGGTGGTTCTTTAATGATGAGTGAAGCTCAAATAGTTTACGATGCTATAGAAAAGATTTCCAAAAATAACAGAATGTGGGAAACCGGTTCTAGAACCAGAAAAGTAGCTTTTGCAGGAGAATGTACATCTAATACGGAAGTTCTAGCACATTTAGAAAATTTAAGTAGGAAATTTGATGGCCTACAATCAAACAAAAACAAAATTTCAGAGAATAATACACCAACTGAATACTCAAATCAGGATAATATGCCATTAGGGATTGAAGAACCAAAAGGATACTCAAGAGAGGAGGTGAGTTTTCTTCAGCAGCATAGGAATTTGAACAATGCATACTCAAACTCGTTTAATGCTATTAGAAGAGATCACCCTACTTATCGATGGTCTGAAAACCCTAGTAAGCAAGGACAACCGCCATATCCAGTTCCATATAGGAACATGAATAATAATCAAGTTTATCAAGAAAACACATCAAATCAGAATTTACAATCATTACCTAGATCCTATCCTCAACATACCACTCAAAGTATACCAGTAACTCAAAGTTCAACTCAACCTGCAGAAGGAGTTGAAAAATGGGAAAAACTAATGGAAAATATGATGGGTGTAGTATCTACTCAAGCTAAAAATATAGAAACAATGATGACTTCTATTGGTACAGTCACTAAGGATATGAGTTCAATGAAAACATCTATGAGTGGACATGATACCAGAATGAGAACGATAGAAGCTTCATTAAGGAATATGGAAGATCATTTGAGTAGGGAAGGTGAACGTAATAACAGCAGAACCCCAGGAGGATTACCAAGTAACACTGAAAGGAACCCAAGAGAGGTAAATGTTGTAGTTACGAGAAGTAGGAAGCTCAGTGGAAGTAATGGAGTTGAAAACTTTGGGAATAATGAAGTAGAAGATGACTTAGATGGTAAGAATGATCAAACTAAATATGAACTTGAATTTACTGATGAGGAAGAAGAAATTATAGAAAATTTCTTGAAAAGGAATAAAAGTTCGGAACCTGAAAGTAAAGGGGAAAAATGGGTAAAAATCCCTAGGATTTTGAAAGATCCCATGGATAAAGATTTAAGGAAGTTATTCAAGGAACATGTTAGAATGGAAGATAATGAAAACAAGGATGAAAAACAGGAAGAACTAAAGGAATCTGAAGTAGAGATTGATTCAGGGAATAATTTAAAGGAAAAAATTCAAGAACCTGAAACATGGCGACTAAGTAATACTCAAAGGTTTAAGGAAAAAGGAAAAGAGAAATTGACAAAGGAGCCAAAGGTTATAGATTTAGAATCTTTACCTTACCCTCCTAAAGATCAAATCAAAAAGGCAAAAACTGATAAGAAGTATGCTCGTTTCCTTGACACTTTCCGTCATATTCACGTTAATATCCTTGTTATTGATGCTCTGATTAATATACCTGCCTATGGAAAGTTTCTGAAAGATATTCTGTCAAACAAGAAAAAAATAGAGGAATATGAGAATATATGCCTAAATGAAGAATGTTCTGCAGTTTGCAGCATAAGTTACCACCTAAACTGAAAGATCCTGGTAGTTTTACCATTCAGTGTGAAATTGGAGGATTTCTGTTTAAGAAGGTCTTATGTGATCTAGGAGCTAGTATAAATCTCATGTCTTATGAGGATTATAAAAAGCTAGGCATAGGAAAGCTTACTAAGACTGAAATGACTCTGCAAATGGCAGATAGATCGATTAAATACCCTAAAGGGATTATTAGGGACGTATTGGTTAAAGTAGACAAGTTCTATTTTCTAGTAGACTTTGTAGTTATTGAAATGGAAGAAGGTTATTCCGCACCTCTTATTCTAGGTCGTCCATTTCTAGCTACAGGAAGAACTTTAATCGATGTTCAGAAAGGAGAATTAATTTTGAGAGTCAATGAAGACGAAGTTGCTTTCAATATTTTCAAAGCTATGAACCATCCATCACCAGAATCATGTTCTTTTATAGAAGATATTCATTCTATCTATGATAATCAGTTACCAACTTTTGAAGACAGATTAGAAGAATGCTTAACTCTGTCTATCTATAAAGAAGATGAGGAAGACATTGAAATGAAAGAGATAATTCTTTCTTTAGATAAAGGAAGCTTTACTTTTAAACCACCATGGCATAAGTATTTGGAGTTAGAACTAGAAGGACCAGTTCTTAAATCGTCAATAGAAGATCCGCCGAAGAATCTGGAATTGAAACCGTTACCTTTAAATCTGAAGTATGCTTTTCTTGAAACTGATAATCTTTTAATTTCATCAACTTTAACTGAGCAACAAGAAGATCAATTACTTAGAATGTTGAAAAAGCATAAGAAAGCTTTTGGATGGACAGTTGCCGATATTCGAGGTATTAGCCCTGAGATTTGCGTTCATAAGATAATTCTGAAGGAAGATGCTAAGCCTTGTATTCAACCGCAATGCCGCCTCAACCCAAATTTGCAGTTAATTGTTAAGAAAGATGTAATTAAGCTATTAGAAATAGGGAAAATTTTTCCCATATCATATAGTGAATGGGTAAGTCCGACTCAAGTGGTGCCAAAGAAAGGAGGTTTCACAGTGAAAGAGAATGATAGGAATGAATGGATTCCAACAAGAGAAATTACAGGATATCGAATGTGCATTGATTTTAGAAAACTAAATGATCATACTAAGAAAGATCATCATCCACTTCCATTCATAGTTCAAATGTTGGAACGTTTAAGTGGTCATAAATATTCTTGTTTCTTAGATGGTTATTCAGGATATTTCTGATTTTCATTGCAAAGCGAGGAGATAGGAAAAGACTACTTTCACTTGTCCTTATGGAACTTTTGCATATAAAAGAATGCCGTTTGGTTTATGTAATGCTCTGCTACGTTTCAAAGATGCATGATGGCTATATTTTACGATATGGTTGAGAAATTCTTAGAAATTTTTATGGGCGACTTTAGTGTTTACGGAGATTCTTTTGGTAAATGTTTGTCGACTTAGAAAGAGTGTTACAATATTTGTGAGGATACCAATTTAGTTTTAAACTGGGAAAAATGTCATTTAATGGTATCAGAAGGAATTGTTCTAGGTCATAGAATCTCTGAAATAGGAATTGAAGTTGATAAAGCTGAAGTCGAAGTGATTGAAAAATTACCACCACCAGTTAATCTAAGGACTCTAAGAGGATTTCTTGGACATGCAGGATTTTATAGGAGATTTATTGCAGATTTTTCGAAGATAGCAAAGCCTCTAAGTCATTAGCTTGAAAAAGAAGTACCTTTTAACTTTGATAGTAAATGTAAGGAAGCATTTCAGACCTTAAAAGCGAGGTTGACTACTGCACCAGTGCTAGTAGCACCAGATTGGAATTTGCCGTTTGAGATTATGTGTGATGCCAGTGATTTAGCTGTAGGAGCAGTTTTAGGTCATAGATATAACAAAATTCTCAAAGCTATTTACTATGCATCTCATACGTTAAATGCAGCTCAACTGAACTATGCAACTACAGAAAAAGAACTGTTGGCTGTAATTTTTGCCTTAGATAAGTTTAGATCGTATATTGTTGGTTCTAAGGTAATAATTTATACTGACCATTCAGCGTTGAAGTATTTACTAAGTATGAAAGATGCGAAACCTCGTCTTCTTAGATGGATTCTCTTACTTCAAGAATTTGATATTGAAATTAAAGATAAAAAAAGGAAGTGAGAATGTAGTAGCAGATCATCTAAGTAGAATGGAAAATGTTGTAGAAATAGGAATAGAAATTAAATATTCATTTCCTGATGAACAACTGTTTAGAATAGATACTCCTTCAACCATGCAGTTATTAAAGAATAGAATTCCTTCTAAGGAAATGTCACCCTGGTTTGGAGATATCATTAATTACTTAACCTGTGATTATATTCCGTCTCATTGGACTTGGCAGCAGAAAAAGAAGTTTTTTTATGACTTAAAATTTTATTACTGGGAGGAACCAGACCTTTTCCGTAAATGTTCGAATGGGATAATCAGAAAATGTGTGCCTGGTAATGAAATTTTAAGTGTTTTATCATTTTGTCATGATCGTGAGGCAGGAGGTCATCATGGAGGTTGGAAAACTGCTTTTAAAGTTTTTCAATGTGGTTTTTATTGGCCTACACTATATAGAGATGCTTATAAGTATGTTAAATCTTGTGAGTCTTGGCAAAAATGGGGAAATGTATCTAAAAAACATGAAATGCCTATGCAACCTATTTTAGAATGTGAGTTATTTGATGTTTGGGGTATAGATTTCATGGGACCATTCCCTATATCTTTTGGAAAAAGATTTATTCTAGTAATGGTAGATTATGTTTCGAAATGGGTAGAAGCTGAAGCTCTTCCCACTAATGATACCAAAGTTGTCATACGATTCCTTAAAAGAATATATTTACCCGTTATGGCATTCGAGGGCTATCATTAGTGATAGAGGTTCACACTTTTGTAATAGACCATTTACCAAGATAGTTGAAAAATATGGTGTAACACATAAGTTAGAGCGCCTATCATCCACAAACCAAAGTCGGGTAGAGGTGTCTAATAGAGAAATCAAAAGAATTGTAGAAAAGACAGTGGATTCAAATCGTAAAAACTGGGCAGTTAAATTAGACGATGCATTATGGGCATATAGAACAACTTTTAAAACACTAATTGGTTGTTCTCCCTATAAGTTAGTTTTTGGTAGGTCTTGTCATCTCCCAGTTGAGTTAGAACACCGAGCCTACAGGCTATTAAATTTCTAAATTTCGATCCTAAGGTGTCGGTGATCATAGATTGCTTCAATTGATGAGAACTAGAAGAATTTCGTCTCGATTCTTATGAAAAGCGCCTTTCGAATCTACAAGAACGCACTGAAATCTTTTCACGATAAGAGAATATATAGTCGTGAGTTCCATGTAGGTGATCGAGTGCTCTTGTACAATTCACGTTTAAAGTTATTTCGGGAAAGCTTAAATCAAGATGGGCGAGTCCATTTAAAGTAACGAGGTTTACAAATCTGAGTCGCATTGAACTAAGCGATGGAAATACAACTTTTATAGCCAATGGCCATAGAGTAAAGTTATTTGTGGAAGGAGAAGGAATCACAGAAAGAAGAAGTAATGCTACTAACTGATCCTCCGACAAAGTAAAAAGCGAGAGAAATCAAGAAACTGAAAAGTAGAGGAACTAAATTCAGCCGAATACCAGGTGCTATCTATCTTTACTCTACTTTTCTGTGTTTTTTATTTATGTTTAAATTAGTCTCGTCTTTTACCGGATAGACGTAAAAGAACTGGATGTCTTTTTTAGATAGAATAGGAGTTTTTATGTTGCTTTTGAAATTAGGCCTGGATAAAGATGTCGCGTTTAAAATAGAAGCTTCAGTTTTTGAGAAAAACAAGCAATTGTTGAGAGAGATCAGATTTAGAGAAGTATGTAATGAAAAATCGAGAAGTTCGATAAAGAGAAGGGCAAAGTTTTTAAGGAGATGCAGAATCTGTGGAAAAAGTGAGCATGAGGGGAAATGTAGGGAAAGCACAACCAAATCCCAGAATGAGTGTTTGAATGTTGTTAAGAAGGGAACGATTAGGTGGTTATCCGAAAATCCCGATGGAGATCAAAGGAAAATTCGAACGCCTCATTTCTTAAGATTAGGTTGATAGAACGTTATGTTAGAACGCTGGAAGATTTAGAAATAATGGAATTAGGACCCTTATAAGTTTTATATTATTTTATATAACTTTTTGAAAATTTTATAAATAGGATCTTTATGAAATTACTTAAAAGTTTTATAAATTTTTTATAAAAGGTTTTATTTAAAATTAGTAGAAGTATTATTAAAGTTTTATAAAATTTTTATTAAGTTAAAAAAAAAAAAAAAAAAAAGTGGTCGGATCGATCCGACCTGACCCCGGATCGATCCGGAAGCTAAAAAAACCTAAAAAAAATAGAACGGGGTCTTCCCTTCTTCTTCCTCTAACATTTTTCTTCAAACAGCCGCCCCTCCCCTCTTCCCCATTCGAATTTTTTATTCAAATTATCACATAACATTACTATTAAATTACCCCAATCATTATACTCTTCTCATTTTCCTCTCCTCTCTTCAAATTCTTGTTTAAATTGAATAAATTTTCAAAGAAAAGCTTCAACTTTCACTCCGGTGATATTCAACTTTTCCGGCCAACTTTTCAACCTTTTAAGCATTATAAGGTAACATTGTAGTCATTTATTTTGTTAAATTTCGTTTTTATGCAATTTTAATTTTATTTCAACTATTTTGTTACTCATTTGTGTTTTTTGTGTTGTTTTGTTTGATTTGTGTTGTTTTGTTATTTTGTCACTATCGTAGAATGGCTGAATCATCAAAAGCCAGTAAAAAACATAAACCGCATATCCCTACCCAAATTCGGTTATAGAGACTAGGCCTTTAAATGAAGAAGAATTTCTTTGTTAGTTTTGAAAGAACGCGTCTGCAGCTAGACTAGAAAAGCCTTAAAAATAAATTTTGACGGTGTTTAGTTGCATAGAGAGAGGGTTTGGATTTTAAGGATTTGGGAAGGAGGTAAAAGAGATTTTTAAAGGCGACGAGTGGTTGGAGTTAGCCGCTTTAAGGTCGGGTGAAGTTAACACAACCTTAGTAGCTGAATTTTATTCTTTGGTAGCAACTCACAATGCTAGAGAAAATGGTGAGTTAACTTCTGTCAACCTAAGAACTAGGACAGTGCCGTTTACTCCTCACATTATAAATGCTATTTATGGTATTCCTGATATACCAGAAAATGAGGATTATTATACTGTTTGGAATTTAGATGAGCCTGCAGACTTTGACTATATTGTTTCACTAGCCCAGAATGAGTTAGATCCCACTGCCGTCTGGCATGAAAACAGGTTTTCCTATGGAAAATGTATACGGGATATGAGAGCTATTAAACGTTTTATTAGCCACACTCTTTACCCTACTCGTCATTTTACATCTTTTGGTAAAGAGGATCTGTGTATTGCTTGGGCTATGGTCAATAATATACCTGTGGATGTAGGCAGAGTAATATATAGAAGGGCCAAGGAATTTGCCCTGACTGCCAAACCAGGCAGTCACATGCCTTTTCCATGTTTTATTTCTTCCTTGTGTCGCCAGATAGGTGTCCCTGAGCTCCCAAATGATAATTTGATGATGGTGGATGACACACTTATAGGTCCTAGTTTACCACTTAGGCCGGCAGGAAGAATAGATTTTTTGGACCCTAACCGTCAACGACCTCAGCCTACTCCATCCACTACTGTCCCTCCTTCATCCAGTCAAACTCAAACTCAACTTCCAAATACCATCACATACGACATGTTTCAATCCATGGCCTATGATGTTCATCGTGCTAATGCCAATATGGCTGTTTTTACGGAAAGGAATAGGTTCTAGTCTGAAGATTTACGTCACGGCATGCGAGGTATATATCAAATGAATATACTGCAAAACCCTACCTATGCCGAGATGGATATTCGCATTGCCAATCCCAACCATATACCTTGCCCGATTTCATTCCACCGATGCCACCTCGCTCAAACTTCCAACAAATGCCACATTCTTTTGGATTCCAAACTAGTGGTGTAGGGATTTTTCGACAGTACTACAATTTCGCTGCGACATCCGATTAATTTGGATTTGGAACATTTGGCCATACCACGGACGGGATGGGGAAGCACTTTTACGATGTCACGAGAGAGATGAGCTCAATGGGACTAGATAGCTCGGTTCGGATGTCAACATATTTTCAAGATCCATTCCAAGAATCGACTTATGATCCGGCCCGTTCTCAAGCCATGCCAAGTTCAAGCCACGTCGAGATGAGTGATGAAGAGGAGTGATTTTAAACATTTTATGATTATTGACATTGAAAACACTTTATTTTTCGTACAATTTCATTTTCGTAAAATTTTAGGTTATTTTGGTTTTATTTTGGTAGGATTTTATTTTAATACGATCTTCATAGAATTTTATTTTACTTTCGTTTGATATTATGGTATTACGCACCGTGTAGTAAAATTTATTGTTATAACATAATAAAAATGAACCAAAGATAGGGAGAAAACATATCACCTAGAATAATCTAGGCATTTTACAAGCAAAAACAACTATGTCCGTGAATAGTAATTTTCCGGATCGATCCGGCCTTTTTCCGGATCGATCCGGCCTGAGTGTACCGACCTGACAGGATTGCTAGTTGAGAGGCCGGATCGATCCGGCCCTTTTTCGGATCGATCCGGTAAGTACAAAAACGCCAAAAGGGAGATCTTTCCTACTTTTGCTTGATAGATACATTTCTATAAAAGGAAAGAGCTGCAGCCTTCAACTTTGCTCATTCCTCCTTTACTTCTATCTATGTTAGTTTACTTTCTGTATCTGAAATGTCTAACCGCTCCTCTCCCTCGGTTAATAGTTACGAACCACATACGCCTGATGGTGTGGTTCCCGAAAGGCATGCCTCGTGTTTTCATAATGAAGTTCTGAGGTGTCTAAATTTCGTCCATTCTCCTATTCTGATGGAGAAAGGCTTAAATACAGAAAAAATTGATCAGTGGGGACGAAATCTAATCCGAGGTTGTGGATGGAAAAAGCTGATTAAGACTCCCAGAGGTAGAATAAACATTTCAATTGTCAGAGATTTTTATGTGTCTCTTACTGAGATAACGTCAGTAGCCTCGTCTCAGCTTATTATAGTTAGGGGCATCGTTATTTCATTTTCACCAGTCATCATAAATCAAATCTTTCAAATCCCACCATGTACTTTTGAACAAAACCCACACTTCGAGTTTCTTTGGGAACTTGGAGATGCTTATAATGTTGTAAATCGTACTGCAGAAGCCTTTCAGTTTGTATTTCCATTGTTTGATCATAACTATGATTCTTCAACTCTGGCCTTACCCCCTCATTTAAGGGCGTGGAAACGCTTCATTAATTCTCGGATCTATCCAACTAGAGATTTTTATGGGGTTACGGATGATGAGATCTTTCTTTGTTGTATACCGACCGTGGGAGCATACATTGATTGGGGGATTTTGATTTTTAAAACAGCAATTAATTTTGCAGTAGAAAGGCGTAATAGAGGAAGACCATTACCGTTCGCCTGGGTTATCTCTCAACTTTGTGTCCAACTGAATCAAGTGCCTGAGTTTACAACTGACGAGATTTTTCCATCTCGTGATTCTCAGTTGGGATAACTTCCGGTGTATACTCCCAGATGTTCATCTACGGTTTGATAAGTTGTTAGAAGTTGTTGTTGTTAAGTTAGTACTCGATAAAGTTAATCGTTTAATCGCTTTTTAATTAGTTTTCTTTAAAGTTTGTAATAGTTTCCTTAATGTTTAATATATATGTCATTTTCTTTAATCAAAATAATATATGTTGAAAAAAAATATATATATCAAAATCGTATAAAATTTTAATTTTATTTTCGAACTACTTTTTATTTACTCACTGAACATCGGGACGATGCCATTTCGTAAGTGGGGAGTAGAGGTAAGTTAGTAAATAAAAATTAAAATTTTCTTATATAAATTTATACTTAATTTCTTAATACTTAGTTTAATTTTTCTTGAATCGAAATAACTAAATAATATATAATTAATATGAATAAAAATAATATAAATTGGTAAGAATAGATTTTAATTAAGTAATGTAAATTAGATATATTATAATTATATTATATATGTCAATTTTAGATTTTTATAAGATTTTAAGTATATGTAACTACACATAAATATTATCAAGTAATTTTCATATGAAATTTAGCGAATATACTTATATCTAGAATGAATTTTTTAGAATAATTTTCTTTGCAAAACGAAATATGAATATGGAATCGGATTAGGAATGATGAGATTTTTGGCACCACAAAAATATTAACAATAGCCAAATAGCATACAATAAAATTCTAATTTTTGTCCCTACCTCAGCCTTGATTAGAGTGATCAAGACCTCACTCGAAATAGCCATTTTTGATTATAACCGACCATTGGCTTATTTTGGTCTACATTTCCTAAAAATCCCATGAGTTTGTACGTACTTATGAAAGGAGATGATGACACAGAAGCTAAGAATGGTGTTTGATAAAAAAAAATTAATAAAAAATATATATAAGAACGAAGCACCATATTTACACAGAATTAATCAAATACCAGGTATCTTCCTTACCTTTGATCGACAACTAAAAATTTACAAATATCGGTAGTAGCTTCCAATGATTTGAGTGCAGTAGGGTGTTATCTAGAAACGTCATATATCACTATGAGGTATAAAGCTCCCGATAAAAAGTCGAATCATAAGATCTCAAGAATGATTACGAGTTTAAGGTAACCGGACTCGTAATTTTAGATCGAAAGAGTATTACTCCGATCAATCTTGATGAAGCAATGCTTGTAAATTTGATTTTTCTACACACGCTCACGCTTTTAGTTCTTAATATTGAAAAAGAAGAGAGAAAATCTGAAAAATAGTTGGAATAAGAGGATATTATTAATCGAGACTGTTTTGATCAAATGTGAAGTGTGTAAGTACGCATGCGACTTGCCTCTTTCTCTTTTGATTTCCTTTTCTATCTTTTCGATTAACCAATGTCCTATCCTAAAAGTATAAGCCATTTTGTCAACTACTTGACTTAGTCATTGATTCCAAATATTTCATATAAGTTGAGATAGGAAAATAATTCTAGAATTTTAATTATATTTATTGAGTAGATTATGTGAAATTTCATATGAATAATAGTTGATAAATAATTTATCAAAGTTATCTACACTTTTTATCTTGTTAATTTCTAAGAAAGATATAATTAATATGTTTATAATATTGAAATGATATTTTACTAATTTGAAATTTAATCTACCACGTATATCATTTTTATCGTAATTTATATATATATTACCGCTTATTTTGCTCGAAGACGATCAAAGAGCTAAGTGGGGAATAGTTGATGTATAACATTTATATGATAAAAATTACGATGTTTTATATACGTTATCGACTCTTTTTATATAAAATATAAGAAATTATAACGATAATCTTATAAAATATTAATAGTTATGAGTAAATCTAAATACTATAAAAATCTAGTAAAAGTGATAAAAAGTTATAAATTTTGTATCGGGTTAATAACCGAAGTGTCGTGTCAGATTTACGTGGGTATTTTTGGTATTTTATTTACAGATCTTAGGTAAACCAAGACCCCGAGTGACGACACTTTGTGAAGTAAAATCGTATCTTTTGAAGGAATTAAGGAAATGCCACGAGATTTAAAGTTCAAGTGGATCAATGGTTCTTGACACCATTATCAAATTATATTTTCGACGAACAAATGGCACATCAAAAATGAATTTTCTGAAGAAGAGTCCTGCATGGAAGTTATAGATCTTTTCAAGAGCTTTCCAATGCTTCTTGAATTATGTCATTTGGAGATCCAGAGCTCAAGTTATGATTTTATCAAGTTTCAGATCAAGTTGTGGAATAAAAAGCTACCCGGATCGATCCGGGTTAACTTCGGATCGATCCGAGAAAACATAATGATTATCAAACATGTGGTCCTGCAGAGAATAATCTAGGGGATAATGTTTTTTATTCCCGGATCGATCCGGCATCACCTCGGATCGATCCGGCCCTGGGAAATTCTGCTTATAAATAGAGCAGTTCATACAGCCTGTAGAGGGGTACCAATATATTTTTCTTAACCTCTTTTTCTTAGTAGTAGTATGTATGTATATAGGCCTTATGCCATAAATAAAGTAGTATCGTTATAATGCTCGAGAAATTATCAGAAGATAAATGTTGTTAAAGTCGTTGTAGCATCCGGAAGAATACGACCACGATTCACTTGATTGTAATCGGGTAAAATTTCTAAAGTATTTATGTTTGTTATGTTTGTTTTTATCTTTGTATAATGTTAGTAGGCTAAATCTAATAATTAGCCAAAGTTATGTAATCGTTTTATTTCGATCTTTTCGGTAAAGGAATGCTGTCTAAGTAAAATTGACTAAAATTGAGTTAATTGAATCTTTTTCTATTTTGATCGTATTGACAAAGTTTGATTCGAAAGAATTCATAATCTAATTATGAATTGACGCTCAGTAGTTAGGTTATGAACTCGTTAATAGAAAAACTGGAGGGTAAAATTGGCCGAGTGAATAACGTGACAACGGAACCCAGTTCCCTACCCGGGGGTAGATTTGTCTTGGGAAAGATAAATTTTATTGACATTTGTACTCGAGATCGTAATAATGTTAAATCATCAGTTTAATTGAAACATAAACCGGAAAGTTGAATCGTTCGGCCTTGACAACCGGAGCCTTTTAAATAAAATTGACCGTTTGACGAACGGAGTGATTCCTTTTTATCCAAAGGTAGAATCGTACTCGGAACTTGTTCAGAAAAACCGTAACAGTTGTGGACCTTGGACTGATGACAATGGACATATGACAATTTCATACGCTCGTGTGAGGAGGAGTTGTCTAGTTTAGGAGTACACCGTTTCATTTACTCAATTGGACCTAATATAAAAGGAAAGACCGAGCGCATTCCATTAACTGAAAAAATCGTATAAATCAATTATATAAACTCTGGCTAGTTATATAAACTTATCTGTTTAAACTATATATTGGTAACAATATACTTATATCTATATATATATATATTTTGCAATTTATGTACATCTATATATATTTATATATCTATATATATTATATTAGAATAACTTTTAAATTACGCATTTATTTTATGTTAAGTAGAATAGTAGTGATACGTGTTATAAAATTGAGATTTAGATCGAGTTAATAATGACTCTTTGGTGTTTAACCACACTTAGAAGAATTACCAAGTTTCGAGGATTCGACACTCGACTCACCATACTAGCACTACTGATTTGACCCGATACTTCGTCGGTTAAGGACTGGTATTAGCACTAGAAAAGGCCACGTCATGCAACAAAACATGAAATTGAGGTAAGTAAAAAGTACTTAGCAAGATTAAGATGCTAAAATATAATTAAATCTTACAACGAAAGGTTCATAATTTATTAAGTTATCTTTGTGAGACTGACTCAAACTTTAGGGTTCACTTCAGGCTCATCAACATGTCATGATTATTGGTTTATAGCGTAGCTTATCTTTGTTACATCATCATTCAATGGGCACTACGCTTGGTGCTACTCACCATAAAGTATCCGTACGTAGGAACACCACCCCGTAAGTCCGAGACACTACGTACGGAGGGACTGCACCGAGCGTGTACACTATCAGGTTTTCACCCGTTGATATTGGTGTGATCCGCCAATATGTTGCACACAGATACTTTATGGTGAGTTGCACCATGCGTAGTGCGCTTGTCTTGATATTGAAATAACAAAATAGTTTGATACATCTTGTAATAAATGAAATAGAAAACATCAAGTGAAACTTGAACTTAACATCGTCCCCAAAGTCATCATCCATCACATTCTCAACCTGTTCGTTTTCTCACCCCAAAAACATGCAACAAAACATGAAATTGAGGTAAGTAAAAAGTACTTAGCAAGATTAAGAAGCTAAAATATAATTAAATCTTACAACGAAAGGTTCATAATTTATTAAGTTATCTTTGTGAGACCGATTCAAACTTTAGGGATCACTTCATGCTCATCAACATGTCATGATTATTGGTTTGTAGCATAGCTTATCTTTGTTACATCATCATTCAAGGGCACTACGAATGGTGCTACTCACCATAAAGTATCTGTGTGCAACATATTGGCGGATCACACCAATATCCATTGGGAAAACCCCATAGTGTACTGCTTTCGGTGCGATCCCTCCGTGCGTAGGGTCTCGGACTTACAGGGTGGTGTTCCTCCGTACGTAGGGTCCAAAGACTTACGAAGTTATCCACTTTATTTGAACGCCCACACATCGCGATCAAGACTTATGACTTACCAAGAATATTACGATGTTTAGTATTTTAACTACAAGCGACGTCTCATTATTAATTGTTAACTAGCCACATAAGTATTTTCAAGTAAGCTCCTCACCTCTACTTCTCTCTTTCCTAGACCACAAGACACGGACAAGGCCTAGCACATACACAAACACAGAGGAATGCTAAAACTTATAATGGGCTGGACGAGGTTACAAACAACCCGCCCGAGTGGGCCCATATATCATCAACAACAACAAGGTAGCTTACAACATACGATGCCCAAAATAAAAGTTAAACAACAAATCTTACAAAGCATTAAAGAAAGTCTGACGCTTGTCTTGATATTGAAATAACAACATAGTATGATACATCTTATAATAAATGAAATATAAAACATCAAGTGAAACTTGGACTTAAACATCGTCCCCAAAGTCATCATCCATCACATGCTCAACTTTGTTCGTCTTCTCACCCCAAAACATGCAACAAAACATGAAATTGAGGTAAGTAAAAGTACTTAGCAAGATTAAGAAGCTAAAATATAATTAAATCTTACAACGAAAGGTTCATAATTTATTAAGTTATCTTTGTGAGACCGACTCAAACATTAGGGATCACTTCATGCTCATCAACATGTCATGATTATTGGTTTATAGCGTAGCTTATCTTTGTTACATCATCATTCATGGGCACTACGCATGGTGCTACTCACCATAAAGTATCTGTGTGCAACATATTGGCGGATCACACCAATATCCATTGGGGAAAACCCCATAGTGTACACGCTCGGTGCAGTCCCTCCGTACGTAGGGTCTCGGACTTACGGGGTGGGGTTCCTCCGTATGTAGGGTCCAAAGACTTACGAAGTTATCCACTTTTTACTTCCTAGACCACAAGACACGGCCAAGGCCTAGCACATACACAAACACAGAGGAATGCTAAAACTTATAATGGGCCTGGACCAGTCATGATTATTGGTTTGTAGCATAGCTTATCTTTGTTACATCATCATTCAAGGGCACTACGCATGGTGCAACTCACCAGAAAGTGTCTGTGTGCAACATATTGTCGGATCACACCAATATCCCTACGTACGGAGGAACACCACCCCGTAAGTCCGAGACCCTACGTACGGAGGGACTGCACCGAGCGTGTACACTATCAGGTTTTCACCCGTTGATATTGGTGTGATCCGCCAATATGTTGCACACAGATACTTTATGGTGAGAGAGATTACTTGAAAATACTTAGGTGGCTAGTTAACAATTAATAACAGACGTACGTGTGTAGTTAAAAGACTAAACATCGTAAAATTCTTGGTAAGGAACAAGTCACAGATCGTGATGTGTGGGCGTTGAGATAAAGTGGATAACCGTAAGTCTTTGGACCCTACGTGACGGAGGAACACCACCCCCGTAAGTCCGAGACCCAACGTACGGAGGGACTGCACCGAGCGTGCTAAGTACTTTTTACTTACCTCAATTTCATGTTTTGTTGCATGTTTTTGGCGTGAGAAGGCGAACAAGTTGAGCTTGTGATGGATGTTGTTATTTCAATATCAAGACATGCATCATTACTTTCTTTAAGGCTTTGTAAGATTTGTTGTTTAACTTTCATTTTGGGCATCGTATGTTGTAAGCTACCTTGTAGTTGTTGATGATATATGGGCCCACTGGGCCGGGTTGTTTGTAACTGGGCCAGGCCCATTATAACTTTTAGCATTCCTCTGTGTTTGTGTATGTGCTAGGCCTTGTCCGTGTATTGTGGTATAGGAAAGAGAGTAGTAGAGGTGAGGGAGCTTACTTGAAAATACTTATGTACGTGGCTAGTTAACAATTAATAACAGACGTACGTTTGTAGTTAAAAGACTAAACATCGTAACATTCTTGGTAAGGCACAAGTCTATATCGCGATGTGTGGGTGTTCGGATAAAGTGGATAACTTCGTAAGTCTTTGGACGCTACGTACGGAGGAACACCACCCCGTAAGTCCGAGACCCTACGTACGGAGGGACTGCACCGAGCGTGTACACTATCAGGATTTCACCCGTTGATATTGGTGTGATCCGCCAATATGTTGCACACAGATACTTTATGGTGAGTTGCTTGTAGTTGTTGATGATATATGGGCCCACTGGGCCGGGTTGTTTGTAACTGGGCCAGGCCCATTATAACTTTTAGCATTCCTCTGTGTTTGTGTATGTGCTAGGCCTTGTCCGTGTCTTGTGGTCTAGGAAAGATAGTAGTAGAGGTGAGGGAGCTTACTTGAAAATACTTATATGGCTAGTTAACAATTAATAACAGACGTACGTTTGTAGTTAAAAGACTAAACATCGTAACATTCTTGGTAAGGCACAAGTCTATATCGCGATGTGTGGGTGTTCGGATAAAGTGGATAACTTCATAAGTCTTTGGACCGTACGTACGGAGGAACACCACCCCGTAAGTCCGAGACCCTACGTACGGAGGGACTGCACCAAGCGTGTACACTATGGGGTTTTCACCCGTTGATATTGGTGTGATCCGCCAATATGTTGCACACAGATACTTTATGGTGAGTTGCTTGTTGTAGTTGATGATATATGGGCCCACTGGGCCGGGTTGTTTGTAACTCGTCCAGGCCCATTATAAGTTTTAGCATTCCTCTGTGTTTGTGTATGTGCTAGGCCTTGTCCGTGTCTTGTGGTCTAGAAAAGAGAGTAGTAGAGGTGAGAGAGCTTACTTGAAAATACTTAGTCCTAAAGTTTGAGTCGGTCTCACAAAGATGACTTTGGGGACGATGTTTAAGTCCAAGTTTCACTTGATGTTTTCCGTTTCATTTATTATAAGATGTATCAAACTATTTTGTTATTTCAATATCAAGACAAGCGTCGTACTTTCTTTAAGGCTTTGTAAGATTTTTTGTTTAACTTTCATTTTGGGCATCGTATGTTGTATGCTACCTTGTAGTTGTTGATGAAATATGGGCCCCTTTGGGCGGGTTGTTTGTAATCTGCTCCGGGCCCATTATAAGTTTTAGCATTCCTCTGTGTTTGTGTATGTGCTAGGCCTTGTCCGTGTCTTGTGGTCTAGGAAAGAGAGTAGTAGAGGTGAGGGAGCTTACTTGAAAATACTTATGTGGCTAGTTAACAATTAATAACAGACGTACGTTTGTAGTTAAAAGACTAATCATCGTAATATTCTTGGTAAGGCACAAGTCTATATCGCGATGTGTGGGTGTTCGGATAAAGTGGATAACTTCGTGTGATGGATGATGACTTTGGGGACGATGTTTAAGTCCAAGAACAACAGATACTTTATGGTGATTTGCACCATGCGTAGTGCCCTTGAAGGATGATGTAACAAAGATAAGCTATGCTACAAACACATGGTGAATCTTGGACACAAACATCGTCCCCAAAGTCATCATCCATCACATGCTCAACCTGTTCGTCTTCTCACCACAAAAACATGCAACAAAACATGAAATGGAGGTAAGTAAAAAGTACTTAGCAAGATTAAGGCCTTGTCCGTGTCTTGTAGTCTAGGAAAGAGAGTAGTAGAGGTGAGGAGCTTACTTGAAAATACTTATGTGGCTAGTTAACAATTAATAGCAGACGACGTTTGTAGTTAAAAGACTAATCATCGTAATATTCTTGGTAAGGCAAAAGTCTATATCGCGATGTGTGGGTGTTCGGATAAAGTGGATAACCCGTAAGTCTTTGGACCCTACGCACGGAGGAACACCACCCGTAAGTCCGAGACCCTTGGACCCTACGCGACGGAGAAACACCACCCCGTATGTCCAAAAGACGACGTACGGAGGGACTGCACCGAGCGTGTACACTATCAGGTTTTCACCCGTTGATATTGGTGTGATCCGCCAATATGTTGCACACGGATACTTTATGGTGAGTAGCACCAAGCGTAGTGCCCTTGAATGATGATGTAACAAAGATAAGCTACGCTAGAAACCAATAATCACGACATGTTGATGTGCATGAAGTGAACCCTAAAGTTTGAGTCGGTCTCACAAAGATAACTTAATATATTATGAACCTTTCGTTGTAAAATTTAATTATATTTTAGATTCTTAATCTTTCTAAGTACTTTTTACTTACCTCAATTTCATGTTTTGTTGCATGTTTTTGGGGTGAGAAGACGAACAGGTTGAGCATGTGATGGATGATGACTTTGGGGACGATGTTTGTGTCCAAGATTCACTTGATGTTTTATATTTCATTTATTATAAGATGTATCAAACTATGTTGTTATTTCAATATCAAGACAAGCGTCGTAGTTTCTTTAAGGCTTTGTAAGATTTGTTGTGGTCTAGGAAAGAGAGTAGTAGAGGTGAGGGAGCTTACGTGAAAATACTTAGGTGGCTAGTTAACAATTAATAACCGGGTTGTTTGTAACTGGTCCAGGCCCATTATAAGTTTTAGCATTCCTCTGTGTTTGTGTATGTGCTAGGCCTTGTCCGTGTCTTGTGGATAACTTAAGTATTTTCAAGTAATCTCCCTCACCTCTACTACTCTCTTTCCTAGACCACAAGACACGGACAAGGCCTAGCACATACACAAACATTGAGGTATGATAAGACTTATAATGGGCCTGGCCCAGTTACAAACAACCCGGCCCAGTGGGCCCATATATCATCAACAACAACAAGGTAGCTTACAACATACGATGTCCAAAATGAAAGTTAAACAACAAATCTTACAAAGCCTTAAAGAAAGTACGACGCTTGTCTTGATATTGAACTAACAACATAGTTTGATACATCTTATAGTAAATGAAACAGAAAACATTAAGTGAATTATATTTTAGCTTCTTAATCTTGCTAAGTACTTTTTACTTACCTCCATTTCATGTTTTGTTAAAAACGTATGTGCTAGGTCTTTTAATATCTTTGTAACACCCGTTGATATTGGTGTGATCCGCCACCCCGTAAGTCCGAGACCCTACGTACGGAGGATTGCACAGCGTGTACACTATGGGGTTTTCCCAATGGATATTGGTGTGATCCGCCAATATGTTGCACACGGATACTTTATGGTGAGTAGCACCATGCGTAGTGCCCTTGAATGATGATGTAACAAAGATAAGCTATGATACAAACCAATAATCATGACATGTTGATGAGCATGAAGTGAACCCTAAAGTTTGAGTCGGTCTCACAAAGATAACTTAATATATTATGAACCTTGTTGTTGTTGATGATATATGGGCCCCTTTGGGCCGGGTTGTTTGCTTTCGGTCCAGCCCATTATAAGTTTTAGCATTCCTCTGTGTTACGGTATGTGCTAGGCCTTGTCCGTGTCTTGTGGTCTAGGAAAGAGAGTAGTAGAGGTGAGGAGCTTACTTGAAAATACTTATGTGGCTAGTTAACAATTAATAACAAACGTAAGTGTGTAGCTAAAAGACTAAACATCGTAAAATTCTTGGTAAGGCACAAGTCTAGATCGCGATGTGTGGGTGTTCAGATAAAGTGGATAACTTCGTAAGTCTTTGGACCCTACGTACGGAGGAACACCACCCCGTAAGTCCGAGACCCTACGTACGGAGAGACTGCACCGAGCGTGTACACTATCTGGTTTTCACCTGTTGATATTGGTGTGATCCGCCAATATGTTGGTCTATATCGCGATGTGTGGGTGTTCGGATAAAGTGGATAACTTCGTAAGTCATTGGACCTACGTGACGGAGGAACACCACCCCGTAAGTCCGAGACCCAACGCACGGAGGGACTGCACCGAGCGTGTACACTATCAGGTTTTCACCCGTTGATATTGGTGTGATCCGCCAATATGTTGCACACAGATACTTTATGGTGAGTTGCACTATGCATAGTGCCCTTGAATGATGATGTAAGAAAGATAAGCTATGCTACAAACCAATAATCATGACATGTTGATGAGCATGAAGTGGTCCCTAAAGTTTGAGTCGGTCTCACAAAGATAACTTAATAAATTATGAACCTTTCGTTGTAAGATTTAATTATATTTTAGATTCTTAATCTTGCTAAGTACTTTTTACTTACCTCCATTTCATGTTTTGTTGACTGTTTTTGTGGTGAGAAGACGAACAAGTTGAGCATGTGATGGATGATGACTTTGGGGACGATGTTTGTGTCCAAGATTCACTTGATGTTTTCTATTTCATTTATCATAAGATGTTTCAAACTATTTTGTTATTTCAATATCAAGACAAGCGTCGTACTGTCTTTAAGGCTGTGTAAGATTTGTTGTTTTACTTTCGTTTTGGGCATCGTATGTTGTAAGCTACCTTGTAGTTGTTGATGATATATGGGCCCTTTGGGCCGGGTTGTTTATAATGGGCCGGGCCCATTATAAATGTTATCATACCTCGGTGTTTGTGTATATGCTAGGCCTTGTCCGTGTCTTGTGGTCTAGGAAAGAGAGTAGTATAGGTGAGAGAGCTTACTTGAAAATACTTAGGTGGCTAGTTAACAATTAATAACAGACGTACGTTTGTAGTTAAAAGACTAATCATCGTAATATTCTTGGTAAGGCACAAGTCTATATCGCGATGTGTGGGTGTTCGGATAAAGTGGATAACTTCGTAAGTCTTTGGACCCTACGTACGGAGGAACACCACCCCGTAAGTCCGAGACCCTACGTACGGAGGGACTGCACCGAGCGTGTACACTATCAGGTTTTCACCCGTTGATATTGGAGTGATCCGCCAATATGTTGCACACAAAAACTTTATGGTGAGTTGCACCATGCGTAGTGCCCTTGAATGATGATGTAACAAAGATAAGCTATGCTACAAAACAATAATCATGACATGTTGATGAGCATGAAGTGATCCCTAAAGTTTGAATCGGTCTCACAAAGATAACTACACAAATTATGAACCTTTCGTTGTAAGATTTAATTATATTTTAGCTTCTTAATCTTGCTAAGTACTTTTACTTACCTCAATTTCATGTTTTGTTGCATGTTTTTGGGGTGAAAAGACTAAAACGAGTTGAGCATGTGATGGATGATGACTTTGAGGGCGATGTTTGAGTCAAGTTTCACTTGATGTTTTCCGTTTCATTTATTATAAGATGTATCAAACTATGTTGTTATTTCAATATCAAGACAAGCGTCGTACTTTCTTTAAGGCTTTGTAAGATTTGTTGTATTACTTTCGTTTTGGGCATCGTATGTTGTATGCTACCTTGTAGTTGTTGATGATATATGGGCCCATTGGGCCGGGTTGTTTGTAACTGGGCCAGGCCCATTATAAATGTTATCATACCTCAGTGTTTGTGTATGTGCTAGGCCTTGGACGTGTCTTGTGGTCTAGGAAAGAGAGTAGTAGAGGTGAGGGAGCTTACGTGAAAATACTTAGGTGGCTAGTTAACAATTAATAACACACGTACGTTTCTTGGTAAGGCACAAGTCTATATCGCGATGTGTGGGTGTTCGGATAAAGTGGATAACTTCGTAAGTCATTGGACCCTACGTACGGAGGAACACCACCCCGTAAGTCCGAGACCCTACGTACGGAGGGATTGCGCAGCGTGTACACTATCAGGTTTTCACCCGTTGATATTGGTGTGATCCGCCAATATGTTGCACACAGATACTTTATGGTGAGTTGCACCATGCGTAGTGCCCTTGAATGATGATGTAACAAAGATAAGCTATGCTACAAACCAATAATCATGACATGTTGATGAGCATGAAGTGATCCCTAAAGTTTGAGTCGGTCTCACAAAGATAACTTAATAAATTATGAACCTTTCGTTGTAAGATTTAATTATATTTTAGCTTCTTAATCTTGCTAAGTACTTTTACTTACCTCAATTTCATGTTTTGTTGCATGTTTTTGGGGTGAGAAGGCGAACAAAGTTCTTGCATGTGATGGATGATGACTTTGGGGACGATGTTTAAGTCCAAGTTTCACTTGATGTTTTATATTTCATTTATTATAAGATGTATCAAACTATGTTGTTATTTCAACATCAAGACAAGCGTCGTACTTTCTTTAAGGCTTTGTAAGATTTGTTGTTAACTTTCATTTTGGGCATCGTATGTTGTATGCTACCTTGTAGTTGTTGATGATATATGGGCCCTTGGGGCGGGTTGTTTGTAACTGGGCAGGCCCATTATAAATGTTATCATACCTCAGTGTTTGTGTATGTGCTAAGCCTTGTCCGTGTCTTGTGGTCTAGGAAAGAGAGTAGTAGAGGTGAGAGAGCTTACTTGAAAATACTTAGGTGGCTAGTTAACAATTAATAACAGACGTACGTTTGTAGTTAAAAGACTAATCATCATAATATTCTTGGTAAGGCCCAAGTCTATATCGCGATGTGTGGGTGTTCGGATAAAGTGGATAACTTCGTAAGTCATTGGACCCTACGTACGGAGGAACACCACCCCGTAAGTCCGAGACCCTACGTACGGAGGGACTGCACCGAGCGTGTACACTATCAGGTTTTCACCCGTTGATATTGGTGTGATCCGCCAATATGTTGCACACATATACTTTATGGTGAGTTGCACCATGCGTAGTGCCCTTGAATGATGATGTAACAAAGATAAGCTATGCTACAAACAAATAATCATGACATGTTGATGAGCATGAAGTGATCCCTAAAATTTGAGTCGGTCTCACAAAGATAACTTAATAAATTTTGAACCTTTCGTTGTAAGATTTAATTATATTTTAGCTTCTTAATCTTGCTAAGTACTTTTTACTTACCTCAATTTCATGTTTTGTTGCATGTTTTTGGGGTGAGAAGGCAAAGCAGTTGCGCATGTGATGGATGATGACTTTGGGGACGATGTTTAAGTCCAAGTTTCACTTGATGTTTTATATTTCATTTATTATAAGATGTATCAAACTATGTTGTTATTTCAATATCAAGACAAGCGTCGTACTTTCTTTAAGGCTTTGTAAGATTTGTTGTTAAATTTCATTTTGGGCATCGTATGTTGTATGCTACCTTGTAGTTGTTGATGATATATGGGCCCACTGGGCCGGGTTGTTTGTAACTGGGCAGGCCCATTATAAATGTTATCATACCTCAGTGTTTGTGTATGTGCTAGGCCTTGTCCGTGTCTTGTGGTCTAGGAAAGAGAGTAGTAGAGGTGAGAGAGTTTACTTGAAAATACTTAGGTGGCTAGTTAACAATTAATAATGAGGCGACGTTTGTAGTTAAAAGACTAATCATCATAATATTCTTGGTAAGGCCCAAGTCTATATCGCGATGTGTGGGTGTTCGGATAAAGTGGATAACCGTAAGTCATTGGACCCTACGTGCGGAGGAACACCACCCGTAAGTCCGAGACCCTACGCACGGAGGAATTTGCACGGCGTGTACACTATCAGGTTTTCACCCGTTGATATTGGTGTGATCCGCCAATATGTTGCACACAGATACTTTATGGTGAGTTGCACCATGCGTAGTGCCCTTGAATGATGATGTAAGAAAGATAAGCTATGCTACAAACCAATAATCATGACATGTTGATGAGCATGAAGTGATCCCTAAAGTTTGAGTCGGTCTCACAAAGATAACTTAATAAATTATGAACCTTTCGTTGTAAGATTTAATTATATTTTAGCTTCTTAATCTTGCTAAGTACTTTTTACTTACCTCAATTTCATGTTTTGTTGCATGTTTTTGGGGTGAGAAGACGAACAGGTTGCGCATGTGATAGATGATGACTTTGGGGACGATGTTTAAGTCCAAGTTTCACTTGATGTTTTATATTTCATTTATTATAAGATGTATCAAACTATGTTGGTATTTTAATATCAAGACAAGCGTCGTACTTTCTTTAAGGCTTTGTAAGATTTTTTGTTAACTTTCATTTTGGGCATCGTATGTTGTATGCTACCTTGTAGTTGTTGATGATATATGGGCCCACTGGGCCGGGTTGTTTGTAACTGGGCAGGCCCATTATAAATGTTATCATACCTCAGTGTTTGTGTATGTGCTAGGCCTTGTCCGTGTCTTGTGGTCAAGGAAAGAGAGTAGTAGAGGTGAGAGAGCTTACTTGAAAATACTTAGGTGGCTAGTTAACAATTAATAACAGACGTACGTTTGTAGTTAAAAGACTAATCATCATAATATTCTTGGTAAGGCCCAAGTCTATATCGTGATGTGTGGGTGTTCGGATAAAGTGGATAACTTCGTAAGTCATTGGACCCTACGTACGGAGGAACACCACCCCGTAAGTCCGAGACCCTACGCACGGAGGGATTTGCCAGAGCGTGTACACTATCAGGTTTTCACCCGTTGATATTGGTGTGATCCGCCAATATGTTGCACACATATACTTTATGGTGAGTTGCACCATGCGTAGTGCCCTTGAATGATGATGTAACAAAGATAAGCTATGCTACAAACAAATAATCATGACATGTTGATGAGCATGAAGTGATCCCTAAAGTTTGAGTCGGTCTCACAAAGATAACTTAATAAATTTTGAACCTTTCGTTGTAAGATTTAATTATATTTTAGCTTCTTAATCTTGCTAAGTACTTTTTACTTACCTCAATTTCATGTTTTGTTGCATGTTTTTGGGGTGAGAAGACGAACAGGTTGAGCAT
This sequence comes from Gentiana macrophylla, assembly GCA_026214975.1. Lineage (NCBI taxonomy): Eukaryota > Viridiplantae > Streptophyta > Magnoliopsida > Gentianales > Gentianaceae > Gentiana > Gentiana macrophylla. Next base: position 96,397,479 of record CM047816.1, read on the forward strand.
GTGATGGATGATGACTTTGGGGACGATGTTTGTGTCTAAGATTCACTTGATGAACCTTTCGTTGTAAGATTTAATTATATTTTAGCAAACTATGTTGTTATTTCAATATCAAGACAAGCGTCGTACTTTCTTTAAGGCTTTGTAAGAATTTTTGTTTAACTTTCGTTTTGGGCATCGTATGTTGTAAGCTACCTTGTAGTTGTTGATGATATATGGGCCCACTGGGCCGGGTTGCAGTCCCTCCGTACGTAGGGTCTCGGCACAAGTCTATATCGCGATGTGTGGGTGTTCGGATAAAGTGGATAACTTCGTAAGTCTTTGGACCCTACGTACGGAGGAACACCACCGAGCGTGTACACTATCAGGTTTTCACCCGTTGATATTGGTGTGATCCGCCAATATGTTGCACACAGATACTTTATGGTGAGTTGCACCGAGCGTGTACACTATCAGGTTTTCACCCGTTGATATTGGTGTGATCCGCCAATATGTTGCACACAGATACTTTATGGTGAGTTGCACCGAGCGTGTACACTATCAGGTTTTCACCCGTTGATATTGGTGTGATCCGCCAATATGTTGCACACAGATACTTTATGGTGAGTTGCACCGTGCGTAATGCCCTTGAATGATGATGTAACAAAGATAAGCTATGCTACAAACCAATAATCATGACATGTTGATGAGCATGAAGTGATCCCTAAAGTTTGAGTCGGTCTCACAAAGATAACATAATATATTATGAACCTTTCGTTGTAAGATTTAATTATATTTTAGATTCTTAATTTTGCTAAGTACTTTTTACTTACCTCCATTTCATATTTTGTTGCATGTTTTTGTGGTGAGAAGACGAACAGGTTGAGCATGTGATGGATGATGACTTTGGGGACGATGTTCAAGTCCAAGTTTCACTTGATGTTTTCTGTTTCATTTATTATAAGATGTATCAAACTATGTTGTTATTTCAATATCAAGACAAGCGTCGTACTTTCTTTAAGGCTTTGTAAGATTTGTTGTTTTACTTTCATTTTGGGCATCGTATGTTGTAAGCTACCTTGTTGTTGTTGATGATATATGGGCCCACTGGGCCGGGTTGTTTGTAACTGGTCCAGGCCCATTATAAGTTTTAGCATTCCTCTGTGTTTGTGTATGTGCTAGGCCTTGTCCGTGTCTTGTGGTCTAGGAAAGAGAGTTTAGAGGTGAGAGAGCTTACTTGAAAATACTTATGTGGCTAGTTAACAATTAATAACACACGTACGTGTGTAACTAAAAGACTAAACATCATAAAATTCTTGGTAAGGCACAAGTCTAGATCGCGATGTGTGGGCGTTCAGATAAAGTGGATAACTTCGTAAGCCTTTGGACCCTACAAACGGAGGAACACCACCCCGTTAGTCCGAGACCCTACGTACGGAGGGACTGCACCGAGCGTGTACACTATCAGGCATGTTCGTCTTCTCACCCCAAAAACATGCAACAAAACATGAAATTGAGGTAAGTAAAAAGTACTTAGCAAGATTAAGAATCTAAAATATAATTAAATCTTACAACGAAAGGTTCATAATTTATTAAGTTATCTTTGTGAGACCGACTCAAACTTTAGGGATCACTTCATGCTCATCAACATGTCGTGATTATTGGTTAGTAGCATAGCTTATCTTTGTTACATCATCATTCAAGGGCACTACGCATGGTGCTACTCACCATAAAGTATCTGTGTGCAACATATTGGCGGATCACACCAATATCCATTTGAGAAAACCCTATAGTGTACACGCTCGGTGCAGTCCCTCCGTACGTAGGGTCTCGGACTTACGGGGTGGTGTTCCTCCGTACGTAGGGTCCAAAGACTTACGAAGTTATCCAATTTATCCGAACACCCACACATCGCGATATAGACTTGTGCCTTACCAAGAATATTACGATGATTAGTCTTTTAACTACAAACGTACGTCTGTTATTAATTGTTAACTAGCCACATAAGTTTTTTCAAGTAAGCTCCCTCACCTCTACTACTCTCTTTCCTAGAGCACAAGACACGGACAAGGCCTTGCAAATACTCAAACACTGAGGTATGATAACATTTATAATGGACATGGCCCAGTTACAAACAACCCGGCCCAGTGGGCCCATATATCATCAACAACTACAAGGTAGCATACAACATACGATGCCCAAAACAAAAGTAAAACAACAAATCTTACAAAGCCTTAAAGAAAGTTTGACGCTTGTCTTGATATTGAAATAACAACATAGTTTGATACATCTTATAATAAATGAAACGGCCCACTGGGCCGGGTTGTTTGTAACTGGGCCAGGCCCATTATAAATGTTATCATACCTCAGTGTTTGTGTATGTGCTAGGCCTTGTCCGTGTCTTGTTGTCTAGGAAAGAGAGTGAGGAGCTTACTTGAAAATACTTATATGGCTAGTTAACAATTAATAACAGACGTACGTTTGTAGTTAAAAGACTAATCATCGTAATATTCTTGGTAAGGCACAAGTCTATATCGCGATGTGTGGATGTTCGGATAAAGTTGATAACTTCGTAAGTCATTGGACTCTACGTACGGAGGAACACCACCCCGTAAGTCCGAGACCCTACGTACGGAGGGACTGCACCGTTTCAATATCAAGACAAGCGTCGTACTTTCTTTAAGGCTTTGTAAGATTTGTTGTTTGAATCGGTCTCACAAAGATAACTTAATAAATTATGAACCTTTCGTTGTAAGATTTAATTATATTTTAGCTTCTTAATCTTGCTAAGTACTTTTACTTACCTCAATTTCATGTTTTGTTGCATGTTTTTGGGGTGAGAAGACGAACAGGTTGAGAATGTCATGGATAATGACTTTGGGGACGATGTTTAAGTCCAAGTTTCACTTGATGTTTTCCGTTTCATTTATTATAAGATGTATCAAACTATGTTGTTATTTCAATATCAAGACAAGTGTCGTACTTTCTTTAAGGCTTTGTAAGATTTTTTGTTTAACTTTCATTTTGGGCATCGTATGTTGTATGCTACCTTGTAGTTGTTGATGATATATGGGCCATTTGGGCCGGGTTGTTTGTAAATGGTCCAGCCCATTATATGTTTTAGCATTCCGCTGTGTTTGTGTATGTGCTAGGCCTTGTCCGTGTCTTGTGGTGGCTTTGTAAGATTTGTTGTTTTACTTTCGTTTTGGGCATCGTATGTTGTATGCTACCTTGTAGTTGTTGATGATATATGGGCCCAGTTGAGACCGAATCAAACTTTAGGGTTCACTTCATGCTCATCAACATGTCGTGATTATTGGTTTGTAGCGTAGCTTATCATTGTTACATCATCATTCAAGGGCACTACGCTTGGTGCAACTCACCATAAAGATCGCTCTGGAGCGTATACACTATGGGGTTTTCCCAATGGATATTGGTGTGATCCGCCAATATGTTGCACATACGATACTTTTACTTACCTCAATTTCATGTGTTGTTGAACACCACCCCGTAAGTCCGAGACCCTACGTGACGGAGGGATCGCACCGAGCGTGTACACTATCGAGTTTTCACCCGTTGATATTGGTGTGATCCGCCAATATGTTACACCACAGATACTTTATGGTGAGTTGCACCATGCGTAGTGCCCTTGTCTTGATATTGAAATAACAAAGTACTTAGCAAGATTAAGAAGCTAAAATATAATTAAATCTTACAACGAAAGGTTCATAATATATTAAGTTATCTTTGTGAGACAGACTCAAACTTTCATTTATTATAAAATGTATCAAACTATGTTGTTATTTCAATATCAAGACAAGCGTCATTACTTTCTTTAAGGCTTTGTAAGATTTTTGTTTAACTTTCATTTTGGGCATCGTATGTTGTAAGCTACCTTGTTGTTGTTGTAAGATTTAATTATATTTTAGCTTCTTAATCTTGCTAAGTACTTTTTACTGACCTCAATTTCATGTTTTCTTGCATGTTCAATATCAACGGGTGAAAACCTGATAGTGTACACGCTCGGTGCAGTCCCTCCGTACGTAGGGTCTCGGACTTACGGGGTGGGGTTCCTCCGTACGTAGAGTCCAATGACTTACGAAGTTATCCACTTTATCTGAACGCCCACACATCGCGATCTAGACTTGTGCCTTACCAAGAGTTTTACGATGTTTAGTCTTTTAGCTACACACGCATTTAAAGGTTCATAATTTATTAAGTTATCTTTATGAGACCGACTCAAACTTTAGGGATCACTTCATGCTCATCAACATGTCGTGATTATTGGTTTGTAGCATAGCTTATCTTTGTTACATCATCATTCAAGGGCACTCACGCATGGTGCTACTCACCATAAAGTATTTGTGTGCAACATATTGGCGGATCACACCAATATCAACGGGTGAAAACCTTATAGTGTACACGCTCGGTGCGATCCCTCCGCACGTAGGGTCTCGGACTTACGGTGTGGGGTTCCTCCGCACGTAGGGTCCAATGACTTACGAAGTTATCCACTTTATCGAACGCCACACATCCCGATATAGACTTGTGCCTTACCAAGAATTTTACGATGATTAGTCTTTTAACTACAAGCGTCGCTTGTTATTAATTGTTAACTAGCCACATAAGTATTTTCAAGTAAGCTCCCTCACCTCTTCTACTCTCTTTCCTAGACCACAAGACACGGACAAGGCCTAGCACATACACAAACACAGAGGAATGGTAAAACTTATAATGGGTCTGGACCAGTTACAAACAACCCGCCAAGTGGGCCCATATATCATCAACAACAACAAGGTAGCTTACTACATACGATGCCCACAATGAAAGTTAAACAACAAATCTTACAAAGTTAAAAAAGTACGACGCTTGTCTTGATATTGTTAACTAGTTACCTAAGTATTTTTTCGTAAGCTCCCTCACCTCACTACTCTTTTCCTAGACCACAAGACACGGACAAGGCCTAGCACATACACAAACATCGACGAATGCTAAAACTTATAATTGCTTTGGACGAGTTACAAACAACCCGGCCCGGGTTCTATATATATCATCAACAACTACAAGGTAGCTTACAACATACGATGCCTAAAACGAAAGTAAAACAACAAATCTTACAAAGCCTTAAAGAAAGTACGACGCTTGTCTTGATGTTTTATATATAATACTGTTATCAAGACAAGCGTCGTACTGTTATCAAGACAAGCGTCGTACTTTCTTTAAGGCTTTGTAAGATTTGTTGTTTTACTTTCGTTTTGGGCATCGTATGTTGTAAGCTACCTTGTAGTTGTTGATGATAAGGGGCCAACTGGGCGGGTTGTTTGTAATCGGCCAGCCCATTATAAGTTTTAGCATTCCTCTGTGTTTGTGTATGCTAGGCCTTGTCTCAGGTGTCTTGTGGTCTAGGAAAGAGAGTAGTAGAGGTGAGGGAGCTTACTTGAAAATACTTATGTGGCTAGTTAACAATTAATAACAGACGTACGTTTGTAGTTAAAAGACTAATCATCGTAATATTCTTGGTAAGGCACAAGTCTATATCGCGATGTGTGGGTGTTCGGATAAAGTGGATAACTTCGTAAGTCTTTGGACCCTACGTACGGAGGAACACCACCCTGTAAGTCCGAGACCCTACGTACGGAGGGACTGCACCGAGCGTGTACACTATCATGTTTTCACCCGTTGATATTGGTGTGATCCGCCAATATGTTGCACACAGATACTTTATGGTGAGTTGCACCATGCGTAGTGCCCTTGAATGATGATGTAACAAAGATAAGCTATGCTACAAACCAATAGAGCATCGTATGTTGTAAGCTACCTTGTTGTTGTTGATGATATATAGGCCCACTGGGCCGGGTTATTTGTAACTGGGCCAGGCCCATTATAAATGTTATCATACCTCAGTGTTTGTGTATGTGCTAGGCCTTGTCCGTGTCTTATGGTCTAGGAAAGAGAGTAGTAGAGGTGAGAGAGCTTACTTGAAAATACTTAGGTGGCTAGTTAACAATTAATAACAGACGTACGTGTGTAGTTAAAAGACTAAACATCGTAACATTCTTGGTAAGGCACAAGTCTATATCGCGATGTGTGGGTGTTCGGATAAAGTGGATAACTTTGTAAGTCTTTGGACCCTACGTACGGAGGAACACCACCCCGTAAGTCCGAGACCCTACGTACGGAGGGACTGCACCGAGCGTGTACACTATCAGGTTTTCACCCGTTGATATTGGTGTGATCCGCCAATATGTTGCACACATATACTTTATGGTGAGTTGCACCATGCGTAGTGCCCTTCAATGATGATGTAACAAAGATAAGCTATGCTACAAACCAATAATCATGACATGTTGATGAGCATGAAGTGATCCCTAAAGTTTGAGTCGGTCTCACAAAGATAACTTAATAAATTACCTAAAGTTTGAGTCAGTCTCACAAAGATAACTTAATAAATTATGAACATTTCGTTGTAAGATTTAATTTTATTTTAGCTTCTTAATCTTGCTAAGTACTTTTTACTTACCTCAATTTCATGTTTTGTTGCATGTTTTTGGGGTGAGAAGACGAACAGGTTGAGCATGTGATGGATGATGACTTTTGGGATGATGTTTAAGTCCAAGTTTCACTTGATGTTTTATATTTCATTTATTATAAGATGTATCAAACTATGTTGCTAGTTCAATATCAAGACAAGCGTCGTACTTTCTTTAAGGCTTTGTAAGATTTTTTGTTTAACTTTCATTTTGGGCATCGTATGTTGTATGCTACCTTGTAGTTGTTGATGATATATGGGCCCACTGGGCCGGGTTGTTTGTAACTGGGCCAGGCCCATTATAACTTTTAGCATTCCTCTGTGTTTGTGTATGTGCTAGGCCTTGTCTGTGTCTTGTGGTCTAGGAAAGAGAGTAGTAGAGGTGAGGGAGCTTTCTTGAAAATACTTATGTGGCTAGTTAACAATTAATAACAGACGTACGTGTGTAGTTAAAAGACTAATCATCGTAAAATTCTTGGTAAGGCACAAGTCTAGATCGCGATGTGTGGGCGTTCAGATAAAGTGGATAACTTCGTAAGTCTTTGGACCCTACGTACGGAGGAACACCACCCCGTAAGTCCGAGACCCTACGTACGGAGGGACTGCACCGAGCGTGGACACTATGGGGTTTTCCTCAATGGATATTGGTGTGATCCGCCAATATGTTGCACACAGATACTGGGCCAGGCCCATATATCATCAACAACTACAAGGTAGCTTACAACATACGATGCCCAAAATTAAAGTTAAACAACAAATCTTACAAAGCCTTAAAGAAAGTACGACGCTTGTCTTGATATTGAAATCACAACATAGTTTGATACATCTTATAATAAATGAAATATAAAACATCAAGTGAAACTTGGACTTAAACATCGTCCCCAAAGTCATCATCCATCACATGCTCAACCTGTTCGTCTTCTCACCCCAAAAACATGCAACAAAACATGAAATTGAGGTAAGTAAAAAGTACTTAGCAAGATTAAGAAGCTAAAATATAATTAAATCTTACAACGAAAGGTTCATAATTTATTAAGTTATCTTTGTGAGACCGACTCAAACTTTAGGGTTCACTTCATGCTCATCAACATGTCGTGATTATTGGTTTGTAGCGTAGCTTATCTTTGTTACATCATCATTCAACGGCACTACGCTTGGTGCTACTCACCATAAAGTATCCGTGTGCAACATATTGGCGGATCACACCAATATCAAAGGGTGAAAACCTGATAGTGTACACGCTCGGTGCAGTCCCTCCGTACGTAGGGTCTCGGACTTACGGGGTGGTGTTCCCCCATACGTAGGGTCCAAAGACTTACGAAGTTATCCACTTTATCCGAACACCCACACATCGCGATATAGACTTGTGCCTTACCAAGAATATTACGATGATTAGTCTTTTAACTACACACGTACGTCTGTTATTAATTGTTAACTAGCCACCTAAGTATTTTCAAGTATGCTCCCTCACCTCTACTACTCTCTTTCCTAGACCACAAGACACGGACAAGGCCTAGCACATACACAAACACAAAGGAATGCTAAAACTTATAATGGGCCTGGACCAGTTACAAACAACCCGGCCCAGTGGGCCCATATATCATCAACAACTACAAGGTAGCATACAACATACGATGCCCAAAATGAAAGTTAAACAAAAAATCTTACAAAGCCTTAAAGAAAGTACGACGCTTGTCATGATATTGAACTAACAACATAGTTTGATACATCTTATAATAAATGAAATATAAAACATCAAGTGAACCTTGGACTCAAACATCGTCCCCAAAGTCATCATCCATCACATGCTCAACCTGTTCGTCTTCTCACCCCAAAAACATGCAACAAAACATGAAATTGAGGTAAGTTAAAAGTACTTAGCAAGATTAAGAAGCTAAAATATAATTAAATCTTACAACGAAAGGTTCATAATTTATTAAGTTATCTTTGTGAGACCGACTCAAACTTTAGGATAAAGTGGATAACTTCGTAAGTCTTTGGACTCTACGTACGGAGGAACCCTACCCCGTAAGTCCGAACACCCACTCATCGCGATCTAGACTTGTGCCTTACCAAGAATATTACGATGATTAGTCTTTTAACTACACACGTACGTCTGTTATTAATTGTTAACTAGCCACATAAGTATTTTCAAGTAAGCTCCCTCACCTCTACTACTCTCTTTCCTAGACCACAAGACACGGACAAGGCCTAGCATATACACAAACACAGAGGAATGCTAAAACTTATAATGGGCTGGACCGGCCATACAAACAACCCGGCCCAGTGGGGCCCATATATCATCAACAACTACAAGGTAGCATACAACATACGTTGCCCAAAATGAAAGTTAAACAACAAATCTTAAAAGCCTTAAAGAAAGTAATGACGCTTGTCTTGATATTGAAATAACAACATAGTTTGATACATCTTATAATAAATGAAACGGAAAACATCAAGTGAAACTTGACTCAAACATCGTCCCCAAAGTATCAACCATCACATGCTCAACACTGTTCGTCTTCTCACCCCAAAAACATGCAACAAAACATGAAATTGAGGTAAGTAAAAGTACTTAGCAAGATTAAGAAGCTAAAATATAATTAAATCTTACAACGAAAGGTTCATAATTGAACTACAAATGTACGTCTGTTATTAATTGTTAACTAGACACCTAAGTATTTTCAAGTAAGCTCCTCACCCTACTACTCTCTTTCCTAGACCATAAGACACGGACAAGGCCTAGCACATACACAAACATTGAGGTATGATAACATTTATAATGGGCCTGCCCGATTATAAACAACCCGGCCCGGTTGTGCCCTTGTATCATCAACAACAACAAGGTAGCTTACAACATACGATGCCCAAAATGAAAGTTAAACAAAAATCTTACAAAGCCTTAAAGAAAGTACGACGCTTGTCTTGATATTGAAATAACAACATAGTTTGATACATCTTATAATAAATGAAATATAAAACATCAAGTGAAACTTGGACTTAAACATCGTCCCCAAAGTCATCATCCATCACATGCTCAACCTATTCGTCTTCTCACCCCAAAAACATGCAACAAGGCAGTTATAGGGGAGCGCCACAGCAAGCAGCCAAGAAGGCTACGGCTCCTACAGCAGAGGAAACAATAGTGGTGAGCAAGGACACTTTTCTAGAGCGTGTCCAAACAGAGGAAACAATAGTGGTTCGAGCCAAGGGAGCGGGAGAGGTGGCCCGAGCCGACCGGTTCGAGTTTTTGCAGCGGATGCTAATTTTGTGGAACCAGAGGATGACGTTATTTCAGGTACCATGTTTTGTTTCATTTCTTTATTAAGATATTGTATGGCATGTTTATTCATGTTGTGATGTATTTAAATGAGTGAATGTGCATCCTAGGTACGATAATGTTAGAAAACTTAGTGGTCAAGGCTTTGTTTGATACGGGAGCGTCAAATACTTTTGTGTCAACCAAGGTAGCTAAGAAGTTGAACTTACCTTCAGAACCTTTAAGGAACACTTTGGAGATAACTACACCGTTAGGGAAGGTAACAAGGGTAACTAGAATGATACCTCAAGTGGAAGTTCGAGTCGGACCTTATCGATGTAAGAGTGACTTTACAGTTTTGGACTTCTCGGATTTTGATGTAATCCTCGGAATAGATTGGCTATCCGAGAATTATGTACACCTGGACTGTAAAGAGAAGAAAGTAACTTTTAAAGTACCTGGGAAATCAGACAAGACGTATCAAGGGAATGTGTATAAGCCGAGTAAGAAGAAACATCCGATCATATCAGCGGTTAAGGCAGTAAGGGCTTGTCAGAAGGGTTGTGAAGGCTACTTGTTGTATGCAGTGGACGTGGAACAAGTGAAGCCTAAGTTAGAGGAGACTCCTATAGTGAGGGAATACCCTGAGGTATTTCCAGAAGAGTTACCGGGAAACATGCCGGACAGAGAGATAGAGTTTGAGATCCAGTTGTTACCAGGAGCGGCACCAGTTGCTAAGGCACCTTACAGAATGGCACCGGCTGAATTAAAGGAGTTGAAAGCTCAACTTAAAGATATGCTTGAAAGGAACATAATTCAGCCCAGTACCTCGCCTTGGGGAGCCCCTGTTTTGTTTGTGAAGAAGAAAGATGGCAGCATGAGAATGTGTATCGACTACAGAGCACTGAACAACCTTACCATCAAGAATAAGTATCCTCTACCAAGGATAGATGATCTGTTTAATCAGTTGCAAGGTAAGAAGGTGTTTTCCAAGATCGACCTGAGGTCCGGATATCATCAATTGAAGGTTAAGATAGCAGATATACCGAAGACGGCTTTCAGTACGAGATATGGACATTATGAGTTCCTTGTCATGCCTTTTGGACTCACTAATGCTCCATCGGCATTTATGGATTTGATGCAGCGAGTTTTCATGCCGTACTTGGATAAGTTCATGATAGTGTTCATAGACGATATCCTAGTTTACTCTAAGGATGAGAAAGAACACGAGGAACACTTAAGGATAGTGTTGGACACACTGAAGAAGAATCAGTTGTATGCAAAGTTTTCTAAGTGTGACTTTTGGTTGGATCGAGTGAGTTTCTTGGGTCATGTCATTTCGGAGATGGCATTCAAGTTGATCCGGCAAAGATCGAGGCAGTTGAGAATTGGCCTAAACCTACCACGCTTTTGAGGTAAGAAGTTTTCTTGGGTTGGTGGTTACTACCGGAAGTTCGTGCAAGACTTTTCGAAGATAGCTACTCCACTCACCAGGCTGATGCAGAAGAATGTGAAATTTGAATGGACTAATGAGTGTGATAGGGCTTTTCATACCTTGAAGAGTAAGTTGACTACGGCACCAGTGTTAGCAGTTCCGGAGATTTTTGATAACTACGATGTCTACACGGATGCTTCGGGACAGGGTTTGGGTTGTGTGTTGATGCAAGGAGGAAAAGTGATAGCTTACGCATCTAGACAGTTGAAGGTGCATGAGAAGAATTACCCGACACATGATCTAGAGTTGGCAGCGGTAGTATTTGCCTTAAAGACTTGGAGGCATTACTTATATGGAGTTAAAGCAAGGATCTTCACTGACCATAAGAGTTTAAAGTATTTCTTCACACAAGAGAATCTGAATATGAGACAGAGGCGATGGTTAGAGTTCGTTAAGGACTATGATTTGGATATTCAATACCATCCGGGTAAAGCGAATGTAGTGGCAGATGCTCTGAGCAGGAAACCAGTGTTTGCAGCTTCCAGTGTTGAGGCAGTGGCAGAAAGGTTAGATGTGTTGGAAATCAGAAGCTTCGATCAGATTGAAGACCGACAGTTTGTGGCACCGTTGTTAGCAAGGTCAGAGTTGATGGATGATATTCGGGGAAAGCAAGACGAAGACCCGGTTTTGTTGGACTTGAAGCGTGTTTCTAGAGAGAAGCCTACGGTTGGTTACGTGTTGGATAAGAGTGGAAATCTGTGGTATCGGGATCGGCTATGTGTGCCTAATGTTGGTGACTTGAGACAGAGAGTTATGGAAGAAGCACATAGAATAGCTTTTGCGGTTCATCCGGGTGCTACTAAAATGTACAGAGACTTAAAGGAAAGATTTTGGTGGCCCTCGATGAAAGTGGAAATAGCCAAGCTTGTGGCCGAGTGTGACGTATGTCAGAAGGTTAAGGCGGAGCATAGAAGACCCGGTGGAATGCTTAAGCCATTGGATATCCCGGAATGGAAGTGGGATAAGATCACAATGGACTTCATCACCGGATTACCTAAGACAAGAGGCGGACACGACGCAATTTGGGTAATTGTGGATAGATTGACAAAATCTGCCCATTTCTTACCGTACAAGGTTGACATGCCATTAAAGAAGATGACGACACTATATCTGGACAATATAGTGAAGCTACATGGAGTTCCAATCTCGATAGTTTCAGACCGTGATTCGAGATTTGTAAGTCGGTTTTGGAAGAGCTTGCAAGAAGCCTTCGGGACCAAGTTGGATTTGAGCACGGCTTTTCATCCTCAGACAGATGGACAATCTGAGAGGACCATCCAAACACTCGAGGACATGTTGAGAGCTTGCATTTTGGAGGTAGGCGGATCATGGGATGATTTCCTATCGGTAGCGAGTTTGCTATATACGCTTTTCATGCAAGCATAGGCATGCCGCCCCGTTTGAAGCGTTGTATGGGAGAAGATGTCGACGCCATGCTGTTTTGGGATGAAGTCGGGAGAGACAGATTACGAGGGCCAGAAATGGTTGAACAAGCAAAGGAAAGGGTTCGGATTGGTCAAGAAGAATCAAGGCGCTCAAGGCAGGCCAGAAAAGTTGGGTCGATGTTAGAAGAAGACCTCTTGAGTTTGAAGTCGGTGATAGAGTTTACCTCCGGGCTTCACCGATGAAGGGAGTGAAACGCTTTGGACAAAAAGGAAAGCTAAGTCCAAGGTATGTTGGACCTTTTGAGATTTTGGAAAGAGTTGGGACGTTAGCTTATAAGCTTCAGTTGCCAGAATCAATGTCGAGAGTCCATAACGTGTTTCACGTTTCAATGTTGAAAAAGTGTCTGACGGAGAATGATGTGGAAACTACGGTTGACCCAGAAATCCTACAAGATAACCTTGCTTACGACGAAAGACCGATCAAGATTCTAGACCGGAAGGAAAAGATGATTAAGAGACGGATGATCCCCTTGGTGTTAGTTCAGTGGAGCAATCATTCACCCGAGGAGGCAACTTGGGAAGTGGAAAGCGACATGCTTAGTGAGTTCCTAGAGTTTGGGGATTTACCAGGTATGTTCTAGTTTCGAGGACGAAACTCCTTTTAAGGGGGGGGGGGGGAGAATGTAATATTCCGATTTTCGGGAAAGGGCAGACGTGTCTTTTTGCGAAAACAAAATATTAGGTTCGGTTTCCTATTATTTGGAGTTAATTATTTGGACATATTTATATATATAATTTCGAGTTTTATATATATAATTAAAAGAAATTCAGTTTTAGTGATCAAGGGCAATTAAGGAAAAGATTGACTCCTTTATTATGTTAAGACCTAACTTAAAATCTGAAATTCAGTCTAAGAATCCCCCCCATCTCTGCGCAAGTTTGAGGAGAGAAAAGGCCAAGGAGTTTTCTTGATAATTGAAGCATCCGTTAACCGTTTTCAGATCACGCAAGAGTTTCGGAATCGTCGTGATAAGGGCATCGTTTTGGTATCAGTTCGGTTTCAAAGCAGCAGATTTTTTGAGGGCTGTTTGGATCAGTTCTGCGGCTGCATATAGGTAAGGAAAACCAGTCCTATGAATTCAATTGTTGGCTATAAGGATTTGATCATGATCTAAGGCAATTTATGTGTTAGAGCTTTGAGTTGTTGCTTTGGTAATTGTCTATAGAGGTTATGGTAGTGTTAGATGAGGTTTATGTGCTCAATGTGTTGTCTTTTTTCGTTTTTGGATGAAATACGATCTGGAAATCGCATGGTGATGAAGTTAGGGTTTAGGTCGAACCAGGTGAGAAGCGTCGGTATTCGGACGAGCGCCCAGCCTAGGTTCCACCTTGGACGAAAGCGCCTGGTTGTATTGGACGGGCGCCTCGAGGTGCAATTTTACATTCAGGATTGAAATGGGTTTGGTGGACGGGCATCCACTATTTTGGACGGGCGTCCAAGTCTTTAAACGGGCGTCCAGTTTTGTACTGCCTCCTTTCTATGTTAATTGCTGTTCAGCTTTGAAAACATGCTTTAACTACATGAAACCTTTATATATGATATGTTATTATGGTATAAACATAGATAAGCCTGAATTGAGCTTCGATTCGCTTCGCTTAAAACACCGAATGTACTCTTAAAGGGAGTTGAAGTTCGGATCCGTCGGAAGAGCATGATAGGCTTGTGCTTTGATGAATTAAGATTCATCAATGTGTCGTGTATGTGCTAGGACTTGTCCGTGTCTAGTGGTCTAGGAAGAGAGTAGTATGTGTGAGGAGATTATTTGAAAACATTTAGGTGGCTAGTTAATAACTTAATAAACAACGTATGTGACTAGTAAAAGATTAAACAACATGTCTCTCTTGGCTAGGCACCAGGCTAAATCGCGATGCATGTGCTACCTCTGAAGGTGGAGGAACTTCGTGAGGTCAAAAGACCCTAAGCACGGAGGGACTCTTGAGGTGTGCGTGCTATCGAAGTCTACCTTTTAGACTTCGTGGGTATTGGTGTGATCCACTAATATGTTGCAAAAGAGTGTCCCGAGGTAGAAGAACTCAGAGGTCAAAGACCCTAAGTACTGAGAGGGACTCTTGAGGCGGATGCGCGTGAGTGCCCTTGAGTGCGGTTGTAACATAGATAGGCTAAGTTAGAAACGATTAGTCACAGCGTGTTGATGAGCATGAAGTGAACCCTAGATGGAGTTGGTCTCATTTAATCAACTAATTAAATAATTATCTTTTCGTATAACTATGATTGCTTTCATAGCGTCTCTTTCTTTCTAAGTACGTTGTACTTACCTCGAATGCATACTTTTCTTTGTGTTTGGGGACGAGAAGACGAACAGGTTTTCGAGGAAGAGTTTGACGACGACGTTTGACGCCGCTCGTTGAAGAATCAAGATGTTTCTTTTCTGCTTGTCTTTGGTTGTACTTTCGTTACTTTTGAGGTAGACCACGGTTTTGACGATTTGTCGATTCATCTTTTTCGATTTTAGACTTTTCCAAATGTAATAATTTACATTTCTACCCTTAGATTTCTTTTCTACTCTTTAATTTTGGGAAAAATTTTATATACCCGAGTTTTGCTTCCGTTTTGCCTTTGATTTGATACGACGTAGTAGAGGCCTACGTATAAAATGAATTTACTTTTATTTTATACGTGCCGAACGTTTCTTTTCCTGATAAGGACTCGGTGTCCGGGAACGGGGCGTTACAACTTAATCCTCATGTGTGACACACACTAATTTATATGGCTACATATGATACGACTTGGGGTTTTCAGTAGTGTATTACATATAAGAACGAAGCAAATAATAAGATAAGAATAATTCTGTCATTTATTAATTATAGAAACAATTACATAAATTGTCTTTCGGATGTTACATCCAACAATCTCCCACTTGCCCGTAAGGACAAGCAACAATTGTCTTTCGGGCACACTATATCTAACAATAACCACTGGCTGGTTTGGTTCTTAACACTCGCTTGTACCCAACCATAATTGGATCCTCATCTTATTTTTTCATAATCTCAACAACTATCTTAGATCTTGCAATCAACGGTACGGCATACTTTACTTCCTCCTGCTGACCTATATCCTGAATGCTTAAACTTCTCAAATGATCCACTACTTCTGGCACACTTGACTCCTTTTGATCTCAACCTCCATTATTGCAACTTATGCTTACTGAAGAAATGCAGGGATTTTGACTGAAAGGTTTATGAGACTTTTCGGGGAAGAAGAAACATTTCTTTGGCGGTGAGGCTAAAGACAGCACAACACTTCTGTAAAAAGTGTTGCAAAGAAGAGTCTTCAAGACGGCGAGCTCCTAACGTTACGGTGATACAAAAAATGAACTCATTGTAGGAAAAAGAGAATATATAAAATATCTTGCAACTACTCTGACGCGATACGATCCCAGGAATTGACTAAAGGATCAATGACGAGCTAAGGAAACCTAGACCTAGCGTCTCTGACCTAGGACTGATGCCAAGAATAAACAACGTCTCGCTCGCGACGCTGATTTGTTCTTGAAAGGGGTGTCTTCTCTACGACAAAGAGAAAACTCACTCGTAAGTGATTGACTAAGCCGACTCGACTTAAGCAAAAGTTTTAACTGAATTTCAATAATACTGTTGTATCTATTATGATAGTTGCTTGTCTATATATAGGCTACAAATAAAAGACTAGTAATCCTCCTTAGCAATGTGGGAGAAGGAAACTAGTAAAATAAAACCTAAGTAAACTTGGACTTAGCATAGGCGCCCCATCCATGGGCCTTTCTTGTCCCTATTGTGTCATCAAAGCCCACAAGGTAATTATTAAATAAAATCCAACACCAAAATAATAAAACAAGCCCAAAACAACCTAATAGATGGCACCACAATTTTTTTGGACAGCCTTATTGACCGAAATAACTAACTAAATAATTATGCTTGCAATCTAACCAAGCCCATCTTCGTTGTCTTCAAGCCCAATTGCATAAATGATGCATTTTATGGGCTGTTCTTCCTCCGACTTGGGCTGCTCTTGCTCCAAATAAATATCTAGGATCAGATTATTCAAAGCCTCTCGCATCCTTTTCTTTTGGAGCCTCGTCATAGGCCCATCTTGAATTACAAGATGATCTATCGGATGCATTAGGGCCAAAGGGTCGGGAACCTCATTCGTGATCGTATCATTCCCTCCCGGTTGCGAAGGATCTGTCCTCAGATCGTAAGGATTGTCAAAGGGCATCAAATCAGCCACATTAATCGAATTCGAGATGCCCCAATCTTCGGGAATGTCAATCTTGTAGACGTTGTTGTTGATCCGCTCCAGCACTTCAAAAGGTCCGTCACCACGAGGATGTAACTTGTTTTTCCGCTGCTTGGGAAAGCGGTCTTTGCGATAATGCAGCCAAACCCAATCGCTGGGTTCAAAAATAACTTCCTTGCAGCCCTTATTCGCTTGCTTTATGTACCGAGCCGTTGCGTTTTCTACATTCTTCCGAGCCTGCGCATGCAACTCTTTCACCAACTCAGCCTTTGCGTCACCATCCAAGCTAACCTGCATTCCTGCGGGCAAAGGAGCCAAAGAAAAAGGCGTATCGGGGTTGAACCCATATACAACCTCAAAAGGGGTAAAACGAGTAGCAGAATGTTTACAACGATTATAAGCAAATTCCACGAACGGCAAACAATTTTCCCAATTCCGCAAATTCTTTTGAACAACGGTACGAAGCAACTGACCTAAAACACGATTAACAACCTCAGTTTGACCATCCGTTTGGGGGTGATATGCAGAAGAATATAACAATTTAGTACCCAAACGCTGCCATAAAACTCTCCAAAAATGACTTATAAACTTCACATTGCGATCACTCACTATAGTACGAGGCACACCATGTAAACGAACAATTTCGTGAAAGAATAAATTAGCTATATGAGATGCATCATTCGTTTTAGAACAAGCAATGAAATGCGCCATATTAGAAAATCTATCCACAACCACAAAAATAGAATCCTGTCCACTTTTAGAATGAGGTAACCCCATTACAAAATCCATAGACAAATCAGTCCAAGAGGACGTTGGAATAGGCAGTGTTGTGTACAAGCCATGAGGTGCGGACTTCGACTTAGCATATTTGCACACAATACAAGAAGCACAAAAACGATTAACATCACTGCGCATATGAGGCCAATAGAAATGAGACTGAAGCATATCCAGCGTTTTAGTGACACCAAAATGACCCATAAGACCACCACCATGTGCCTCACGAACAAGTAATTCACCTATGGAACATTGGGGAATACACAAAGCATGCTCACGGTATAAAAACCCAGCACTCCAATAAAACTTCTCATGGGCCGACTCACAAGTTGCAGCAAATGTTTCAGCAAAAATCAAGATCTAAGACGTACAATTCCTTAATAAATTCAAAGCCGAGAAATTTTGTTTGCATCGTAGTGATTAAAGTGTATCTACGAGACAATGCATCAGCCACCACGTTATCTTGGCCATTTTTATACTTAATCACATAAGGAAAAGACTCTATAAACTCCATCCAATGAACATGTCTTTTACTCAATTTACCTTGGCCCTTAAGGTATTTAAGTGACTCGTGATCTGTGTGAATAATAAACTCCCTAGGCCGCAAATAGTGCTTCCATGTGTAAAGACACCGAACTAATGCATACAGCTCCTTAACATAAGTGGCATAATTTAATTGAAGGCCTTTCAGTTTTTCACTATAGTAGGCCATAGGTCGACCCTCTTGAATAAGCACACCACCAACACCCACACCCGAAGCATCACATTCAATCTCAAAAGCCTTATTAAAGTCAGGTAAAGCAAGTATGGGGGCTGAATTGAAATGAGTTTTAAGAGTTTCGAAGGACTCCCTTTGCTTAGGACCCCAATGAAAGGGAACGTTTTTCTTGACCAACTCATTAAGTGGGGCTGCAATGCTACTGAAATCCCGCACAAAACGCCTATAGAAGCTGGCCAAGCCATGGAAACTACGAACTTCCGCGGCTGTTTTTGGTTCAGGCCACTCTTTGACTGCCTTGATCTTCTCTTGATCAACCTCAACACCCTGTGCACTCACAACAAAACCAAGGAAAACGACCCTATCCATGCAAAAAGTACACTTCTTAAGGTTAGCATACAACCGAGCATCACGAAGGGTTTCTAAAACAGCCTTTAGGTGACTAACATGCTCTTCTAAGTTATGGCTATAAATCAAGATATCATCGAAATAGACAACCACAAACTTACCAATAAAGTCCCTAAGTACTTCATTCATTAATCGCATAAACATGCTAGGTGCATTTGTCAATCCAAAAGGCATGACCAGCCACTCATATAAACCAAATTTAGTTTTAAACGCCATTTTCCACTCATCACCCTCACGTATTCGCACTTGATGATAGCCACTTTTTAAATCAATTTTAGAAAATATTTGCGCACCACATAACTCATCTAGCATATCATCTAAACGGGGAATTTGATGATGATACCTGATTGTAATCTGGTTTATAGCACGACAATCCACGCACATGCGCCAAGTCCCATCTTTCTTAGGCACCACAATCACCGGTACCGCGCATGGACTCATGGACTCTTGTATTTTGCCCTTTTCCAACAGCTCCGTCACTTGCCATTGTATCTCCTTGGTCTCATCCGGGTTTGCCTGATAGGCTGGTCGGTTGGGTAGTGTAGAACCCGGGATGAAATCAATTTGGTGCTCCACGGCTCTCAACGGCGGTAATCCGCTTGGCTCCTCCTCGGGAAAGATATCCGCAAAATCCTGCAATAACGACACCACAACACTAGGAAGAGAATCTGTTATGTCAGAAATAAGCATAAAACAGGGGGAGGGACGGGGAGGGGGGTTTCGTCCTCTCTATAAATAAAGAGGAGAGGGGTAGTGCCATCTTCAATAGCACGAATGACCTCACCAGCCCTAATGTAGAAGGATCCTAGCACTCGCTCACTTTTATTCTTCACAGCTTTTTTTTCTCCCTCGGTGCTAATGGCGCCCTCCCTCACTTTTAACTTTTCGACTTTATTTTTCCCCTCCACTCGAGTTCGCACACCCTCTTTATTTTTCTCTCCCGTCTCAACTTTTTCTTTTTCTTTTTTCGACTGAGCTCCCTCTGTTTTTCCTTTCGCCTCACGACCTGCAGCCAATTTAAGTTGGTCTTTATGAGCTTCTTCCGGTGATAATGCATGAAGTATGATGTTTTTCCCCTTACTCTAAGGATGAAACCGGTGTGAAAAACAACAGAATTTGAATCATGGTACAAACAACACAAAAAGGGATGAACGTTTGAACTTAAGACCGATTGGCTTATACTTAACCATTAAGGTTTACATTTTTAGATAATGGTTTTCTTGGAAAACTGAGAATATCTAGAAGTGACAAGTTGAGCAGCAGGGTGTCAACTTGCTAAGACAAAGAAAAGGTATAATGTTCTCGAAAGAAGGGAGGTTGATTGGGTTACAAACAAGACAAGGTGACTCCGGGTTGAGGAAAGCTTGAGGTTGGTTCAAGATTGAAGGATGGGTGTTGTATCATCAAATAAAGATAACCACTAGAAAGGAAAACGAAAGTTCATCTTGCAGAAGAAATTTTTTTAAGAGAGTGGGATTTTGCAAGGTACGGTGGTCTGCACAGAAACTTAGGCCGCATTGAATGAAGATAATGAGCTTTTACGTAAGACCTTAGGGAGTGGGTACATTAAGGAAAACATCATATGTGGGACTTGGAAGAATTTATTGTAAGAGGAAAAGAATATTGGACTTGAGAACGTTTGGCAAGTGACCTTAATTGTTAATGATTTGATAAACAGAATGGCTGTTAGCGAACTAAGATAATCCTCATTTCGCATGAATGTTGTAGATGAATCATTCCATAATAGAAAAAAAGCAAAAGTACAAGGATGAGCACCTGAAAGACTAAACAACTGAGAAATCAAGAAGAGGGTTAGAACCTCAACATGAAGGAGTTACGGGGCCAAACGAGTTCACCAAAAGGTCTCATATTGGAATAAGAACTTTTCAAGAAGTGTTCAAGTTCCCATAAGTCAAAAATAGGTTATTTCAGGACTGAAAAGTGGTGAAAGTTGCCTCAATGTATCATAAAAGAAGTCAAATTTTGAAAAATGGTCTGTAATAAACAAGCTTTTGAGTGAAGGAGAAAAGAGACTTATTAAATTTAGGATAAAGTTTGATTTTTTAAAATCAATTCAAAACCTTCAAATGAAGTTTAAAAGACGACTGATGATCCGATTCAAGAGGGTCAAGGTTGCACTACTCTAGGAAAATAGTACAATGCCAAAGAATAAGTGTCCAAGGTTATCCCTTGTTTGGGGATGGAAAGATTAGAACAATACGTACATTTCAACCTGTGTAATAGAACATGAGAAAAAGTGTCAAGAGGTGTGTCCTGTGGTTCATGGCTCTAAATGGACCAAATGGAAAGGATACAAAAAGCTTTAGCCTGGATTGAAACTAATAAAATTTTGGAGTTAAGTGGTGTGTTGGCTATATGGGTTTTGAAAGCATCTTGACAATTGACTACCTTCTGCCTGAAACCAGTTTAGCATAAATTCCCAAAAATATTAAAGATTAGTAATTGAAAAGGGATGTCATGGTAGGTCTAAAGATTTGATTGGTAAAATGATGAGATGCATAACTTGAAAGGACATGCATTGTTAAGTGAAATGTTTACAACATTCACACCATCCTTAGGAGGGAAGCTGAGAATGAACACAAGTAAGAAGAATGTTTTGACATTAGAGGGTTCAATAAAATAGAATTTGAAGAGAAGACTGGGATTGCAACCGTTAAAAAATTAGAGGGTACTTGTTTTCTTTGATTTGAAAAGTTAAAAGGCGTGAGCTTGTTGATTTCGCGCGTGAGGTCGCTTATACTAGCAAGAGTACTATGTCAAATCATAGTATATCAAAGACGAATCAAGGTCGATCCCACTGAGACAATGCAACTATAGAAATAAACGTACCTAATCTAAATAAGAACACATAGACGGTCTCTGACCAACATAAGAATGGAAAATAAACGGTATTCCTCCCTTCCCAACCTATCTCCCAACTTGGCATAACTAATCATCGTGTTTACTTCCTCCAATAATTCCACAAATCACTCAAACGTGTTTTATTCATTCAGTTTTAGCTACGGGTGCAGTCTCTTAACCTTGTCTACTTCAATTGAAAGGATAGTAAACATCTATGTGTAGCAATAAGTTCTAGAGAGTTCCGCCTCAAGACCGAGAACCCCTCTCAGCAGCTATCATGGATTGACTAGCACGTTCTTAGAGATCGATCCATACTATGTCCAAACTAACACTTCACCTTGCAAGTCCTTCATGCTACTTTACGAATAAAATAAGCAGATTGACCAGATCTAATCTATTGTGAATTAAACCTGTCGACCAGACGTAGCTGACGCCGAATCTCCAGAATAGGGTGACCTAAAGGTTGCCTCGATTAGTCGATATAGACCTTCGACTAATTGAGTGCGGTTCCTATTATGGAATTACATTGCTTTGTTCTGATTAATTCTGGTAAATTTTGGGGTTGTTAAACATTCATATTAACTATAACACGTAAAAACAAGTATATCTACCATGACTAAGATACAAAGGATTGTTCAAAGCTTCATAACTTCAGCTAGGAATATCTAGCTTGATCCACTCAAGTTAAAGATGGCGTGGAAGAAGAGAAACCAGAAAACGAATCACAAAAGCAAATCAAGTTCATAAACTTTTATTATGCAATTGAGTACATAATTGTGACACTATGAGGGAATATGTTTACAATGAAATACTGTGGCTTTATATAGGGATTATAGCCAACATAAGACTCACAAAACCCTAGCCTACTTAATGAAAATGATGTAGGGTTGATTTCATGTCTTCCAAGATCTCGATAAGTCGGTGGGCCTTGGCTAATCAAGCCCAACTTTAGCTTCTTTCTTAGAAGATTTCTTTCTGGACTTCTTTAACTCGGCCAAATGAATTTCTTTCGGTATAGATCCATTTCTCTACCGCTCTGGATCAAAGTACTCCTGAAAAGCATATAAAAAGGAGTAGGATGGTACCAAATTCACGGGATAATCATATAAATGCAGAATCACAAACCAAGGAACATGCACCACACAATTAACATGTATTTCACATAATATCCCAACTATCTATCCCCTCTTAAGCACAATTCGGGGCAAATAATGTAAGATTTATAGTTGCATTTAGAGTGTTATCAACTACCCCCCACTTAGCATTTGATCGTCCCTAGAAAAAAGGCGAAAGAAAGTGAACTCTCGGACCAATATACAAGTTAATTAAAAATGGCAACGTGTCATGAAGTCAAGATAAATATCATGCCTACTACTATCCACAAGCAATGCATTATAAAATATTTAATTCATGAACCAGTGTGTGTGCGCTATTACTCTCAAACCGCAATATTATAGACATAACAATATAACAACATTGTGTCTTCTTAGAAAATAACAAGAATGTCTTCCGTTTATGTCATTGACTTTATTAATTGATTTTTTTTTATTTTGATTGTATAGGTCAAGCAACTGGGCAAGGCGGATCAAGAACCGAGTACTACTCCAAGGCTCGCATTTATCAGGTCTAGTATTATTTTGTGCGAGGGCCGTACGTCTTACGTTCCGGATTTTCTTCCCTTTTGCCAAAGAGAATGCATAAATAGTATCTATTTTTTTGCGGCTTTCTGTTTTTGGAAGGGTGGACACTCAAAAAATCTATCTATCCTCATGGTGCGCTCATTGATAAACTCCCGAATCCGTTTATCCTTGACCTTTATAATATCCACAACTTGACGTAAATGACCATAGCTAGAACTAACTGAGATAAGTAAGGTCAACTTGGGTTAACATAATGCGTCAGCTAACTACACACCAAATAAAGTGAGTTATACATGCTTGAAAAGGTGGTTCACAAACAGAATATGCAGTTAATACGCCACTACTTCAAAAGTGGGCATGACTTTAATCTATTCATTTTGAAATAAATATGTGATTAATTAGCTCCAAATGCTCAAGGACTTCATATCTTTTACAATTTTGACGAATACGAAACAAAGGTAATGTGGTGAAAAGTTCATCAAAGAGAATCGAGACAGATAAGTGCTTAGCGAAATACAATGCTAAAAGCTAATTGACGTTCCTACCCCCTACTGAATCGAAACATTGTCCCCAATGAAAAGATGAAAAAGAAAATGGAACTTAACTTCATTTAGCATGGAGCGAAGAAGAAAAATGGATCTCCACATAGATGTCAATGGAATCATGAAAGAAATCTGGGAAAAACTTCACTCAATGGCTCACACAAAACAACATGAGAAACTTGGGTGACATTAGCTGTTATAATAAAAACGGCGTCAATAAAAGAGAAATAAAAATGACTTCAAATGTATTAAGCCAACAAAATGATTATATAAAACCATGTAGAGCAATACAACGTCGCAAAAATTAAAAGAAAAAATAAAAAACATAAATGGAGAACAACAACAAGAAATAAGAAAAAAAAAACTAGCAATCATCAAAATGAGAGTAGGAATCCTCCGGGGGATCTTCTTGATGCTCAAAACCAGGAGGTGGTCCAGAACTGGAAGGACTGGAAGTAGAAGAAGAAGCACCGCAATGTGGGGCAGCTCTTGGTGGAGGGGTGTATGAAGGAATGCCCAAATGCACCATCATGTAATCCATCTTGCGGTGTAGAGCCGCAATCTCTCGGGCATTGTCCACATTGATATCTCTCTGAGATCTAGCTTCCCCAAGTATAGGAGTGTCATCGGGTCAACTGTGAGACCGAGACGGAACTCAGAATAGGCTTGGGCTCCTCCCAAACATTGCTGATGAGAGTAGACGCGTCAAGCCATGGGTGCTTTGCGTTTTTATCACCGTATGAAGCTATGGAGAAGTTGGAACAAATCGCACTAACAAGTTAGTAAGGAACACACAAAGTCGAGACCGTCCGGTCATCTGAAGGCGTATATGGAGAGGATACCTCTCAACAGATCTTATATCAGTTATTGGTCATTAATGAGACGATGGATGGAATGCAAGGATGGATTACCAAGGTAGAGAAAGTTTAGGTAATTAGGACCTCCAACACTGAGGATGTGAATTATCCTGGAAGACAAGTAAACCCTTATAAGGGCGGCTATCACCCGGGTTCTCATGATCACCCTGAATTCAGATATAGTGATCTAAATGATGGCGAGAGAGCGAAGCGATCCGGTGGTTTTATGCCTCAAAAGATCAAGTTCAGTGGTTCAGAAGCAGCTATGGACAAGATGAGCTCAACAGTGACTAAGAGTGTCAGCCAATTAACGAAGTCCATGAGCGAGCTTAGTGCAAAATTTACAGAGTATTGCCAAAATAATGATGCAAGACTGACTAAACAAGAAGCACTAGTGCAGAATTTGTCATACCAAGTGGGATGAATTGCAGAACAAATGTCAGCACGTCCTTTGGGGGGCCTACAAAGAAACACGGAGAACAATCCAAAGGACGTGAATACAGTAATGACAAGGAGTTGAAAAGATTTACCTAGACCAACAGGCAATGAATGAGAAGTTAGGCATAGTAAAGATCAGAGCGCGGCATAATATGTGAGAACAGGGGAGTCGACTCGGTGAGACACCAGTCCAACGCGTCGAACGTCTACAGATGCGGTAGAAGATCAAGGCAGTGAACAACAGAATTCATAAAAGCCTTCTACAACCACTACTATTAATCTTGTATGTCTACCCTATGCCCCTGCAAATCAAAACCAAATAATGATGATGCCCGGTATGAAAAGTTTATAGAAATGTTTAAGAAATTGCAAGTAAACATTCCCTTAGTAGAAGCTCTGGCTGGAATGCCATATTATGCTAATCTCTAAAAGAAGCCATTTTTACTAAGAGGAAGTTGTTAGATCTTGAGACAATCTGCCGTAATGAGGAATGCTCAGCAGTTTTGCAACACAAACTTCCGCCTAAATGTAAGGATCTTGGGAGCTTCCTCATACCTTACACTATTGGAGGTGTATGCCTAAACAAAGCTTTATGTGATCATAGGGAAATCGTCAACCTGATGCCACTACCCATATTCCATAAGTTAGGCATGAAGGAGCTTATTGAGACCTCGATAACCCTTCAACTAGCCGACAGATCCCTGAAGCAAGCATGTGGGGTTGTAGAAGATGTTTTAGTGAAGGTAGACAAGTTTTTGTTTCCTGGGGACATGGACACAAAAGAAAGTAGTGACGTACCTCTAATCCTAGAAAGTCCTTTCCTTGCGACTAGTAGGACTTTGATAGATGTCCACGAACGAGAACTGATTTTGAGAGTGAACGAAGATAGTGTGGTCTTCAATATGTTGAAGACGATGGGATATGCTAATGATGAAGGAGAAGCCTGCTACCTGTTGGATGTTATTGATGAACTTGTTTTGTAGTTACTGCTGTAGGTAGCATTAGATCCAGAAGAAGGTGAGACGTTTCTCTAAAAGGAAGAAGAAGATGAGAGATATGAGGAAACTTGGCCGGGGTGTAGTGAAGGATGTTTGCAGGAAGTGGACCATGTATCATATGTGGATACATGAAGATCAATCCATATACTTTCGTGGAATAAATTCTTTGATTTGCAATTGACTGGGAATCAATTGAAGTTAACGTTGGAGGAACCACTTACGAATTTAATGCTAAAACCTTTGCATTCACACCTTAAGTACGTGTTTCTACATAAGGATACTCTACCCCTCATAATTTCTTCGTCATTATCATCTTTAGAGGAGGAGAAACTATTGCATGTACTATGTAAGAATAAGAGAGCCTTTGAGTCCGAGGGATTAACCCCTCTGTTCGTATGCATAAGATATATGTAGATCTCAAAAAGAGGGCGGTGACCCAACCTCAAGAAGGTTGACACCTCAATTGAAAGACTTGGTGAAAGAAGAGATCAATAAAATGTTGGAGATGGGAATCATATTCCCAATTTCTGATGGTGAGTGGGTTAGCCCCATTCATGTTGTGCCAAACAAAGAGGATCGACAGTGCAACCAAATGAATTTGATGAGTTAATTCCTGTCAGGCTGATTACTGGACATCAAGTGTTTATCAACTTTAGGAAACTAAATGATGCAACTCGGAAATATTATTTCCCCTTACCATTTATTGATCAAATTATAGAGAGATCAAGAGGCCATGCATTTTATTGTTTTGTAGATGGGTATTATGGGTATTACTAGATACACATTGCCCTAAAGGACCACTAAAAGACAACCTTCACATGTCCTTATAGAAAATTTTCATATAACTGCATGCCCTTTGGATTGTGCAATGTGCAGGAAACCATTTAACGGTGCATGATGTCTCTTTTTGCGGACATGGTGCAGGATTTTCTAGAAATTTGCATGAATGATTTTTCGGTTTTTGGAGATTGTTATGATGATTGGGAGAAGTGCCATTTTATGGTCACTGAAGGAATAAAGTTAGGTCACAAGATATCGAAGAAATGAATGGAAGTGACAAATCCAAGATGGAGGTGATTGAGAATTTCCACCTCCCATGAACTTGAAAATGCTACAAGCATTTTTTGGTCACACTGGATTTTATAGGAGGTTTATCAAAGACTCTTATAAAGTTTCACAACATTTAACTGAATTTCTTGAAATAAATTGCCTCTTGTCTTTGGAGAAGAATGCAAACATGCATTCCACATATTAAAGAAAATGTTGATATCGGCCCCAATTCATCTAACTCCAAATTGGAACCAACCTTTCAAACTGATGTGTGATGCCAGTGATACGGTGGTTGGAGCAGCCTCGGGACAATGGGTGGACAAGATCTTTAAGCTGATCTACTATGAAATTCATACCCTCAACAGTGCCGAATGGAATTATGCACCCATAGAGAAAGTGCTATCAGCTATGATATTTGAATTTGACAAATTTAGATCTTACTTACTTATAGGGTCTAAAGTCACGGTTTTCACTAATCACACAGCTTTGAAGAATCTACTGACGAAATAAGATTCCAAGCCAAGATTTCTAAGGTGGATTCTACTTTTTCAAAAGTTCGATGTCGAAATCAAAGATAAGAAATGGTTAGAGAATCAGGTCGCTGATCACCTGTCAAGGTTGACATTGATGGATGAAGAGCAACTACCGAGATTGAGGAGTATTTTCCCGATGAACAAGTCTTTGCAGTCTCTATAGTTGCTTGACTCTTAACCATAGCCTGGACAAGGTACCGCAAGAATAGGAAAGGTATATCCCTGGTTTGCACATAGTGTGAATTATCTCATAAGAAGATACCTACCACTAGAATGCACAAGTTAAGACAATAAGAAGTTCTTTGTTGAATTGTAGCACTATTACTGGGATGATCGTTAACATATAAGATGTGCTCAGATAACATTCTGAGAAGATGTGTCCATGACTAGGAGATCCCAACTATCTTGGAATATTTCCATTCGAGAGATGTTCTAGGCCATTATGGGTCGGACAAGACAACAGCCAAGGTACTGTTGGGTGGATCTCACTGGCTTACAATATTCAAGTCTGCTTATGAGTTTATAAGATCCTTTCACTCTTGTCAGACTGCATAGTATCCTTGAGGTGGAATTGTTTGATATATGGGGAATGGATTTTGTTGGACCTTTTACATTGTCAAAATCTAATCGGTACATCCTGGTGGCGGATGAATATATTTCCAAAAGGGTGGAGGTAGTGGCCTCGCCTACCAATGATGCCAGGGTTGTTTTAAGATTTTAGAGGAAAAACATTTTGATGAGGTTTGGGGTACAACGAGACATGATCAGCGATGAGGGGAGCCATTTTTGCAATAGGTTGTTTGAAAAATTGATATTGAGATATAGAGTGTGACACAAGGTCGCGACAACTATCATCCCCAGACTAGTGGACAAGTCGAGGTGACAAAGATGGAGATTAAGCAGATCTTAGAGAATAGTGTAAACCCCACATTGAAAGATTGGTCCTTGAAACAAGATGATGCTCTCTGGGCATACAGAACCAGATACAAGACCACCATTGGGATGCCTTCTTACATGATAATCTTTGGGAAAGCCTGTCACCTCCCGGTTGAACAAAAGCATTGTGCCCCATGGGCTACTCGGTTCTTGAATTTTGACAAAGGTTTAGCCGGTGAGAAGAAGTTTTTGGAGTTGAACAGATTGGAGGAGTTTAGAATGCTAGAGTAGGTGAACGCAAAGATCTATAAATAAATGATGAAGCGCCAGCATGACAAAAAGTTTTTGAACTGCACGTTCAAAGTTGGAGATAAGGTGTTGGTATACAATTCGCGCCTTCGTCTCTTTCTAGGAAAGTTGAAGTCAAATTCGTTTGGACCTTATGTCGTCACTAAGGTTTTCAATTATGGTGCCTGCGAGGTACAAGATGTAAGCTCTGGGCGGATATTCACAGTGAATGGTCACTGTTGGTCCATTGGAAAGGCTATACACAAGTTTAAATGGGGGGTGAATAAACTTGTCACTAAAAACTGTCCTTTTTAAACTTAGGTGGAGTTAAGCTAACTGTGCTGAGAAAAGGTCAACTTAATTTTTTGTACAACTGAGTTAACTAGCAGTGGAATTAATTATTTTTAGCCTTTATGTGATCTTGTTGATTCTTTCAAAAATGATGAGCGGATTTCTGGTGAATTTCAGCTTTGTGTTCGATGTGCTTTCAATCAGTTTGTGCTTATGAACAATCACAATCACAATGACATTAATAAATGCTTGAAATGTAAAGTGCAGAAAATAAGTGTGTAAAGTAAATAAGACAAAGTTATAGAGGTTCCAAGTGGTGTAATCTTGTCATTCCTCTCTTCCCCTGTGATGTGGGAGGAAAATTTCACTAGTTTTCTTGAGGTTACAGAGTTACAAGAAGTCCTAGTTGATTATCCATCACTAATCCCTAGCTTCACAATCTAAACAACTAGAAAACAGGTAGAAGCTGCTCTTCAACTGCTTCACTTGTCCTTAAAGTGTTGTATGGCCTCTTCACCAGCTCCATAAAAAACAATGTCACCTAGACTACTATCACAACTGTCCTTGGAAATCCTGGACCAGAAATATTCACAGCCTCAACCTTTGATAAATCAAAGGTGGGATTTTGAATCAAGAAAGTGATTCGGGCTTATGGATCTTCAAGTGTTGATTTCCTGTATGCTTGAACACTTAGAAGATTTCTGGATTTGTAGATTGTAAGCTCGAATGATAGCAATTAACTTGATTAACATGAATGCACAAAACTACAGAATTTAGCCTTAAAATACTTGATAATTTGGTTCAATAGGCACTTGATCCTTGTTGCAAAGTCTTCTATTTATAGGGTGAAATCCAACGGTCATATTTTTGAATTTTCTGAACGTTGCTTTGTATTCCATGGAATATGATATCATGTTGTCAGATATGTCAGTGTCCTCATGACATGTCAGAACTTCAACCAAATGAAATGCTTGATTTCCAACGTTCCAATTGTTCTTCAGTTTATCTAGTTGGTTGAATTCAGCTGAATTGGGTTTTTGGGTATCTCAGTTTCTAGCTGCTATAACTCAGTTTACTCCATTAAGTTTTCTCTATTCATCTGATCTTAGTTTGTGAGATCAGAGTACACCATTTCTGTTCATAAAATAATAACTAAGATAACATTGTACGTATGTATCTTAGACCTTCTATACAAGATCTATAAAGTCAGTTCAGGCCATCACATACTTACCTGAATTCTAACTTTACAATCTCGATGTTGTTTTCAATAACTGAATCTTTCCACTCAGTTCTTCAGTCTTCCATAATTGAGTTTGATCCCTCGGCCTTAATAACTGAGTTTGACCCCTGAGCCTTCATAAATTAGTTTGTCCTATCATCTTTCATAACAGAGTCTGATCCCTCAGCCTTGAGTCTTCAGCTTCCACATAAGTCAACTGAATCTGATCCCTCTGTAAACTTACCTTCTTTAGTTTAGTTTTGATTGGTTTTCAGTTACGTTTTTTGAATCCTATCTATTACAGTACTTGCTTGATAACATATACAATAATCAGACTCAAATAAAAACATATACATTATGTTTCTAGACATCTTTTAGCTTTTCACTGTAACAGCTAATCTCAGCACTCCATTAATGATGTTCAAACAAATAATCAAACAATAATAGAGGAATCATCATCAAAATTTCAATTTTATTTCTATCAATTTCCCCCTTTCTGATGATGCCAAAACCCTCCCCAAAATGAAAGCTTAAAGATAAAAAAAATCTAAAACTAAAAACACAAAAAATTGATTTTTCATTATAGCTTTCAAAAACTGATCCAAAGTCTGTCGATTACAAGAAGTGATTACAGCATTCAGCAAAAAAACGACTATTCTACCTAAACATTTTGTTGAGCTAACTGAATGCGCCATTTCATCTTGTGTTTCTAATCAAAGAGGTTGTATTCTTTGATCTTCTTTGAATCTTCTGCTGTAAACAACTTGTTGTAATCGACTAGGCTGTGCTTCTTCCATCTTATCCATTGAAATATTTTGGGTAGTTCATTGTTGTCTCTATAGTAAAGTTCAAATTCATCTATATCAGCTTCTATATGTTTCCTCTGGTCATTGATGGAAAGTTGTCTTTCTTGAACTCCTCTAGTCTTCCTCTATTCCTTCATCTTATAGTCATGATGCTTACTTGAAAGGAAATAGTTCATAGGTTCTTTATAACTCTTGTCCCAGTATCTTGTCCTGATGGGATTGTAATCATTTTTGAATTCCTCCTATAACTCATCTGTAAGAGTTAATCTTTCTTCAGCAGGTACTGTGAATTTGTCAAAATTTGTTCTATTGTCAACTCTGGTCTCCTAGTGAATATTGGTTCACTTGGTCTGAGTCATGCAATTTCATCTTTCAGCTTTCAAAATTTCCATGTCAAACTCCAGCTTTTTCGTTTCAGCTTCCTCATCTTCCCCCTTATTGGCATCATTAAGACGAGTTAGAAGGTCATGTCTCAGCTTCTGTTCACTAGTTATGCCTTGTTGAAAAGTATAGATCTCCTTCAGATGATTTTTTAATCCAAAAATTCTTTGGTCCAAGTGCCATCTAAAATCAGTAATATTTCTCTATCTTCTTTTGTTGACATTTTCATTTGCCTTTCAGCTGTCCGATCCCTGTTGCTGAATTTTTTGTTACTTTAGTTATTTTCACAAGATGCTGATTTACAATTAACTTGTCTCAATTCTGTAGTCCAATTTACTTGTCAACTTGTTGAAAAATTCATAATAGTCATCTCTTTGTCCAAGTAAGAGGTTCATCGTATTCTGTATCTTGTCCATGTCCTCACATGTCATGAATTCAATAGGATCATCAGCTACTTTGATTGTACTTTGACTTAGAGGATCTAGAATAATGAGGGATCTGATGTTGTCTTCTTTCTTGTCTTGAATGTCAGCTGTCTATGATCCAGCTGGAAATTCACTTACGGTGAATGACTTTCCTTCCTTGTCAGTTTTGTTAGCATTTTGCACTCCTGATACTGAGAAATTCTTGATTCAGCTTATTCAGTTACTCCAAGTTACTCAGTCTTTTCTATTAGTTTCTGATCATCACCATCTTTGTGTCATCATCCTTCTTCTGAGGTGTTTCCTTTTGATGTGATGACTCGGCTGTCTTCTTCTTTGATTTTTCAAATTTGTCTTGAAGAAACTTGTAGCATTTTGTTAAAAACTCTTCCATAGGAAAAAGTTCATAAAAGCTTTCTAATTCGAACTTATTTAAGAACCATTCTTTTTCAGCTTTCATTTCTTCCTTGAGTGATTCTTGCTTCTCCATTCAATTTAGTTTCCATATCACGAAATTCATCAACCGTTCAGGTTCAATGGAATAGTCTTTAGTCAGTTCAGCTTGTTGCACTGCTTCAATTTCCATTGGTGCGGCTTCATCTTGAGTAACAATGTCAGTTTGTGCAACTAACTTTTTCAGCTTCTGATGCTGACTTGCAATGTCAGTTTCACTAGTCTTCAGTTCTGATTCCCCCTCAGTAGGTGCTTTCTTGCTCTATTTATCTTCTTTTTTAGGAGAATCTCTGAATCACTCTTTTTCAATAGCTTTCCTAGCTATTGAGTATGCTTTCCTTTTGGTTCCTTTTTGCAAAACTATTTGCACTGAGACTGTCCTTTTGTCAGTATTCTTTGATAGTACTTCAGTTTCCATTTTCTTTTCAGCAGGTGTTGAGAATTTGTCAGCTTTATACACTTTTTCAGCTTCTTTAACTTCTTTACCATGGCTGAGAATTTCCAGGTAGTGTTGAATTAGAAATCCAAACGATTTCTTCAAATGAATCCTGTTTTGCTTTTTGATTACTTCATTCTGAGATTTCTTTTGGCGAGTAACTTCTCCACAAAATTGCTTCTTTATTGGACTAAAGATAATCCAGCCCAATTGAAATCTACTTGATCTCAAATAACATTCATTAGCTCGGTTCTATCTCTGGATATAATGTCTATGCCTTGAAATTTTCATAATATGCTCACTTAAAATAGCATATTCTGGTTTCAAAGTCTTCAAACTTGAGTGAATATGTGTAGGTTCCTTGGTTGAGGAAATTTGCACCATAAATTCTTCTCTGTGGAGTGGTAAAGCGAGAAAATCGATTGACTTGCCTTTGACGGTGTTGAAATTGAATAAACTTGAATCATTCTGAGATTGATGTCGACTTTCTCTCCATAAAATTCAAGTGGTGAGGAAATATTGTTCAATATTCATGTTCTCCCAAAATCTAATTAAGGCCTGATAATCGATTTCTCTTTCCAACTTGATATTTAGAAAATCTTCCACACCTCAAATATGCCGCATCTTCTCACTGATTTGGCCTGATAATAACCTTCATTTACACTTTTGTTCATATTCTTCAAGAGATTGAGACATTCCTTCATCTATATGGTGATTCTTGAAGAAATACCATGAGAAGCCATTTCTTTAGATATGAAAATATAAAGAGAGGCTTGAGGAGTGGATGAACGTATAGAGAGTGTACATGGTTTTCTCAATGAACTTGACCCATAGTCTTATAAAGATATTGTCCATGCTGCTTGAACTTCCACTCTGAAATTTTGTGTATCCAATGCACTTACTATTTGTCCGTATGCGAGTACACACATAACAGTTTTTCTGACAATTATGGCGGTAATTAATGTGATGTAACTTTGGTTGTATACATGCGCCTTAACATTTGACTAAAGTTGACTGTTTGATAAGTCAGCATTTTCACATCAGCAGTTATTCCATTATAAGCTTTTACATCTTCATCTTGTAAAAGTCAGCTCTCTCACAAAAGTCAGATCCTCAGAAAATATTAGTTCTCCTTATCTTAGTTTAATGAGATCGTTGATACCAATGACTAACTTGTCAAGTGAGCTAACCCATAATGACAAAGATCAATCCCTTTGGTGGATCTCAGTTATTCAACTGACCTTCATAATGCCTAATTCAGTCCTTAGTTTGGCAAATCTTTCTCCATCCAAGGTTTGTGAAAATTTTAACTAACCGATCCTCAGTTGAGATATAAAACACTGTGACATCCTTCTTTTCCACATGATCTCTTATGAAGTGATGTCTAATATCAATGTGTTTTGTTCTTGAGTGCAAAACTGGGTTTTCAGTTATAGAAATTGACCTTGTATTGTCACACATTATGGGTATTAGTCTTTTTTCAATCTTACAATCTCTGTGTTGTTGTTTGAGCCATAAACTTAAGCACAACATGCTCCAGATGCAATGTATTCAGCTTGAGCTGTAGAAGTTGAGATTGACTTTTGTTTCTTACTGAACCATGACACAAGTCTATTCCATATAACTAACATGTGCCTGAAGTGCTCTTTCTATCTAACTTGCATCCTGCATCGTCTGAGTCTGAATATGATATCAACTTGAATTCTCAATCCTTAGAATACCATATTCCAACTTCTAAAGTTTCTTTAAGATACTTCAAAATCCTTTTAACAACTAACATATGGATCTCCGTTGGTCCAGTTTGAAATCTTGCACAAACTCCTACTTCAAAGGATATGTCTGGTTTTCTTGTTGTTAGGTATAGTAAGCTTCCAATCATTCTCCTATAAAGTTTTTGATCAACATTTTTACCTTTCTTGTCTTCATCTAGTCTTATCCCTGTACCCATAGGTGTAGCTATTCCTGAGCTAGTTTCAATACCGAACGTCTTTAAAATTTCTATTGTGTACTTTGTTTGATGGATGAAGATCCCATTATCCATTTGCTTTACTTGTAATCCATGAAAATAATTTAGTTCTCCCATCATGTTCATATGCAATTTGTTTTACATTAAGCTTTCAAACTTCTCAAAAAGCTGTTCATTCTCTGATCCGAGTATGATGTCATCAACATAGATTTGTACGAGTATAGTACTTTCTCCAGCTTTGGGTATTGTCAATGGTTCCTTTGGTCAAACCATTGTTCACCAAAAACTGAGACAAAGTCTCATACCAGGCTCTACAACTTGCTTTAGTCCATATAAAGCTTTCTTTAGTCTGTACACCCTATCTTCTTGTCCTTTGATTTTGAATCCAGGTGGTTGTTAGGTGGTTGTTGTACATAGACTTCTTCTTTTAGGATTGCATTCAGAAATGCACTTTTAACATCCATTTGGTATACTTTGAACATATTGTAAGATGCATGGGTAAGAAAGAGTCTGATTACCTCTAATCTTTCTACAGGTGCATAAGTTTCATCAAAATCTATATCTTCAGCTTGAGAGTATCCTTTGGCCACTAATCTTCCTATTTTTTCAAACAATGCTTCCATTCTCATCTAGCTTGTTTCTATAAACCCATTTTGTTCCAATTACATTCATATGATCTGGTCTGTCCACCAATTTTAATACTTGATTTCTCTTAAACTCATTTAGTTCTTCTTGCATTTCTACTATCCAATCTAGATCCTTTAATGCTTCCTCAATGACTTTAGGTTCTGAATGTGATAGAAAACATGTAAACATTGCGTCCAACTGATTTCTTGTCTGAACTCCTTGCGGAATGTCTCCTATGACATGCTCAGTTGGATGGTCTCTCATCCATTGAAAGTCAAGAATGTTGGGTTGTACTTTAGGTACTTGATTTTGATTTTCTTGAGTAGAATCTTCAGGAGTTGCTTCTTCTGGGGCTTGATTCTCTTGAACTTGAACTGTTGGGGTTTCAACTTCAGCTTCAACTTGTTGTTGAACAGTGGGTTTAGCTGGAGGTTCAGTTGGTGGAACCTGATGCTGAGCTTGATCTCCGAATTTTGCTAATCTTAGTTGTCCCAAATGTCTTTCAATATCAACATAAACTGGGACTGTTTCCTTCTGAATCCAAGGTTGAGAACCTGATTCTGGTTTCTCTTCAATTGTATCTCCAGTGAAGTTAGGTTCATCAAAAACCACATTAATTGATTCATCGTGTTTAAGTGTCCTCTTATTCAGTACACGGAATGCCTTACTGACACTTGAATATCCCAAAAATATTCTTTCATTAGCTTTAGGTTGAAAAGTCTTGAGCTGATCCTTCCCATTGTTATGAATGAAATATTTTCTTCCAAATGCATGAAAGTATGAGATGTTGGGTTTCCTCCCATTCCAAATCTCATAAGGTGTCTTTTCATGTCCCTTATTCATCGAAACTCTGTTCTGGGTGTAACATGCTGTGTTAACAGATTCTTCCCAATATCTTTCTGGTAACTTAGCTTCACAAATCATTGTTCTTGCTGCTTCTTTGAGTGTCCTACTCCTTCTCTTAGCTACATTAATCTGTTGAGGTGTTTCTGGTTCTGCAAGTTGATGTAGAACTGCATTTTGTTCACTATATTCCATGATCACCTTGTTGACAAATTCAGTTCCTTTATAAGATCTTATCTTCACAACTAAAACACTATTTTGATTCCGTAGTCTCTTCAGCAACTCGGGTAACTTCTACAGAGTTTCACTCTTCTTTTTCTACAAAATGATCCATGTATATCTTGAATAATCATTCACCATAACAAATGTATACTTCTTTCCACTAACACTGATTGGTGTAACTGGTCCAAAGAGATCCATGTGTAGTAGTGTTAGAAATAAATTTTTTAGTTTTGATGACGATTCATCGTTATTTGTTTAATTATTTGTTTACACCCCATTGATGAAGTGAATGAAAAGATAAAAGATGTCTAGAACTGAATGTCTAAGATTTATTAGAGTCCGATCTTTGTATTTGTTATATCAAACAAGCACTGTAACAGATAGAAGTGTCGTAGAACTGAGAACTGGAAATCATTATGAAAACTGGAATTCACACAAACTGAAGATACAAAACTGAAAGTGTTACTCAGAGTCAAGAACTGAGATTCACTTAGGACTAAAGAAGGTAAGTTCGTTGAGGGACACAGACTCAGTTGGCTTATTTAGAAGCTGAAGGCGGAAGGAACAAACTCAGTAAATGAAGGCTGAGGGACACAGAGCCAGTTATTGAAAAATGAAGAATTGAGGGTTCAAACTCAGTTTTTAAAGATTAAAAGTCGAGACTGTAATGTTAGAATTTAAGCAAGACTGTAATGACCCGAACTGACTTTATGGATCTTGTATTAAGACGTAAGATACATAAGGACAATGATATCTTAGATGATTTATAAGTAATGGTGTACTCTGATTAAGTCAATGTTTTGAAGAAGAGTAAAAACTCAGTTAATGCTCTTAAATCAATCACTCAATTTAAAACCGACTTATCCCAGTATACTCAGTTGTTAGCTGAAGTCAAGCAAAAGAAAACTGAATGAGAATCAGAACGTTATAAACCAAGCATTCTCATTGGAGGAAGGACTGTCATGTCAGAACGGTCACTGACATGACATACACCCGTTGATAGCCAAATGAATTTAAATTTAAACAAGGTGAACGTTGGACCTCACACTATAAATATAGGACTTGGCATCAAGGAGCAAACAACACACCAAGACCAAGAATTGAATACAAGTTTGAAAGCATTTTGAGATCAAGATCAGTTTATCTAATTTACTATCAACTTTGTGCTCTACAAGATGATATCTAGAACTCTTCAAGTGTTCAAGATACAAAGATAAAATCAAGATCCAACACTCTGAAGAACCACAAGCAAGAATCAATTTTTGATTCTCAGCCCAACTTTGATTTTTATCAAAGGTTTAGACTGTGAAGCAATCAGGTCAAGGATTTGCCAAGGACAGTTGTATTTGCAGTCAGGCCAGACTGTGTTTGTGGTGGAACTGGTGAAGAGGAAATACAACCCTTCAAGGACCAGTGGTGCAAGCAGTTGGAGAGCAGCAATCCGACCTGTTCTTTGATTGTTTAGATATTGAAGCTAGGATTAGTCAAGGACTATCAGTTTATGACTTTTTGTAACCGGATACCTCAAAGAGTTCTAGTGGAATTTTCCTCCGCATCATAACGGAAGAGAGGACTGACATGATTACACCACCTGAAACCTCTATATATCTTGCTCACTTTACTTTACGCATTTACTTACTGTTATTTAGTTTTCAGTATTTGTGATTGTTTTTAAACAGTTTGTTCAAGCATATAGAACTGATTGTTATACACACGTAGTACATAAACTGACATTCCCTAGAATTAAGTTTTTCATGATCAGCTTTTTCAAAGATACAACAAGATCAGTTAAAGGCTAAAACTTATATTCGGTGCTAGTTGACTCGGTTTCAACATAAGTCAGTTAGACTTATACTTATGTTAGTCAGCTCAACTCCACACAAGATTATAACTAAACCTAATTAATTTATGATCTAGTTTTTGGTGAAAAGTTTATTTACCCCCCCCCCCCCCTCCCCCATTTAAACTTGTGTCAGCCTGTTCATGGGACCAACAAGTAGTTCTAAAGCTATGTTGGTTGAATGTTGAGATTTAGATTTGAAGCTTGCTTTGACTTGCTTTCCCTTCTGATATGCATGACAAATTCCATCTTTCTTGTAAGTAATTTCAGGTAGTCCAACAACTAAATTCTTCTTGATTAGTAGATTGATGTCATCAAAATTGAGGTGACTCAGTTTCGTGTACCATAACCAACTAATTTCTAATTTAGTATGCACAAGCAAACAAGTTTCTGAAACTGCAATTGTCCAGTCCACAGTATACATATTGTCTTGTCTTCTCCTTGCTATGGCAACTTGATGAGCAGATTCACTGATTACTATGTAATAATCATTGTCAATAGTAACTTTATATCCCATATCACAAAATCAGCTTGTACTGAGTAGGTTGTATTGCAGTCCTTCCACATATGACACATTCTTTATCCTTAATCCATTCTTGATTAATGTGCCATAATCTCTTGTATATCCAGGTTTGTCTTTGCCTCCAAAATTCACATTTGATCCATCTTTTTCATGAAAATCAACCAAAACTTCCTTATTCTTTGTCATATGCCTTGAGCATCCACTTTCGAATGACCAAACTCCGTACAAAATAAATTAATAATCCTTAGGTACCAAAGTCTGTTTGTTCCATAATGGTCAGATGTAAGTACAACACTTGGAATTCTTCCATGGGGTATTCTTTGGAAGTTGTTGCACTTATTCTCATATATATAAGCTACACTTCCATAGTATCTTTCTTTGGGTTGTATTTTGCTTATATATTCTCTCATGTATTTTGATTTAAACTGTTGTGAACTGTGCCTTGTATTGTTAAAGGTTGAGTAATAACCATTATTCTGTTGTCTATTGTAAACTACTCTATACTGAGGTTGTTGTTGACCCTTGTACTGTGGATTCTGCTAAGATCTCGGGTGAGGTCTCTACTGAGTCCTTTGCTGAGGCTTATGATAAGTCCTCTGCTGAACTTTCAGTTGGGGTCTTGCAGAATGGTTTTCTTTACTATTTAGCATTAGGTTCAGAAAAATTCCATTCCTCACCAGAGGGATAAAACCTGCCTTTCCCATTGAATTTGTTGTTCCTTGCATGCCTGAAATTCTTGGATTGAACATGGCTGTAACTAGGATTTTTTAGGTTCTTAGCTTGGTTAGGTCTTGTAGATCTAACAGTGGATCTACCATCATTGTTTCTGTGAGGTGTAGCAGACCTGCCTTTTGATCTTCACTTATTGTAAGGTATGCTAACTTCATAGAAAACTGATGCTACTGGGTTGATTCATTTTGAACTTGTCTAACCGGTTCAGCAGATTTCTTAGTTTGAGGTCTTTGCTTAGCTAAGAACTTAATAAAAAATCCTTGGACAGTCCTATCTCTATAGTGCTTTCCTGATTTGAATCCAGCGGAACTTGACTGAACTAAAGATTCAACTACTGCTAGAGAAGTAGAAGGTTGATGCTCATTCATGGCAAAGTCAGTTTCTTCGCCTTCAAAATGTTCAATTCAGGTTTGAATCTCTAGATTTTCAAAATTAAAGATTCTCTTTCAGCTTTTACTGATTCATAGCCAGATTCTATTGCTACCATCGGTTTCATCAATGCATCAAGAGTTTCTTCTAGTTATGGATTTTAAGGATTACAACCAGCTATTGAAGAACAAGCACGGTGTGCTGAGGTGTACTTAGAATTAGATTGGAATACCTCAGTTGAATCTTCAATATGTGTCATGAGTGCTGTGTCATCAGACTTTGCATCCGACAAAGCTCGTTCAGTTTTAGCTTCGTAGTCTGATTCATCTTTAGCAAGCAATTCCCTTCTACCAAGTGTTCTCTGATGTGTATTCATGTTGACCAGCTCTAGACAATCAACCTTGAAGTGTGCATGATTTCTTTGCAGTTGAAGCAGAGACATTCATGCTTTTTCTTGGTTTCATCCATTTTCTCTGGAACTCTCTTGATATATTTCTGTGTATATGATTGGCCACTCTTCATTTTTCTTATTATTATCATCACGAGTGCCATTTGTTCCTCGATGTCATCCAGTTCTTGAAGGTTGTTGCTTTTTGATGCTTCTTTGCTGCCATTAGGTGCTACAAGAGTTGTAGACTTCTGAACTCATATTATTGTATTTTCAGCAAAATATTCACTGAATTCATATGCCTTCGAATCTGAGAAAATCTTGAATGTGTGTTCTTCACCAAATTTTCTTGATTCTTCCAAGGCTGTGACCTTCATCTTCTTGCGTATGGGCTATTACGGACCAATTAAGGAGGGTAGCTTGCGTATAAATTGTCTACTACCATGGTCGGAGTAGATAGGATTAGGAGTTGTACCAATAGTTGTCAATGAATTACAATTTACCAACGGGGAGGACTGTTGCATGTGTGGGGAGAATAACCAATCACTCATAATTGAACTAATACATTAGAAACTCTTGTCGCACTGTTTGAACTTGTATAATCTTGCTATTTTATTGTTTCCAACTTTACTAATGTCTAGATTATAGTTGGTCGTAGACCATATTTGTGACAAGCTCAATCTTGATAATTTGACGTTCTTACGAGTCCTTTTGGGATTGGCCATGACTCGCCAGTACTCTACTACGATAGACCTAGTCCTATTGCTAGTAAGTGCTTTGCACATGATAAAGAGTTTATGGCACCGCTGCCGGGGATCCGTGTCAAGAATACGTTTTATTTGAGATCGCGTGTAACTCACTAACGTCGATATTACTAGCAAGAATACTAGGTACATCGTAGTATAGTAAATGTGAGTCAAGGTCGATCCCACGGAGACAATGCAACTTTAATTATAAACGATTCTCACCTAATTAAGAAGCAACATAGAGGCGGTCATTGACAAATAATAAATATAAAAGAGCTTGGTATTTCTCCCCCTCTTCTCACCAATCTACTAACTTGGATTAGTTAATCGTTACGTTTACTTCCCCACAAAATTTCCTTAAATTAATCGTGAGCTTTTAGTTTGGTTTTGAAGCTACGGGTGCAACTCCTAACCCTATCTACTCCGACCTTTGGTAGTAGACAATCTATATGCAAGCTACCCTCCTTAATTGGTCCGTAATGCCCATACGCATAAAGAACTAGAATTTCCGATATTGAGCGTAGCTCATACCCCTAACCCGCCTAGACAGCTGTCGACACTGATCAACATGCACTTCACTGGTAAGTTCTTCATGTTAATTTACGAATACAATAAGCAGATTGGCCAGATCTAACCTACTGTTAATTAAATATGTCGATCAACGTAGCAGTAGTGAATCCCAGTTTTAGGTTTTCTAAATATTGCCTCGGTAAACCGGTATAGACCTCCGGGTTACCGGGGTCAGTTTTTCCTATTCTTGGATCTACATTGCTCAATTAAGATTAATATAAGTAAATTATGGGGTCTTTAAACATGCAGATTAACTAAAACACATTAATACGAACATATCTACCATATTGAAGAAAAAAAGGAACGTTCAAAGCTTCATACCTTCAACGATGGTGATTTAGCTCAACCTACTCAAGCTAGATATGGGAGAGAAAGGGAGAAAACTAGAAGTAACTCCTCAAAAACTTAAATCAAATTTTATTGCATCAAAATTGTATATATGATTGTAATAATAATGAAAAGTTATCAAAAGCTATGAAAGTTATGTAATAATCAGTTGATGCGGCCTTATATAGATACAATGACCGACTTATGACTCTCTAAAACCATAACCGACCTAGTAGAGATGGCAGAATCAATTTCGTTTCCAACAAGTCCTCGGTTTACCGGCCCTAGCCCACGGTAAACCGGGCTGACTTTTCTGCTTTTTTCTTCAGCAGACTTCTTCTTGGACTTCTAGTAATCGGCCCAACATGCTCCTTTTGATCCAGATCCACTCTCCAATGCTCCAGATTCGGTACATCCTATAAAACACACAAAACAAGAGAAAATAGTACCAAAACCTCGGGAAAATAACATAGATGCAGAATTACAATCTTAGGAACACGCACATAGCATTTAACACATATTCCACATAATAATAAGCCTATCTATCATCTCTTGAGAAGAATTCAGGGTGAATAAAGGTATAAATTATGGTACCATTTAGAGCATTATCACCTGTCTCTTCTGATTCTACTATGTTCTATCCATTCATGCTCTCTGGTTTTTCTCTGATAACTTGTCTAGGAAATTCATTTCCGCTTCTTATCGTAATGGCATTTATGTCCTTCAGATTCTTCTCCGTGTTACTTGGAAAACCTCCCGGAGGATGAGCTGACACATGTTCGGTGATCTGCCCCACTTGGTGCGACAGATTCTGCACTACGGCTTCCTGATTGGTCAGTCTTGCATCATTTTTCTGACAATATGTTGCAAAATTCTCACTAAGCTCGCTCATGGACTTTGTTAGTCGATTGACCGTATCGGTCACAGTTGAGCTCATCTTATCCATGGCTTCTT
Source organism: Gentiana macrophylla (assembly GCA_026214975.1). Classification (NCBI taxonomy): domain Eukaryota; kingdom Viridiplantae; phylum Streptophyta; class Magnoliopsida; order Gentianales; family Gentianaceae; genus Gentiana; species Gentiana macrophylla. The sequence goes on from CM047816.1 coordinate 96,440,519, forward strand.
CCCAACCACCAGACTCGTTAAAATGAGGCATAAAACCACCTATTTGATTTGGTCTCTCACCACCATCAAGATGGCTATATTTAAAACTAGGGTGATCATGAGAACCTGGCGATATCCGCCCCCATAAGGGTTTTCTTGCCTTCCCAGATAGTTTACGTCTTTGGTGTTGGTTGTTGTTAGGAAGATTTTATTGTTTTGATGATGGTCATACTAGTTGTTATAGCAAGCCTGAAATAAGTCTAATTGAGTAGTCATGTTTTTATTGGCTTTACTTAGAAGTCTGACATGTTGTATAAGTTTAGTCTGACAAGCACTGTAATAGACTTGTAAACCGGCTCTGTAAAGAAATTGGATCAGCTCAGTGAGGACAACCAATGAACCAGCAGAGTGAAGTGAAGACCCATGGACTGACTTGCAACCAAGGAAGTCTGTGATGACCTTGGGTAAGTCTAAGATATATTAATATGATGGAATCTATTCTTTTTGTTGGGAATAAAATTTATGTTTTGATGATGATTCATCATATTTATTCAGTTATTATCTTAACCCCATTGATGAAGTGCTGAAGCTAGCAGTTATAGTGAAAGGCTAAAATATGTTTAGAACTGAATGTATACGATTTACTAGAGTCTGGTATTTGTATATGTTACATCAGACAAGTATTTTAATAGTTAGAGAGTCGTGAAACTAAAAACTGGAAATTATCTAGAGAACTGGAAATTATCAAGATAGTCAAACTGACAAACAGATTTAGACTACACCAATACAGAACTGAAGAACGTAAGTTCACTGAGGGAACATACTCGGTTGGCGAATCCAGAAGATAGAAGAACTGAGGGAACATACTCATTAGATGAAGAATTGAGGGACACAGACTCAGTTATTGAAGTTTGAAGAACTGAGGGCTCAGACTCAGTTTTCTAAGTCGAGACTGTATAGTTAGAATTCAGGCAAGTCTGTGGTGACCTGAACTAACTTTATATATCTTGTATGAAGTCCTAAGAGTCATAAGGACAATGAACTCTTAGATGTGTATATGGATATGGTGTACTCTGATTAGGTCAATTATGATCATATGAAAATTAGAGTACTGATATTTGAAGAAGAGTAAAATCTCAGTTAATGCTCTAAGTCAGTTAAGAAACTGATAACTAACAAACTCCGTATAAAACTTATAAGGATACTCATTTTTATAAGTCAGTCATCCATGAAACTGATAGTACATTCAAACGTTGTAAAAGAAGCATTTCTATTGGATGAAATACTGACAAGTCAGAACGGTCACTAAATATAGCCGTTACAAGATAAACGTTGATAGGATTCAAATTTGAACGAGATGAACGTTGAATATCACACTATAAATAGAGGACTTGGCATCAAAGATCAAACATCAAGAATTCATACGATTACAAGCGTTATTGTGCCAAAGTCAAGAATCTCTATCATTCGTACTAACAAGATCAATCTAGAATTTCTTCAAGTGTTCAAGCTACACAAGATTTATCCAGAATCAGACACTTAGAAGAACCACAGACAAGAATCAATTTATTGATTCTCAGCCCAACTTTGATTCTTTATCTAAGGTTCAGGCTGTGAAGCAATCCGGTGATGGATTTGCAAAGGACAGTTGTGACAGCAGTCAGGTAGACTGTGTTTGTGGTGGTAGATGGTGAAGAGGCATACGTAACCCTTCAAGGACCAGTGGTTCAAGCAATTGCAGAGCAGAAATTCTACCTGTTCTACAACTGTTTAAATAGTGAAGCTAGGATTAGCGAAGGACTATTGTTTAGGACTTTTTGTAACTGCGTACCTTAAGAAGTTCTAGTGGAATGTTCCTCCTACACCACAGGGGAAGAGAGGACTGACACGATTACACCACCTGGAACCTCTATAAATCTTGTTTATTTATTTTACGCACTTACTTTCAGTCATATACTTATTCAGCATTTATCATTGTTCATATAGCATACTAAGAACTGATTGTTACACAAACTCATAGCACACAAACTGACATTCACCATAATTCAGTTTAGCATACTCAGCTTTCACAGTAGAATAACAAGATCTAGCAAAGGCTAGTATCTATATCCGCTGCCGGTTGTCTCAGTTTTGTTATAAGTCATCTTGACTTAGACTCATCTTAGTCAGCTTAACTCCACACAAGTTTTAACTGAACCTTAATCGTTTAAAATCCAGTTTTTGGTGACAAGTTTATTCACTCCCCTCTCTAAACTTGGCTTAGCCTTTCCAAGGGACCAACAATTGGTATCAGAGCAGTGTTCCTTTAACAAGTCATTGTTAAAAACTCACTTGCTCTATAACTCCTCTAGTTGTTCTCCTTAGAAAGCTCAATTTCCAGTCTTTATATAATCAGTTTTCACTCACACACAATGGATAACAATCAGTATGCAAGACAGATGCTGATGTGCAGCATGGATAGATTTGATGAATATAAACGTCGTATGCAGGCTTTTCTGGCAGCTACTCATGACGAGATGATGGCGTGCTCCTTTGAAGGACTAATCGGATCACTCACATGCAAAGCTGTTGGTGAAAATCAATTTTGAATTCCAAAGCCCAAGTCTGAATGGAACAGTGATGATCCCAAACGAAATAATCTCAACAACGTTACCATGGACTTTATTCTCAGAACTCTTGATAGCAATATGTACCTGAAGGTGAAAGATTGTACAACTGCTAAGGAAATGTGGGAAAAACTTCGGTTAGTTTGTGAAGGTACTGACTCTATCAAAGAAAACAAGATCTCAGTTGTCTTAAGAATTTCAAGATGAAATCCGGAGAGACTGTTGATCAAATGGAGACAAGATTCAGTGCTATCATGGATGAACTGGATCTACTCAAGATTGAATATACAAAGAAAAAAATCAGCACAAGAATCTTGAAGGCCTTGCCTATGTGTTGGAAGATGAAGGTCGCTGCAATGGAAGAATCCAGAAGACTTGACTTAGAGGATTCTTTTAAAATCTTTCAGATTTGAAAGCGTACGAATTTAGTGAATATTTCAAGCACAGCTGCAATAATCAAAGCTCTGGAAGAACCTAAAACCACAGAACTCATAGCAGCATCAAATGACGCTCAAGAAACATCCACAAACGATCTTCAACAGTTGGATGAGATGGAAGAACAAATGGCTCTGATGATGAGCAGAATCAGAAGGATGAAGAATGGTCAGTCAGTGACTCAAAATTATATCAAGAAAACTCCTGAGAAAAGAAAAGATTATGAGTATCTCTGTTGCAACTGCAAGAAACCTGGACATTACAAAGCTGAATGCCCAGAGCTGAAGAAAACTCAGCAAAGAAGAACCGGTAGAAGAGCATTATTAGCTGGAGATGAATCTGACTACGAAGCTGGTACAGAAAGATTATCTGATGACATAGTTTTAATGGCTCATATGGAAGATTCCAATGAGGTCTGTTAATCAAATTCTAAATGCAGCTCAGCTCAAATTTCTATGCAGAATGCATGTTCTTCAACAGCCGATTCCAATCCAAAGAACATAGAATTAGAAGGAACTATTGACGAATTGATGAATCAGCTTGTCACCATACAAGCTGGTTATGAATCAATCAAAGCTAAGAAAGAAGCTCTAATTCTAGAGGTCAACAGATTGAAAGATGAGTTGAACACGTTAAAACTAAGCAAAACTGATTAAGGAAAGAATCAGTATCAGCCTACTGCACCTGCAACAACAACTGAATCTTTTTCTCAATCTAGTTCAGCCACTGGATTCAAATCAGGTAAGCAATGTGGAGATAGAACTGGCTTAGGATTTGATAAACAACAAACTTCAAAGGAAGGAACGAGTAAAGCTGCTGAACCTAAGGCCAAAACTGGTTGTAAGTTCGTAGCTGAACAATTTTCTCAAAGTAAGAAGCATGCTGAACCAGTGAAACAAGTTCCATGTGAATCAGGTCAGTCACAACATCAATTTTCAAAGAAGTCAGCTGTAAACTGTTGGAAGTAGCGCCCGAAAGACAATTTATGTAATTGTTTTTATAATTAATAAATGACCGATTTATTCTCATCTTATTATTTGCTTTGTGCTTATAAGTAATACACTACTGAAAACCCTAAGTCGTATCATATGTAGCCATATAACTTAGTGTGTCACACGCGAGGATTATGTTTATAGTGATACACTTGAACTGTTAGTCCGTGATGAACATAATCAAAGTATGGGGTCTATTGATTAAACCACCATTAATGCACCCAGAACACTTTATGGTGTGATCGTCTTATCCGGACCACATTAGTTGTCTAAGTGGGGCATTTATATATGATGAGAGTCATATAGGACTGGACCGATTTAATCTGAATTTCTCATATAATTCCGTGATTGAGAAATCTCATTAAATCACAACATGATCATATATGGATTAACCTTAATCCTGAAGTGATTACAGAATCCTACTTGTTTCAAGATAGGATTTGATGTGTTCGTTAAGGATTGCTAAGAGGCGCGGTCCGAATCACTTTCACGTTGGCATTATTCTGGAATGAGTGAGAAATGTGTGTTTCATATATATGGAATTCGTTCCTTCCTACGGGAAGTAGAAAGACAATCCCCTTATATGTTGATCCTAGAAACTGATGGATCCGCGGAGTTTGTATTGGTTATGAACTAATTGATCACTAGTGGGTTAATGGTAAATAAGATAAGATGTATTGAAGAAGGTTTACAGAAATATTCCCGCCTCATTACGGATAGTCTATGGAGGGTTAGTTTATATGTAATGATTATATGAATGGACACTTGTCGACTCGACTCGACGTTTTGAGAATAAGTTATATCTATAATCGATAGAGTTCAGTTTCGGATTTATGGTGGCGTAATTCCGGAATTAATAAGTTGAGTAGAAATATTCTGTTCGATGAATATTTTATTCAATTTATTGTAGCTACTGGTTATAGGTCCATGATCCCCGGGTTGGCTTCTAACACGCGAGTGTTTTCTCGTTTTATGGAACCTCGAGAATAAATTAAATAGTTGGTCTATTTAATGAATACGCAATATTATTTATTTGATAAATAGTATGTAAAATAGAAAAGACATTTTCTATTAAAATGATGAAAAATGTGGCACCATTATTGTGGATAAATTAGGAGAAGAAATTTTCCTAGATTATGTCACATGTGTAATTAATTAATTATCAATTTGTTGGAAAATTAATGGAAAATAAGAGATTGATTTTTTGTGAATTATCTCTTATCTTTTGGCAAATATCTTTTCCTTATGGGAATAGGTAACTGTGGTGTGAAAAGGATAACTCTCTTGGCTAGTTATTTTCCTATATAAAGAGAGTTCCTCCCAACACAATTTCACACAACAATTTTCTCCACTTACACATTTCAAGGAATAAAAATTAGTTTATTGCCTTAGTCATTTAGAGGAGAAAAACCTAGGGTTTTTCATGGGCATATTCGAGGAGGTTCTATGGCGAGGATCGACGTCACCAGTCGTCGCAAGGAGATACAATCCGGAAGACTACGGCTTCTCCCTTTGGTCGACTATTTCTTCCTCTCCGATAAGGTAAATCTTCAACCTTCTTATAGTCGTGTTAATTATTTTTGCGAATCGAATCGTGGTAAAATCACATGCGAATTTATTCGTAGCTTCCGCTGTGCTAGATCGAGTGTCTCGATTGGGCCGTGAATCGAATCGACGATCCAGTGCGGATCGGATCCGGATTCGTGTTTCTGTTTATCCAGCATGTGGTATCGGAGCCAGGTTAAAGCGATTTTGCGATCATGATTGCATAATTAATTAATAAGGAGTGGAATAGAATAAAAATTGCATCTTTTAATTTTTTTTATGTGATTGAAAGTTTTGGTTGACGAGATGGATTGAGGTTGGTACTTGTTTACCATTAAATCTATTGTAAACCCGGTTTTAGGGTATAGAATATCATGTAATTTTAGTTTTGCAATTAAATTTCTGTTTTTATTTATTTCAGCCGAGTGGCCTTTTAAATAAATTTGTATGAAGACTTGAAGAGAAAAAGATGCAGCACAGTGGTAAAGACACAAGTTCAATTGTGTGTAGACCCGAGTTCGAATTCCCTTAGCCGCATAAAATTCTGAATTTTTTATATATTTTTTTCTCGTATTTTTTTTTATTTTCTGTTCGTAAATTTAAAAAAAAAGGAGCGGGGAATCGAACTCGGGTGATGATGAAGGAAGAAGGAGTTTCAACCAACTCAGCTAAAAGGATTTTTATTGAAGATCTAGAGCAGAAAATTCTTATACCAGTCGGCGGCTGCGTAATAATTTAGGGTTTATTTATAGATTAGATACGGGGGTATCAACGATCCATCTCAGTGGTTTACTTTTACGCATTTATTTTCATGTTTGATAATTTATGTGAGATAACCGTGCCATGACATGCATCATATTCATGAATTCCACTCCTAGCATATGCATACATGTAGATAATTAATCGTGATATTAATTAGGCATGTATGAGACGTAATTAATTTAGATTAATTTAGGTAATTAGTTAAATTAATTAAAACGAACGGAATTATATCAGGATATAAAATTCACATGATAAAATAAAATTTAGTCCGTAAATTTAATTTTGGGATCTAAAAATCATTCATGGATTTTAATTATGTAGTGACTGCATAAAAGAATTTTAATAATTGAAAAATTGGAAAATCCGGAAAAGTTGGACACCAACTGAGCAAAAGGTTCGACAATTGGTTCGGGCGGTCAACAGGGCTTCGGCTCGACTCGACTAGTCCGTCCAAGTGCGGGGTTAGCCACGGGGTTCCGGCAAGGTCAAGCTATCCGGCAAGCTGAGGCTTAATGGGGCAACCTTAGCCCGATTTTCAATCCAGCACCCGCACACGTGCGATGTTAGCGTCTGGGGTCCAGAAAGGTCAAGCTATCCGGCGAGTTTCGGCTCAATGGGGCAGCCTTAGCCTGATTCATCCAGCAGTCGTATATGAACCCACGAAGAGGACGGGTCGGCTTAGCCGATCCCGACACCGTTCGGTGAACTCGGTTAAAGCTCTGTTAGGGTTTAATACAGATAAGTTGGTGATTGCTTTTCAAGATTTATTGTTTTCAAATTATTGAGATAAAATTCTACGATCCTAAAATTTTATCATGACGATATTAGGACTACAAAATTCTTTTAGTGAATTTTAATTGTGTAGTGACTACACAAGAGATTTCTAAATAATCAAGAAATTGGAAAATCATGAATATAGTGTCACTAGTTTGACGGTATTTGGAACCGATAAACTAGTGGGAGCTTTAAATTTTGTGATTTATTGTTTTCAAATTATTGAGAAATTCATAAGTCCTAATATAATAGGATTATAAAATTCTTGGTGAATTTTAATTGTGTAGTGTCTGCACAGAGAATTTATAAATCCGAGATATTGGAAAGTCGTGAATAAGTGACACTAGTTAGACGGTATTTGGAACCGATGAACTAGCAGGAGGATTGAAAATTTTAAATATTCATGATTTATTGTTTTTCGTATAGTAAAATAATTCCAAAAAATCCTAATGAGACTACTTATTTTTCAAAATAACGAGTGGGAGCGGGGAAGGTGACAACTGACCCCACGGCCTCTACTGTTGACACAAGCACTTGAGAGAATGGTGACGCCTCGAGCCGCTTTGATTTCGGCCCCCCTACGGATGGCATTCACCGCTATCAAAATTCAAGGCTTGGTCTCCAAAAGGATAGGATTTTGAGTACTCGTCGGGTCACTGACCTACCCTACGGCGGCATACTCGGGGCATACTTAAAAATATGAAACATTAGGTCACACTCACAAGGATATTTTTGAAAATATCTTGGTTGAAAAAGGAAGGTAATCAACAACTAAATGGAGATGTTTGATTCTCAAATGGTTTAATTGTTGAGAGAGATTGTCTCAATTTAATCGTCACCTCTTTGGCCTATCCTACGGCGGCACTGTAGGTGTGAGATTAAATCCTTGGAATGGTAGGATAAATTGCATGCATGACATCACGTTTATAATTCCTAAAATATATATTTGTTGTGGTGTATGATTTGATTAATATTTCTATCATGATTTATTTTCGCAACTACATATCATCTCTTGGTATCTAAACTGCTAAACACGATAAATTGACTAATGATGTCTTCGTAAAAGTGGAAAGTAACAAGAACGTTGAACTCATAAATCGAGAATGCAAATTAATTTTTTAAAGAGGATGTTCCTCTTGAGTCTACAAACTTAAGTGACATTGATAAGTATGTCACTGTTGTCACTCGTGATAAGCGAGAGACAAAACAAAATTTGTTCAAAGATGATGAGAATGATTCGGTATCAATCTCGCTTAGACATCCTACAGTTCACGAGTAGTGTCTACTCAAATGAACTGCTAGTTCACGGCCATTCCCTCTAAAGAAATCCAAGAATGGGAAGGTAAATGTCTACAAGTCATCTAAACTAAATAAGTTAAAGGCTAAACCGAAATATTAATAAAAGAAAATAAAGGACAAGGAAAGTGATTTCGGATCACTAACCTATGAATCCTTAGAGACTTTCTTAACCGAGTAATTTGACTCGGAAGCTATAGTTCTTTTGTAAGAACAAGGCAACACGATTCTGAGACTCGGACTTTTGTCTGATAAAGTCAGAACCAATAAGTAATGCTGAAAAGGTATATGTAACACACCATAAACTATTAAGACAAATGGTTTCCGTATTAAGATAAACGATTCTTCAGCATCTATTAATTAGTGCATATATCCTAAAATAAGATCTTAAGACTGGCTAAGGGTGATTCCTATCTCCCAGTCTAAGAACACTATCTCAAAGGAAAACTAACTAAGTAACCTTTCAATTAGGAAAGGGTAATAGAGCTAAAGAAGTATCATAGCTTGTTCATATTGACCTTCGGGGTCTTATGAAGATACAAGCTAGTGGGAGCTTTTGAGTAATAGACTTTTGTCTAATGACTACTCGAAAAACCGATTAGTTTATCTAAATATTTGGAGGAATCTCTGATATTACAAGAGAAATGAGTATTCCATGCTCAGAAATAGGCTATAGCATAGTATTTGGCAATGATGCTCGGCCTACGTCCGAGTGAAACGATTTCACTGAAAGGATAAACCATAGTTTGCCTTATATAGTTATTGATATGCTACAAGACACTGATTAACTCAATTAAGATATTGATTGCAAAAATAATGGTTTATATTATTATGTAATACCGAGAAGTCTACCTGGAAGATGCTTATGAATTTGTGGATAAGGAGTGAAGTACATTTACCGCACTTCTGCAAATAGAGGCATTTAGCACTACTGCTTGAAGGTGGGACTGAAGATTTTACATACACGTTCAGATAGTGACTGTTCGTGAAATATCTTAATGAAATGAGTAAATGGTTGGTTATAAGATTCTTAAGATCGGATAGTGACGGTTACACTGTTAAATCCTTTCTAAAATAATGTTTAGATAACAACCTTAGACCTTGAAGTGACTCAAGTAGTTACTATCTGATTTAATCAGACCACATCCAACATTTGTTGTTGGGGATTACGCTGATTAATACTACTGAACTAGATCAGAATATAAATCCACCCAAATGTAGTGGGAGTATGGTCTAACCATTGACCCGCTGTGATTATGCAGTCTTTACAACCTGCTTGGGGTGATTGATCACCTATGGTCCTTCTGGAATGACTGTATAGGATTTTGATAATAGGAGGTTGGTTTAAAGCCATAAACCTGAAAATGGAGTTTTGGTACTCCAGTTCTGTTAACAACTCTGTTGAACCACCTGAGTGACTCAGGCCCAGTGGGAGTAATTGGATCTACATGATGAGAATGAATGGAAAGTTTATCTTTCAAGGCAAAGCCAAGTGGTCTAGGGGTAATTCCCCAAGAAGAAGAGAGTTAACCAGGGGTGATGCCCTGAAACTCTCTCACCACTTAGCCTTTCTTGACTCCCTGGAAAGAAGAAAGATTACCAGGGGTGATGCCCTGAAACTTTCTTGCAAAAGAACGGATCTTGAATTCATTCAGAACAGAATGGTTTTTGCTTAAATGCAATGGCAGATTGACTGCCTGTGCTTATATCCATTGGTGGATTAAAGCAAAACTCTAGGTCATTAAAGGTCACATGTTTTAAATGTGTGGGCCTGACCTAAATATTGATAAGTCTTTTGTAGACTAGGATATCAATATTGGTAAAATAGTGAATATTAGTTTACTGACAAAGATAACAATGCAACAGTTGAGAAAAACATGAGTGTGTCATCTGAAGTCAGAAACTGACATGCCAAGATTCTCTAAATTAGAGATGTGGACTATATTCTTAGAAATCGATTCAGTCGAATTCATGAGAACAAGTTGTTGGAAATGTCCCATGCATCTTATTGGTTAAGATGATAATGCATTTTCATATGCAAAATTCAACGAGAGGTTTCCTACCCAACTCCTCACGGAATAATTCTCTCAATCTTCGGATACAGAGAAAATGGCATAAATTCTCTTTTGGATAGAGAAATTCAGGTTATTAAAAGTCAATAACAGTCGAGTCTCGGATTCAAGAAATGGATAGCAGCATAGTGCATCCTCAAGTACCTTTGAGCATGAGGACTAATATGCATCTATATTCAGTGCATACCGAGTATTGTTGCCTACTTGCGATTCTCGACTTACAGTCAGATTAAGGATGATCGTTAGTCGATCTCGGGCTCAGTGTTTACTCATTGTGATGGAGCTACGATGCTGGAGCAATCCGGCCTTCGCCAATTTTGACTCTGTTAGTCGAATACATAGCGACTTTTGAGAAGCGCTAAAGAGGCAGTGTGGCTTGAGAAGTTCTTTGTTGGATCGGGAAGTGATTCCAGGTCTCGTAAGTCGATATCACTTTGCTGTGAAAACAGTGGAGAGGTATCTTATGCAAATGATCTTCGCAATCACAGAGGTCCAAAGCATATTGAAAGTAAATACCACCTGGTCAGACAGACTGTGCAGAGAGGCGACGTTTTGGTCCTAAAGATCACCTCGAAACTGAAAAACTGCTGATCAGTTTAACCAAGTCGCGTGGCATCTAATGTCACTGATAAGCGCTTGGCGGGTATGAAATTGGGAGATGTGTCTCATCTGCTTTAGAGCAAGTGGGAGAATGTTGTGGATAGATAGAATAAGAGTGTGGTGCTCTAAAACAATCATTGCTTGTCTTTACGGGCGAGTGGGAGATTGTTAGATATAGTGTCCCCAAAAGACAATTGTTGCTTGTCCTTACGGGAAAGTGGGAGATTGTTGGGAGTAGCGCCCGAAAGACAATTAATGTAATTGTTTTTATAATTAATAAATGACAGATTTATTCTCATCTTATTATTTGCTTTGTGCTTATAAGTAATACACTACTGAAAACCCTAAGTCGTATCATATGTAGCCATATAACTTAGAGTGTCACACGTGAGGATTAAGTTTATGGTGATACACTTGAACTGTTAGTCCGTGGTGAACTTAATCAAAGTATGGGGTCTATTGATTAAACCACCATTAATGCACCCAGAACACTTTATGGTGTGACCGTCTTATCCGGACCGTTGACATTGGTTGTTTAAGTGGGGCATTTATATATGATGAGAGTCATATATGACTGGACCGATTTAATATGAATTTCTCATAAAATTCCATGATTGAGAATCTCATTAAATCACAAGATGTTAATATATGGATTAACCTTAATCCTGAAGTGATTACAGACTCCTACTTGTTTCAGGATAGGGTTTGATGTGTTCATTAAGAATCGCTAAGAGGCACGGTCCGAATCACTTTCACGTTGGCATTATTATGGAATGAGTGAGAAGTGTGTGTTTCACATATATGGAATATATTCCTTCCTGCGGGAAGTAGAAAGACAATCCCCTTATTTGTTGATCCCAGAAGCTGATCGATCCGCGGAGCTCGTATTGGTTATGAACTAATTGATCACTAGTGGGTTAATGGTAAATAAGGATAAGATGTATTGAAGAAGGTTTACGGAAATATTCCCGCTTCATTACGGATAGTCTATGGAGGTTTAGTTTATATTTAATGATTATATCAATGGACACTTATCGACTCGACTCGACGTTTTGGGAATAAGTTATATCTATAATCGATAGAGTTCAGTTTCGGATTTATGGTGGCATAATTCCGGAATTAATAAGTTGAGTAGAAATATTCTGTTCGATGAATATTTTATTCATTTTATTGTAGCTACTGGTTATAGCTCCATGGTCCCCGGGTTGGCTCCTAACACGCTAGTGTTTTCTTTGTTTTATGGAAACACGAGAATAAATTAAATAGTTGGTTTATTTAATTAATATGCAATATTATTTAGGGACAATTATCTAAAAGGCCATATATTGGACTTATTTAGGTAAAAAGGACATCCAAAACAATCACTCAGTTATAAGGACAAAATTTAGGTAGATAGACCCAAACACCTTAATGAAAAAAAAAAAAAAAGGGGAGCAGGACACGCATGTGTATTGTTTTTTAAAAATAATTTTTAATTTTTAATTTTGTTTTGTTTACAGGAACGGACTTGTTGTTCTATTTTGTTTTTTTTTATATTAATTAAATTCCCTGGACGTTGAGTGTGTGTGTGTGTTTCTTCTTCTTTTTTTTATTTTTTTTCTGGACGGTGAAAGTTGATTTATTCTTTTTTCAATGACCATCGTGTTGCATTGACCACCCTGCAGCATTGACCACCGCGATAAAGTGACACCGCGATACAGTGACCACCGCGATGCATTGATCACCGTAATGAATTGACACCGCGATGCAGTGACCACTGCGATGCACTAACAACCGCGATGCAATGACCACCGCGATTTAGAGACACCGCGATGCATTGACCACCACGATGCATTGACATCGGCAATCATATATGCAGTGACATCAACATTTTATGCAATGACATCGGCAATCATATATGCGTGACATCAACAATTTATGCAGTGCCATCGGCAATCAGATATGCAGTGACATAACATTTTATGCAGTGACATCAGAAATCATATATGAATGACATCAACAATTTATGTAGTGACATCGGCAATCATATATGCAGAGACATCGCGATGAAGTGACACCGCGATGCAGTGGCCACCCTCGATGCAGAGACACCGCGATGAAGTGTCCACCCCCGATGCAGAGACACCGCGATGAAGAGACCATCAGGATGCAGTGATCACCGGGATGCAGTGATATTTGATGAAGCAACACTGTGATGACATTTGATATTTTTCCGACTTAATTTCATAAAATCGATTTCTTTTCTTCATAAAATCGAATGTTTTAATCTTTTGATATTGAACTACGATCAACATAATCTTTCACTTTAGTTCATATTTTTATGCAGTGACATCGGCAATCATATATGCAGTGATATCAATATTTTATGCAGTGACATCGGCAATCATATATGCGTGACATCAATAATTTATGCAGTGACATCGACAATCAGATATGCAGTGACATCAACATTTTATGTAATGACATCAGCAATCATATAAGAATGACATCAACAATTTATGTAGTGACATCGGCAATCAAATATGCAGTGACATCAACATTTTTGTTGAACTTTTTGTCCCGAAATTAGGAAGATTTTTCAGGGGAAATCGAGCTTATGAGCCGCGTCGAGCTATAACAAGTACTTAGCCAGTTGAGTTCGATGTTGCCTTTTTATGGCTCAATCGAGCCCAAACTTTTTTAGTCGATTCGAGCTCGAGCCCTAGGGAGTATCGACTCAACTCAGATCGATTACACTCTAATGTGAATGACACTACACTTATTTTATAAAGTTAGCAATTTTTGTATGAAATTGTATATGCAGTGACATCAACACCCAAATTGCAAAAACAGAAACTTTGTAAATTGTATATGAAGTGACATATGCAGTGACATCGATGTCACTGCATCAATTCTCTAACTGTAAATGCAGTGACATCAATATCACCGCATCAATTTTATTCCAAATCATACACAAACCCACCATCAACGTACAACTTTTCTTCCTTTGTTTCAAGGCGATGCATGTTAAACTAATTGATTACATTATGATCAACGGTGTCGATACACGATGTGACACTCGTTGTGTGACAACGGTAGTGTCCGGATCATTACTCCAAAAAAAAAGAAAGGAAAAAATAAAATATCATCCAAAGCCTTTCATAATCATACCAAAAAACTGTGTGCTACGGAAAGAGTGTAGGACAAAAGAAAAAAGCTAAATGGACTTATATTTTGGGGCGGAGGTAGTAAGTAAATAAACAAAGGACAACTAAACACAACGACTTACAATGTAATAAGCAACAACGTTAAGAAAAAAAAAGAAAAATGCAGTGACATTAATATCACTCCATCTTTTTCTACTTGCTCCAAGTCAGTTTCTCTCCTGAAATTTGCACCTTAATAACATTAGCAATAGCTTTGTTTTCTTCGGGAGTACCACTCTCTCAGGAATGAAGCCAGAAAAATGGAACGAAGCTTAGAAGACTCCATTGCAACCAGGGACATTTGATCAAACACATTCCTAGAAGTTTCAATGTGCTCCAAGAAAATTTGCAAACAAACTTCCACACGATACTTTGCAAAAACCAACAGAGAACACAAGTGCAAAGAACAATCTTGACTATACCTCAAAGAATCTGCAACAAACAAAGACTTTACATTTCTCCTCATCATAATTGAATAACTAATGATTAATTATTTGCATTAGCAATAGCAACAACATTCTCAAACTTAAAAATGGTTGCTTTAACACTAGCCCTTAATTTCCTAAGGATGTCCAAACTTTTCATTTGAATGGAAGAGGAGGCCGTTTCAGTAAAGGAGTACAAAAGGTTTATGTCTCACTAACAATGTCTACAAGAACCTCATAAATATCGATTATCGGGATCGGCTTTTCGGGGTCCTGGATTCGGATCAGTTTTTCAACATTGCAGCTTTTCAAAAGTTGCAATAATGGAGCTCTTTTTTACTCTAAGAAGAAATCTGTAGTTGTAGCAGTAGTAGTACCACCAAGGTCCTTAAAAATCTCATCACTTAACCATTTCTCACTAATTAGATAAACCCGAACGAAAATCTCGACAGTCTGAAATTCGCTAGAAAAATAAAAATCTATATTATACCTTGACAGCCTGTTCAGTTGATTTGCATGCATGATCTAAATGTTCCACCCTTCTAGTTTCATTGTACGATTTCTGAGGGAATGTAGCAACATCACCCGAACACCCACACACCGCGATATAGACTTGTGCCTTACCAAGAAAGTACGGAGGATAAGTCTGTTAACTACACATGTACGTCTGTTATTAATTGTTAACTAGCCACCTAAGTATTTTCGTGTAAGCTCCCTCACCTCTACTACTCTCTTTCCTAGACCACAAGACACGGACAAGGCCTAGCACATACACAAACACAGAGGAATGCTAAAACTTATAATGGGCCTGGACCAGTTACAAACAACCCGGCCCAGTGGGCCCCTATATCATCAACAACTACAAGGTAGCTTACAACATACGATGCCCAAAACGAAAGTAAAACAACAAATCTTACAAAGCCTTAAAGAAAGTACGACGCTTGTCTTGATATTGAAATAACAACATAGTTTGATACATCTTACGATAAATGAAATATAAAACATCAAGTGAAACTTGGACTCAAACTACACCTCAATTTCATGTGTTTGTTGCATGTTTTGGGGTGAGAAAGCGAACATGTTGGGCAAGTGATGGATGATGACTTTGGGGACGATGTTTGAGACCAAGTTTCACTTGATGTTTTATATTTCATTTATTATAAGATGTATCAAACTATGTTGTTATTTCAATATCAATACAAGCGTCATTACTTTCTTTAAGGCTTTGTAAGATTTGTTGTTTTACTTTCGTTTTGGGCATCGTATGTTGTAAGCTACCTTGTAGTTGTTGATGATATATGGGCCCTTTGGGCCGGGTTGTTTGTCTTGGTCCAGCCCATTATAAGTTTTAGCATTCCTCTGTGTTTGTGTATGTGCTAGGCCTTGTCCATGTCTAGTGGTCTAGGAAAGAGAGTAGTAGAGGTGAGAGAGCTTACGTGAAAATACTTAGGTGGCTAGTTAACAATTAATAACAAAGCATCGTTTGTAGTTAAAGGCTAAACATCGTAATATTCTTGGTAAGGCACAAGTCTATATCGCGATGTGTGGGTGTTCGGATAAAGTGGATAACCGTAAGTCTTTGGACCCTACGTGCGGAGGAACACCACACATCGTAAGTCCGAGACCCTACGTGCGGAGGGGATCGCACGAGCGTGTACACTATGGGGTTTTCCTCATGGATATTGGTGTGATCCGCCAATATGTTGCTACAGATAATTTATGGTGAGTAGCACCATGCGTAGTGCCCTTGAATGATGATGTAACAAAGATAAGCTACGCTACAAACCAATAATCACGACATGTTGATGAGCATGAAGTGAACCCTAAAGTTTGAGTCGGTCTCACAAAGATAACTTAATATATTATGAACCTTTCGTTGTAAGATTTAATTATGTTGGTCCAAAGACTTACGAAGTTATCCACTTTATCCGAACACCCACACATCGCGATATAGACTTGTGCCTTACCATGAAAGTACGGAGGATAAGTCTGTTAACTACAAACGTACGTCTGTTATTAATTGTTAAATAGCCACCTAAGTATTTTCAAGTAAGCTCTCTCACCTCTACTACTCTCTTTCCTAGACCACAAGACACGGACAAGGCCTAGCACATACACAAACATTGTGGAATGCTAAAACTTATCATATGAAATTCGGTCTCACCTCTACTACCATGCGTAGTGCCTTTGAATGATGATGTAACAAAGATAAGCTACGCTACAAAAAAATAACTTTCATTTTGGGCATCGTATGTTGTAAGCTACCTTGTAGTTGTTGATGATATATGGGCCCACTGGGCCGGGTTGTTTGTAACTGGGCCAGGCCCATTATAAATGTTATCATACCTCTGTGTGTGTGTATGTGCTAGGCCTTGTCCGTGTCTTGTGGTCCAGGAAAGAGAGTAGTAGTGGTATGCTAAAACTTATAATGGGCCTGGACCAGTTACAAACAACCCGGCCCAGTGGGCCCATAGCATTCCTCTGTGTTTGTGTATGTGCGTTGGCCTTGTCCGTGGGGTTTTCCCCAATGGATATTGGTGTGATCCGCCAATATGTTGCACACAGATACTTTATGGTGAGTAGCACCATGCGTAGTGCCCTTGAATGATGATGTAACACAAAGGACGGGGTGGTGTTCCTCCGTACGTAGAGTCCAATGACTTGTGGTTTCCCTCACCATCGTAATATTCTTGGTAAGGCACAAGTCTATATCGCGATGTGTGGGTGTTCGGATAAAGTGGATAACTTCGTAAGTCATAAGTCATTGGACTCTACGTACGGAGGAACACTACCCCGTAAGTCCGAGACCCTACGTACGGAGGGACTGCACCGAGCGTGTACACTATCAGGTTTTCACCCGTTGATATTGGTGTGATCCGCCAATATGTTGCACACGGATACTTTATGGTGAGTAGCACCAAGCGTAGTGCCCTTGAATGATGATGTAACAAAGATAAGCTACGCTATAAACCAATAATCACGACATATATATCATTTATCACAATAATCAAGACAAGCGTCGTACTTTCTTTAAGTCTATATTTTCACGTAAGCTCGGTTTACCATAATACTTTTCAGGTTTATAGCAAATTAATAACATTGAGGTAAGCCGCATAGTATTATTAATTATAAGTGGCTAGTTAACAATTAATAACAGACGGATGTTTGTAGTTAAAAGACTAATCATCGTAACATTCTTGGTAAGGCACAAGTCTATATCGCCATGTGTGGGCCTGGACCACAAGACACGGACAAGGCCACAAGACACGGACAAGGTTCATCCCCAAAGTCATCATCCATCACATGCTCAACCTGTTCGTCTTCTCACCCCAAAAACATGCAACAAAACATGAAATTGAGGTAAGTAAAAAGTACTTAGCAAGATTAAGAAGCTAAAATATAATCTTTGTGAGACCGACTCAAACTTTAGGGATCACTTCATTCTCATCTACATGTCATGATTATTGGTTTATAGCATAGCTTATCTTTGTTACATCATCATTCAAGGGCACTACGCATGGTGCTACTCACCATAAAGTATCTGTGTGCAACATATTGGCGGATCACACCAATATCCATTGGGGAAAACCCGAATGGATATTGGTGTGATCCGCCAATATGTTGCACACAGATACTTTATGGTGAGTAGCACCATGCGTAGTGCCCTTGAATGATGATGTAACAAAGTTAAACTATGCTACAAACCAATAATCACGACATGTTGATGAACATGAAGTAACAGATATGTGGGCGTTCGGATAAAGTGGATAACTTCGTAAGTCATTGGACCCTACGTACGGAGGAACACCACCCCGTAAGTCCGAGACCCTACGTACGGAGGGACTGCACCGAGCGTAATATGGGCCCATTATAAATGTTATCATACCTCAATGTTTGTGTATGTGCTAGGCCTTGTCCGTGTCTTGTGGTCTAGGAAAGAGAGTAGTAGAGGTGAGAGAGCTTACTTGAAGTTTGATGAGCATGAAGTGATCCCTAAAGTTTGAGTCGGTCTCACAAAAATAACTTAATAAATTATGAACCTTTCGTTGTAAGATTTAATTAAATCTTACAACGAAAGGTTCGTCAAGTGAATCTTGGACACAAACATCGTCCCCAAAGTCATCATCCATAACATGCTCAACCTGTTCATCTTCTCACCCCAAAAACATGCAACAAAACATGAAATTGAGGTAAGTAAAAAGTACTTAGCAAGATTAAGAAGCTAGAATATAATTAAATCTTACAACGAAAGGTTCATAATTTATTAAGTTATCTTTGTGAGACCGACTCAAACTTTAGAGATCACTTCATGCTCTCCAACATGTCATGATTATTGGTTTGTAGCATAGCTTATCTTTGTTACATCATCATTCAAGGGCACTACGCATGGTGCAACTCACCATAAAGTATCTGTGTGCAACATATTGGCGGATCGCACCAATATCAACGGGTGAAAACCTGATAGTGTACACGCTCGGTGCAGTCCCTCCGTACGTAGGGTCTCGGACTTACCAGGTGGTGTTCCTCCGCACGTAGCATGTACATTATAAGTTTTAGCATTCCTCTGTGTTTGTGTATGTGCTAGGCCTTGTCCGTGTCTTGTGGTCTAGGAAGAGAGTAGTAGAGGTGAGAGAGCTTACTTGAAAATACTTAGGTGGCTAGTTAACAATTAATAACAGACGTACGTAAAAAGTACTTAGCAAGATTAAGAAGCTAAAATATAATTAAATCTTACAACGGATCACACCAATATCAACGGGTGAAAACTCGATAGTGTACACGCCGTGCGATCCCTCCGTATGTAGGGTCTCGGACTTACGGGGTGGGGTTCCTCCGCACGTAGAGTCCAATGACTTACGAATTTATCCACTTTATCTCGAACGCCCACCCCGTGCGTACGGATCACACCAACAACAAGAAAGTATTTTCCGTACCCGACCCTACGTACTTTGTGTTGTTTAACGTGCACTACGCTTTAATGAACATAATTTATTAACATTATGGTGGCCTAGCACATACACAAACAAAGATAACTTAATATATTATGAACCTTTCGTTGTAAGATTTAATTATATTTTAAATTCTTAATCTTGCTAAGTACTTTTTACTTACCTCAATTTCATGTTTTGTTGCATGTTTTTGGGGTGATGTTTGTAACTGGGCCAGGCCAATTATAACTTTTAGCATTCCTCTGTGTTTGTGTATGTACTAGGCCTTGTCCGTGTCTTGTGGTCTAGGAAAGAGAGTAGTAGAGGTGAGGGAGCTTACTTGAAAATGCTTAGGTGGGCCCATCTTAATAAATAACATACTTGATGAGCATGATGATGTAAAGTTTGAGTCGGTCTCACAAAGATAACTTAATATATTATGAACCATTCATTGTAAGATTTAATTATATTTTAGATTCTTAATCATGTTTAGACTTTTTACTTACGTCAATTTCATGTTTTGTTGCATGTTTTTGGGGTGAGAAGACGAACATGTTGAGCATGTGATGGATGATGACTTTGGGGATGATCTTTGAGTCCAAGTTTCACTTGATGTTTTCCGTTTCATTTATTATAAGATGTATCAAACTATGTTGTGTATTTCAATATCAAGACAAGCGTCGTACTTTCTATAAGGCTTTGTAAGATTTGTTGTTTTACTTTCATTTTGGGCATCGTATGTTGTATGCTACCTTGTAGTTGTTGTTGAAATATGGGCCCACCTGGTGGGTTGTTTGTAAGCTCCCTCAATTTATGGTGAGTTGCATGTTTTTGGGGTGAGAAGGCGAACAAGTTGAGCATGTGATGGATGATGACTTTGGGGACGATGTTTAAGTCCAAGTTTCACTTGATGTTTTCCGTTTCATTTATTATAAGATGTATCAAACTATGTTGTTATTTCAATATCAAGACAAGCGTCGTACTTTCTTTAAGGCTTTGTAAGATTTGTTTTTTTACTTTCGTTTTGGGTCTCGTATGTTGTATACTACCTTGTTGTTGTTCATGATATATGGGCCCACTGGGCCGAGTTGTTTGTAAATGGTCCAGCCCATTATAAATCTTATCATACCTCAATGTTTGTGTATGTGCTAGGCCTTGTCCGTGTCTTGTGGTCTAGGAAAGAGAGTAGTAGAGGTGAGGGAGCTTACATGAAAATACTTAGGTGGCTAGTTAACAATTAATAACAGAAGTACGTTTGTAGCTAAAAGACTAATCTTCGTAATATTCTTGGTAAGGCACAAGTCTATATCGCGATGTGTGGGCATTCGGATAAAGTGGATAACTTCGTAAGTCTTTGGACTCTACGTATGGAGGAACCCCACCCCGTAAGTCCGAGACACGACGTACGGAGGGACTGCACCGAGCGTGTACACTATCAGGTTTTCACCCGTTGATATTGGTGTGATCCGCCAATATGTTGCACACGGATACTTTATGGTGAGTAGCACCAAGCGTAGTGCCCTTGAATGGTGTGATCCACCAATATGTTGCACACAGAAACTTTATGGTGAGTTGCACCATGCGTAGTGCCCTTGAATGATGATGTAACAAAGATCAGCTACGCTATAAACCAATAATCATGACATGTTGATGAGCATGTAGTGATGCCTAAAGTTTGAGTCGGTCTCACAAAGATAACTTAATATATTATGAACAGACGTACGTGTGTAGTTAAAAGACTAATCATCGTAATATTCTTGGTAAGGCACAAGTCTATATCGCGATGTGTGGGCGTTCGGATAAAGTGGATAACTTCGTAAGTCATTGGACTCTACGTATGGAGGAACCCCACCCCGTAAGTCTAAGACGCTACGTACGGAGGGACTGCACCGAGCGTGTACACTATCAGGTTTTCACCCGTTGATATTGGTGTGATCCGCCAATATGTTGCACACGGATACTTTATGGTGAGTAGCACCAAGCGTAGTGCCTTTGAATGATGATGTAACAATGATAAGGCACACTATAAACCAATAATCACGACATGTTGATGAGCATGAAGTGAACCCTAAAGTTTGAGTCGGTCTCACAAAGATAACTTAATAAATTACCTTAAGTTTGAGTCAGTCTCACAAAGATAACTTAATATATTATGAACTTTTCGTTGTAAGATTTAATTATATTTTAGATTCTTAATCTTGCTAAGTACTTTTTACTTACCTCCATTTCATGTTTTGTTGCATGTTTTGTGGTGAGTGAGAAGGCGAACAAGTTGAGCATGCGATGGATGATGACTTTGGGGACGATGTTATCCACTTTTTCGGAACGCCCACACATCGCGATCTAGACTTGTGCCTTACCAAGAATTTTACGATGTTTAGTCTTTTCCCCAATGGATATTGGTGTGATCCGCCAATATGTTGCACACAGATACTTTATGGTGAGTAGCACCATGCGTAGTGCCCTTGAATGATGATGTAACAAAGATAAGCTACGCTATAAACCAATAATCACGACATGTTGATGAGCATGAAGTGATCCCTAAAGTTTGAGTATATTATGAACCTTTCGTTGTGGCACAAGTCTATATCGCGATGTGTGGGTGTTCGGATAAAGTGGATAACTTCGTAAGTCTTTGGACCCTACGTACGGAGGAACACCACCCCGTAAGTCCGAGACCCTTGGACCCTACATACGGAGGGACTGCACCGAGCATGTACACTATCAAGTTTTCACCCATTGATATTGGTGTGATCCACCAATATGTTGCACCAGATACTTTATGGTGAGTTGCACCATGCGTATTGCCCTTGAATGATGATGTAACAAAGATAAGCTACGCTACAAACCAATAATCATGACATGTTGATGAGCATGAAGTGATCCCTAAAGTTTGAGTCGGTCTCACAAAGATAACTTAATATATTATGAACCTTTCGTTGTAAGATTTAATTATATTTTAGCTTCTTAATCTTGCTAAGTACTTTTACTTACCTCAATTTCATGTTTTGTTGCATGTTTTTGGGGTGAGAAGGCGAACGAGTTGAGCATGGTGCTACTCACCATAATGAGGCATTATGTTGCACATAGATACTTTATGGTGAGTAGCACCAAGCGTAGTGCCCTTGAATGATGATGTAACAAAGATAAGTCTATGTTCAAAATATGTGGGCCACCTTTGGGCGGGTTGTTTGTAAGCTGGTCCAGCCCATTATAAGATGTATCAAACTATGTTGTTATTTCAATATCAAGACATGCGTCGTACTTTCTTTAAGGCTTTGTAAGATTTGTTGTTTTACTTTCGTTTTGGGCATCGTATGTTGTATGCTACCTTGTAGTTGTAGATGATATCTGGGCCCACTGGGCCGGGTTGTTTGTAACTGGGCCAGGCCCATTATAAATGTTATCATACCTCAGTGTTTGTGTATGTGCTAGGCCTTGTCCGTGTCTTGTGGTCTAGGAAAGAGAGTGAGGGAGCTTACTTGAAAATACTTATGTGGCTAGTTAACAATTAATAACAGACGTACGTTTGTAGTTAAAAGACTAATGATCGTAATATTCTTGGTAAGGCACAAGTCTATATCGCGATGTGTGGGTGTTCGGATAAAGTGGATAACTTCGTAAGTCTTTGGACCCTACGTACGGAGGAACACCACACATCGTAAGTTTGTAACTGGTCCAGGCCCATTATAAGTTTTAGCATTCCTCTGTGTTTGTGTATGTGCTAGGCCTTGTCCGTGTCTTGTGGTCTAGGAAAGAGAGTAGTAGAGGTGAGAGAGCTTACGTGAAAATACTTCGGTGGCTAGTTAACAATTAATAAAAGATGTACGTTTGTAGTTAAAAGACTAATCATCGTAATATTCTTGGTAAGGCACAAGTCTAGATCGCGATGTGTGGGCGTAGTTAACTAGCCACGTACGTTGATGGATGTTCGCGGTTTTATGCAAAGCAGTGATAATATTTATATTAAAAACCGATGTCAACCCCAAGTTTGAAGGCTCGCAGCTATAGTGGTGAAACCGGGTCGTATCCACAGGGACTTGTATGAAAATAACTTTTTCTTTCGATTTCTTTTTAGTGATGATTAATATAACTATGATCTTGAATAAAGGTTTCAAAAGTAAAGATAAAGACTAACACGTGACAATTTGTTTAGAGAAAAATAGTGATTAAAACAACTAGAACACACCGTTGATCCACCACCCCACCGAAATTAACAAGAACAACACACATTCATTCGTAAGTCTTGGATTATTATCTGCTAAAGAGGCATTTTCCCTTTTCGGTTCATCGCCTTTTAATTAGTTCACCATTTTCGGTACAACTAAAGCATTTACGGATCAAAGATATGGATATAAATCCTAATCTGACAACATTCACCCTCAACTTACGTATGTTGGAAGAATATTATCATTCTCCTTCACGGTAATCTATGAATTCATCAACTTCCGTATCTAAATTCGAATAGCATGCAACACACATATTGTTCATACACATTGCACTTAAACAAAGTAAAACATGAAGGAAGAACAAGATAACTTACGAAAATGAATTAAAGCGAAATCCTTATTTATTCCGGTGATGGTGGCTTCACAAAGGTGGTTCTAGCTTAGAGACCTTAGCCAATCATCCTCGATTATGATTTGAATCGTGGACGTAGCTCCAAAGATTACAACAAGATTACTATTCTAATTTATTCTCGGCATAACGCCACTGAGTATTTACATAAAAGACGGAAAAGTAAAAGCTTGGCCAAAAGTGACCAAGGAGGGCAACTTTTATGGATGGAAATGAGGGAGTTCTTATAGGAGAGTTGAGGGAGGTTTGAATGAGGGAGGTTGTAGTTGAGGAGGTGTATATGGGGGAGAAATGGTGACTCACCAATAGTTTGTTAGGATGCATGTGCAAGTGATGATGAGTTTGTTAGGATTTGGTGGGTAGGAGTGGTGAATCATCAAGATAGCATGTGGAGGTAATGATAGTTTATCATGTGAAGGTGATGAGTCATGCAAGAGTTAGTTACAAGCATGTTACTACTCATCATTACACCCCACATGCATCAATTGAGCCAAAAATATCTCCGGTTCGTCCCGAAATTCCAGCAGTTCGGTAAAAAAATCATAACTTGAGTTGTAGACCTCCGATTGACGTGATTCAAAATACGTTGGAAAGATCATTTGAAGATCTACAACTTTCATGAAGAACTCTTCCCCTGAGAATGCCTCTATGTCGGGTCAAATTTCCATCGAAAAACAGGTTACGGTAGAAGTGCGTTGGAAAATATTGATCCGTTGATCTCGTAAACTCGTGGCATCTTCTTCTTTTCCTCAAAATCCATCTTTTAGGCCTCAAAATATAATGTTACGTGGCATATTTTGAAAGCCTTGATCACCATGTTTGGGCCGAATCGAATCGAGCTTTCTTTATTCGAATCGAGCTTTCTTCTTAATCTTCATCCGATCTTCGTTTAAGCTCCTCATTTAACATGCAAGCGTACCTACATTCATGATAACATCGTGCAAAATGTAACATCTCATATTCAAAGATTTTTATCAATGAAACCACATAAACAACACAAATTTGCACTTAAACACTTTTAAAACTCATTTGCTCAATAATTTGATTAAATCCTTAGTTTCTATGCAAATTACACGAATATGGAGGAAATCGTTATAAAATATAACGTTATAAATCATGTAAAATCACCCTAAACAACTCCCCCACACTTAGCTTTTGCTCGTCCCGAGCAAAAATAAGCGGTAACATATAAAAACTACAATAAAAATGATATGCTTGGTAGATTAACTTTCAAGTTAACAAAATATCATTTCAATATTATAAATATATTAAACATATCTTTCTTAGAAATTAATAAAATAAAAAGTGTATATAACTTAGATAAATTATTTATCAAATATCATTTAAATGAAATTCTACACAATTTACTTAGTAAATATAATAAAAATTAAAATTATTCTCTAATCTTAACTTGTATGAAATAATTGGAATCAAGGACTTAGTATAACGATCGGGATCTCGGGTGTTTGATCAAAAGGAAAATAAAGAATTATCAAAAGAAGAAGATAAGTAAATGCGTACTTAACTTTCATCTCAAAACCTTTTTTATCAAATTACAACCTAATATTATTTATTTATTTTTTTTAATCGTCGCGTCTCAAAAGTATAACACTCTCCCCAAACTTTAGAGGCAGTCACCCCGAGATCACTCAAACCCATCTTGTCCAAGGTAAACCACACTCCCAATTGGGGCAAAGTATCCAAATGGACTCGAGGTGATTTTTTTTCATAGAATACTAACATATCCGAACTCATTACCGAGAATCGACTATCTTGCAAGTGTCATGAGGTGAGGTCAAATATATTAGCACCTATCTAACTTTATTATGCCAAAAATCGGCATCCTTGGTCTGCGATTCCATATTCATACTTATTTTAAAAGAAAATTATTCTAACATTTCATTATAAATATAAGCATATCGTCTAATTTCAAATCAACAATACTCAATAATATTTATGTATAGTTGCATATACTTAAAATCTTATAAAATCTAAAAATCGACATATATAATATAATCATAATACATCTAATCTATTTTACTTAACTAAAAATTATTCTATCAAAGTATATTAATTTTATTATATTAATTATATATTATCTTATTTCTACTTTAGGAAAAATATAACTAAGTGTTAAGCAATCAATATACTTATTTTAATTATAGCGTTAATTTTTAATATTTTCAAAATTTTATAACTTACTCTACTCCCCACTTACGTATTGACATCGTCCTCGATGAATAATGAGTGGAATATAGTAGTTATAAAATGAAAATATGCACATAATCATATATATATATAAATAGTATAAACGCTTAAAACCAAGACAACATATATAACCCTCCCCCACACTTAAGTTACATGATGTCCTCAGCATGTTCAAAATAAGAAATACTTAGCTGGTTGTAATTCGAAGGTGGCAATTCTGGAAGTGGTCATGAGTCAGATCCCGAAATGCTTGATGAAATCAGTAGACTGTGGACCATCCACCGGTAAACTGATTTATCTAAAGAGCTCACAATCGCTATCGCAAATATCCTGCACACCATGGGAAAACAGGACGTACCTCGGGGATAGGGGCACAAAAGATGATAGACAAGGCAATATCATCTAAACATTAGAAACAACAAGAGAAACAAAATAGAAATAAACTTCATACAAAAAAAAAAAAAAAGATATCTAGGTTACCATCCTAGTAGGGCTTAATTATAGTCGGGAGCTCGACTAAACAATAAAATTTCAACTCGGTCACTTTGAATTTCCTATTCCCTTAGTTGCATAGTAGTTGAACTAATACATGTCACACATTATTTGAAAATTTAAAACAGATTAGGTCATGATATGAAATATGTGACAAAGTATTAACTATGAGTCTTTTATACCCAGATCCTCAAGGGTTATTTCAAATTGTTCTAACAACCTAAATATAAGAAATTATGCATTTGAATTTTTTCTTTGCTCTATCTCAGGATTTTCGGATAACCTCCTAATCGTTCCCTTTAAATGATATTCAAACATTCATCCTGAGACATGGTGAAACAAAATGAAAATCAATCCGAAGTATTAGAAAACTATTATCCAAAGTATGAGTAAAGTATCATGCAAAATGTAGAGTTTTTTGTTTATTTTTTTTTTAACGGGTTGCCTCCCGGTAGCGCTTTTGGTTAATGTCGTTTGCTCGACAACCCAAAAATTTTCAACCCGGGTCAGGCCACTGAGGCCTCTTTCCGGAATCATTCTTGATTTCCTTGGGGTCAATAGTATGGATCCCACAAAAACAAAGTCTCGCCAATGTATTGGCCATATCAGTAAACTTTTGTATCCACTTAGTTCCTATGATTCTTCTCTTCTTCTTTTAGGTTTCGAGCCCACACGCTGAAGTGTATCATCAATAATCACAACATCATCAAAGAACTCACAGGACGTAAATTATCGGGTTCCAAAAGATCGGAGTCGCCTTGACTAAGGACATCGTTTAGATGGAAAACTACCGGTCGTTCCTTTGTTGACCAATATAGTGTTTCAACCGATGACCATTCACTCAACGAACAACTCACCCCGCTTATTTTTCAATTCGACCGCTCCACTAGGGAAAACCTGAGAGATTTGAAAGGGGCCACACCAACGGGTGCGTAGCTTATCAGGAAACAGATGTAACCTGGTATTATATAATAAAACCCATTCGCCCGCTTTGAATTCTCTATGCTTGATTTTCTTGTCGTGAAGAAGTTTAGTCCTCTTCTTCGATTCTTGAGCTCGTGAGGCCTGGAGTCCGAACTCATCAAGCTCTTGTAATCGCAACAATCGCTTTTTCTGCATAAGCGGCTATCGAAATTCAAGAATTTAATAGCCCGTAATGCTCGTGCTCAAGCTCGATTGGTAGGTGGCGGGCCTTACCATAAACCATCTCAAACGGAGACGTGCCAATAGGAGTTTTCAAAGGCGCCCCTGTAGGCCCGAGTACATCATCCGGTTTACGGCTCCGATCCGTCTATGAGAATTCACCATCTTCTCAAGAATGCTTTTGTGCTTCGGTTACTTACTTCAACTTTTCCACTGGCCTGAGGGTGATAGGGTAGTAGCGATTTTGTGTTTCACCCCATATCGTTCTAAAATCTTTTCTAAAGGAGTATTGCAGTGAGTTCCTCGTCACCGATGAGAGCTCGTGGATGTGACCAAACCGTGTAAAAATATTTTTCCGCAGGAAGTTCTTGACCACCTTGTGGTCGTTCCGCGGTGTTGCTATTGCCTCTACCCACTTTGACACATAGTCGACGCAGACCAGAATGTACTTGTTCCCATACGAGGATGGAAACGGTCCCATGAAGTCAATACCCCATACGTTGAAAACCTCACATTGTTGAATGGGGTGGAGGGGCATGTCCATTCGCCGAGAAAGTTTACCGGTGCGCTGGCACCGGTCACACCCTTTTGCAAAACTCTCTGTATCCTTAAAAATTGTCGGCCAGTAGAAACCGGACTGAAAAATCTTCGCATCAGTCTTCCCAGCTCCATAATGACCTCCCACAGGTCCGTCATGGCATTGCTCTATAATGTCCCTCTGCTCGAACTCAGGGACACACCTACGGAGTAATCCATCCTTACAACGCTTGAAGAGAATAGGGTCGTCCCACACATAATAGTTCAAATCCGAAAATAATTTCTTCTTTTGCTGATATGTCAGGTCAGGGTCCAGATATCTGCCGCTCAAGAAGTTTGCAAAAGGTGCAAACCAAGGAGAACCTTTTCTAGTACGGCCAGGAGTAACCTCGCACACATCAATAGTCATGAGTTGCTCAGTTGGAAAATCAATTCCAATTTCATCCGACTCTATCTGAGGATCAACGGTCAGCCGAGACATGTGATCAGCTACCACATTCTCGCTACCCTTCTTGTCCCGGATATGAACATCAAACTCTTGTAAAATCAAGATCCATCTCATCAAACGAGGCTTGGCATCAGCCTTGTGAAGGATGCAGGTTCTTAGATCTAAACGAGTTAGATCTACGCGCAGCGGATGGATCACGATTTATATATCAAAACACATAATTAAAGGACTTAAACAACTACAAGGGGGTTAAGAACGTGTTACCAATAACGGGAAGAGTCGCCTTGATCTTCCGATGTGTTCTCCAAACGGCGGTTGGTGGACGCCCTTCTTGATACACGAGCCTCCTTGATATGCAACACAAAGAAAAACTTAGAGTTTTTCTTCTACTAAAAACCCTAGAGGAGAAAACAAATTTTTTCTCTCTTTTGCAATGTGGGGGGCGAAATTTTCAATTCTAATTTCCCTTGGAATAACTCTCCTTTTATAGGAGAGTAAATCCTTGGCCTCCAAGTATTAATTAATTAAATAAATAATTAATTAAACAAAATAAAAGGATATTTTCCTTAATGACTAATTGTGACATGTATTGACCAATAGGAAATCAAATAACAAGTCATCCAACCAATCATATAACAAGAATATCTTTTATTTTCCATAACACAAGAAAATTAATTCTTGTGCTAAAAGGAGACAAATAGGCGCCACTTTTAGGGTTTATTAGCCCACACAAAATGTCTTTTATGTGTATTATATTATTTAGCCCAACTAAATAATATTCATGCATATCAATTAATTAGCCCAAACCAATTAATTATCAATGAGGCCCAAATAACAAGATTATTAGTCCGAACCATCAAGCCACATCGGGGACCATGGACTATAACCGTGAGCTCCAATAATTAATTATTCATCGAATGTAATAAGTACATTAATTATTAATTCCGGGATTACGCCACCATAAACCCAAATCGAACTCTACCAATTGTAGATGTATACTTATACTCAACCCATAGAGTAAATAAGCGTCCATTGATATAATCACTACATACGGATTAACCTCCATAGATCGTACATTCTGAGTGGGAAGTCTCCGTGAACCCGACTGGAATATCTTATCCTTATTTACCATTAACCCCTCATGATCAATTAGTGCACATATCTCGACTAGTAGCTAATTAGTCAAATGTGAACTCCGGGATCGATCACTTTCTTAGGGCTAACAAATAAGGGAATGTCTCTCTACTTCCCGCAGAAGGAATGGATTCCATGTCTGTGAAAATCAGAACTACTCACTCATCCGGAGATAGTGCCAATGAGAAGTGGCTTGGAACACATATTAAAGTGAACCGTAACTAACACATCAAACACTACCCGGGACAAGCAAAGATCCTCGTGATCACCTCAGATTAAGGTTGATCCATATATGATCATCTAATGATTTAATAAGATTCCTCGA
Organism: Gentiana macrophylla; assembly: GCA_026214975.1. Lineage (NCBI taxonomy): Eukaryota > Viridiplantae > Streptophyta > Magnoliopsida > Gentianales > Gentianaceae > Gentiana > Gentiana macrophylla. The sequence goes on from CM047816.1 coordinate 96,470,983, forward strand.
TTACGGAATTATATCGACAAATTCGGATTAAATCGGTCCAGTCCTATATGAATGCCATCATATATAAATGCCCCACGTAGGTACCCTCTACCGACAGTCCGGATAAGACTATCACACCCTAAGGTGTTCTGGGCGCATTATTGGTGTTTTAATCAAGAGACCCTAAACTCTGATTAAGTTCACCACGGACTAAGAGTTTAAGCATATCTCCACTAACTCAATCCTCACGTGTAATCCATACACTGAGTTAAGTGGTTACATACAGATATACTTAGGGTTTGCAGCAGTGTATTACTTTACAAGCACAAAGCAAGTAATAAGGTGAGATAAATTCTGTCATTCATTATTAAAAACAATTACACAAATTGTCTTTCAGCACTACACCTAACAATCTCTCCCACTTGCACGAAATGACAAGTAACGATTGTTTTTAGAGCACACCATTTCTCATCTTATTCACAACACTCTCCCACTTGCTCTAAAAGCAGATGAGACATATCACTCAATGCCGCACTCTCCAAGCACTAGACTTGGTGCATCGATCTATTAGGTTATCGGCTCGAAACGATCTTTAGGATCAAACGCTGCCGGTCCATTTAATCAAAGGTACTCTCTCAATATGCTTTTGACCTCTAAAGGATCGAGAAAATCCTTCTAAGCTATCTCTTCATTGTTTTCACAATAAAGTGATATCAGCCCACTAGACCTGGAATTACTCCCAGATAAGAAAGGAAATTCCTAAGCCATATCGCCACTCTAGCTGCTCCGTATCCGATTAACTAAAATCGAATTGGCGGTTCTGGATTTCTCCAGACTATAGCTTCATCACAATGAGTAAACACTGAGCCTGAGATCGTCCCAACGATCACCCTTAATCTGACTGTAAGTCAGAATCAGTGTAGTCAACCATATTCAAGTTTGCACCTGAATATACAAGCACATTATTCCTCGTTCTTTAAGGATACTTGAGGACGATTAAACCGCTACTTATTGCTCGAATCCAAGATTCTATTGCAATTGACTCATGTTAAGCTGACTTGCCCTTATCCCAGAGAGACTCTATCCCATTTTCTCTTTATCCGAAGATTTGGAGAATCATTCCTGATAGGTAGGGTAGGACAACTCTCGATGAATGCTGCAACCATATATGCATAATCATCTTATTCAATAAGATCGGTGGGATAGCCAATGACTCATTCTCATGAATTTGACCGAATCAGATTCTTAGAACATAGTCCAATTCTCTCATCTAGAGAATCTTGGCGTGTCAGTTTCTGACTTCAGATAGCACACACATGTTTTTTCCAACTGTTTCAGTGTTATCATTCATGAACACTAATACTACTATTTTACCAATATTGATACCCAGTCTACAAAAGACTTATCAATATTCTGGTCAAGTCCACATATTTTAAAACATGCGACTTTTAATGACCGAGAGGTTCTCTTAAATCCACAAAGGATATAAGCCATGGCGATCTTCCTACCAATGGTTCTTTCGAATAAATTAAGATATCGTTAGTCTCGCAAAAAGGTCTTAGGAATCACCCCTATCTTCTCGCTTTGTAACGAATCCGTTATTCATTCTTAGCTAAAACCCTTCGTTTCGAATGAATTCAGATTCCGTTGTTCGGCAAGAAAGTCTCAGGGAATCACCCCTATTTTACGCGCTTAACTAAATCTAGCAAGACCGAGTGGTGAGAGAGTTCAAGGTCCTGGTTAACTCTTTACTTGTCGGGAATCACCCTATACCACTCAACTTTGCGCTTGAAAGTTTAAACTTTCCTATTCATTCGACTCTTTCCGTGTAGATCCAATTGCTCCACCGGGCCTGAGACACTCGGTGGTTCTACAAGAGGGTGAATGTAATCTGAGTACCAAAACTCCATTCATGTGGTTAAGGTTTTCAAACCAACCTCTATTATCGTAATCCTATACAAATTTGCACAAAGAGCCACAGCTATCAATCACCCCAAACAGACTATAAAGTTCACATAACCACAATGGGTCAATGGTTAAACCATACTCCCACCGTGTCTTGGGTGGATTGATATTCGATCTAGTAGTATTTATCGTTGTACTCACCAACAACCGATGTTGGACGTGGTCCGATTAAATCGAGATAGTAACTACCTTTGGGTAACCAGACTCAAGGTTTAAGGTTGTTAGTTATAGATTCTATCGTAAGGCTTGTGACATTCAACCGCCACTTTCTCGATCTCAAGAATCTTATAATCAACCTTCACTGTCTCATTAAGATATTTCACTAACAAATACAATCGAACGTATGCGCAAAATCTCCGGCCCTACCTTCAAGCATTAAATGCTAAATGCCTACATTTATGGAAGTGGTGTGAACCGAATTCACTCATTATCCATAAATTCACCGGCATCTTCTAGGTAGACTTCTCGGTTTACATAATAATGTTAACCGTTATTTTGCAACCAATTATCTTAATCGAGTTTAACAAAGGTATTGTAGCACATTAATAACTATATCAGGCAAGTCTATGGTTTCTTCCTTAGTGAGAAACATTCCACTGTGAGGTGCCGAGCATCACCCCAAGACTATGCGATAGCCTATTTCTGAGCATGGAATACTCTATTCTCTGCTAAAATCAGAGACACCTCCTCGTATTCTTTCGATTAACCAACAAGTATTTTGAGTAGTTATCAGACAGAGTGTCACCACTCAAAATCTCCCACTAGCTTGTATCTCTCACTGGACCCCGAAGGTCATGGTGAACAAGCTATGTTACCCCTTCAAAACTATTATCCTTTCCCGATTGAAAGGAAACTTAGTCATTGTTCCTTTGAGATAGTGTTCCTAGACTGGGAGATAGGAATCACCCTTAGCCAGTCGTCAGGTTTTATCTCTAGGATATATGCACTAGATATTGAAAGGTCGTTTATCTTAATACGGAAACCTTTTACCTTTAATAGTTTTAGATGTGTTACACATACTTATTCAGCTATTCTAAGTGGTTCTGACTTTATCAAACAAAAGTCCGAGTCTCGGATTCGTATTACAAATGTCATATTCACTTTCTATGAGGCAACTGTAGTATCGAGATGAAAGTGAATCCATTTGTTCCAACGAATCTCGAAACAGTAAAATTAAATTTTTTCGTGATATTCAAGGATAGAATCTGTAATTCATTTCCTTATATCACTCCCACTATTCTAGCTAAAATTACGCCCGCTGTTACTCTATTAATCGTTAATGCACGCCTTTCTTGTTCTTCCAAAGAACTAAGCTACCGAGTCAAGTTACTCGGTTAAGAAAGTCGCTAATGATTCATTGGTTAGTGATCCAAATCACTTTCCTTATCCTATACTTTCTTTACTTAACATTTCGGTTTAGCCTCAAAACTTAGTTTAGATGATTAACACTTGTAGACATTCTTTCCCATTCTTAACTTTCCTTAAAAGGAAATAGTCTTGAACTAGCAGTTCGTTTGAGTAGACACTACTCGTGAACTGTGGGATGTCTAATGAAAGAGTTACCTCTGTGGGACTAATTTTCTAATAAATTAGAAAAACATAATATAAAAGCTCCCACTAGTTTATCGGTTCCAAATACCGCCTAACTAGCGACACTTTAATTTATGATTCTCCAATTTTTCTATCAGAAAATTTCTCGAGTAGACACTACACAATTAAAATTCACTAGAAGAATTTTATCGTCCCAATCATCTTTCAAACTAACTATGGTTGTCTCTCGTTCTACACGAGTGACAGCAATGACATACTTATTTACGTCACTTAAGTTTTGAAGGCTCAAGAGAAACATCTCTTCCGAAAAATTAATCGCATGTGAGATTAATAAATACAACGTTCTAGTTACTTACCACTTTTTAACGAAGTCATTACTAGTCAATTTTACACTATCAGTCTAGCACCTTAGAGAGAGATATATAACAGTTGTAAATAACATTGACAGAAGATAAATCCAAATCATACACTACTAAAATTTTAGGAACATAAACTAAGTACTTATAGTCTATCCTACCGTTCCAAGGATTTAATCTAATGCCTCAAAGGTCGCTTAGGGTAGGTCAAAGAGGTTTCGATTAATATTGAAGATCGATTGAGAATCGAACATCTCATTTGTGATCGTCAATCACCTTTCCTTTTTCAGCCAAGGTACTACCAAAAATACCCTTTATGAGTGTGACCTCATCTGTCTGCATTTCTAGGTAGACCCCGAGTGTGTCGCCTTAGGGTCGGTCGCTGACCCGACGAGTACCCAAAATCCTATCCTTTCGGAGACCAAGCCTTGAATTTTGATAGCGGTGAAGGCCTTCCAGGGGTCGAAATCAAAGCCGCACGAGGCGTCACCATTCTCTCACGTTGCTTGTGTCAACAGTAGAGGCCGTGGGGTCGGCCGTCGCCTCCCGCTCCCACTCAATATTTTGAAAAAGTGGTGGGTTTATCGATCACGTTTTTGGACTTGATGTTACATTAAGGAACAATAAATCACAGCTCGAATGTTGTCGGTTATGTGGGCTAGCCCACCCGACCTATTCGTTAGAACATATGTGGCCGCCGGACGGATCAAGGCTAGAGGAGCTCCGCTGAGCCGTAGTGGCTCTTTGGATGGCTCAAGATTGCCAAACCCCATGCAAACGCCACACGTGGAGGTGAAGTCGATTGAGCCGTAGCTACCGCTGACCACCCAACCGTGGTTAAACCACTTTCGAACCTGTTTGCCCGTGATTATCCAATCCTTAAACATCAAACTTTCACGTAGACACTACGGAACAAAAACGTAATCTCGTCTCAGGTAATGTGGAATTCACCGAGAATCCAACACCTTAACCACGAGGTTTCGGATTTTACTCCTTATGCTTTCGCAGAGTGGGATTCACCGAGAATCCATCACCCAACCTCGACGATTGAAAAAACCCGTGTTCCTCGGTTTTTACCCTAATTAGTTTCTAATTAATATCAAACAATTAATTAAAACTAATTGCGTGTTTTATACATGCCTAACTAATTCCTCGAATTAATTTCTACATGTATGCATATGGAGTGGAATTCATGATATGATGCATGTCATGGCAATTTTCCGGTTCTACTCATACAATCTACACATGTATACTAGTGCGGAAAAAAAAACACCAAGATGGACCGTTGGCACCCCCGTATCTAATCAACTAGAAAATAAAAAACAAAACCCTAATTAGGGTTTACTACTTTCTAACAAAAACTGCAGCTGTTCAAAATCTTCGACGATCGGCAAACCAAACGAACTTGGATCGCGACGAAACTTTCCAGATCTGATCTTCATTCTTCGGACTTCAAGATGGACGGTCGGATCGGAGCTTTGACTTGTCAATCTTTCTCAGTGAGCCGCCCAACTTCCTGCTGAAACAGACTCTCACAGCAGCACATCATATACTTCCCGAGATCGATCGGGGATGAAGATGAATCCCGATCGTCCTGAAAATTTTATCTCACGTCCAAAACTCAATGATTATCGATCTGACCGGTCGGATTTTAATTTGAACGGTCCAATTGTTCACAGAAAATCGAAGAAGTCACAGTTAGGGTTTCTGTGAATCCTGCGTTTTTCTGTTACAGCAGCCACTTCTCAGCAACGAACGGAAACCCAAACGGACTCTGATCGACACCAAAATCTGTGGGATTGTTCATCAACTTCCATTCTTGATTCTGACAGGAGGGATCTTCGTTTTAACGGTTCAAACAATGGGAAAAACGAAAAGACTAAACAGCTACTGTACAGATCTATTTTCTGGAAATTAAACTTGCAATAAAAATAAATTACATAATTTCCTATACTCATATGAACGAATTTTCATCGTTTATATGAGCTTACAACAGATCTAACGGGAAAACGGTGCCAACCCCAATCCATATCTTCAACCATAACAATTTAAATATTATCAAAGCATAACAATAAGTAAATTTTACCTACATGCAATTCCACTCCTTTAAGTCGTTTAATTACGATTATGACTATATAAATCGTGGAACCTTGCTTTGATACCACATGAAGGATGCAGGTTCTTAGATCTAAACGAGTTAGATCTACGCGCAGCGGATGGATCACGATTTATATATCAAAACACATAATTAAAGGACTTAAACAACTACAAGGGGGTTAAGAACGTGTTACCAATAACGGGAAGAGTCGCCTTGATCTTCCGATGTGTTCTCCAAACGGCGGTTGGTGGACGCCCTTCTTGATACACGAGCCTCCTTGATATGCAACACTAAGAAAAACTTAGAGTTTTTCTTCTACTAAAAACCCTAGAGGAGAAAAAAACAAATTTTTCTCTCTTTTGCAATGTGAAGTAAATTTTCAATTCTAATTTCCTTGGAATAACTCTCCTTTTATAGAGAGTAAATCCTTGCTTCTCCAAGTATTAATTAATTAAATAAATAATTAATTAAACAAAATAAAAGGATATTTTCCTTAATGACTAATTGTGACATGTATTGACCAATAGGAAATCAAATAACAAGTCATCCAACTAATCATATAACAAGAATATCTTTTATTTTCCATAACACAAGAAAATTAATTTTGTGCTGAAAAGGAGACAAATAGGCGCCACTTTTAGGGTTTATTAGCCCACACAAAATGTCTTTTATGTGTATTATATTTATTTAGCCCAACTAAATAATATTCATGCATATCAATTAATTAGCCCACCAATTAATTATCAATGAGGCCCAAATAACAAGATTATTAGTCCGAATTACGTAAGCCACATCGGGACCATGGACCTATAACCAAGAGCTCCAATAATTAATTATTCATCGAATGTAATAAGTACATTAATTATTAATTCCGGGATTACGCCACCATAAACCCGAAATCGAACTCTACCAATTGTAGATGTATACTTATACTCAACCCATGAGTAAATAAGCGCCCATTGATATAATCACTACATACGGATTAACCCTCCATAGATCGCCCATTCTCGAGTGGGAAGTCTCCGTGAACCCGACTCAGAATATCTTATCCTTATTTACCATTAACCCCTCATGATCAATTAGTGCACATATCTCGACTAGTAGCTAATTAGTCAAATGTGAACTCCCGGATCGATCACTTTCTTAGGGCTAACAAATAAGGGGATCTCTCTACTTCCCCGCAGAAGGAATGGATTCCATGTCCGTGAAAATCGTAACTACTCACTCATCCTGAGATAGTGCCAATGAGAAGTGGCTTGGAACACATATTAAAGTGAACCGTAACTAACACATCAAACACTACCCCGGGACAAGCAAAGATCCCCGTGATCACCTCAGATTAAGGTTGATCCATATATGATCATCTAATGATTTAATAAGATTCCTCGACACGGAATTATATCGACAAATTCGATTAAATCGGTCCAAATTCTATATGAATGCCATCATATATAAATGCCCCACGTAGTACCCTCTACCGATATCCGGATAAGACTATCACACCCTAAGGTGTTTCGGGCGCATTATTGGTGTTTTAATTAAGAGACCCTAAACTCTGATTAAGTTCACCACGGACTAAGAGTTTAAGCATATCTCCACTAACTCAATCCTCACGTGTAATCCATACACTGAGTTAAGTGGTTACATACAGATATACTTAGGGTTTGCAGCAGTGTATTACTTTACAAGCACAAAGCAAGTAATAAGGTGAGATAAATTCTGTCATTCATTATTAAAAACAATTACACAAATTGTCTTTCGGGCACTACACCTAACACCTTGCTCAACAGATACTTTAATGCAGAATGGTCTGTCCAGACTGTGACTTCCGACCCAAGCAAATAGCTTCTAAATTTATCCATAGCAAAAACTACTGCCAACAACTCCTTCTCAGTTGTTGCATAATTTACTTGTGCTGGGTTTAAAGTGTGACTAGTGTAGTAGATAGGTTGGAACCTGCCGTCCACTCTCTGACCTAGCACCGCTCCTACTGCATAATTAGAAGCATCACACATAAGCTCGAAGGGAGCTTTCCAGTCGGGTGCTATAAGAATTGGCGAGGAAATCAACTTGTCCTTTAATTCTTTAAACGCTTTTTCACACTCATAGGTAAAAACAAATTTCACATCCTCTCTTAAGAGAGTTGACAAAGGCTTGGCTATCTTAGAAAAGTCTTTGATGAACCACCGATGTAAGCCAACATGACCTAAAAATCCTCTTACTTCTCTTACAGATTTTGGGGTATGTCATTTTTCAATAGCTTTTACCTTCGCTTTGTCAACCTCTATACATTCCTTGGACACCTTGTGTCCAAGAACAATTCCTTCTTCCACCATTAGGTGGCACTTCTCCCAATTTAAGACTAAGTCCTTCTCTATGCACCGACGTAACTTTATCAAGATTTGTAAACAAAGAGTCTAAACCGCCCCGAATACAGAGAAGTCATCCATAAAAATTTCCATCACCTTCTCCACTAAACCATTGAAGATAGCCAAAGATACATCTTTGAAATGTAGCTGAGTGCGTTACAGAGACCAAATGGCATCCTTCGTGTTTAATGTACCAGGGGGGTGAAGGTAGTCTTTTCTTGATCACGGTGGTCGATGGCTATTTGAAAGTATCCGAATAGCCATCCAAAAACAATAAAATTGCTTGCCACTAAGCCTCTCAAGGAGCTGGTCAATGAATGGCAAGGAAAGTGGTCTTTAAAGTTACCTCATTTAGTCTTCTCGTAGTCGATGCAAACTCTATAACCAAAGTGACTTTTCGTAAGGCAATCTCTTCCCCTTTTCATTCTTTTTCAATAGTAATCCCTCCTTTCTTTGGCACCACCTCGAGTGGGGCTCATCCATTCACTATCGGCTATTGGGTAGATGATACCCATGTCAAGCAATTTGATGATTTCCTTCTTAACGATTTCCTCGCATGTGAGGGTTTAGCTTCTCGAGGTCCGCCGCACCTTCTTCGATCCTCAACACCTCCGATCTTGTGCATACAGATATCAGGGCTTATCCCCTTAATATCTCCCACTTGCCAACCAAAGGCGAGGATATTATCTTGCAGCACTTTAATAAGCTTTTCTTCCTCCTTCGGTTCTAACTTAGACGAAATGATCAAAGGGAGCTTATCACCGTCCCTCAGAAAATTGTATTTCAAGTGTTGAGGCAAGGGTTTCAACACTAAGTCTGACGGTGGCTCCTCCACACTTGGTCTTAATTTATCGCCCTTAAGCTCTAGATCTCCAAGCTTATCATAAGGGCTCTGAAGCATCATGGCCTCCCAGCAGACATGGGCCTCATCTCCCTTTGCAAATCTGGGCATATCACCATGCCTCTCCCTCATTCTCTTTCCTACCACTTCATGGTAATCAGAACTTTCCTTGTCAATCTCTTCTAAAAATTTTATCCACTCCTCATTAGTCCAAGTTGCAGATAGTTTATTGAATTCTTCCTCATCCCAACTACCCATGAACACTTGTTTATCATACTCATCAGTGAAATCGTCCTCAATAGCTAAACAAGCGTCACTGGATGCGTGCTTCAATGCATTACCCACATTGAACTTTATACTCTCATCCTCCAAATGTAAGGTCACTTCGCCACTGTGGGAATCTAGTAAGGCACGGGCAGTTGCCAGAAAATGTCTTCCAAGGATCAAGGGGGTTTTCTCATCGTTGGTCATATCCATGATTACCCAATCAGCTGGGTATATGAAGCTTTTAACCTTGACCAACACATCTTCTATGATTCCCCTTGCATACTTCACACTTCTATCTGCAAGTTGAAGAGAAATAGATCTAGAGTAATAGATTGATCCAATCCAAGAGATTGGAAGATTGAAGTAGACATCGATTGATTGACGCCTCCGAATCACACAAAACATTGTGGAAGTCCCTGCTCCCAATAGTACACTAAATCGTAAATCTACAGTGGTCGTGGCACTTCACCGGAAGTTTAGTCTCGCCGATCATGGAGCATTCTCCATTCAACACTATGTGTTCGAGCTCTTGAAGCTTCTTTTTTCGAACTCACTCAAGGCCCTTTATAAACTTTGTATACTTTGGCATTCCTATCAAAAGATCAACTAATGGAATGTTTGCCTCAAGATTCTTGAGCAAGTCGATAACCTTCTTATATTCTTTATCGATCGTTAATGACAACTTGTTTTTGCTAGGTGGGTAAGGGAGATCAAGAAAGTCTTCCTCGGTAAAGTGCTTTGCCGCCTTATCATTGATAGCTTTGTCTTCCCTATCCTTCCACCTCACATGCTTCCCTAACTCAACTTAGATTCTCGACTTCTTCTCACAAGATTCTCTTCATCATCGTAATTCTCAACTTTCACCTTTCTTCGAATTTTCTTTCACTTGGATCAATAGTAGTCCCAACATCCCTTCGAGGAGAACAAAGATCTTCCTCCTCCGTGTCTCTCGCCGCAGGAGGGGCTACTGCTTCCTCTGGTTGGCCTCGACCGCCAACCACTTTCCTCTCCTCGATTTATAGCATTCACTCTCATCTTGACCATAGTTCCATGGTGCAATGAGATCGGTGCAAGAATTCTCGGTCATTTTGGACTAGATTAAACCCTCGGGGTTCTTCTCAAGAAAACTCGGCAAATTTGACCTTGAGGTCGACTTGCTTGCTTCTGCCTAAATTTGTCCCATTTGCACCTCAAAATTTCTCACCAGATCGGGTCGAGTACTTAATGAATTTGTGAATTGAGTGTTGTCCGTGATTTGCTCACTCAACTTTTGTTCTAAGATCCTCAAATGATCGATTCTCGATTTTGATTTTGATCTTGATTGACCGTGGATTGGTGTTCCATGCCGGTCGAGAGTTGAATTGAAAATTACTTTGATTAGGCCTCTGGGGCCTGAAAATGATGGGGGTTTGTCGCCCTCGAAGTGGTCACTCCATCGGAAACTAGGGTGGTTCCCGTTATAATTGAATCCTTGAGTGTTTTGATTCGACCAAGGTCAATAATTTTGAGAAGTGAATGTCCATTCACTTCTTCCAATGAAACAATAGATGACATCGATGGAATGCGTGCCCAACGGTATCGCAATTTTGGCAAACGACATTGTTTTGAACAGCTTTGACCTGTGAGATCGGGTCAAGCTGGCATTGATTACTACGATGGCCTTGGCCATGGCAATTGTCACACACAAGACTTTGAACATTCATTGCCGCTACTTGCTTCAGTAGTGCGACTAATCGAGCTTTTAGAGACGTGGTCTCATCTACCTCATACTTCCCTACAGTCGAGCTTTTCTGATTGGACGCACCTGCATAGGTAGGGGCATAATTATACTTTGCAATATCTTCAAACAACATCCATCCCTCATTAGGTGTCTTTCTTAGAAATGCACCTCCAGCAGAACTATTCACCATTCCCTTAGTCAATTCAGTCAAACCATCGTAGAAAGTGTTGATCAATCTTTGTTTGTCCAAATTTATGGTGGGGGCACTTTCTCAAGAGAGTCTTAAATAGTTTCCATGCATCGTAAAATGATTCCTTCTCGGATTGCACAAAAGTTAATATCTCGATTCGTAAGATGAGCCGCCTTTTGTGTGGAAAGTATCGGCTCGTATATTCTTTCTCCAACTCCTCCCACTAAGTAATGGATTCGACCGTAAGGATTTATACCATTCTTTTGCTTCTCCTTCAAAGTGAGAAAGGAAAGAGTTTCATTTTCGTGGCATGTATGCCTCTGACCCTCGTGATTAAAATAGTCCCGCACGATTCTAGAAATGAGTGAATATGATCGCATGCGGGTCTCTCGTGGAAAATCCATGGAATGTGGAACCTCTCACTAGATTGATTAACGAAGTTTTGAGTTCAAATTATCACCGTTATTTCGTGAATCACGACCGCAGATTAACTTTCACAATAGATGGCATGGCAAAGTCCGCCAATGTCCGTTGATCTCGCCATTTCTCAACCTGGCTCCTCCTTGAGCTTCTCCTCAACGTATCCTTCGTGATCGCTTTCTTCCGTGGTTCCTCGTCCGCCGGTCCAATGAGCCGAACCAAATGTTCTGCTTGGTCGAGCGATGGTTCGCTTCTATTTCCGGATTATACAAAAGTGGTCCCCGTGAGTTCGAGTTTGCATAAACTACGCTTTGGGCACCAACACCTAAATCACGAGGTTTCGGATTTTTATTCCTTATGTTTCCTCAGAGTGGGATTCACCGAGAATCCATCACCCAACCTCGTTGATTGAAAAGTGTTCCTTGGCTCTTTCTCTGTTTCTGTAATTACCGAATCCACTCGGTATTTATCGTTAATTTTTTTTTAGAATTAAAAAAACTATACTAAAACAGCTCAAAACAGTCTAAAACAAAGAATGTAAATGTAATACTATAAAACTAATACGTAATGTAATGTAAAAAGTAACTAAAAGAAAATATTTTTTTCTCTCTCGTAATTACCGAAAGATTTTTTTAATTTTTTTTTTTATTTTTTTATTTTTTAAGACTAAAACAGATAACTTAGTTGACAAAAACCTAAAAAACTAAAATTTTCCGTGCAAGTCCTCGCAACGGCGCCAAAAACTTGTTCGCGGTTTTATGCAAAGCAGTGATAATATTTATATTAAAAACCGATGTCAACCCCAAGTGCGAAGGCTCGCAGCTATAGTGGTGAAACCGGGTCGTATCCACAGGGACTTGTATGAAAATAACTTTTGCTTTCGATTTCTTTTTAGTGATGATTATGATAACTATGATCTTGAATAATAAAGGTTTCAAAAGTAAAGATAAAGACTAACACGTGACAATTTGTTTAGAGAAAAATAGTGATTAAAACAACTAGAACACACCGTTGATCCACCACCCCACCGAAATTAACAAGAACAACACACATTCATTCGTAAGTCTTGGATTATTATCTGCTAAAGAGACATTTTCCCTTTTCGGTTCATCGCCTTTTAATTAGTTCACCATTTTCGTACAACTAAAGCATTTACGGATCAAAGATATGGATATAAATCCTAATCGACAACATTCACCCTCAACTTACGATGTTGGAATAATATTATCATTATCCTTCACGGTAATCTATGAATTCATCAACTTCCGTGATCTAAATTCGAATAGCATGCAACACACATATTGTTCATACACATTGCACTTAAACAAAGTAAAACATGAAGGAAGAACAAGATAACTTACTTAAAATGAATTAAAGCGAAATCCTTATTTATTCCGTGATGGTGGTTTCACAAAGGTGGTTCTAGCTTAGAGACCTTAGCCAATCATCCTCGATTATGATTTTAATCGTGGTCGTAGCTCCAAAGATTACAACAAGATTACTATTCTAATTTATTCTCGCATAACGCCTACAGAGTATTTACATAAAAGACGGGAAAAGTAAAAGCTTGGCCAAAAGTGACCAAGGAGGGGCAACTTTTATGGATGGAAATGAGGGAGTTCTTATAGGGAGAGTTGAGGGGAGGTTTGAATGAGGGAGGTTGTAGTTGAGGAGGTGTATATGGGGGAGAAATGGTGACTCACCAATAGTTTGTTAGGATGCATGTGGAAGTGATGATGAGTTTGTTAGGATTTGGTGGGTAGGAGTGGTGAATCATCAAGATAGCATGTGGAGGTAATGATAGTTTAGCATGTGAAGGTGATGAGTCATGCAAGAGTTAGTTACAAGCATGTTACTACTCATCATTACACCCCACATGCATCAATTGAGCCAAAAATATCTCCGGTTCGTCCCGAAATTCCAGCAGTTCGGTAAAAAAATCATAACTTGAGTTGTAGACCTCCGATTGACGTGATTCAAAATGCGTTGGAAAGCTAATTTGAAGATCTACAACTTTCATGAAGAACACTTCCCCTGAAAATGCCTCTAAGTCGGGTCAAATTTCCATCGAAAAACAGGTTACTGTAGAAGTGCGTTGGAAAATATTGATCCGTTGATCTCGTAAACTCGTGGCATCTTCTTCTTTTCCTCAAAATCCATCTTTAGGCCTCAAAATATAATGTTACATGGCATATTTTGAAAGCCTTGATCACCAAGTTTGGGCCGAATCGAATCGAGCTTTCTTTATTCGAATCGAGCTTTCTTCTTAATCTTCATCCGATCTTCGTTTAAGCTCCTCATTTAACATGCAAGCGTACCTACATTCATGATAACATCGTGCAAAATGTAACATCTCATATTCAAAGATTTTTATCAATGAAACCACATAAACAACACAAATTTGCACTTAAACACTTTTAAAACTCATTTGCTCAATAATTTGATTAAATCCTTAATTTCTATGCAAATTATACGAATATGGAGGAAATCGTTATAAAATATAACGTTATAAATCTTGTAAAATCACCCTAAACAATGGATATTGAAATACTTATGTGCTAGGCCTTGGCCGTGTCTTGTGGTCTAGGAAAGAGAGTAGTAGAGGTGAGGGAGCTTACGTGAAAATACTTAGGTGGCTAGTTAACAATTAATAACAGACGTACGTGTGTAGTTAAAAGACTAAACATCGTAACATTCTTGGTAAGGCACAAGTCTATATCGCGATGTGTGGGTGTTCGGATAAAGTGGATAACTTCGTAAGTCTTTGGACCCTACGTACGGAGGAACACCACCCCGTAAGTCCGAGACCCTACGTACGGAGGTACTGCACCGAGTGTGTACACTATGGGGTTTTCCCCAATGGATATTGGTTTGATCCGCCAAAGTCATCATTCAATCCCTCCGTTCGTAGGGTCTCGGACTTACGGGTGAGGTTCCTCCGCACGTAGAGTCCAATGACTTACGGTTATCCACTTTATCTGAACGCCTACACATCGCGATATGAACCTTTCGTTGTAAGATTTAATTATATTTTAGCTTAATCTTGCTAAGTACTTTTTACTTACCTCAATTTCATGTTTTGTTGCATGTTTTTGGGGTGAGAAGACTAACAAAGTTGAGCATGTGATGGATGATGACTTTGGGGACGATGTTTAAGTCCAAGTTTCACTTGATGTTTTATATTTCATTTATTATAAGATGTATCAAACTATGTTGTTATTTCAATATCAAGACAAGCGTCGTACTTTCTTTAAGGCTTTGTAAGATTTGTTGTTTAACTTTCATTTTGGGCATCGTATGTTGTAAGCTACCTTGTAGTTGTTGATGATATATGGGCCCACTGGGCCGGGTTGTTTGTAACTGGTCCAGGCCCATTATAAGTTTTAGCATTCCTCTGTGTTTGTGTATGTGATAGGCCTTATCTGTGGCTTGTGGTCTAGGAAAGAGAGTAGTAGAGGTGAGGGAGCTTACTTGAAAATACTTATGTGGCTAGTTAACAATTAATAACAGACGTACGTTTCTAGTTAAAAGACTAATAATCGTAACATTCTTGGTAAGGCACAAGTCTATATCGCGATGTGTGGGTGTTCGGATAAAGTGGATAACTTCGTAAGTCTTTGGACCCAACGTACGGAGGAACACCACCCCGTAAGTCCGAGACCCCACGCATGCAGGATCGCACCGAAGTGGTACACTATCAAGTTTTCACCCGTTCATATTGGTGTGATCCGCCAATATGTTGCACACAGATACTTTATGGTGAGTTGCACCATGCGTAGTGCCCTTGAATGATGATGTAACAAAGATAAGCTATGCTACAAACCAATAATCATGACATGTTGATGAGCATGAAGTGATCCCTAAAGTTTGAGTCGGTCTCACAAAGATAACTTAATATATTATGAACCTTTCGTTGAAAGATTTAATTATATTTTAGCTTCTTAATCTTGCTAAGTAATTTTTACTTACCTCAATTTCATGTTTTGTTGCATGTTTTTGGGGTGAGAAGACGAACAGGTTGAGCATGTGATGGATGATGACTTTGGGGACGATATTTAAGTCCAAGTTTCACTTGATGTTTTATATTTCATTTATTATAAGATGTATCAAACTATGTTGTTATTTCAATATCAAGACAAGCGTCGTACTTTCTTTAAGGCTTTGTAAGATTTGTTGTTTAACTTTCATTTTGGGCATCGTATGTTGTAAGCTACCTTGTTGTTGTTGATGATATATGGGCCCACTGGGCCGGGTTGTTTGTAACTGGGCCAGGCCCATTATAAGTTTTAGCATTCCTCTGTGTTTGTGTATGTGCTAGGCCTTGTCCGTGTCTTGTGGTCTATATCGCGATGTGTGGGTGTTCGGATAAAGTGGATAACTTCGTAAGTCATTGGACCCTACGTACGGAGGAACACCACCCCGTAAGTCCGAGACCCTACGTACGGAGGGACTGCACCGAGCGTGTACACTATCAGGTTTTCACCCATTGATATTGGTGTGATCCGCCAATATGTTGCACACAGATACTTTATGGTGAGTTGCACCATGCGTAGTGCCCTTGAATGATGATGTAACAAAGATAAGCTACGCTACAAACAAATAATCACGACATGTTGATGAGCATGAAGTGAACCCTAAAGTTTGAGTCGGTCTCACAAAGATAACTTAATATATTATGAACCTTTCGTTGTAAGATTTAATTATATTTTAGCTTTTTAATCCTGCTAAGTACTTTTCATCGTAATATTCTTGGTAAGGCACAAGTCTATATCGCGATGTGTGGGCGTTCAGATAAAGTGGATAAATTTGTAAGTCATTGACTCTACGCACGGAGGAACCCCACCCCCCAGAAGTCCGAGACCCTACGTACGGAGGGACTGCACCGAGCGTGTACACTATGGGGTTTTCCCCAATGGATATTGGTGTGATCCGCCAATATGTTGCACACAGATACTTTATGGTGAGTTGCACCATGCGTTGTGCCCTTGAATGATGATGTAACAAAGATAAGCTATGCTACAAACCAATAATCATGACATGTTGATGAGCATGAAGTGATCCCTAAAATTTGAGTCGGTCTCACAAAGATAACTTAATATATTACCTAAAGTTTGAGTCGGTCTCACAAAGATAACTTAATAAATTATGAACCTTTCGTTGTAAGATTTAATTATATTTTAGCTTCTTAATCTTGCTAAGTACTTTTTACTTACCTCAATTTCATGTTTTGTTGCATGTTTTTGGGGTGAGAAGACGAACAAGGTTGAGCATGTGATGGATGTTGTTATTTCAATATCAAGACAGGCTTCGACTTTCTTTAAGGCTTTGTAAGATTTGTTGTTTAACTTTCATTTTGGGCATCGTATGTTGTATGCTACCTTGTAGTTGTTGATGATATATGGGCCCACTGGGCCGGGTTGTTTGTAACTGGGCCAGGCCCATTATAAATGTTGTCATACCTCAGTGTTTGTGTATGTGCTAGGCCTTGTCCGTGTCTTGTGGTCTAGGAAAGAGAGTAGTAGAGGTGAGGGAGCTTACTTGAAAATACTTATGTGGCTAGTTAACAATTAATAACAGACGTACGTTTGTAGTTAAAAGACTAATCATCGTAATATTCTTGGTAAGGCACAAGTCTATATCGCGATGTGTGGGTGTTCGGATAAAGTGGATAACTTCGTAAGTCTTTGGACCCTACGTACGGAGGAACACCACCCCGTAAGTCCGAGACCCTACGTACGGAGGGACTGCACCGAGCGTGTACACTATCAGGTTTTCACCCGTTGATATTGGTGTGATCCGCCAATATGTTGCACACAGATACTTTATGGTGAGTTGCACCATGCGTAGGGCCATTGAATGATGATGTAACAAAGATAAGCTATGCTACAAACCAATAATCATGACATGTTGATGAGCATGAAGTGAACCCTAAAGTTTGAGTCGGTCTCACAAAGATAACTTAATATATTATGAACCTTTCGTTGTAAGATTTAATTATATTTTAGATTCTTAATCTCGCTAAGTACTTTTTACTTACCTCCATTTCATGTTTTGTTGCATGTTTTTGTGGTGAGAAGACGAACAAGTTGAGCATGTGATGGATGATGACTTTGGGGACGATGTTTGTGTCCAAGTTTCACTTGATGTTTTCTATTTCATTTATTATAAGATGTATCAAACAATTTTGTTATTTCAATATCAAGACAAGCGTCATACTTTCTTTAAGGCTTTGTAAGATTTGTTGTTTTACTTTCATTTTGGGCATCGTATGTTGTAAGCTACCTTGTTGTTGTTGATGATATATGGGCCCACTGGGCCGGGTTGTTTGAAACTGGTCCAGGCCCATTATAAGTTTTAGCATTCCTCTATGTTTGTGTATGTGCTAGGCCTTGTCCGTGTCTTGTGGTCTAGGAAAGAGAGTAGTAGAGGTGAGGGAGCTTACTTGAAAATACTTATGTGGCTAGTTAACAATTAATAACAGACGTACGTGTGTAGTTAAAAGACTAATCATCGTAAAATTCTTGGTAAGGCACAAGTCTAGATCGCGATGTGTGGGCGTTCAGATAAAGTGGATAACTTCGTAAGTCATTGGACTCTACGTACGGAGGAACACCACCCCGTAAGTCCGAGATCCTACGCACGGAGGGACTGCACCGAGCGTGTACACTATCAGGTTTTCACCCGTTGATATTGGTGTGATCCGCAAATATGTTGCACACAGATACTTTATGGTGAGTTGCACCATGCGTAGTGCCCTTGAATGATGATGTAACAAAGATAAGCTATGCTAAAAACCAATAATCACGACATGTTGATGAGCATGAAGTGAACCCTAAAGTTTGAGTCGGTCACACAAAGATAACATAATAAATTATGATCCTTTCGTTGTAAGATTTAATTAGATTTTAGCTTCTTAATCTTGCTAAGTACTTTTTACTTACCTCAATTTCATGTTTTGTTGCATGTTTTTGGGGTGAGAAGACGAACAGGTTGAGCATGTGATGGATGATGACTTTGGGGACGATATTTAAGTCCAAGTTTCACTTGATGTTTTATATTTCATTTATTATAAGATGTATCAAACTATGTTGTTATTTCAATATCAAGACAAGCGTCGACTTTCTTTAAGGCTTTGTAAGATTTGTTGTTTAACTTTCATTTTGGGCATCGATGTTGTAAGCTACCTTGTTGTTGTTGATGATATATGGGCCCACCGGGCCGGGTTGTTTGTAATCGGGCCAGCCCATTATAAGTTTTAGCATTCCTCCGTGTTTGTGTATGTGCTAGGCCTTGTCCGTGTCTTGTGGTCTATATCGCGATGTGTGGGTGTTCGGATAAAGTGGATAACTTCGTAAGTCATTGGACCCTACGCACGGAGGAACACCACCCCGTAAGTCCGAGACCCTACGCACGGAGGATCGCACCGAGCGGTACACTATCAGGTTTTCACCCGCTGATATTGGTGTGATCCGCCAATATGTTGCACACATGATACTTTATGGTGAGTTGCACCATGCGTAGTGCCCTTGAATGATGATGTAATGAGCAAAGATAAGCTACGCTTAATATATTACAAACAAATAATCACGACATGTTGATGAGCATGAAGTGAACCCTAAAGTTTGAGTCGGTCTCACAAAGATAACTTAATATATTATGAACCTTTCGCTGTAAGATTTAATTATATTTTAGCTTTTAATCCTCGCTAAGTACTTTTCATCGTAATATTCTTGGTAAGGCACAAGTCTATATCGCGATGTGTGGGTGTTTCGGATAAAGTGGATAAATTTGTAAGTCATTGGACTCTACGTACGGAGGAACCCCACCCCGTAAGTCCGAGACCCTACGTACGGAGGGACTGCACCGAGCGTGTACACTATGGGGTTTTCCCCAATGGATATTGGTGTGATCCGCCAATATGTTGCACACAGATACTTTATGGTGAGTTGCACCATGCGTTGTGCCCTTGAATGATGATGTAACAAAGATAAGCTATGCTACAAACCAATAATCATGACATGTTGATGAGCATGAAGTGATCCCTAAAATTTGAGTCGGTCTCACAAAGATAACTTAATATATTACCTAAAGTTTGAGTCGGTCTCACAAAGATAACTTAATAAATTATGAACCTTTCGTTGTAAGATTTAATTATATTTTAGCTTCTTAATCTTGCTAAGTACTTTTTACTTACCTCAATTTCATGTTTTGTTGCATGTTTTTGGGGTGAGAAGACGAACAGGTTGAGCATGTGATGGATGTTGTTATTTCAATATCAAGACAAGTTTCACTTGATGTTTTCTATTTCTTTAAGGCTTTGTAAGATTTGTTGTTTAACTTTCACTTTTTTGGGCATCGATGTTGTATGCTACCTTGTAGTTGTTGATGATATATGTTGGGCCCATGGGGGCCGGGTTGTTTGTAATCTGGTCCAGCCCATTATAAATGTTGTCATACCTCAGTGTTTGTGTATGTGCTAGGCCTTGTCCGTGTCTTGTGGTCTAGGAAAGAGAGTAGTAGAGGTGAGGGAGCTTACTTGAAAATACTTATGTGGCTAGTTAACAATTAATAATGCACGACGCTTGTAGTTAAAAGACTAATCATCGTAATATTCTTGGTAAGGCACAAGTCTATATCGCGATGTGTGGGTGTTCGGATAAAGTGGATAACTTCGTAAGTCTTTGGACCCTACGTACGGAGGAACACCACCCCGTAAGTCCGAGACCCTACGTACGGAGGGACTGCACCGAGCGTGTACACTATCAGGTTTTCACCCGTTGATATTGGTGTGATCCGCCAATATGTTGCACACAGATACTTTATGGTGAGTTGCACCATGCGTAGGGCCATTGAATGATGATGTAACAAAGATAAGCTATGCTACAAACCAATAATCATGACATGTTGATGAGCATGAAGTGAACCCTAAAGTTTGAGTCGGTCTCACAAAGATAACTTAATATATTATGAACCTTTCGTTGTAAGATTTAATTATATTTTAGATTCTTAATCTCGCTAAGTACTTTTACTTACCTCCATTTCATGTTTTGTTGCATGTTTTTGGGGTGAGAAGACGAAAAAGTTGAGCATGTGATGGATGATGACTTTGGGGACGATGTTTGAGTCCAAGTTTCATTTGATGTTTTCTATTTCATTTATTATAAGATGTATCAAACAATTTTGTTATTTCAATATCAAGACAAGCGTCAGACTTTCTTTAAGGCTTTGTAAGATTTTTTTGTTTTACTTTCATTTTGGGCATCGTATGTTGTAAGCTACCTTGTTGTTGTTGATGATATATGGGCCCACCGGGCCGGGTTGTTTGAAACTGTCCAGCCCATTATAAGTTTTAGCATTCCTCTCATGTTTGTGTATGTGCTAGGCCTTGTCCGTGTCTTGTGGTCTAGGAAAGAGAGTAGTAGAGGTGAGGGAGCTTACTTGAAAATACTTATGTGGCTAGTTAACAATTAATATGAGACGACGTGTGTAGTTAAAAGACTAATCATCGTGAAAATTCTTGGTAAGGCACAAGATATGTGGATAAAGTGGATCCGCCGTAAGTCATTGGACTTACGCACGGAGGAACACCACCCGTAAAGATACTTTATGGATGAGTACACTATCAGGTTTTCACCCGCTGATATTGGTGTGACCAAATATGTTGCACATGACTTTATGGTGAGTTGCACCATGTAACCTTGAATGATGATGTAACAAAGATGTTTATGCTACAAACCAATAATCATGACATGTTGATGAGCATGAAGTGAACCCTAAAGTTTGAGTCGGTCACACAAAGATAACTTAATAAATTATGAACCTTTCGTTGTAAGATTTAATTATATTTTAGCTTCTTAATCTTGCTAAGTACTTTTTACTTACCTCAATTTCATGTTTTGTTGCATGTTTTTGGGGTGAGAAGATGAAAACAGTTGAGCATGTGATGGATGATGACTTTGGGGACGATGTTTGAGTCCAAGATTCATTTGATGTTTTATATTTCATTTATTATAAGATGTATCAAACTATGTTGTTATTTCAATATCAGACAAAGCGTCGTACTTTCTTTAAGGCTTTGTAAGATTTTTGTTTAACTTTCATTTTGGGCATCGATGTTGTAAGCTACCTTGTAGTTGTTGATGATATATGGGCCCACTGGGCCGGGTTGTTTGTAACTTGTCCAGCCCATTATAAGTTTTGTCATACCTCGGTGTTTGTGTATGTTCTAGGCCTTGTCCGTGTCTTGTGGTGTGAAAGAGAGTAGTAGAGGTGAGGAGCCTTGAAAATACTTATGTGGCTAGTTAACAATTCTGGACGACGTTTGTAGTTAAAAGACTAATCATCGTAATATTCTTGGTAAGGCACAAGATCGCGATGTGTGGGTGTTCGGATAAAGTGGATAACCGTAAGTCTTTGGACCCTACGCACGGAGGAGGAACACACCCGTAAGTCGAGACCCTAACGGTTTTCGCACCGAGCCCGCTGATATTGGTGTGATCCGTTGATATTGGTGTGATCCGCCAATATGTTGCACACAAATACTTTATGGTGAGTTGCACCATGCGTAGTGGCCATTGAATGATGATGTAACAAAGATAAGCTATGCTACAAACCAATAATCATGACATGTTGATGAGCATGAAGTGAACCCTAAAGTTTGAGTCGGTCTCACAAAGATAACTTAATATATTATGAACCTTTCGTTGTAAGATTTAATTATATTTTAGATTCTTAATCTTGCTAAGTACTTTTTACTTACCTCCATTTCATGTTTTGTTGCATGTTTTTGTGGTGAGAAGATGAACAAGTTGAGCATGTGATGGATGATGACTTTGGGGACGATGTTTGTGTCCAAGTTTCACTTGATGTTTTATATTTCATTTATTATAAGATGTATCAAACAATTTTGTTATTTCAATATCAAGACAAGCGTCGACTTTCTTTAAGGCTTTGTAAGATTTGTTGTTTTACTTTCATTTTGGGCATCGTATGTTGTAAGCTACCTTGTTGTTGTTGATGATATATGGGCCCACTCGGGCGGGTTGTTTGAAATCGTCCAGCCCATTATAAGTTTTAGCATTCCTCTATGTTTGTGTATGTGCTAGGCCTTGTCCGTGTCTTGTGGTCTAGGAAAGAGAGTAGTAGAGGTGAGGGAGCTTACTTGAAAATACTTATGTGGCTAGTTAACAATTAATAACAGACGTACGTGTGTAGTTAAAAGACTAATCATCGTAAAATTCTTGGTAAGGCACAAGTCTAGATCGCGATGTGTGGGCGTTCAGATAAAGTGGATAACTTCGTAAGTCATTGGACTCTACGTACGGAGGAACACCACCCGCAGAAGTCCGAGATCCTACGACGGAGGGATCGCACCGAAACGTGTACACTATCGAGTTTTCACCCGTTGATATTGGTGTGATCCGCAAATATGTTGCACACAGATACTTTATGGTGAGTTGCACCATGCGTAGTGCCCTTGAATGATGATGTAACAAAGATAAGCTATGCTAAAAACCAATAATCACGACATGTTGATGAGCATGAAGTGAACCCTAAAGTTTGAGTCGGTCACACAAAGATAACTTAATAAATTATGATCCTTTCGTTGTAAGATTTAATTAGATTTTAGCTTCTTAATCTTGCTAAGTACTTTTTACTTACCTCAATTTCATGTTTTGTTGCATGTTTTTGGGGTGAGAAGACGAACAGGTTTAGCATGTGATGGATGATGACTTTGGGGACGATGTTTGAGTCCAAGATTCATTTGATGTTTTCTATTTCCTTTATTATAAGATGTATCAAACTATGTTGTTATTTCAATATCAAGACAAGCGTCGTACTTTCTTTAAGGCTTTGTAAGATTTTTTGTTTAACTTTCATTTTGGGCATCGTATGTTGTAAGCTACCTTGTAGTTGTTGATGATAAATGGGCCCACTGGGCCGGGTTGTTTGTAACTTGTCCAGGCCCATTATAAGTTTTAGCATTCCTCTGTGTTTGTGTATGTGCTAGGCCTTGTCCGTGTCTTGTGGTCTAGGAAAGAAAGAGAGAAATGCGCACGGAGGATCGCGACCGAGCGTGTACACTATCAGGTTTTCACCCGTTGATATTGGTGTGATCCGCCAATATG
Organism: Gentiana macrophylla; assembly: GCA_026214975.1. Lineage (NCBI taxonomy): Eukaryota > Viridiplantae > Streptophyta > Magnoliopsida > Gentianales > Gentianaceae > Gentiana > Gentiana macrophylla. Next base: position 96,494,867 of record CM047816.1, read on the forward strand.
TTGCTCACAAATACTTTATGGTGAGTTGCACCATGCATAGTGCCCTTGAATGATGATGTAACAAAGATAAGCTATGCTACAAACCAATAATCATGACATTTTGATGAGCATGAAGTGATCCCCAAAGTTTGAGTCGGTCTCACAAAGATAACTTAAGAAATTATGAACCTTTCGTTGTAAGATTTGATTATATTTTAGCTTCTTAATCTTGCTTAGTACTTTTTACTTACCTCAATTTCATGTTTTGTTGCATGTTTTTGGGGTGAGAAGATGAACAGGTTGAGCATGTGATGGATGATGACTTTGGGGACGATGTTTAAGTCCAAGTTTCACTTGATGTTTTATATTTCATTTATTATAAGATGTATCAAACTATGTTGTTATTTCAATATCAAGACAAGCGTCGTACTTTCTTTAAGGCTTTGTAAGATTTGTTGTTTAACTTTCATTTTGGGCATCGTATGTTGTAAGCTACCTTGTTGTTGTTGATGATATATGGGCCCACTGGGCCGGGTTGTTTGTAACTGGTCCAGGCCCATTATAAGTTTTAGCATTCCTCTGTGTTTGTGTATGTGCTAGGCCTTGTCCGTGTCTTGTGGTCTTGGAAAGAGAGTAGTAGAGGTGAGGGAGCTTACTTGAAAATACTTATGTGGCTAGTTAACAATTAATAACAGACATACGTTTGTAGTTAAAAGACTAATCATCGTAATATTATTGGTAAGTCACAAGTCTATATCGCGATGTGTGGGTCCCCAAGCGTAGTGCCCTTGAATATCCACTTTATCCGAACACCCACACATCGCGATATAGACTTGTGCCTTACCAAGAATGTTACGATGTTTAGTCTTTTAACTACACACGATCTCATTATTAATTGTTAACTAGCCACATAAGTATTTCAAGTAAGCTCTCTCACCTCTACTACTCTCTTTCCTAGACCACAAGACACGGACAAGGCCTAGCACATATACAAAACACAGAGGAATGCTAAAACTTATAATGGGCCTGGACGATTACAAACAACCGTCGATGGGCCCATATATCATCAACAACAACAAGGTAGCTTACAACATATGATGCCCAAAATGAAAGTTAAACAACAAATCTTACAAAGCCTTAAAGAAAGTAACAACATAGTTTGATACATCTTATAATAAATTAAATATAAAACATCAAGTGAAACTTGGACACAAACATCGTCCCCAATGTCATCATCCATCACATGCTCAACCTGTTCGTCTTCTCACCCCAAAAACATGCAACAAAACATGAAATTGTGGTAAGTAAAAAGTACTTAGCAAGATTAAGAATCTAAAATATAATTAAATCTTACAACGAAAGGTTCATAATATATTAAGTTATCTTTGTGAGACCGACTCAAACTTTAGGTTCACTTCATGCTCATCAACATGTCGTGATTATTGGTTTGTAGCGTAGCTTATCTTTGTTACATCATCATTCAAGGGCACTACGCATGGTGCTACTCACCATAAAGTATCTGTGTGCAACATATTGGCGGATCACACCAATATCCATTGGGGAAAACCCCATAGTGTACACGCTCGGTGCAGTCCCTCCGTACGTAGGGTCTCGGTCTTACGGGGTGTGGTTCCTCCATACGTAGAGTCCAATGACTTACGATGTTATCCACTTTATCTGAACACCCACACATCGCGATCTAGACTTGTGCCTTACCAATAATTTTACGATGTTTAGTCTTTTAGCTACACACGTACGTTTGTTATTAATTGTTAACTAGCCACCTAAGTATTTTCACGTAAGCTCCCTCACCTCTACTACTCTCTTTCCTAGACCACAAGACACGGCCAAGGACTAGCACATACACAAACATTGAGGTATGATAACATTTATAATGGGCCTGGCCCAGTTACAAACAACACGGCCCGGTGGGCCCATACGATGCCCACCATGCGTAGTGCCCTTGAATACTTAATATATCGTATGTTGTAAGCTACCTTGTTGTTTTTGATGATATATGGGACCACTGGGCCGGGTTGTTTGTAACTGGTCCAGGCCCATTATAAGTTTTAGCATTCCTCTGTGTTTGTGCATGTGCTCGGCCTTGTCCGTGTCTTGTGGTCTAGGAAAGAGAGTAGTAGAGGTGAGAGAGCTTACTTGAAAATACTTAGGTGGCTCGTTAACAATTAATAACAGACGTACGTGTATTTAATTATATTTTAGCTTCTTAATCTTGCTAAGTACTTTTTACTTACCTCAATTTCATGTTTTGTTGCATGTTTTTGCGTTAGAAGATGAACATGTTGAGCATGTGTTGGATGATGACTTTGGGGACGATGTTTGAGTCCAAGTTTCACTTGATGTTTTCCGTTTCATTTATTATAAGATGTATCAAACTTTGTTGTTATTTCAATATCAAGACAAGCGTCGTACTTTCTTTAAGGCTTTGTAAGATTTTTTGTTTAACTTTCATTTTGGGCATCGTATGTTGTAAGCTACCTTGTAGTTGTTGATGATATATGGGCCCACTGGGCCGAGTTGTTTGTAACTGGGCCAGGCCCATTATAAATGTTATCATACCTCAATGTTTGTGTATGTGCTAGGCCTTGGCCGTGTCTTATGGTCTAGGAGAGAGAGTAGTAGAGGTGAGGGAGCTTACTTGAAAATACTTATGTGGCTAGTTAACAATTAATAACAGACGTACGTTTGTAGTTAAAAGACTAATCATCGTAATATTCTTGGTAAGGCACAAGTCTAGATCGCGATGTGTGGGCGTTCAGATAAAGTGGATAACTTCGTAAGTCATTGGACTCTACGTACGGAGGAACCCCACCCCGTAAGTCCGAGACGCTACGTACGGAGGGATTGCACCGAGCGTGTACACTATCAGATAAAGTGGATAACATCATAAGTCATTGGACTCAACGTACGGAGGAACTCCACCCCGTAAGTCCGAGACCCTACGTACGGAAGGACTGCACCGAGCGTGTACACTATCAGGTTTTCACCCGTTGATATTGGTGTGATCCGCCAATATGTTGCACACGGATACTTTATGGTGAGTAGCACCAAGCGTAGTGCCCTTGAATGATGATGTAACAAAGACAAGCTACGCTATAAACCAATAATCATGACATGTTGATGAGCATGAAGTGATCCCTAAAGTTTGAGTCGGTCTCACAAAGAAATCTTGCTAAGTACTTTTTACTTACCTCAATTTCATGTTTTGTTGCATGTTTTTGGGGTGAGAAGACGAACAGGTTGAGCATGTGATGGATGATGATTTTGGGGACGATGTTTGAGTCCAAGTTTCACTTGATGTTTTCCGTTTCATTTATTATAAGATGTATCAAACTATGTTGTTATTTCAATATCAAGACAAGCGTCGTACTTTCTTTAAGGCTTTGTAATATTTGTTGTTTAACTTTCATTTTGGGCATCGTATGTTGTAAGCTACCTTGTTGTTGTTGATGATATATGGGCCCACTGGGCCGGGTTGTTTGTAACTGGTCCAGGCCCATTATAAGTTTTAGCATTCCTCTATGTTTGTGAATGTGCTAGGCCTTGTCTGTGTCTTGTGGTCTAGGAAAGAGAGTAGTAGAGGTGAGGGAGCTTACTTGAAAATACTTATGTGGCTAGTTAACAATTAATAACAGACGTACGTTTGTAGTTAAAAGACTAATTATCGTAATATTCTTGGTAAGGCACAAGTCTATATCGCGATGTGTGGGTGTTCGGATAAAGTGGATAACTTCGTAAGTCTTTGGACCCTTCGTACGGAGGAACCCCACCCCGTAAGTCCGAGACACGACGTACGGAGGGACTGCACCGAGCGTGTACACTATCAGGTTTTCACCCGTTGATATAGGTGTGATCCACCAATATGTTGCACACGGATACTTTATGGTGAGTAGCACCAAGCATAGTGCCCTTCAATGATGATGTAACAATGATAAGCTACGCTACAAACCAATAATCACGACATGTTGATGAGCATGAAGTGAACCCTAAAGTTTGAGTCGGTCTCACAAAGATAACTTAATATATTATGAACCTTTCGTTGTAAGATTTAATTATATTTTAGATTCTAAATCTTGCTAAGTACTTTTTACTTACCATAATTTCATGTTTTGTTGCATGTTTTTGGGGTGAGAAGACGAATAGGTTGAGCATGTGATGGATGATGACTTTGGGGACGATGTTTGTGTCCAAGTTTCACTTGATGTTTTATATTTCATTTATTATAAGATGTATCAAACTATGTTGTTACTTTCTTTAAGGCTTTGTAAGATTTGTTGTTTAACTTTCATTTTGGGCATCATATGTTGTAAGCTACCTTGTTGTTGTTGATGATATATGGGCCCTTGGGACGGGTTGTTTGTAACTGGTCCAGGCCCATTATAAGTTTTAGCATTCCTCTGTGTTTGTGTATGTGCTAGGCCTTGTCCATGTCTTGTGGTCTAGGAAATAGAGTAGTAGAGGTGAGAGAGCTTACTTGAAAATACTTATGTGGCTAGTTAACAATTAATAACAGACGTACGTGTGTAGTTAAAAGACTAAACATCGTAACATTCTTGGTAAGGCACAAGTCTATATCGCGATGTGTGGGTGTTCGGATAAAGTGGATATTCAAGGGCACTACGCTTGGGGTCCCACACATCGCGATATAGACTTGTGCCTTACCAATAATATTACGATGATTAGTCTTTTAACTACAAACGTATGTCTGTTATTAATTGTTAACTAGCCACATAAGTATTTTCAAGTAAGCTCCTCACCTCTACTACTCTCTCTCTCCAAGACCACAAGAGACGGACAAGGCCTAGCACATACACAAACACAGAGGAATGCTAAAACTTATAATGGGCCTGGACGATTATAAACAACCGCCAAAGGCCCATATATCATCAACAACAACAAGGTAGCTTACAACATACGATGCCCAAAATGAAAGTTAAACAACAAATCTTACAAAGCCTTAAAGAAAGTACGACGCTTGTCTTGATATTGAAATAACAACATAGTTTGATACATCTTATAATAAATGAAATATAAAACATCAAGTGAAACTTGGACTTAAACATCGTCCCCAAAGTCATCATCCATCACATGCTCAACCTGTTCGTCTTCTCACCCCAAAAACATGCAACAAAACATGAAATTGTGGTAAGTAAAAAGTACGATGCCCACCATGCGTAGTGCCCTTGAATACTTAATATATCGTATGTTGTAAGCTACCTTGTTGTTTTTGATGATATATGGGCCCATTATAAGTTTTAGCATTCCTCTGTGTTTGTGTATGTGCTAGGCCTTGTCCGTGTCTTGTGGTCTAGGAAAGAGAGTAGTAGAGGCGAGAGAGCTTACTTGAAAATACTTAGGTTGCTAGTTAACAATTAATAACAGACGTACGTGTGTAGTTAAAAGACTAAACATCGTAACATTCTTGGTAAGGCACAAGTCTATATCGCGATGTGTGGGCGTTCAGATAAAGTGGATAACTTCGTAAGTCTTTGGACCCTACGTACGGAGGAACACCACCCCGTAAGTCCGAGACCCTACGTACGGAGGGATTGCACCGAGCGTGTACACTATCAGGTTTTCACCCGTTGATATCGGTGTGATCCGCCAATATGTTGCACACAGATACTTTATGGTGAGTTGCATCATGCGTAGTGCCCTTGAATTATGATGTAACAAAGATAAGCTATGCTACAAACCAATAATCATGACATGTTGATGAGCAAGAAGTGAACCCTAAAGTTTGAGTCGGTCTCACAAAGATAACTTAATAAATTATGAACCTTTCATTGTAAGATTTAATTATATTTTAGATTCTTAATCTTGCTAAGTACTTTTTACTTACCTCCATTTCATGTTTTGTTGCATGTTTTTGTGGTGAGAAGACGAACAGGTTGAGCATGTGATGGATGATGACTTTGTGGACGATGTTTGTGTCCAAGATTCACTTGATGTTTTCTATTTCATTTATTATAAGATGTATCAAACTATTTTGTTATTTCAATATCAAGACAAGCGTCGTACTTTCTTTAAGGCTTTGTAAGATTTGTTGTTTTACTTTCATTTTGGGCATCGTATGTTGTATGCTACCTTGTAGTTGTTGATGATATATGGGCCCACTGGGCTGGGTTGTTTGTAACTGGGCCAGGTCCATTATAAATGTTATCATACCTCAATGTTTGTGTATGTGCTAGGCCTTGGCCGTGTCTTGTGGTCTAGGAAATACATAGGTGGCTAGTTAACAATTAATAACAAACGTACGTGTGTAGCTAAAAGACTAAACATCGTAAAATTCTTGGTAAGGCACAAGTCTAGATCGCGATGTGTGGGCGTTCTATAAAGTGGATAACTTCGTAAGTCATTGGACTCTACGTACGGAGGAACCCCACCCCGTAAGTCCGAGACCCTACATACGGAGGGACTACACCGATCGTGTACACTATGGGGTTTTTCCCAATGGATATTGGTGTTATCCGCCAATATGTTGCATATTGGCGGATCACACCAATATCAATGGGTGAAAACCTGATTGTGTACACGCTCGGTGCAGTCCCTCCGTACGTAGGGTCTCGGACGTACGGGGTGGTATATTGGGCCCACTGGGCCGGGTTGTTTGTAACGGGGCCTGGCCTATTATAAATGTTATCATACCTCAATGTTTGTGTATGTGCTAGGCCTTGGCCGGGTCTTGTGGTCTCGGAAAGAGAGTAGTAGAGGTGAGGGAGCTTACTTGAAAATACTTAGGTGGCTAGTTAACAATTAATAACAGACGTACGTTTGTAGTTAAAAGACTAATCATCGTAATATTCTTGGTAAGGCACAAGTCTATATCGCGATGTGTGGGTGTTCGGATAAAGTGGATAACTTCGTAAGTCTTTGGACCCTACGTACGGAGGAACACCACCCCGTAAGTCCGAGACCCTACGTACGGAGGGACTGCACCGAGCGTGTACATTATCAGGTTTTCCCCAATGGATGTTGGTGTGATCCGCCTTGTAAGATTTAATTATATTTTAGCTTCTTAATCTTTCTAAGTACTTTTTACTTACCTCCATTTCATGTTTTGTTGCATGTTTTTGGGGTGAGAAGACGAACAGGTTGAGAATGTCATGGATGATGACTTTGGAGACGATGTTTAAGTCCAAGTTTCACTTGATGTTTTCCGTTTTATTTATTATAAGATGTATCAAACTATGTTGTTATTTCAATATCAAGACAAGCGTCGTACTTTCTTTAAGGCTTTGTAAGATTTGTTGTTTAACTTTCGTTTTGGGCATCGTATGTGGTATTCTACCTTGTAGTTGTTGATGATATATGGGCCCACTGGGCCGGGTTGTTTGTAACTGGGCCAGGCCCATTATAAATGTTATCATACCTCAGTGTTTGTGTATGTGCTAGGCCTTGTCCGTGTCTTGTGGTCTAGGAAAGAGAATAGTAGAGGTGAGGGAGCTTACTTGAAAATACTTATGTGGCTAGTTAACAATTAATAACAGACGTACGTGTGTAGTTAAAAGAACGTACGTTTGTAGTTAAAAGACTAATCATCGTAATATTCTTGGTATGGCACAAGTCTATATCGCGATGTGTGGGTGTTCGGATAAAGTGGATAACTTCGTAAGTCTTTGGACCCTACGTACGGAGGAACCCCACCCGTAAGTCCGAGACACGACGTACGGAGGGACTGCACCGAGCGTGTACACTATCAGGTTTTCACCCGTTGATATTGGTGTGATCCGCCAATATGTTGCACACGGATACTTTATGGTGAGTAGCACCATGTGTAGTGCCCTTGAATGATGATGTAACAAAGATAAGCTATGCTACAAACCAATAATCATGACATGTTGATGAGCATGAAGTGAACCCTAAAGTTTGAGTCGGTCTCACAAAGATAACTTAATAAATTATGAACCTTTCGTTGTAAGATTTAATTATATTTTAGCTTCTTAATCTTGCTAAGTACTTTTTACTTACCTCAATTTCATGTTTTGTTGCATGTTTTTGGGGTGAGAAGACAAACAGGTTGAGCATGTGATGGATGATGACTTTGGGGACGATGTTTGAGTCCAAGTTTCACTTGATGTTTTATATTTCATTTATTATAAGATGTATCAAACTATGTTGTTATTTCAATATCAAGACAAGCGTCGTACTTTCTTTAAGGCTTTGTAAGATTTTTGTTTAACTTTCATTTTGGGTATCGTATGTTGTAAGCTACCTTGTAGTTGTTGATGATATATGGGGCCCCTTTGGCGCGAGTTGTTTATGCTGGTCGGGCCCATTATAAGTTTTAGCATTCCTCTGTGTTTGTGTATGTGCTAGGCCTTGGCAGGTGTCTTGTGGTCTAGGAAAGAGAGTAGTAGAGGTGAGGAGCTTACTTGAAAATACTTATGTGGCTAGTTAACAATTAATATGAGGGCGTCGTGTGTAGTTAAAAGACTAATCATCGTAACATTCTTGGTAAGGCACAAGTCTATATCGCGATGTGTGGGTGTTCAGATAAAGTGGATAACTTCGTAAGTCTTTGGACCCTACGTACGGAGGAACACCACCCCGTAAGTCCGAGACCCTACGTACGGAGGGACTGCACCGAGCATGTACACTATGGGGTTTTCCCCAATGGATATTGGTGTGATCCGCCAATATGTTGCACACAGATACTTTATGGTGAGTAGCACCATGCGTAGTGCCCTTGAATGATGATGTAACAAAGATAAGCTATGCTATAAACCAATAATCATGACATGTTGATGAGCATGAAGTGATCCCTAAAGTTTGAGTCGGTCTCACAAAGATAACTTAATAAATTATGAACCTTTCGTTGTAAGATTTAATTATATTTTAGCTTCTTAAACTTGCTAAGTACTTTTTACTTACCTCAATTTCATGTTTTGTTGCATGTTTTTGGGGTGAGAAGACGAACAGGTTGAGCATGTGATGGATGATGACTTTGGGGACGATGTTTAAGTCCAAGTTTCACTTGATGTTTTATATTTCATTTATTATAAGATGTATCAAACTATGTTGTTATTTCAATATCAAGACAAGCGTCATACTTTCTTTAAGGCTTAATAAATTATGAACCTTTCGTTGTAAGATTTAATTATATTTTAGCTTCTTAATCTTGCTAAGTACTTTTTACTTACCTCAATTTCATGTTTTGTTGCATGTTTTGGGGTGAGAAGGCGAAAAGGAGTTGAGCATGTGATGGATGATGACTTTGGGGACGATGTTTAAGTCCAAGTTTCACTTGATGTTTTATATTTCATTTATTATAAGATGTATCAAAATATGTTGTTATTTCAATATCAAGACAAGTGTCGTAGAGTCCAATGACTTACTTGTAGCATAGCTTATCTTTGTTACATCATCATGTTTTAATTCAATGCCCACTTGTGAAATATGGGCCCTAAGACCGAAATATCGTATGTTGTAAGCTCCGTAAATACTACATCTTTATATGGTATGCAGTCCCTCCGTAAACGCTTTATCTTTGGTATGTGCTATCAAACTTTATTGTGTTACTTGGGTGAAGTTATTTCAAACTATGTTGTTATTTTCACGTAATCCCTAAACTAGCACACCCACACCAATATCAAGTACTTATGTTCGGACATGAATACATCTCTTTATACTTTATCCATGCTATCAATCCAAGGTAGCTTACAACAAGATTGGCACCAAGCATAGTTTGATCCCAAAGTCATCATTCATTTATTATAAGATGTATCAAACTATGTTGTTATTTCAATATCAAGACAAGTCATGCCATGTGTTCACGATGAATAACTTTAGTGTGTCTTATAATAAATGAAACGGAAAACATCAAGTGAAACTTGGACTTAAACATCGTCCCCAAAGTCATCATCATTCACATGCTCAACCTGTTCGTCTTCTCACCCCAAAAACTACGCAACAAAACATGAAATTGAGGTAAGTAAAAAGTACTTAGCAAGATTAAGAAGCTAAAATATAATTAAATCTTACAACGAAAGGTTCATAATATATTAAGTTATCTTTGTGAGACCGACTCAAACTTTATGGATCATTTCATGCTCATCAACATGTCGTGATTATTGGTTTGTAGCGTAGCTTATCTTTGTTACATCATCATTCAAGGGCACTACGCATGGTGCTACTCACCATAAAGTATCTGTGTGCAACATATTGGCGGATCACCCTAATATCAACGGGTGAAAACCTGATAGTGTACACGCTCGGTGCAGTCCCTCCGTACGTCGGGTCTCGGACTTACGGGGTGGTGTTCCTCCGTACGTAGGGTCCAAAGACTTACGAAGTTATCCACTTTATCCGAACACCCACACATCGCGATATAGACTTGTGCCTTACCAAGAATATTACGATGATTAGTCTTTTAACTACACACGTACGTCTGTTATTAATTGTTAACTAGCCACCTAAGTATTTTCAAGTAATCTCTCTCACCATAAAGTATCTGTGTGCAACATATTGGCGGATCACACCAATATCAACGGGTGAAAACCTGATAGTGTACACGCTCGGTGCAGTCCCTCCGTACGTAGGGTCTCGGACTTATGCGGTGGTGTTCCTCCGTACGTAGAGTCCAATGACTTACGAAGTTATCCACTTTATCTGAACGCCCACATATCGCGATATAGACTTGTGCCTAACCAAGAATGTTACGATGTTTAGTCTTTTAACTACACACATACGTCTGTTATTAATTGTTAACTAGCCACCTAAGTATTTTCAAGTAATCTCTCTCACCTCTACTACACTCTTTCCTAGACCACAAGACACGGACAAGGCCTAGCACATTGGTGAGTCCAATAATAGATGAAGTGGATATTGGTAAAGTACTTTTTATGTTGTATGTGCTTACTATCAGGACATGTTATCAAATTTGTTAAAAGTACTAGCCTTACATCCACACATCGCGATATAGACTTGTGCCTTACCAAGAATTGTGCCCACTACGTACGGAGGAACACCACCCCGTAAGTATTTTCAAGTAAGCTCTCTCACCTCTACTACTCTCTTTCCTAGACCACAAGACACGGACAAGGCCTAGCACATACACAAACATTGAGGCCTAGCATTTTGGGCATCGTATGTTGCAAGGCACAAGTGAAAAGATGTATACTTAGTAAGATTAAGAAGCTAAAATAGCCAATTAATGACAGACGTACGGTGGGATTGCACCGAGCACATGTATCCAATGACATCATGCTCATCAATATGTCATGATTATTGGTTTGTAGCGTAGCTTATCTTTGTTACATAATCATTCAAGGGCACTACGCATGGTGCAACTCACCATAAAGTATCTGTGTCTTACCTGAGGAAAGAAAGTTTAGAACATACGTGTGTAGTTAATGTTTAGCCTTGATCCACAAACACCTCTGTGTTTACGTGAAAATACTTATGTTGCGTGTGCAACAATTAATAACCTCTACTACTCTCTTTCCTAGACCACAAGACACGGACAAGGCCTAGCACATACACAAACACAGAGGAATGGCTAAAAGTTATAATGGGCCTGGCCCAGTTACAAACAACCCAGCCCAGTGGGCCCATATATCATCAACAACTACAAGGTAGCATACAACATACGATGCCCAAAATGAAAGTTAAACAAAAAATCTTACAAAGCCTTAAAGAAAGTATGACGCTTGTCTTGATATTGAACTAACATCATAGTTTGATAAATCTTATAATAAATGAAACGGAAAACAACATAGTTTGATACATCTTATAATAAATGAAATATAAAACATCAAGTGAAACTTGGACTTAAACATCGTCCCGAAAGGTTCATTATTTATTAAGTTATCTTTGTGAGACCGACTCAAACTTTAGGGATCACTTCATGCTCATCAACATGTCATGATTATGTTCATAAAATTCTTAGTTAGGCACAATTCTAGATCGCGATGTGTGGGCGTTCAGATAAAGTGGATAACTTCATAAGTCATTGGACTCTACGTACGGAGGAACACCACCCCGTAAGTTCGAGACCCTACGTACGGAGGGACTGCACCGAGCGTGTACACTATCAGGTTTTCACCCGTTGATATTGGTGTGATCCGCCAATATGTTGCACACAGATACTTTATGGTGAGTAGCACCATGCGTAGTGCCCAAGAATGATGATGTAACAAAGATAAGCTATGCTACGAACCAATAATCATGACATGTTGATGAGCATGAAGTGAACCCTAAAGTTTGAATCGGTCTCACAAAGATAACTTAATAAATTATGAACCTTTCGTTGTAAGATTTAATTATATTTTAGATTCTTAATCTTGCTAAGTACTTTTTACTTACCTCCATTTCATGTTTTGTTGCAAGTTTTTGTGGTGAGAAGACGAACAGGTTGAGCATGTGATGGATGATGACTGCATGAAGTGAACCCTAAAGTTTGAGTCGGTCTCACAAAGATAACTTAATATATTATGAACCTTTCGTTGTAAGATTTAATTATATTTTAGCTTCTTAATCTTGCTAAGTACTTTTTACTTACCTCAATTTCATGTTTTGTTGCATGTTTTTGGGGTGAGAAGACGAACAGGTTGAGCATGTGATGGATGATGTCTTTGGGGACGATGTTTGAGTCCAAGTTTCACTTGATGTTTTCCGTTTCATTTATTATAAGATGTATCAAACTATGTTGTTATTTCAATATCAAGACAAGCGTCGTACTTTATTTAAGGCTTTGTAAGATTTGTTGTTTAACTTGGTAAGGCACAAGTCTATTTTGGGGACGATGTTTGTGTCCAAGTTTCACTTGATGTTTTCCGTTTCATTTAATATAAGATGTATCAAACTATGTTGTTAGTTCAATATCAAGACAAGCGTCGTACTTTCTTTAAGGCTTTGTAAGATTTTTTGTTTAACTTTCATTTTGGGCATCGTATGTTGTAAGCTACCTTGTTGTTGTTGATGATATATGGGCCCACTGGGCCGGGTTGTTTGTAACTAGTCCAGGCCCATTATAAGTTTTAGCATTCGTCAGTGTTTGTGTATGTGCTAGGCCTTGTCCGTGTCTTGTGGTCGAGGAAAGAGAGTAGTAGAGGTGAGAGAGATTACTTGAAAATACTTAGGTGGCTAGTTAACAATTAATAACAGACGTACGTTTGTAGTTAAAAGACTAAACATCAACGGGTTCGTCTTCTCACCCCAAAAACAAGCAACAAAACATGAAATTGAGGTAAGTAAAAAGTACTTAAAGAAATATTAAGAAGCTAAAATATAATTAAATCTTACAATGAAAGGTTCATAATTTATTAAGTTATCTTTGTGAGACCGACTCAAACTTTAGGGATCACTTCATGCTCATCAACATGTCATGATTATTGGTTTGTAGCATAGCTTATCTTTGTTACATCATCATTCAAGGGCACTACGCATGGTGCAACTCACCATAAAGTATCTGTGTGCAACATATTGGGGGATCACACCAATATCAACGGGTGAAAACCTGATAGTGTACACGCTCGGTGCAGTCCCTCCGTACGTAGGGTCTCGGACTTATGGGGTGGTGTTCCTCCGTACGTAGGGTCCAAAGACTTACGAAGTTATCCACTTTATCTGAACGCCCACACATCACGATATAGACTTGTGCCTTACCAAGAATGTTACGATGATTAGTCTTTTAACTACAAACGTATGTCTGTTATTAATTGTTAACTTGCCACATAAGTATTTTCATGTAAGCTCCCTCACCTCTACTACTCTCTTTCCTAGACCACAAGACACGGACAAGGCCTAGCACATACACAAACACAGAGGAATGCTAAAACTTATAATGGGCCTGGACCAGTTACAAACAACCCGGCCCAGGTTTAAACAAGGTATCTCATCAACATGTCGTGATTATTGGTTTGTAGCTTACATTAAGGCAATAACTACAAGGACGTACGTGTGTAGTTAAAAGACTAAACATCTTATAATAAATGAAATATATAACATCAAGTGAAACTTGGACTTAAACATCGTCCCCAAAGTCATCATCCATCACGTGCTCATCAACATGTCATGATTACCTGATAGTGTACACGCTCGGTGCAGTCCCTCCGTACGTAGGGTCTCGGACTTACGGGGTGAGGTTCCTCCGTACGTAGAGTCCAATGACTTACGAAGTTATCCACTTTATCCGAACACCCACATCGCGATATAGACTTGTGCCTTACCAAGAATGTTACGATGTTTAGTCTTTTAACTACAAGGTAGCTTACAACATACGATGCCCAAAATGAAAGTTAAACAACAAATCTTACAAAGACTTAAAGAAAGTACGAACAAAGATAAGCTATGCTACAAACCAATAATCATGACATGTTGATGAGCATGAAGTGATCCCTAAATCAAACAAATTATGAACCTTTCGTTGTAAGATTTAATTATATTTTAGCTTCTTAATCTTGCTAAGTACTTTTTACTTACCTCAAGAAGTCATTGTGAGACCGACTCAAACTTTAGGGTTCACTTCATGCTCATCAACATGTCGTGATTATTGGTTTGTAGCGTAGCATATCTTTGTTACATCATCATTCAAGGGCACTACGCATGGTGCTACTCACCATAAAGTATCTGTGTGCAACATATTGGCGGATCACACCAATATCCATTGGGGAAAACCAATAATCACGACATGTTTTATATTAGCATAACCTGATAGTTACAAACAACCTGGCCCAGTGGGCCCATATATCATCAACAACTACCCCAGTGGGCCCATATATATTAAAAACAACTACAACATAATTTCGTGTAAACATGGTTCAGGTAAGGCACAAGTCTATATCGCGATGTGTGGATGTTCGGATAAAGTGGATAACTTCGTAAGTCTTTGGACCCTACGTACGGAGGAACACCACCCCGTACGTCCGAGACCCTACGTACGTACGGAGGCACTGCACCGAGCGTGTACACTATGCATGGTGCTACTCACCATAAAGTATATGTGTGCAACATATTGGCGGATCACTCCAATATCAACAAGTAAGGCACAAGTCTATATCGCGATGTGTGGGTGTTCGGATAAAGTGGATAACTTCGTAAGTCATTGGACCCTACGTATGGTGGAACACCACCCCGTAAGTCCGAGACCTTACGTACGGAGGGACTGCACCGAGCGTGTACACTATCAGGTTTTCGGACGTTGATATTGGTGTGATCCGCCAATATGTTGCACACAGATACTTTATGGTGAGTAGCACCATGCGTAGTGCCCTTGAATGATGATGTAACAAAGATAAGCTATGCTACAAACCAATAATCACGACATGTTGATGAGCATAAAGTGATCCCTAAAGTTTGAGTCGGTCTTACAAAGATAACTTAATATATTATGAACCTTTCGTTGTAAGATTTAATTATATTTTAGCTTCTTAATCTTGCTAAGTACTTTTTACATACCTCCATTTCATGTTTTGTTGCATGTTTTTGGGGTGAGAAGACGAACAGGCACAAAATGAAAGTTAAACAACAAAACTTACAAAGCCTTAAAGAAAGTACGACGCTTGTCTTGATATTGAACTCACAACATAGTTTGATACATCTTATAATAAATGAAACAGAAAACATTAAGTGAAACTTGGACTTAAACATCGTCCCCAAAGTCATCATCCATCACATGCTCAACTTGTTCGTCTTCTCACCCTCAAAACATGCAACAAAACATGAAATTGAGGTAGCTAAGTACTTTTTACTTACCTCAATTTCATGTTTTGTTGCATGTTCAATATCAACGGGTGAAAACCTGATAGTGTACACGCTCGGTGCAGTCCCTCCGTACGTCGTGTCTCGGACTTACGGGGTGGGGTTCCTCCGTACGTAGGGTCCAAGGGTCTCGGACTTCACAAAGATAACTTAATACGGGATGGTGTTCCTCCGTACGTAGGGTCCAAAGACTTATGAAGTTATCCACTTTATCTGAACGCCCACACATCGCGATCTAGACTTGTGCCTTACCAAGAATTTTACGATGTTTAGTCTTTTAGCTACACACATATATGTGTTATTAATTGTTAACTAGCCACCTAAGTATTTTCACGTAAGCTCCCTCACCTCTACTACTCTCTTTCCTAGACCACAAGACACGGCCAAGGCCTAGCACATACACAAACACTGAGGTATGATAACATTTATAATGGACCTGGCCCAGTTACAAACAACCCGGCCCAGTGGGCCCGTATATCATCAACAACTACAAGGTAGCATACAGCATACGATGCCCAAAACGAAAGTAGAACAAAAAATCATACAAAGCCTTAAAGAAAGTACGACGCTTGTCTTGATATTGAAATAACAACATAGTTTGATATCTATATCACACCATCACATGCTCAACCTGTTCGTCTTCTCACCCCAAAAACATGCAACACAACATGAAATGGAGGTAAGTAAAAAGTACTTAGCAAGATTAAGAAGCTAAAATATAATTAAATCTTGCAACGAAAGGTTCATAATTTATTAAGTTATCTTTGTGAGACCGACTCAAACTTTAGGGATCACTTCATGCTCATCAACATGTCATGATTATTGGTTTGTAGCATAGCTTATCTTTGTTACATCATCATTCAAGGGAGCTTCTTTGGCCCATTATAAATACTTTATGGTGAGTTGCATTGGACTCAAACATCGTCCCCAAAGTCATCATCCATCACATGCTCAACCTGTTCGTCTTCTCACCCCAAAAACATGCAACAAAACATGAAATTGATGTAAGTAAAAAGTACTTAGCAAGATCGCGATGCGTGGGCGTTCAGATAAAGTGGATAACTTCGTAAGTCATTGGACTCTACGTACGGAGGAACACCACCCCATAAGTCCGAGACCCTACATACGGAGGGACTGCACCGAGCGTGTACACTATCAGGTTTTCACCCGTTGATATTGGTGTGATCCGCCAATATGTCTTTGGACCCACTAGGCCGGGTTGTTTGTAACTGGGCCAGGCCCATTATAAATGTTATCATACCTTGAACGGGTTGTAAGCTAAGTTTTTTTGATATTGAAATAACAATCTTATAGCCATCGTATTGGCGGGTTCATAATTTATTAAGAATGTTACGATGATTGGTCTTTTAACTACACATGTACGTTTGTTATTAATTGTTAACTAGCCACATAAGTATTTTCAAGTAAGCTCCCTCACCATAAAGTATCTGTGTGCAACATATTGGCGGATCACACCAATATCAATGGGTGAAAACGTAAGCTCCCTCACCATAACGTAAGCTCCCTCACCTCTACTACTCTCTTTCCTAGACCACAAGACACGGACAAGGCCAATACACCTCAATGTTTGTGTATGTGCTAGGCCTTGTCTGTGTCTTGTGGTCTATATCACCCCAAAAACATGTAATAAAACATGAAATTGAGGTAAGTAAAAAGTACTTAGCAAGATTAAGAAGCTAAAATATAATTAAATCTTACAACGAAAGGTTCATAATTTATTAAGTTATCTTTGTGAGACCGACTCAAACTTTAGGGTTCACTTCATGCTCATCAACATGTCGTGATTATTGGTTTATAGCGTAGCTTATCTTTGTTACATCATCATTCAAGGGCACTACGCTTGGTGCTACTCACCATAAAGTATATGTGTGCAACATATTGGCGGATCACACCAATATCCATTGGGGAAAACCCCATAGTGTACACGCTCGGTGCAGTCCATCCGTACGTAGGGTCTCGGACTTACGGGGTGGGGTTCCTCCGTACGTAGGGTCCAAAGACTTACGAAGTTATCCACATTATCCGAACACCCACACATCGCGATATAGACTTGTGCCTTACCAAGAATATTACAATGTTTAGTCATTTAACTACTAACAACATAGTTTGATACATCTTATAATAAATGAAATATAAAACATCAAGTGAAACTTGAACTTAAACATCGTCCCCAAAGTCATCATCCATCACATGCACCAACCTGTTCGTCTTCTCACCATTATAAGTTTTAGCATTCCTCTGTGTTTGTGTATGGATAACAATCATTATAGCCACCTAAGTATTTTCATTTATTATAAGATGTATCAAACTAAAAGACTAAACATCGTAACATTCTTGGTAAGGCACAAGTCTATATCGCGATGTGTGGGCGTTCAGATAAAGTGGATAAATTCGTAAGTCATTGGACTCTACGTACGGAGGAACCCCACCCCGTAAGTCCGAGACCCTACGTACGGAGGGACTGCACCGAGCGTGTACACTATCAGGTTTTCACCCGTTGATATTGGTGTGATCCGCCAATATGTTGCGGACGGACACTTTATGGTGAGTAGCACCAAGCATAGTGCCCTTGAATGATGATGTAACAAAGATAAGCTATGCTACAAACCAATAATCACGACATGTTGATGAGCATGAAGTGAACCCTAAAGTTTGATACGTGATCACAAAGATAACTTAATAAATTATGAACCTTTCGTTGTAAGATTTAATTATATTTTAGCTTCTTAATCTTGCTAAGTACTTTTTACTTACCTCAATTTCATGTTTTGTTGCATGTTTTTGGGGTGAGAAGACGAACAGGTTGAGCATGTGATGGATGATGATTTTGGGGACGATGTTTGAGTCCAAGTTTCACTTGATGTTTTCCGTTTCATTTATTATAAGATGTATCAAACTATGTTGTTATTTCAATATCAAGACAAGCGTCGTACTTTCTTTAAGGCTTTGTAAGATTTTTTGTTTAACTTTCATTTTGGGCATCGTTTGTTGTAAGTTACCTTGTTGTTGTTGATGATATATGGGCCTACTGGGCCGGGTTGTTTGTAACTGGTCCGGGCCCATTATAAGTTTTAGAACGGACAAGGCCTAGCACATACACAAACTAGCATAGCAAGATTAATATAGTGTACACGCTCGGTGTAGTCCCTCCGTACGTAGGGTCTCGGACTTACGGGGTGGTGTTCCTCCGTACGTAGGGTCCAAAGACTTACGAAGTTATCCACTTTGTACGAACACCCACACACCGCGATATAGACTTGTGCCTTACCAAGAATATTATGATGATTACTCTTTTAACTACAAACGTACGTCTGTTATTAATTGTTAACTAGCCACCTAAGTATTTTCAAGTAATCTCTCTCACCTCTACTACTCTCTTTCCTAGACCACAAGACACGGACAAGGCCTAGCACATACACAAACACTGACGAATGCTAAAACCTATAATGGGCCTGGACCAGTTACAAACAACCCGGCCTAGTGCGCCCATATATCATCAACAACAACAAGGTAGCTTACAACATACGATGCCCAAAATGAAAGTTAAACAAAAAATCTTACAAAGCCTTAAAGAAAGTACGACGCTTGTCTTGATATTGAACTAACAACATAGTTTGATACATCTTATAATAAATGAAACGGAAAACATCAAGTGAAACTTGGACACAAACATCGTCCCCAAAATACTTTAGGGATCACTCCATGCTCATCAACATGTCATGATTATTGGTTTATAGCATAGCTTATCTTTGTTACATCATCATTCAAGGGCACTACGCATGGTGCAACTCACCATAAAGTATCTGTGTGCAACATATTGGCGGATCACACCAATATCAACGGGTGAAAACCTGATAGTGTACACAAACACTGAGGTATGATAACATTTATAATAGGCCTGGCCCAGTTACAAACGTACGTGTATAATTAAATCTTATCCACTTTATACGTAGTTTGATACATCTTATAATAAATGAAACGGAAAACATCAAGTGAAACTTGGACTCAAACATCGTATCCAAAGTCATCATCCATCACATGCTCAACTTGTTCGTCTTCTCACCCCAAAAACATGCAACAAAACATGAAATTGAAGTAAGTAAAAAGTACATACACAAACAGTAGAGGTGGGAGAGCTTACTCGAAAATACTTAGGTGGCTAGTTAACAATTAATAACAGACGTACGTGTGTAGTTAAAAGACTAAACATCGTAACATTCTTGGTAAGGCACAAGTCTATATCGCGATGTGTGGGTTCTCTCACCTCTACTACTCTCTTTCCTAGACCACAAGACACGGCCAAGGCCTAGCACCATGTTAAAGAAAGTACGACGCTTGTCTTGATATTGAACTAACAAGAATGATTTAAAAAATATTATAATAAATGAAATATAAAACATCAAGTGAAACTTGGACTTAAACATCGTCCCCAAAGTCATCATCCATCACATGCTCAACTTGTTCGTCTTCTCACCACAAAAACATGCAACAAAACATGAAATGGAGGTAAGTAAAAAGTACTTAGCAAGATTAAGAATCTAAAATATAATTAAATCTCTTTGGACAAGGCACAAGTCTATATCACGTTTTAGTCTTACAAACTATGTTTTATAAGTTGCACCATGGGTGTTCAATATCAAGACAAGCGTCGTACTTTCTTTAAGGCTTTGTAAGATTCAAGGGCACTACGCATGGTTCAACTCACCATAAAGTATCTGTGTGCAACATATTGGCGGATCACACCAATATCAACGGGTGAAAACCTGATAGTGTACACGCTCGGTGTCTGTTATAGTGTAATAGTGTACACTGTTAACCCTGCTAATGCTAAAACTTACCTCAATGTTTGTGTATGTGCTAGGCCTTGTAAGGCACAAAACTTTGACTAGGAAACTTATAATGGGCCTGGCCCAGTTACAAACAACCCGGCCCAGTGGGCCATATATCATCAACAACTACAAGGTAGCTTACAACATAC
The DNA here is from genome assembly GCA_026214975.1 of Gentiana macrophylla. Lineage (NCBI taxonomy): Eukaryota > Viridiplantae > Streptophyta > Magnoliopsida > Gentianales > Gentianaceae > Gentiana > Gentiana macrophylla. The sequence continues at coordinate 96,515,568 of CM047816.1, forward strand.
GATGCCCAAAACGAAAGTAAAACAACAAATCTTACAAAGCCTTAAAGAAAGTACGACGCTTGTCTTGATATTGAAATAACAAAATAGTTTGATACATCTTATAATAAATGAAATAGAAAACATCAAGTGAATCTTGGACTTGAAAATCTTTGTGAGACCGACTCAAACTTTAGGGATCACTTCATGCTCATCAACATGTCATGATTATTGGTTTGTAGCATAGCTTATCTTTGTTACATCATCATTCAAGGGCACTATGCTTGGTGCTACTCACCATAAAGTGTCCGTCCGCAACATATTGGCGGATCACACCAATATCCATTGAGGAAAACCCCATAGTGTACACGCTCGGTGCAGTCCCTCCGTACGTAGGGTCTCGGACTTACGGGGTGGGGTTCCTCCGTACGTAGAGTCCAATGACTTACGAAGTTATCCACTTTATCTGAACGCCCACATATCGCGATATAGACTTGTGCCTTACCAAGAATGTTACGATGTTTAGTCTTTTAACTACACACGTACGTCTGTTATTAATTGTTAACTAGCCACCTAAGTATTTTCAAGTAATCTCTCTCACCTCTACTACTCTTTTTCCTAGACCACAAGACACGGACAAGGCCTAGCACATACACAAACACAGAGGAATGCTAAAATTTATAATAGGCATGGCCCAGTTACAAACAACCCGGCCCAGTGGCCCCATATATCATCAATGTAACAACAAGGTAGCTTACAACATACGATGCCCAAAATGAAAGTTAAACAAAAAATCTTACAAAGCCTTAAAGAAAGTACGACGCTTGTCGTGATATTGAACTAACAACATAGTTTGATACATCTTATAATAAATGAAACAGAAAACATTTCTTGTTACATCATCATTCAAGGGCACTACGCATGTTAATTGTAGTTGTTGATGATATAGAGCATCGTATGTTGTAAGCTACCTTGTTGTTGTTGATGATATATGGGCCCACTGGGCCGGGTTGTTTGTAACTGGTCCAGGCCCATTATAAGTTTTAGCATTCCTCTGTGTTTGTGTATGTGCTAGGCCTTGTCCGTGTCTTGCTAAGTACTTTTTACTTACCTCAATTTCATGTTTTGTTGCATGTTTTTGGGGTAAGAAGACGAACAGGTTGAGCATGTGATGGATGTTGTTATTTCAATATCAAGACAAGCGTCGTACTTTCTTTAAGGCTTTGTAAGATTTGTTGTTTAACTTTCATTTTGGGCATCGTATGTTGTAAGCTACCTTGTTGTTGTTAATGATATATGGGGCCACTGGGCCGGGTTGTTTGTAACTGGGCCAGGCCCATTATAAGTTTTAGCATTCCTCAATGTTTGTGTATGTGCTAGGCCTTGTCCGTGTCTTGTGGTCTAGGAAAGAGAGTAGTAGAGGTGAGGGAGCTTACTTGAAAATCTTTGTGAGACCGACTCAAACTTTAGGGTTCACTTCATGCTCATCAACATGTCGTGATTATTGGTTTGTAGCATTGCTTATCTTTGTTACATGATCATTCAAGGATTTATTATAAGATGTATAATAAATAGAGTGGTCAAACATCGGTCTCACATTCTAAGCTTATCTTTGTTACATCATCATTCAGGGCACTACGCTTGGTGACCCACACAACGCGATATAGACTTGTGCCTTACCAAGAATATTACGATGATTAGTCTTTTAGCTACACACGTACGTTTGTTATTAATTGTTAACTAGCCACCTAAGTATTTTCACGTAAGCTCCCTCACCTCTACTACTCTCTTTCCTAGATAATGAAATATAAAACATCAAGTGAAACTTGGACTTAAACATCGTCCCCAAAGTCATCATCCATCACATGCTCAACTTGTTCGTCTTCTCACACCAAAAACATGCAACAAAACATGAAAGTACGACCCATTATGGTGAGTTGCACCATGCGTAGTTCCATTGAATGATGATGTAACAAAGATAAGCTATGCTATAAACCAATAATCATGACATGTTGATGAGCATGAAGTGATCCCTAAAGTTTGAGTCGGTCTCACAAAGACGTACGATAATTGTCTCCGTATGTCTATTATTAATTGTTAACTAGGTAAGGCACAAGTCTATATCGCGATGTGTGGGTGTTCGGATAAAGTGGATGACTTCGTAAGTCATTGGACTCTACGTACGGAGGAACCCCACCCCGTATGTCCGAGCACCATGCGTAGTGCCCTTGAATGATGATGTAACAAAGATAAGCTATGCTACAAACCAATTATTATCTTGTTACAAGGTAGCATCCATCACATGCTCCACTATGGTCTAGTTCAATCATTGGTCTCGGACTTACGGGGTGGTGTTCCTCCGTACGTAGGGTCCAACTTGCACACGCGATGTGTTGTTTCGTCGCGATTATTAATTGTTAACTAGAGCTTATCTTTGTTACATCATCATTCAAGGGCACTACGCTTGGTGACCCACACATCGCGATATAGACTTGTGCCTTACCAAGAATGTTACGATGTTTAGTCTTTTAGCTACACACAAACGTTTGTTATTAATTGTTAACTAGCCACCTAAGTATTTTCACGTAAGCTCCCTCACCTCTACTACTCTCTTTCCTAGACCACAAGACACGGCCAAGGCCTAGCACATACACAAACACAGAGGAATGCTCAAACTTATAATGGGCCTGGACCAGTTACAAACAACCCGGCCCAGTGGGCCCATATATCATCAACAACTACAAGGTAGCATACAACATACGATGCCCAAAATGAAAGTAAAACAACAAATCTTACAAAGCCTTAAAGAAAGTACGACGCTTGTCTTGATATTGAAATAACAACATAGTTTGATACATCTTATAATAAATGAAACAGAAAACATTAAGTGAAACTTGGACTTGAACATCGTCCCCAAAGTCATCATCCATCACATGCTCAACCTGTTCGTCTTCTCACCCCAAAAACATGCAACAAAACATGAAATTGAGGTAAGTAAAAAGTACTTAGCAAGATTAATAAGCTAAAATATAATTAAATCTTACAACGAAAGGTTCATAATTTATTAAGTAATCTTTGTGAGACCGACTCAAACTTTAGGGATCACTTCATGCTCATCAACATGTCATGATTATTGGTTTGTAGCATAGCTTATCTTTGTTACATCATCATTCAAAGGCACTACGCATGGTGCAACTCACCATAAAGTATTTGTGTGCAACATATTGGCGGATCACACCAATATCAACGGGTGAAAACCTGATAGTGTACACGCTCAGTGCAGTCACTCCGTACGTAGGGTCTCGGACTTACGGGGTGGTGTAGGGTCCAAAGACTTACGAAGTTATCCACTTTATCCGAACACCCACACATCGCGATATAGACTTGCGCCTTACCAAGAATATTACGATAATTAGTCTTTTAACGACAAACGTACGTCTGTTATTAATTGTTAACTAGCCACATAAGTATTTTCAAGTAAGCTCCCTCACCTCTACTACTCTCTTTCCTAGACCACAAGACACGGACAAGGCCTAGCACATACACAAACACAGAGGAATGCTAAAACTTATAATGGTTCTGGACCAGTTACAAACAACCCGGCCCAGTGGGCCCATATATCATCAACAACTACAAGGTAGCATACAACATACGATGCCCAAAATGAAAGTTAAACAAAAAATCTTACAAAGCCTTAAAGAATTACGACGCTTGTCTTGATATTGAAATAACAACATAGTTTGATACATCTTATAATAAATGAAATATAAAACATGAAATGGAGGTAAGTAAAAAGTACTTAGCAAGATTAAGAATCTAAAATATAATTAAATCCTACAACGAAAGGTTCATGATATATTAATTATCTTTGTGAGACCGACTCAAACTTTAGGGTTCACTTCATGCTCATCAACATGTCATGATTATTGGTTTGTAGCATAGCTTATCTTTGTTACATCATCATTCATGGGCACTACGCATGGTGCTACTCACCATAAAGTATATGTGTGCAACATATTGGCGGATCACACTAATATCAACGGGTGAAAACCTGATAGTGTACACGCTCGGTGCAGTCCCTCCGTACGTAGGGTCTCGGACTTACGGGGTGGTGTTCCTCCGTACATAGTCCCCAAAGACTTACGAAGTTATCCACTTTATCCGAACACCCACACATCGCGATATAGACTTGTGCCTTTCTAAGAATTTTACGATGATTAGTCTTTTAACTACAAACGTACGTCTGTTATTAATTGTTAACTAGCCACCTAAGTATTTTCAAGTAAGCTCTCTCACCTCTACTACTCTCTTTCTTAGACCACAAGACAACGAAAGGTTCATAATTTATTAAGTTATCTTTGTGAGACCGACTCAAACTTTAGGGATCACTTCATGCTCATCAACATGTCTTGATTATTGGTTTGTAGCATAGCTTATCTTTGTTACATCATCATTCAAGGGAACTACGCATGGTGCAACTCACCATAAAGTATCTGTGTGCAACATATTGGCGGATCACACCAATATCAACGGGTGAAAACCTGATAGTGTACACGCTCGGTGCATTCCGTCCGTACGTAGGGTCTCGGACTTACGGGGTGGTGTTCTTCCGTACGTAGGGTCCAAAGACTTACGAAGTTATCCACTTTATCCGAACACCCTCACATCGCGATCTAGACTTGTGCCTTACCAAGAATATTACGATGATTAGTCTTTTAACTACAAACGTACGTCTGTTATTAATTGTTAACTAGCCACATAAGTATTTTCACGTAAGCTCCCTCACCTCTACTACTCTCTTTCCTAGACCACAAGACACGAACAAGGCCTAGCACATACACAAACACAGAGGAATGCTAAAACTTATAATGGGCCTGGACCAGTTACAAACAACCCGGCCCAGTGGGCCCATATATCATCAACAACAACAAGGTAGCTTACAACATACGATGCCCAAAATGAAAGTTAAACAACAAATCTTACAAAGCCTTAAAGAAAGTACGACGCTTGTCTTGATATTGAAATAACAACATCCATCACATGCTCAACCTGTTTGTCTTCTCACCCCAAAAACATGCAACAAAACATGAAATTGAGGTAAGTAAAAAGTACTTAGCAAGATTAAGAAGCTAAAATATAATTAAATCTTACAACGAAAGGTTCATAATTTATTAAGTTATCTTTGTGAGACCGACTCAAACTTTAGGTAATTTATTAAGTTATCTTTGTGAGACCGACTCAAACTTTAGGGTTCACTTCATGCTCATCAACTTGTTGTGATTATTGGTTTGTAGCATAGCTTATCTTTGTTACATCATCCTTTCGTTGTAAGATTTAATTATATTTTAGATTCTTAATCTTGCTAAGTACTTTTTACTTACCTCCATTTCATGTTTTGTTGCATGTTTTTGGGGTGAGAAGACGAACATGTTGAGAATGTCATGGATGATGACTTTGGGGACGATGTTTGAGTCCAAGTTTCACTTAATGTTTTCCGCGTCTGTTATTATAAGATGTATCAAACTATGTTGTTATTTCAATATCAAGACAAGCGTCATACTTTCTTTAAGGCTTTGTAAGATTTGTTGTTTTACTTTCGTTTTGGGCATCGCATATTGTATGCTACCTTGTAGTTGTTGATGATATATGGGCCCACTGGGCCGGGTTGTTTGTAACTGGTCCAGGCCCATTATAAATGTTATCATACCTCAGTGTTTGTGTATGTGCTAGGCCTTGTCCATGTCTCGTGGTCTAGGAAAGAGAGTAGTAGAGGTGAGAGAGCTTACTGGAAAATAGTTATGTGGCTAGTTAACAATTAATAACAGACATATGTTTGTAGTTAAAAGAACGTACGTTTGTAGTTAAAAGACTAATCATCGTAATATTCTTGGTAAGGCACAAGTCTATATCGCGATGTGTGGGTGTTCGGATAAAGTGGATAACTTCGTAAGTCTTTGGACCCTACGTACGGAGGAACACCACCCCGTAAGTCCGAGACCCTACGTACGGAGGGACTGCACCGAGCGTGTACACTATCAGGTTTTCACCCGTTGATATTGGTGTGATCTGCCAATATGTTGCACACGGATACTTAATGGTGAGTAGCACCAAGCGTAGTGCCCTTGAATGATGATGTAACAAAGATAAGCTACGTTATGAACGAATAATCATGACATGTTGATGAGCATGAAGTGAACCCTAAAGTTTGAGTCGGTCTCACAAAGATAACTTAATATATTATGAACCTTTCGTTGTGTGTAGCTAAAAGACTAAACATTGTAAAATTCTTGGTAAGGCACAAGTCTAGATCGCGATGTGTGGGTGTTCGGAAAAAGTGTGCACTATCAGGTTTTCACCCGTTGATATTGGTGTGATCCGCCAATATGTTGCACACGGATACTTTATGGTGAGTAGCACCAAGCGTAGTGCCCTTGAATGATGATGTAACAAAGATAAGCTACGCTATAAACCAATAATCATGACATGTTGATGAGCATGAAGTGATCCCTAAAGTTTGAGTCGGTCTCACAAAGATAACTTAATATATTATGAACCTTTCGTTGTAAGATTTAATTATATTTTAGATTCTTAATCTTGCTAAGTACTTTTTACTTACCTCCATTTCATGTTTTGTTGCATGTTTTTGTGGTGAGAAGACGAACAGGTTGAGCATGTGATGGATGATGACTTTGGGGACGATGATTGAGTCCAAGTTTCACTTAATGTTTTCTGTTTCATTTATTATAAGATGTATCAAACTATGTTGTTATTTCAATATCAAGACAAGCGTCGTACTTTCTTTAAGGCTTTGTAAGATTTTTTGTTTTACTTTCGTTTTGGGCATCGTATGTTGTATGCTACCTTGTAGTTGTTGATGATATATGGGCCCACTGGGCCGGGTTGTTTGTAACTGGTCCAGGCCCATTATAAGTTTTAGCTTGATTACAAGACACGGACAAGGCCTAGCACATACACAAACACAGAAGAATGTATGTGCTAGGCCTTGGCCGTGTCTTGTGGTCTAGGAAAGAGAGTAGTAGAGGTGAGAGAGCTTACTTGAAAATACTTAGGTGGCTAGTTAACAATTAATAACAGACGTACGTGTGTAGTTAAAAGACTATACAACGTAATATTTTTGGTAAGACACAAGTCTATATCGCGATGTGTGGGCGTTCAGATAAAGTGGATAACTTCGCAAGTCTTTGGACCCTACGTACGGAGGAACACCACCCCGTAGGCCCACACCTACGTACGAAGGGACTGCACCGAGCGTGTACACTATGGGGTTTTCCCCCGTTGATATTGGTGTGATCCGCCAATGTGTGCACATCCATCACATGCTCATGAGACACCTCCAAAAACATTTATTAAGGCCTAGCACAAGTCTATATCGTACAAACAGGTTGAGCATGTGATGGATGATGACTTTGGGGACGATGTTTAAGTCCAAGTTTCACTTGATGTTTTATATTTCATTTATTATAAGATGTATCAAACTATGTTGTTATTTCAATATCAAGACAAGCGTCGTACTTTCTTTAAGGCTTTGTAAGATTTGTTGTTTAACTTTCATTTTGGGCATCGTATGTTGTAAGCTACCTTGTAGTTGTTGATGATATAGTGGATAACTTCGTAAGTCTTTGGACCCTACGTATGGAGGAACACCACCCCGTAAGTCCGAGACCCTACGTACGGAGGGACTGCACCGAGCGTGTACACTATCAGGTTTTCACCCGTTTAAATTGGTGTGATCCGCCAATATGTTGCACACGGATACTTTATGGTGAGTTGCACCATGCGTAGTGCCCTTGAATGATGATGTAACAAAGATAAGCTACGCTATAAACCAATAATCATGACATGTTGATGAGCATGAAGTGATCCCTAAAGTTTGAGTCGGTCTCACAAAGATAACTTAATAAATTATGAACCTTTCGTTGTAAGATCCACTTTATCCGAACACCCACACATCGCGATATAGACTTGTGCCTTACCAAGAATATTACGATGTTTAGTCTTTTAGCTACACACGTACGTTTGTTATTAATTGTTTACTAGCCACCTAAGTATTTTCAAGTAAGCTCCCTCACCTCTACTACTCTCTTTCCTAGACCACAAGTCACGGACAAGGCCTAGCACATACACAAGCTTATCTTTGTTACATCATCATTCAAGGGCACTACGCTTGGTGCTACTCACCATAAAGTATCCGTGTGCAACATATTGGCGGATCACACCAATATCAACGGGTGAAAACCTGATAGTGTACACGCTCGGTGCAGTCCCTCCGTACGTAGGGTCTCGGACTTACGGGGTGGGGTTCCTCCGTACGTAGAGTCCAATGACATACGAAGTTATCCACTTTATCCGAACTCCCACACATCGCAATATAGACTTGTGCCTTACCAAGAATATTACGATGATTAGTCTTTTAACTACAAACGTACGTCTGTTATAAATCTAGACTTGTGCCTTACCAAATACAAGTCAGTCTGTTTTTACTTACTTTACGGTGCCCTATCGTTGTAAGATTTAATTATATTTTAGCTTCTTAATCTTACAGATAATATATCCATTGGGGAATACCCCATAGTGTACACGCTCGGTGCAGTCCATCCGTACGTAGGGTCTCGGACTTACAGGGTGGGGTTCCTCCGTACGTAGGGTCCAAAGACTTACGAAGTTATCCACTTTATCCGAACACCCACACATCGCGATATAGACTTGTGCCTTACCAAGAATATTACGATGATTAGTCTTTTCACTACAAACGTACGTCTGTTATTAATTGTTAACTAGCCACATAAGTCTATTTTCAAGTAAGCTCTCTCACCTCTACTACTCTCTTTCCTAGACCACAAGACACGGCCAAGGCCTAGCACATACACAAACACCAAGGAATGCTAAAACCTATAATGGGCCTGGACCAGTTACAAACAACCCGGCCCAGTGGGCCCATATATCATCAACAACAACAAGGTAGCTTACAACATACGATGCCCAAAACGAAAGTAAAACAACAAATCTTACAAAGCCTTAAAGAAAGTACGACGCTTGCCTTGATATTGAAATAACAACATAGTTTGATACATCTTATAATAAATGAAACGGAAAACATCAAGTGAAACTTGGACTCAAACATCGTCCCCAAAGTCATCATCCATTACATGCTCAACCTGTTCGTCTTCTCACCACAAAAACATGCAACAAAACATGAAATGGAGGTACTTAACAAGATTAAGAATCTAAAATATAATTAAATCTTACAACGAAAGGTTCATAATATATTAAGTTATCTTTGTGAGACCGACTCAAGCTTTAGGGTTCACTTCATGGTTTGTAGCGTGATTATTGGTTTATAGCGTAGATGTTGTAACAAGGTATCATATTGTGGTTTGATTCCAAGTTTCAATCTTACAACGAAAGGTTCATAATATATTAAGTTATCTTTGTGAGACCGACTCAAACTTTAGGGTTCACTTCATGCTCATCAACATTTCGTGATTATTGGTTTGTAGCATAGCTTATCTTTGTTACATCATCATTCAAGGGCACTACGCATGGTGCAACTCACCATAAAGTTTGTAGTTAAAAGACTAATCATCGTAATATTCTTGGTAAGGCACAAGTCTATATCGCGATGTGTGGGCGTTCAGATAAAGTGGATAACTTCGTAAGTCTTTGGACCCTACGTACGGAGGAACACCACCCCGTAAGTCCGAGACCCTACGTACGGAGGGACTACACCGAGCGTGTACACTATCCGGTTTTCACCCGTTGATATTGGTGTGATCCGCCAATATGTTGCACACAGATACTTTATGGTGAGTTGCACCATGCGTAGTGCCCTTGAATGATGATGTAACAAAGATAAGCTATGCTACAAACCAATATTCACGACATGTTGATGAGCATGAAGTAACAGATATGTGGGTGCCTTTCTTGGTTACGGCACAAGTCTACATCGCGATGTGTGGGCGTTCAGATAAAGTGGATAACTTCGTAAGTCTTTGGACTCTACGTACGGAGGAACCCCACCCCGTAAGTCCGAGGTGTGGGTGTTTTAAAGAAAGTACGACAAGCGTTTATTATAGCACGATGTGGTTATTCCAAGTTTCACCATAACAATTAATAACAGACTAAATGGGCCAAGTAAGCTCATACACACTGTAATATGTTGCACACAGATACTTTATGGTGAGTTGCACCATGCGTAGTCCCCTTGAATGATGATGTAACAAAGATAAGCTACGCTATAAACCAATAATCATGACATGTTGATGAGCATGAAGTGATCCCTAAAGTATGTAAAAAGTACTTATCAAGTTTAAGAATCTAAAATATAATTAAATCTTACAACTACAAGGTAGCTTACAACATACGATGCCCAAAATGAAAGTTAAACAACAAATCTTGGTAAGGCACAAGTCTAGATCGCGATGTGTGGGCGTTCAGATAAAGTGGATAACTTCGTAAGTCTTTGGACCCTACGTACGGAGGAACACCACCCCGTAAGTCCGAGACCCTACGTACGGAGGGACTGCACTGAGCGTGTACACTATCAGGTTTTCACCCGTTGATATTGGTGTGATCCGCCAATATGTTGCACACAGATACTTTATGGTGAGTAGCACCCAACATATTGGCGGATAACAACATACGATGGGCCTGTCCGTGTCTTGTGGGCCCATATAGAACATCAAGTGAAACTTGGACTTAAACATCGTCCCCAAAGTCATCATCCATCACATGGTGAATCTTGGACTCAAACATCATCCCCAAAGTCATCATCCATCACATGCTCAACATGTTCGTCTTCTCACCCCAAAAACATGCAACAAAACATGAAATTGAGGTAAGTAAAAAGTACTTAGCAAAATTAAGAAGCTAAATATAATTAAATCTTACAACGAAAGGTTCATAATTTATAGCCGTGTCTTGTGGTCTAGGAAAGAGAGTAGAAGAGGTGAGGGAGCTTACGTGAAAATACTTAGGTGGCTAGTTAACAATTAATAACAGACGTACGTGTGTAGTTAAAAGATTAAACATCGTAATATGCTTGGTAAGGCACAAGTCTATATCGCGATGTGTGGGTGTTCGGATAAAGTGGATAACTTCGTAAGTCATTGGACACTACGTACGGAGGAACACCACCCCGTCTTTGGACCCTACGTACGGAGGAACACCACCCCGTAAGTCCGAGACCCTACATACGGAGGGACTGCACCGAGCGTGTACACTATCAGGTTTTCACCCGTATGCTACCTTTCGTATGTAAAATAAGCTTGTTCCTATACACCAACAAAACATGAAATTGAGGTAAGTAAAAAGTACTTAGCAAGATTAAGAAGCTAAAATCTAATTAAATCTTACAACGAAAGGTTCATAATTTATTAAGTTATCTTCGTGAGACCGACTCAAACTTTAGGGATCACTTCATGCTCATCAACATGTCATGATTATTGGTTTGTAGCATAGCTTATCTTTGTTACATCATCATTCAAAGGCACTACGCATGGTGCAACTCACCATAAAGTATCTGTGTGCAACATATTGGGTGGTGTCCCTCCGTACGTAGGGTCTCGGACATACGGGGTGGTGTTCCTCCGTACGTAGGGTCCAAAGACTTACGAAGTTATCCACTTTATCCGAACACCCACACACATTGGACCCTAAATGAATGACATCGTATGTTTGTGTATGTGCTAGGCCTTGTCCGTGTCTTGTGGCCAGGCCCCTTATAAATGTTATCATACCTCAGTGTTTGTGTATGTGCTAGGCCTTGTCCGTGTCTTGTGGTCTAGGAAAGAGAGTAGTAGAGGTGAGGGAGCTTACATGAAAATACTTAGGTGGCTAGTTAACAATTAATAACAAACGTACGTGTGTAGCTAAAAGACTAAAAATCGTAAAATTCTTGGTAAGGCACAAGTCTAGATCGCGATGTGTGGGTGTTCGGATAAAGTGGATAACTTCGTAAGTCTTTGGACCCTACGTACGGAGGGACACCACCCCGTAAGTCTGAGACCCTACGTACTGTGGGACTGCACCAAGCGTGTACACTATCAGGTTTAGCCCGTTGATATTGGTGTGATCCGCCAATATGTTGCACACAGATACTTTATTGTGAGAGAGATTAATTGAAAATACTTAGGTGGCTAGTTAAAAATTAATAACAGACGTACGTGTGTAGTTAAAAGACTAAACATCGTAACATTCTTATTAAGTACGGAGGGTACAAACCTAGCATAGCTTATCTTTGTTAAATCATGTCCGTGTCTTGTGGTCTACGTTCATTTATATTGTCATGCACCATTCGTACTTTCTTTAAGGCTTTGTAAGATTTGTTGTTTAACTTTCATTTTGGTCATCGTATGTTGTAAGCTACCTTGTTGTTGTTGATGATATATGGGCCCACTGGTCCGGGTTGTTTGTAACTGGTCCAGGCCCATTATAACTTTTAGCATTCCTCTGTGTTTGTGTATGTGATGGTGCAAGTCTATACCTCATGCTACAAACTTATAATAAATGAAGTGATCCCTAAACTTTGAGTCGGTGTCACAAAGCACTTTCATTTTGGGCATCGTATGTTGTAAGCTACCTTGTTGTTGTTGATGATATATGGGCCCACTGGGCCGGGTTGTTTGTAATTGGTCCAGGCCCATTGTAAGTTTTAGTGTATGTGCTAGGCCTTGTCCGTGTCTTGTGGTCTAGGAAAGAGAGTAGTAGAGGTGAGGGAGCTTACTTGAAAATACTTATGTGGCTAGTTAACAATTAATAACAGACGTACGTTTGTAGTTAAAAGACTAATCATCATAATATTCTTGGTAAGGCACAAGTCTAGATCGCGATGTGTGGGTGTTCGGATAAAGTGGATAACTTCGTAAGTCTTTGGACCCTACGTACGGAGGGACACCACCCCGTAAGTCCGAGACCCTACGTACGGAGGGACTACACCGAGCGTGTACACTATCAGGTTTTCACCCGTTGATATTGGTGTGATCCGCCAATATGTTGCACACAGATACTTTATTGTGAGAGAGATTACTTGAAAATACTTAGCTGGCTAGTTAACAATTAATAACAGACGTACGTGTGTAGTTAAAAGACTAAACATCGTAACATTCTTATTAAGTACGGAGGGTACAAACCTAGCATAGCTTATCTTTGTTAAATCATGTCCGTGTCTTGTGGTCTACGTTCATTTATATTGTCATGCACCATTCGTACTTTCTTTAAGGCTTTGTAAGATTTGTTGTTTAACTTTCATTTTGGTCATCGTATGTTGTAAGCTACCTTGTTGTTGTTGATGATATATGGGCCCACTGGTCCGGGTTGTTTGTAACTGGTCCAGGCCCATTATAACTTTTAGCATTCCTCTGTGTTTGTGTATGTGATGGTGCAAGTCTATACCTCATGCTACAAACTTATAATAAATGAAGTGATCCCTAAACTTTGAGTCGGTGTCACAAAGCACTTTCATTTTGGGCATCGTATGTTGTAAGCTACCTTGTTGTTGTTGATGATATATGGGCCCACCTGGCCGGGTTGTTTATGGCTGGTCGAGGCCCATTGTAAGTTTTAGTGTATGTGCTAGGCCTTGTCCGTGTCTTGTGGTCTAGGAAAGAGAGTAGTAGAGGTGAGGGAGCTTACTTGAAAATACTTATGTGGCTAGTTAACAATTAATAACAGACGTACGTTTGTAGTTAAAAGACTAATCATCATAATATTCTTGGTAAGGCACAAGTCTAGATCGCGATGTGTGGGTGTTCGGATAAAGTGGATAACTTCGTAAGTCTTTGGACCCTACGTACGGAGGGACACCACCCCGTAAGTCCGAGACCCTACGTACGGAGGGACTACACCGAGCGTGTACACTATCAGGTTTTCACCCGTTGATATTGGTGTGATCCGCCAATATGTTGCACACAGATACTTTATGGTGAGAGATATTACTTGAAAATACTTAGCTGGCTAGTTAACAATTAATAACAGACGTACGTGTGTAGTTAAAAGACTAAACATCGTAACATTCTTATTAAGTACGGAGGGTACAAACCTAGCATAGCTTATCTTTGTTAAATCATGTCCGTGTCTTGTGGTCTAAGTTCATTTATAATGTCATGCACCATTCGCACTTTCTTTAAGGCTTTGTAAGATTTTTTTGTTTAACTTTCATTTTGGGCATCGTATGTTGTAAGCTACCTTGTTGTTGTTGATGATATATGGGCCCACCTGGGCGGGTTGTTTGTATGGCTGGTCCAGCCCATTATAAGTTTTAGCATTCCTCTGTGTTTGTGTATGTGCTAGGCCTTGTCCGTGTCTTGTGGTCTAGGAAAGAGAGTAGTAGAGGTGAGGAGCTTACTTGAAAATACTTATGTGGCTAGTTAACAATTAATAACAGACGTATGTTTGTAGTTAAAAGACTAAACATCGTAAAATTCTTGGTAAGGCACAAGTCTAGATCGCGATGTGTGGGCGTTCGGATAAAGTTGATAACTTTGTAAGTCATTGGACTCTACGTACGGAGGAACACCACCCCGTAAGTCCGAGACCCTACGTACGGAGGGACTGCACCGTGCGTGTACACTATCAGGTTTTCACCCGTTGATATTGGTGTGATCCGCCAATATGTTGCACACGGATACTTTATGGTGAGTTGCAACAAATCTTACAAAGCCTTAAAGAAAGTAAGACGCTTGTCTTGATATTGAAATAACAACATAGTTTGATACATCTTATTATAAATGAAATATAAAACATCAAGTGAAACTTGGACTTAAACATCTCTACTACTCTCTTTCCTAGACCACAAGACACGGACAAGGCCTAGCACATACACAAACACAGAGGAATGCTAAAAAGTTATAATGGGCCTGGACCAGTTACAAACAACCCGGGCCTGGACCAGTTACAAACAACCCGGCCCAGTGGGCCCATATATCATCAACAACTACAAGGTAGCTTACAACATACGATGCTCTATATCAGGTTTTCACCCGTTGATAAACGAAAGGTTCATCAAGTGAATCTTGCACACGGATACTTTAAGGTGAGTAGCACCATGCGTAGTGCCCTTGAATGATGATGTAACAAAGATAAGCTATGCTACAAACCAATAATCATGACATGTTGATGAGCATGAAGTGAACCCTAAAGTTTGAGTCGGTCTCACAAAGATAACTTAATAAATTATCAACCTTTCGTTGTAAGATTTAATTATATTTTAGCTTCTTAATCTTGCTAAGTACTTTTTAATCTCCTCAATTTCATGTTTTGTTGCATGTTTTTGGGGTGAGAAGACGAACTGGTTGAGCATGTGATGGATGATGACTTTGGGGACGATGTTTGTGTCCAAGTTTCACTTGATGTTTTGTATTTCATTTATTATAAGATGTATCAAACTATGTTGTTATTTCAATATCAAGACAAGCATCGTACTTTCATTAAGGCTTTGTAAGATTTGTTGTTTAACTTTCATTTTGGGCATCGTATGTTGTAAACTACCTTGTTGTTGTTGATGATATATGGGCCCACTGGGCCGGGTTGTTTGTAACTGGTCCAGGCCCATTATAAGTTTTAGCATTCCTTTGTGTTTGTGTATGTGCTAGGCCTTGTCCGTGTCTTGTGGTCTAGGAAAGAGAGTAGTATAGGTGAGAGAGCTTACTTGAAAATACTTAGGTGGCTAGTTAACAATTAATAACAGACGTACGTTTGTAGTTAAAAGACTAATCATCGTAATATTCTTGGTAAGGCACAAGTCTATATCGCGATGTGTGGGTGTTCGGATAAAGTGGATAACTTCGTAAGTCTTTGGACCCTACGTACGGAGGAACACCACCCCGTAAGTCCGAGACCCTACGTACGGAGGGACTGCACTGAGCGTGTACACTATCAGGTTTTCACCCGTTGATATTGGTGTGATCCGCCAATATGTTGCACACAGATACTTTATGGTGAGTTGCACCATGCATAGTGCCCTTGAATGATGATGTAACAAAGATAAGCTATGCTACAAACCAATAATCACGACATGTTGATGAGCATGAAGTGATCCCTAAAGTTTGAGTTGGTCTCACAAAGATGACTTAATAAATTATGAACCTTTCGTTGTAAGATTTAATAATATTTTAGCTTCTTAATCTTGCTAAGTACTTTTTACTTACCTCAATTTCATGTTTTGTTGCATGTTTTTGGGGTGAAAAGACGAACAGGTTGAGAATGTGATGGATGATGACTTTGGGGACGATGTTTAAGTCCAAGTTTCACTTGATGTTTTATATTTCATTTATTATAAGATGTATCAAACTATGTTGTTATTTCAATATCAAGACAAGCGTCGTACTTTCTTTAAGGCTTTGTAATATTTGTTGTTTAACTTTCATTTTGGGCATCGTATGTTGTAAGCTACCAAGTAGTTGTTGATGATATATAGGCCCACTGGGACGGGTTGTTTGTAACTGGTCCAGGCCCATTATAAGTTTTAGCATTCCTCTGTGTTTGTGTATGTGCTAGGCCTTGTCCGTGGCTTGTGTTCTAGGAAAGAGAGTAGTAGAAGTGAGGGAGCTTACTTGAAAATACTTAGGTGGCTAGTTAACAATTAATAGCAGACGTACGTTTGTAGTTAAAAGACTAATCATCGTAATATTCTTGGTAAGGCACAAGTCTAGATCGCGATGTGTGGGCGGTCCAAAGACTTACAAAGTTATCCACTTTATCCGAACACCCACACATCGCGATATAGACTTGTGCCTTACCAAGAATATTACGATGATTAGTCTTTTAACTACAAACGTACGTCTGTTATTAATTGTTAACTAGCCACCTAAGTATTTTTCACGTAAGTTCCTCACCTCTACTACTCTCTTTCCTAGACCACAAAGACACGGCCAAGGCCTAGCACATACACAAACATTGAGGTATGATAACATTTATAATGGGCTGGACGATTACAAACAACCCGCCTAATGGGCCCATATATATCATCAACAACAACAAGGTAAGCTTACAACATACGATGCCCAAAATGAAAGTTAAACAAAAAATCTTACAAAACCTTAAAGAAATGCGGCGCTTGTCTTGATATTGAACTAACAACATAGTTTGATACATCTTATAATAAATGAAACGGAAAACATTAAGTGAAACTTGGACTCAAACATCGTCCCCAAAGTCTTTAGGGATCACTTCATGCTCATCAACATGTCGTGATTATTGGTTTGTAGCATAGCTTATCTTTGTTGAGCATGTGATGGATGATGACTTTGGGGACGATGTTTGAGTCCAAGTTTCACTTGATGTTTTCCATTTCATTTATTATAAGATGTATCAAACTATGTTGTTATTTCAATATCAAGACAAGCGTCGTACTTTCTTTAAGGCTTTGTAAGATTTGTTGTTTTACTTTCGTTTTGGGCATCGTATGTTGTAAGCTACCTTGTAGTTGTTGATGATATATGGGGCCACTGGGCCGGGTTGTTTGTAACTGGGCCAGGCCCATTATAAGTTTTAGCATTCCTCTGTGTTTGTGTATGTGCTAGGCCTTGTCCGTGTCTTGTGGTCTAGGAAAGAGAGTAGTAGAGGTGAGGGAGCTTACGTGAAAATACTTATGTGCCCTTGAATGATGATGTAAGATTTGTTGTTTAACTTTCATTTTGGGCACCGTCTTTTGTAAGCTACCTTGTTGTTGTTGATGATATATGGGCCCACTGGGCCGGGTTGTTTGTAACTGGTCCAGGCCCATTATAACTTTTAGCATTCCTCTGTGTTTGTGTATGTGCTAGGCCTTGTCCGTGTCTTGTGGTCTAGAAAAGAGAGTAGTAGAGGTGAGGGAGCTTACTTGAAAATACATATGTGGCTAGTTAACAATTAATAACAGACGTACGTTTGTAGTTAAAAGACTAATCATCATAATATTCTAGGTAAGGCACAAGTCTATTTCGCGATGTGTGGGTGTTCGGCTAAAGTGGATAACTTCGTAAGTCATTGGACTCTACGTACGGAGGAACCCCACCCCGTATGTCCGAGACCCTACGTACGGAGGGACTGCACCGAGCGTGTACACTATCAGGTTTTCACCCGTTGATATTGGTGTGATCTGCCAATATGTTGCACACGGATACTTTATGGTGAGTAGCACCAAGCGTAGTGCCCTTGAATGATGATGTAACAAAGATAAGCTATGCTACAAACCAATAATCATGACATGTTGATGAGCATGAAGTGGACTCAAATATTACGTACGGAGGAACACCACTCCCTTTCATAAGTATTAAATACATAAGTATTTTCAAGTAAGCTCCCTCACCTCTACTACTCTCTTTCCTAGACCACAAGACACGGACAAGGCCTAGCACGTACGTTTGTTATTAATTGCTAAATAGAAAGCTCCCTCACCTCTACTACTCTCTTTCCTAGACCACAAGACACGGCCAAGGCCTAGCACATACACAAACACAGAGGAATGCTAAAACATATAATGGGCCTGGACCAGTTACAAACAACCCGGCCCTGTGGGGACAAGACACGACCAAGGCCTAGCACATACACAAACATAGAGGAATGCTAAAACTTATAATGGGTGAGGACCATAAAGTATCTGTGTGCAACATATTGGCGGATCTCCCTCACCTCTACTACTCTCTTTCCTAGACCGCAAGACACGGACAAGGCCTAGCATATACACAAACACTGAGGTATGATAACATAAACATTGAGGTATAATAACATTTATAATAGATAAGTAAAAAGTATGGAGGAAATATTTATGTGGCTAGTTAACAATTAATAACAGACGTACGTTTGTAGTTAAAAGACTAATCATCAGTGGGCCCATATATCATCAACAACAACAAGGTAGCTTACATCATACGATGCCCAAAATGAAAGTTAAACAACAAATCTTACAAAGCCTTAAAGAAAGTACGACGCTTGTCTTGATATTGAAATAACAACATAGTTTGATACATCTTATAATAAATGAAATATAAAACATCAAGTGAAACTTGGACTCAAACATCGTCCCCAAAGTCATCATCCATCACATGCTCAACCTGTTCGTCTTCTCACCCCAAAAACATGCAACAAAACATGAAATTGAGGTAAGTAAAAAGTACTTAGCAAGATTAAGAAGCTAAAATATAATTAAATCTTACAACGAAAGGTTCATAATTTATTAAGTTATCTTTGTGAGACCGACTCAAACTTTAGGGATCACTTCATGCTCATCAACATGTCATGATTATTGGTTTGTAGCGTTGCTTATCTTTGTTACATCATCATTCAAGGTCACTACACATGATGCAACTCACCATAAAGTATCTGTGTGCAACATATTGGCGGATCACACCAATATCAACGGGTGAAAACCTGATAGTGTACACGCTCGGTGCAGTCCCTCCGTACGTAGGGTCTCATACTTACGGGGTGGTGTTCCTCCGTACGTAGGGTCCAAAGACTTACGAAGTTATCCACTTTATCTGAACACCCACACATCGCGATATAGACTTGTGCCTTACCAAGAATATTACGATGATTAGTCTTTTAACTACAAACGTCGCGTCATATTAATTGTTAACTAGCCACATATGTATTTTCAAGTAAGCTCCCTCACCTCTACTACTCTCTTTCCTAGACCACAAGACACGGACAAGGCCTAGCACGTACGTTTGTTATTAATTGCTAAATAGAAAGCTCCCTCACCTCTACTACTCTCTTTCCTAGACCACAAGACACGGCCAAGGCCTAGCACATACACAAACATTGAGGTATGATAAGATTTATAATGGGCCTGGCCCAGTGGGCCCATATATCATCAGCAACAACAAGGTAGCTTACAACATACGATGCCCAAAATGAAAGTTATACAACAAATCTTACAAAGCCTTAAAGAAAGTACGACGCTTGTCTTGATATTGAAATAACAACATTCAAGGGCACTACGGTTGGTGACCCACACATCGCGATATAGACTTGTGCCTTACCATGAATATTACGATGATTAGTCTTTTAACTACAAACGTATGTCTGTTATTAATTGTTAACAGTTAAGGGTGAATTTATACGATTTATAACACTATGTTTTATGATAATTTCCCCCATATTTGTATTAATTTGCATAAGAAATGTGTGTTTAATGGAAATATTGAGTAAATGATATTTTAGATGAGTTAATCGCAAAATAGGTTGATTCATGTATTTTAATTGTGGTTTTATGATTATTTGGGCATTATTACATTTTGTGATATTTTTATGTGTTATAGGTGCGTGCTTGATGCTCAAATGATGATCAAAAAGAGATAAGAGTCGAAATATATGATTATAAAAGAGATAATGACGGAATTGACAAGAAGAAAAAGAGATAGAGATCAAGAAATCGAACCATATTGATATTGGGTGGCGTCGAGTCCCGTCCGGTGGGCGGGCGTCGATGACCGAACGAGCAGCGTCCGGTTGAGAAAGTTGATTCGAGGATGTTTGACGTATTGAAGTGGACGCCTGGCTGAACAGCGGCCTGGTCATGACTCGGCCCGATTTGAAGTTCTATTGAAGAGTGGACGGGCGTTCAAGGGACCAGGACGGGCGTCCGGTAGCCGACTTCTTTGAAACCGACTTTAAAATCTATAAATAGTCAATTTGTTTCTCAATACAAACGATACCATACACTCATTCTTCAAAACCCTAAACCTAGGGGCGGCTTTAGGCTGCATTTTTCCTTCCTTTATTCCAGTTTTTATGCACTTTAGATCTAGATTAAACTAGTTACTTTTTATGCCTTTGTTTCGCAAATTCGAAAGTTCTTGAGGATGTTTAAGCTAAAAGCTTCATCAAAGCGAGTATTGTGAAGCCGTCCAACGATTGTTGATTTCGTTTTCTTCGGTTGTACTGTGATTTTTTATTCAAAGGTTGTTTCTTTATTCATGTTTATTACGTTTAATTGCTTTTACATCGGAAGTTATGCATGCGTGATTGTTTATTGTTGATGGAATTCTTAATAAACCCTAGATCATCATGAATAAGAATAGTAATTCGAATCTATCTTAACGGAAGTTAATAGGTTTAATTGCTAGATTACAAACATAAAGTTTACACCTTTGGTTAGAAAACGCGTTAATCTTGCATTGGAAAATAATGGATTAATAGATGAACTTTCTAAGGAATTAGGGTTCATATTTAGATGGGGTGAATCACAACCTAGATAAAAACCGCAGTATAATCGAGATAGGAAATCAACGCTAGTTGGATAGGTGGATCATTCCTCGTTTGGCTCGTTAAACATTGAATTTAATCCTTAAAACTTGAATTGGCTTAGTTAAGTTACTTTTATTCGCATCTTAGATTAGTTTAGTTAAAGGCTCGCAACCCGTATTTTCCTAGCATTGGATAATCTCCTCTGTCTAGTTTTATTTTCTGCAATCTTTGTTTAGATTAATCCACTGTTTAGTTTAGTTTCGTGACATAGTTAGTTAAAACAAAAGCTAGGGTTTACAAAAGTCTAGTTCCCCGTAAGATCGACCCGGCATAGCCTCTATACTACGATCCTTGCACTTGGGGTTAGCCGGTTTTATTACTTGTTTATTTTTCATAGATAAAATCCGTGACAAGTTTTTGGCGCCGTTGCCGGGGAACCGGACGGTTGCCTAGTTTTTGTTTTTGTTTTTATTTTGTTTTCAATTCCTATTTTTAGGTTAGATCTTTTCAGTTTCTGTTTGTAGTTAGTAGTTTAGTTGTTTTTGTTCGTTTATCTGTCGTTTTATTTGTGTTTCTGTGAGTAGTAAATATAAAATTTTTGCTTCTAGTCTATGCTCTGTTTTCTGTTTGTCACTCTCTGTTTTCTAATCGTTTCTGCCCAGTTGGACGAGCGTCCGTTTTACCAGACGCCCGTCCAGTTCTTGCTCTAGTCGGACGAGCATTTGGACGCCCGACCACTGAAGAAAATTCAATCCTGTTTCGTTTTGACCCCTTGAACGAACGTCCATCTTCCTGGACGCCCGTCCAAGGAAATTCTGAAAGACCAGACGAGCGTTCAGTTTCTGAACATCCGTTCAGTCTCAAATCGAGGCAGACGCTCGTCCATAATTTTGGATGTCCGTCCGTTCCTCTTTCCTTCTATCATCTTCTTCTTTTCTCTTATTTTCTTTTCTCTAGGTTTTGATCTTAGATTAGACTGTAAGTCTTTAGTTTAAGTTGTCAGCTTCTTAGTTTATAGTTCTCTTTCTCTTTTCCTTTTTTTCTTGCTCAACATCTTGATCTTGGATCTCGGTTTATGCAAACTCGTAGTCATAAGGGACCCCTAATCTACTCCCCTGACCCCGAGCGGACCATAGTCCGACCCAATAGGCGGAGACTTCGTTTCGACGAAGGAAACGCTCTAGATCAAGAATTTGAGCAATATCTTGCAGGAGAAATCGAAAAAATAGTGATAATGGCGGCAGAAGATAGGCGATCGTTGGCAGACTACGCCATGCCTGGCACAGTCACCGTCAACCCCGCAATCGTTATGCCGGCCATTACTGCTCCAACTTTCGAGCTAAAGCCAAGACTTATTCAGATGATGCAGCATGCATCGATTTTTCACGGCTATCAATCAGAGAACCCCCACACTCACCTACACACATTTCTACACATATGCGGTACTACCCGCATCCAAGGTGTAAGTGAGGACGCAATCAAGCTCAAACTCTTCCCATTTTCCTTGCGAGGGGAAGCACTAGAGTGGTATCACTCTCTCCCTTCGGAATCCATTACGACCTGGGCCGGACTTGAAAAAGAATTTTTGAGTCAATATTTTCCTCTATCAAAGACGGCCCAGTATTTGAATGAAATCTTCACATTCCGTCAGCAGGAAAATGAGTCTTTCTTTGATTGCTGGAAAAGGTTCAAGTCCCTCCTCAGAAAATGTCCCCACCATGGCTTGCCGATGCAAAGGCAAGTCAATACATTCTTTAGTGGATTGACCGAGATCACTAAGGGCATGGTCAATAGTTCATCAGGTGGGGCGTTTTTGAAGAAGACTCCAAACGAAGGATGGGCATTGTTCGAAGATATTGCCAAATATAACTATGCTCCATCCTATCAAGCTATTCAGGCACCTCCTCCTCCTCCCAAGGTCGAGGAAGTGACTATGCAGAATCTGATTTCCATGTTGCAAAAGCAAATGGCTAATTCTCAACTGGCAACATCCCAAACTGTTCCTAATCCGAGTAATCAGACTCCTACGTTTCCGCAGAACCCTCAGGTTACGTATTGCAGAAATTAAATTTGTCGCCGGTGGTCACATGTTTGGCCAATGTCAATTTCAGTCCCCCTCTGCTCATCAAGTCAATGTTGTTCATAATAATGGACAGTATAATCCAATCACATGCCAAGTATGTGAAGATCCGGGGCACACTGCTCGCTTCTGTCCCATGATTGGGCAGAATGCTGAAATTAATGCTTTCTCTGGCCAGTCTAATCCGAGATTCAATAACCAATTCTCTGGCCAGAATAATTTTCAAAACCAGGGCTTCGGCCAGAATCCGAACTTTAATTCGAATCCTAATCCGAGCTTTAATCAGAATCCAAACTTCAACCGAAACCCCGGATTCAATCAGAACCAGAACTCGAATCTTTCAAATTATACTCAAAGGTTCAATCAGAATTGGCCCGCCAATTCTAATTCTCAGTTTCAAACTCGGCCTAGCCAGCCATCTCCCCAAAATTCCCAAAACTCTCAAGGCCCCTCCCAGTCCAACAATCTCGAAGCTAAGTTGGAGGAGCAGAGTAAAAGTATTCAACTTCTAATGAATACAAACAAGAGCCTTGAGAGGCAAATTGGGCAGCTGGCTGAGCAGTTAGCTTCCAGACCGTCAGGGCAGCTGCCCAGCTTTACGGAAAAGAATCCAAAAGGCGGTCAAGTTGCTCAGGCCGATCTAAGTAACAGCCAATGTACTGACCTCATGCCAACAATGCAATATGGTAAAGAGGAGGCCAGTGCAATAAGTTTAAGAAGTGGCACTCAGCTGAGTGGTCCCCCTGGCTTCCAGGGAAACCACTAGCACCTCCTGCTAATTATGGTGCAGGAGGGGAAGTTGAGCACCCATTATCCCCTGTCCTGCAAGAGCATACTCGGGCGGCTGATCCCCCGAGGAATGAAAGAGTTGAAACACCTCAGGTGGCTGAACCCCCGAGGAAAGAAGATTCGGTTGAGAGTCAGGTGGATGATCCCCTGACCAATAAGAAATCTGAAAAAGTGGTGAGGTGGAAAGATCTAGAAGACAAGGCCGTAAGTGCATCCTCAAAGAAAGTCTTTTCTGAGAGTGACCTTAAAAAGCTTTCATTTCCACCTAGAAAAAGCAACATTCTCTTGCATGAAGATAAGAAGTACGGAAAGGTGCTTAATTTGCTGAAAAATACTCAGGTTAATCTTCCACTCTCAGAAGTTTTGGTTGAAATGCCTAAGTATACTAAGTTCATCAAGGATGTTGTTTCTTCTTAAAAGAAGTTAGCAGACATGGATCATGCAATTGGTGAAGACTGCGCGATGGTCAATTATCAATACTTACCAACCCAGGCAAATTTGTGCTCACATTGCAGATGGGAGGCTTAGTCTTCCCAAATTCTTTATGTGACCTAGGTGCTTCCATCTGCTTGATGTCATTGGCTGTTTGCAATCATCTTGGTTTACAAGATCTTCTAGAACCCGCCACCATGAACCTTCAGTTCGCCGATAGATCTTCCAAGAAAGCTTCAGGGATCCTGAGGGACGTATTAGTTCAAATTGATAGGTTTACCTTCCCAGTTGACTGGTACGTCCTAGATATGGAAAAAAAGGAGAGACTGTTCCCCTGATTCATGGAAGACCCTTCCTTTCTACAGCTAGAGCCCTCATCGATTGTGATGGTGGGCAAGTAACTATTCGAGTTGGTGACCAGGAGGTGAGCTATAGTGTCTCTAAACATATTCAAGTACCCTCTGGTTCTCCAACCGGCTTTTCCATTGAGGAGTCATTTAATGACTTCAATGACTGTATGGACGAGCAAGTCAAGGCTGTGGAAGCGGAATATGAGCGATTGATCGATAATTCGTTGTTATTTCCGTTGTTATGAATAGCTAAAGTAGTTACAAAGTCGAATCATGTAAAATTTGGTGAAATCAACCTTTGGAAGATAAAATAGGGAGTGTGTAGTGCTTTTTATTGTTATATCTCACATATTTCACATCTTAGAACTTGTTATAACGGATTTGGACTAGATTAGCTACCTAGGTCAAAAATCACACACATCATTCTTGAGAGTGTTCAGAGAGAATGGTGTGGGAAAAAGGGTTCTAAGACCGGGCGGTCAAACATACCGGGGTTTTAGGTCGTGAATTCAGGCCTGCGCTCATCGATGTATTATTATCAACATAATAACTTGAATGTGGTAGTCTAGATTAGTGTAGTTTAGTGTTAGACCCGGGGTTGAACTATGAAGTGCGGGTGGTTCTTGAGCCAACGATGACAAGTTGTTTCACGGAGTCTTTCGGGTAGACCATGGATTAGGTAATACTTCGTTTTCTTCTTTGACACATTCGCATTAAGATGTTTGGTGTGTAATACGTTGGTGAGTATGAATCGGTAGTAACCCGACCGAGTAATTTTTGGACTTGTTTCCATAACGAGGGTTATATCAAGCGTCTCACAGCACTTAATCATGTTAGGATAATCGGTTTTCTAAAAAGAGAATTAATTAACCTCACATAGGATGTTGAAGGAGAGTTGTTCAGATCTTAACATCAGAATTAGGAGCACGCACCCGTGAGATTGAATGTGAGAGTTCATTTGTTATAATGCACACTTCCAGTTTTGTCTATCCGTGGGGTTGAAATTAGCTATTTTGATCATGGTTCGGCTATGTCTTTTAAAACCAAATAGTTTAATTTTCTTTCTTTTCTATCTTTAGCATCGTTATAGTATAAACAAACCAACAACTTTGATCGCCTAGACTAAGAAACACGTTCACTTTGGTACTCACAACCACGTTTCCCTGTGGGATCGACCTCGTACTCCTGTAGCTATCCTAACAATCTGACCCGGTACTCTGCAGGTTAGAGAGTTAGTTTACCCACGGTTTTCGAGTCTTTATAAATATATTTTTGAGGGGTAAATTTTCGCTCATCAAAAATTGGCGCCGTTGCCGGGGAAATGTGTGATATTGTTGTGATATCTTGTAAGTGAACCGAAGGCTTAGGCCTAGGTTAAAAAAAAAAATGAAAAAAAAACAAGAAAAGAATAATTTTATTGTTTTCTTGTTGTTTTCTGAGATCTTGCAGTTTGAGCTTAAAATGGATGAATTTTTCAATCAATACTACTCACCTGAACAACAATACCCTTACCAACCTCAGGCACCTGAACAATGTTATCAACAACAGTTCGTGCCTCAGCCTCAATATCAACAGCAGAATAACCAAGGTTCATGGGATTATCAGTACTCTAATGCATACCAGGATCAAAATTATGGTTATTCGAGTTATGAGCCACAATATTATGAGGGTTATTCGAACCCTGGTGCTTATCAGGATTACGGTGTTCATACTCAGCACGTTGATAGCTTCACCCAGATTCAGCCACCTGATCAGTGTCTGGAATGGCAAGAAGACTACTACTCACCTCCAATGAATCAAAGTCATTATGATCAGTTTTCCCCCATGCCACAAGAAGACCTCACCAACCTTCAAATGGAGCAGTTCATTCAATTCAACGAGGATATGATTCAAATGAAGAAGGATATGCAAGAGTTCGATAGAAGTACTGACTCCTCTATAAGAAATCTTGAAGACAAGTTGGGGCAATTGATTGAAATGATGAGGCATGAGAAAGAGGTAGAAACTTGTGCAATAGAGGTGGTCCAGGATGATGATGTTATCACTGAAGAAGTTCAGGTCGAGAAAAAGGATGAAGATTCAGTTTTCTTTAAGGAGATTTCAGAGTTAGAGGAGCAAGAGATTGATCGGCCATCTTTGGTAGAACCACCGGGAGAGTTGGTAATATTTGATATGACAGTCCCGGATTATTACATTCGTCCACTCTGTGAGGATGAATTTTCTGCGGTCCAATTTGTATACTCCCCGATGGATGAGCTTTATGGTGATTTTCAAAAGAAGATGGTTCGACAGGCTGATAAAAGAAGATTCGACGGCTGGGAGGAGATAGCATCGAGAACCAAACGAGGTACGTTTCTAGACAATTTAATTTCGATGGTTCTCGCATTGTTAATTTTTCTTAAGCTATTGATCTTCTTGAGTTCGGATTTTGGTTGATGATTTGTCTGAATTGAAAACCTGTAAAGCCAACGACGTTAAACAAAAGCGCTACCGGGAGGCAGCCCGATAATAAAGATAATTTGAATAAGCCTAGTCTTAATGAAATGTAGAATCTGTGAAAGATGAACACAAAGCACAAACCAGTCTCAGGATGAATGTTTGAATGTCATTAAGAGGGAACAATTAGGTGGTTATCCGAAAATCCCAATGGGATTAAAGAAAACATTCAAATACTTCATTTCTTGGACTTAGGTTGTTGGAAAACCCTTGAGACTCACTACATTTTATAATCTAGACTATTTCAAATTTCTGGTCGTTGTAGTATAGTGGTGAGTGTTCCCACCTTAATAAAACTGTGTGTAATAAAAATGAATCTATGAATTGATGTCTTGATTGTGATATATGCTCATGTGATACGCATATGCTTAGATGTTCTGTGCTTTACCCGTGTGGGTTATGTTTCCGTCTAATGCTATTATATTGCCTATCGAATTTTCTGACGTGACATGGCCATTATCTTATTATTCTCATATCCCTATTGCATACTTTTGCACGAGGACCATGTCCCGTGTTTACTTTGTTTTGGTTGTTTCTGTTTTGGTACAGGGATTCGGGTCGTGCTTTCTCATGGCTGTTACGGGATTCGATAGCACCTTTCTGCCTGATTTATAAGCTAAGTCTTCTTCTCTATCTCACTCACATGCTGAGGATAATGCAAAATCTTAAGTGGGGGGTAGAGACGTGGTTGGCTTAGAAATGGCAGTAAATGTTTAAACCCTTAGTTTTTGATTCTCTTTCGAGCATTATTGAGTTGATTAAAATGAACTGTATAAGGTATATTTTTCATGGATTTGAAGATGTAATGATCGATTTGGATGTATATAACCAATGTGAACCGAAAGTACATTTTAACCTCAAATTTATTTGTGTAACATGAATTCCTTCACGTAAGCCTTTGATATTGAAGCGAAAATTTTAAACTGTATCCATTCAGTATCCTAGTGGTTTATCCTAGAGATAGTAGTAACATAGTACCTAACTTCTGAACATGTATTGTGAATATCTGAAGGTTTGAATGTGATAGAAAGGATATAAGTTAAGGAAGAATACCAAAATAAGATAAACTATATATATGTCGGTTGTAGCTACCAATGATTTGAGTGCAATAGGGGGTTATCACGAAACGTCCTATATCACTATGAGGTTTTAAAAGCTCCCATCGCTGATGATAGTAGTCCGGCTAGGGTGTTATCACGAAACATCCTATTCTTTGGGAATGAGGCATATGCTACACACAAAAAAAAAAAAGAAGAAAAAAAAGAAAAAAAGAAAAAAAAAGGGAGAAGTTATCTTCTGACTATCCCCAGTATAAACTAAATGATATTCATTAGTGATTATCCTAATAAGTACACGGGAGGACTTTGTGTGGAATTGTTACTGCCTATACCTAGGAAAGTTATTAGGACTATCTGAATGGATATTTGTGCGTTTGCTTGATTTATTCAAGAGAGGAAAGTCGAAATTGAAAAGGCTTGTCACACACACACACACTGTTATACATTTATATTAAGGTTAACGTGTGGTTATGATTCGATTGGTTACATCATCTGGTTGGCCTTTATATTTTATCTCTTCATGAATTTTTCCTCATTCATTTTATTTTATCGCTTGTTTTGTTCGAGGATGACCAAAAGCTAAGTGGGGGGTTGTGATGACGGAAAAATTCACCGTTATTTTTATAACTTTTCAACCCGTTTCTGATATCATTTCGAGTATTTTTATATCAGTTCGAGTCATTAATTCCTATGTTTCATCTAAATATGTTAGTAGTAGTTATTATATAAAATATCGTATTTTTAGCGTGTTTTTATAGTTTTTGTACCGGTTTAGTAACCGGTGTGTCGTGTCGGATTTACGTTTGGTATTTTGGTGGTTCATTGCAGGATCATAAGTGGACCAAAATCCTACGTAACGACATGTTTTGAGCCTTAAAGGAGGTATGTTAAGGTTAGAAGAAGGTGCCACAAGCTTACGAGTTCAAACGGAGCAAATTTTCCTAAGTACTTAAACCGTAATTTATTTTCGATGGAGATTTGACCCAGCTTAGAGGCATTTTCAGGGGATGACTTCTTAATGAAAGTTGTAGATCTTCACATAAGCTTTCCAACACACTTTGAATCACGTCAATTGGAGGTCTACAACTCAAATAGTAGTCATGTGACTAACCTATTCGGATTAGTAAAAATCCCGAAATATCTTCGTAATACGAATGGCTCATCAAAACGAAATTTTCTGAAGAAGTTTCCTTAATAAAAGTTGTATATCTTCAAGAAAGCTTTCCAATGGATTTTGAATCAAGTCAATCGGACTTCTACAACTCAAATGGTGGTCAAGTGGCTAATTGATTTGTATTAGGGAAAATGTCGTAAAACGACACGTAATGGAAATGACTCATCAAGACGACATTTTATGAAGAAGAGTCCTTCATGAAAGTTGAAGAATTTTCCGAGAGCTTAATTTTGACGTTTGAATCATAATTTTTGGAGGTCCACAACTCAAGATATGAATTTTAGAAGTTTTATTACAATAAATAAACAACCGAAGGATCTAGAATCAGGTGACTCAGCATGCAAATTGATCACCAACGGATCGATCCGGCACCAATCCGGATCGATCCGGCTCTCCCCTATTTGCCTATATATACAGAGCATTAGCAGAACAGAACGGTTGCCCCTCTCTTCTCCCATTTCTCTTCTTCTCCTTCTTCTTTCTTTTATTTATGTTATGGAGGGGCCTATATGTAATATATATGTCGTTATAATGTCGGTGTAATAACCCGACTAGTTATCGTTTTAATATAATTTCGTTTCCGTCTTTTATTGCTTTCTTTTACTTTTATGCAATTAGTATATATATATATATATATATATATATATATATATATATATATATATATATATATATATATATATATATATATATATATATATATATATATATATATATATCTATATAGTCATGCATTTATGTCTATATAGTTTGTAGTTATTTTATTTCCGTTTTGATTTCTTTCGTTTTGTTTATTTTTATATATATCTATATATATATATATATATATCTATATATATATATATATATATATATATATATATATATATATATATATATATATATATATATATATATATATATATGTATTTATATATATATATTATGTATGTATTTAGATATATATTTATATTTCGTTGTTATTTCCGTTGTTATGAATAGCTAAAGTAGTTACATAGTCGAATCATGTAAAATTTGGTGAAATCAACCTTCGGAAGATAAAATAGGGAGTGTGTAGTGCTTTTTATTGTTATATCTCACATATTTCACGTCTTAGAACTTGTTATAACAGATTTGGACTAGATTAGCTACCTAGGTCAAAATCACACACATCATTCTTGAGAGTGTTCGAGAGAGAATGGTGTGGGAAAAAGGGTTCTAAGACCGGGCGGTAAAACATACCGGGGTTTTAGGTCGTGAATTCAGGCCTGCGCTCATCGATGTATTATTATCAACATAATAACTTGAATGTGGTAGTCTAGATTAGTGTAGTTTAGTGTTAGACCCCGGGGTTGAACTATGAAGTGCCGGGTGGTTCTTGAGCCAACGATGACAAGTTGTTTCACGGAGTCTTTCGGGTAGACCATAGATTAGGTAATACTTCGGTTTTCTTCTTTGACACATTCGGCGTTAAGATGTTTGGTGTAGTAATGCGTTGGTGAGTATGAATCGGTAGTAACCCGACCGAGTAATTTTGGACTTGTTTCCATAACGAGGTTATATCAAGCGTCTCACAAAGACTTAATCATGTTAGGATAATCGGTTTTCTAAAAAGAGAATTAATTAACCTCACATAGGATGTTGAAGGAGAGTTGTTGAGATCTTAACATCGTAATTAGGAGCACGCACCCGAGAGATTGAATGTGAGAGTTCATTTGTTATAATGCATACTTCGATTTTGTCTATCCGTGGGGTTGAAATTAGCTATTTTGATCATGGTTCGGCTATGTCTTTTAAAACCAAATAGTTTAATTTTCTTTCTTTTCTATCTTTAGCATCGTTATAGTATAAACAAACCAACAACTTTGATCGCCTAGACTAAGAAACACGTTCACTTTGGTACTCACAACCACGTTTCCCTGTGGGATCGACCTCGTACTCCTGTAGCTATCCTAACAATCTGACCCGGTACTCTGCAGGTTAGAGAGTTAGTTTACCCACGGTTTTCGAGTCTTTATAAATATATTTTTGAGGGGTAAATTTTCGCTCATCAAAAATTGGCGCCGTTGCCGGGGAAATGTGTGATATTGTTGTGATATCTTGTAAGTGAACCGAAGGCTTAGGCCTAGGTTAAAAAAAAACGAAAAAAAAACAAGAAAAGAATAATTTTATTGTTTTCTTGTTGTTTTCTGAGATCTTGCAGTTTGAGCTTAAATGGATGAATTTTTCAATCAATACTACTCACCTGAACAACAATACCCTTACCAACCTCAGGCACCTGAACAATGTTATCAACAACAGTTCGTGCCTCAGCCTCAATATCAACAGCAGAATAACCAAGGTTCATGGGATTATCAGTACTCTAATGCATACCAGGATCAAAATTATGGTTATTCGAGTTATGAGCCATAATATTATGAGGGTTATTCGAACCCTGGGGCTTATCAGGATTACGGTGTTCATACTCAGCACGTTGATAGCTTCACCCAGATTCAGCCACCTGATCAGTGTCTGGAATGGCAAGAAGACTACTACTCACCTCCAATGAATCAAAGTCATTATGATCAGTTTTCCCCCATGCCACAAGAAGACCTCACCAACCTTCAAATGGAGCAGTTCATTCAATTCAACGAGGATATGATTCAAATGAAGAAGGATATGCAAGAGTTCGATAGAAGTACTGACTCCTCCATAAGAAATCTTGAAGACAAGTTGGGGCAATTGATTGAAATGATGAGGCATGAGAAAGAGGTAGAAACTTGTGCAATAGAGGTGGTCCAGGATGATGATGTTATCACTGAAGAAGTTCAGGTCGAGAAAAAGGATGAAGATTCAGTTTTCTTTAAGGAGATTTCAGAGTTAGAGGAGCAAGAGATTGATCGGCCATCTTTGGTAGAACCACCGGGAGAGTTGGTAATATTTGATATGACAGTCCCGGATTATTACATTCGTCCACTCTGTGAGGATGAATTTTCTGCGGTCCAATTTGTATACTCCCCGATGGATGAGCTTTATGGTGATTTTCAAAAGAAGATGGTTCGACAGGCTGATAAAAGAAGATTCGGTAATTTGGGAGGAGATAGCATCGAGAACCAAACGAGGTAATGCGTTTCTAGACAATTTAATTTCGATGGTTCTCGCATTGTTAATTTTTCTTAAGCTATTGATCTTCTTGAGTTCGGATTTTGGTTGATGATTTGTCTGAATTGAAAACCTGTAAAGCCAACGACGTTAAACAAAAGCGCTACCGGGAGGCAGCCCGATAATAAAGATAATTTGAATAAGCCTAGTCTTAATGAAATGTAGAATCTGTGAAAGATGAATACAAAGCACAAACCAGTCTCAGGATGAATGTTTGAATGTCATTAAGAGGGAACAATTAGGTGGTTATCCGAAAATCCCAATGGGATTAAAGAAAACATTCAAATACTTCATTTCTTGGACTTAGGTTGTTGGAAAACCCTTGAGACTCACTACATTTTATAATCTAGTCTATTTCAAATTTCTGGTCGTTGTAGTATAGTGGTGAGTGTTCCCACCTTAATAAAACTGTGTGTAATAAAAATGAATCTATGAATTGATGTCTTGACTATGATATATGCTCATGTGATACGCATATGCTTAGATGTTCTGTGCTTTACCCGTGTGGGTTATGTTTCCATCTAATGCTATTATATTGCCTATCGAATTTTCTGACGTGACATGGCCATTATCTTATTATTCCCATATCCCTATTGCATACTTTTGCACGAGGACCATATCCCGTGTTTACTTTGTTTTGGTTGTTTCTGTTTTGGTACAGGGATTCGGGTCGTGCTTTCTCATGGCTGTTACGGGATTCGATAGCACCTTTCTGCCTGATTTATAAGCTAAGTCTTCTTCTCTATCTCACTCACATCGAGGATAATGCAAAATCTTAAGTGGGGGTAGAGGCGTGGTTGGCTTAGAAATGGCAGTAAATGTTTAAACCCTTAGTTTTTGATTCTCTTTCGAGCATTATTGAGTTGATTAAAATGAACTGTATAAGGTATATTTTTCATGGATTTGAAGATGTAATGATCGATTTGGATGTATATAACCAATGTGAACCGAAAGTACATTTTAACCTCAAATTTATTTGTGTAACATGAATTCCTTCACGTAAGCCTTTGATATTGAAGCGAAAATTTTAAACTGTATCCATTCAGTATCCTAGTGGTTTATCCTAGAGATGGTAGTAACATAGTACCTAACTTCTGAACATGTATTGTGAATATCTGAAGGTTTGAATGTGATAGAAAGGATATAAGTTAAGGAAGAATACCAAAATAAGATAAACTATATATATGTCGGTTGTAGCTACCAATGATTTGAGTGCAATAGGGGGTTATCACGAAACGTCCTATATCACTATGAGGTTTTAAAAGCTCCCGACTGCCTGATGATAGTAGTCCAGCTAGGGTGTTATCACGAAACATCCTATTGCTGGGAATGAGGGCATATGCTACACATGAAAAAAAAAGAAGAAAAAAAAAAAAAAAAAAAAAAAAAAAAAAGGAGAAGTTATCTTCTGACTATCCCCAGTATAAACTAAATGATATTCATTAGGGATTATCCTAATAAGTACACGGGAGGACTTTGTGTGGAATTGTTACTGCCTATACCTAGGAAAGTTATTAGGACTATCTGAATGGATATTTGTGCGTTTGCTTGATTTATTCAAGAGAGGAAAGTGGAAATTGAAAAGGCTTGTCACACACACACACACTGTTATACATTTATATTAAGGTTAACGTGTGGTTATGATTCGATTGGTTACATCATCTGGTTGGCCTTTATATTTTATCTCTTCATGAATTTTTCTTCATTCATTTTATTTTATCGCTTGTTTTGTTCGAGGATGACCAAAAGCTAAGTGGGGGGGTTGTGATGACGGAAAAATTCACCGTTATTTTTATAACTTTTCAACCCGTTTCTGATATCATTTCGAGTATTTTTATATCAGTTCGAGTCATTAATTCTATGTTTCATCTAAATATGTTAGTAGTAGTTATTATATAAAATATCGTATTTTTAGCGTGTTTTTATAGTTTTTGTACCGGTTTAGTAACCGGTGTGTCGTGTCGGATTTACGTTTGGTATTTTGGTGGTTCATTGCAGGATCATAAGTGGACCAAAATCCTACGTAACGACATGTTTTGAGCCTTAAAGGAGGTATGTTAAGGTTAGAAGAAGGTACCACAAGCTTACGAGTTCAAACGGAGCAAATTTTCCTAAGTACTTAAACCGTAATTTATTTTCGATGGAGATTTGACCCAGCTTAGAGGCATTTTCAGGGGATGACTTCTTAATAAAAGTTGTAGATCTTCACATAAGCTTTCCAACACACTTTG
Source organism: Gentiana macrophylla (assembly GCA_026214975.1). Taxonomy (NCBI): domain Eukaryota; kingdom Viridiplantae; phylum Streptophyta; class Magnoliopsida; order Gentianales; family Gentianaceae; genus Gentiana; species Gentiana macrophylla. The sequence goes on from CM047816.1 coordinate 96,550,460, forward strand.
AATCACGTCAATTGGAGGTCTACAACTCAAATAGTAGTCATGTGACTAACCTATTCGGATTAGTAAAAATCCCGAAATATCTTCGTAATACGAATGGCTCATCAAAACGAAATTTTCTGAAGAAGTTTCCTTAATAAAAGTTGTTTATCTTCAAGAAAGCTTTCCAATGGATTTTGAATCAAGTCAATCGGACTTCTACAACTCAAATGGTGGTCAAGTGGCTAATTGATTTGTATTAGGGAAAATGTCGTAAAACGACACGTAATGGAAATGACTCATCAAGACGACATTTTATGAAGAAGAGTCCTTCATGAAAGTTGAAGAATTTTCGAGAGCTTAATTTTGACGTTTGAATCATAATTTTTGGAGGTCCACAACTCAAGATATGAATTTTAGAAGTTTTATTACAATAAATAAACAACCGAAGGATCTAGAATCAGGTGACTCAGCATGCAAATTGATCACCACCGGATCGATCCGGCACCAATCCGGATCGATCCGGCTCTCCCCTATTTGCCTATATATATAGAGCATTACCAGAACAGAACGGTTGCCCCTCTCTTCTCCCATTTCTCTTCTTCTCCTTCTTCTTTCTTTTATTTATGTTATGGAGGGGCCTATATGTAATATATATGTCGTTATAATGTCGGTGTAATAACCCGACTAGTTATCGTTTTAATATAATTTCGTTTCCGTCTTTTATTGCTTTCTTTTACTTTTATGCAATTAGTATAAATATATATATATATATATATATATATATATATATATATATATATATATATATATATATATATATATATATATATATATATATATTTGTATGCGTATGTCTATATAGCTGTAGTTATTTTATTTCCGTTTTGATTTCTTTCGTTTTGTTTATTTTTATATATATCTATATATACGCATATATATCTATATACTAGTATTTATATATATATATATATATATATATATATATATATATATATATATATATATATATATATATATATGTATTTAGATATATATTTATATTTCGTTGTTATTTCCGTTGTTATGAATAGCTAAAGTAGTTACATAGTCGAATCATGTAAAATTTGGTGAAATCAACCTTCGGAAGATAAAATAGGGAGTGTGTAGTGCTTTTTATTGTTATATCTCACATATTTCACGTCTTAGAACTTGTTATAACGGATTTGGACTAGATTAGCTACCTAGGTCAAAAATCACACACATCATTCTTGAGAGTGTTCAGAGAGAATGGTGTGGGAAAAAGGGTTCTAAGACCGGGCGGTAAAACATACCGGGGTTTTAGGTCGTGAATTCAGGCCTGCGCTCATCGATGTATTATTATCAACATAATAACTTGAATGTGGTAGTCTAGATTAGTGTAGTTTAGTGTTAGACCCCGGGGTTGAACTATGAAGTGCCGGGTGGTTCTTGAGCCAACGATGACAAGTTGTTTCACGGAGTCTTTCGGGTAGACCATGGATTAGGTAATACTTCGGTTTTCTTCTTTGACACATTCGCGTTAAGATGTTTGGTGTAGTACGTTGGTGAGTATGAATCGGTAGTAACTTCGACCGAGTAATTTTTGGACTTGTTTCCATAACGAGGGTTATATCAAGCGTCTCACGGCACTTAATCATGTTAGGATAATCGGTTTTCTAAAAAGAGAATTAATTAACCTCACATAGGATGTTGAAGGAGAGTTGTTCAGATCTTAACATCAGAATTAGGAGCACGCACCCGAGAGATTGAATGTGAGAGTTCATTTGTTATAATGCACACTTCCAGTTTTGTCTATCCGTGGGGTTGAAATTAGCTATTTTGATCATGGTTCGGCTATGTCTTTTAAAACCAAATAGTTTAATTTTCTTTCTTTTCTATCTTTAGCATCGTTATAGTATAAACAAACCAACAACTTTGATCGCCTAGACTAAGAAACACGTTCACTTTGGTACTCACAACCACGTTTCCCTGTGGGATCGACCTCGTACTCCTGTAGCTATCCTAACAATCTGACCCGGTACTCTGCTGGTTAGAGAGTTAGGTTACCCACGGTTTTCGAGTCTTTATAAATATATTTTTGAGGGGTAAATTTAAGCTCATCACTAGGCCTTGGCCGTGTCTTGTGGTCTAGGAAAGAGAGTAGTAGAGGTGAGGGAGCTTACGTGAAAATACTTAGGTGGCTAGTTAACAATTAATAACAGACTAAACATCATAAAATTCTTGGTAAGGCACAAGTCTAGATCGCGATGTGTGGGCGTTCAGATAAAGTGGATAACTTCGTAAGTCATTGGACTCTACGTACGGAGGAACCCCACCCCGTATTAAGTTATCTTTGTGAGACCGACTCAAACTTTATGGTTCACTTCATGCTCATCAACATGTCGTGATTATTGGTTTGTAGCGTAGCTTATCTTTGTTACATCATCATTCAAGGGCACTACGCATGGTAGTAGAGGTGAGACCGAATTTCATATGATAAGTTTTAGCATTCCTCAATGTTTGTGTATGTGCTAGGCCTTGTCCGTGTCTTGTGGTCTAGGAAAGAGAGTAGTAGAGGCGAGGGAGCTTACTTGAAAATACTTAGGTGGCTAGTTAACAATTAATAAAAGACGTACGTTTGTAGTTAAAAGACTAATCATCGTAATATTCTTGGTAAGGCACAAGTCTATATCGCGATGTGTGGGTGTTCGGATAAAGTGGATAACTTCGTAAGTCTTTGGACCCTACGTACGGAGGAACACCACCCCGTAAGTCCAAGACCCTACGTACGGAGGGACTGCACCGAGCGTGTACACAATCAGGTTTTCACCCGTTGATATTGGTGTGATCCGCCATTACAAGTTTTAGCATTCCTCTGTGTTTGTGTATGTGCTAGGCCTTGTCCGTGTCTTGTGGTCTAGGAAATAGAGTAGTAGAGGTGAGGCATGTTCGTCTTCTCACCACAAAAACATGCAACAAAATCATCAACAACTACAAGGTAGCATACAACATACGCTTTTGGGGTATGTTAAACATACTATGCTAATCACATGCTCATCCGCCAATATGTTGCACACAGATACTTTATGGTGAGTTGCACCATGCGTAGTGCCCTTGAATGATGATGTAACAAAGATAAGCTACGCTACAAACCAATAATCACGACATGTTGATGAGCATGAAGTGAACCCTAAAGTTTGAGTCGGTTTCATTATTGGTTTGTAGGCTTATCCACCAATAACAGACGTACGTTTGTAACTGCCTAGTGGGCCCATATATCATCAACAAATCTTATGAAAGTGCCCTAAGACTTTGTACTTAGACCACAAGGATTCAAGGTATGATAACATTTATAATGGGCCTGGCCCAGTTACAAACAAACCGGCCCAGTGGGCCCATATATCATCAACAACAACAAGACCAAGAATTTTACGATGATTAGTCTTTTAACTACAAACGTACGTCTGTTATTAATTGTTAACTAGCCACCTAAGTATTTTCACGTAAGCTCATAGTGTACACGCTGAGGTTTTCACACCCTCGGACAAGACCATACCTTGTTGTTGTTGATGATATATGGGCCCACTGGGCCGGGTTGTTCGTAACTGGTCCAGGCCCATTATAAGTTTTAGCATTCCTCTGTGTTTGTGTATGTGCTAGGCCTTGTCCGTGTCTTTGTGAGACCGACTCAAACTTTAGGGTTCACTTCATGCTCATCAACATGTCATGATTATTCATTTGTAGCATAGCTTATCTTTGTTACATCATCATTCAAGGGCACTACGCATGGTGCAACTCACCATAAAGTATCTGTGTGCAACATATTGGCGGATCACACCAATATCAACGGGTGAAAACATGATAGTGTACACGCTCGGTGCAGTCCCTCCATACGTAGGGTCTCGGACTTACGGGGTGGTGTTCCTCCGTACGTAGGGTCCAAAGACTTATGAAGTTATCCACTTTATCCGAACACCCACACATCGCGATATAGACTTGTTCGTCTTCTCACCCCAAAAACATGCAACAAAACATGAAATTGAGGTAAGTAAAAAGTACATAGCAAGATTAAGAAGCTAAAATATAATTAAATCTTACAACAAAAGGTTCATAATATATTAAGTTATCTTTGTGTGCAAGGTACGTTTATCTGAACATGTCACAACAACAATTAATCTTTGTTACATCATCATTATTGGTTTCAATATCAAGACAAGCGTCGTACTTTCTTGGACAAACACAGAGGAATGCTTTGTAAGGCTACGTTATTTTCACGTAAGCTTGATGTATAATTAAATCAACATATTGTACACCAATGCTATTTAATTATATTTTATCTGAGATTTATACAATAGACTTACGAAGTTGTTTGCACCTAGCACGTACGGACACTTTATGGTGAGTGTTCTTCCGTACGTAGGGTCCAAAGACTTGTGCCTTACCCACCCGTTGAACATCTTATCTTTGTTACATCTTCATTAAAGGTTCATAATATATTAAGTTATCAACGGGTGAAAACCTGATAGTGTACACGCTCGGTGCAGTCCCTCCGTACGTAGGGTCTCGGACTTACGGGGTGGTGTTCCTCCGTACGTATGGTCCAAAGACTTACGAGGTTATCCACTTTATCCGAACGCCCACACATCGCGATATAGACTTGTGCCTTACCAAGAATATTACGATGATTAGTCTTTTAACTACAAACGTATGTCTGTTATTAATTGTTAACTAGCCACCTAAGTATTTTCACGTCAGCTCCCTCACCTCTACTACTCTCTTTCCTAGACCACAAGACATGGACAAGGCCTAGAACATACACAAACACAGAGGAATGTTAAAAGTTATAATGGGCCTGGCCCAGTTACAAACAACCCGGCCCAGTGGGCCCATATATCATCAACAATTACAAGGTAGCTTACTTGAAAATACTTAGGTGGGCCCATCTTAATAAATTATGAACTTTTTCGTTGTAAGATTTAATTAAATTTTAGCTTCTTAATCTTGCTAAGTACTTTTTACTTACCTCAATTTCATGTTTTGTTGCAAGATTTAATTATATTTTAGCTTTTTAATCTTGCTAAGTACGGAGGAACCCCACCCCGTAAGTCCGAGACCCTACGTACGGAGGGACTGCACCGACCTTGAATGATGATGTAACAAAGATAAGCTATGCTACAAACCAATAATCATGACATGTTGATGAGCATGAAGTGATCCCTAAAGTTTGAGTCGGTCTCACAAAGATAACTTAATAAATTATGAACCTTTCGTTGTAAGATTTAATTATATTTTAGCTTCTTAATCTTGCTAAGTACTTTTTACTTACCTCAATTTCATGTTTTGTTGCATGTTTTTGGGGTGAGAAGACAAACAGGTTGAGCATGTGATGGATGATGACTTTGGGGACGATGTTTAAGTCGAAGTTTCACTTGATGTTTTATATTTCATTTATTATAAGATGTATCAAACTATGTTGTTATTACAATATCAAGACAAGCGTCGTACTTTCTTTAAGGCTTTGTAAGATTTTTTGTTTTACTTTCGTTTTGGGCATCGTATGTTGTAAGCTACCTTGTAGTTGTTGATGATATGTGGGGCCACTGAGCCGGGTTTTTTGTAACTGGGCCAGGCCCATTATAAGTTTTACCAAGTATTTTACGATGTTTAGTCTTTTAGCTACACACGTACGTTTGTTATTAATTGTTAACTAGCCACCTAAGTATTTTCACGTAAGCTCCCTCACCTCTACTACTCTCTTTCCTAGACCACAAGACACGGACAAGGCCTAGCACATACACAAACATTGAGGAATGCTAAAACTTATAATGGGCCTGGCCCAGTTACAAACAACCCGGCCCAGTGGGCCCAAATATAATTAAATCTTACAACGAAAGGTTCATAATTTATTAAGTTATCTTTGTGAGACCGACTCAAACTTTAGGGTTCACTTCATGCTCATCAACATGTCATGATTATTGGTTTGTAGCATAGCTTATCTTTGTTACATCATCATTCAAGGTCACTACGCATGGTGCAACTCACCATAAAGTATCTGTGTGCAACATATTGGATGATCACACCAATATCAACGGGTGAAAACCTGATAGTGTACACGCTCGGTGCAGTCCCTCCGTACGTGTGGTCTAAGTATTTTCAAGTAAGCTCCATCACCTCTACTACTCTCTTTCCTAAAGGAAACCACGTACGGAGGAACACCACCCCTTAAGTCCGAGACCCTATGTACGGAGGGACTGCACCGAGCTGTAGCTTACATATTGGCGGATCACACCAATATCAACGGGTGAAATCCTGATAGTGTACATGCTCGGTGCAGTCCCTCCGTACGTAGGGTCTCGGACTTACGGGGTGGTGTTCCTCCGTACGTAGGGTCCAAAGACTTAGGAAGTTATCCACTTTATCCGAACACCCACACATCGCGATATAGACTTGTGCCTTACCAAGAATATTAGGATGATTAGTCTTTTAACTACAAACGTACGTCTGTTATTAATTGTTAACTAGCCACCTAAGTATTTTCACGTAAGCTCCCTCACCTCTACTACTCTCTTTCCTAGACCACAAGACACGGCCAAGGCCTAGCACATACACAAACATTGAGGAATGCTAAAACTTATAATGGGCCTGGACCAGTTACAAACAACCCGGCCCAGTTGGCCTATATATCATCAACAACAACCTGATGTAGAGCATCGTATGTTGTAAGCTACCTTGCAGTTGTTGATGATATATGGGACCATGCGTAGTAGAGGTGAGGGAGCTTACTTGAAAATACTTATGTGGCTAGTTAACAATTAATAACAAACGTACGTTTGTAGTTAAAAGACTAATCATCGTAATATTCTTGGTAAGGCACAAGTCTATATCGCGATGTGTGGGTGTTCGGATAAAGTGGATAACTTCCTAAGTCTTTGGACCCTACGTACGGAGGAACACCACCCCGTAAGTCCGAGACCCTATGTACGGAGGGACTGCACCGAGCGTACTTACGGGGTGGGGTTCCTCCGTACGTAGAGTCCAAAGACTTACGAATTTATCCACTTTAGCTTCTTAATCTTGCTAAGTACTTTTTACTTACCTCAATTTTATGTTTTGTTGTATGTTTTTGGGGTGAGAAGACGAACAGGTTGAGCATGTGATGCATGATGACTTTGTGGACGATGTTTGAGTCCAAGTTTCACTTGATGTTTTCCGTTTCATTTATTATAAGATGTATCAAACTATGTTGTTATTTCAATATCAAGACAAGCCTCGTACTTTCTTTAAGGCTTTGTAAGATTTGTTGTTTTACTTTCGTTTTGGGCATCGTATGTTGTATGCTACCTTGTAGTTGTTGATGATATATGGGCCCACGGGGCCGGGTTGTTTGTAACTGGGCCAGGCCAATTATAAATGTTATCATACATCAGTGTTATTATAAGATGTATCAAACTATGTTGTTAGTTCAACATAAAGACGAGCGTCGTACTTTCTTTAAGGCTTGATTAGTCTTTTAACTACAAACGTACATTTGTTATTAATTGTTAACTAGCCACCTTAGTATTTTCAAGTAAGCTCCCTCACCTCTACTACTCTCTTTCCTAGACCACAAGACATGGACAAGGTTAGTCTTTTAACTACACACGTACGTCTGTTATTAATTGTTAACTAGCCACATAAGTATTTTCACGTATGCTCCCTCACCTCTACTACAAACGTACGTCTGTTATTAATTGTTAACTAGCCACATAAGTATTTTCAAGTAATCTCCCTCACCTCTACTACTCTCTTTCCTAGACCACAAGACACGGCCAAGGCCTAGCACATACACACACATTGAGGTATGATAACATTTATGTGCAACATATTGGCGGATCACACCAATATCATCGGGTGAAAACCTGATAGTGTACACGCTCGGTGCAGTCCCTCCGTACGTAGGGTCTCGGACTTACGGGGTGGTGTTCCTCCGTACGTAGGGTCCAAAGACTTACGAAGCTATCCACTTTATCCGAACACCCACACATCGCGATATAGACTTGTGCCTTACCAAGAATATTACAATGATTAGTCTTTTAACTACACACGTACGTCTGTTATTAATTGTTAACTAGCCACCTAAGTATTTTCAAGTAAGCTCCCTCACCTCTACTACTCTCTTTCCTAGACCACAATACATGGACAAGGCCTAGCTCGGTGCCTTACCATAAAGTATGATAACATTTATAATGGGCCTGGACCAGTTACAAACAACCCGGCCCGGTGGGCCCGTACGTAGGGTCTCGGACTTACGGGGTGGTGTTCCTCCGTACGTAGAGTCCAATGACTTACGAAGTTATCCACTTTATCCGAACACCCACACATCGCGATATAGACTTGTGCCTTACCAAGAATATTACGATGATTAGTCTTTTAACTACAAACGTACGTCTGTTATTAATTGTTAACTAGCCACATAAGTATTTTCAAATAAGCTCATCACCTCTACTACTCTCTTTCCTAGACCACAAGACACGGACAAGGCCTAGCACATACACAAACATTGAGGTATGATAACATTTATAATGGGCCTGGCCCAGTTACAAACAACCCGGCCCAGTGGGCCCATATATCTTCAACAACTACAAGGTAGCATACAACATACGATGCCCAAAATGAAAGTTAAACAACAAATCTTACAAAGCCTTAAATAAAGTACGACGCTTGTCTTGATATTGTACTAACAACATAGTTTGATACATCTTATAATAAATGAAACAGAAAACATTAAGTGAATTATATTTTAGCTTCTTAATCTTGCTAAGTATAATTAAATCTTACAACGAAAGGTTCATAATTTATTAAGTTATCTTTGTGAGACTTATATTTTAGCTTCTTAATCTTGCTATGTACTTTTTACTTACCTCAATTTCATGTTTTGCTGCATGTTTTTGGGGTGGGTCTCGGACTTACGGGGTGGTGTTCTTCCGTACGTAGGGTCCAAAGACTTACGAAGTTATCCACTTTATCTGAACGCCCACACATCGCGATATAGACTTGTGCCTTACCAATAATCCACCAATATGTTGTAACTTTCATTTTGGGCATCGTATGTTGTAAGCTACCTTGTAGTTGTTGATGATATATGGGCCCACTGGGCCGGGTTGTTTGTAACTGGGCCAGGCCCATTATAAATGTTATCATACCTCAATGTTTGTGTATGTGCTAGGCCTTGTCCGTGTCTTGTGGTCTAGGAAAGAGAGTAGTAGAGGTGAGGGAGCTTACGTGAAAATACTTAGGTGGCTAGTTAACAATTAATAATGACGTCGTTTGTAGTTAAAAGACTAATCATCGTAATATTCTTGGTAAGGCACAAGTCTATATCGCGATGTGTGGGTGTTCGGATAAAGTGGATAACTTCGTAAGTCTTTGGACCCTACGTACGGAGGAACCCCACCCCGTATGTTATAAGTAAGAGTACAAACAAGGTAACTGGTCCGTATGTTTGTGTCCAAGATTCACTTGATGAACCTTTCGTTGTAAGATTTAATTATATTTTAGCTTCTTAATCTTGCTATGTACTTTTTACTTACCTCAATTTCATGTTTTGTTGCATGTTTTTGGGGTGAGAAGACGAACATGCTGATATATGGGCCCACTGGGCCGGGTTCTTGGTAACTTCATGATTATTGGTTTATAGCGTAGCTTATCTTTGTTACATCATCATTCATGGGCATCGTATGGTGCAACTCACCATAATGTATCTGTGTGCAACATATTGGCGGATCACACCAATATCCATTGGGGAAAACCCCATAGTGTATACGCTCGGTGCAGTCCCTCCGTACGTAGGGTCTCGGACTTACGGGGTGGTGTTCCTCCGTACGTAGGGTCCAAAGACGTACTTTCTTTAAGGATTTGTAAGATTATTTGTTTAACTTTCATTTTGGGCATCGTATGTTGTATGCTACCTTGTAGTTGTTGATGATATATGGGCCCACTAGGCCGGGTTGTTTGTAACTGGGCCAGGCCCATTATAAATGTTATCATACCTCAATGTTTGTGTATGTGCTAGGTTTTATATTTCATTTATTATAAGATGTATCAAACTATGTTGTTATTTCAATATCAAGACAAGCGTCGTACTTTCTTTAAGGCTTTGTAAGATTTGTTGTTTAACTTTCATTTTGGGCATCGTATGTTGTATGCTACCTTGTAGTTGTTGAAGATATATGGGCCCACTGGGCCGGGTTGTTTGTAACTGGTCCAGGCCCATTATAAGTTATAGCATTCCTCTATGTTTGTGTATGTGCTGGGCCTTGTCCGTGTCTTGTGGTCTAGGAAAGAGAGTAGTAGAGGTGAGGGAGCTTACTTGAAAATACTTAGGTGGCTAGTTAACACTTAATAACAGACGTACGTGTGTAGTTAAAAGACTAATCACCGTAATATTCTTGGTAAGGCACAAGTCTAGATCGCTATGTGTGGGCGTTCAGATAAAGTGGATAAATTCGTAAGTCTTTGGGCCGGGTTGTTTTTAACTGGTCCAGGCCCATTATAAGTTTTAGCATTCGTCAGTGTTTGTGTATGTGCTAGGCCTTGTCCGTGTCTTGTGGTCTAGGAAAGAGAGTAGTAGAGGTGAGGGAGCTTACGTGAAAATACTTATGTGGCAAGCTAACAATTAATAACAGATGTACGTTTGTAGTTAAAAGACTAATCATCGTAATATTCTTGGTAAGGCACAAGTCTATATCGCGATGTGTGGGCGTTCAGATAAAGTGGATAACTTCGTAAGCCTTTGGACCCTACGTACGGAGGAACACCACCCCGTAAGTCCGAGACCCTACGTACGGAGGGACTGCACCGAGCGTGTACACTATGGGGTTTTCACCAATGGATAGCTTATGTTTGTTACATCATCATTCAAGGGCACTACGCATGGTGCAACTCACCATAAAGTATCTGTGTGCAACATATTGGCGGATCACACCAATATCAACGGGTGAAAACCTGTCGGATCACACCAATATCAACGGGTGAAAACCTGATAGTGTACACGCTCGGTGCACAACATATTGGCGGATCACACCAATATCAACGGGTGAAAACCTGATGGTGTACACGCTCGGTGCAGTCCCTCCGTACGTAGGGTCTCGGACTTACGAGGTGGGGTTCCTCCGTACGTAGGGTCCAATGACTTACGAAGTTATCCACTTTATCTGAACGCCCACACATCGCGATCTAGACTTGTGCCTTACCAAGAATTTTACGATGATTAGTCTTTTAACTACACACGTAAGTCTGTTATTAATTGTTAACTAGCCACATAAGTATTTTCAAGTAAGCTCTCTCACCTCTACTACTCTCTTTCCTAGACCACAAGACACCGAAAGGTTCATAATCCGCCAATATGTTGCACACAGATACTTTATGGTGAGTTGCACCATGCGTAGTGCCCTTGAATGATGATGTAACACAGAGTCCGTGACCCTTGGACTCTACGTACGGAGGAACCCCACCCCGTAAGTCCGAGACCCTACGTACGGAGGGACTGCACCGAACGTGTCCAAAGACTTACGAAGTTATCCACTTTATCCGAACACCCACACATCACGATATAGACTTGTGCCTTACCAAGAATGTTACGATGTTTAGTCTTTTAACTACAAACGTACGTCTGTTATTAATTGTTAACTAGCAACATAAGTATTTTCAAGTAAGCTCCCTCACCACTACTACTCTCTTTCCTAGACCACAAGACACGGCCAAGGCCTAGCACATACACAAACGGGGTGGTGTTCCTCCGTACGTTGGGTCCAAAGACTTACGAAGTTATCCACTTTATCCGAACACCCACACATCGCGATATAGACTTGTGCCTTACCAAGAATGTTACGATGTTTAGTCAACCTTTCATTGTAAGATTTAATTATATTTTAGATTCTTAATCTTGCTAAGTACTTTTTACTTACCTCCATTTCATGTTTTGTTGCATGTTTTTGTGGTGAGAAGACGAACAGGTTGAGGATGTGATGGATGATGACTGCATGAAGTGAACCATAAAGTTTGAGTCGGTCTCACAAAGATAACTTAATAAATTATGAACCTTTCGTTGTAAGATTTAATTATATTTTAGCTTCTTAATCTTGCTAAGTACTTTTTACTTACCTCAATTTCATGTTTTCTTGCATGTTTTTGGGGTGAGAAGACGTTGTAAGATTTAATTATATTTTAGCTTCTTAATCTTGCTAAGTACTTTTTACTTACCTCAATTTCATGTTTTGTTGCAAGTTTTTGGGGTGAGAAGACGAACAGGTTGAGCATGTGATGGATGATGACTTTGGGGACGATGTTTGAGTCCAAGTTTCACTTGATGTTTTCTGTTTCATTTATTATAAGATGTATCAAACTATGTTGTTAGTTCAATATCAAGACAAGCGTCGTACTTTCTTTAAGGCTTTGTAAGTTTTGTTGTTTAACTTTCATTTTGGGCATCGTATGTTGTAAGCTACCTTGTAGTTGTTGATGATATATGGGGCCACTGGGCCGGGTTGTTTGTAACTGGGCCAGGCCCATTATAAATGTTATCATACCACAATGTTTGTGTATGTGCTAGGCCTTGTCCGTGTCTTGTGGTCTAGGAAAGTGAGTAGTAGAGGTGAGGGAACTTACGTGAAAATACTTAGGTTGCTAGTTAACAATTAATAACAGACGTACGTGTGTAGTTAAAAGACTAATCATCGTAATATTCTTGGTAAGGCACAAGTCTATATCGCGATGTGTGGGTGTTCGGATAAAGTGGATAACTTCGTAAGTCTTTGGACCCTACGTACGGAGGAACACCACCCCGTAAGTCCGAGACCCTACGTACGGAGGGACTGCACCGAGCGTGTACACTATGGGGTTTTCCCCAATGGATATTGGTGTGATCCGCCAACAGATATGTTTGGTGTAATAAATGAAATAGAAAACATCAAGTGAAACTTGGACTCAAACATCGCGAAATGTTTATTGATACACTATCGTAGTTGTAAGCTCCCTCATCATCATTCAACACTGAGGTATGATAACATTTATAATGGGCAACAGTTACAAACCAATAATCAACAGTTCATGTTTGTCCCCAAAGTGCCCTATGTACGGAGGCATCGTATGTTGTATATATAATTAAATCCTAATTATAACTTTTAGCATTCCTCTGTGTTTGTGTATGTGCTAGGCCTTGTCCGTGTCTTGTGGTCTAGGAAAGAGAGTAGTAGAGGTGAGGGAGCTTACGTGAAAATACTTAGGTGGCTAGTTAACAATTAATAACAGACGTACGTTTGTAGTTAAAAGACTAATCATCGTAATATTCTTGGTAAGGCACAAGTCTATATCGCGATGTGTGGGTGTTCGGATAAAGTGGATAACTTCATAAGTCTTTGGACCCTACGTACGGAGGAACACCACCCCGTAAGTCCGAGACCCTACGTACGGAGGGACTGCACCGAGCGTGTACACGGTCAGGTTTTCCCCAATGGATATTGGTGTGATCCGCCAATATGTTGCACACAGATACTTTATGGTGAGTAGCACCATGCGTAGTGCCCTTGAATGATGATGTAACAAAGATAAGCTGTTCAACGGGTGGGTAAGGCACAAGTCTTTGGACCCTACGTACGGAGGAACACCACCCCGTAAGTCCGAGACCCTACGGACGGAGGGACTGCACCGAGCGTGTACACTATCAGGTTTTCTCCCATTGATATTGGTGTGATCCGCCAATATGTTGCACACAGATACTTTATGGTGAGTTGCACCATGCGTAGTGCCCTTGAATGATGATGTAACAAAGATAAGCTATGCTATAAACCAATAATCATGAAATATGATGAGCATGAAGTGATCCCTAAAGTCTGAGTCGGTCTCACAAAGATAACTTAATAAATTATGAACCTTTCGTTGTAAGATTTAATTAAATCTTACAACGAAAGGTTCATCAAGTGAATCTTGGACACAAACATCATCCCCAAAGTCATCATCCATCACATGCTAGACCTGTTCGTCTTCTCACCCCAAAAACATGCAACAAAACATGAAATTGAGGTAAGTAAAAAGTATTTAGCAAGATTAAGAAGCTAAAATATAATTAAATCTTACAACGAAAGGTTCATAATTTATTAAGTTATCTTTGTGAGACCGACTCAAACTTTAGGGATCACTTCATGCTCATCAACATGTCATGATTATTGGTTTGTAGCATAGCTTATCTTTGTTACATCATCATTCAAGGGCACTACACATGGTGCAACTCACCATAAAGTATCTGTGTGCAACATATTGGCGGATCACACCAATATCAATGGGTGAAAACCTGATAGTGTACACGCTCGGTGCAGTCCCTCCGTATGTAGGGTCTCGGACTTACGGGGTGGTGTTCCTCCGTACGTAGGGTACCAATATGTAACACGCTCGGTCGTATTTTCTAGAACACCACCCCATTTGTGTATGTGCTAGGCCTTGGCCGTGTCTTGTGGTCTAGGAAAGAGAGTAGTAGAGGTGAGGGAGCTTACGTGAAAATACTTATGTGGCTTGTTAACAATTAATAACAGACGTACGTTTGTAGTTAAAAGACTAATCATCGTAATATTCTTGGTAAGGCACAAGTCTATATTGCGATGTGTGGGTGTTCGGATAAAGTGGATAACTTCGTAAAGATAACTTACAATATGTTTGTGTATGTGCCAGGCCAATAATCATGAAAACCTGATAGTGTACACGCTCGGTGCAGTCCCTCCGTAGATGTATCAAACTATGTTGTTAGTTCAATATCAAGACAAGCGTCGTACTTTCTTTAAGGTTTTGTAAGATTTGTTGTTTTACTTTCGTTTTGGGCATCGTATGTTGTAAGATGAGCATGAAATGATCCCTAAAGTTTGAGTCAGTCTCACAAAGATAACTTAATATATTATGAACCTTTCGTTGTAAGATTTAATTATATTTTAGCTTCTTAATCTTGCTACGTACTTTTTACTTACCTCAATTTCATGTTTTGTTGCATGTTTTTGGGGTGAGAAGACGAACAGGTTGAGCATGTGATGGATGTTGTTATTTCAATATCAAGACAAGCGTCGTACTTTCATTAAGGCTTTGTAAGATTTGTTGTTTAACTTTCATTTTGGGCATCGTATGTTGTATGCTACCTTGTAGTTGTTGATGATATATGGGCCCACTGGGCCGGGTTGTTTGTAACTGGGCCAGGCCCATTATAACTTTTAGCATTCCTCTGTGTTTGTGTATGTGCTAGGCCTTGTCCGTGTCTTGTGGTCTAGGAAAGAGAGTAGTAGAGGTGAGGGAGCTTACTTGAAAATACTTATGTGGCTAGTTAACAATTAATAACAGACGTACGTGTGTAGCTAAAAGACTAAACATCGTAACATTCTTGGTAAGGCACAAGTCTATATCGCGATGTGTGGGTGTTCGGATAAAGTGGATAACTTCGTAAGTCACAAACATGACATGTAATCAAGCTAAAACTTATAATGGGCTGGTTTTGTAAGATTTGTTGTTTTACTTTCGTTTTACAAACTGAGCATGAAGGATCACTTCATGCTCATCAACATGTTGTGATTAGTGGTTTGTAGCATAACTTATCTTTGTTACATCATCATTCAAGGGCACTACGCATGGTGCAACTCACCATAAAGTATCTGTGTGCAACATATTGGCGGATCACACCAATATCAACGGGTGAAAACCTGATAGTGTACACGGTCCGTGTCTTGTGGTCTAGGAAAGAGAGTAGTAGAGGTGAGGGAGCTTACATGAAAATACTTAAGTGGCTAGTTAACAATTAATAACAGACGTACGTGTGTAGTTAAAAGACTAAACATCGTAACATTCTTGGTAAGGCACAAGTCTATATCGCGATGTGTGGGTGTTCGGATAAAGTGGATAACTTCGTAAGTCATTGGACTCTACGTACGGAGGAACACCACCCCGTAAGTCCGAGACCCTACGTACGGAGGGACTGCACCGAGCGTGTACACTATCAGGTTTTCACCCGTGGATATTGGTGTGATCCGCCAATATGTTGCACACGGATACTTTATGGTGAGTAGCACCAAGCATAGTGCCCTTGAATGTTGATGTAACAAAGATAAGCTACGCTATAAACCAACAAATCACCACCCCGTCCTCTGTTAAATAACAACATAGTATGTGTATGTGCTAGGCCTTGTCCGTGTCTTGTGGCGTTGTAAGATTTAATTATATTTTAGATTCTTAATCTTGCTAAGTACTTTTTACTTACCTCAATTTCATGTTTTGTTGCATGTTTTTGGGGTGAGAAGAAGAACAGGTTGAGAATGTCATGGATGTTGACTTTGGGGACGATGTTGAGTCCAAGTTTCATCGTACACTACAAATAGCTCACAAACGGGTGTTCCTCCGTACGTCTGTTATTAATTGTTAACTAGCCACCTAAGTATTTTCAAGTAAGCACCCTCACCTCTACTACTCTCTTTCCTAGACAAACACAGAGGAATGCTAAAACTTATAATGGGCCTGGACCAGTTACAAACAACCCGGCCCAATGGGCCTATATATCATCAACAACTACAAGGTAGCTTACAACATACGATGCCCAAAACGAAAGTAAAACAACAAATCTTACAAAGCCTTAAAGAAAGTATGACGCTTGTCTTGATATTGAAATAACAACATAGTTTGATACATCTTATAAATGAAACGGAAAACAACCCGGCCCAGTGGTCCAGGCCCATTATAAGTTTTAGCATTCCTCTGTGTTTGTGTATGTGCTAGGCCTTGTCCGTGTCTTGTGGTGGCTTTGTAAGATTTGTTATTTTACTTTCGTTTAGGGCATCGTATGTTGTATATATAATTAAATCCTAATTATAACTTTTAGCATTCCTCTGGGTTTGTGTATGTGTTAGACCTTGTCTGTGTCTTGTGGTCTAGGAAAGAGAGTAGTAGAGGTGAGGGAGCTTACGTGAAAATACTTTGGTGGCTAGTTAACAATTAATAACAGACGTACGTTTGTAGTTAAAAGACTAATCATCGTAATATTCTTGGACGACACAAGTCTATATCGCGATGTGTGGGCGTTCAGATAAAGTGGATAACTGCACCGAGCGTGTACACTATCAGGTTTTCACCCGTTGATATTGGTGTGATCCGCCAATATGTTGCACACAGATACTTTATGGTGAGTTGCACCATGCGTAGTGCCCTTGAATGATGATGTAACAAAGATAAGCTATGCTACAAACCAATAATCATGACATGTTGATGAGCATGAAGTGATCCCTAAAGTTTGAGTCGGTCTCACAAAGATAACTTAATATATTATGAACCATAAAGTATCTGTGTGCAACATATTGGCGGATCACACCAATATCCATTGGGGAAAACCCCATAGTGTACACGCTCGGTGCAGTCCCTCCGTACGTAGGGTCTCGGACTTACGGGGTGGTGTGCGGAGGAACACCACCCGTAAGTCCGAGACCCTACGACGGAGGGATCGCACCAGAGCGTACACTATCGGGTTTTCCCCGTGGATATTGGTGTGATCCGCCAATATGTTGCGGACGGACACTTTATGGTAAGTGTTCCTCCGTACGTATGGTCCAAAGACATGTGCCTTACCCACCCGTTGAACAGCTTATCTTTGTTACATCATCATTAAAGGTTCATAATATATTAAGTTATCAACGGGTGACAACCTGATAGTGTACACGCTCGGTGCAGTCCCTCCGTACGTAGGGTCTCGGACTTACGGGGTGGGGTTCCTCCGTACGTAGGGTCCAATGACTTACGAAGTTATCCACTTTATCTGAACGCCGACACATCGCGATCTAGACTTGTGCCTTACCAAGAATTTTACGATGATTAGTCTTTTAACTACAAACGTACGTCTGTTATTAATTGTTAACTAGCCACATAAGTATTTTCAAGTAAGCTCCCTCACCTCTACTACTCTCTTTCCTAGACCACAAGACACGGCCAAGGCCTAGCACATACACAAACATTGAGGTATGATAACATTTATAATGGGCCTGGCCCAGTTACAAACAACCCGGCCCAGTGGACCCATATATCATCAACAACTAGAAGGTAGTTTTAAATATTTCGTGTAAACTTGGTTCAGGTAAGGCACAAGTCTATATCGCAATGTGTGGGTGTTCGGATAAAGTGGATAAGTTCGTAAGTCTTTGGACCCTACGTACGGAGGAACACCACCCCGTAAGTCCGAGACCCTACGTACGCAGGGACTGCACCAACGTGTCATGATTATTGGTTAGTAGCATAGCTTATCTTTGTTACATCATCATTCAAGGGCACTACGCTTGGTGCTACTCACCATAAAGTGTCCGTCCGCAACATATTGGCAATACTTACCAATATCAACGGGTGAAAACCTGATAGTGTACACGCTCGGTGCAGTCCCTCCGTACGTAGGGTCTCGGACTTACGGGGTGGTGTTCCTCCGTACGTAGGGTCCAAAGACTTACGAAGTTATCCCCTTTATCCGAACACCCACACAACGTAGGGTCCATTGGGGTTACTTGGTAAGGCACAAGTTTGAGCATATTATAAGACCCTATGTGGCCCATTATAAGTTTTAGCATTCCTCTGTGTTTGTGTATGTGCTAGGCCTTGTCCGTGTCTTGTGGTGGCTTTGTAAGATTTGTTGTTTTACTTTCGTTTTGGGCATCGTATGTTGTATATATAATTAAATCCTAATTATAACTTTTAGCATACCTCAGTGTTTGTGTATGTGCTAGGCCTTGTCCGTGTCTTGTGGTCTAGGAAAGAGAGTAGTAGAGGTGAGGTATCAGGTTTTCACCCGTTGATATTGGTGTGATCCGCCAATATGTTGCACACGGATACTTTATGGTGATGTAACAAAGATAAGCTATGCAACTTATTATGGGCCTGGACCAGTTACAAACAACCCGGCCCAGTGGGCCCATATTTTGGACCCTACGTACGGAGGAACACCACCCCGTAAGTCCGAGACCCTACGTATGCTCGGTGCAGTCCCTCCGTACATAGGGTCCCGGACTTACGCGGTGGTGTTCCTCCGTACGTAGGGTCCAAAGACTTACGAAGTTATCCACTTTATATGAACGCCCACACATCGCGATATAGACTTGTGCCTTACCAAGAATTTTACGATGATTAGTCTTTTAACTACAAACGTACGTCTGTTATTAATTGTTAACTAGGCACATAAGTATTTTCAAGTAAGCTCCCTCACCTCTACTACTCTCTTTCCTAGACCACAAGACACGGCCAAGGCCTAGCACATACACAAACATTGAGGTATGATAACATTTATAATGGGCCTGGCCCAGTTACAAACAACCCGGCCCAGTGGCCCCATATATCATCAACAACTAGAAGGTAGTTTTTAATATTTCGTGTAAACTTGGTTCAGGTAAGGCACAAGTCTATATCGCAATGTGTGCGTGTTCGGATAAAGTGGATAACTTCGTAAGTCTTTGGACCCTACGTACGGAGGAACACCACCCCGTAAGTCTGAGACCCTACGTACGCAGGGACTGCACCAACGTGTCATGATTATTGGTTAGTAGCATAGCTTATCTTTGTTACATCATCATTCAAGGGCACTACGCTTGGTGCTACTCACCATAAAGTGTCCGTCCGCAACATATTGGCAATACTTACCAATATCAACGGGTGAAAACTCGATAGTGTACACGCCGGTGCGATCCTCCGCACGTAGGGTCTCGGACTTACGGGTGGTGTTCCTCCGCACGTAGGGTCCAAAGACTTACGGTTATCCACTTTATCCGAACACCCACACAACGTAGGGTCCATTGGGGTTACTTGGTAAGGCACAAGTTTGAGCATATTATAAGACCCTATGTGGCCCATTATAAGTTTTAGCATTCCTCTGTGTTTGTGTATGTGCTAGGCCTTGTCCGTGTCTTGTGGTGGCTTTGTAAGATTTGTTGTTTTACTTTCGTTTTGGGCATCGTATGTTGTATATATAATTAAATCCTAATTATAACTTTTAGCATACCTCAGTGTTTGTGTATGTGCTAGGCCTTGTCCGTGTCTTGTGGTCTAGGAAAGAGAGAGTAGTAGAGGTGAGGTATCAGGTTTTCACCCGTTGATATTGGTGTGATCCGCCAATATGTTGCATATGGATACTTTATGGTGATGTAACAAAGATAAGCTAGGCTACTTATTATGGGCCTGGACCAGTTACAAACAACCCGGCCCAGTGGGCCCATATTTTGGACCCTACGTACGGAGGAACACCACCCCGTAAGTCCGAGACCCTACGTACGCTCGGTGCAGTCCCTCCGTACATAGGGTCTCGGACTTACGGGGTGGTGTTCCTCCGTACGTAGGGTCCAAAGACTTACGAAGTTATCCACTTTATCTGAACGCCCACACATCGCGATATAGACTTGTGCCTTACCAAGAATTTTACGATGTTTAGTCTTTTAACTACACACGTACGTCTGTTATTAATTGTTAACTAGCCACCTAAGTATTTTCAAGTAATCTCTCTCACCATAAAGTCCGAGACCCTACGTACGGAGGGACTGCACCGAGCGTGTACACTATCAGGTTTTCACCCGTTGATATTGGTGTGATCCGCCAATATGTTGCACACGGATACTTTATGGTGAGTAGAACCAAGCGTAGTGCCCTTGAATGATGATGTAACAAACCTGTTCGTCTTCTCACCCCAAAAACATGCAACAAAACATGAAATTGAGGTAAGTAAAAAGTACTTAGCAAGATTAAGAAGCTAAAATATAATTAAATCTTACAACGAAAGGTTCATAATTTATTAAGTTATCTTTGTGAGGCCGACTCAAACTTTAGGGATCACTTCATGCTCATCAACATGTCGTGATTATTGGTTTGTAGCATAGCTTATCTTTTTTACATCATCATTCAAGGGCACAAGTCTATATCGCGATGTGTGGGCGTTCGGATAAAGTGGATAACTTCGTAAGTCTTTGGACCCTATGATGGGAGTCAACTTTACGTGATTCCGGTGCATTTTCCACCCCTCCGTTTATCCCACATTTGGCACGATTCTAGATGTATTTAGACCGTTTTTGGGGTAATATCGTGAGTTTATGGCACGGGGGATAAATCCATAACTTTGACGGTTTATTACCTCTTTTTATCGATATTGACCCTACTCCCGAGCACTTTTACCCTCCAGAATGTTTTGGTTGTCTTTGGTCGTTGTTATGTTGTAGGGTATTGGTGACTCGATGACCCGGAAGGTGACGATTTGTGGTGAAAAAGCATGACCGAGGCAAGACGAGGGTCTAAAAAGGAAGAAAAGTGAAGATTTGGGGAAACAGGGGTTCAAACGCGCGTTTGAACCCCTCAAACGGCGTTCCAGAAGTCCAGAATTGATACAGAGTTCAAGCTCTCTCAAACGCACGTTTAAACCTTCCCAAACGTGCGTTCCAGATGAAGAACAGTCAAGCCACCGCCAGAATTATGCGAAACGCGCATTTCAACCAAGCGAAACGCGCGTTTGAAGATTTCAAACGCACGTTCCAGCCCTCTAAACGCGCGTTTGGACCGTTTTTGCAGCAGATTTTTCCTTCACCTATAAATACCCCCTCATTCCATTTCTTGGAGAGACTTCGACTTTCTCCCTTCCCTTAGCTAGGTTTTGCTCGATTTTTGTAAATAGTTTGTTACACTTTCCTTTTATGTAGATCAAAGACTTCTTAACTCACTCTTTTCATTTCTTAGATTAGATTTTCATTACAAACAACAAGTCTCTATCTTTTCTTTGATTCTCTCTTTTGTACCTTTCTTCTCCAACTCGAATTTCTGCAACTTCATGGTAATTTTCTTCTCTTTTATGCTTGTTATGCTTCTCCTTTACTACTGTCTTTATGTTTTAACTTGTATAATGTGTAGTTAATTCCTCCCCATAGTCGAATCATGTGAAATGTGGTGAAATCACCCCTTGGGTGATGAAATTGGGAGTGGGTAGTGTGTTTTATTGTTGTTTCTTGCATGTTTCACGTCGTAGAACTTGTTATAACGGATTTGAGCTAGATTAGCTACCTAGGTCAAATATCACACACATCACTCTTGAGAGTTGTTCAGAGAGAGGGGTGTGGGAAAAGGGTTCTAGGATCGCGGTGTAGTCTCGGTTTAGTTGGTAAACCGAGCACATCGTGAGGTTACTCGTTTATACGTTTAAGCGGCTCGTGTGCAAAACATGACTTGTTAGGAGAGAGTTGTTCAGACCTTAACATGGCATAAGGTGTTAGAAGAGAGTTGTTCAGACGCTAGCACCGGGTTTAGGAGTTCGCACCGTGAGATTGAATGTAAGAGCACGTTTAGCTCACTACACACTTTTGGTTTTGTCAACCCTGGGGTTGAGATTAGTCACATTGATCATGATTCGGCTATGTCCCTTTCTCCCTCGTTGAATTTAGTAGTTTAATCTTCTTTCTCTCTTTTATGTTTTAGTAAAGTTGTAATAACCAACATTCCAACCACTTGTTTGCCTAGACTAAGACACAAGTTCGCTTTGGTACTCACAAACACACCTTTCTCTGTGGGATCGACCTCAGACTCCTGTAGCTATACTAGCAATCGACCCGGTACACTGCCGGTTAGAGAGCTTGTTTAGTCACCGTTGTCTTGAGTATTATAAATTTGTTTGGTGAAAAACAACGCTCATCAAAATGGCGCCGTTGCCGGGGAACGGTGTGTGTTATTTGTGATATCTTGTAAGTGAACCGAAGGCTTGGGCCTAGGTTTTGTTTTATTGTTTTCTTGTTATTTTCTGAGATTTTGCAGTTGTGCTTAAATGGAAGGATTTTTCAATCAATGGTACTCACCTGAACAACAATACCCTTACCAACCTCAGGCACCTAAGCGATATTATCAACAACAGTTCATGCCTCATCCTCAATATCAGCAGCAGAGTAACCAAAGTTCATGGGCTTATCAGTGCCCTAATGCATACCAAAGTCAAAATTATGGTTATTCGAGCTATGAGCCACAACATTATGAGGATTTTCAAGTATGACCAGTTCCCTCCATGCCACAAGAAGAATTCACTGACAATCAAATGGAGCAGTTGTCAAATCAATTGCAAGAGTTCGAGAAAGAGTTCAAGAAGGATATGCAAGAGGTCGACAAAAGATTTGACTCCGACATAAGCAATCTTGGAGACCGGATGGGGAAATTGCTTGAACTGATGAGGCACGAGAAAGTGGAAGAGACTTGTGCAATAGAGGTGGTTAAGGAGGATGAGGTGCTTATTGAAGAAGTTCGGTTGAGAGTGAGATTGATGATTCAGTTCACTATGACGAGGTTTTTTGAGCAGACATTGATTTGGGGTCATTTATCACACCATCACATTCTATTGAAATATCTAATGATACCTTGGAAGAGTGTGTGGTGGAGACAACCATTGTTATGGTGAGCAAGAATTCTTTGGTGATGAAACCTTCCGGGATCAAGAAGAAATCGAAAGATTTTGAGATGGAAGGCGGCGTAATTGTTGTCTACTACACCACTTTCCCATGATGTGCAAAATGATGAATTGACAGAGAGAGTGTGGTGGATTCGATTGCGGTTGTTGATTTTGTGGAGATAGAGCCGAAAGAGAAGCTGGATCGCCCATTTCACCATCACTCCCGATTGAAGTGTATAATGATGCAATTTTGGAGTGTGTGATGAAATCACATGAGCTTGGTATGACATCCATGGTAGAGCTCTCGGGTGAAGTGGAGATTGTTAGCATGCCGGTCCCGGACTACTACACTCTTCCACTATGGGTTGAGGAGTATTACGAGATCAACTTTGTGTACTCTCCGGTAGATGAAGCTCATACAATTTTTAATAGGGGACGACTACCATGGAGTGGAAACTTCGCGAAGAGGAATAAAAGGGGTTTTGAAAGAAGAGGAGTCCCGAGTTGGCAAGAAGTGACCTCGAGAGCCATGAGAGGTAAGTTCCTTGTAAACTCGGTTTTCCCTATGTTTGCCATTTTAATTCTTCTTAAGTTGTTGATCTTTTTGAGTTCAGATTTCGGTTGATAGTTTTTTTGGTGATTTTTGATTGAAATAAAAATGTTGTGTTGAGTTGGTTTGAGTCCTTTATGGTTTGAGTCCATTTTGCGCCACTTGGTCGAGCCAACGACGTAAAACAAAGGCGCTTTGTGGGAGGCAACCCACCTTTTTGATAATTATGTTTTTGAAGTGGTTTTTGGTTGCAAGAGGGGAGAGTTTTGTCTTGAAAAAGAGAGGTTGGGGTGAGAGCTTCCTGTTGGTTCTGACTATTATACTTAGAGGTGAATGTTTTTATGTGAGCCTCTGTGGCCTTATTTTATGCGTGGATGCTCTGTGTTTCTTTTGATTATCATTACATCCAGTGCACTTCCCGTCTAGTATGGTCGATATGCTTTGATACCTTGTTTGTGGCATGGCTTCTATTTTTATATATCTCGTATCTATCACCATCTTTTGGCACGTGGACTTTTCCCGTGCATGCGTTTGCCTTGTTTTCTGTCTACATGGTGTTCAGGTACTCGAGATGGAGCTTACTAGAAAATGTCACGTGGGCTAAAGTGCGCCTTTCTGCCGGGTTTTGGTCAAACAGCTAAGTCTTTTACTCTTTTTATCACTCACACACTGAGGACAATGTTTCGTTTAAGTGTGGGGTGGGGAGACTTAGCCGTTTTCTTGTTTTTGTTGTTAAATGTGCTATAAATATGGTATGCTTGGCCTATGACCGGGCTCGAGTCGATTTTGGGCAATTTAAAAAAAAAAAAAAATTCAAGTGTTTTCAACACCGTGTTGTGTGTGTTATTTTCACATTTGAGTGGTGATCACCTTAGTCGGGACCCCGAACATGTGCATTGCGGTTTGATATTATCTTGAGAATGAAGTTTATTACTTTCACGAAAGCTACACTTTGTGCACAATTTGATTGCTACCACCTTTCATATCACTAGCCTTGAGACGAAATGTCATAGGTTTACCTAAGTAGGACATGGGATGACGGTTTTGGCATTCTCTTGACCCTACCATAGCCAAATAAGCCTTAACCGAACATTTACCCTTCGTAGCCCCTCTCATTACGATAGAATGGGTCGACCACCATTCGCTTATAGCCGTTTTGTTACTTAGTCGAAACCTACCCTTGAGCCTTATTATGGTCACATTTCCTTCATTTTATACCCTACGAGTGGACTTAGTCTTCTGTTTAGACCACACTTGCTAAGGCAAGTGTGTGGGGGAGAGATGATGTTTTTGATTGGGTTGTTGTTTCTCGTTTTGAGCTATAAAGTGTTGAGGAGCTCGTTTGGGCTTGGTGTTCGGCTCTTGGGCCGAAAGAAAAGAAAATCTATTCTTCTATCTCTTCCTTAAAAAAAAAAAAAAAGGCGTGGAGTCAAAGTAAGGAGCTCAATGATAAATTTTTATGATGTTAGAGTTGGGATAGTGAGATAGGTGCTAGTGTGCTTGAACTCACCTCACGACACTTGAAATATAGTCGAGTTTGGCAATGAGTTCGGGTGCACTGGTAACCTATGGTTCCCAAAATGTCAAAGTTGATCAAAAAGGAGTTTTGGGTGGTTTGCATGATAAAGATGAGTTGGTACTTGGTTGATTAGGTTCACTTGTACTTCTTTTCTCCAGTTCCCAAAATACCCCTTTCGACTAACCGAAATCACCCTAGCCTAACGTTATAACCGCTCAAGTCCTGCCCGATCGTGTCCAAACTTAGTAAACTAGATTAGTGGAGAGGCTCGTGATTATGAACCGGTTGGTAGACTTTTGGTTGGGATTCAAGCCCCGAGAATCATTTGAGCATTTGGTTTTAGCTTGGCACCACACATACTCCATTTTTCTTGATAATGTTGTACCAATGTGTTTATGTTCTTTTTTCTTACTTTGTGGTGACCTCGAGATTGTGGAATTAGCACCTACATCACAAAGTTGAATCTCTTGGTTTGTTTTAAAACGCCTATTTTGCTCGAGGGCGAGCAAAGGCTAAGTGTGGGGTGGTGATGGGAGTCAACTTTACGTGATTCCGGTGCATTTTCCACCCCCCGTTTATCCCACATTTGGCATGATTCTAGATGTATTTAGACAGTTTTTGGGGTAATATCGTGAGTTTATGGCACGGGGGATAAATCCATCACTTTGACGGTTTATTACCTCTTTTTATCGATATTGACCCTACTCCCGAGCACTTTTACCCTCCGGAATGTTTTTGTTGTCTTTGGTCGTTGTTATGTTGTAGGGTATTGGTGACTCGATGACCCGGAAGGTGACGATTTGTGGTGAAAAAGCATGACCGAGGCAAGACGAGGGTCTAAAAAGGAAGAAAAGTGAAGATTTGGGGAAACAGGGGTTCAAACGCGCGTTTGAACCCCTCAAACGTGCGTTCCAGAAGTCCAGAATTGATACAGAGTTCAAGCTCTCCAAACGCGCGTTTGAAATCACTCCAAATGCGCGTTCCAAGATCTCAAACGCACGTTTAAACCTTCCCAAACGTGCGTTCCAGATGAAGAACAGTCAAGCCCTGCCCAGAATTTATGCGAAACGCGCGTTTCAACCAAGTGAAACGCGCGTTTGAAGATTTCAAACGCACGTTCCAGCCCTCTAAACGTGCGTTTGGACCGTTTTTGCAGCAGATTTTTCCTTCACCTATAAATACCCCCTCATTCCATTTCTTGGAGAGACTTCGACTTTCTCCCTTCCCTTAGCTAGGTTTTGCTCGATTTTTGTAAATAGTTTGTTGCTCTTTCCTTTTATGTAGATCAAAGACTTCTTAACTCACTCTTTTCATTTCATAGATTAGATTTTCATTACAAACAACAAGTCTCTATCTTTTCTTTGATTCTCTCTTTTGTACCTTTCTTCTCCAACTCGAATTTCTGCAACTTCATGGTAATTTTCTTCTCTTTTATGCTTGTTATGCTTCTCCTTTACTACTGTCTTTATGTTTTAACTTGTATAATGTGTAGTTAATTCCTCCCCATAGTCGAATCATGTGAAATGTGGTGAAATCACCCCTTGGGTGATGAAACTGGGAGTGGGTAGTGTGTTTTATTGTTGTTTCTTGCATGTTTCACGTCGTAGAACTTGTTATAACGGATTTGAGCTAGATTAGCTACCTAGGTCAAATATAACACACATCACTCTTGAGAGTTGTTCAGAGAGAGGGGTGTGGGAAAAGGGTTCTAGGATCGCGGTGTAGTCTCGGTTTAGTTGTTAAACCGAGCACATCGTGAGGTTACTCGTTTATACGTTTAAGCGGCTCGAGTGCAAAACATGACTTGTTAGGAGAGAGTTGTTCAGACCTTAACATGGCATAAGGTGTTAGAAGAGAGTTGTTCAGACGCTAGCACCGGGTTTAGGAGTTCGCACCCGTGAGATTGAATGTAAGAGCACGTTTAGCTCACTACACACTTTTGGTTTTTGTCAACCCTTGGGGTTGAGATTAGTCACATTGATCATGATTCGGCTATGTCCCTTTCTCCCTCGTTGAATTTAGTAGTTTAATCTTCTTTCTCTCTTTTATGTTTTAGTAAAGTTGTAATAACCAACATTCCAACCACTTGTTTGCCTAGACTAAGACACAAGTTCGCTTTGGTACTCACAAACACACCTTTCTCTGTGGGATCGACCTCGGACTCCTGTAGCTATACTAGCAATCGACCCGGTACACTGCCGGTTAGAGAGCTTGTTTAGTCACCGTTGTCTTGAGTATTATAAATTTGTTTGGTGAAAAACAACACTCATCACCCTACGTACGGAGGAACACCACCCCGTAAGTCCGAGACGCTACGTACGGAGGGACTGCACCGAGCGTGTACACTATCGGGTTTTCCCCCGTTGATATTGGTGTGATCAACAAGGTAGCTTACAACATACGATGCCCAAAATGAAAGTAAAACAACAAATCTTACAAAGCCTTAAAGAAAGTACGACGCTTGTCTTGATATTGAAATAACAACATAGTTTGATACATCTTATAATAAATGAAACGGAAAACATCAAGTGAAACTTGGACTCAAACATCGTCCCCAAAGTCATCATCCATCACATGCTCAACCTGTTCGTCTTCTTACCCCAAAAACATGCATCGTAACATGAAATGGGGGTAAGTAAAAGGTACTTAGCAAGATTAAGAAACTAAAATATAATTAAATCTTACAACGAAAGGTTCATAATTGTAGTTATAAGATGTATCAAACTATGTTGATATATGGGCCCACTGGGCCAAGAATGTTACGATGTTTAGTCTTTTAACTACATACGTCTGTTATTAATTGTTAACTAGCCACCTAAGTATTTTCACGTAAGCTCACATCGCGATATAGACTTGTGCCTTACCAAGAATGTTACGATGTTTAGTCTTTTAATTACACACGTACGTCTGTTATTAATTGTTAACTAGCCATATAAGTATTTTCAAGTAAGCTCCCTCACTTCTACTACGCATGGTCCCATATATCATCAACAACTACAAGGTAGCTTACAACATACGATGCCCACCTTGTAGTTGTTGATGATATATGGGCCCACTGGGCCGGGTTGTTTGTAACTGGTCCAGGCCCATTATAAGTTTTAGCATTCCTCTATGTTTGTGTATGTGCTAGGCCTTGTCCGTGTCTTGTGGTCTAGGAAAGAGAGTAGTAGAGGTGAGGGAGCTTACTTGAAAATACTTATGTGGCTAGTTAACAATTAATAACAGACATAAGTTCTGTAGTTAAAAGACTAAACATCGTAATATTCTTGGTAAGGCACAAGTCTATATCGTGATGTGTGTGTGTTCGGATAAAGTGGATAACTTGCTAAGTCTTTGGACCCTACGTACGGAGGAACACCACCCCGTAAGTGCGAGACCCTACGTACGGAGGGACTGCACCGAGCGTGTACACTATCAGGTTTTCACCCATTGATATTGGTGTGATCCGCCAATATGTTGCACACGGATACTTTATGGTGAGTTGCACCAAGCGTAGTGCCCTTGAATGATGATGTAACAAAGATAAGCTACGCTACAAACCAATAATCATGACATGTTGATGAGCATGAAGTGAACCCTAAAGTTTGAGTCGGTCTCACAAAGATAACTTAATATATTATGAACCTTTCGTAGTAAGATTTAATTATATTTTAGATTCTTAATCTTGCTATGTACTTTTTACTTACCTCCATTTCATGTTTTGTTGCATGTTTTTGGGGTGAGAAGACGAAAAGTTTGAGCATGTGATGGATGATGACTTTGGGGACGATGTTTAAGTCCAAGTTTCACTTGATGTTTTCCGTTTCATTTATTATAAGATGTATCATAATATATTAAGTTATCTTTGTGAGACCGACTCAAACTTTCTTTAAGGCTTTGTAAGATTTGTTGTTTAACTTTCATTTTGGGCATCGTATGTTATAAGCTACCTTGTTGTTGTTGATGATATATGGGCCCACTGGGCCGGGTTGTTTGTAACTGGTCCAGGCCCATTATAAATGTTATCATACCTCAGTGTTTGTGTATGTGCTAGGCCTTATCCGTATCTTGTGGTCTAGGAAAGAGAGTAGTAGAGGTGAGGGAGCTTACTTGAAAACCTTTCGTTGTAAGATTTAATTATATTTTAGATTCTTAATCTTGCTAAGTACTTTTTACTTACCTCCATTTCATGTTTTGTTGCATGTTTTTGTGGTGAGAAGACGAACAGGTTGAGCATGTGATGGATGATGACTTTGGGGACGATGTTTGGGTCCAAGTTTCACTTGATGTTTTCCGTTTCATTTATTATAAGATGTATCAAACTATGTTGTTATTTAAATATCATGACAAGCGTCGTACTTTCTTTAAGGCTTCGTAAGATTTTTTGTTTAACTTTCATTTTGGGCATCGTATGTTGTATGCTACCTTGTAGTTGTTGATGATATATGGGCCCACTTGGCCGGGTTGTTTGTAACTGGGCCAGGCCCATTATAACTGATGATATATGGGCCCACTGGGCCGGGTTGTTTGTAACTTGTCCAGGCCCATTATAAATGTTATCATACCTCAGTGTTTGTGTATGTGCTAGGCCTTGTCCGTGTCTTGTGGTCTAGGAAAGAGAGTAGTAGAGGTTAGGGAGCTTACGTGAAAATACTTAGGTGGTTAGTTAACAATGAATAACAAACGTACGTGCTAGGGTAAGTCTGTTAACTCACCTCTACTACTCTCTTTCGTAGACCACAAGACACGGACAAGGCCTAGCACATACACAAACACTGAGGTATGATAACATTTATAATGGGCCTGGACCAGTTACAAACAACCCGGCCCAGTGGGCCCATATATCATCAACAACAACAAGGTAGCTTACAACATACGATGCCCAAAATGAAAGTTAAACAACAAATCTTTGTTTGTAACTGGGCCACCCACATGTTGATTAAGAATCTAAAATATAATTAAAGCATACAACGAAAGGTTCATAATATATTAAGTTATCTTTGTGAGACCGACTCAAACTTTAGGGATCACTTCATGCTCATCAACATGTCATGATTATTGGTTTGTAGCATAGCTTATCTTTGTTACATCATCATTCAAGGGCACTACGCATGGTGCAACTCACCATAAAGTATCTGTGTGCAACATATTGGCGGATCATCATCCATGACATTATCAACCTGTTCGTCTTCTCACCCCAAAAACATGCAACAAAACATGAAATTGAGGTAGGTAAAAAGTACTTAGCAAGATTAAGAAGCTAAAATATAATTAAATCTTACAACGATTTAATTATACACGTACGTTTGTAACTGGGCCAGGCCCATTATAAATGTTATCATACCTCAGTGTTTGTGTATGTGCTAGGCCTTGGGGACGATGTTTAAGTCCAAGTTTCACTTAATGTTTTCTGTTTCATTTATTATAAGATGTATCAAACTATGTTACCTCAGTATTCACCACGTATTGCTCCCTCCAAGATTCACTTACTTTGTGTTGTTTAACGTGCACTACCGCCAATAAGCTACGTGGTAACGGGTGAAAACCTGATAGTTTCACTTATATACCACCCCGTAAGTCCGAGACCCTACCTACGGAGGGACTGCACCGAGCGTGTACACTATGGGGTTTTCCCCAATGGATATTGGTGTGATCCGCCAATATGTTGCACACAGATACTTTATGGTGAGTAGCACCATGCGTAGTGCCCTTGAATGATGATGTAACAAAGATAAGCTACGCTATAAACCAATAATCATGACATGTTGATGAGCATGAAGTGATCCCTAAAGTTTGAGTCGGTCTCACAAACATAACTTAATATATTATGAACCTTTCGTTGCAAGATTTAATTATATTTTAGCTTCTTAATCTTGCTAAGTACTTTTTACTTACCTCAATTTCATGTTTTGTTGCATGTTTTTGGATGATGATGACGAACAGGTTGAGCATGTGATGGATGATGACTTTGGGGACGATGTTTGTGTCCAAGATTCACATAATATTTTCTGTTTCATTTATTATAAGATGTATCAAAACATGAAATTGGCTTGAGTTATGGTGAGTAGCAGGTTGAGCATGTGATGGATAACAGACTTACACTATGGGGTTTTCCCCAATGGATATTGGTGTGATCCGCCAATATGTTGCACACAGATACTTTATGGTGAGTAGCACCATGCGTAGTGCCCTTGAATGATGATGAAACAAAGATAAGCTACGCTATAAACCAATAATCATGACATGTTGATGAGCATGAAGTGATCCCTAAAGTTTGAGTCGGTCTCACAAAGATAACTTAATATATTATGAACAGACGTACGTGTGTAGTTAAAAGACTAAACATCGTAATATTCTTGGTAAGGCACAAGGCTATATCGCGATGTGTGGGTGTTCGGATAAAGTGGATAACTTCGTAAGTCTTTGGACCCTACGTACGGAGGAACACTACCCCGTAAGTCCAAGACCCTACGTACGGAGGGACTGCACCGAGCGTGTACACTATCAGGTTTTCACCCGTTGATATTGGTGTGATCCCCCAATATGTTGCACACAGATACTTTATGGTGAGTTGCACCATGCGTAGTGCCCTTGAATGATGATGTAACAAAGATAAGCTATGCTACAAACCAATAATCACGACATGTTGATGAGCATGAAGTAACAGATATGTGGGCCCACTGGGCCGGGTTGTTTGTAACTGGTCCAGGCCGGTTAAAAGACTAAACATCGTAAAATTCTTGGTAAAGCTCACAAGTCTAGATCGTGTTGTTATTTCAATATCAAGACAAGCGTCGTACTTTCTTTAAGGCTTTGTAAGATTTGTTGTTTTACTTTCGTTTTGGGCATCGTATGTTGTATGCTACCTTGTAGTTGTTGATGATATATGGGCCCACTGGGCCAGGTTGTTTGTAACTGGTCTAGGCCCATTATAAGTTTTAGCTTGATTACAAGACACGGACAAGGCCTAGCAGCAACGAAAGGTTCTTAATATATTAAGTTATCTTTGTGAGACCGACTCAAACTTTAGGGTTAACTTCATTCTCATCAACATGTCATGATTATTGGTGTGTAGCATAGCTTATCTTTGTTACATCATCATTCAAGGGCACTACGCTTGGTGCTACTCACCATAAAGTATCCGTGTGCAACATATTGTCAGGTGAGTATCTTGTTGTTGTTGATGATATATGGGCCCACTAGGCCGGGTTGTTTGTAACTGGTCCAGGCCCATTATAAATGTTATCATACCTCAATGTTTCATATTGGGCATCGTATGTTGTAAGCTACCTTGTTGTTTTTGATGATATATGGGCCCACTGGGCCGGGTAGTTTGTAACTGGTCCAGGCCCATTACAAACAACTACTATCATAGACTTGTGCCTTACCAAGAAAGTACAGAGGATAAGTTTGTTAACTACAAATGTACGTCTGTTATTAATTGCTAACTAGCCACCTAAGTATTTTCAAGTAAGCTCTCTCACCTCTACTACTCTCTTTCCTAGACCACAAGACACGGACAAGGCCTAGCACATACACAAACACAGAGGAATGCTAAAAGTTATAATGGGCCTGGACCAGTTACAAACAACCCGGCCCAGTGCGCCCATATATCATAAATGTAACAACAAGGTAGCTTACAACATACGATGCCCAAAATGAAAGTAAAACAACAAATCTTACAAAGCCTTAAAGAAAGTACGACACGTACGTCTGTTATTAATTTTTCATTTTGGGCATCGTACGTGTGTAGCTAAAAGACCCAAACTTTAGGGTTCACTTCATGCTCATCAACATGTCATGATTATTGGTTTATAGCATAGCTTATCTTTGTTACATCATCATTCAAGGGCACTACGCTATAAACCAATAATCATGACATGTTGATGAGCATGAAGTGAACCCTAAAGTTTGAGTCGGTCTCACAAAGATAACAAGAATGTTACGATGTTTAGTCTTTTAACTATGTTGTTATCTGTCACCTCTACGACATGTTTATGAGCATGAAGTGAACCCTAAAGTTTGAGTCGGTCTCACAAAGATAACTTAATAAATTATGAACCTTTCGTTGTCTTGTGGTCTAAGAAAGAGAGTAGTAGAGGTGAGAGAGCTTACTTGAAAATACATTTGTGGCTAGTTAACAATTAATAACAGACGTACGTTTGTAGTTAAAAGACTAATCACCGTAATATTCTTGGTAAGGCACAAGTCTAGATCGCGATGTGTGGGTGTTCTGATAAAGTGGATAACTTCGTAAGTCTTTGGACCCTACGTACGGAGGAACACCACCCCGTAAGTCCGAGACCCTTGGACCCTACGTACGGAGGGACTGCACCGAGCGTGTACACTATGGTCTAGGAAAGAGAGTAGTAGAGGTGAGGGAGCTTACTTGAAAATCTTTGTGAGACCGACTCAAACTTTAGGGATCACTTCATGCTCATCAACATGTCATGATTATTGGTTTGTAGCATAGGTTATCTTTGTTATATCATCATTCAAGGGCACTACGCATGGTGCAACTCACCATAAAGTATCTGTGTGCAACATATTGGCGGATCACACCAATATCCATGGGGGAAAACCCGATAGTGTACACGTTCGGTGCAGTCCCACCGTACGTAGGGTCTCGGACTTACTGGGTGGTGTTCCTCCATACGTAGGGTCCAAAGACTTACGAAGTTATCCACTTTATCTGAACGGCCACACATCGCGATCTAGACTTGTGCCATACCAAGAAAGTACGGAGGATAAGTCTGTTAACTACAAGGTAGCAAACACATTGTTACATCATCATTCAAGGGCACTACGCTTGGTGCTACTCACCATAAAGTATCCGTGTGCAAGAACAACTTGCTCAGCCTGTCAATGAACAAGAAACATGGAAATTCCCAGCAATGAACGATGATTTCAAAGATCTGCACCAGGAAGACTTTAGCCCTGTAGAAGAGGAAGCCCTTATGGGTAGTTGGGACGAAGTGGATTTTTGGAGAGAGACTACTCATTGGGAGGTTGATGATTGGGAAAGGCTAGCAGAGGAGCAGAAAGAAGAAGAGTTGAGAAAGATGATTAAGCATAAGAAGGAGGAAGCAGGTACTGACAGAAGGATCCCTATGGATGATGTTATCCTGAACCTTTCTGGGGTTATGCCTCGGGAAGATGAGGTGTTCTACTGTCAACCACTTCAAGCCCATAAGGAAAAAGGTGGCCCTTTAAAATCTAGTATTGAGCAACCACCTACCGACTTGGAGCTTAAACCGCTTCCTCAGCACCTTAAGTACATTTTTCTTAAGGATGGTGATAAGTTGCCCTTAATCATCTCTTCAAAACTCAAGCCCGAGCAAGAAGCACTGCTGATAAAAGTGCTTGAAAAAAATATCCTCGCGGTCGGATGGCAAGTGGGTGATATCAGAGGAATCAGCCCCGATGTGTGCATGCATAAAATCCGAACGGAGGAAGGAGCTAAGAAAGTAAGACAACCTCAGCGAAGGCTGAATCCGCATATGCAGGAGGTTGTCAAGAAAGAAGTTATAAAGTGGTTAGACATGGGAATCATCTATGCAATCGCCGACAGTGAGTGGGTTAGCCCCACCCAAGTTGTGCCAAAGAAGGGAGGGATCACCGTTGAAAAGAATGAAAAGGGGGAAGAGATAGCTTTACGCCTTGTGACTGGCTATAGGGTCTGCATTGACTATCGCAGATTGAATGAAGTCACCGCTAAAGACCATTTCCCCTTACCCTTCATTGACCAGCTTATTGAAAGACTGAGTGATCACAAGTATTATTGTTTCCTCGATGGCTATTCTGGTTACTTCCAGATAGCCATCGACCCTAATGACCAGGAAAATACTACGTTTACGTGTCCATCAAGCACTTTTGCTTTCCGCAGGATGCCTTTCGGCTTATGCAATGCACCTGCGACTTTTCAACGGTGCATGTTAGCCATTTTTGATGGACTTGTGGAGCAGTGTATGGAAGTCTTCATGGATGACTTCTCAGTCTATGGCGATAGCTTCGATGAGATCTTAAAGAATCTAGATATGGTACTCCAACGTTGTGTTGAGAAAAATCTGGTGCTTAACTGGGAGAAATGCCATTTTCTTGTAGATGAATGAATCGTCCTGGGACACAAGGTGTCCGGTACTGGTATTCAGGTTGATAAGGCTAAAGTAGAAGCCATTGAGAAAATGTCGTACCCGAAAACTGTCAAAGAGGTACGCGGTTTTCTTGGTCATGTTGGCTTCTACAGACGGTTTATCCAGAACTTTTCCACCATCGCCAAGCCCTTATCTAACCTTCTGAAAGAAGATGTTATGTTCTTGTTTGATGATAAATGCAAAGAAGCTTTCAATTGCCTGAAGGAAAAGCTTATAAGTGCCCCTATCTTAATCGCACCTGACTGGACTAAGCCTTTTGAATTATTATGCGATGCCTCTAACTACACAGTAAGCGCGGTTTTAGGGCAGAGAATTGATAAAAAGTTCAGGCCCATTTACTATGCGAGCCGCACCTTGAACCCGGATCAATGCAATTACACCACGACTGAGAAGGAATTCTTAGCCGTCGTTTTTGCTATTGACAAGTTTATAAGCTACCTTCTAGGGTCTCAAGTTGTAGTTTGGACCGACCATGCAGTCCTACGCTACCTTATGGACAAAGCAGATGCAAAACCAAGGTTACTCAGATGGATTCTCATTTTGCAAGAGTTTGACCTTGAGATCAAAGATAAGAAAGGTAGTGATAATGTTGTGGATGATCATCTGTCTCGCCTAGTAAATGAGGGTGGCGTAAATCACAAGGAAATAGGCATCGATTTTCCTTCTGAGCAATTGATGAAGCTTGATCTTTGTTAAAGGCCGTGGTACGCCGACACGCCAACTATTTAGCAAGTGGACATTTAGAGGAAATGACGATCGTGAGAGAGGAAGAAGTTCTTTTTCGACCTAAAATATCTCGTGTGGGAGGATCCTTATTTGTTCAGGGTTTGTAAAGATGGGTTGCTTAGAAGGTGTGTTCCGGAACATGAGCAATGGGATATTCTAGAGCAATGTCATAGTGGTCCCACAGGAGGACACTACGGAGCACCCAAGACTGTTGCAAAAATCCTCCCAGCTGGATTTTACTGGCCGACTCTTTTTAAAGACGCGGAAGCCTTTCGTAAAGGTTGCAATAGGTGCCAGAGAATCGGGAGGCAAAGTAATAGGATGGAAATGCCACTTAGGCCCATTCTGGAATGCGAAGTC
This sequence comes from Gentiana macrophylla, assembly GCA_026214975.1. Lineage (NCBI taxonomy): Eukaryota > Viridiplantae > Streptophyta > Magnoliopsida > Gentianales > Gentianaceae > Gentiana > Gentiana macrophylla. Next base: position 96,587,149 of record CM047816.1, read on the forward strand.
TTCGACGTGTGGGGCATTGATTTCATGGGACCCTTTTACGCCGATCTGTGGTAATAAATACATTTCTCGCCTGTAGACTACGTTTCCAAGTGGGTGGAGGCAATAGCCACCCAAACTAATGATCAGAAAGTTGTGAAGAAATTCTTGCAAAAGAATATCTTCACCAGATTTGGCTGTCCTAGAGCCCTCATTAGTGACGAAGGTACTCATTTCTGCAACGCGCCGCTTGATAAAGTTCTTGAGAAATATGGTGTTAGACATAAAATCGGTACACCATATCATCCCCAAACAAGTGGCCAAGTAGAGATAAGCAACCAGAGCCTTAAAAGGATTTTAGAAAAGTCCGTGAACTCAAATAGATCCAACTGGAGTCTAAAGTTGGATGACGCGCTTTGGGCCTATCGCACTGCGTTTAAGACCCCGATGGGCACGTCACCCTTCCAAATGGTCTATGGCAAGGCTTGCCATCTCCCAGTCGAGCTTGAGCACAGAGCTTACTGGGCTATTAAATTCTTGAATTTCGATAGCCAGCTCTGTGGGGAGAAGAGATTATTGCAATTAAATGAGCTCGATGAATTTAGACTCAGAGCATATGAGAATGCAAAAATCAGCAAGGAAAGAACTAAGATACTCCACGATTCTAAGATCAAGGATCGAGAATTCAAAGTGGGTGATATGGCTTTGCTTTATAACACCCGGCTTCATTTGTTTGCCGGCAAGCTAAAATCTAGATGGTCTGGCCCCTTTGAGATTCTCGATGTCAATCCGAGTGGAGCGATCACGTTAAACGGGTATGGTGATCAACCATTTAAGGTCAATGGTCAAAGACTCAAAAAGTATTTTGGGCAACCGAAGGAAAAGCCTGAGACCTTGTACTTTCAAAAGAGGGTTGAGACGCCTGATATTCTGATTTGCGATGAGATCCCATCCAACTTCTTTAGTTCGAATGATGACATTTCTATATCTACCCGTGAGGACCTTTCTTCCGAGCCTTCTGAACATGTCAGCATACCGAAGCTTACTCTGCGCAAGAACGAGAAGAAGAAAAAAGTCAGTGCTGTCTGGAGAGTTAAGTTCAAACACTTAGTAGAGCACTTGACTTGCTGCTGTTGTGGTCACACCCCTGTCCTTCATTCTGATTCCGATGAAGAAGTGGCCAGCAGTAAGACAAAGTGGCCCGATCCGGGTTAACTTTGAAGTCTGTGTCAAGCTAATGACATAAAAGAAGAGCTACTAGGAGGCAGCCTAGTCTTTTAAGTATTTCTTTTTAGTTAAGTTTTTATTTTATTAGGAATAAAACCTTGGTGTTTGTGTGTTGGTTATCCTTGTCCTATTTGTGAATGTTTTATTCGCATGCATGTTTACTCATATGCCCCGTGTACCCCGAGATTATGTGTTATGTCGGGTGTTGCTGATATTTTTGAGCAGGTTTTGCTAGCTATTATTTTCGGTGTTGTCTGTCCCTGATACGATTTCAGTGGTTTGTTTCATGCTACGGCCTGACCACTACCAACCTACAGCCCGACTTCCTACTTTGAAACCAGCTAAGTATTCTTTTCTTTTATTAGCACATTCTGAGGACATAATGTGATTTAAGTGTGGGGGGGGTGCAATTCATTCTTTATTTTCGAGAATATGAGTAAATATATGTGATCCTTGATAAATGGTGAAATTTTAAAATTTTTACACTTGGATAATTGTAAATCTTGAGCATACAATTGAAACTAACGGCTTGCTAGTTGTAGTTTCCTGACAATGATTTTATATGACTTTGTGAGATAATTATAGCTTGTTTTACTGATTTGAGATAGTATTCATTTCACACTCACGAAGGCCTTTGATATTGAAGCAAAATTTTTGAACTGTATCCTTTCATTATTTTTAGTGATTTATCTTAGAGAGATTTGTTCTTAATAGTAACAGTGAAGTGACACCTAAGTTCAGAACGTGTACTGTGAATATCTGACGGTTTGAATGTGATAAGTGAAACGTGATTAAGTCTTTGAAATAGTAATAAACTGTTTACTTGAGGTGTTATGCTCAGTGGACTGTGTTTACTAGAAAAATAATTTTTACACTGCCAGCCAGAAGTCTCTAAGTAATCACATGATTAAATGGTATGTCAGAAGCTAGTCGATGATTGGAGTGAGGTAGGGTATTATCTCGAAATGTCCTATACCACTATGATGACCAAAAGCTCACGACGGTTAGAAGAAGCTACCTTATGATTTGAGTAAGGTAGGGTGTTATCCCGAAACATCCTATTCTACTATGACGGGTAAAAGCTCATTCTAGTTTGCGTATAAAAGTGAAAAAATTAAAGACTTGGTTATCGTTAATCTTATCCCCAATATAAACTAAAAGATATGCTTTAAGGATTATCTTGATGAGTGCGCGGGAAGACTTTGTGTGGAGTAATTACTGTCTATACCTAGGATAGTCATTAAATTATTTGAAAGGGTATTGTTTGAGAAGATTGTGAAGATTGAAAAGGGCTTGTCACACACACACCGAATCTATCTCTATGTTGGTAGCACTTGCTATAGTTGTTGTAACTTTTGTTACGTGAGTTAGGGATCTATTTGGATCGCATATAAAGTGAGCTAGTTTTGATTGTTTTGTTCGGGACGAACAAAAGTTTAAGTGTGGGGGTGTTGTTTAGGGTCAAATTGTATGATTTTTATAGATATATTTTACATCAATTTCCCCCATATTTGGATGTTTATCATAGAAATCGAGCCTTATATTGAAATATTGAGCAAATGAGTTTTAAATTGCAAAAGTGGCTGATTTATGCGTTTTTATCGTTGGTTTTATGTTTATTTGGATGTTGTTACACTTTGCAATATTTTGGATATCTTGTAGATGCATATCTTCCGTCTAAAAGAGGTGTTTAGAGGGTTAGAAGAAGATGCCACATGTTTACGAGTTCAACGGAGCAAATTTTCCTAAGTACTTAAATCGTTACATATTTTCGACGGATATTTGACCCAGCTTAGAGGCATTTTCAGGGGAGGACTTCTTCATGAAAATTGTAGATCTTTGAAAGTGCTTTCCAATGCACTTTGAATTACGTCAATCGGACTTCTACAACTCAAATGGTGGTCAAGTGGGTAATCAATTTGGGTAAGTGGAAAATCCCGAAATATACTCGTAATACGACGGGCTAATCAAAAAGGCGTTTTCTGAAGAAGATTCCTTGGTGAAAGTTGTAGAGTTTTCCGAGAGCTTTTTTATGACATTCGGATCATAATTTTTAGAGGTGTACAACTCAAGATATGAATTTTAGAAGTTTCATTCCTAAATCCATAATATTCAGCCGACTTACAATTACTTTCAGCCGACTTAAGCTTTCCTTTCTTTTAGCTGCATGCAAATCCTAATTGGAGAAGGAATTAATTCAGCCGACATCAGCATTACTTATTTCAGCCGCCTTGCTTCATATATATATATACACAGCATGCAACCCTAAAGGATTATCAAAAAAAAAATACCAAATTATTTTCCAGCCGCATAAGGCATCACATCAGCGGCACTTTACTGGTTTCAAGGCCTGTCACCCGAGCCTTGTGCTCGGGTGATCCGGGTTAGTTTAGGATGTCGTTTTTCTTCCGTTTTCGATTCATGGATTCAACAATTGTACCAACTATGTGAGTTTGATTTTTTCAATTAATTCAGTCCTTGTTTATTTTCTATGATCTCTTAATTTATTTTGTATCGTTCTATGTTTTATGATGCTATTATGTGAACTAGATCGAGAGATTAGTTTACTAATTGATATGTTTACAACATACGGAAGTTGCATAAACTAGATCACCATAGAAAGATAGGATCTTTAATCATTAATGATGACAAATTAATCGATTAATTATCTAGGTTGTTAGATTCTAAAATACGAGAGTTAACTTGAATCTACACCTTCGTTTTGTATGGAATATTGGTCTCAACATTCGGAAGAGGAGAGATCGATAATTGAATTCACTAAGGAAATAGGAATTCATAGCTTGAGAAACGGATTCACTAAGGAATTAGGAATTTGGATCTCGTGTAAAGGTGAAACCACAATTTGAATTAAAATCATGAGATGAACTAGGATTGAAATCACTTGGTTTTTGCACTGTTTGATCCCATGTATCTTTAGTTTAGTTTAGGTTGTGTTATTTTATTTCGTAGGTTAGATTTATTTTAATTGCTCTTTCGTTTATTTTATTTGTTCTTTCGTTTAATCGTTTTTCCTAAGTAACAATTGAAAGGAATTAGTGAAATTAGATTCAACATCCCAATTCCCTGTGGATCGACCCTGTAGTTACCCTACTATGCTATCAACTACCCGATATTTGGTCGGTTAGGAGTTAGTTTGCATGTTAAGTATAGGTTTATAAATTTTCTTTTGTTTTTATGATGCAAAATCCTCCCAACAGAAAACCAGATAGTGTACACGCTCGGTGCAGTCCCTCCGTACGTAGGGTCTCGGACTTACGGGGTGGTGTTCCTCCATACGTAGGGTCCAAAGACTTACGAAGTTATCCACTTTATCTGAACGTCCACAAATCGCAATATAGACTTGTGCCTTACCAAGAATGTTACGATGTTTAGTCTTTTAACTACACATGTATGTTTGTTGTTAATTGTTAACTAGCCACCCAAGTATTTTCAAGTAAGCTCCCTCACCTCTACTACTCTCTTTCCTAGAACACTAGACACGGACTAGGCCTAGCACATACACAAACATTAAGGAATGCTAACATTTATAATGGTCCTGGCACAGTTACGAACAACCCGGCCATGTGGGCCCATATATCATCAACAACAACAAGGTAGTTTACAATATACGATGCCCAAAACGAAAGTAAAACAACATGATTATTGGTTTATAGCGTAGCTTATCTTTGTTACATCATCATTCAAGGGGCACTAAGCATGGCGCTACTCGCCATAAAGTATATGTGTGCAACATATTGGCGGATCACACCAATATCCACGTGGGAAAACCCGATAGTTTACACGCTCGGTCCAGTCCCTCCGTATGTAAGGTCTCGGATGTATGGGGTGGCGTTCCTCCATACGTAGGGTCCAAAGACTTACAAATTATCCACTTTATCTGAACGCACACAAATCGCAATCTAGACTTGTGCCTTACCAAGAATGTTACGATGTTTAGTCTTTTAACTACACACGTACGTTTTTTATTAATTGTTAACTAGCCACCCAAGTATTTTCAAGTAAGCTCTCTCACCTCTACTGCTCTCTTTCCTAGAACACAAGACACGGACTAGGCCTATCACATACACAAACATTAAGGAATGCTAACATTTATAATGGGCCTGGCCCAGTTACGAACAACCCGTCCGAGTGGGCCCATATATCATCAACAACAACAAGGTAGCTTACAACATACGATGCCCAAAACGAAAGTAAAACAACAAATCTTACAAAGCCTTAAATAAAGTTCAACACTAGTCTAGATATTGAAATAACAACATAGTTTGATACATCTTATAATAAATGAAACATAAAACATCAAGTGAAACTTGGACTCAAACATTGTCCCCAAAGTCATCATCCATGACAAGCTCAAGCTGTTTGTCTTTTCATCCCAAAAACATACAACAAAACATGCAATTGAGGTACGTACAAAGTACTTAGCAATATTAAGAAGCTAAAATACAATTAAATCTTACAACGAAAGGTTCATAATATATTAAGTTATATTTGTGAGACCGATTCAAACTTTAGGGTTCACTTCATGCTCATCAACATGTCGTGATTATTGGTTTATAGCGTAGTTTATCTTTGTTACATCATCATTCAAAGGCACTTCGCATGTTGCTACTGACCATACAGTATTTATATGAAACATATTGGCGGATCACACCAATATCCACGGGGAAAAGCCGATAGTGTACACGCTCGGTGCAGTTCCTCCGTACGTAGGGACTCGTACTTACGGGGTGAAGTTCCTCCATACGTAGGGTCCAAAGACTTACGAAGTTATCCACTTTATCTGAACGCCCACAAATCGCAATATAGACTTGTGCCTTACAAAGAATGTTACGATGTTTAGTCTTTTAACTACACACGTATGTTTGTTATTAATTGTTAACTAGCCCCCTAAGTATTTTCAAATAAGCTCCCTCACCTCTACTACTCTCTTTCCCAGACCACTAGACACGGACTAGGCCTAGCACATACACAAACATTAAGGAATGCTAACATTTATAATGGTCCTGGCACAGTTACGAACAACCCGGCCAAGTGGGCCCATATATCATCAACAACAACAAGGTAGCTTACAATATACGATGCCCAAAACGAAAGTAAAAAAACAAATCTTACAAAGCCTTAAATATAGTACAACGCTTGTCTGAATATTTAAATAACAACATAGTTTAATACATATTATAATAAATGAAACAGAAAACATCAAGTGAAACTTGGACTCAAACATCGTCCCCAAAGTCATCATCCATCACATGCTCAAGCCCCAAAAACATACAACAAAACATGCAATTGAGGTATGTACAAAGTACTTAGCGATATTAAGAAGCTAAAATACAATTAAATCTTACAACGAAAGGTTCATAATATATTAAGTTATATTTGTGAGACCGACTCAAAGTTTAGGGTTCACTTCATGCTCATCAACATGTCTTGATTATTTGTTTATAGCGTAGCTTATCTTTGTTACATCATCATTCAAGGGCACTACGCATGGTGCTACTCACCATAAAGTATCTATGTGCAACATATTGGCGGATCACACCAATTTCCAGGGGGAAAACCCGATAGTGTACATACTCGGTGCAGTCCCTCCGTACGTAGGGTCTCAGACTTACAGGGTGATGTTCCTCCGTACGTAGGGTCCAAAGACTTGTGCCTTACCAAGAATGTTACGATGTTCAGTCTTTTAACTACACACGTACGTTTGTTATTAATTGTTAACTAGCCACCTAAGTATTTTCAAGTATGCTCCCTCAACTCTACTACTCTCTTTCCTAGACCACAAGACATGGACAAGGCCTAGCACATACACAAACACTGAGGAATGCTAACACTTATAATGGGCCTGGACAAGTTACGAACAACCCGGCCCAGTGGGCCCATATATCATCAACAACAACAAGGTAGCGTACAACATACGATGCCCAAAATGAAAGTAACACAACAAATCTTACAAAGTCTTAAAGAAAGTACGACGCTTGTCTTGATATTGAAATAATGACATAGTTTGATACATCTTATAATACATGAAACAGAAAACATCAAGTGAAACTTGGACTCAAACATCGTACCCAAAGTCATCATCCATCACATGCTCAACCTGCTCGTCTTCTCACCCCAAAAACATACAACTAACCATGCAATTGAGGTAAGTACAAAGTACTTAGAAAGAGTAAGAAGCTAAAATATAATTAAATCTTACAATGAAAGGTTCATAATTTATTAAGTTATATTTGTGAGACCGATTCAAACTTTAGGGTTCACTTCATGCTCATCAACATGTCGTGATTATTGGTTTATAGCGTAGTTTATCTTTGTTACATCATCATTCAAAGGCACTTCGCATGTTGCTACTCACCATACAGTATTTATATGAAACATATTGGCGGATCACACCAATATCCACGGGGGAAAAGCCGATAGTGTACACGCTCTGGTGCAAATCCCCTCCGCACGTAGGACTCGTGATTTACGGGTGATGTTCCTCCATACGTAGGGTCCAAAGACTTACGAAGTTATCCACTTTATCTGAACGCCCACAAATCGCAATATAGACTTGTGCCTAACAAAGAATGTTACGATGTTTAGTCTTTTAACTACACACGTATGTTTGTTATTAATTGTTAACTAGCCCCCCAAGTATTTTCAAGTAAGCTCCCTCACCTCTACTACTCTCTTTCCTAGACCACTAGACACGGACTAGGCCTAGCACATACACAAACATTAAGGAATGCTAACATTTATAATGGTCCTGGCACAGTTACGAACAACCCGGCCAAGTGGGCCCATATATCATCAACAACAACAAGGTAGCTTACAATATACGATGCCCAAAACGAAAGTAAAAAAACAAATCTTACAAAGCCTTAAATATAGTACAACGCTTGTCTGGATATTTAAATAACAACATAGTTTAATACATATTATAATAAATGAAACAGAAAACATCAAGTGAAACTTGGACTCAAACATCATCCCCAAAGTCATCATCCATCACATGCTCAAGCCCCAAAAACATACAACAAAACATGCAATTGAGGTACGTACAAAGTACTTAGCGATATTAAGAAGCTAAAATACAATTAAATCTTACAACGAAAGGTTCATAATATATTAAGTTATATTTGTGAGACCGACTCAAAGTTCAGGGTTCACTTCATGCTCATCAACATGTCATGATTATTTGTTTATAGCGTAGCTTATCTTTGTTACATCATCATTCAAGGGCACTACGCATGGTGCTACTCACCATAAAGTATCTATGTGCAACATATTGGCGGATCACACCAATTTCCAGGGGGAAAACCCGATAGTGTACATGCTCGGTGCAGTCCCTCCGTACGTAGGGTCTCAGACTTACAGGGTGATGTTCCTCCGTACGTAGGGTCCAAAGACTTGTGCCTTACCAAGAATGTTACGATGTTCAGTCTTTTAACTACACACGTACGTTTGTTATTAATTGTTAACTAGCCACCTAAGTATTTTCAAGTATGCTCCCTCAACTCTACTACTCTCTTTCCTAGACCACAAGACATGGACAAGGCCTAGCACATACACAAACACTGAGGAATGCTAACACTTATAATGGGCCTGGACAAGTTACGAACAACCCGGCCCAGTGGGCCCATATATCATCAACAACAACAAGGTAGCGTACAACATACGATGCCCAAAATGAAAGTAAAACAACAAATCTTACAAAGTCTTAAATAAAGTACGACGCTTGTCTTGATATTGAAATAATGACATAGTTTGATACATCTTATAATACATGAAACAGAAAACATCAAGTGAAACTTGGACTCAAACATCGTACCCAAAGTCATCGTCCATCACATGCTCAACCTGCTCGTCTTCTCACCCCAAAAACATACAACTAACCATGCAATTGAGGTAAGTACAAAGTACTTAGAAAGTGTAAGAAGCTAAAATATAATTAAATCTTACAATGAAAGGTTCATAATTTATTAAGTTATATTTGTGAGACCGACTCAAACTTTAGGGTTCACTTCATGCTAATCAACATGTCGAGATTATTGGTTTATAGCATAGCTTATCTTTGTTACATCATCATTCAACGGCACTACGCATGGTGCTAATCACCATAAAGTATCTGTGTGCAACATATTGGCGGATCACACCAATATCCATGGGGGAAAACCATTAGTGTACACGCTCGGTGCAGTCCCTCTGTACGTTGGGTCTCGGACTTACAGGGTAGGGTTCCTCCGTACGTAGGTTCCAAAGACATACGAAGTTATCCACTTTATCTGAATGCCCACAAATCACGATATAGACTTGTGCCTTACCAAGCATGTCATGTTGTTTAGTCTTTTAACTACACATGTACGTTTGTTATTAATTGTTAACTAGCCACCTAATTACTTTCAAGTAAGCTCCCTCACCTCTACTACTCTCTTTCCTAGACCAAAAGACATGGAGAACGGTTAGCACATACACAAACATTGAGGAATTCTAACATTTATAATGGGCCTGGCCCGGTTACGAACAACCCGGGCAAGAGGGCCCATATATCATCAACAGCAACTAGGTATCTCACAACATACGATGCCCAAAACGAAAGTAAAACAATAAATCTTACAAAGGTTTAAAGAAAGTACAACTCTTGATTGATATTGAAATAACAACATAGTTTGATACATCTTATAATAAATGAAACTGAAAACATCAAGTGAAACTTGGACTCAAACATCGTCCCCAAAGTCATCATCCATCACATGCTCAACCTGTTCGTCTTCTCACCCCAAAAACATACAACAAAACATTTAACTTAGGTAAGTAAAAAGAACTTAGCAAGATTAAGAAGCTAAAATATATTTAAATCTTACAATGAAAGGTTCATAATATATTCAGTAATCTTTGTGAGACCGACTCAAACATTAGGGTTCACTTCATGCTCATCAACATGTCGTGATTATTGATTTATAGCGTAGCTTATTTTTGTTACATCATCATTCAAGGGCACTACGCATGGTGCTACTCACCATAAAGTATCTGTGTGCAACATATTGGCGGATCACACAAATATCCACAGGGGAAAACCCGATAGAGTACACGCTCGGTGCAGTCCCTCTGTACGTAGGGTCTCAGACTTACGGGGTGGTGTTACTCCGTACGTAGTGTCCAAAGACTTATTAAGTTTGATATCAAAATAACTAACCGCTAAATTTGACCGACAAAGTATCGGGTCAATGGTAGTATAATGGTTTTAAGGTCGAATCCACTGGGAATTACGTCTAAGTACCAAAGTCGACTTATTACTTAGGTCAGGTCAAAATGATAGTAGAAAATTGTATGCTAACGCTAATAATAACAATTAAATTAACGGTTCTACTTTCGGATATTAAAAGGTATAATCGAACTATGATCCCGCGAGCTACTTTTACCCCTAAGGAAAGACTTGACAGGGAGCGTGTCTTAACCAACCTATCCAATGTAGTTTAACGATATCCACGATTAGACTGACAACTCGATCTAACCACCCTATGTGAAGTTAATTAATTCTCCCTTTAGAAAACAAATTAACCTAACATGATTAAGCTCTAGAGTTGCTCTAACAACGATGACAAACCTCTGTATTGGAAACGGACCTAACAACTAGGCCGATTTTACGCAATGATTCCAAAACCCCTTATCTCACATCTCACCGCAAACTGCATCTATAAGTTCGATGTGTGTGCCAGTGAAGTAGGTGATCAATCTTATTCAAAGATATTAAAACAAGTTTCAGAACGTGGATTAATCGTACAAACGTTTAATTACGCACTACACACTCCCAATCTCATCCCCTTAGGGTTTTCACTCGCTTTCACATAATTCGACTATATATAGATTTAGCTACTCATGATTATGCTAACAACGGAATAAATAACGAAGATTAAACTAAAAACAATAAACAACAGGGAATTCATTACCATATAGCTGCTGAAAATCAAATCCAGAAAATATGAAGAACAAGTTGCACTCAAAAAGGTGAATCTTTAATCTTGTAATGGAAAACCTAAGCTATAAAAGTTGGATAGAATAAAAGGAAAATATCTAAGGGATCAAAGGATCAAAGGATGTTTAATCTACCCTAAAATCGCACCAAAATCGCTCAAAAGAAGTCAAAAGTCGGCCAAGCATAAACATGGGTTCAAAAAGCTGCGTATTTATAGTGCAGGGTAAAAATCTGGTGCCGTCGGTCCTGGACGCCCGTCCGGGTTCATCCAGATGCCTGTCTGCCTGGAAAAATATGGAGATATTAGGGTTCTTCTTGAGTGGACAGCCGTTTGCACTCCTCTGAACGCCCGTCTGGTAAATCATGACTTGTGGGCCAAACGCCTGTCTGGAACCCTGGACGCTCGTTTGTGTTGTATGAGCTTCTTGAATCGGGCTGAACCTACTCAAACGCCCGTTTGGGGGTCATTTGGACGCCCGTCCAGCTGAAAACCCAACTTTCTGAATGATGGCTTGATTTTGTGGACGCCCGTCTGCTTTTCCGGATGCCCGTCCGAGGTGGCCTTCCTGCAGACGCCCGTTTGGGGTTTGGAAAACGCCCGTTTGCCTTGTCTTCACTCCAAACCTAGCTTTTCTTCCATATTCATACAACTCTCATGCCACAAACATATCCCTTAGTACAAAACATCGCCTTCCGGGTCCTCGAGTCACCTAGGTCCTGCAATAACATAGACGAACAAACACCACGCATAATTCCGCAAGACAAAAGTGCTCGGAAAAGAGTGAAATATCGTTAAAAAGGTAGAGTTTACTATCGATGTGACAGTTTAACTCCCCGTGCATATAAACCTCGATAATACAATCAAACAGGTATAAATCTACCCAAAACATGCCAATAACGTGATAAACGGGGGTTAAACTACACACCAAAGTACAGTAAAGTTGACTCCCATCAACCACACCACACTTAGCCTTTGCTCGTCCTCGAGCAAATTTGGCGCTCTAAAACCGACCATAGGATCAACTTTACGAAACATGCATAACTCTCACGATATCAAGGCGAATGTAAAGTAAACACTGAATGCAAACCACTTGGCTTTACCTTATCATGAAAACGAAGTGTGTGTGATAGAAAACCGAAAACTACACTCGAAATGATCACTGGCTTTGAATACCGGGCAAATGACTACACACAACTCATACCGGGCTAGAATCTCCACTAATCGAGGCAAGCGAGGCTAAATACGGTCAAGTAGGACTTGAAAGGTTATAATGTTAAGCTCGGGACGGGGTTAATCGAAAGGAAATTTGGGACTTGAGAAAGAGGAAATACAATTGAACTTAATCATCGTCTGTATTCTTTCTTTGAAAACAAATGAAACCACACCAAACTCCTTCGATCTTTCTCTATGCATTAACAAACAACCCCAACCTTAACATCGCACTTGTATTTGCTCAAAACATCCTTCTTTGACTCTTTTTTTTTCTTGAACTTTATTCAACTTTCAATGTTTCATTTTTTTTCATTTTCTTTTTCATCATTTTTATCTTTTTCTTCTTTTTTTTTTCTTAACCACAACCCTCACAATACATACCTCGAGCTCCTCCCCTTCATATACTAGCTCGTACTAACTAACCCTTCCCGAAGCACGCACCATCTCCCACCCCACACTTGCTTTAGCGAGTATGTCTAAAGTAACGACTAAGACCACTCGTAGGGTGATCAAGGGAACGTGACCAAAAATAAAGCTCAAGGTTGGGGTAATATATGCTAAGTAACCAAAGCGGCTTATTTCGGACGGTGGTCAGACAGTCCTATCAAGGCTTAGAGGGGTTACGAGGGTAAAATGTTGGGATTTTGGCTGTTTGCCTCTGGCGGGTCAAAGAAATTCCATGACTTTCATCCCATATCCGGCCTAGGTAACCTCTCTATTTCGCCTCGAAACTAGTGGTATAAGTGTGTATAGCCACCAAATTAAGTATAACCACGGTCTATGTGCACTAAAAAGGTTCGCATCGTGATGAATTAAAACTAACCGGGACATATTACTCGACTACTAAGACATCCACCAAATCCATTGTGAGAAACATGCAAATAACGCGGTGTCAAAAGCGTGAATAGTTTTAAAATTTTAAGCCACGAACTGACTCGAAGGCGGACATTAACTAAGCATATCACAATTAATGGCACATTTGTCAATCGAAGCAATAAAGCTATGTCGCATCCACCCCCACATTGAATGAAGCACCGTCCTCAGTGTGTGAATGAGAGAGAGAGAGAGAGGAAGACCTAGCTTATAGACCCGGTAGAAAGGCGCTATCGAATCCTGCAACAGCCGCGTGATAAGTATGACATGAATCCCTATCAAAACAGAACAAATACCAAACATGCACAGGACATGGTCCTCGTGCCAAAGTATACAATAGGGATAAGGGGTATAACAACATAAAAGGCCTGTCACGTCAGAAAACTCGATAGGCAATTGTAACGTACACAGTGGATTGCTATAGATGGATAAATGACCCAAACGGGTAAAGCACAGAACATCTACGCGTAAAAGAAAAATAAACCACAGAGGCTCGACCTACAGATATGATCCAACATATGTATACATATAAACCAAACTCCAAACTAAAGTATAAATGTGCCTTAAGGCTTACAAGATCCATAAAAAAAATAGCAATGGAAAACCGACAGTAGCATCAAATAATGTACAGATGAATCAAATAGGAAAAGACAGCTCCTAAACAACCCTAACACCTGAGACATACGGAAAAATGAACAGCATAAATCAAAACAGAATCACGTCTGGCCGGGTGCTACATCATCACCAGTAGTAGGAGCACCGTCTGTAAGAGCATCAGTGGGAGCTCTAGTCTCTGTCTCCACAGTCTCAGCCGTCTCCTCGTCAGATTACACTGCATCGTTAGCCACAACCTGTGTGATGGCCCGCTCATTATTACCCGAGATGTGGTAGTCCATGTGGCTTGGGGCAAAAGGTGCCGGATCTCTCGGTAGGCGACCCTCACTCAACAGCAGCCGGAGAGTCAGAATATTATCCTGAGTTTGCTTTATGTCCTCCAGCCAGTTCCTGAAATTGTTAGCCATACTCAACCTCATCCTCACTGAGAGAGGCAAAGAAGGAACTGGTGGTGCCTGAGTTGGGACTGAAGACGAACCGGGCTGCTGGGATACCATACGCTCTGGCTAGGCTGGGGCCTAACCTTCACTCTTTGCAACAATCGAGGATTCTTAGGCCGGTGATCCCCTTTATACTCCGGGACCTGAGCGTCCTGACATAAGCTGTGAATCAGGTGGGGGCATATCAGACAAGGGGAATAAACTTTCAAATTAAGGGTAACCTCGTCATAAATGGCCTGACCCACGTCCACGTTCAGTTTAAAGTTGAGGGCATACAACATCCTTAGGTCACCAATGTGGAAGTGAGTGAGGTTGTTCTTTGGAAGCAACCGGTTCTGGATACAAAGGCATTGAACTTTCCAATCCTCTCCCCATGTCGATGTGACTAACTCTTTCCTAGCACCTCTTGGCCTGAGGTTCCATGGCACATCCGGGCACACCAACAACCGGAGATCCTGTAACGGGTCCCTACCCGCCTCTTGCCTTGTGTAACACCCCGGACCCCAATCCCGTCGGCCGCCGGTATTGGTCACCGTAGTGCCACTCATCACGACACACAGTCGTGGTAGTAACATTCGACATTCCACAACATAAAAAAATAAACATCCACCGTTTATTATTTAAAATGTAAAATAAGTACAATCTCTTATCAAAAGTGAAAACATGCAGAACATCAATAAAACTTAAAGTTTCACAAATCCGACAAAGTGGAAAAATAGGTGTCTATAACTATGCGGCTCTCAAGACCCTGCGACATCCCCGCGACGAGCAATCAATCCAAAGGACTACCTGCTAAGAGTCTGCTCCCCAAAATGGATCATAGCAAGTTCAACAAAAGTAAAAATGTCAACTAAAAGTTGAGTAAGAATAAATCTAGTATGCGTAAGATGAAAGTTATTAACAAATTAAGAAAACTTCTAAAAACAGATATCAAACCACCACAAGACAAATACAACCAACACATAAAAGATACCATCCATCACACTATCTAAACCTAACGGTCCTGAAATGTGCACATCCCTCAAAAGGGTATGTCCCTAAAGAGGAGGATCCTAAAGTCCATCCAGTGGTACCATTATTAAAATGATCCATCACGTACTGGGGTGCAAGGAAACCTTCCCGGGTTCCCGGCTTCGGGTGCTACCCTATCCGGCCCGACCACACCACTGTCTGCACCTCCCCAAATACGTTATGGTCATTGAAGTCGTAAGGAAACCTTCCCGGGTTCCCGGCTTCGGGAGCTACCCTATCCGGCCCAACCACTACGGGTGTACAAACTTCAATGCCCAAAACCAAGTTCCATAATGATATCAAAATACTTAACTCATCAAACGTAATTTACAAAGCATGTTCCTAAGGCTTGGACAACAACCCACAAAGAAAGGAAAACAAAAACAAGCTAGACACCAATTTGGAAGCCTGGACGCACGTTTGAATCCCTCTGGACGCCCGTCCAAGACTGGACGCCCGTCTAGAGAGGCCAGACGTTCGTCCCCCAAGAAGCTGTTACATCCTGAATCAATTTTAAACACCTGGACGCCCGTCCATTATACTTGGACGCTCGTCCACTAGAAACTTTTACAACCTGAATCAAAATTCACCGTTCAGACGCCCGTCCAAGTAATCCAGACGCCCGTCTGAAGTGAAACCAATCTGGACGCCCGTCCAAAAGTTCCAGACGCCCGTCCAGCCTGGGTTTAGACAAGAACCCTAACATACTCAGCACGATTTCTCAACCAAAGACCAGAAACCAACAGCAGACTAAGCACATAAAAACCTCATGAAACAGCACCATATCATCTATAAACTTGAGGCCAAAGGCAAACACACTAATATGGACATTTAACACTCCAAAACGTGACCAACAACATAAGCGCTCTTAACAAAAGATTGACAGCATTTCGTTTTCTGTTCTAAGCACAAACTAAACCATTTACACACCCTAAAAATACAGCAAACAGTCCCCAACTTGCACTTAAAATCCTGAACAACAATGCCAAGCAACCCAAACAACATACACAACCCTACACTTTCTATCAGTCAATTCTTTCACAAAGAACTTGTCAACATTGTATTCATGGAAATCTCGTTCTATAAGCTTCGTGCGGGTAAAGTATTGCTTGTTATAGACCTCTAAAGCCTTGGAGTTTACAAATCTCCTCGCAAACGGGATCGGGGGTCCTTCAGTTCCTATTCTCTAGGTTCTAAACGGCTCCACAATCGGCTCACCACATTCAATCCTAGCCTCAGGCGTAGCCCTAGGCTCCGTGACTGATTTCTGAAACCTAGGTCCCGGTTCAACTGTTTTCTTTCTCACCAATGGCGCATCATCCATATCAGAATCCGATTCATCTCTCAAGATGCCCTAGCCTGATTCTGGGCTTCTCTAGGGGATTCTGTCTCTCTCGGATTTCGACCCCTCAGTTAGGATCAACTGGCCTAGGTTCTACCACCTTTTTCTTCTTGCCTGCTTCCCTAGCTATCTCCATCCCAAACCGTTTCTACCCCGAGTCCCCATCTTAAACACTAGTCCACACCATTATATCTCACACTAAACAGCCATAGCATACCCAGGCACAAACAACGCAAATAACAACCCGATTATCGTCCAAACGGGATTTTCCAACAAAAACCAACCAAACCACACCAAAACCGTAATGCAGACGTCCACAATCAATAAACATCACCCCCATATCGTCATCATAACATTCTTGGTAAGGCTAAACATCATAACATTCTTGGTAAGGCACAAGTCTATATCGCGATGTGTGGGCGTTTAGATAAAGTGGATAACTTTGTTAGTCTTTGGACCCTACGTACGGAGGAACACCACCATGTCAGTCCGAGACCCTACGTACGGAGGGACTGCATCGAGTGTGTACACTATCCGGTTTTCCCCGTGGATATTTGTGTGATCTGCCAATATGTTGCACACAGATACTTTATGGTGAGTAGCACCATGCGTAGTGCCCTTGAATGATGATGTAACAAAGATAAGCTACGCTATAAACCAATAATCATGACATGTTGATGAGCATGAAGTGAACCCTAAAGTTTAAGTCGGTCTCACAATGATAACTTAATAAATTATGAACCTTTCATTGTAAGATTTAATTATATTTTAGATTCTTACTCTTTCTAAGTACTTTCTACTTACCTCAATTGCATGTTTTGTTGTATGTTTTTGGGGTGAGAAGACAAACAGGTTAAGCATGTGATGGATGATGACTTTGGGGATGATGTTTGTGTCCATGTTTCACTCGATGTTTTATGTTTCATTTATTATAAGATGTATCAAACTATGTTGTTATTTCAATATCAAGACAAGAGTTGTACTTTCTTTAAGGCTTTGTAAGATTTGTTTTTTTACTTTCGTTTTGGGAATCGTATGTTGTAAGCTACCTTGTTGTTGTTGATGATATATGGGCCCATTGGGCCGGGTTGTTCGTAACTGGGCTAGGCCCATTATAAATGTTAGCATTCCTCAATGTTTGTGTATGTGCTAGGCCTTGTCCGTGTCTTGTGGTGTAGGAAAGAGAGTAGTAGAGGTGAGGGAGCTTACATGAAAATACTTAGGTGGCTAGTTAACAATTAATAACAAACGTACGTGTGTAGTTAAAAGAGTAAACCTCGTAACATTCTTGGTAAGGCACAAGTCTATATCACAATGTGTGGGCGTTCAGATAAATGGATAACTTCATAAGTCTTTGGACACTACGTAGGGAGGAACACCACCACGTAAGTCGGAGACCCTACGTACGGTGGGACTGCACCGAGCGTGTACACTATTGGTTTTTCTCCCATGGATATTGGTGTGATCCGCCAATATGTTGCACACAGATACTTTATGGAGAGTATCACCATGCGTAGTGCCCTTGAATGTTGATGTAACAAAGATAAGCAACGCTATAAACCAATAATCACGACATGTTGATGAGCATAAAGTGAACCCTGAAGTTTGAGTCGGTCTCACAGAGATAACCGAATAAATTATGAACCTTTGGTTGTAAGATTTAATTATATTTTAGATTCCTACTCTTTCTAAGTACTTTGTACTTACCTCAATTTCATGTTTTGTTGTATGTTTTTGGGGTGAGAAGACGAACAGGTTGAGCATGTGATGGATGATGACTTTGGGGAAGATGTTTGAGTCCATGTTACACTCGATGTTTTCTGATTCATTTATTATAACATGTATCAAACTATGTTGTTATTTCAATATCAGGACAAGCGTTGTACTTTATTTAAGGCTTTGTAAGATTTGTTGTTTTAATGCCTGATTCTGATGTTGAGTTTGAAGATCTATTAATAGATTCCCAAACTTCTCCATGAGTTTGGTAAGGGAAAGAATTGGTTCTGTTTTTGGGCATCGTATGTTGTAAGCTACCTTGTTGTTGTTTGGGCCGGGTTGTTCGTATGTGGGCCAGTACAATTATAAATGTTAGCATTCCTCAATGTTTGTGTATGTGCTAGGCCTTGTCCGTGTCTTGTGGTCTAAGAAAGAGAGTAGTAGAGGTGAGGGAGCTTACTTGAAAATACTTAGGTGGCTAGTCAACAATTAATAACAAACGTACGTGTGTAGTTAAAAGAATAAACATCGTAACATTCTTGGTAAGGCACAAGTCTATATCACGATGTGTTGGCGTTCCGATAAAGTGGATAACTTCGTAAGTCTTTGGACCCTACGTAGGGAGGAACAACACCCCGTAAGTCCGAGACCCTACGTACGGTGGGACTGCACCGAGCGTGTGCACTATCTGGTTTTCCCTATGGATATTTGTGTGATCCGCCAATATGTTGCACACATATACTTTATGGAGAGTATCACCATGCGTAGTGCCCTTGAATGATGATGTAACAAAGATAAGCTATGCTATAAACCAATAATCACGACATGTTGATGAGCATGAAGTGAACCATAAAGTTTGAGTCGGTCTCAGGAAGATAAATGAATAAATTATGAACCTTTGGTTGTAAGATTTAATTATATTTTAGCTTCCTACTCTTGCTAATTACTTTGTACTTACCTCAATTGCATGTTTTGTTGTATGTCTTTGGGGTGAGAAGACGAACATGTTGAGCATGTGATGGATGATGACTTTGGGGACGATGTTTGAGTCCATGTTTCACTTGATGTTTTCTGATTCATTTATTATAAGATGTATCAAACAATGTTTTTCTTTCAATATCAGGACAAGCATTGTACTTTCTTTAAGGCTTTGTAAAATATGTTGTTTTACTTTCATTTTAGGCATCGTATGTTGTAAGCTACCTTGTTGTTGTTGATGATATATGGGCCCACTGGGCCGGGTTGTTCGTAACTGGGCCAGCCCAATTATAAATGTTAGCATTCCTCAATGTTTGTGTATGTGCTAGGCCTTGTCCGTGTCTTGTGGTCTAGGAAAGAGAGTAGTACAGGTGAGGGAGTTTTTGAAAATACTAAGGTGGCTAGTTAAAAATTAATAACAAAAGTACGTGTGTAGCTAAAAGACTAAACATCGTAACATTCTTGGTAAGGCACAAGTCTATATCGCGATGTGTAGGCATTCAGATAAAGTGGATATCTTCATAAGTCTTTGGACCCTACGTACGGAGGAACACCATGCTGTAAGTCCGAGACCCTACTTACGGAGGGACTGCACCGAGCATGTACACTATCGGGTTTTGCCCGTGGATATTGGAGTGATCCGCCAATATGTTGCACACAGATACTTCATGGAAAGTAGCACCATACATAGTTCCATTGAATGATGATGTAACATAGATAAGCTACACTATAAACCAATGATCACGACATGTTGATGAGCATGAAGGGAACCCTAAAATTTAAGTCGGTCTCACAAAGATAACTTAATAAATTATGAACCTTTCGTTGTAAGATGTAATTATATTTTAGCTTCTTACTCTTGGTAAGTACTTTGTACTTACCTCAATTGCATGTTTTGTTGTGTGTTTTTGGGGTGAGAAGACGAACAGGTTGAGCATGTGATGGATGATGACTTTGGGGACGATGTTTGAGTCCATGTTTCACTTGATGCTTTCTGATTCATTTATTATAAGATGTATCAAACTATGTTGTTAATTCAATATCAAGACAAACGTTGTACTTTCATTAAGGCTTCGTAACTGGGCCAGGCCCATTATAAATGTTAGCCTTCCTCAATGTTTGTGTATGTGATAGGCCTTGTCCGTGTCTTGTAGTCTAGGAAAGAGAGTAGTAGAGGTGAGGGAGCTTACTTGAAAATACTTAGTTGGCAAGTTAACAATTAATAACAAAAGTACGTGTGTAGTTAAAAGACTAAAGATCATAACATTATTGGTACGTCATAAGTCTATATCGCGATGTGTGGGTGATGATGCTAAATAAAGCACCAGTGATGTGTCAAGGTTGTTTGGAATCTAGGGGTGAAATAGAAAGAAGATGCAATATGAATAAGATGATGCCTTTTATGAAAAGATGGTAGTTTTTGTGTTGTACGGCTGGGTTCAAGAATGTATCTTGAATTGCCTACGTATCCTGTTTTTAATCCAGGAATCAAGCCCCACGTAGTTCCTGGATGTATGTATTTATAGGCACATGTCCCTCTTCTGCCCTAAATTAAGGGCGGTTTAGTCTATTGACAAATATGACCTTGGCTTCCTGTCCAAGTTACTCCCCAGCTATCGGACTGAAGCGTCTGCTTATATCGACTCGATGGTCATCGTCATGGTCGTGCCGATGTGGAAACCTTCAACATAATTAATTTATCATACATATGATCTTGATCATGTCGAGATGGTTCTCCCGACTCGACATCCGTATCGTATCCGGACTCTCTCTACATTGCAGCTGGGCCACTCAAATAATTCCACGTGGTGGGGTAACACATCGTATTGTCATAAGCCCCCCAGATCTGACGAGGCCTCTTTGAAATGTTGAAGTCGGGTCTGAAAATTTGAAAAAGTCATTCGATACGAGGACTTCTTTTGGCGGGATTTGGGCTGATGCCTCAACCACCATAGGTCTTCATATTGTGACGTCATTCTGCATCAGAATTAAATGGGCGCAGGAAACGAAGCGTTTTCATTGGATGGAGCCCTTGATATACGCGATACTTCCTTTATAACTGCCCAAAACCGTCCCTTCAAATCATTTGGAGATTTTTCAAGATAAAAGGAGCCCAAGCCGGTGAAGAGTCTATCCTTACTCATTCTCATCCACTTTTCCTGCCTCACACAAAATCTGCAAGTAAGCCTCCAATTCCCAGTTTATTTTTTGTTTCTTCATTTTCTTCACTTTT
This sequence comes from Gentiana macrophylla, assembly GCA_026214975.1. Classification (NCBI taxonomy): domain Eukaryota; kingdom Viridiplantae; phylum Streptophyta; class Magnoliopsida; order Gentianales; family Gentianaceae; genus Gentiana; species Gentiana macrophylla. The sequence goes on from CM047816.1 coordinate 96,608,752, forward strand.
CCCATTCCCATGTCTGTGAGTGAGAGTGATTCTCAAAATTTAGAAGAAATCGTTGTGTCTGGAGTCGAGTCGCATGAGGTAACCGTTTCTGAGCAACTAGATACATCCGGCCATAAATCTACCGGAGAAGAAGGAGAGGAGGGGGGAGAGGAAGAAGAATCGACTTCCCGCCGTATCACAAAACGCCAAACTAGAATGAAGGGTCAGGGACCATATGGGTGCATATCTGCCCTTACAAAGGAAAAGGTTAAGGCTTTATGCCAAAGATTTGATATTCCGTATTCATCCGATAATATGCAAGTCCCTCGAGGCCAAAATCAGTTCGCTTGTGATCCTCCTCCCGGTTTTTGCACCGTTTATGAAGCGCAGCTAAATGAAGGATTAAGATATCCTTTCGACCCGTGTCTTATCGAACTGCTCCGACACTACCAGATATGTGTTGCTCAGTTGAACCCGAATGGTGTTAAAAGCCTCATGGGCTTCGTCCTGGCATGTCAAGTGGCTAAAGTCGAATTCACGGTGCGCCTGTTCCGTCAATATTATTCGATCCGGGGATTGCAAGACGCTGGGTGGTATACCTTTCAGAAACGTCCCTTGGTCCCGGAATTTGTTCGGAGGGCCATATCATCTCATGGTGACTGGAAACCTAACTTTTCTTTATCCGACACGGTCTTGGTGACCTCGATATACACACTTGGCACAAAAGACCTAAGAAGTGGCATGACAAGCTTGACTCCGACCCACCCGCGTCGTGTGGAGTGCTCGAACAAGTGCATCCCGATATAGCAACTCGGAATCTGCACCCTCTATATGCGTATGCCGACCTCGAGACGGCAGGCCCGGGTGCCTATATGGAACTTGATGAAGAAGTCTGGGCTTTGTGTGGGCCTTTCGTTAATTTTATCGAATTTTTACACTTCTTTCTGTTTACTCATTTCCATCTCGATTATGTACTAAAAGTGACCTTTATTCTTGCAGTGGAATATTTCTCGGAGATGGAGTCGTCTACTAAGATGCCTGATCCCAAGAAGGTCGACCCCAAGAAGATACAAGAGCTAGCGGGGATCAAATCGAAAAAATCTGCTTCCGTTTCGATAGTCTCTGGAGGTAAAAAGACTCCGGCTCGAGCACCCACTCCTGCATCAACGTCGAATATTCTTAGGGACCAACCAGATGATGCACTGGTGGAGAAACAGCTGGGAGAAGGTGCCGATTCGAGGAAGCACTTGAAGACCACCAACACGAGGCATGGTATAGGAAATGAGGCTCGCAACCTCCCTCACCCAAAAACTATCGATCCGATCCCAGAAACAACAACTTATGAGCTGGAGCTTATGGCCCCGACAAACTAAACAAATATATCTCCAAGCTTGTCCGAGCTGTAAGCCTTGACAATTTAGAAATTATACTCGTCAACGAGTCGATTTAATGTCTCCCTTATTGCAGGTTCGTCTTTCCACTGAGGTGCCCACAAACAGAATTGGGTCTCCTACCTCTGCTTTGGCTGAAAAGGAGGAGACTATAAAGAGGCAGAAGTCAAAGATCGAAAGCCTTGAGGCCAATGTATGAAAATTGGACGGTCGACGTTTGACCCTGGAAGCTGATTTAGAGTTTTCCCGATTCAACTTGACCAAAGCAGAGAAGGTGCTAGCAGAGAGGGAGGCGGAGTTGACAGGGGTGAAGTCAGAGCTCGAGTCAGTGAAGGCTGAGCTGGCTGGATGCATTAAGGCTCGAGACGACCTGCAGAACGAAGTTGACAGCCTGGCATCTCGCATGGAAACGGCCAAAAAAGACTTTCTGGCCTCTGATGAGCTTAGAACTGAAATAATGCTGTTGATGACTCAGGCCATGAAGGGAGGGTTCACCAATGCTTTAAAGGATGTCAAAGAGTCTTTCCCAGAATTTGAGGTGTCGAGTATCAAACGGGCTCACTTGTACGATGAGGAGTCGATCCCTCGATACGGCCGATACATCGACGACTTCAGATCTGGTGTTTCCCTTCATGCGAAGTATGTACAGTCTGCTCTCGATCAGGAAGGGGAAGAGGACGACGATGTCGATGCGAATATCGACGGTGTTGACCCAGTTGCCTCTAGCTCAAATCCCCCTAATGCTTGACAAGTTTTATCGTTAAACTATTCATGTTCGATGTGGTTGTAAACTTTAGATTCGATTTGGTTGTACGTTCAAACATTTACTTTCTTTGTCTTTGCTTTACTTTTTTGTTGATGAATTTGTTCGGCTGGATTTTACTTGAATCTTCTTGCCGAATTACTTAACTTCTGATCCATGCTTTTAATTTATCTTTATACCATTGCGACTTGCTTAGGGTGTAGTCGTATCGACTTGGTTCCCTTATGATGAATTAGGGTGTAGTCATATCGACTTGATTCCCTTATGATGAATTAGGGTGTAGTCATATCGACTTGATTCCCTTATGATTAATTAGGGTGTGGTCATATCGACTTAATTCCCTTATTTGTGTGAGGTGAGGTCATATCGACTTAATCAGGGTGTAGTCATGTCGACTTAATTCCCTTTTTTGTACGAGGTGTAGTCGTATCGACTTAATTCCTCTCTATTCCCCCCAAGTGAAGCATGAGCTCATGACTCATGGTGCACTTTTGGTATGAGTCGATCTTAGCTTTATCGCCGTTTCGGCTTAGTTATGCATTTGATCGGAGCTCGGCTCAATTATGTTGAATCGACAGTTTCGTCTTCGATGGATGCGTGGCGTGGTGCCATCTGATTGCCTTGCATCATCTTCTGTACATCGTATCGACGGGTGCTTGTTATGATGGTTCAAGGAAAATTACATAAATTGCAAACATAAAGCTTTAATTGTCGATTCGACGCATTACAAATGTCAACATCAAAACAGAAACGAAAATTACACATAATATTTTCTAAGATTAGTGGCGTGCCAGGTTCGGGGCACTGTGCTTCCGTCTGATCTTCCAAGTTGATATGCCCCTTTAGGATGGACTTTCAGGATCTTGTATGGGCCCTCCCAATTCGGCTCGAGCTTGCCTATTGGATCATGTCTGCTTGCTTCATTCTTTCTCAATACGAGGTCGCCAACTTGGAAATATTTATACATTACTCGAGCGTTATAGTATTGGGAAATCCTTCTCTTATACTCAGCCACTCGATGCGATGCGAGCTCCCTCCTTTCTTCGATACCATCTTTTGCCTGCTTGAGATTGCTTCCATTTGTCTCGATATTATAGGCCAAAACCCGAGGCGAAGACAACCCGATCTCTGCTGGTATAACCGCTTCACACCCGTAGGCCATTGCGAAAGGAGTTTCTCGAGTAGCTGCATTGGGCGCAGTTCGATACGACCACAAGATGCTTGGCAACTGTGCTGCCCAATCGGGTCCCTCATCTTCCAACCGTTTCTTCAGACCGAACTTCAACTGCCTGTTGGCCTACTCGACTTGTCCGTTCGACTGAGGTCGAGCCACAGATGTCGTTCTGTGTTCGATCTTAAACTCTTTGAGCCTGCTTTGTACTCTTTCATCCAAGAACTGAGTGCCGTTGTCCGAGATCAGGTACTTGGGGACTTCAAACCTGCATAAAATATTTTCCCACAAAAATTTCTTGACGGTTGCGGCTCTAATGTCAGCAAGGGCTTTAGCCTCAACCCATTTGGTGAAATAATCGACCGCTACCCCAACAAACTTTAGATTTCCTGGGGCTCGAGGCAAAGGCCCTACTATATCGACACCCCACTCATCGAACGGCCAAACAGATTCGATGACATTCATCTCTTGAGCTTGCTGATGCGTTACCACATCATGACCGACATGCTCTACACTTCATAACCAGCTCATTTGCGTCTCTCTGCATTGAGGGCAAGAAATACCCTGCTAGCCTACACTTCCTTGCCAGCATTCATGCCCCACAATGATTTCCACATACCCCCCGATGTATTTCCTCGAGAAGATAGGCTCCCTCGTCTTCCGATGCGCATCGCATCCAGGGGGCTACGAATGACTTCCTGTAAAGAACATAATCAAATAATGTATATCTTGCTGACTGTAATCGTACCTTCCTTGCCTGAGACTTATCCGATGGCATAATTCCATCTTTGAGATAAAGGGCTATCGGGTCCATCCATGTTGACCCCTGACTGATTGGTTGCACATCGACTTCCTCGTAGCTACGCTCTGACAGCATTTCTACTAGAACTTTCTTTTTTGATTTGAAATTAGACGCCAGTTTAGATAAGGCATCAGCTCGTTTATTCTCACTCCTCGGTACCTGCTCGATGCGAACACCCTTGAATTTTGACATCAGTCCCTGAACCACCTTTAGATAGCTCTTCATTGCTTCCTACTCACCTCGAATGTGCTTTACCACGAGCTGTGAGTCACTGTATACCAGGAGGTTCTCGACCCCTAACTTGATTGCCAACTTCAAACCTGTGATCATGGCTTCATATTCTGCTTCATTGTTAGTGGCCTTAAATTCAAATCGAAGCGCATAAGGGAATTCCTCTCCTCTTGGGCTAACAAGCAACAACCCAGCTCCAGCTCCCTCCTTGCTAGAAGCACCATCAACATAAACGGTCCACTGTTCTTCAGGTGATTGCTTTTCTCGTTCTATCTGAATCGACAACCCTTCTGCAATGAAATCGGCCAGTGCTTGGCCTTTGACAGCTGTCCGAGGTGTGAACTCGATATCATACCCAGCTAACTCGACCACCCATTTGGCCAATCGACCCGATGTCTCGGGCCTCGCCAGAATCTGCTTCAAGGGCTGATTTGTGACTACCACAATCGGGTGTGCCTAGAAATAAGGCTTCAACTTCCTCGACACGTGGACTAGTCCCAAAGCTAACTTCTCAGCTGGTGAATATCTTAACTCTGCCCCATGTAAGGCTTTGCTGACGAAATAGATTGGTACCTGACCTTGTTCCGCTTCTCGAATTAATACCGCGCTTACTGCCTCTTCACAAACAGCGAGATATACTAGCAGCTTCTCTCCTTCTCGAGGTGATGACAAGGTGGGCAAGTTTGACAAGTAACTCATTAAGTCCTCAAAAGCTTTTTGACACTTGTCATCCCACTGGAAGGGACTTGCTTTCCTTAGAATCTTGAAGAATGGCAAGGCCCTTTGTGCCGATATCGATAGGAAGCGGTTGAGAGCTGCCATTCGACCCGTTAATCTTTGTACCTCCTTCACACGTCGAGGTACAGGCATGCTCTGGAGAACCTTGATTTTGTCTAGGTTCGCTTTAATTCCGTCCCTCGATATCATGTATCCCAAGAACTTTCCTGATCGGACCCCGAACGTACACTTTTTTGGGTTGAGTTTCATGTTGGCAGCTCGAAGAACCTCGAACACCTCTCTCGTGTCAATTACGAACTGCTCGAGAGACTAACTCTTGATTAAAAAATCGTCTACATAGACCTCCATCCTGCGTCCAATCAATTTTTCGAAAATCTTGTTCACTGCGCGTTGATACGTTGCTCCCGCATTCTTTAAGCCAAACGGCATCGTCACAAAGCTAAACGTTCCAAAATCTGTTATAAAAGCCGTCTTTTCTGAATCTTTAGGGTCCATAAGAATCTGATAGTAACCTCGATACGCATCTAAAAATCCAAATACCTCGAAGCCCAAGGTCGAGTCGACTAGCTGGTCGATCTTAGGGAGTGTGTAGGAATCTTTTGGACAGGCTTTGTTTAGATTTGTAAAGTCGATACACATCCTCCAACTCCCATCGGGTTTCTTCACTAAAACTGGGTTGGCTAACCAGTCCGGATAAACCACTTCTTTGACGATCCCAGCCACCAGCAACTTGTCGACCTCTTTCTTAACTGCTTCCTTTCTTTCGGGTGCGAGATTTCTTTTCTTTTGTTTCACTGGTTTCCTTGTGGGGTCGACATTGAGCTTATGCACTGCAATGTCACTTGATAAGCCCGGCATATCGTCGGCCTTCCATGCAAAAACATCGTGAAACTCGACCAGGAGATCGACTAATGTCTTCATATCTGGGTGTGGCATCCACTTCCCGATTTGAACTCCCTGGTTTTCCTCTTCTTTCCAAACTTGAACTTCTTCTGTCGGATCGATAGAAACCCAACTCTTGTCCTCCTCTTCCTCGGGGATTAGCTCTTCAACCAACACTTGGCCTACACCCACCCCTTTAATCGTCACCAAATTGCAATTTCTGGCTACTGCAACGTCTCCCTTCACTTCGTGGGTGCCATTCCACGTGGGAAACTGCATTATAGCCTGACGGGGCCTTAACCACGATGTATGTCATTTCCATCGTTCGCCCCTTCTCACCATCTCCCACTGTGGTTAACAAGTTGATAGATCCGACAGGATGGATGGCCTGCCCTGTAAAACCAGAAAGTGGGGTGGATAATGGCGTTATATCTTCATCTTTTAACTTCATTGCCTTGAATGCTGAATAGTATAGGATATTCACATCACTCTCACTATCGACACAAACTCTCTTTATTAGCCCTCGACTGATAACTGCTTCTATGACCAAGCCTTCACTGTGGCCGTGAGGACTTGGGACATCGTCTCTGGGTCCATACCCTACCTCTGTTGTGAATTTCAACTTCTTGGCTTCTCTCGACCTGTCTGTAACCGGTTGACTTGATCGAGGTCGGTCTAAATCATGTTCCGTCATAATTGTATTCACACCGTACCCGACACGGTTGTCCTCATGGGGATCTTGATTCTGGTCTTCCATCATATCGTCTCGTCGGTCATCCCTCCGATTGTCCCTTCTCACGGGCTCAGGTGAATTTTTTCTACGCCTTTGATTATCTCGATTCGGAGATTGATCCCTTCTCCCGTGGTAATTCTTCCTCTTGTACTCTCGACGCCCCTTGGGCTCATCTTTCTCCGACCTGTCTACCACCTCGTCCAATCGACCGTCCTGAATGCTAGCATCGATATCTCTCTTTAAATCAAAACATTCTTCTGTGTCATGCCCCACATCTTTATGACAATCACAGTATTTGTGGGTATTTTTCCTCTTTTCGATATCCTTAGATATCGGTTTGGGTGTCCGAGCAATGTTCTTTTTTATCATGATGGCTAGCACTTCCCTCCGAGACCGATTAAGGGGAATGAAGTCTCTGCCCTTCAAATTTCCTTTCTTCCCGAGTCGATCTGTAATTGGTGCTGTCATTCGATCAAAAACACTGGCTTTCCCTTCATCACCGTGACCCTTAGGCTGACCTTTGGTCTGGCCTCGGGTGTCATTTCTCGAGTTGAGACAAAGCGAGATGGTGTGCAAGCGCACTGCCTCCTCACCTTGGCAAAATTTATGGACTATGTTTACACATTCGTCCATGCTTTCTGGCATCTTTCTAGATAACTTGTCGTATAACTTCATGTTCCTGATTCCCGCGACGAAAAAGTTGACTTGATGCGTCTCATTGAGATTGTGGACTTTCATTGCTTTGAGATTAAAACGCTTCATGTAATCTATAGTTGACTCATTTCTTTCTTGTTTTATATTAGTCAAATGGGTGGAACTCAGATGAAACTTCTTGTTCCCAATAAACGCATCACGAAACTTTTGCCCCAACTGTAAGAAGCAAGAAATCGACCCGGGGCGCAGTTTGTGGAACCACTCTCGAGCTCGACCCGTTAACAGAGTGTCAAATGCTCAACATTTCATGGCGTCGTTCGGATTTCTTAGCCTAATCAACGATATGTATCGGTATAGATGATCCTCAGGATCCGTTGTGCCGTCATACGGATCCATTTTTGGGGTTTGAAGGACTCTGGCATCGGGTAGTCCTCGATCTCAGAAATAAAAGGTGATTCGAGCCAATAGATGTCACGATCTTTACCAACGATACGGTTGAATTCGCCTCGTATACTTTCCTCGACTCTCCTTAGAGGATTCTCCTGCACGACCCTCCTCTTGTAGTTGGTGGCACTGACTTCTACCTCGTCTTCACATTCTTCTTGAAGATCCACCAGCTTCTTCCCCTTCATATTTTCTAACTCTTTTTGGCTTGGTTGATCTAAAGGCTATCCGTTCGGAATGTTATAGTATCCCTTTTCAACAAACACGGACGCTACAACACGCTTAAGGGATTCTTCATCTAATGACGCCAAGTGATCTACACCATCCTGCAACTGAGGGGGAAGCTGAGATTTTTGTGTTTGCACAACTGCAGCCTTAGAACCAGTGGGTTTTTCGAGCATAGTTTGGTTTTGTTCCCCTGCTGGCTCTAGGTCTGTGTGTTCTTCATTCTGTACGTTCCTGCTACCTGCTTTTCTTCTTGTTGACGGCGCCATCGTACTACTCTCTCTAAATCACCGATAGAAAAAGGGCCCTCCTACTAGCGCCAATGATGATGCTAAATAAAGCACCAGTGATGTGTCAAGGTTGTTTGGAATCTAGGGGTGAAATAGAAAGAAAGATGCAATATGAATAAGATGATGCCCTTTATGAAAAGATGGTAGTTTTTGTGTTGTACGGCTGGGTTCAAGAATGTATCTTGAATTGCCTACGTATCTTGTTTTTAATCCAGGAATCAGGCCCCACGTAGTTCCTGGATGTGTGTATTTATAGGAACATGTCCCTCTTCTTCCCTAAATTAAGGGCGGTTTAGTCTATTGACAAATATGACCTTGGCTTCCTGTCCAAGTTACTCCTCAGCTATCGGACTGAAGCGTTTGCTTATATCGACTCGATGGTCATCGTCATGGTCGTGCCGATGTGGAAACCTTCAACATAATTAATTTATCATACATATGATCTTGATCATGTCGAGATGGTTCTCCCGACTCGACATCCGTATCATATCCGGACTCTCTCTACATTCCAGCTGGGCCACTCAAATAATTCCACATGGAGGGGTAACACATCATATCGTCAGTGGGCATTCAGATAAAGTGGATAACTTCGTAAGTCTTTGGACCCTACGTACGGAGGAACACCACCCCGTAAGTCCGAGACCCAACATACGGATGGACTGCACCGACCGTGTACACTATCGGGTTTTCCCCCGTGGATATTGGTGTGATCCTCCAATATGTTTCACACAGATACTTCATGGCGAGTAGCACCATGCGTAGTGCCCTTGAATGATGATGTAACATAGATAAGCTACGCTATAAACCAATGATCACGACATGTTGATGAGCATGAAGTGAACCTTAAAGTTTGAGTCCGTCTCACAAAGATAACTTAATAAATTATGAACCTTTCATTGTAAGATTTAATTATATTTTAGCTTCTTACTCTTGTTAAGTACTTTGTGCTTACCTCTATTGCATGTTTTGTTGTATGTTTTTGGGGTGTGAAGACGAACATGTTGAGCATGTGATGGATGATGACTTTGGGGACGATGTTTGAGTCCAAGTTTCACTTGATGTTTTCTGTTTCATTTATTATAAGATGTATCACTATGTTGTTATTTCAATATCAGGACAAGCGTTGTAATTTCTTTAAGTCTTTGTAATATTATTTGTTTTACTTTCATTTTGGGCATCGTATGTTGTAAGCTAACTTGTTGTTGTTGATGATATATGGGCCCACTTGGCCAAGTTGTTCGTAACTGGGCCAGGCCCATTATAAATGTTAGCATTCCTCATTGTTTGTTGATGATACCGAATATCATACCACCACATGGCATCACTAGAAGGTCCTCCTGAACAAGAATAAGTGATAGCCCAAGGGTCGAGTTACGAGTTGAGACATCGACAACCGACATGATCAGAGAAGCGAGACGATGGGCCTATCTCGATACCGCAAGTCGGAAAGCTCGGGATGCGGACAAAGTCCACTCCACGTGTCGTCTATCGGTTGGTCCTCATATCATAAACATGTGTCAAGGCACGCATGTAAGCTCCTTGACTCGGGAGTACGACAGTCGACTAAGAGCAGTGTAGGACGAGAAATCCAGACTGATCACTCCAAGTCGGACAGGTCGGCGTCGAGGATACAGTCTGCATCAGCTACGACGTCCTATTATCCATGTGGTTACTTGCATAAGTGGGTAAAGCCCATATAATCTAGTAAAAGCCCAAAGGGCTAATACTGTATTTTACCCAAACCGACATGGTTTAGGGTTAGGGTAATGAACTCCCTATAAATATACACTTCCAAGAACTGCGTGTGACTTGATTCCTGGAACATAACAGGATACATAGGCAACCTGAGAGAGACTCTCAGCCTCAGGCTAAAATCACCCCTAAAATCATCCTTTATTCAATCATCCTTAGATGAAATTGACAAAATCCAGCATCGTCATTTGTGTATGTGCTAGCCCTTGTCTGTGTCTTGTGATCTAGGAAAGAGAGTAGTAGTGGTGAGAGAGCTTACTTGAAAATATTTAGGTGGCTAGTTAACAATTAATAAAAAACGTACGTGTGTAGTTAAAATACTAAACATCGTAACATTCTTGGTAAGACACAAGTCTATATCGCGATGTGTGGGTGTTCAGATAAAGTGGATAACTTCGTAAGTCTTTGGAACTTACGTATGGAGGAACACCAACCCGTAAGTCCGAGACCCTACGTACGGAGGGACTGCACCGAGCATGTCCACGATCGGGTTTTCCTCATGGATATTGGTGTGATCCGCCAATATGTGGCACAAAGATACTTTATGGTGAGTAGCACCATGCGTAGTGGCCTTGAATGATGATGTCACAATGATAAGCTATGCTATAAACCAATAATCACGACATGTTGATGAGCATGAAGTGAACCCTAAAGTTTGAGTCGGTCTCACGAAGATAAGTTAATAAATTATGAACCTTTCGTTGTAAGATTTAATTATATTTTAGCTTCTTACTCTTGCTAAGTACTTTGTACTTTCCTCAATTGCATGTTATGTTGTATGTTTTTGAGGTGAGAAGACGAACAGGTTGAGCATGTGATGGATGATGACTTTGGGGACGATGTTTGAGTCCAAGTTTCACTTGATGTTTTCTGTTTCATTTCTTATAAGATGTATCAAAATATGTTGTTATTTCAATAACAAGACAAGCCTTGTACTTTCTTTATGGCTTTGTAAGATTTGTTGTTTTACTTTCGTTTTGGGCATCGTATGTTGTAATCTACCTTGTTGTTGTTGATGATATATAGGCCCACTGGGCCGGGTTGTTCGTAACAGGACCAGGACCATTATCAATGTTAGCATTCCTCAATGTTGGTGTATGTGCTAGGCCTTATCCGTGTCTTGTGGTCTTGGAAAGAGAGTAGTAGAGGTGAGGGAGCTTACTTGAAAATACTTAGGTGGCTAGTTAACAATTAATAACAAACGTACGTGTGTAGTTAAAAGTCTAAACATCGTAACATTCTTGGAAAGGCACAAGTCTTTATCGCGACGTGTGGGCATTCAGATAAAGTGGATAACTTCGTAAGTCTTTGGACCTTACAAACGGCGGAACACCACCCTGTAAGTCCGGGACCCTACGTACGGAGGGACTGCACCGAGTGTGTACACTATCGGGTTTTCCCCCGTGGATATTGGTGTGATCCGCCAATATGTTGCACACATATACTTTATGGTGAGTAGAACCATGCGTAGTGCCCTTGAATGATGATGTAACAAAGATAAGCTACGCTATAAACCAATAATCATGACATGTTGATAAGAATAAAGTGAACCCTAAAGTTTTAGTCGGTCTCACAAAGATAACTTAATAAATTATAAACTTATTGTTGTAAGAATAATTATATTTTAGCTTCTTACTCTTGCTAAGTACTTTGTACATACCTCAATTGCATGTTTTGTTGTAAATTTTTGGGGTGAGTAGACGAACTGGTTGAGCATGTGATGGATGAAGACATTGGGGACGATGTTTGGGCCAAGTTTCACATGATGTTTTCTGTTTCATTTATTATAAGATGTATCAAACTATGTTGTTATTACAATATCAAGACAAGCGTTGTACTTTCTGTAAGGCTTGGTAAGTTTTGTTGTTTTACTTTCGTTTTAGGCATCGTATGTTTTAAGCTACCTTGTTGTTGTTGATGATATATGGGCCCACTGGGCCGGGTTGTTCGTAACAGGACCAGGAACATTATCAATGTCAGCATTCCTCAATGTTGGTGTATGTGCTAGGCCTTATCCGTGTCTTGTGGTGTAGTAAAGAGAGTAGTAGAGGTGAGGGAGCTTACTTGAAAATACATAGGTGGCTAGTTAACAATTAATAACAAACGTACGTGTGTAGTTAAATGACTAAACATCGTAATGTTCTTGGTATGGCAGAAGTCAATATCGCGATGTGTGGGCATTCAGATAAAGTGGTTAACTTCGTAATTCTTTGGACCCTACATACGGAGGAACACCACGAGACCCTACGTATAGAGGGACTGCACCGGGCGTGTACACTATCGGGTTTTCCTACGTGGATATTGGTGTGATCCGCCAATATGTTGCACACAGATACTTTATGGTGAGTAGCACCATGCGTAGTGCCCTTTAATGATGATGTAACAAAGATAGGCTACGCTATAAACCAATAATAACGAAATGTTGATAAGCACGAAGTGAACCCTAAAGTTTGAGTCGGTCTCACAAATATAACTTAATAAATTATAAACCTTTTGTTGTAAGATTTAATTATATTTTATCTTATTACTCTTGCTAAGTACTTTGTACATACCTCGATTGCATGTTTTGTTGTATGTTTTTGTTCTGAGAAGATGAACTGGATGAGCAAGTGATGGATGATGACATTGGGGACGATGTTTGAGTCCAAGTTTCACTTGATGTTTTCGGTTTCATTTATTATAAGATGTATAAAACTATGTTGTTATTTCAATATCATGACAAGCGTTGTAATTTCTTTAAGGCTATGTATGATTTGTTGTTTTACTTTCGTTTTGGGCATCGTATATTGTAAGCTACCTTGTTGTTGTGATGCTATATGGGCCCAATGGGCCGGGTTCGTAACTGGGCCTGGCCCATTATAAATGTTAGCATTCCTCAATGTTGGTGTATGTGCTAGGTGTTATCCGTGTCTTTTGGTCTAGGAAAGAGAGTAGTAGAGGTGAGGGAGTTTACTTGAAAATACTTAGGTGGCTAGTTAACAATTAATAACAAACGTACGTGTATAGTTAAAAGACTAAACATCGTAACATTCTTGGTAATGCACAAGTCTATATCGCGATGTGTGGGCATTCAGATAAAGTGGATAACTTTGTAAGTCTTTGGACCCTACATACGGAGGAACACCAACCCGTAAGTCCGAGACCCTACGTATGGAGGGACTGCTCCGAGCGTGTACACTATCGGGTTTTCCCCCATGGATATTGGTGTGATCCGCCAATATGTTGCACATAGATACTTTATTGTGAGTAGCACCATGCGTAGTGCCCTTGAATGATGATGTACCAAAGATAAGCTACGCTATAAACCAATAATCACGACATGTTGATGAGCATGAAGTGAACCCTAAAGTTTGAGTCGGTCTCACAAAGATAACTTAATAAATTATGAACCTTTCGTTGTATGATTTAATTATATTTTAGCTTATTACTTTTGCTAAGTACTTTGTGTTGGACAAATTTTAATAAAACAAATTTTGTTTTGGGAAATTGTTATATTCAGTTTTATGTTCCTCAGGTTTTTATGATGAGTGTCATACTAACTGTTATAGTGTGCAAAGGCAAAAAGATGTCTAGATATAATGTATAGGATTTACAGAGTTTGATCCTTGTATTGGTTTGATCAAACAAGCACTGTAATGAGGTCAGCTGAGTAGAGTCAGTAGACTTCATAGGTCAGTAGGCTAGTTTTGTCAGCAGACTTAGTCAGTGGACTGGTAGAGTCAGTCGACTGCACGGGTCAGCAGACTACTTAGGGGTTACCAGACAGTTGAAGGCTAAGGGTACAAACTTAGTTAATGAAGGCTAAGGGTAAAAACTTAGTTAATGAAGACTAATGGTTCAAACTTGGTAATTAAAGTTAAAGATGTGATATTAAAATTTTAGGCAAGTCTGTGGTGACCTAAATTTGTTAATTATACCTAAGGATGAAGATCTATGTTCAAAAAGTTAATTGATGGATTGGAACTTAATTATAAGATGAAATGATATTGTTTAATATAAAGGATAATTATATGATTTATCATATAATAAAGGGAAAATATTTTATTACTTCAGCAGACTCAAAAATCAAGTCTACTGATAGTACAAGGATGGATATGATCAGATTTTGACAAAAATAGACGTTGAACTACTTTTCAAGATGAATGGCTGATATTAAAGAGACGTTTGAAATAATCAGAAGTCAACAAAGTGATACCTGGAACTCGACAAAAGAAAACTATCAACCGCATCGATGATCGGGACTCGGATGACATGACCTTCAGGATGTAAATCAAGACAAAGCAACGGCTATATTTCAAATTGGAGCCTATAAATAGAAGACTCCTGATCCAATTTCGGAGAGGAGATAATTGAAAATCTAAGAGATATCAAGCTATCATTTCATCAAGAGATTTAAAAAGAAAAATCAAGAATTATACAGAGTGTTCAGTCTACTGAATTTCAAGAAGATCAAGAACAACACTCTGCTGAAGCTTAATTGCAAGATTGAGATATAACTTCAAGTGTGACATGTCATCAAGCAATCAAGTCACATCAAGTTCAACACTTGGAGTTCTCAAGGCTGCTGATCAACTCTACTGATCAAGCTACTGAAGCCAGAATCAACTATTTGATTCAACCCTTCTTTTGAAGAAGTTTACTGGAGCAGTGAAGCACTTTGGAGTGTCAAGGACTGTGTTTGTGGTGGAGCTAGTGAAGAGGAAATCCTACCCTCCAAGGACCAGTGGAGAAGCTTGGACGAGCAATACCACCTTATTCAAGTTTCTTGTAGTCTGTGAAGCCATAGGGATTGGTCAAGGATAGACCCTCTAGGATCTTTGTAACCGTTACCTCAAAGTTCTGAGTTATACCTCCTACACCATAGGAGAAGAGTGAATGTACAGGATTTAACCTGGAACCACTATAAAAATTCTTGTGTCTCATTTACTTTCTGTATTTTACTTTCAGTCATCTAGATTCATACATCAACATGCTTGCAAAAAAACTGATACACATTCACACAAGTCACTACTGAGTATCTAATACTTGGTATAACACAAGCACAACATATTTTAAAGGCTTTTACTCTTACATTTCTACTACAACATATTCAGTAAACCTGGATCAGTAGGCTACTGAGGCATCAGCACCCTACTGAACCATCAGCAGTCTACTGAGACATCACAAGACACCAAGGTAGGAAACCATGCTCAACACGATAACTCGACTTGGTGTTTCCTAAAGAGAAGAATACAACAAGGAGATCTTTCCAGTTTTTGGTGTTGATGTCACTAAGGGGGAAAATGGGAATACAACAACAGCAAAAGTATGGGACCATTGCTGTTTAACGGCTGTAGATGGTTATCAGCAACAAGGGAACCCTAGAAACCAAGAAGGAACTCTGAAGAGTTTAGCAGACTCGAAGGAGACTCTTCATTTACCTTCTGTTGCCTAGTTTTTGAGATTTTGTAACATCTCTGATCATATATTTGAGATTTTGCAACATCTCTACACTAGTTGTATTTACCAGCAAAGGAATGGTATTTACAAGGGTAAAGAGAAATAAGACAGAGCTACAACAAGAATCAAGGGGGAAGGAGAGTAAGAAGACAATAAGCTTTTATTTTTCTCTTGATGATCTAGTTGTAATAGTTTTTGAACAAAAATATTATAATGAAATATCCAGATCTTTTGTTCTTTTGTTTTTTTTTTTGTTTTATCTTTTTGCTTTGCTATAAGTGAGGGTATTGACATCATCACCAAAAATGGGGAAATTGTTGGACTAATTTTAATAAAACAAGTTTTGTTTTGGGAAATTGTTATATTCAGTTTTATGTTCCTCAGGTTTTGATGATGAGTGTCATACTAACTGTTATAGTGTGCAAAGGCAAAAAGATGTCTAGATATAATGTATAGGATTTACTAGAGTTTTATCCTTGTATAGGTTTGATCAAACAAGCACTGTAATGAGGTCAGCTAGATAGAGTCAGTAGACTTCATGAGTCGATGAGGCTAGTTTGGTCACAGATTTAGTCGATGACCTGGCAG
Source organism: Gentiana macrophylla (assembly GCA_026214975.1). Classification (NCBI taxonomy): domain Eukaryota; kingdom Viridiplantae; phylum Streptophyta; class Magnoliopsida; order Gentianales; family Gentianaceae; genus Gentiana; species Gentiana macrophylla. The sequence goes on from CM047816.1 coordinate 96,624,834, forward strand.
AGTCGCCGATTGCATGGGTCAGCAGACTACTTAGGGGTCAGCAGACAGTTGAAGGCTAAGGGTACAAACTTAGTTAATGAAGGCTATGGGTACATACTTAGTTAATGAAGACTAAGGGTTCAAACTTGGTAATTAAAGTTAAAGATGTGATATTAACAATTTAGGCAAGTCTGTGGTGACCTAAATTTGTTAATTATACCTAAGGATTAAGATCTAAGTTCCAAAAGTTAATTGATGGATTGGAACTTATTTATAAGATGAAATGATATTGTTTATATAAAGGATAATTATATGATTTATCATATAATAAAGGGAAAATATTTTATTACTTTAGCAGACTCAAAAATCAAGTCTACTGATAGTACAAGGATGGATATGATCAAATTTTGACAAAAATAGACGTTGAACTACTTTTCAAGATGAATGGCTGAGATTAAAGAGACGTTTGAAATATTCAGAAGTCAACATGTGATGTGATCTGGAACGACAAAAAGTAAATCATCAACCTATCAGCATCAGTTTGAGATGATGACCTCGTGAAGTCAATCAAGACAAAGCAACGGCTATATTTCAAATTGGAGCCTATAAATAGAAGACTCCTGATCAGATTTCGGAGAGGAGATAATTGAAAATCTAAGAGACATCAAACTATCATTTCATCAAGAGATTTAAAAAGAAAAATCAAGAATTGTAAAGAGTGTTCAGTCTTCTGAATTTCAAGAAGATCAAGAACAACACTCTGCTGAAGCTTAATTGCAAGATCTAGATATAACATCAAGTGTGACAAGTCATCAAGCAATCAAGTCACATCAAGTTCAACACTTGGATTTCTTAAGACTGCTGATCAACTCTACTGATCAAGCTGCTGAAGCCAGAATCAACTATTTGATTCAACCCTTCTTTTGAAGAAGTTTGCTGGAGCAGTGAAGCACTTTGGAGTGTCAAGGACTGTGTTTGTGGTGGAGCTGGTGAAGAGGCAATCCTACCCTCCAAGGACCAGTGGAGAAGCTTGGACGAGCAATACCACCTTATTCAAGTTTCTTGTAGTCTGTGAAGCCATAGGGATTGGTCAAGGACAGACCCTCTAGGATCTTTGTAATCTTTACCTCAAAGTTCTTAGTTATACCTCCTACACCACAGGAGAAGAGTGGATATACAGGATTTAACCTGGAACCACTATAAAAATTCTTGTGTCTCATTTACTTTCTGTATTTTACTTTCAGTCATCTAGCTTCATACATCAACATACTTGCAAAGAAACTGATACACATTCACACAAGTCACTACTGAGTATCTAATACATGGTATAACACAAGCACAACATACTTTAAAGGCTTTTACTCTTACATTTCCGCTGCAACATATTCAGTAAACTTGGATCAGTGGGCTACTGAGGCATCAGCACCCTACTGAACCATCAGCAGTCTCCTGAGACATCACAAGACAACAAGGTAGGAAACCCTGCTCAACACGATAACTCGACATGGTGTTTCCTAAAGGGAAGAATACCACAAGGAGATTGACGATACAGGGTTTCACTCCCTCCACGTGTCGTCTATCGGTTGGTCATCATATTATAAAATAACCCCAGTATATCCAGGCTACGACTATCGACTGTCGACGACCGAGCAGTGTGAGATGACCAGTCCATAAGGATAGAGTCCACACCAGCTAGCAGTGTAGGACAATGAGTCTAGGGTCGATCACCGCAAGTCGGTAGCATCGACATCGAGGACAGAGTCCGCGCCAGCTGTCCAGGCCCACCCACAGCGATAGCTTGGGCAAGGGTTTAAGGCCCATTTAAGGGTAAAGGTGACAATAACACAAGCCGACTTAACCTTAGGGTTTAGGCAAGTATTGTCATTATAAATACCCCATTCCAGGAACTACGTAAGGCTTGATTCCTGGAACATAACATGATACGTAGGCAATCCAAGATACAGTCTTGGACTCAGCCGCATACATAAAATCCACCTCCTCATTCATCTTTTTGGCATTAGGGTTCTTGTGTATTCATCACTAGATTAAATTAGGGCTCAAATCTTTAAGGTGACTTAATTTGTCATCGTCATTGGCGCTAGAAGGAGGGCCCTTCTATTGATCGAATAACTCAAGAACACGATGCCTCCCAAGAAAACTGCATCTAAAACCACATCCAAAGCAGTCGATCAGAGCTCCCAGATGAACGAGCCAATCGATCCCCGATATGCAGGAGATGAAGATCCCGCCTTGGATCTTATTCAAAGACGATCCTCAAGCAACAAGGGAAAAAGATCCGATTTTGAATCTCGTCAGAGACCCACCACGAGAAAAGCAAGCCCTTGCTCCGAATATCGGGCACTTGCATCGGTTGGCGAGGGCAAATTTGGAGGTAATGTCCAGGATAATAATTGAGGCGATTCAAAGACCTGGCAGCGGAAGAAGCGCCGGAAAGAAGCTATGGCGAAGGCGGCGAGAAGAGCGTGATGGACAAGCCTAAGCAGACTCAGGGGACGAAATAAGCGCATCATCTAGCTCAGTGGAAAGGAAAAGACGTGAGATTCACCAAAAACACGAGAGAGGGATGATGACAAAGCGCCAGGAGGAGCCGAATGCAATTTTTTGGGAAGAATCAGTGTCGTTGTGGCTCGAGTCTCCCTTCACGAAGGAGATCGAGAGCTTTCCCAAACCCAAGGGGTTTAAGATACCCAAAATAGAGCCTTATGATGGCACCACCGACCCAGAGGACCATCTTCACAGGTATCTATCTCAAATGAGGTTGGATGGGGCACCTGATGCAATGCGCTGTCGGGCGTTCGAGACGCTACTCGTAGGTCGAGCAAGAGAATGGTTCACGAAGCTACGACCAGGGTCGATCTCCAGTTTTGCCATGCTCGCTCGAAAGTTCCGAGATGCGTTTATAGTCAACAAGAAGTTTCATCTGAGTGCCACGCACCTCATGAACGTGAGGCAGCAAAAGGACGAAACTGTGATGGAATACTTGAAGAGGTTTAATCTCGAGGCCATGCAGGTCAAGGACGCAGATGACCGACTTCTGATCACATCGTTTGTAGGGGGGCTGCGTAATACTAAGTTATATATGAAGTTGAGCAGAGACGTTCCCCATACTATGGACGAATGCGTTAACGTGGTACATCGATTCTGTCAAGGGGAAGAGGCAGTGCGAAGGCACACCCAATCCGACTGGATGGAATCCAAGAAGGACACCGAGGTCGAGCAGAATCGACCCAAAAGCGAGGATGTCGAGTAAGCCGTCGATTTGGGACCGTGATCGACACATCCACCTCGGACCGTGGGGGCAAGAAGGGACCTCACGTGATAAAGACTTTATCCCGCTCAATCGACCTCGATCAGAGGTGTTGTCGATTATGCTTTCAAAAAACTTGGCGAGGAAACCGCCACCACTGAAAAAACCTCGAGAAAAGAGGAACGCAAACAAATATTGTGATTTTCACGAAGACATAGGTCATACAACGAGAGGATTGTATCGACACGAAGAGAGATATTGATGTGCGCATTCGGAAGGAAAGCTAGGCGAAGTTGTTGACAGATCTCGATATGATGGTCCCGAGAGGCGTGGAGAGTTTAAGAGGAAAAACTCCGATCAAGGCAGGAACCGAGGTCGAGATGTCCAGAGAGGCGAAGGATCGGTCACCTCGGAGGAACCGATCCCTGGTCGAGAAGGAAACAACGAGAGAGAATTTTGGTCGAGATAGATATGAAGATAATCGACCGATTAACTATGTCAACACAATCTTTGGTCTGGTGAGAGTGATAAAGACCGGACGGTCGAAGAGCCGACTTGTAGCTCGAGAGCGCAAAGCGGCTCAGTTCACGGCATGAAGTCGGATACGGCCCTCGAGATGATATCCCCAAGTCGAGGAGTCATAGCGAAGGGTTAGTTATTGAGGCAGTTATTAGCCGAGCCCGTGTATCGAGAGTCTGTATCGATAATGGGAGTGCAGTGAACATCATATACCACTCGGCGTTTCAAGCAATGAAGTTGAAAGAGAAGGACCTAGCCCCCATAGCGTCTCCCCTGTTTGGATTCACAGGGCAAGCAGTCCATCCCATGGGCTCGATAAAGTTACTCACGACAGTTGGGGACGGCGAGAAAGGACGGACACTTGAATTAAATTATGTGGTGGTCAAGGCTCCATCTGCCTATAATGTTATTCTAGGGCGACCCGGCGCTCTTCGACCTTCGGGCTATCATTTCCACATTCCATAATAGCATGAAGTTTCCTACCGAGAACGGTTCCCACGAAGTAAAAGGAGATGTTGAAGTCGCCGGAGTTGTAATTCGTAGTCATGAATGGGAAGATGGCGGTTCAACAAGTCTTAGTCGAGGCGATTCCGGAGGAAGAAGAGGAGAAGAGTTGGGTCTCCAAAGTGACGTGAAATCAGCGTCCGTCCGACGGGAAGGAGAGGGACGATCAGTGTGTGCAAGTCGGGATTTGGATCCCAGAAAAAGAAAAACAGCTACTGGTTAAGCTTCTAATCGAGTTCAGAGACATCTTTGCCTGGAAAGCCACCGACATGCCAGGGTTATCCACCGACATCGCTGTTCATAAGCTTGATATTGACCAGGCTAAAAAGCCAGTCAAACAGAAGAAGAGGAATTTTGCGTCCGATCGACTTGAAGCTATAGAGTTGGAAGTCGGCAGGCTATTGTCAGCCCAGATCGTGAGAGAGGTATTCTACCCAGAGTGGCTAGCTAACCCAGTATTAGTCAAAAAGCCCGATGGCAGTTGGCGCATGTGTGTGGACTTCACAGATCTTAACAAAGCATGTCCAAAAGATTCATATCCGTTGCCTAAGATCGACAGGTTAGTAGACTCAACCATCGATTTTGAAGTTTTTGGTTTTTTAGATGCGTATAAAGGGTACCACCAGATTCTAATGGACCCTCGAGATGCGGAAAAAACTGCATTTATCACAGAATTCGGCACCTTATGTTATGTGACCATGCCATTCGGATTAAAGAATGCTGGGGCAACATACCAGAGGGCAGTCAATAAGATATTTGCAAGGCAAATAGGTAGATGTATGGAAGTTTATGTAGACGACTTGCTTATCAAGAGTCGATCTATGAGACAGTACCTAGTCGATGCTCGAGAGGTTTTCGAAGTGTTGAGAGAAACACAGATGAGGCTAAACCCAAAGAAGTGTACTTTTGGAGTTAGGTCGGGTAAGTTCTTGGGCTATATGATTTCGAAAGACGGGATTCGAGCGAACCCGGATAAAATCGACACGTTGAAGAATATGCCCGCACCTCGAAATGTAAAGGAAGTTCAGAGGCTCACGGGTCGAATGGCAGCTCTCAACAGGTTTTTATCGAGATCAGCACAGCGTGCACTACCATTTTTCAAGATACTCCGAAAGGCCAGTCCTTTTCATTGGGATGATGAATGTTAGACAGCCTTTGAAGAGTTGAAGACTTATTTGTCAGAGTTACCTACCCTCACTTCTCCTCGAGAAGGGGAAAAGTTGTTAGTTTATTTAGCAGTATGCGAGGAGGCAGTGAGTACGGTCCTGGTCCGAGAAGGGGTACATGGCCAAGTGCCAATCTACTTTGTCAGCAAGGCTTTGCATGGCCCCGAGGTCCGATACTCGCCAGCCGAGAAGTTAGCATTATGTCTCGTTCACGCCTCGAAAAGCGAGGCCCTATTTTCAAGCTCATCCCATTGTGGTAGTCAGCGACCAACCATTAAAGCAAATATTGGCAAAACCCGACACCTCAGGTCGATTGGCAAAATGGGTGATTGAAATGGCGAAGACGATATCGAAGTTCGTCCTCGAAGCTGCGATAAAAGCACTGTGCCTTGGCGGATTTTTAGTCTGAAGGATCTCCGTTCAACTCGATCAAGAAAAGCAAAGCCCGGAGGAAAAATGGACTCTTTGGTCGATGGAGCATCGAGTAAGGAGAGGGGGGAGGAGCAGGCTCCTACGGTAAGCCCGAAGGCGAGGAATTCCCTTACGCCTTCGTTTCGACTTCAAAGCAACGAACAACGAGGCCGAGTATGAGGCTATGATCGCGGCTTAAAGCTCGCTTTGAAGCCGGGTGTCGAAAATTTGTCGGTTTCTGATGATTCGCAGTTAGTGGTCAACCATGTGAAAGGGAGTATGAAGCTAAGGAAGAAACCATGAAAAATTACTTAGCGATTGTCCAAAGCCTCATACCAAAATTCAAAACGGTTCAATTCGGCGGAGTTCCCGAAGTCGAATAAGAGAGCCGATGCGCTCTCGAAATTGGCCTCAAACTTCATGTCAAGTAAGAAGGTTCTAGTCGAGTTCTTGACCGATAGGAGTTACATCGAGGCGGAGGCCCACCGATTACTCAAAGAGCCACGTGGATGGACTCGATCGCTCTTTATCTCAAAGACGGAATACTACCACGGTGATAAGGTACAATCTAGAAAAGTTCGACCGCAATCCACTCGATATGCGTTTTTCGGACGACATCCTCTATCGGAAATCTTTTGTGAGTCCATGGTTAAGATGTGTATCTCGAGACCGAGGTGAATATCTCTTGGAAGAAATTCACAGAGGAGTATGTGGAAACCTGCTGCATGAGCTCGAATGTTAGCTCGAAAATGCAAGTTAGCTGGATATTTTTGGCCGTCGATGCAACGAGATGCGAATAATCTTGTCCAAAAATGCAACACTTGTCAGATTCATGATAATATCTCCCATCAACAAGCGCAAGACATGAATGTCATCTCGTCAGCATGGCCGTTTGATCAGTGGGGAGTCGATATCGTTGGACCCCTACCTCGAGCTCCGGGAAATCTTAAATATGTGGTCGTTGCTGTAGATTACTTCACGAAGTGGGTCGAAGCTAAGGCTATACCCGACATCAAAGCTGCAACCATCAAAAAGTTCTTGTGGGTCGACATTTTATGCAGGTATGGGATCCCTAAGGCTCTGATCTCGGATAACGGTACCCAGTTCGAAGATCGTAAAGTCAGAGAATGGTGCAATGAATACCATATCGACCAGCGATTCACCTCAGTAGCTCATCCACAGGCAAACGGTCAAGTCGAGCAAACCAATCGACAAATCAAGCTGGGTCTGAAAAAGAGACTAGAGGCAGAAGGTCGAGATTGGGCAGTTCAACTTCCGAGCATCCTATGGTCGTATAGGACAGCTCCTAATTCATCAACGGGGGAAACTCCTTTTTCTTTGGTATATGGTTGTGAAGCGGTGATACCCGCCGAGATCGGAGTTCCCTCCCCTCGAGTTCTGGCATACAATGTTGAGACTAACGATCCCGAACTCCGACAGGAAAGGGACGGTGTCGAGGAACGAAGAGAGATAGCCTCTCGGAGAATGGCAAGGTATAAGCAGAAGATCTCTCAGTATTACAACTCGAGGGTCCGACATCGATACTTCAAGGTTGGAGATCTGGTTCTAAGGAAGAATGAAGCAAGCCGACAAGAGGCGGCCGGAAAATTAACCCTGAATTGGGAAGGACCTTATCAGATCCTGAAAGTCCACCCCAAAGGGTCTTATCAACTTGGTCGGGCAGATGGGACTACTGTTCCTCGACATTGGCACGCCAACAATCTGAGGAAGTATTATGTTTGAGATAAGCTTTACTTTGATGAACTTGTTTACTTTTCACTCATGAACCTTGTAATAAGTCCATGTGACAATTTTATGAGTATTCTAATAAATTTCTATCTTTTTGAGATGCTTTCGGTGTTTGTTAGGATTTATAGCCAAAACGATACAAGTCCAATGTGACAGAAAAGTTAAAGGCAAAACAATCGAAAACGAGTAGAGAAATCCGCAGGTCGGACATCTCGATAAAGCCAAAGCAAAGTTAGCCTAGTAGGCGACGAATGCAAAGGCATAGAGGCGGTTCGCGGTGGTCGGGCCAAAGGTCCAAGCTAAGAGCGAACGAGCCCAAGAGGCAAACAAGGCTAAAGCAAAGGGACGGTTCGCATAGTCGGGCCACTGTCGATCGAAAGCCGAATAAGCCCGAGAGGCGAAAAAGGCCTGGACAAAGGACGGTTCGCATAGTCGGGCCACCTGTCCCAGTCGATGGTCGAAAGAGCTTAAGTGGCAAAAAAGACCAAAGATCAGGGACAGTTTACATTAATGCTCAGCCAAAGTTCAACTAAGCCTAAGGGGCAAAGGACTAAGGCAAGCAACTCGATCTCAAGTTCAATAAGAACTAAAGGTTCATAATACACTTGGGGGGCAACACAATATTAACAAAGCGAATAGCGAGTGGCGAGCAGAGCGGAGTCAGGAGCTCGACAAGCGAAAGACTATGAAACATTAAGACCAGCAAAGCAGTATGAGAGAAGATAAAGAAACAAGTTGCAAAGTCAAACAAAAATTTGAAGTTCAAACTTCAAAACAGCCAGGCCGAAAGACCAGCTCAAATCAGTTGTTAAAATAATATTACAAAACTGGAAGTTTGAATTATAAATAGCAAAAGATGAATTAAAAAGACAACGATCAGGGATCGGTTTCAGGGGTCGGCTCAGTATTGGCAGAGGTCGGATCTGTGGCAGACGGATCGGCAGCAGGAGCAGACGAGGAAGGAGCATACTTTATGGCCAAGGACTCTCCCTTTTGAAACTCTTCGATATACTGGTCGTATATCTTCTCCGAGTCAGGATTGTAGAACATCGGAGTCTGGAGAGTCGACATGTCGAACCTCGGTATGACCTCCTTCATCTGATCCACGGCCAGAGTGTATCCACCCATCATCGAGGCACGCATGATCACTTCTAGATCGTCCTCGAGGTTGGTCGACTTCCGGTACTCCATGATCGCTTCAGTCTTAGCTTCTTCGACCTGGGCATGCACTCGATCCAATTCGGCCTGCAGCGCATCTCGATCACGGCGAGCCTTCCTGGCTTCTTCATCTGCAGCTTTCTGACACTGCTGCAGCTTCTCATAGTCTTGAGCCAGCTTGAGCAGCTCTCGACCCTGATCTTGCCTTTCATCTCGCAGCCGGTCTAGCTCCTTCTCGGTAGTGGCCAGCTTCGCTTCGGCAGCCACTAACCTATCTTGCAGCCCCTCGAGCTTGGCGACCGACTCTTGCTTCAACTCGTTATACTGTTTCTCCACAGCAGAGAGTGCGGCGCCTTTTGCGATGTTGTCTTGGAGTAGTCGGCCATTCTCCTTCTTGATCTCGTTCGCCGACTCTCCGGTCTTGGCCAGCCGACGAGCAGCCTCTCGACCAACAAGAGTATGCTACAAAGTGGAAAAACGAGTTGATAAATAAACAGGGTATGGGCCTCGAGGAAAGCAAGTATAAAAAGAGGGATCGACTTACGAGGCGATTCAGCTTCCGCAGAACATGAGACAGGTCCCTGTCATCCACACTGGCGTAGTCATCAAGAACCCAGTCCACACCGATTCCTGACTCGGCAGAGGTCTCAGCAACCTTCTTCCTCTTTGCCTCTCGAAGCTGCTCTCTCACCACCTCGGCGACCGTTGGCCTTTTCTTCGTTGGAGCCGCCGGCTCCTCGACGTTAGCCTCGACGTTCGAGGTCAAATCGACAATCTCCTCCTCGTCTTCATCTCGAAGAGAACCGAATCGGACTGTCAAGCTACCGGTGGTCGGAGGTGGCTCAGTCGATCCAGTCGCGGCGGTCGACTCAATGGCAGCAGGGGTTGGTTCAGACTGAGAAGCACCACCCTCTCGGGAAGTAGAAGGCACCCTGGTCTCAGCCACCGGCAAGTCAGCGGTAGCACGACCTCCGAGGGGTGGAGCAGCAATGACCGTCGACTCGGGGATACGGGTGGGGTCAGTGACCTTGGAAAACCTCCCCACTGCAAAGACAAACAGGACAAGTTAGTTTGATCGATAAACAAAACAAGCAACAAGTCATCAAACATGACAAATGACACATGTAAAAGCAGACAGATAGGGAACATCCTACGATTCTCGTGATCTGGGACGTTCAGACCCACATATGGCATTGGCCCAGCTTCCTCCAAATGGGCCAGGTGATACAGGAGACTCAGGTCTCGAGTACACACCTCGAAGTTATGTCCACCCAGGAGTCGAGCCTCGTGAGGAGCTGGTGCCTTCCCAAGCTTATCTTGCTTCCCCTCTCTCGACCTCCATTGCCCTATATACGGGTTGTCCAAACCATGACGGAGAAAAAAGAATCGAGGCTTCCACTCCCCGTGAGAAGAAGGCCCCCTAGTTATGAACTCATGGCGATTAGCTCTCCTCTGGAAGGAATACCATAGTTTGTCGGGTGTGGCAGCAATCTTGTAGTAATATCGAAACACGGGCACTGAGAAGCAGACCTGCGCCACTCGACATGCGATTATAAACCCCATCAGAGTTCTGACACCGTTTGGAGCGATCTGTGAAACACTAATTTCATAATGGTGTAGAATCGCGAGGATGGCGGGGCAGAGTGGGAACCTTTGTCCACTCGCCAGTTGATTCTCGTAAACAGCGCAAAACCCCTCTGGGGGCTCATCGGCAAACATGTGATTACCAGAAGGAAGTCGATACTCGAAGGGAGGAGTAACAATGTTATACTTCCTGCAGATTTCGACAACCTCCTCAGAAGAAAGTACGCTGAGGCATCCCTTAGCACCTTTCCCATCCATCCTAGTCACTAATTTCTTGGGTTGGTGAGGGACAGGAGGAGAAGAAGCGGAGGGTTCGCCGGACTCTTGCCGGAGAAGATGATCGGAAACAACAGTGCACGAGGATGGCTATGAGCGGGCGTATCACTACCCCTATCCGATTCGATGGCGCTATCACTACTTGACATAGATAAATCAAACAAAGATGAACAACACTAAGATAAAGGACAAGATCTTACTTGGTGTTTTGTAGTTTGGAGAATAAGATGAAGAAAATAGCGAGGCGAGGTTGCAAAGAAATGCGTCTGGTTTCTCTCTTTTTATATATGAAAGCAAGTTTGCAAATGATTTGAAGAGACGTGAGTTATGGGGGTTATAACCCCTGAAAATCGCGGTTATCAAGGCAATGACGCGTCTTTTGCGGGATTCGAAGCGTTTCGTGGGCTAGAAACCGCTCCACGTGGACACTAGGCAGTTAGGGTTATGAAAAGGCGGGCTTTCTCCCGCCCAAAGAAACACCCAACTCGATGACGATTCGAATGACAGACCCGACCTCGGACAACGGAAGTAGCCTCTCTCGAGTCTGGGGGGCTTATGACGATACAGGGTTTCACTCCCTCCACGTGTCGTCTATCGGTTGGTCATCATATTATAAAATAACCCCAGTATATCCATGTCGATGCCCAGGCTCGAGGCCAAGGCCATCATATAAAAGCCAGGCTACGACTATCGACCGTCGACGACCGAGCAGTGTGAGATGACCAGTCCATAAGGATAGAGTCCACACCAGCTAGCAGTGTAGGACAATGAGTCTAGGGTCGATCACCGCAAGTCGGTAGCATCGACATCGAGGACAGAGTCCGCGCCAGCTGTCCAGGCCCACCCACAGCGATAGCTTGGGCAAGGGTTTAAGGCCCATTTAAGGGTAAAGGTGACAATAACACAAGCCGACTTAACCTTAGGGTTTAGGCAAGTATTGTCATTATAAATACCCCATTCCAGGAACTACGTAAGGCTTGATTCCTGGAACATAACAGGATACGTAGGCAATCCAAGATACAGTCTTGGACTCAGCCGCATACATAAAATCCACCTCCTCATTCATCTTTTTGGCATTAGGGTTCTTGTGTATTCATCACTAGATTAAATTAGGGCTCAAATCTTTTTTTTTTTTGGTTAAAGGTAAAAATTTTATATAACCAAGGTATGCAAAGTACAAGAGATTACATCCTAATCATAAAAAAGAAATAAACTAACACTACACTAGTGTTGAGAAGAGGTTAGATTTGTTGATTCCAAGCTGCATAAGACCCCTGAGGTTATATGCAACAAGAAACAACAGCCACTAAACACATATCAACACCCAAAACTGTCAAAAGGGGTCATGTGAGAGCATAACTCATGAGCATATCCCAAGGTGTGTAGAGAAACAAAATAATCTCATACATCCACCAACAAAACCTACTAGAAATCACAAAAGATATACAAAACCTAAACATTAAGGTGTAAAAGTGTACAAGGGAAATGCGGCTGGATTATGTAAAACATATGTGTTTTAATGCAAAACAACACATCATCAATCTTCATAGGTACTCCTGAAACCTCTTTCTGTTTCTCATGTACTTTAAGGTGACTTAATTTGTCATCGTCAGAGATCTTTCCAGTTTTTTATGTTGATGTCACTAAGGGGGAAAATGGGAATACAGCAACAGCAAAAGTATGGGACCATTGATGTTTAACTGCTGTAGTTTCTTATTAGTAACAAGGGAACCCTAGCAACCAAGAAGGAACTCTGAAGAGTTTAGCAGACTTGAAGGAGACTCTTCATTTACCTTTTGTTGCCTAGTTTTTTAGATTTTGCAACATCTCTGATCATATATTTGAGATTTTGCAACATCTCTACACTAGTTGTATTTACCAGCAAAGGAATGGTATTTACAAGGGTAAAGAGAAAGAAGATAGAGCTACAACAAGAATCAAGGGGGAAGCAGAGTAAGAAGACAGCAAGCTTTTCTTTTTCTCTTGATGATCTAGTTGTAATAGTTTTTGAACAAAAATATTATAATGAAATATCCAGATCATTTGTTATTTTGTTATAATGAAATATTATAATGAAATAAACCATCAACAGTCTACTGAGACATCAGTAACCTGCTGAAACGTTCTGAGTTTGTTTTAACTCCGAGTTTCTACTGATAAGTTTATTCACCCCCCCTCTAAACTTATCCAAGCCTTTCCAAGGGACCAACACTTTGTACTTACCTTAGTTTCTTGTTTTGTTGTATGTTTTTGGGGTCAAAAGATGAACAGGTTGAGGATGTGATGGATAATGACTTTGGGGACGATGTTTGAGTCCAAGTTTCACTTGATGTTTTCTGTTTCATTTATTATAAGATGTTTCAAACTATGTTGTTATTCCAATATCAAGACAAGCGTTTTACTTTATTTAAGGCTTTGTAAGATTTGTTGTTTTACTTTCGTTTTGGGCATCGTATGTTGTAAGCTACCTTGTTGTTGTTGATGATTTATGGGCCCACCGGGCCGGGTTGTTCGTAACTGAGCCAGGCCCATTATAAATGTTAGCATTCCTCAATGTTTGTGTATGTGCTAGGCCTTGTCCATGTCTTGTGGTCTAGGAAAGAGAGTAGTAGAGGTGAGGGAGCTTACTTGAATATACTTAGGTGGCTAGTTAACAATTAATAACAAACGTACGTGTGTAGTTAAAAGACTAAACATCGTAACATTCTTGGTAAAGCACAAGTCTATATCGCGATGTGTGGGAGTTCAGATAAAGTGGATAACTTCATAAGTCTTTGGACTTTACGTACGGAGGAACACCACCACGTAAGTCCGAGACCCTACGTACGGAGTGACTGCACCGAGCTTGTACACTATCGAGTTTTCCCCCGTGGATATTGGTGTGATCCCCCAATATGTTGAACACATATACTTTATGGTGAGTAGCACCATGCGTAGTGCCCTTGAATGATGATGTAACAAAGATAAGCTATGCTATAACACTACAAAAAAACAGCAGTTTTGCGACGGAATTTTTGCGACGGACCTTATTTCCGTCGCAAATTTACGTTTGCGACGGATGTTTTATTGTTTGCGACGGGACACTTGGCGGGACCGATTTTTCCACTTGGCGGGCAATTTTGCGACGGAATTTTGTATTATTTTGCGACGGACTCTTCAATAAAATTTTATAAAATTATTTTATTATTCTGAATTTAGATAAAATTTGCGACGGAAGTTAAATTCCGTCGCAAAATTCCGTTTTGCGACGAAATTTTTATTATTTTGCGACGGAATATTTAATAAATTTTTATTAATTATTTTATTATTCTGAATTTACATGTTTGCGACGGAATTAGGGTTAGTTTGCGACGGACATTAAATTCCGTCGCAAAACGGCGGATATCGATCATGAGAATCCTTTTCTTCCTCATTTCTCTTCTTCATTATCCCCTCTTCTCACCCCCCCCCCCTGCTGAAGCTCTTCCGGCACCACCTACTCCCACCACCGCCGCAGCCACCCACGTGTATGCTCTTCCCTCCCCTCCCCCCCCTCTCCCCAGGACCCGATTCCCCCCCCCCCCCCCTTGCATATATATATGTATGTATATTTTTTTTTCATTTTATATATAGATATATATGTATGTATATATATATATATATATATTGTATATGTATATGTAAGTACATTTTTATTTTTTTTATATATATATATTTTTTTTCAATTTATATTGTATATATATATATATATTGTAGTATGTAATTTTTGTATATTGTAGTATGTAATATATTTTTTCGGTTTTTTTTCTTTTTTTTTATATTTTTTTATATAGTGTATCATATGTAGTATAGATTTTTAGATATATATGTGTAGTAATTATAAGTTAGAAAATGCTTACTTATGTGTATTAGTTAGATAAGTTAGGAAAATGCTTAAGTATGTGCAAAGCCGGATGTTGGTTGAATTGGTTGAATTGGTTTGTTGAATTGGTTTGTTGAATGCTTAAGTATGTGCAAAGCCGGATGTTGGTTGAAAATGCTTAGTTTAGAAACCGGATGTTGGTTGAATTGGTTTGTTGAATTTGGATTGAAATGATGATAAGTATGTGCTTACATGATAAGCATAACATACATAAGGTCCTCAAAGGGTTTGTTCTACCCGTTTGGAAAATGGTACTGGGGGGTACTTTGTTATCCGGCAAAGCCTCCGAATTATTTTGACGTCGAACCTTTGACCATGAATCGAAAATTTAGGTTATAGTGTTGTTAGTTTTATAGTAAGTTGAGTAAAACTTGAGTTTGCAAAAGTGTTGAGACAACCTTCAAAGACTATTGTTAGTCTCATATTTTGTATGATATGATGTGTAGGATTGAAAATGAAGAGAATAGAACGGAGTTGGATGTACGAGAGGTTGGATGCTGTCTGTGTCAAATAGATGTCAGGTAGAGGTAGAGGTAGAGGTAGACGCGGTAGGGGTAGTTCCCCCTCCCCCGGAGCGTCTTCCTCCACACAGACAGCAGGTTTGGATGATGAGATACACCAGATGAGCGAGGAGGATTTTGGTGTCATTGTCAATGGTGACCTTGGATTGCCGGTTTTGGATCCCGAGGGGAGATGGTAAGTTAATACATATCTTGCTTTAATTTGTTTGTATTTTTATTTATATTTTGATTAACCAAATATATTAACAACTTATTGTTTTCAATATGACGAGTTTACCGACAACTATGTCAAGAAAATGGCCAAGAACGCCATAATCGGTGCTTCAACACCTTTGCCACCACGTGGCATAATGCCACCAGGAAGCGGCAGGATAGGTGGTGGCACGCATTTAGGTACGTCGTTCATATAAATATAACTATATATAAATATAACTATAATTATAACTATACATATAACATATATATAACTATGTTGCGAGTCATTTCATTTTTCTTGAGTTACGCCACGAGCGCTGGTTAGGGAAGCTTTTGAGCGGTATGCTATCAACAGGTCCGTGATTATATGTATCGGGCTCAAACAAACCCCGTGCTCGGCTTTGGATGACCCGGATATTCTCCGTCGATTCGAGGAGTGGATTGGGAGTCCCGTAAGCAATTATTCAATATTTAATTAATAATACTTGTGTTATATATATATAAGTATGTACTAACTTGTTTATCTTATGTCGGAATAGGCGTTCAGAAACATCTCGAAAAAGAAGCTAAACCGAGCTTCGGATCCGGTGAGGAAGGAAGATCCCTGTGACACATGCTATGGGCGACGCGGCGTTATCGATTTCGCTCGGGCCATGGAGGACAATAGAGAGAGCGCCCTATCGGGATCGGTGATCGGTGAGTAGTTCGAAGAAGAAGAAGTCGGGCAACTTCGCTCTCTAGGAAGTTTGAGAAAATCATGGTACGTTATGTATTCTAAATATTATATATACATTATATATATATCATGTAATTATTGTTACTAACAAATTTATATCATACTTTGCGGGACGTCTTCACCTCAAGAAGGCGAAAGCCGAGAGACTTGACTGACACCCACCCTCGTCGACAGTCGCGTCTTTATCTACTTGGTGGTGGTTACGACAAGAAGGGAGAGTTTTTGGCATGGGGTCACTGCCTCCATGTACTACGACAGCGAACTGCTTCTTTGCTCGACACTCATCCGCCGAGACATACTCTCGGGCATAATCACCCGTCTCACCCAGGAGATGGCGAGAGACGAGACAGACTCATGCGAAACCCAGGCGAGGTTGGAGGAGCTAGAGAGAGACGTAAAGCGCCAGGATGATAGACTAGCACAGATGGAGGAGTGGATTACCCGGTTAGGCAAAGATCCTCCGGAGGGATGCAACCCGGTACGAGGCAAAGACTGAGATGACCATTCGATCATGGACTGGAGGAGGTGACGTGGGTTTAGGTAGTACACCGGTCCGACTGGGTGACATTGTTTTGATACATTTTTTTATTTTGGCTTATCGTATCCCTTTGACATATCGTTTTATTCATTTTTGACATTTCCCTTTGACATATCCCTTTCACATATCGTTTTTTTTTAGCATTTTGACATATCCCTTTGGCGTATTTTTGACATATCCCTTTGATATCGTATTCCCGTTTATATTGTTGTTTTTGATAGCCGGTAGCAATTGTAATGCTACGGGGAAAATAAGGTTTTTTGCGGCGGTGGTTTGGCATTTCGCAAAAGCGACCATAATTTTCTATTTAATTTTATTTTTTGCGGCGGAATATTTCCGTCGCAATGTGGTATTTGCGACGGGAAAGGCTCATTTGCGACGGATATGCAAAGATCTAAAAATAAATAAATTATTTAATAAAAAACAATTTACGACGGATTATACATTTTTTGCGACGGATTATACATTTTTTGCGACGGTGTATACATTTTTTGCGACGGAAATTATATTTAAAGAAGAAAAGAAAAAAATTTTTATCCGTCGCAAAGAATTTGCGACGATCAAAACCGGTTTTTGCGACTAAAAATGCTAAAGAAAATTTCGCAAACTAGGGTTTGCGACGGAATAACCCTAGTTTGCGACAGTAATCTTCCGTCGCAAAACTGCTGTTTTTTTGTAGTGTAAACCAATAATCACGACATGTTGATGAGCATGAAATGAACCCTAAAGTTTGAGTCATCCTCACAAAGATAACTTAATAAATTATGAACCTTTAGTTGTAAGATTTAATTATATTTTAGCTTCTTACTCTTGCTAAGTACTTTGTACTTACCTCAATTGCATGTTTTGTTGTATGTTTTTAGGGTGAGAAGATGAACATGTTGAGCATGCGATGGATGATGACTTTGGGGATGATGTTTGAGTCCATGTTTCACTAGATGTTTTCTGTTTCATTTATTATAAGATGTATCAAACTATGTTGTTATTTCAATATCAAGACAAGCGTTGTACTTTCTTTAAGGCTTTGTAAAATTTGTTGTTTTACTTTCGTTTTGGGCATCGTATGTTGTAAGCTACCTTGTTGTTGTTGATGATATATGGGCGCACTAGGCCGGGTTGTTCGTAATTGGGTCAGGCCCATTATAAATTTTAGCATTCATCAATGTTTGTATATGTGCTAGGCCTTGTCCGTGTCTTGTGGTCTAGGAAAGAGTGTGGTAGAGGTGAGGGATCTTACTTGAAAATACTTAGGTGGCTAGTTAACAATTAATAACAAACGTGCGTGTGTATTTAAAAGGCTAAACATCGTAACATTCTTGATAAGGCACAAGTCTATATCGCGATTTGTGGTCGTTCAGATAAAGTGGATAACTTCGTAAGTCTTTGGACCCTACGTACGGAGGAACACCACCCCAGTAAGTCTGAGACCCTGCGTACGGAGGGACTGCACCGAGTGTGTACATTACCGGGTTTTCCCTCGTGGATATTGGTGTGATCCGCCAATATGTTGCACACAGACACTTTATGGTGATTAGCACCATGCGTAGTGCCCTCGAATGATGATGTAACAAAGATAAGCTACGCTATAAACCAATAATCATGACATGTTGATGAGTATGAAGTGAACCCTAAAGTTTGAGTCGGTCTCACAAAGATAACTTAATAAATTATGAACCTTTCGTTGTAAGTTTAATTATATTTTAACTTCTTACTCTTGCTAAATACTTTCTACTTAAATCAATTGCATTTTTTGTTGTATGTTTTTTTTGGGTGAGAAGACGAACAGGTTGAGCATGTGATGGATGATGACTTTGGGCATGATGTTTGAGTCCAAGTTTCACTTGATGTTTTCTGTTTCATTTATTATAAGATGTATCAAACTATGTTTTTATTCCAATATCAAGACAAGCGTTGTACTTACTTTAAGGATTTGAAAGATTTGTTGTTTTACTTTCGTTTTGAGCATCGTAAGTTGTAAGCTACCTTGTTATTGTTGATGATATATGGGCCCACTGGGCCGGGTTGTTCGTAACTGGGCCAGGTCCATTATAAATGTTAGCATTCCTCAATGTTTGTGTATGTGCTAGGCCTTGTCCATGTCTTGTGGTCTAGGAAAGAGAGTAGTAGAGGTGAGGGAGCTTACTTGAAAATACATAGGTGGCAAGTTAATAATTAATAAAAAACTTACGTTTGTAGTTAAAAGACTAAACATCGTAACGTTCTTGGTAAGGCAGAAGTCTATATCGCGATGTGTGGGCATTCAGTTAAAGTGGATAACTTCATAACTTTTTGGACCCTACGTACGGAGGAACACCACCCCGTAAGTCTGAGACCCTACGTACGGGTTTTCCTCCATGGATATTGGTGTGATCCGCCAATATGTTGCACACAGATACTTTATGGTGAGTAGCACCATGTGTAGTGCCCTTTAATGATGATGTAACAAAGATAGGCTACGCTATAAACCAATAATCACGACATGTTGATAAGCACGAAGTGAACCCTAAAGTTTTAGTCGGTCTCACAAAGATAACTTAATAAATTATGAACCATTAGTTGTAAGATTTAATTATTTTTTAGCTTATTACTCTTGCTAAGTACGTTGTCTATACCTCAATTGCATGTTTTATTGTATTTTTTTGGGGTGAGAAGACGAACTGGTTGAGCATGTGATGGATGATGACTTTGGGGACGATTTTTGAGTCCAAGTTTCACTTGATGTTTTCTGTTTCATTTATTATAATATGTATAAAACTATGTTGTAATTTCAATATCAAGACAAGCGTTGTACTTTCTTTAAGGCTTTGTAAGATTTGTTGTTTTACATTCGTTTTGGGCATCGTATGGTTTTTCGTAACTGGGCCAGGCCCATTATAAATGTTAGCATTCCTCAATGTTGGTGTATGTGCTAGGTCTTATCCATGTCTTTTGGTCTAGGAAAGAGAGTAGTAGAGGTGAGGGAGCTTACTTGAAAATATTTAGGTGGCTAGTTAACAATTAATAACAAACGTACGTGTGTAGTTAAATGACTAAACATCGTAACATTCTTGGTAAGGCACAAGTCTATATCGCGATTTGTGGGCGTTCAGATAAAGTGGATAACTTCGTAAGTCTTTGGACCCTATGTACGGATGAACACCAACCCGTAAGTCTGAGACCCTGCATATGGAGGGACTGCACCGAGCGTGTACATTATCGGGTTTTCCCTTGTGGATATTGGTGTGATCTGCCAATATGTTGCACACAGATACTTTATGGTGAGTAGCACGCGTAGTGCCCTCGAATGATGATGTATCAAAGATTAGCTACGCTATAAACAAATAATCACGACATGTTGATGAGCATAAAGTGAACCCTAAAGATTGAGTCGGTCTCACAAAGATAACTTAATAAATTATGAACCTTTCATTGTAAGAT
Organism: Gentiana macrophylla; assembly: GCA_026214975.1. Taxonomy (NCBI): domain Eukaryota; kingdom Viridiplantae; phylum Streptophyta; class Magnoliopsida; order Gentianales; family Gentianaceae; genus Gentiana; species Gentiana macrophylla. The sequence goes on from CM047816.1 coordinate 96,644,756, forward strand.
TTAATTATATTTTAGCTTCTTACTCTTGCTAAGTACTTTCTACTTACCTCAATTGAATTTTTTGTTGTATGTTTTTGGGGTTAGAAGTCGAACAAGTTGAGCATGTGATGTATGATGACTTTGGGGACGATGTTTGAGTCCAAGTTTTACTTGATGTTTTCTGTTTCATTTATTATAAGATGTATCAAACTATGTTGTTATTCCAATATCAAGACAAGCGTTGTACTTTCTTTAAGGCTTTGTAAGATTTGTTGTTTTACTTTCGTTTTGGGCATCGAATGTTGTAAGCCACCTTGTTGTTTTTGATGATATATAGGCCCAGTGGGCCGGATTGTTCGTAACTGGGCCAAACCCATTATAAATGTTAGCATTCCTCAATGTTTGTGTATGTTCTTGGCCTTGTCCGTGTCTTCTGGTCTAGGAAAGAGAGTAGTAGAGGTGAGGGAGCTTACTTGAAAATACTTAGGTGGCTAGTTAACAATTATTAACAAACGTACGTGTGTAGTTAAAAGACTAAACATCGTAACGTTCTTGGTAAGACAGAAGTCTATATCGCGATGTGTGGGCATTCAGTTAAAGTGGATAACTTCGTAAGTCTTTGGACCCTACGTACAGAGGAACACCACCCCGTAAGTCCGAGACCCTACGTACGGTCGTGTACACTATCGGGTTTTACTCCGTGGATATTGGTGTGATCCGCCAATATGTTGCACACATATACTTTATGGTGAGTAGCACCATGCGTAGTGCCCTTTAATGATGATGTAACAAAGATAGGCTACACTATAAACCAATAATCACGACATGTTGATAAGCACGAAGTGAACACTAAAGTTTGAGTCGGTCTCACAAAGATAACTTAATAAATTGTGAACCTTTCGTTGTAAGATTTAATTGTATTTTAGCTTCTTACTCTTGCTAAGTACTTTCTAATTACCTCAATTGAATGTTTTGTTGTATGTTTTTGGGGTGAGAAGACGAACTAGTTGAGCATGTGATGGATGATGACTTTGGGGACGATGTTCGAGTCCAAGTTTCACTTGATGTTTTATGTTTCATTTATTATAAGACGTATAAAACTATGTTGTTATTTCAATATAAAGACAAGTGTTGTACTTTCTTTAAGGCTTTGTAGGATTTGTTGTTTTACTTTCTTTTTGGCCATCGTATGTTGTAAGCTACCTTGTTGTTGTTGATGATATTTGGGCCCACGTGGCCGGGTTTTTCGTAACTGGGCCAGGCCCATTATAAATGTTAGCATTCCTCAATGTTTGTATATGTGCTAGGCCTTGTCCGTGTCTTGTGGTCTAGGAAAGAGAGTGTTAGAGGTGAGGGAGCTTACATGAAAATACTTAGGTGGCTTGTTAAAAATTAATAACAAACGTACGTGTGTAGTTAAAAGACTAAACATCGTAACATTCTTGGTAAGGCACAAGTCTATATAGAGATGTGTGGGCATTCAGATAAAGTGGATAACTTTGTAAGTCTTTGGACCCTACATACGGAGGAACACCAACCCGTAAGTCCGAGACCCTACATACGGAGGGACTGCACCGAGCGTGTACACTATCGGGTTTTCCTCCATAGACATTGGTGTGATCCGCCAATATGTTGCATGTTAAGGCCATATTTATATGATTATTAAAGGTTTATTTCATTATTATTTTCCCCATATTTGCATAATTTACATAAGAATTAAGGGTTTAAGTGTAATTATTTAGCAATGATGATTTTAATATGGTTATTTGCAAAAGTGGTGGTTTTATGTATTTAATCAATGGAATTATTATCATTTGAGTTTTACTACATTTTGCAATGTTTATTTATCATTTAGGAGGTTTAATTTCGAGTGCATGAAGAGGATAAATGAAGCTCAAGTCGAATTATTCAAGATAGAGTTGGAATTGGCTTGAAGAAATTGGATAAAGATGAAGAAATCCGACCCAAAGATCTTGGACGAGCGTTCGTGCAAAGCGTCCATTCCAGACGGGCGTTTGATAAAGTGAACAGCGTCCGAATTGTATTTTACATTCAGAGAGTTCGGACGGAGGATGAACGCGCGTTTACTCAGCGTCCAGGCATTCTGGACGGGCGTCCGGATAGGCAGACGAGCGTTCGAAGCCGACTTACTTCCAGCCGACTTAAAACTCTATAAAAGCACCGCATTATGAAGCCTTAAACCCTAACCTTTTACACACTATTTACTCATATACACATATTTGCGCGCCTAGAACCCTAAGGAGCCGTTATTATACTGAGAGATGCAAATCTCCCCCTTAACAATCGTGTTCATCATGATTGTTGGCTAAATACCCTGCAGTGGGGTGATCGGAGGAAGCCTATCAACAACAAGACCAACTAGAGGAGTTTGATGCTCGATGTGTAGTGAGTTTAATTCATAGTTTTTCATTACTTTGGATCTGTTTTATGCTGTTTAAATTTTATTGAATTAAGATTTGATGAAACGATCTATGTTTATTTGACGCTTGAATCAATATATGAAAGTATGTTATTTAAGTTTGATTTTATTCAAAGTAATGCATCTAATCATGTTATAAGAGATTAAGCATTTTTAGTTGAGTAAAAAGTTTGGAAACAATCTCGTGATTGAGTTTTGATTGCTGTTTAGTTTGTTTGAAAAGATAGACGAAACCCTAGAATTTGGTTGTAGAAATTCAATTGAATTCGTGATGGATCACTACTAAAAACTGTGTCTTTTTGATCACCATCTAGTTGGATTGTTGGTTGATAGGTGGAATCTAGTCGCCTTGCTGTGTTTTCCCTTAATTGTTTGAATCAAATCGTTAGATTAAGTTTAGTTAAGTTCTAGTTTGATAAACCCTAGTTTTCTGCAACTTTCCTGCACTTTTCTGTTTTAGTTCGTAGTTGGACGCTCGTCCGCAATAGCAAACGCTCGTCCGTTAGATTTCGTTCCTAGACGTTCGTTTACCAAAGTGAACGCTCGTCCGCCTTTCTGTTTTCTTATTTTACGCTTGTTTTTATTCCTGTTTTAGTTTTAGTTCTTAGGTTTAGTCTTTAGTTAGTTTTAATCTTCGTTTAGATAGATAATTGTGACATAATCGATATAGGTTTATACTTGAATCTGATAAACATTCCATTCCCTTAGGACGACCCGATAACATCCTTTACTACAGAACCTTATACTTGGGGTGTTTCGGTATTATAAATTTAAAGCGTGTTTTTACCGAACAAGTTTTTGGCGCCGTTGCCGGGGAATCGGTAACGGTTGTCGGATTCTTTTAGGTATAAATTATTATATCGATTTTAATTTTCATTTTAATTTTAATTTGTAGGTCTAAATTCTAGAATTACTCTTATTTTTGTTTTCATTTTACCTTATTTTATTTGATTTTATTTTCCCTTCATTAATTTTCTTAGCTTTTGATAATTTAGATTTGTTTTATAAGTTGGAGATTTATTTGTTTTCATAAGTTTCTTTTTAGTTTCCATAATTGTTTTTATCTCGTTTTTAAGTTTGTGATAACCTTAGTTTTTAGGTTTCCGTAGCTGGACGAGCGTTCGACAACTTGAACGCCCGTCCACATCTACTCTGTCTTATGAACGAACGTTCACTAACCTGAACGAGCGTTCGGCCCTGAACGAACGTCCACTAACACCGACGCCTTGATTCGGTCTTTTCAATCATCACTTCTTCTCTTCTCTTCTCTCTCTTTCTAAACCTTTTCTAAACCTTTTCTAATCAACCCTAAGGTTGATTTCTTCCTTTCCTTTCTTCTTGGTTTATGCAAACGAAGAAGAAGAAGGACTTCTAATCTTTGACCCAGAACACGAAGCGATCTATCTTTAGAAGGAGACTTCTTCCCGATCTTGACGCCATGGCGAGATCAAGATCCAATTCAAAATCCTCCTAATCAACTTCCTGATCCCCAAGCTCGGTTAAATTTAATTCACGCAGCAGATGCAAGCCCCGCAAAGAATAAAGCAGAATCAAGAGGCCGGCATAAATCAACAACTCCAACAATTTCGCGAGAAACCGGCTTAATCAATCGAACCGGGACCCCTACACCCCATATCTAAATCAAGATTTTCTCGAGGGCATAGACTATTCGTCCCCACGACATGGGAGGAGCGAATTTCGATCTAAAGAACGGAGTGGTTGCGCTTAGTTCGTAATGCAGCTCTTTCCATGGTATCTGCTGCGGAAGATCCACACGACTTCTTATCCACATTAAATGCAGATCCGTGAAGCGAGCCATTATCCTGGTGTGTTGATTCAGAGATCGTAAAGTTGAAGCTATTTCCTTTTTCTTTAAAGGGTGAAGCAAGTCGATGGTTTAAGTCATTAGCACATCATTCCCTTCATACATGGAATGATGTCAAAAGAGCCTTCGCTCTCAAGTGGGTTTCACCAGGCAAAATTATGGAGATGAAACGGGAAATAGCTACGTTTGAGCAGATGGAGGGCGAGAGTGTTGGTAAAGCTTGGGAGAGATTGAATCTTTTAATGAGGAAATGCCCCAATCACGGATATGACAGACATGAGTTGCTGGAACTGTTCTATAGAGGCGTTTCTCAACCGAATAGAGACTATCTTGACTCCACAGCTCATGGATCCTTCTTAGGGGGAGGTGATGAGACTGCCTATAGAGTGGCTGAGACAATAGCCAAGAACAATATGTGGTCAACTCCCAAGAAGACCAATGCTGTCAAGAAAGAAGGTACTGCAAGCAATCCTGATACACAGCTGTTGGTTGCTCAGATGGAATTGATAAGCAAGCAGCTGGCCAATCTTCAGGCGCAGTCTTCTGATCTGGGAATGCAAGCAGGGACGGAGATGACGGAAGAAGTAAATCTAATGGATAATCAAAACCAACCCTTCCGAAACTTCAATCAAAGCCAGAACTACTCAGGATTTCAACGACAGAACTTCAATCAAGCCAAGTTACCACCTGGCCCTTCGAATTCGAATTCTTTCAACTCAAACTATCAAAGGCCAGCTCCTAGCTCCCAAAGGCCTCAAGGTGGATGGAACCAAAATCATACTACTCAAAATCATACCACCTCATGTGTCCCTCAGCACAAATTCGATGAGCTGGTAGACATGGTGAAGACCTTGTCTACTAGCGTTAAAGCAATTGAGAGACAAGTTGGTCAGATGGCAGACCAGCAAGCAAGCAGACCTCACGGTAAACTTCCGAGTTACACCGAGAGAAATCCGAAAGCTGATGTGAATGTTTGCACTGCCATTACACCTCAGTGGGAGTATGGACAAGAAGAAGAGTTGAATGAAGTAACTTTGAGAAGTGGTAAGAAGGCTGGACCCGGCAAAGTGTCGGGAAATGAGTAGCCCCTCCTGACGCCATAAGTTCAGGAGGGGAAATCAGAACTCTAGAGCCGAAGAAAGCAACGATGAGGAGCTCAGTGATAATTCTTCGGGAGGCGACAATGATTCTGATGATGAGGAAAGAAAGGAAAGTCAAGGGTGGTACCCCGACTAAGAAAAAAGGAAGAAAAGTTCGTGAGGTGGAAAGATAAGGAGGATGAGGCGATAAAGAATCAAACCACAAAGAATGATAAAGCTCTTCCTTATCCACCAAAAAGGAAAGAGAAAGCCCTCACTAATGACAAGCAGTATGCTGGAGTGCGGAGGATACTTAGGGACACTAAAGTGAGTATGCCTTTAGTGAGGTATTGTTATGCGAAATGCCTAAATGTACTAAGTATCTTAAAGACTTCGTGGGAGCAAGAGAAAGCTTCAGGATGGTGAAGAAGTGTTTTGAGAAGATTGCGCAATGGTTTCGTAAAATTGTCTGTTATTAGCGAGGTGATTCTGGCGGACCTTCAATCTCTGTGAGATCGAAGGCCATTTATTCGAAAATGTCTTATGTGACTCAGGGGCCTCTATTAATGTGATGCCATTAAACGTATGCAAAAGCTCGGGTTAGATAAAAGGATGCGGAACGCCCCATTTCTCTTCGGGATGGTAGACAAATCTAGTCAGATCGCAGCCCGGTTGTGTAGCTAATGTTCTCCTTCAAATTGAACATTTAGTCTTCCCTACCGATCGGGTTATTCTAGACTATCCACCGATAAGGAGATGCCTCTAATTCTAGGCCGAACCTTTTTAGACACTTCTAACGCTCTCATCGACTTACGCAGGGATGATTACTCTTAGAGTCGGTGACACATCCGTCACCTTCACACGAGGACACATCCCGAAAGAGCCGTAATTGATGAAATATCGTTTGTCGGGCCATATATGAGGACGGCGGAGATGCCTATTATGAAGATGCAATGGAGCTTACAGAGATAGGTATTTTTGAAGTCATGGACATTGAGGATCCGGCTGACTACGGACCATCTTCTAATTCATTTCAAGACGTAGGCATTGACGAGTCATCTTCACTCGCTCACACTGGGCCTGTTATTGAGTTAGAAGCATGGAGATGCCCAGCAACAAACGATGATTTCAAAGAACTGAGTCAGGAAGACTTCATCCCTGGTGAAGAAGAAGCTCGATGGGTAGTTGGGACGAGGTAGAGTTTTGGAGAGAAGCTACTCATTGGGAAGTAGATGATTTGGAGGAGTGGCGCGAAGAGCTTAAAGATGAAGAGTTAAGAAAAATGATCGATCACCAGAAAAAGGAAGCAAGTGTTGATCGGAGGATTCCGATGGATGATTTGATCCAGTACCTTTCTGGGGTTGAGCCTCGGGAAGATGAGGTGTTCTACTATCAACCACTTCAAGTTCATAAAGATAAAGGTGGCCCGTTAAAGTCTAGTATTGAGCAACCACCTACTGATTTAGAGCTCAAACCGCTTCCGAAACACCTTAAGTATATCTTTCTTAAGGATGGAGATAAATTGCCTTTGATCATTTCTTCAAACTCGACCACTGAGCAAGAAGCACGGTGATAAAAGTGCTTAAGAAGAACATCCTCGCGTTCGGATGGCAAGTGGGTGATATCCGAGGAATCAGCCCAGATGTATGCATGCATAAGATCCGAACGGAGGAGGGAGCTAAAAAGGTAAGGCAACCTCAGCGAAGGTTGAATCCGCATATGCAGGAGGTTGTTAAGAAGGAAGTTATAAAGTGGCTTGACATGGGAATCATCTACGCAATCGCCGATAGCGAGTGGGTCAGCCCTACTCAAGTTGTGCCAAAGAAGGGCGGTATCACGGTTGAAAAAAATGAAAAAGGGGAGGAAGTTGCCTTACGTCTTGTGACTGGCTACAGGGTCTGTATTGACTACCGTAGACTTAATGAAGTCACTGCCAAGGACCATTTCCCCCTACCCTTCATTGACCAGCTTATCGAAAGACTGAGTGGTCACAAGTATTATTGTTTCCTCGATGGATACTCTGGTTACTTCCAGATAGCCATCGATCCCAATGACCAGGAAAAGACCACATTTACCTGTCCATCTGGTACTTTTGCGTTCCGCAGAATGCCATTTGGCTTATGCAATGCCCCCGCGACTTTTCAACGGTGCATGTTAGCCATTTTTGATGGACTTGTGGAGCAATGCATGGAGGTCTTCATGGATGACTTCTCAGTCTACGGCGACAGCTTTGATGAAATCTTAAAGAATCTAGATATGGTACTCCAACGTTGTGTTGAGAATAATCTGGTGCTTAACTGGGAGAAATGCCATTTTCTAGTTGAAGAAGGGATTGTCTTGGGACACAAGTCGTCAAATCTTTGGTATCCAAGTTGATAAGGCTAAGGTTGAAGCCATTGAAAAGATGACGTACCCTAAGACTGTGAAGGAGGTACGAGGTTTTCTAGGACACGTTGGCTTCTACATGCGGTTTATTAGAGATTTTTCTACTATTGCCAAGCCTTTATCAAATCTTTTGAAGGAAGATGTCGATTTCTTGTTCGAGGCGAAGTGTAAAGAAGCTTTCAATTGTCTGAAAGACAAGCTTATCAGTGCCCCTATTTTAGTAGCCCCTGACTGGACCAAACCCTTTGAGTTAATGTGCGATGCCTCTAATTACGCCGTAGGCGCAGTTTTAGGTCAAAGAGTTGATAAAAGGTTCAGGCCCATTTATTATGCGAGTCGCACGTTGAACCCGGCTCAATGCAATTATACCACAACTGAGAAGGAATTCTTAGCTGTTGTTTTTGCCATTGACAAGTTTAGAAGTTATCTTCTGGGGTCTCAAGTTGTTGTTTGGACCGATCATGCAACCTTGCGCTACCTTATGGATAAAGCAGACGCTAAACCAAGGTTACTTCGATGGATTCTGATTTTACAAGAGTTTGACCTTGTGATTAAAGATAAGAAAGGTAGTGAGAATATTGTGGCTGATCATTTATCTCGCTTAGTAAATGAGGGTGCTGAGAACAACAATGAAATAGGCATTGATTTTCCGACTGAGCAATTGATGAAGCTGGAGACGGTTAGGCCATGGTATGCTGATTACGTCAATTATTTGGCTAGTGGTCATTTAGAAGACATGACGTACCAGGAGAAGAAAAGTTCTTTTCCGACCTCAAATATCCTCGTGATGGGAAGATCCTTACTTGTTCAGTGGTCTCAGAAGACGGGTTGCTTCGAAGGTGTGTTCCTGAGCATGAGCAGTGGGATATTATAGAACAATGCCACAGCGGTCCTACTGGAGGTCATTATGGAACACCGAAGACGGTTGCAAAGATCCTTCAGGCTGGATTCTACTGGCCGACTCTGTTTAAAGACGCAGAGGCCTTTTGTAAAGGTTGTGATAGGTGCCAGAGAACTGGACGGCAGAGTAGTAGGATGGAAATGCCACTTAAACCTATTCTTGAATGCGAAGTTTTCGACGTTTGGGGCATAGATTTTATGGGACCCTTTCCATCTTCGTGCGGTAATAAATATATCCTCGTCTGTGTAGATTATGTTTCCAAGTGGGTTGAAGCCATAGCTACCCAAACTAATGATCATAAAGTCGTGAAGAAGTTCTTGCAAAAGAATATCTTTACCAGATTCGGCTGTCCGAGGGCACTCATTAGTGATGAAGGTACCCACTTTTGCAATGCGCCACTTGATAAAATCCTTGAAAGATATGGTGTCAAACACAAAGTTGGTACGCCATATCATCCTCAAACCAGTGGCCAAGTCGAGGTAAGCAACCAGAGCTTGAAAAGAATATTAGAGAAGACCGTGAACAATAATCGATCTAATTGGAGTCTTAAGTTGATGACGCGTTGTGGGCTTATCGTGACGGCATTTAAAATCCCGATGGGCACGTCACCCTTCCAAATGGTCTATGGCAAAGCTTGTCATTTACCTGTCGAACTTGAACACAGAGCTTTCTGGGCAATAAAATTTTTAAATTTTGATAGCCAACTCTGTGGGGAGAAGAGACTATTGCAATTGAACGAGCTCGACGAATTCAGACTCAGAGCATACGAGAATGCTAAGCTTAGCAAGGAAAGAACAAAGATACTCCATGACGCTAAGATCAAGGACCGAGAATTCAAAGTTGGTGAGATGGCTTTACTCTATAATACTAGACTTCACCTGTTTCCCGGTAAACTCAAGTCTAGATGGTCTGGTCCCTTTGAGATTCTCGAGGTTAATCCAAGTGGAGTAATTACTTTGAACGGGTATGGTAATCAAGCTTTTAAAGTGAATGGTCATCGCCTTAAGAAGTATTTTGGGCAACCAAAGGAAAAGCCTGATACTCTTTATTTCCAAAGAAGAGATGAGAGAGCTGAGATGTCTTGCTTTGTGAAGAGATTCCATCTTATTTCTTTGAGTCGATGATGACATTCCTACTCTCTACTCGTGAGGAACCTTCTCCCGAGACTCCCGAGAATGTTTGCACACCTATGCCGATCGTCCGCGTAACAAGAAGAAGAGAGTCGGTGTAGTTTGGAGAGAAAAGTTTAATGATCTTATTGCACACTTGACTTGTTGTTGTGGTGAAAATCATTTCCGTTCCAAGACTCTAATTCGACACGGAGGTGGCGGCTGTTCAACCAAAGTGGCCCGATCCGGGTTGATCTTTTGAAATCTTTGTCAAGCTATTGACATTAAAAGAGCGCTCCTAAGAGGCAGCCTAGTTTTCTTTGTTTGTTTTCTTTTCTTTTTAGGTTGTTTTATTGTTTTAAGAGTAGTACTTTAGTTGATTATGTGTTGATGGTTCTTCTTCCTACATTCATTGTAAGTGTTTTGTGTTATGTGTTGCTCGTATACCCTTGTACCCCGAGATTATATGGTATGTCGAGTGTGGCAGATACTTTTGAGCAGGTTCACAAGCTTTTATGTCCAAAGTGTTGTCTATTCGAAAGTTGCAGTGGTACATCCATGCTCCGGCTGACCTCGCCAACTTTCATCCGACAACCATCGTTGAAACCAAACTAAGTTTTCTTTTTTATTTTATTCTGCACGATCTTAGGGCATAATGTGATTTAAGTGTGGGGGGGTAACTTGGGTATGTTTTCATGTTATATCCTTTGAAATATGAGTGAATGTTAAATTTCAAGCAAATTTAAAATTTTGTGCGTCTCGAGCATGTGATTGAAACTAAATGCTTGCTAGTTGTAGTTTTCTAACGATGATAGTATGTGACTTAGTGAGATAATTATAGCTTGTCTTTACTGTTATGGAGATAGTATTCCTTTCATACTCATGAAAGCCTTTGATATTGAAGCAAGATTTTCGGAAATATATCCTTTCATTGTTTTGATGGTTTATCTCAGGAAGGTCAGTATAGTAACACCTTAGTTAGACCGCGTGCTGTGGATATCATAAAGTTTGAATGTGATGAGTGAGATGTAACTTATGTCTTTTAAAAAAAGTGAATAAATAAATAAAGTGAGTGAGCAATTATTAATAAATACGTTTGTCGGAAGCTGGTCGATGATTGGAGTGAGGTAGGGCATTATCTCGAAATGTCCTATACCACTATGATGACCAGAAGTTCACGACAGTCAGTTTATAGCTACCTTATGATTTGAGTAGGTAGGGGATTATCACGAAATGTCCTATTCTACTATGATGGGTAAAAGCTTATTCTGATTTGCGTTAGTTTGAAAATTTTGAAAAAAGATGAATACAAATAAAGTGAAGTCTTTGTTATCATGGATCTTATACCCAGTAGAACCGCATGATATGCTGTAGGGATTATCCTACTGAGTGCGTGGGAAGGCTTTGAGTGGGGCTATTACTGCCTATATATAGGATAGTCATTGGATTTTGGGAGGATACTTCTTTGAAAGGCTTGTTAAATTTGAAAACGGCTTGTCACACTTACACTGAATCTATCTTTGTGATAGTATTGTTTGCTATAGTTGTGGTATCTTTTGTTACGTGAGTTAGAGATCTATGTGGATTATTTATAAAGTTGAGCTATAGTTTGGATTGTTTTGTCCGAGGACGTACAAAAAGCTAAGTGTGGGGGTGTTGTTAAGGTCATATTTATATGATTATTAAAGGTTTATTTCATTATTATTTTCCCCACATTTGCATAATTTACATAAGAATTAAGGGTTTAAGTGTAATTATTTAGCAATGATGATTTTAATATGGTTATTTGCAAAAGTGGTGGTTTTATGTATTTAATCAATGGAATTATTATCATTTGAGTTTTACTACATTTTGCAATGTTTATTTATCATTTAGGAGGTTTAATTTCGAGTGCATGAAGAGGATAAATGAAGCTCAAGTCGAATTATTCAAGATAGAGTTGGAATTGGCTTGAAGAAATTGGATAAAGATGAAGAAATCCGACCCTCAGCATCTTGGACGAGCGTTCGTGCAGCGTCCATTCCAGACGGGCGTTTGATAAAGTGAACGAGCGTCCGGAATTGTATTTTACATTCAGAGAGTTCGGACGGAGGATGAACGAGCGTTTACTCAGCGTCCAGGCATTCTGGACGGGCGTCCGGATAGGCAGACGAGCGTTCGAAGCCGACTTACTTCCAGCCGACTTAAAACTCTATAAAAGCACCGCATTATGAAGCCTTAAACCCTAACCTTTTACACACTATTTACTCATATACACATAGCTGCGCCCTAGAACCCTAAGGAGCCGTTTTTATACAGAGATGCAAATCTCCCCCTTAACAATCGTGTTCATCATGATTGTTGGCTAAATACCCTGCAGTGGGGTGATCGGAGGAAGCCTATCAACAACAAGACCAACTAGAGGAGTTTGATGCTCGATGTGTAGTGAGTTTAATTCATAGTTTTTCATTACTTTGGATCTGTTTTATGCTGTTTAAGTTTTATTGAATTAAGATTTGATGAAACGATCTATGTTTATTTGACGCTTGAATCAATATATGAAAGTATGTTATTTAAGTTTGATTTTATTCAAAGTAATGCATCTAATCATGTTATAAGAGATTAAGCATTTTTAGTTGAGTAAAAAGTTTGGAAACAATCTCGTGATTGAGTTTTGATTGCTGTTTAGTTTGTTTGAAAAGATAGACGAAACCCTAGAATTTGGTTGTAGAAATTCAATTGAATTCGTGATGGATCACTACTAAAAACTGTGTCTTTTTTATCACCATCTAGTTGGATTGTTGGTTGATAGGTGGAATCTAGTCGCCTTGCTGTGTTTTCCCTTAATTGTTTGAATCAAATCGTTAGATTAAGTTTAGTTAAGTTCTAGTTTGATAAACCCTAGTTTTCTGCAACTTTCCTGCACTTTTCTGTTTTAGTTCGTAGTTGGACGCTCGTCCGCAATAGCAAACGCTCGTCCGTTAGATTTCGTTCCTAGACGTTCGTTTACCAAAGTGAACGCTCGTCCGCCTTTCTGTTTTCTTATTTTACGCTTGTTTTTATTCCTGTTTTTGTTTTAGTTCTTAGGTTTAGTCTTTAGTTAGTTTTAATCTTTGTTTAGATAGATAATTGTGACATAATCGATATAGGTTTATACTTGAATCTGATAAACATTCCATTCCCTTAGGACGACCCGATAACATCCTTTACTACAGAACCTTATACTTGGGGTGTTTCGGTATTATAAATTTAAAGCGTGTTTTTACCGAACATTGCACACAATACTTTATGGTGAGTAGCACCATGCGTAGTGCCCTTTAATGATGATGTAACAAAGATAGGCTACGCTGTAAACCAATAATCACGACATATTGATAAGCACGAAGTGAATCCAAAAGTTTGAGTCGGTCTCACAAAGATAACTTAATAAATTATGAACCTTTAGTTGTAAGATTTAATTATTTTTTAGCTTATTACTCTTTCTAAGTACGTTGTATATAACTCAATTGCATGTTTTATTGTATTTTTTTGGGGTTTGAAGACGAACTGGTTGAGCATGTGATGGATGATGACTTTGGGGACGATGTTTGAGTCCAAGTTTCACTTGATGTTTTCTGTTTCATTTATTATAAGATGTATAAAACTATGTTGTTATTTCAATATCAAGACAAGCGTTGTACTTTCTTTAAGGCATTGTAAGATTATTTGTTTTACATTCGTTTTGGCCATCGTATGGTTTTTCGTAACTGGGCCAGGCCCATTATAAATGTTAGCATTCCTCAATGTTGGTGTATGTGCTAGGCCTTATCCGTGTCTTTTGGTCTATGAAAGAGAGTAGTAGAGGTGAGGGAGCATACTTGAAAATATTTAGGTGGCTAGTTAACAATTAATAACAAACGTACGTGTGTAGTTAAATGACTAAACATCGTAACATTATTGGTAAGGCACAAGTCTATATCGCGATTTGTGGGCGTTTAGATAAAGTGGAGAACTTCGTAAGTATTTGGACCCTATGTACGGAGGAACACCAACCTATAAGTCTGAGACCCCGCATACGGAGGGACTGCACCGAGCGTGTACATTATCGGGTTTTCCCCTGTGGATATTGGTGTGATCCGCCAATATGTTGCACACAGATACTTTATGGTGAGTAGCACCATGCATAGTGCCCTCAAATGGTGATATAACAAAGATAAGCTACACTATAAACCAATAATCACGACATGTTAATGAGCATGAAGAGAACCCTAAAGTTTGAGTCGGTCTCACAAAGATAACTTAATAAATTATGAACCTTTCGTTGTAAGATTTAATTATGTTTTGGCTTCTAACTTTTGCTAAGTACTTTGTACTTTCCTCAATTGCATGTTTTGTTGTATGTTTTTGGGGTGATGGATGATGACTTTGGGGACGATGTTTGAGTCCAAGTTTCACTTGATGTTTTATGTTTCATTTATTATAAGATGTATCAAACTATGTTGTTATTTCAATATCAAGACAAGCGTTGTACTTTCTTTAATGCTTTTTAAGATTTTTTGTTTTACTTTTGTTTTGGGCATCGTATGTTGTAACCTACATTCTTGTTGTTGATGATATATGGGCCCACTGGGCCGGGTTGTTCAGAACTGGGCCAGGCTCATTATAAATGTTAGCATTCCTCAATGTCTGTGTATGTGCTAGGCCTTCTCCCTGTCTTGTGGTCCGGGAAAGAGAGTAGTAGAGGTGAGGGAGTGATGATGCTAAATAAAGCACCAGTGATGTGTCAAGGTTGTTTAGAATCTAGGGGTGAAATAGAAAGAAGATGCAATGTGAAAAAGATGGTGCCTTTTATGGAAAGATGGTAGTTTTTATATTGTACGGCTGGGTTCAAGAATGTATCTTGAATTGCCTGCGTATCCTGTCTGGAATCCAGGAATCAAGCCTAACGTAGTTCCTGGATGTATGTATTTATAGGCACATGTCCCTCTTCTGCCCTACATTAAGGGCGGTTTAGTCTATTGACAAATATGACCTTGGCTTCCTGTCCAAGTTACTTCTTAGATATCGTCTCGATTTACGTCGACATGGTCATGCCAATGTGGAATCCTTCTACATAATTAACTCATCATGTAAATAATCTTGATCATGTCGAGATTGCTCACCCGACTCGACATCCTTGTCATACCTGGACCTCTTCCACATTCCAGCCGGACCACTCAGATCATTCCACGTGGAAGGGTGGCATATCGTATCGTCATAAGCCCCCCAGATCTGACGAGGCCTCTTTAAGATGCTAAAGTCGGATCTGAAAATTTGAAAAAGTCATTTGATTCGAGGCCTTCTTTTGGCGGGATTTGGGCTAACACCTTAACCGCCATAGGCTTCCATAGGATGACGTCATTCTGCATCAGAATTAAATGGGTGCAGGAAACGAAGCGTTTTCATTGGTTGGAAGCCCTTGATATACGCGATACTTCCTTTGTGATTAATTAGGGTATAGTCATGTCGACTTGATTCCCTTATGATCAATTAGGGTGTTGTCATATCGACTTAATTCCCTTATTTGTGCGAGGTGAAGTCATATCGACTTAAACAGGGTGTAGTCATATTGACTTAATTCCCTTATGGTCGATTAGGGTGTAGTCATATCGACTCAATTCCCTTTTCGATTTAATCAGGGTGTAGTCATATTGACTTAATTCCCTTTCGATTAGTTAGGGTGTAGTCATATCGACTTAATTCCCTTTCGATTAGTTAGGGTGTAGTCATATCGACTTAATTCCCTTTCGATTAGTTAGGGTGTAGTCATATCGACTTAATTCCCTTTCGATTAGTTAGGGTGTAGTCATATCGACTTAATTCCCTTTCGATTAGTTAGGGTGTAGTCATATCGACTTAATTCCCTTTCTATTCCCCCCAAGTGAAGCATGAGTTCATGACTCATGGTGCACTTTAAGTATGAGTTGATCTTCGCTTTGGAAGGTTAGGAGTGATAAGCATTAAAACTTTTGTGCATCGCATCGACGGGTGCTTGCTATGACGGTTCAAAGAAAATTACATAAATTGCAAACATAAAGTTTTGATTGTCGATTCAACGCATTACAATCACCAAAACATAAATGAAAATTACACATAATACTTTCTAAGATTAGTGGCATGCCAGGTTCGAGGCACTGTGCTTCCGTCTGATCTTCCAAGTTGATATGCCCCTTTAGGATGGACTTTCAGGATCTTGTAAGGGCCTTCCCAATTCGGCTCGAGTTTGCCTATTGGGTCTTGTCTGCTTGCTTCATTCTTTCTCAATACGAGGTCACCGACTTGGAAATATTTATACTTTACTCGAGCGTTATAGTATTGTGACATCTTTCTCTTATACTCAGCCACTCGATGCGATGCGACATTCCTCCTTTCTTCGATATCATGTTTCGCCTGCTTGAGATTGCCCCCATTTGTCTCGATATTATAAGCCAGAACCCGAGGTGAAGACAACCCGATCTCTGCTGGTATAACCGCTTCACACCCGTAGGCCATCGCGAAAGGGGTTTCTCGAGTAGCCGCATTGGGTGCGGTTCGATATGACCACAAGATGCTTGGCAACTGTGCTGCCCAATCGCGTCCCTCATCTTCCAATCTCTTCTTCAGACCGAACTTCAGCTGTTTGTTGGACTGCTCGACTTGTCCATTCGACTGAGGTCGAGCCACGGATGTCGTTCTATGTTCGATCTTAAACTCTTTGAGCCAGCTTTGCACCCTTTCATCCAAGAACTGAGTGCCATTATCCGAGATCAGGTACTTGGGGACTCCAAACCTGCATAAAATATTTTCCCACAAAAATTTCTTGATGGTTGCAGCTCTGATGTTAGCAAGGGCTTTAGCCTCAACCCATTTGGTGAAGTAATCGACCGCGACCACAACAAACTTTAGATTTCCAGGGGCTCGAGGCAAAGGCCCTACTATATCGACACCCCACTCATCGAACGGCCAAACGGACTCGATGACATTCATCTCTTGAGCTTGCTGATGCGTTACCACATCATGAACCTGACACGCCCTACACTTCATAACCAACTCATTCGCGCCCCTCGCATTGAGGGCCGAAATACCCCGCTAGCCTACATTTCCTTGTCAGCATTCGTGCCCCACAATGATTTCCACATACCCCCCGATGTATTTCCTCGAGAAGATATGCTCCTCTTCTTCCGATGCGATCGCATCCAGGGTGCTACGAATGACTTCTGTAAAGAACATAATCAAATAATGCATATCTCACGATCGTAATGTCATACCTTCCTTGCTTGAAACTTATCCGATGGTAGGATCCCATCTTTTAGATAAGCGGCTATCGGGTCCATCCACGTCGACCCCTGACTGATTGGTTGCACATCGACTTCCTCGTAGCTACGCTCTGACAACATTTCTACCAGGACTTTCTTTTTGATTTGAAATTAGACGCCCGATTTAGATAAGGCATCGGCTCGTTTATTCTCACTCCTCGGTACCTTTCGATGCGAACATTCTTGAATTTTGACATCGCCTCTCGAACCACTTTTAGATAGCTTTTCATGGTTTCCTCTTTAGCCTCATACCCCCTCGGATGTGATTTACCACAGTGTGAGTCATCAGATACCAGAGGTCCTCGACCCCTAATTTGATTGCCAACTTCAAACCCGTGATCATGGCTTCATATTCCGCCTCATTGTTAGTGGCTTTAAATTCAAATCGAAGCACATAAGGGAATTCCTCTCCTCTTGGGCTAACCAGCAACAACCCGGCTCCTGCTCCTGCTCCTTCCTTGCTAGAAGCACCATCAACATAAATGGTCCACTGTTCTTCTGATGGTTGTTTTTCTTGTTCTATTTGGATCGATAACCCCTCTGCAATGAAATCGGCTAGTGCTTGGCCTTTGATAGTTGTCCGAGGTGTGAACTCGATATCATATCCAGCTAACTCGACCACCCATTTGGCCAGTCGACCCGATGTCTCGGGCTTCGCCAAAATTTGTTTCAAGGGTTGGTTCGTGACTACCACGATCGGGTGTGCTTGAAAATAATGCTTTAACTTCCTCGACGCATGGACTAAACCCAAAACTAGCTTCTCGGTGGTGAATATCTTAACTCGCCCCATGTAAGGCTTTGTCGTTAAATAGACTCGGTACGACCTGTTCCGCTTCTCGAATTAATACCGCGCTCACTGCTTCTTCACAAACAGCAAGGTACACTAACAGCTTCTCTCCCTCTCGAGGTGATGCCAGGGTGGGCAGGTTTGACAAGTAACTCTTTAAATCTACAAAAGCTTTTTGGCACTTTGTCATCCCCTTTGGAAGGACTTGCTTTCTTTAGAATCTTGAAGAATGGCAAGGCCCTTTGTGCTGATATCGATAAGAAACGGTTGAGAGCTGCCATCCGACCCGTTAACCTTTGTACCTCCTTCACATTTCGAGGCACTGGCAAGTTCTGGAGGGCCTTGATTTTGTCTGGGTTCGCGTTAATTCCATCCTTAGATATCATGTATCCTAAGAACTTTCCCGATCGGACCCGAACGCATACTTTTTGGGTTGAGTTTCATGTTGGCGAGCGAAGGACCTCGAACACCTCTCTCGTGTCGATTATAAAGCGCCGAGAGACTTACTCTTAATTAACAAATCAACTACATAGACTTCCATGCTCCGTCCAATCAATTTTTCGAAAATCTTGTTCATCAGCTGGCATTTGATACGTTGCTCCGCATTCTTTAAACCAAACGGCATCGTAACGAAACTAAATGTCCCGAAGTCAGTTATAAAAGCCGTCTTTTCCGAATCTCCGGGGTCCATAAGGATCTGATAGTAACCTCGATACGCATCTAGGAATCCAAAAACTTCGAACCCTAAGGTCGAATCGACAAGTTGGTCGATCTTGGGGAGTGGGTAAGAGTCCTTTGGGCAAGCTTTGTTTAGATCTGTAAAGTCGATGCACATCCTCCAGCTCCCATCGGGCTTCTTCACTAAGACTGGGTTGGCCAACCAGTCTGGATATACCACTTCTTTAACGATCCCAGCCACCAGCAACTTGTCGACTTCTTTTTTAACTGCTTCCTTTCTTTCTGGTGCTAGATTTCTCTTCTTTTGTTTCACTGGTTTCTTCGTGGGGTCGACATTGAGCTTGTGCACTGCAATGTCACTGGAGAGGCCCGGCATGTCGTCGGCTTTCCATGCAAAAACATCTCGAAACTCAACCAGGAGATCGACTAACGTCTGAACATCGGGGTGTGGAATCCACTTCCCGACTTGAACTCCCTGGCTTTCTTCTTCTTTCCAAACTCGAACTTCTTCCGTCGGATCGACCGAAACCCAACTCTTGTCCTCTTCCTCCTCGGGGATTAGCTCTTCAACCAACACTTGGCCTACACCCTTTCCTTTAATCGTTACTAGGTTGCAATTCCTGGCCACTGCCACATCTCCCTTTACCTCGTGGGTGCCATGCCATGTGGGGAATTTCATGCTGTTATGGTAGGTGGAGATTACTGCTCTCAAATCATAAAGTGCGGGTCGACCCAATATTACATTATATCCTGAAGGGGCCTTGACTACGACGTATGTCATCTCCATCGTTCGCCCCTTCTCACCATCTCCTACCGTGGTTAACAAGTTGATAGCTCCGACAGGATGGATGGCCTGCCCTGTAAAACCGAATAGCGGGGTGGACAATGGTGTTATATCTTCATCTTTTAACTTCATTGCCTTGAATGCTGAGTAGTATAGTATATTCACAGCACTCCCGCTATCAACACAGACTCTCTTTATCAGCCCTCGACTGATAACTGCTTCTATGACTAAGCCTTCACTGCTGCCATGGGGACTTGGTACATCGTCTCCAGGTCCATACCCCACCTCTGTTGTGAATTTCAACTTCTTGGCTTCTCTCGACCCGTCCGTAACCGGTTGACTTGATCGAGGTCGGTCTAAAACATGTTCTGCTACAATCGTATTTACGCCATATCCGATTCGGTTATCTCCGTAAGGGTCTCGATTCTGATCTTCCCTTCTATCGTCTCGACGTTCATCCCTCTGATTGTCCCTTCTCACGGGCTCAGGCGACCTGTCTCTACGCCTCTGATTTCCTCGATTGGGAGATCGATCTCTTCTTCCGTGGTAATTCTTCCTCTTATACTCACGACGCCCCTTGGGCTCATCTTTCTCTGATCTGTCTACTACCTCGTCGAGTCGTCCTTCTTAAATGCTGGCGTCGATATCTCTCTTTAGATCAAAACATTCTTCTGTGTCATGCCCCACATCTTGATGGTAATCACAGTACTTGTGGGTGTTTTTCCTCTTCTCGATATCCTTTGATATCGGTTTGGGTGTCCGAGCAATGTTCTTTTTTATCATGATGGCTAGCACTTCTTTCCGAGACCGATTAAGGGGTATGAAGTCTCTATCTTTCAAATTTCCTTTCTTCCCGAGTCGATCTGTAATCGGTGCCGTCATCCGATCGAAAACACTGGCTTTCCCTTCATCTCCGTGACCCTTAGGCTGACCCTTGGTCTGGCCTCGGGTGTCGTTTCTCGAGTTGAGACCAAGCGAGATGGTGTGCAAGCGCACTGCCTCTTCACCTTGGCAAAATTTATGGACTATGTTCACACATTCGTCCATGCTTTCTGGCATCTTTCTAGATAACTTGTCGTACAACTTCATGTTCCTGATTCCTGCGACGAAAAAATTGACCTGAAGTGTCTCGTTGAGATTGTGGACTTTCATCGCTTCGAGGTTAAAACGCTTCATATAATCAATAGTTGACTCATTCCTTTCTTGCTTGATGTTAGTCAAATGGGTAGAACTCAGATGAAACTTCTTGTTTCCATTAAACGCGTCGCGAAACTTTTGTCCCAACTGCACGAAGCTAGAAATCGACCCGGGTCTCAATTTGTGGAACCACTCTCGAGCTCGACCTGTTAACAAGGTGTCAAATGCTCGACACTTCATAGCGTCGTTCGCATTTCTTAGCCTCATCATCGATATGTATCGGTATAGGTGATCTTCAGGATCTGTTGTGCCGTCATACGGATCCATTTTTGGGGGTTTGAAGGACTCGGGCATCGGGTAATGCTCGATCTCAGCTACAAAAGGCGACTCAAGCCAATCGATGTCTCGATCCTTACCAACGATACGATTGAACTCGTCTCGTATACTCTCCTCGATCCTTCTTAAAGGCTTCTCTTGCGCGACCCGCCTCTTGTAGTTGGTGGCACTGACTTCTATCTCGTCCTCACATTCTTCTCGAATATCCACCAGCTTCTTCCCCTTCGCGTTTTCTAACTCTTTCTGGCCTGGTCGGTCTAAAGGTTGCCCGTCCAGAAAATCACGGAACCCCTTTTCAACAAACACGGACGCTACGACACGCTTAAGTGCTTCTTCATCTAATGATGCCAAGTGGTCCGCAACACCCTGCAACTGGGGAGAAAGCTGTGGTTTCTGTGTTTGCACAAGCGCGACCTTAGAACCAAGTGGGCTTTTCTAGGACATTCGTTTTGTTCCTCGATGGCTCTAGAGTGCGTGTGTTCTTCATTCAGACGCTTCTTGCTGCTTTTCTTCTTGTTGACGGCGCCATCGTACTACTCTCTCTAAATCACCGATAGATAAAGGATGCCCTCCTTCTAGCGCCAATGATGATGCTAAATAAAGCACCAGTGATGTGTCAAGGTTGTTTAGAATCTAGGGGTGAAATAGAAAGAAGATGCAATGTGAAAAAGATGGTGCCTTTTATGGAAAGATGGTAGTTTTTATATTGTACGGCTGGGTTCAAGAATGTATCTTGAATTGCCTATGTATCCTGTCTGGAATCCAGGAATCAAGCCTAACGTAGTTCCTGGATGTATGTATTTATAGGCACATGTCCCTCTTCTGCCCTACATTAAGGGCGGTTTAGTCTATTGACAAATATGACCTTGGCTTCCTGTCCAAGTTACTTCTTAGATATCGTCTCGATTTACGTCGACATGGTCATGCCAATGTGGAATCCTTCTACATAATTAACTCATCATGTAAATAATCTTGATCATGTCGAGATTGCTCACCCGACTCGACATCCTTGTCATACCTGGACCTCTTCCACATTCCAGCTGGACCACTCAGATCATTCCACGTGGAAGGGTGGCATATCGTATCGTCAGGGAGCTTACTTGAAAATACTTAGGTGGCTAGTTAACAATTAAAAACAAACGTACGTGTGTAGTTAAAAGACTAAATATCGTAACATTCTTTGTAAGGCACAAGTCTATATAGAGATGTGTGGGCATTAAGATAAAGTGGATAACTTCGTAAGTCTTTCGACCCTACATACGGAGGAACACCAACCCGTAAGTCCGAGACCCTACGTACGGAGGGACTGCACCGAGCGTGTGCACTATCGGGTTTTCCCCCATGGATATTGGTGTGATCCGCCAATATGTAGCACATAGATACTTTATGGTGAGTAGCACCATGCGTAGTGGCCTTGAATGATGATGTAACAAAGAAAAGCTACGCTGTAAACCAATAATCATGACATGTTGATGAGCATGAAGTGAACCCTAAAGTTTGAGTCAATCTCACAAAGATAATTTAATAAATTATGAACTCTCGTTGTAAGATTTAATTATATTTTAGATTCATACTCTTTAGAAGTACTTTGTACTTACCTCAATTGCATGTTTTGTTGTATGTTTTTGGGGTGAGAAGACAAACAGGTTGAGCATGTGATGGATGATGTCTATGGGGACGATGTTTGAGTCCAAGTTTCACTTGATGTTTTCTATTTCATTTATTATAAAATGTATCAAACTATGTTGTTATTTCAATATCAAGACAAGCGTTGTACTTTCTTTAAGGCTATGTAAAATTTTTTGTTTTACTTTCGTTTTGGGCATCGTATGTTGTAAGCTACCACGTTGTTGTTGATGATATATGTGCCCATTGGGCCGGGTAGTTCATAACTGGGCCAGACCCATTATAAATGTTAGCATTCCTCAATGTTTGTATATGTGCTAGGCCTTGTCCGTGTCTTGTGGTCTAGGAAAGAGAGTAGTAGAGGCGATGGAGCTTACTTGAAAATACTTAGGTGGCTTGTTAACAACTAATAACAAACGTACGTATGTAGTTAAAAGACTAAACATCGTAACATTCTTGGTAAGGCACAAGTCTATATCGCGATGTGTGGGCGTTCAGATAAAGTGGATAACTTCGTAAGTCTTTGGATCCTACGTACGGAGGAACATGATGACGGTTAAAATTTACCTATTTATGTCATCAATTCTAACCTTGAATCGGAGTTAATTATATATATTTCATAATAAATCACTTGTTTATATTTATTATTTAATGTTAAGTGATTATTAATATGATTTTTGGTATTTAGCTCTTTTTATTATTAAAGACCCATTTATTGTAAGATAAATACTGATTTTGTATATCGTAATAAATCGGGAGGATAAATGTCATTCAATCAGTAAATATCGAGATAATGAGGAAGAAAATCAGAGCATTAATCAAGGGATAAATTAGAGAAATCAGATCAGCACGGAAGAATGCAGTGGGGAACAAGTTAGACAAAAGACACATTTAGCACGAGCAAAAAAGAGGCTCGGTCGACCGAGCCACGTCATTCGGTCGACCGAGGGCTGACATTCGGTCACCCGAAGCTTATCCGGAAGAAAACGCATGTATATCTTCTAGATCCTTCATAGGTCGGCTATAGCCTCTATATAAGCAGCAGCTACGAAGCACATCAAGACACACCACCAACAACACAAGATACAACATATACAATAGTTTGAGTTTATAAAGTTATAGCTTTTTTCTTTATGTTCGTTCATTGTGGAGTCGTCGGATTCTCCGGTTAGGGAGCGCATTAAAGAGTGGGAGTCATTCTCGTCTTCGAGGGTATGACTTTTCGATTATGCAATCTTTATTCATAGATCTGATTTATTTTAATATGGAGTAGTTTTTTTGTATTGATTTCGCGATGTAGACTAATTTACGAACCCATGTGTTTAGGTTAGAAACGTTAAGAAGTAATCATAATTTTTCTCGATACGGATCTGTTCTCGATACGTTTGTTCTATCTCGTTGTCAATCTAGTTCACATGGGGGAGTTATTAGCTACTAGCGTAATCAATATTCTCAATATTCTTTGTTTAGATAATATCAACAGTATTGTCCTTGTTCTAGTAGTTTTTAGTTTGTCTTTGTAGTATTCTGTGTCTTGTGGTTGTCACTATCTTATTTACTATGTTTAGTTGGTCGTAAACCGCCCTTTGAATTTAGTTCTAGTTTAATAAAGTTGTGTTTTGTTTGTGCCGAGTCTCTGTGGGATCGACCTCGACTCTATCTATCTATACTGCGATTGAACCTAGTTCTCTTGCTAATTGGTTATTTAGGTATCGAGTATTTTATTGCGTATCAAGTTTTTGGCGCCGTTGCCGGGGACTCGAGTCATAAAATTAAGATATAGCTTATTTTATTAGAACTAGATTCGTAAATATTTTGTGAATAAGAGTTTGTATATTAAACATTGTCGTTAAAAAAAATAAAAAAAAAAGAGAGAGTTCGGTCGACCAAACCACAGTTCTCGGTCGACCGAGAACTAATTATTTTTTCTTTTTCTGCTCTGTATTATTTTTACAGTATTCTGCGTCTGTTTTATTTACACTTTTTTTCAAACCTGTTTCGAGTCTATTTTAGTTAATTATAGGTTAATAAAGGCCTAGCCTTTATAGTGATTGACTGTTTTATTGTTTTTTGTAATTTTATAGTATACAACTCGGAGATCGAAGGAACCGCTTGAGCCATATAATCCTGAAATAGAGAAACTTGCGAGGCGGAATAGAAAGTTAGCTAGAGAATTGGCTAGACAATGAGAAGAGATTCCAAATCTCGAGGAAGAAGGCCATTCAACCGATTATTCTGAGCAGTCTGAATCTGAGGCAGAAATGGCAGAAAATCTACAGAATCCAAATCAAGTACACAATGCTGAAAATATTGTTGTTAATAATGCTAATAATATGAATGCAAATGCTAATAATGAAAACCAAGCCCTGGTTCAAGGAGCGAGGCGTACTTTGCAAAGTTATGCAACACCCACTATTGAACAGTTCATTCCTGCTATCGTAGCACCGCAAGACCTTACGGAAGCTTATCACCCTAGGCGTAATGTAATTCAAATGGTGACCAACTATTCCACTTTTCATGGAATCCAAAACGAGGATCCTGGTGTTCACGTGACGAACTTCTTGGAGATCGTTAGCATGGTGAAACCAGAATTAATCCCTGAGGGTAACATTCGTCTTAAGCTTTTCCCTTTCACTTTGAAAGATAAAGCTAAGCAATGGCTTCTCCATTTAGAGGCTGGATCTATCACTACTTGGGAACAATTGTTGCAAAAAATCATGAATAAGTACTTTTCTTTAGGAAAAACTTTTAACTTACTTCAGGATATCCTTGGATTTAAGCAACAACCCGGGGAAAGTTTTCATCAAACTTGGGAACGTTTTAAGGAGGCTATGAGAAAGTGTCCTCATCATGATATCTCTCTTTGGCTTTTAATGCAAAATTTTTACCATGGATTGAGAGAGACTTAGAAAATTAGAGTAGACGCCTCCAGCAATGGAGCGTTTGTTCTGTTATCTCCTGAGGAGGCACAAGGAAAGATGGAAAAAATAGCGATGAATAGTCAATGGGGAGGCAATGACATAGCTACTGTGAAGATGGCCGCCGATATATTTGAAGATAGTGCATCTACCAAAATCTTATAACAACTGTCTGTTATCAGCAATAAGGTAGATTGAATGCAAGAGAGGATAGCAAGAGTAGAGAATGGAAATGGAGTCGAAGTAATTAACCAAGATGAGAATGTTGGTATTGAAGAAGCTAACTATATTGGGAGACAAGGAAACCAATGGGGAGGATATAAGCCAAACCATAACCATCCTGGATTCCGATATAGTGACCCAAATGGAGCAGAAGGACCTAAACCGCCTGCCACATATGTACCTTAGCAAACCAAGACTTTTGGTTGGGAAGCTGCAATAGAGAAAATGAGCAATGTCGTTACTGACAATATGGGACAACTTTCCAAATCTATGGCAGAGTTAGCCACTAACTTTAGCCAATTTTGTCAGAAAAATGATGCTAAGGTAACCAACCAAGATGCTCTAGTCCAAAATCTCACTCACCAAATAGGACAACTAGCTGAGCAAGTCTCAACAACACCTCCTGGAGGGTTGCCAAGCAACACTGAGAAGAACCCTAAGGATTTGAATCTGATCATGACAAGAAGTGGAAAAGAAGTAACTCAACCATCCCCGCAAGAGAAAGAGAAAGTCACAGAGAATAAGGATGGTGAGCCAAGCAATGAGACTAATACTTCCGAGACTTTGCCTGAGCAAAGAACTTATAAAGAACCTGCTGGCCCTAGAGTTGAACTTTACAATAACAAGTATCCAATTTTCACTGATGTCGATCCTTCAACTCTACCTTATCCTCCACCAAGCCGAAGCCTAAGTTTGATAATAAGAGGTATAAGAAGTTCGTGGATATATTCAGCAAGTTACAAATCAATATACCCCTAGTTGAAGCACTAGCTGAAATGCCTGAGTACACTAAGTTCTTAAAAGATGTTGTCTCGACTAAGAGGAAACTTCTATATTTAGAGACCATATGCCTTAATGAGGAGTGCTCAGCCATTCTTCAACATAAGTTACCCCAAAAATGCAAAGATCTGGGAAGCTTTCTCATTCCCTGCACTATAGGTAACGTATGTCTAAACAAAGCTTTGTGTGATCTAGGAGCAAGCGTGAATCTGATGCCCCTATCTATTTTTTGGAAACTAGGCATGAAAGATCTTAAGAAGACCTCAATCACATTGCAATTAGCTGACCGTTCTATCAAAGAACCTTGTGGAGTGGTTGAGGATGTGCTAGTAAGAGTTGAGAAGTTTGTATTCCCTGTCGACTTTGTGGTATTAGATATGGAAGCTAACTACGAAGTGCCCTTGATATTAGGTAGACCTTTCATGGCCACTAGTAGAACGCTTATTGATGTTTACAAAGGCGAGTTAGTGTTAAGAGTGAATGAAGAGAGAGTTGCATTCAATGTCTTCGACACTATGAGGCAACCTGATTATGGAGAGGATGCATGTTTCATGTTGGATTCCATTGATAGGATCGTTCAAGAATTTCAACAACATGAAAGTATCAAGGATTTCTTGGATGCTACCTTGGAAGAAGAAGATGAAGTCAAGTATGTGAGTAGTGAGGAGGAGAAGATGATATGGCCAGGATGCAGTAGAGGAACACCTAGGCCTGTAGAGGAAGTAAGTGCTACGGAAATTGAAAGATTCTATCATAGACCAACGTGGCATAAGTACTTCGAACTTAAACTCACTGGTCAAAATTTGAAGACATCTTTGGAAGAACCTCCCACTAATTTGACTTTAAAACCTCTTCCTGCAAATTTGAAGTATGTATTTCTTCAAGATGAGACTTTGCCACTGATTATATCTTCTTCCTTGACGGATTTACAAGAGGAGAAACTAATGAGAGTTTTAAGAGAGTACCGCGGAGCATTTGGATGGACCATAGCTGACGTTAAGGGCATTAGTCCTAGCGTATGTATGCACAAAATCTCCCTGGACCCTGAAAAGAAAGCTGTTGCACAACCTCAGAGGCGTCTAACCCCACAATTAAAGGACGTGGTTAGGGATGAGGTTATAAAAATGCTGGAAATAGGAATCATATTTCCAATTTCTGATAGCGAATGGGTAAGCCCTATCCACGTAGTTCCCAAGAAGGGAGGATTGACGGTGCAAGCCAATGAGTTAAATGAGTTAATCCCTGTGAGGCTTATCACCGGTCATCGAGTATGCATAGACTTCAGGAAACTAAATGATGCGACTCATAAAGACCACTTTCCTCTTCCCTTCATCGATCAAATGCTCGAGAGACTGAGCGGGCATGCTTTCTATTGTTTTCTGGACGGGTATTCGGGATACTATCAAATCCACATCTCGCCCGAAGATCGTGAGAAAACAACATTCACATGCCCATATGGGACATTTGCGTATAATCGAATGCCATTTGGATTGTGTAACGCTCCCGTGACATTTCAACGATGTATGATGTCATTATTTGCGGATATGGTGGAAGATTTATTGGAAATCTTTATGGATGTTTTCTCCGTATTTGGAGACGATTTCGATTCTTGTCTCACACATCTAGCACGAGTGTTGAAGAGATGTGAGGAGAAGAACCTTGTGCTTAACTGGGAGAAGTGTCATTTGATGGTTACGGAAGGTATAGTACTAGGCCACCGCATATCAAAGAGCGGAATAGAGGTGGATAGAGCCAAAGTTGAGGTGATCGAGAAATTACCTCCACCTACCAATCTTAAAACTTTGCGAGGTTTTTTAGGCCACGCCGGATTTTATCATAGGTTTATTAAGGACTTTTCCTTAATCTCTAGACCTCTTACCAAATTATTGGCCAAGGATGTGCCATTCGTGTTTTCTGATGAGTGCATAAAAGCTTTCAACAAAATAAAAGTATGTCGACATCGCACCCGTTCGATCGCCTTTGGATTGGGATCTTCCGTTTGAACTGATGTGTGATGCAAGTGATACTGCTGTTGGCGCCACTTTGGGTCAAAGAAAGGATAAGATCTTTAAGCCTATTTATTATGCAAGCCGGACTTTGAATTCTGCCCAAAGAAATTACGCCATAACCGAGAAGGAGCTTCTAGCCGTTATCTTTTCTTTTAACAAGTTTAGATCTTACTTAGTGGGATCTAAAGTCACTGTGTGGACTGACCATACGGCTCTTAAGTATCTCATAGAAAAACAAGATTCTAAGCCAAGATTGTTGAGATGGATTCTACAGCTGCGAGAATTTGACGTAGAAATCCGAGATAAGAAAGGGAGTGAGAATGTGGTGGCCGATCATCTGTCACGCTGTTAAGGGTCAAATTGTATGATTTTTATAGATATATTTTATATCAATTTCCCCCGTATATGTATTATTTTCATAGAAATAGGGCTTTATATTGAAATATTGAGTAAATGATGTTTTTAATAGTTAAATCTCAAAACGTAATGATTTATGTGCTTAAATGATGATTTTATGTTATTTTGGAATTACGTTACGCTTTGGTATGTTTTCCTATTGTTGTAGATACTCATTGATGATGGAAGAGAGGATTTTAGAGATCCAAATTCGTGATTGGAAAGGATCAATCAAAGTTATGGAAGATTGAAAGATATAAGGAAAGAAATCAATCAAGATAAATGTTGGAAAATCAGGATTCCGGGTAGTGACGACCTTGCAACGCAGTTCTTGATATGATAACAACCGATTTGACTCTGGACCTCAAGAGAAGAGTTGTAGGGCTTGAAGAGAGGATTCTACATGATTTTGAATCACTCCATTCCGACTTACGAGGCCCGAGATATGAGCGTTACAATTTTGGATGTTGTTGCTGAAAATAGTGAACGGGCGTCCGACATTATGGACGGGCGTCCGGCACCGTTACTGTAGCAACCGCCTCTGATTTTCTATAAATACAGCAGCTCCCTTCAACCCTAAAGATATGAAATACGCCCCAGCTTCTCTTGAACCCTAAATTTCGAGCAGAGGGCAGCCCGGCGGCCAAGCTCTTTGCTTGGTCGGGCGGTGGTTAGATTAGGTGTTCGTTTCTTTTCGTTTTCTTCTTTTATCTTCTTGTTGCCGCCATGAGACAGCCATGGATGAGCCTTGAAGCTCCTTTTTCCAGCTGCAACTTTAATTCTCTTTCGATGGATGTTTTGTAAGTTTTTATTTAAATTGTTCCTTTCTATGTTTATTTGTATCGTGCAATTTTATATCGAAAGATGATTGTATGATTTGATGCTACCGTATGGCGAGAGTCGGTGCAGTTTAGATCACCGTAGGAAAGTTTGGATTTTTAATCCATACATAACGGAAGTTAAGTAGGTTAAATTTCTAGGTTTACGAGAGAACCACAATTTGATTAATTCGTTGCAAGATTTTCCTAGATTTGAATTGAGGATATCACCGTTACCGGGAGATGAGATTTTTCATGTATTTGTTTCATTACGTTATTCTTGTTCTCTTTCATGTTTCGAGATGCTATATGTTAATCGAATTTAGATAACGGAAGTTAATAAATTCGTTAGATTGCCATGATAGAGATTAACAATTATTATTCCAACAAACGGAAGTTGAGGGATAAGGTTGTTAGATTAGGATTTAATCCGTATCTTTGCTTTCGTATAGATGTTAGTTAAGACCGGAAGGTAAACTAATGAATGGCGTGATAAATCGGAAGAGAAACGCTTCTTTAGATAAGATAATAATCCAAGATAACTTGTGAATGAATATGTGTTGATCTTATTTCTTTCGGTGAGATGATGTTTGTTGGGAAGAGGTTGATCATGGTTTGTTCATGGTTGTTCAATTAGATAGATTTACCGCTTTCGTAGATGTAGTTTTATTTATGTTTTTATCGCTTTTATCCTTCACGGCTTTGGATTAACAATCCTCTGTCCGGATTTATTTTCCGTTTTAGTTTAGGTTTAGGTTAATAAAGAAGAATTAATAAGCTAGATTCAATAGCCCTTTTCCCTGAGGATCGATACCCGTACTTATCCAACTTTACTAGCAACTACCCGGTATTCGGCCGGTTAGGAGGTAGTTTTGCATGGTAGTATAGGTTTATAAATTTTCTTTTGTTTTAATGATGCAAAATCTCCCCAACACACGCTTACATCTAGAGGATGGTGAGGAATTACCTGAGATGGGAGAATCTTTTCCTGATGAACAACTTTTCTCCATCACCTCCATCAAGGTACATGATGATTGTGTTGCGGTTTCTTCGCGAATAGAGGTTTTGAAGGAGAAGAAACAACCATGGTTTAGTTTGTTTGTTAATTATCTATCCGCAAAGTACCTACCACCTAATCTCACTATCCAAGAAAGGAAAAAATTCTTTAAAGATCTTAGACACTATTATTGGGATGAGCCTTATCTGTTTAAGCTAGGATGTGATAATGTTTTTCGAAGGTGTGTGCCCGAGGAAGAGTATAATGATATCCTGAAACATTATCATTCTTATGAAGTTGGAGGGCACTACGGGGGAGATAAAACCGCAGCCAAGGTCCTTTAATGCGGTTTTTATCGGCCGACATTGTTTAAGGATGCACACCAATATGCACGAGCATGTCATGCTTGTCAAATAACGGGAAATTTTTCACGAAGGAATGAGATGCCACTTAAGAGCATCTTGGAAGTAGAACTCTTTGACGTTTGGGAATAGATTTCATTGGACCCTTCACCTCATCATTATCTAACCGATACATCTTAGTTGCGGTTGATTATGTATCCAAATGGGTTGAGGCCATTGCTTCCCCTACTAACGATGCTAAGGTTGTGGTTAGATTCTTGAAAAAGAATATTTTTAAAAGTTTTGGGACGCCTAGGGCGATTATAAGCGACAATGGAAGTCATTTTTGCAATAAGACTTTTGAAAAGCTAATGATTAAGTATGGGGTTCGACATAAGCTAGCAACCGCCTATCACCCCCAGACTAGTGGGCAAGTAGAAGTCACCAATCGAGAGATAAAGCGTATCCTGGAGAAAACTGTCAATACGACTAGGAAAGGTTGGTCATTACGCTTAGACAACGCTTTCTGGGCTTATAGGACTGCATATAAAACCTCGATTGGGATGTCCCCGTATAGGATTGCTTTTGGAAAGGCATGTCATCTTCCTGTGGAACTTGAGCACAGGGCCATGTGGGCAACAAGGATGCTAAATTTTGATGAGAAGTTGGCCGGTGAGAAGAGGATGTTAGAATTAACTCGCCTGGAGGAGTTTCGTTTAGAGGCATACGAGAACGCCAAGATTTTCAAGGAGAACACGAAGAAGTTCCATGACAAAAATATTCTGGAGAGGACCTTTCAAAAGGGTGATCTGGTTCTTTTGTACAATTCGCGTTTAAGACTCTTCCCGGGCAAGTTAAAATCAAGATGGTATGGCCCATTTCGAATACATCAAGTCTTTCCTTCTGGAGCGGTGGAGCTATTCAATTTCAAAGACGAGTCCAAGTTTGTGGTCAATGGACATCGTGTGAAGCATTATCAAGGGCTTCCGCCTGGTGCTGAGGAGGAGGTTTTGTACCTCGAAGACCCTATCTATGAATAAACTATCTTGAACTGAGTCGAGCTAGCGACTATAAATTTAGAACTATTTCTTTATAACTATCTCTTTAATTTTTGTTTTGAGTAAATTAGCATGCGCCTATCACGGTTTTTTATCTAGCCATGTTCCAATTCTAAGTTTGGAATCCGCTAGGATTTTTCCTTGATAGCCGTCATGTGAGTTTTTCTTTAGGTTTAAATTTCTTTTGGTGTTGTCTATGGCTGTATAAAGTAAAGTGGCTTAAACTGTTTTGAGATATTTATATCTAATTACTGCCACATTATTTTATAACTTCCATAGACATGCTATTTGACGATTTCGTGGAGTTTGTTTGCTTATATAGGATGTGTGTGTCTCTCCACGATGTGCTGAGGCTTCCTCCGATATTGTTCCTTTACTTGGGAGCCGTTTCCAGAGCTAAGTCTTTTTCTTAAATTCTCATTTATTTTTGTCATTGAGGACAATGCCCTATTTAAGTGGGGGGCAAGGGACTTAGCTATATGTTGTGCTATAATATAAAAAATAAAGAGGAACGGTAATATTGAGCCAAATTTAAAAATTTTCATGGATAAATGCCAAGTTGTTTAACTCGTACCCTTAAACTTGTGAAGTTCTTATACTTAGAATTGATAGGAAAGGAACCAAGTTGCGTGAGTACGTGATCATATTATACTTTTGCGATAAAATGTTAGTAAACTTAAGGATATTCATGCCAACAATTGCTAGTAATTAGGTGTTGTTCAATTACTCAACATGTGAATCGCTTAGTACCGCATGAGTTATAATAATTGAAAGAAGTATGTGTACATTGCGTAGATGATTGGTTATGAGGACCTAGTGTCGTTATTTATCGACTGATGTATTCTGATCTTCTAGCCATCAAAGCGGAGTAATAAGCTTGAGACGTACCTGTGTTTTAACAATGCGTTAAAACACTGGGCTTGTAGTAACATTACCAAAGTAGCCCCGCGCTTGTGGTAATATTCGATGCTATGCATAATCTAAGATAGGGGGATACTCTAAAAAAGAAGTTCTCTTCCTTGAGATTGGTAGTATCTGAAAAATATGAAGAATTGAAAAAGTTCATGTTTTTAGAGGCTTTGAGTAGTACTCGGTCTCCAAGTCCAAAATCCCTATAGATACGCTCTTGCTTATTGTTCTGGTGCTTTAACCATTGTGAGGCATAAGAAGCATGAATGCTGATGTTCGTGAATTTTGATATGAAGTCTGCATAAACTCTAATCTTGCTACAATTATATAAAACCAATGCACATGCACACAATCACTTCGATTCATAGCGAGTAGTGAATAATGCTTATCTTATGAGCAAGACTCGTATGAGTTGACTCGAGTTTCTTGTGTAAGTATGAGTTGACTGTCTTGGGGAATGACTTATTGATGCTATGTTAGGGATGAAGCAAAGTTTAAGTGGGGGGCATTTTGATGACGGTTAAAATATACCTATTTATGTCATCAATTCTAACCTTGAATCGGAGTTAATTATATATATTTCATACTAAATCACTTGTTTATATTTATTATTTAATGTTAAGTGATTATTAATATGATTTTTGGAATTTAGCTGTTATTATTATTAAAGACCAATTTATTGTGCGATAAATGCTGATTTTGTAGATCGTAATAAATCGGGAGGAATTTATGTTGTTATTTCAATATCAAGAAAAGCGTTGTACTTTCTTTAAGGCTTTTTAAGATTTGTTGTTTTACTTTCGTTTTGGGCATCGTATGTTGCAAGCTACCTTGTTGTTGTTGATGATATATGGGCCCACTGGGCCGGGTTGTTCGTAACTGGGCCAGGCCCATTATAAATGTTAGCATTCCTCAATGTTTGAGTATGTGCTAGGCCTTTTCCGTGTCTTGTGGTCTAGGGCAGAGAGTAGTAGAGATGAGGGAGCTTACTTGTAAATACTTAGGTGGCTAGTTAACAATTAAAAACAAACGTACGTGTGTAGTTAAAAGACTAAACATCGAAACATTCATGGTTAGGCAAAATACTATATCGCGATGTGAGGGCGATCAGATAAAGTCGATAACTTCGTAAGTCTTTGGACCCTACGAACGGAGGAACACCACCGCGTAAGTCAGAGACCCTACGTACGGAGGGAATGCACTGAACGTGTACACTATCGGGTTTTCCCCCGTGGATATTGGTGTGATCCGCCAATATGTTGCACATAGATAATTTATGGTGAGTAGCACCATGCGTAGTGCCCTTGAATGATGATGTAACAAAGATAAGCTAGGCTATAAACCAATAATCACGACATGTTGATGAGCATGAAGTGAACCCTAAAGTTTGAGTCGGTCTCAGAAAGATAATTTAATAAATTATGAACCTTTCGTTGTAAGATTTAATTATATTTTAGCTTCTTACTCTTGCTAAGTACTTTGTACTTACCTCAATTGCATGTTTTGTTGTATGTTTATGGGGTGAGAAGACGAACAGGTTGTGCATGTGATGGATGATGACTTTGGTGACGAAGTTTGAGTACAAGTTTCACTTGTTGTTTTCTGTTTTATTTATTATAAGATGTATCAAACTATGTTGTTATTTCAATATCAAGACAAGCGTTGTACTTTGTTTAAGGCTTTGTAAAATTTGTTGTTTTACTTTCTTTTTGGGCATCGTATGTTGTAAGCTACCTTGTTGTTGTTGATGATATATGGGCCCACTGGGCCGGGTTGTTTGTAACTGGACCAGGCCGATTATAAATGTTATCATACCTCAATGTTTGTGTATGTGCTAGGCCTTGTCCGTGTCTTGTGGTATAGGAAAGAGAGTACTGGCGGTGAGGGAGCTTACTTGAAAATACTTAGGTGGCTAGATAACAATTAATAACAAACGTACGTGTGTAGTTAAAAGACTAAACATCGTAACATTCTTGGTAAGGCACAAGTCTATATCGCGATGTGTGGGCATTCAGATAAAGTGGATAACTTCGTAAGTCTTTGGACCCTACGTACGGAGGAACACCACCACGTAAGTCTGAGACCCTGCGTACGGAGGGACTGCACTGAGCGTGTACACTATCGGATTTTCTCCCGTGGATATTGGTGTGATCCTCCAATATGTTGCACACAGATACTTTATGGTGAGTAGCACCATGCGTAGTACCCTTGAATGATGATGTAACAATGATAAGCTACGCTATAAACCAATAATCACGACATGTTGATGAGCATGAAGTGAACCCTAAAGTTTGAGTCGGTCTCACAAAGATAACTTAATAAATTATGAACCTTTGGTTGTAAGATTTAATTATATTTTGGATTCTTAATCTTGCTAAGTACTTTATACTAACCTCAATTGCATGTTTTGTTGTATGTTTTTGGGGTGAGAAGACGAACATGTTGAGAATGTGATGGATGATGACTTTGGGGACGATGTTTGAGTCTCAGTTCCACTTAATGTTTTCTGTTTCATTTATTATAAGAAGTATCACACTATGTTGTTATTTCAAAATCAAGACAAGCGTCGTACTTTCTTTAAGGCTTTGTAAGATTTTTTGTTTTACTTTCGTTTTTGGCATCGTATGTTGTAAGCTACCTTGTTGTTGTTGATGATATATGGGCCCACTTGGCTGGGTTGTTCGTAACTGGTCCATGCCCATTATAAGTGTTAGCATTCCTCAGTGTTTGTGTATGTTCTAGGCTTTGTCCGTGTCTTGTGGTCTAGGAAAGAGAGTAGTAGAGGTGAGGGAGCTTACTTGAAAATGCTTAGGTGGCTAGTTAACAATTAACAAACGTACGTGTGTAGTTAAAAGACTAAACATCGTAACATTCTTGGTAAGGCACAAGTCAATATCGCGATGAGTGGGCGTTCAGATAAAGTGGATAACTTCGTAAGTCATTGGACTCTACGTACGGAGGAACACCACCCCGTATGTCCGAGACCCTACGAACGGAGGGACTGCACCGAGCGTGTACACTATCGGGTTTTCCCCCGTGGATATTGGTGTGATCCACCAATATGTTGCGCACAGATACTTTATGGTGAGTAGCACCATGCGTAGTGCCCTTGAATGATGATATAACAAAGATA
Source organism: Gentiana macrophylla (assembly GCA_026214975.1). NCBI lineage: Eukaryota > Viridiplantae > Streptophyta > Magnoliopsida > Gentianales > Gentianaceae > Gentiana > Gentiana macrophylla. Next base: position 96,680,695 of record CM047816.1, read on the forward strand.
AGCTACGCTATAAACCAATAATCATGACACGTTGATGAGCATGAAGTGAATCCTAATGTTTGAGTCAGTCTCACAAAGATAACTTAATAAATTATAAACCTTTCGTTGTAATATTTAATTAAATTTTAGCTTCTTAATCTTCCTAAGTACTTTTTACTTACCTCAATTGCATATTTTTTTGTATGTTTTTGGGGTGAGAAGACGAACAGCTTGAGAATGTGATGGATGATGACTTTGGGGACGATGTTTGAGTCCAAGTTTCACTTAATGTTTTCTGTTTCATTTATTATAAGATGAATCAAACTATGTTGTTATTTCAATATCAAGACAAGCGTCGTACTTTCTTTAAGGCTTTGTAATATTTTTTGTTTTACTTTCGTTTTGGGCATCGTATGTTGTAAGCTACCTTGTTGTTGTTAATGATATATGGGACCACTGGGCCGGGTTTTCCGTAACTGGTCCAGGCCCATTATAAGTTTTAGCATTCCTCAGTGTTTGTGTATGTGCTAGGCCTTGTCCGTGTCTTGTGGTCTAGGGAAGAGAGTAGTAGCGGTGAGGGAGCTTACTTGAAAATACCTAGGTGGCTAGTTAACAATTAATAACAGACGTACGGGTGTAGTTAAAAGACTAAACATCGTAACATTCTTGGTAAGGCACAAGTCTATATCGCGAGTTGTGGACGTTCAGATAAAGTGGATTAGTTCGTAAGTGTTTGGACCTTAAGTACGGAGGAACACCACCCCGTAAGTCCGAGACCCTACGTACGGACGGACTGCATCGAGCGTGTACACTATCCGGTTTTCTCCTGTGGATATTGGTGTGATCCGCCAATGTGTTGCACACTGATACTTTATGGTGAGTAGTACCCTTGAATGATGATGTAACAATGATAAGCTACGTTATAAACCAATAATCACGACATGTTGATGAGCATGAAGTGAACCCTAAAGTTTGAGTCGGTCTCACAAAGATAACTTAATAAATTATGAACCTTTTCGTTGGAAGATTTAATTATATTTTAGCTTCTTGATGTTGCTAAGTACTTTGTACTTACCTCAATTGCATGTTTTGTTGTATGTTTTTGGGGTGAGTAGATGAACAGGTTGAGTATGTGATGGATGATGACTTTGGGGACGATGTTTGAGTCCAAGTTTCACTTGAGGTTTTTTGTTTCGTTTATTATAAGATGTATCAAACAATGTTGTTATTTCAATATGAAGACAAGCATTGTACTTTCTTTTAGGCTTTGTAAGATTTGTTGATTTACTTTCGTTTTGGGCATCGTATGTTGTAAGCTACCTTGTTGTTGTTGATGATTTATGGGCCCACTGGTACGGGTTGTTCGTAACTAGGCCAGGCTCATTACAAACGTTAGCATTCCCCAATGTTTGTGCATGTGCTAGGCCTTTTCCGTGTCTTGTGGTCTAGGAAAGAGAGTAGTAAATGTGAGGGAGCTTACTTGAAAATACTTAGGTCGCTAGTTTACAATTAATAACAAACATACGTGTGTTGTTAAAAGACTAAACATCATAACATTCTTGGTAAGGCACAAGTCTATATCGTGATGTGTGGGCGTTCAGATAATTTGGATAACCTCGTAAGTCTTTGGACCCTACATACGTAGGAACACCACCCCGTAAATCCGAGACCCTACGGACGGACGGACTGCACCGAGCATGTACACTATCGGGTTTTCCCCCGTGGATATTGGTGTGATCCAAAAATATGTTGCACACAGATACTTTATGGTGAGTAGCCCCATTAGTAGTGCCATTGAATGTTGATGTAACAAAGATAATCTACTCTATAAACCAATAATCATGACATGTTGATGAGCATGAAGTGAACCTTAAAGTTTGAGTCGGTCTCACAAAGATATCTTAATAAATTATGAACCTTTTGTTGTATGATTTAATTATATTTTTGCTTCTTACTCTCGCTAAGTACTTTGTACTTACCTCAATTGCATGTTTTGTTGTATGTTTTTATGGTGAGAAGACGAACAGGTTGAGCATGTGAAGGATGATGACTTCGAGGACGATGTTTGAGTCGAAGTTTCACTTGATGTTTTATATTTCATTTATTATAAGATGTATCAAACTATGTTGTTATTTCAATATCAAGAAAAGCATTGTACTTTATTTAAGGCTTTGTAAGATTTGTTGTTTAACTTTCGTTTTGGGCATCGTATGTTGTAAGCTACCTTGTTGTTGTTGATGGTATATGTGTTAGGTGTAATGCCCGAAAGACAATTTTTGTAATTGTTTTATTTAATAAATGAAATGATGTTATTATTCATATTTATTATTCTCATATTCACCGATGTGACAATAGTATTTACACTACAGAAAACCCTAAGTATATCGTTTATGTAATCACTTAACTCAGTGCATGGTATATACACGGGAGGATTGAGTTGGTGAAGATGTACTTAAAATACAATTAGCCCGTAGTGAAGTTAATTGAGAGTATCGGGTCTCTCCTTTAACGTGCTACTAATGCGCCTAACGCAATAGGTGTGATTGTCTTATCCGGACTTTCGGTTAAGAGAACCTAATGGGGCATTTATATATGATAGATATATCATATATATGTTTGGACCGATTTGATTAGAGATCACGATATAATTCCGTAATCGAGAAGTCTTATCGAATCAATGGATGATCATATTTATGGATATATCTTAATCCCGAGGTGATCACGGTCAACCGCTTGAATCGTATGAAGTTTGACTTGACGGTTAAGGATTACACCGAGTCGTGGTCCGAATTACCCCATCTTGGCATTGTCTTTGGATTGAGTGAGTAGTCGTGTGTTATCACAGATACGGAATCCATTCCTTCCATTTATGGAAGTAGATAGACGATTCCCTTATTTGTTAATCCTAGAAAGCGATCGATCGCGCGAGTTCATATCACATCGATTGATCACCAAAGTGAGTTGTATGAATTAATTGATCACTAGAGGTTTAATGGTAAATAAGGATAAGAGGTTCTAAAAAGGGTTAACGGTAACTTCCCGATTTAGAATGAACAATCTATGGAGGATTAATCCATATGTAATGATTATATCAATGGACGCTTATTATTATTCTCGTGAGGAGATAAATATAATCTCATAATCGGAGGAGTGCAGTCACGGGATTATGGTGGCATATTCCTGTGATTGATTTATCGAATATAATTATTCTGTTCGTAAGATAATTATTTATTTGATTTATCGGAGCCGCTGATTATTAGTCCATGGTCCCGACGTGCCTCCTAATATAGCATAGCTATTCTCGGACGTCGAATCCTAATAATATTAATTTAGTTCTTGTTGGATTTTATTAAAACGATATGTGAATTAATTGTTTAGTGAACTATTAAATTAGTTGGGCTAAATAATTAAATATGTGGAAAAGACATTTTCCATAATCTTGGCCCAATTATTGTGTGATGGCAAAATTAATATTGACTAGGTCAATATATGAAATTTTCGCCCCATGTCCTTATTTTTGGAACAAGAAATTATTTTCTTGTGATTAATAAGACATGTGCTTAAAATATTTATTGGATAAATATTTATGGTAAATAATAAAGATAAAAATATTCTTGATTTGTTCTAGAATATTTTGAGATTATCTTTTATTTAATAGGATGATTATAATTGATTTTGTATTAATTATAAAATCCTTGGAGGACAAGGATTACTCTCCTATATAAAGAGAGTTCTCCCAAGCCTTACACACACACTAAAATTCGAGTTCCACCTCTTAGAGAGGAGGAAGAAATTTTCGGCCAAGGGGAGTTAAGGGGAGAATCTTGGAGATTTTCCGGGTAGCATATCGGAAGGATTCGAGACGAGAATTTCCTTCCACCGGGAGTTGCTTGGATCACACGTACGGAAGATCGTGGTGCTCTTCACACCAACCTTCATCCTATCCATTGCGGTTCTTCAACTTGGATTTAGAGATCCAAGAGGTATGATCTACAACCCCCTTGTAGAAGTAGATCTAGTTATTTTATTACGTGTATTTTATAGATCTAGATCCATAAATCGTTTCCGCTGCGGATGATATTACTAACAGTGGTATCAGTCGCCATGGTGATCTATATTTATACGTATAAAATATTAGATCAAGGAGTGGAAAACATGTAGCTTTTATTGTCCAATTTTTTTTAATTTGGTCAATGCATGTTTATATATATTTTTTTGTTGTTGCGATTGTTGTGGTTGAAGAGATGGATTGGGGTTGGCATTGTTTACCCGTTAGATCTATTGTACACTCATATGAATGATGAAAATTCGTTCATATGAGTATAGGAAATTATGTAATTTATCTTTATTGCAAGTTTAATTTCCAGCAAATAGATCTAGTTAGAAGCTGTTTAGTATTTTTGTTTTTCCCGTTGATCGAACCGTTGCAACGAAGATCCTTCCGGTCAGAATGGAGATTAGAAGATGATGATCAACTCCACAAATTTTGCCGTCGATCAGAGACCGTTTCGATATCCGTTTGATGCTGCGAAGAGGCTGCTGTAACAGAAAAACGCAGGATTCACAGATACACTACCTGTGACTTCCTCGATATTCTGGGAGAGTTTGGACCGTTGAAACGCAAATCTGACCGTTCAGATTGATCAAATTGGAGTTTTAGACGTACCATAAAAATTTCAGATCGATCGGGATTCATCTCGATTCCCGATCTGCCTCAGGAAGTCCTTGATGCAGTGCAGTCAAAGTCAGATTCAGCAGCTAGTTTGGCGGTTTACTGGAGAAAATTGGTAAGTCAAAGCACCGATCCAACCGTCCATATTGAAGTTCAAGGAGTGAAGATAAGATCTGGAAAGTTTCGTCCTGATCCGAGTTCGTTTAGTATGCCGATCGTCAAAGAGTTCGAACAGCTGCAGATTTAGTTAGAAAGTAGTAAACCCTAGTTAGGGTTTTGGTTTTATTTTCTAATAGATTAGATACGGGGTGCCAACGATCCATCTCATTGTTTAAATTTTCCGCAATTTATTTTTATGTGTTCGATCATAAAATAGATATAAAAACGGAATTGCCATGACATGCATCATATCATAAATCCACTCCATGCATACATGTAGAATTTTAATTTTGGTAATTAAAATAGGCATGTATACAAACTCGTGTAATTAGTTGAAATTTAATTAATACGTGGTAATTAATAAATTTAGTAACTAATTAATGATCCGAGGACGGGTTATGAAATCGTTAGGCCTTTCGGTGTGTGTTCTCGGTGAACCGCCTTAAAGCCCGAACGAGATCACGTTCTTCAATTCGTAGTGTCTACGAGATTGAATGATGGTAAAAGAACAATAAAACTTGGATAAAAACGGTTCGCCTATAGGTTGGGTGGTCAACTGAGCTTGGCTCGACAGACTTAACCCTCCTAGTGTTATGTATGCACGGGGGTCCGGCAAGACTAAGCCAAACCGAGAGCGGAGGGGTGATTCCTTCTAATCTCAATAGGGCTCTCTTGACCCGATTTCGTCCGACAGTCACATATGTTCCAACGAATAGGACGGGTAGGCTTGCCTACGTTACCGACACCTTTCGGAATCCTTGATTTGATGTGCTTTTATGTTAACATCAAAAAGACGTGGTTAGTTAACCCACCACCACTTCCAAAATATTGAGTGGGAGCGGGGAGGCGGCACCAACCCCACGGCCTGCATCTTATAGATGCAAGTAAGTGAGAGAAGGGTGATGCCTCGCGGCGCTTTGATTTCGTCCCCCTACGGATGGTGTTCACCCCTATCAACATTCATGGCTTGGTCTCCGAAAGGACAGGATTTCTGGGTACTTGTCGGGTCACTAACCTATCCTACGACGGCACACTCGGGGCGTACCTAAGAGATCTGATATAGTAGGTCACACTCATCAAGGGTATTTTTTGATAAATACCTAGGCTAAAAAAGGAATGTAGTCAATGAATAAAGGGATGTTCGATTCTCGTGGGATATCTGATTCTCACAAGTTATTCATTGATTTAACCGTGGATCTCTTTGACCTACCCTACGGCGGCACTGAGATGCAAGGTTAAAACCTTGGAATGGTAGAGTAGACTTTTTTTTTTTTGTTTACAATTCCTAAAATTTAATATAGTAGTGTTAAACTTGAATTAATTTATGTCATTTTATTTACAGCATTATCCCTTACTAAATTGCTTACAATTGACTAGTATTGACTTCGTTAAAAAATGGAAAGTAACTAGGACGTTGAACTAGTTAATCGATAATGCAATTATTTTTCGGAAGAGATATTTTCTCTTAAGCCTTTTAAAAACCAGAGTGACATATAGGTATGTCACTAGTGTCATTCGTGTCAAACGAGAGACAAACTTAGTTTGATCAAAGGTGATTTCGGACTTTGAAAATTCTTCTAGTGAATTTTCAGTGTGTAGTGACTACACACGTAACCGTTCTAATTGAAAAATTGGAAAATCATAAACTGTTGCTAGTTAGACGATATTTGGAATCGATGAACTAGTGGGAGTTTTATGATTTGTATTTTTCTGGAAACATTAGAACTGTGTAAGTGTTTACACGAGATATTTTCAAATTGAAAAATTGGAAAATCATAACATAAAGCATTGCTGGTTAGACGGTATTTGGAACCGATAAACTAGTGGGAGCTTTAATCTTATGATTTGTTATTTTTCTGGTATATTAGAAAATCCGAGAAGTCCCGACGAGTAACACTCAAAATAGACATCCCACGGTTCAAGAGTAGTGTCTACTCAAACGAATGCCGGTTCAAGATCGTTTCCATTTACGTAAAGTCAAGAATGGGAAAGTATGTTTAAAAGTGTTAGTCATCTAAAACTGAGTTGATTTTAAGGCAAAAACCGAAAATTAATAAACTGAAAATCATAGGATAAGGATAGTGATTTCGGATCACCAACCTATCAATCCTTGGCGATTTTCTTGAGCTAAGTTCTTTGGAAGAACAAGGCAGCAGTGCATTTAACGATTAAAAGAGTAAACAACGGGCAGTTAATTTTAGCTAGAATAGTGGGAGTGATATAAGGAAATGAATCTCGGATTCAATCCTTGGATATCGCGGAAAATTTATTTTCTGTTTAAGATTTGTTGGAACGAATGGATTCACCTTCTATTCGATAATTTGTTTGTCTTATGGAAAGTGAATATACCTTTTGTAGTACGAATCCAAGACTCGGACTTTTGTTTGATAAAGTCAAAAACCACTAAGAAATGCTGAAATATGTATACATAACACATCTTAAGAACTATTAAAAGCAATTGGTTTCTATATTTAGATAAACGCTTCTTCATATTCCATAGTTAGTGCATAGTCCCTAAAAGACAAGACTTGAAGACTGGCTCAGGGTGATTCCTTTCTCCCAGTCTGGTTAGATTGTCTTAAAGGTTCAATGACTAATTTTCCTTTCAATCGGGAAAGGATAATGGTTATAAAGAAGTAACACCGCTTGTTCATGATGACATTCGGGGTCTTATGAAAGATACAAGCTAGTGGGAGCTTATGAGTAGTGACTTCTAGTCTGACAACTACTCAAACACTCCGGTAAGTTTATCCAAAATATTCAAATGTGTCTCTGACTTTGTCGGAAATGGAGTATTCTATACTCAGAAATGGGCCATCACATAGTCCTAGGGACTGATGCTCGGTCTGCCTCATAGTGAAATGCTTTCACTAAGGAAGAAACCATTGAATTGCCTTTACATAGTTGTAGATGTGCCACAATATATTGCTTAACTCAATAAAGATATTGGAAGTGAAATAACGGTTTACATTGAAGTGTAGAACCGAGAAGTCTACCTAGAATGTGCTTTCGAATTAACGGATAATGAGTGGATTCGGTTCACCCAAATTCCGTCAATATAAGCATTTAGCACATGATGCTTGATGGTTTGACTGGGAATTTCACATACACGTTCGGTCAGTAACCAGTCGTTATATATCTTGTAGCATTGAGAAAAAGGTTCGTTATCAGATTCTTGACATCGGGAAGGGATAGTTATGCTGTTGCATCCTTTCTGATAGAGTCTATGAACAACAAACCTTGAACCTTGGAGTACGGTTACTCAAGGTAGTTACTTACTTGATTAGATCAAACCACATCCAACATTGGTTGTTGGTGATGACACTAAATACTACTGAACTAAATCAGAATTTCGATCCACCAAGAAAATAGTGGGAGTATGGTTTATCCATTACCCATTATGGGTTCTGAGGCCTTGATGGCCTACAGGATCGATTGATGACCTATGGCTCTTTTGTGAGCTGTATAGGATTCTGATAATAGAGGTTGGTTTATAAGCCATAACCCTGTGAATGGAGTTTGGTACTCAGAGTCTGTTTCATACATTTTGTAGAACCACCGAGTGTCTCAGCCCAATGGGAGTAATTGGATCTACATGGAAGAGAGTAGAATGAATACGAAAGTTTATCTTTCAGAGCAAAGCTTGAGTGGTCTAAGGGTAATTCCCTAAGAAGTAGAGAGTTAATCAGACTCTCTTGCCAGTTAGTATTGCATGATTTCGTTCGAAAGCAGAAAATAGGGGTGATTCCCTGAGACTTTCATGCTGAACAAATGGAATCTGGATTCATTCGGAACCTATGACAGGGTGACTGTCCAGGCTTATGTCCTTTGTGGATAAGAAGCAAACCTCTTGGTCATTAGAAGTCACATGTTTCTAAAACATGTGGATTTGACCAGAATATTGATAAATCTTTTGTAGACTGGATATCAATTTTAGTACAGTAGTGAATATATAAATATATATTAGTGTTTGTGAAGGATAACACTGCATCAGTTGGAATCAACATGGGTGTGTTATCTGAAGTCAGAATCTGAAAATGCCACAATTCTCTGCAACGGAGATTTGGACAACATTCTTAAGAGTTTGACTCGGTCGAATTCATTAGAATCAGTCACTGGTTTCCCATCCATCTTATTGGTTAAGATGATGCATCTGTGTATGCAACATTCAACGAGGAAGTTCTACCCTATGCCTCAGGAATGACTCTCTTAATCTTCGGATCAAGAGAAATGGGATATATTCTCTTTCTAGTAAGAGATGGTCAGGTTATTGAACGTCAATTTTGACCGAATCTTAGATTCGGCGATTAACGAAGCAAGTTTAGTATTTCCTTTAGTATCTTGAGAGAACGAGGAATAATATGCGGGCATATTCAAATGTGAACTTGGATATGTGAGAATACACTGGTTCTGACTTTGTGTCAGATTAAGGATGATCGTTAAGTCGATCTCGATCTCAGTGTTTACTCTTGTGTTGAAGCTATTGCCTGGAGGAATCCAGCAACGCCAACTCGACTTTAACTAGTTGGGTGATTAGCGGCTTTTGTAGTAGCTGAGAGGCGATATAGCCTCGTGGATTTCCTTTTCCGATTCGGGAGTGATTCCCATTTGGAAAGCCGATACCACATCATTGTGCAAACGATGAAGGGGTAGCTTATAAGGATTTCCGAAATCACTTGAGTTCAAGAGCATATTGGGAAAGTACCACATGATTAGATGGACCGGCGACGTTTCGATTCTACGGATCGCCTCGAGCCGACAACCTGACTGATCATTAAGACCCATGACATTCATATATAGGTGCTCCCCGAGTCACTGACCCATCCTACGATGGCATACTCGGAGTGTACTTTGGAATCTGAAATGGTTATGATAAGTTTTGTGGGTACTAAAATACGGGATGAGTCTCCATTGCTTTAGAGCAAGTGGGAGATTTAGTTTGCTGTAGTTTTAAATAATAGGGTGTGCTCTAAAACAATTAATCACATGCTTTCGTGCAAGTGGGAGATTGTTAGGTGTAATGCCCGAAAGACAATTTTTGTAATTGTTTTATTTAATAAATGAAATGATGTTATTATTCATATTTATTATTCTCATATTCACCGATGTGACAATAGTATTTACACTACAGAAAACCCTAAGTATATCGTTTATGTAATCACTTAACTCAGTGTATGGTATATACACGGGAGGATTGAGTTGGTGAAGATGTACTTAAAATACAATTAGCCCGTAGTGAAGTTAATCGAGAGTATCGGGTCTCTCCTTTAACGTGCTACTAATGCGCCCAGAACGCAATAGGTGTGATTGTCTTATCCGGACATTCGGTTAAGAGAACCTAATGGGGCATTTATATATGATAGATATATCATATAGAAATTTGGACCGATTTGATTAGAGTTCATGATATAATTCCGTAATCGAGAAGTCTTATCGAATCAATGGATGATCATATTTATGGATATATCTTAATCTCGAGGTGATCACGATCAACCGCTTGAATCGGTATGAAGTTTGACTTGACGGTTAAGGATTACACCGAGTGCGTGGTCCGAATTACCCCATCTTGGCATTGTAATGGATTGAGTGAGTAGTACGTGTTATCACAGATACGGAATCCATTCCTTCCATTTATGGAAGTAGATAGACGATTCCCTTATTTGTTAATCCTAGAAAGCGATCGATCGCGCGAGTTCATATCACACCTGATTGATCACCAAGTGAGTTGTATGAATTAATTGATCACTAGGGGTTAATGGTAAATAAGGATAAGAGGTTCTAAAAGGGTTAACGGTAACTTCCCGATTTAGAATGAAGCGATCTATGGAGGATTAATCCATATGTAATGATTATATCAATGGGACGCTTATTATTATTCTCGTGAGGAGATAAATATAATCTCATAATCGGAGGAGTGCGATCCACGGGATTATGGTGGCATATTCTGTGATTGATTTATCGAATATAATTATTACGTTCGTAAGATAATTATTTATTTGATTTATCGGAGCCGCTGATTATTAGTCCATGGTCCCCGACGTGCCTCCTAATATAGCATAGCTATTCTCGGACGTCGAATCCTAATAATATTAATTTAGTTCTTGTTGGACTTTATTAAAACGATATGTGAATTAATTGTTTAGTGAACTATTAAATTAGTTGGGCTAAATAATTAAATATGTGGAAAAGACATTTTCCATAATCTTGGCCCAATTATTGTGTGATGGCAAAATTAATATTGACTAGGTCAATATATGAAATTTTAAGCCCCATGTCCTTATTTTTGGAACAAGAAATTATTTTCTTGTGATTAATAAGACATGTGCTTAAAATATTTATTGGATAAATATTTATGGTAAATAATAAAGATAAAAATATTCTTGATTTGTTCTAGAATATTTTGAGATTATCTTTTATTTAATAGGATGATTATAATTGATTTTGTATTAATTATAAAATCCTTGGAGGACAAGGATTACTCTCCTATATAAAGAGAGTTCTCCCAAGTCTTACACACACACTAAAATTCGAGTTCCACCTCTTAGAGAGGAGGAAGAAATTTTCGGCCAAGGGGAGTTAAGGGGAGAATCTTGGAGATTTTCCGGGTAGCATATCGGAAGGATTCGAGACGAGAATTTCCTTCCACCGGGAGTTGCTTGGATCACACGTACGGAAGATCGTGGTGCTCTTCACACCAACCTTCATCCTATCCATTGCGGTTCTTCAACTTGGATTTAGAGATCCAAGAGGTATGATCTACAATCTTCTTGTAGAAGTAGATCTAGTTATTTTATTACGTGTATTTTATAGATCTAGATCCAAAAATCGTTTCCGCTGCGGATGATATTACTAACAATATGGGCCCACTGGGCCGGGTTGTTCGTAACTAGGCCAGGCGCATTATAAATGTTAGCATTCCTCAATGTTTGTGTATGTCCTAGGCCTTGTCCGTGTCTTGTGGTCTAGGAAAGAGAGTAGTAGAGGTGAGGGAGCTTACTTGAAAATACGTAGGTGACTAGTTAACGATTAATAACATACGTATGTGTGTAGTTAAAAGACTAAACATCGTAACAATCTTGGTAAGGCACAAGTCTATATCACGATGTGTGGGCGTTCAGATAAAGTGGATAATCCGTAAGTCTTTTGACCCTACGTACGGAGGAACGCCACCCCATACATCTGAGACCCTACGTATGGAGGGACTGCACCGAGCGTGTAAACTATCGGGTTTTCCCACGTGGCTATTGGTGTGATCCGCGAATATGTTGCACACAGATACTTTATGGTGAGTTGCACCATGCTTAGTGCCTTTCAATGATGATGTAACAAAGATAAGCTATGCTATAAACCAATAAGCACGACATGTTGATGAGCATGAAGTGAACCCTAAAGTTTGAGTCGGTATCACAAAGATAACTTAATAAATTATGGACCTTTCATTGGAAGATTTAATTATATTTTAGCTTATTGTTGTTGCTAAGTACTTTGTACTTACCTCAATTGCATGTTTTGTTGTATATTTTTGGGGTGAGAAGACGAACAGGCTGAGCATGTGATGGATGATGACTTTGGGGACGATGTTTGAGTCCAAGTTTCACTTGATGTTTTCTGTTTCATTTATTATAAGATGTATCAAACTATGTTGTTATTTCAAAATCAATACAAGCGTCGTACTTTCTTTAAGGCTTTGTAAGATTTGTTGTTTTACTTTCGTTATGGGCATCGTATGTTGTAAGCTACCTTGTTGTTGTTGATGATATATGGGCCCACTGGGCGGGGTTGTTCGAACTGGTCCAGGCCCATTATATGTGTTTGCATTCCTCAGTGTTTGTGTATGTGCTAGGCCTTGTCCGTGTCTTGTGGTCTAGGAATGAGAGTAGTAGAGGTTAGGGATCTTACTTGAAAATACTTAGGTGGCTAGTTAACAATTAATAACAAATGTACGTGTGTAGTTAAAAGATGTGTAGTTAAAAGACTAAACATCGTAACATTCTAGGTAAGGCACAAGTCTATATCGTAACATTCTAGATAAAGCGGAAAACTTCGTAAGTCTTTGGACCCTACGTACGGAGGAACACCACCCCGTAAGCCCGAGACCCTACATAAGGAGGGACTGCACCAAGCGTGTACACTATCGGATTTTCCCCCGTGGATATTGGTGTGATCCGCCAATATGTTGCACACAGATACTTTATGGTGAGTAGCACCATGCGTAGTGCCCTTGAATGATGATGTAACAAAGATAAGCTACGCTATAAACCAATAATCACGACATGTTGATGAGCATGAAGTGAATCCTAATGTTTGAGTCTGTCTCACAAAGATAACTTAATATATTATAAACCTTTCGTTATAAGATTTAATTATATTTTAGCTTCTTAACCTTGCTAAGTACTTTTTACTTACCTCAATTTCATGTTTTTTTGTATGTTTTTTGGGGTGAGAAGACGTATAGGTTGAGCATGTGATGGATGATGACTTTGGGGACGTTGTTTGAGTCCAAGTTTCACTTGATGTTTTCTGTTTCATTTATTATAAGATGTATCAAACTATGTGGTTATTTCAATATCAAGACAAGCGTTGTAATTTCTTTAAAGCTTTGTAAGATTTGTTGTTTTACTTTGGTTTTTGGCATCGTATGTTGTAAGCTACCTTGTAGTTATTGATGATATATGGGCCCACTGGGCCGGGCGGTTTGTAACTGGGCCAGGCCCATTATAAATGTTATCATACCTCAATGTTTGTGTATGTGATAGGCCTTGTCCGTGTCTTGTGGTATAGGAAAGAGAGACTAGCGGTGAGGGTGCTTACTTGAAAATACTTAGGTGGCTATATAACAATTAATAACAAACGTACGTGTGTAGTTAAAAGACTAAACCTCGTAACATTCTTCGTAAGGCACAAGTCTATATCGCGATGTGTGGGCATTCAGAAAAAGTGGATAACTTCGTAAGTCATTGGACTTTACGTACGGAGAAACACCACCTCGTAAGTTCGAGACCCAACGTACGGAGGGACTGCACCGAGCCTGTACACAATCGGGTTTTCCCCTGTGGATATTGGTGTGATGCACAAATACGTTGCGCACTGATACTTTATGGTGAGTAGCACCAGGCGTAGTGCGCTTGAATGATGATGTAACAAAGATAAGCTACGCTATAAACCAATAATCATGACATGTTGATGAGCATGAAGTGAACCCTAAAGTTTGAGTCGGTCTCACAAAGATAACTTAATAAATTATGAACCTTTTGTGGTAAGATTTAATTATATTTTAGTTTCTTAATCTTGCTATGTACTTTGTACTTTCCTCAATTGCATGTTTTTTTGTATGTTTAAGGGTTGAGAAGAGGAACAAGTTGAGATTGTGATGGATGATGACATTGGGAACGATGTTTGAGTCAAAGTTTCACTTAATGTTCACTGTTTCATTTATTATAAGATGTATCAAACTATGTTTTTATTTCAATATCAAGATTATCGTTGTACTTTCTTTAAGGCTTTGTAAGATTTGTTGTTTTACTTTTGTTTTGGGCATTGTATGTTGTAAGCTACCTTGTAGTTGTTGATGATATATGTGCCCACTGGGCCGGGTTGTTCGTAACTGGTCCGGGCCCATTATAAGTTTTAGCATTCCTCAGTGTTTGTGTATGTGCTAGGACTTGTACGTGTCTTGTGGTCTTGGAAAGAGAGTAGTAGAGGCGAGGGAGCTTACTTGAAAATACTTTGGTGGCTAGTTAACAATTAATAACAAACGTACGTGTGTAGTTAAAAGACTAAACATCGTAACATTCTTGGTAAGGCACAAGTCTATATCGCGATGTGTGGGCGTTCAGATAAAGTGGATAAGTTCGTAAGTCTTTGGACCCTACGTAAGGAGGAACGCCACCCCGTACAACCGAGACCCTACGTACGGAGGGACTGCACCGAGCGTGTAAACTATCGGGTTTTCCCACGTGGATATTGGTGTGATCTGCCAATATGTTGCACACAGATACTTTATGGTGAGTAGCGCCATGCTTAGTGCATTTCAATGATGATGTAACAAAGATAATCTATGCTATAAACCAATAATCACGACATGTTGATGAGCATGAAGTGAACCCTAAAGTTTGAGTCGGTCTCACAAAGATAACTTAATAATTTATGAACCTTTCGTTGGAAGATTTAATTATATTTTAGCTTCTTGCTGTTACTAAGTACTTTTTACTTACCTCAATTGCATGCTTTGTTTTATGTTTTTGGGGTGAGAAGACGAACAAGTTGAGCATGTGATGGATGATGACTTTGGGGACGATGTTTGAGTCCAAGTTTCACTTGATGTTTTTTGTTTCGTTTATTATAAGATGTATCAAACTATGTTGTTATTTCAATATGAAGACAAGCATTGTACTTTCTTTTAGGCTTTGTAAGATTTGTTGATTTACTTTCGTTTTGGGCATCGTATGTTGTAAGCTACCTTGTTGTTGTTGATGATATATGGGCCCACTGGAACGGGTTGTTCGTAACTGGGCCAGGCCCATTAAAACGTTAGGATTCCTCAATGTTTGGGCATGTGCTAAGACTTCTCGGTGTCTTGTGGTCTAGGAAAGAGAGTAGTAAAGGTGAGGGAGCTTACTTGAAAATACTTAGGTCGCTAGTTTACAATTAATAACAAACATACGTGTGTAGTTAAAAGGCTAAACATCGTAACATTCTTGGTAAAGCACAAGTCTATATCGTGATGTGTGGGCATTCAGATAATGTGGATAACCTCATAAGTCTTTGGACCCTATGTACGTAGGAACACCACCCCGTAAATCTGAGACCCTACGGACGGACGGACCGCACCGAGCGTGTGCACTATCGGGTTTTCCCCCGTGGATATTGGTGTGATCCGCCAATATGTTGCACACAGATACTTTATGGTGAGTAGCCCCATCAGTAGTGCCATTGAATGATTATGTAACAAAGATAATCTACTCTATAAACCAATAATCACAACATGTTGATGAGCATGAAGTGAACCCTAAAGTTTGAGTCGGTCTCACAAAGATATCTTAATAAATTATGAACCTTTCGTTGTAAGATTTAATTATTTTTTAGCTTCTTACTCTCGCTAAGTACTTTGTACTTACCTCAATTGCATGTTTTGTTGTCTGATTTTATGGTGAGAAGACGTACATGTTGAGCATGTGATGGATGTTGACTTCGGGGACGATGTTTGAGTCCAAGTTTCACTTGATGTTTTCTGTTTCATTTATTATAAGATGTATCAAACTATCTTGTTATTTCAATATCAAGAAAATCATTGTACTTTATTTAAGGCTTTGTAAGATTTGTTGTTTTACTTTCGTTTTGGGCATCGTATGTTGTATGCTACCTTGTTGCTGTTGATGGTGTATGGGCCCACTGGGCCGGGTTGTTCGTAACTGGGCCAGGCGCATTATAAATGTTAGCATTCCTCAATGTTTGTGTATGTGCTTGGCCTTGTCCGTGTCTTGTGGTCTAGGAAAGAGAGTAGTAGAGGTGAGGGAGCTTACTTGAAAATACTTAGTGAAGATGTCTAAATCGTCACGGGTGTCCTTGCGGTGTATGGATGGTGGATATCTGGCTGTATTTAAAGTGTGGTGTTACTCCGGCGGGTGGTGGTATGGAGAGAGTTAGAATGGAGAGAGCTTTGGCTTGCAAGTATAGTGTGTATTTTATATATCTCATCCTCTTTTAGTTTACAATGACCACCCCTTTTATAGAGGTGGGTAACTTAAGGCATAAGTAATCTATTAGATATTTTACTAATATCTAGGTTTAACTTAGATGCTAAGCAAGGCGAAATATCGATATACAAGTGGGAATAAGATCTGGATCAATCGTGCCATCTATCTGAGGCCGCAAGGTGTAAGCCTTTTCGGCCTCGCCCCTTGGCGAGCGACCGTCTTGACTTTGCTGGAGGAGATTCACGGGATACGCTACTTGCACAGGACCGCAAATGTTTTGGTCGCGCGAGGTGAGACACGATGGCCGCCCCTTTGCGATCTCTCTTGTCATTCGGAGGGTGGCGCGTGGGTGATTCCTCTTGTTGAGGTGGTGGAATTATTTATACCCATCAATGGCCCCCTACTCCGTGCTTTAATGACATTCCCTGGGGATATGAAGGATGGAGTAATCATCAACACTTTTATGACCTCATCGTCGGATGCGACTTGTTCTCTAAGGGCCGTGCTTTCAAAGCAAGCGACCTCAAGGTAACTTTGGGCCTGTTTTTGCGACCTTGTCGTCTGATGCGACTTGTTCTCTAAGGGCCGTGCTTTCAAAGCAAGCGACCTCAAGGTAACTTTGGGCCTGTTTTGCGACCTTGTCTCCGATGCGACTTGTTCTCTAAGGGCCGTGCTTTCAAAGCAAGCGACCTCAAGGTAACTTTGGGCTGTTTTGCGACGACCCTCGTCTCGATGCGACTTCGTTCTCTAAGGGCCGTGCTTTCAAAGCAAGCGACCTCAAGGTAACTTTGGGCTGTTTTGCGACCTGTCGCAAATCGATGCGACTTGTTCTCTAAGGGCCGTGCTTTCAAAGCAAAGCGACCTCAAGGTAACTTTGGGCTGTTTTGCGACCTTGTAAATGCGATGCGACTCGTTCTCTAAGGGCCGTGCTTTCAAAGCAAAGCGACCTCAAGGTAACTTTGGGCTGTTTTTGCGACCTTGTCGTGCGATGCGACTCGTTCTCTAAGGGCCGTGCTTTCAAAGCAAGCGACCTCAAGGTAACTTTGGGCTGTTTTGCGACCTTGTCAAATGCGATGCGACTCGTTCTCTAAGGGCCGTGCTTTCAAAGCAAGCGACCTCAAGGTAACTTTGGGCCTGTTTTTGCGAGGCGAGGCCGTCAATCGCGGCTGACGTCAGCCCTCCAGGTCTTTTTCTGCGGAGTGATGCGGCCGTTTCAAAGAATCGCCAGGGAGTTGTGCGTGGATATCTTGATGGGACGCCTTCGTATTTCAAAAACCGATAAGCTGCCGCCCTAATTCGAACCGTTGGATGAAGCGTTCCCAACCGTCACGATCGTGGGCCCCTTGCCTATATAAAGCTTTCGCTTCTCACCCTTCACACTTTTAGCGCTTCTTACTTTCTCCGTTGTTTTAGATTTCTCTAGTTCTTGGCAGAGCTTTGAAGGTTCAACGGTGTTCCTGCGGCGGTTCTAGGATTTCACGGCGGTTCTTTTGAAGATTCCGGCCACCTCCTTGAGTATTTCCCAGCTTTTACGCGGTTTTCCAATCTTTCTCAGCAAATCAGGTAAGAAATCCTTTTTGTTAACTTGTTTACTCATCCCGCTCTGTCTTGTTTTCCACACATCAATTTTGTCATTCTTTTGCTACGGAGATGCAACATTGCCTTGTTTCCGATTAAAAGCGGGATTTTTCTGGGGAGAGATTCATAGCTTTCTGGGAAAATTGGGGTTTCACCGCTCCTGCCATCCTCTGTAATCTTATTTGCGATCTCTCTTGCAAAAATGGGAGGCGGTATTGAAGTGGAGTGCGATCACCTTCTGGGCTAATTTATTATTATACCGGTCCGAAAGCTCCACCTTTTTCCTCCCTTGTTTTTGCGGGATGTCGGGAATGATCATTCTAGCGATGATTCTGCGGAGAGGAGATTTACGATTATGCCGAGGATGACCCCATACTATCTCGCCGCCTCGGTTAGCGTCTGTTGGACGAGGTTGAAGTGGAAAGTAGTCGCGCGAGATATTGGCGAGATTACGGCCCGATGAGGCGCTTATATGGATGTCGACCCTTTTGAGTTGGAGGCCTTCGTCTACGCCCGAAATCCGCCCGCGTAGAGTGAGCCTTAAGGGAAAGCGCGGGCTCAAAAGTCTCAACAGATTCGTGGGCCTGAAGAAATCGCTTTCCCGACCGAAGGACAAAGCTGCGGTCAGTACTAGCGGCGCTCCCGACCATGACGAAGCTTATGTTCGGGGCGCGCGGTTCATGAGTTAATGGGTCCGGTGAGGGCGAAAATGCGGAATTGCCCGGAAGGATATACGGATACTGCAGCGAGCGTAAGAAAGGAAAGCTGCGAGCCAAACCATGGCGATTGGTGAGGCCGCGCGCGCCGATACCGGCCGAAGAGTTCTCGTCCTAACAATCCACGAAGCTATCACGAGTTTGCGATCATGGCGGCGTATGAGAAGGACGTTGATAAGAAATGGTCCCGACTGTGCAAGAGCAGCGATCTCAACAGGACCATTAATAGCATATTCGGAATCGACACCAGTGTGTATCGGTTTTCTTTTTTCGATTATGGGAAGGAGTCCGATAAATTTAAACCCGGGGACCATAAGGATTATGTAGGCGCGCGTCGCTCCGAGGACACCCTTATCCTCCACTTCCATCATTTGTGTGCGGGTCTGAGACCGCCTTTCGATCCTTTCTTTGTGAAGATCTGCAAGGAGATGGAAGCGCTTCCCTCTGATTTTGCCGTCGGGGCTATTATCCAGTTGATGGCCTTCATCGTTATGTGCGGATTCTAAAGATTGAGCCGGCGTTAACTTTCTTTGGGGTAATTTTATTCCTTCGTGGGACGTCTATTCTGGGACAGGTCTCTCGAGGTGAGACTCCCCGCTCTTGTTCTGCTTCCCAATAAGTTTCACAAATGGGGGGCGTGGAGTCGAAAGTTGAGTCGAAGGTAGGCTGGCCTTTTCCTAGGGCAGAAGTCCGTGGAGGCAAATCCACGCTTTTAATCTTTGACCCCCCTGTGAGTGAGCGGCGCTACGTAAAGGGGTGATGAGCGTTAATTGATCGGACGGGCGGCGCCATCTCGGAGAAATGTTTCTGGGTTGAACTTCTTGATCGGCCGAGCCTTTTGTATGCATGGCGGGCCTGGTGGGCGAGAGGAATGCCGTGCCCATGGTACGAATGGGTCCCGAGAGCTGCGATCCGGATTTGGATTGGGGTTGTCATATCAACAAATGTTTTCCTCTACGAGTGCCTGGAATGTGGGGCGATCTATACTTAGGCGCTTTGTAACTTTCTTTGTCCACTTGTATTTATTTGTAAATGCTCATTTTGTTTCGTTGGGCTCTAAACCGCTTTCTTTTTGTAGGTATGGATCCAAATGCTCGTAGGGCTCACGAAACAAGCTTAATGCGAGCGAACAAGGCAGCCAAAGCTCGACGGAGGCTCACGAAAAAACTCTAGGGATGGTGCCCCGAATCAAGCGCCTCGATTGTCGAAGAGACACATAACCGGAAGGCTGCGACCTCTTACGCCCTTGTTGCGACTTCCTCTGCGCCCTTGTTGCGGGGCCAGTCGGTGGTGCCTCAAAAAGACTCATCCCCTACTAAAGAGTCGCGACGGCCTGAAGCGACCTCAACCAGAGAAAGCGAAGGATGATCGCCAACCCAAACGGTCCGCTCCACCGGCGCATCTTGAAGAGGTTGAAACTCCGGTGGAGAAAGCGCATCCGCCGAGACGCGCCACAAAAACTTTGCCTCGAGGTTATGCGGGAAAGAGGCCTTATGGTTGGATCCGAGCTTTACCCAGGATCTTGACCTATCCAAAGCTCGCCGGGTTGGTGAAGCAATTGCTGATGTGATTCCTCTTGGGCCGATCCCTCTCGGCTATCCTGATCATGTTCAAGTGGAGATTGGCGGGTATATTAGCCCGCTTTGCGGCTCAAGACAACTCTCCGCCTCAAGATGAGATTCTTTGAAATCGGAGATTTGGCGGCGATTTGGGATTGCGGCTTCTCTGGTAAGACCAGTTTTTTTTTTTTTTTTTTTTTTTTTTTTTTTTTTTTGCTAATTATCCCCGTTTTCCCTGGCTCGGTGCTCGTTTTAAGCAGGTACTTGAGGGGCCGAGAGGCGCGATGCGAGAGAGTGAGAAAGTGACGCCACTTGTTGGGAGGGCCCGATAAAGCGAGGTTACGCCTTAAAAGAAAGCTAAGCATGCGGTGGCGAGGTGGAGAAGATGAAAGCAATCATGGAGGAGCACTCTAAATTGGATCTTTGAGATCAATGAGAAAGTTGCATCTTTGACAAAGGATTATGCGGGGGCGCAGGAGGAGATCGCCGCGTTGAGGGTTAAGCTTGCTGAGGCGGAGACGGCTGCCAAAGAGGCTGCTGAGAAAGCTATTGAGGAAGCTGCGAAGAAAACGGCTGAGGCTGTCGAGGAGGCCAAGTCTGGGGCCGTCGCTGCCTACAAGAATTCGGATGACTTCTTCGACCTTATAGAGAAACGGCTTTGACCAGGGCTTTAGTCACCTAGCATTTGCGATCTGGTTTGATCGAGGCAGGGGGCACATCACTCTGGAGGATATGCTGCGGTGGGTGAACACGCATCAAGGTCATCCCGATTTAGTGGTCTTTCACCCGGAAATCCCTTATGCAAGCGAGCTCGTTACCTCGATTCAGACTGAACAGCTTAAACGCGGCGAGCCTGTTTGGGATCCTGCTCCTGTTAATCCTGTAAACTTTGAGACGTTGAAGAAGCCGCCGCCCTCTGAGCAAGGCGACGAGTTTATCAGCACCCCGCTTACCCCTCATGCTCTCTAGATTTCTTGGACTTTCTCATGAGCTCTTTGAAAATTTGATTTGTAACTTTGACTATTTACTTTTGTGATTTGGTGAATCTTGATTTGTAATATCTTGACAATTTATTTTTCGCTTTTTTTTCAATTTATAAAACTTGGCTTTTTCTGTCCTCGATTCGATCTGGCGGCCTTCGCGAGGTCGTGATGAGCTATTTTATTTTTCTGTGCTTTCTTGATTTGTGCGAGGATGCTCAATAATTTGGCGGCGTCGATCCGTCATGAAAGCGTCGTCGTCTCGTTCTAAACATAGTCGCTACGCGACGCTAATTTTTCAAAGTTTGTGGCCTTATTGAGAGAAGCGGTGCTTTTGCCGGAAGATAGAGCTGTTAGAGCGACCTTTGACTCGTGTGTCATTAACGCAGAGTTATGACCCCTAATGACTAGGTGTCAGTTGTAACTGTAGCCATAAATTTCGGTCTCTTCATGGTCTGGCGTTCCTGTTGCCTTGGTTTTCGGGGCAGTTTGCATATCTGGCCCTAGGATCCAGTTAATCCCAACCGTTGATTATACCCCTTCTCTGGTATAAAAAGGGGGTTACTTTGGAACTCACTCTACCTCTTGCCTCATACTGAATTTGCTTTCTTTCTCCCTCAATCGTTCATTATCCTCTTTACCATTTATCCCCCGACTCTATGTCTCATCCAGGGGAAAGCAGCCAGGTTCGGATATGGAAAGCTCGTCCTATCCGGGATGTTTCTCCTTTTTTCACTTGCCGCCTCCCCGTAGCCAAGGATTATTTTCGGGATTATTTTGAGTGGCGTGATATTATGAGGAGAGGGCTTAAATGAACAACGAATAGAAGACGGCTCCATCATGCGCGTTCGGCTCGGGTGGTGGGAATTTATTCTTTGAGTCTCTGGGAGCGGTTAATGTTACCATGATACGGGAATTTTATTCCGTGTTGTGCGAGGTAGCCTCTGGCGGGACCGTGAGCGACATTTCTCTCGGGTGTCCCGTTATCTTTACTCGGAGAGAATTAACCAAGTTTTTAACATACCCGCCATAAATCCCTCCTCCCATTATGAGATCGCCTGGGACCTTGCGGATGAGGAAAATAGGCGATTCGTCTAGGTATTGCAATGTGCAGCATTTGTTCCCGAGAATCGGCGGGTTTGGTCTTTGGGAGGATCTGCGTCCGACCTCTCTCGCAGCGACCGTGAGTGGAAGAAGTTTATAAATTCTCGCGCTCTTATCTCTGCCGATGCTGATGTTGTTAGTGAGAGCGGCGCGCTTCTACGCACGCCATTCGCGACCATCAGTGGATATAGACTCGGGAGTGTTGATCCATCGCGAGGCACTAATATATGCGTGCTCGGCGGTTCAAGGTCGCCGTGGTGCTGATCGCCGCATGCCTTTTGCATCGCCGATAACCAAATTATGCGATGGCGCGTGGTCCCCTTCCATACTCTCGACCGATATGTTTGAAAAAACTTATCCGGTGGAGCCCTTTGCAAGCGTGGTGTCGTTTTTGGACCTCCACGCATGTGATCGGAGGAAGATAACCATCCTGCAGTTGATGGAAGTTTGTCCAGGCTTGATCGATATGTTTGAAAAAACTTTTCGCTATTTTTTTTTTTTTTTTTCATTTTTTTTTTTTTGATGATGACGAAAAGACAAGAATGTAAATACTGATTTGGAAGAAACGACTTTATTTGAATTGGCTCGTTACATATAGTATTTTTAGATTATGCGCATGCCATGGCCTATTATACTCGCGGCCCTCCTTGTCACTTAGCATGTACGTCCCTTTTTGATAACTCGCGAAATCCGTAGGGCCCTCGAGTTTTCCGATAGCTTTCCTTTTTCGCTAACCGTGGCCCGTGGCTTGTCTTTTTGTAGAACGTAATCCCCGACGGCGAAGTGATGATTGCGAATACGTTTGTCGTGATGACGCTTTGCCGCCTGTTTATAGTTGACCAGACGACTGTATGCCTGGATGCGCCGCTCCTCTACTAGATCGAGCTCGAGTTTACGGCGCATTTGTGTTATTGACCTCGCTCAAAAAAACGACCCTAGGGCTTGGTAAGGCCATTTCCACAGCGCCATAGCCTCGAGATCCATATGTTAAAGCAAAAGGAGTTTCCCTCATTGTGATTTTTCGCGACGCGTCTGAGTGCCCATAGAGTCGCCTGGAAGGTGATCCGGCCAGTGGCCTGCTTTCTCACCCAGGCTCTTTTTCAACACACTTAGGACCTGTTTGTTGGCATTTTCGGCTTGCCCATTCCCTTGCGGGTAGCACACGGATGATTGCCAATGTTTAACATTGTTCTCCTCACAGAATCTGTCGAATTCGTCTCTGAATTGAGGTCCGTGATCGGAAACCATCACTCTTGGAACACCAAATCTTGTCCATATTTGATCGAGCAAAAAGTATGTTATGTCCCTGGTATTGGTTTTACTAAGGCCTTAGCCTCGACCCATTTAGTAAAATAATCCACCGCGGCGACCACGTGCTCAGCAACCTGGCGACCGCTTCTTCAAAGGTCCGATGAGGTCGATTGCCCACATGTCGAAAGGCCAGGCAGCTACCACTATGCTTTGTTCGACTGAGGGTAGCCTGGGGATATTTGCGAACTTCTGGCAAGTATCACATGCTCGGGTATGAGCTTTGGCGTCTTCTGCTAATTTCGGCCAATAATATCCGGCTAGAAGTACCTTCTGCGCTAGTGTTCGATTGGAGAGATGGCCGCCGCACATTCCCTCATGTAGCTCTGTTAGGATCCCCGTTACCTCCTCAGGTCGTACGCATCGCAGAAGGGGTTGCGAGAATGAATGACGGTAAAGCACGTCGTCCATAATCGTATATCTTGCGGCCCTTCTTACTAAGGCCTTAGCTTTGCAAGTCATTTGAAGCTCTCCTAACTCAATATAAGACTTCATGATGTCGACCCAACAAGTGTTCTTGGGTTGGAAATCCATGATCTCGTCCGGGAGATGGCGGGTTCCGATAGGTGTTCGACCATGATGCTAGGATCGCACGACGCGTCTTATTTGGTTAATTTGGATAAGTAGATCCGCCTATGATTGTCCTCTCGAGGATGTTTTTGAATTGACAATATCTGTTTGCTTTGAGTCTTTTGACGAGGTTAATATACCTTTGTAAAATTTCGCATAATGAATGCCAAAAGACCCATTGATTTGATTCACCACCAACCGTGAGTCGCAAAATACTTGTATATTTTCGACTTTCATGGCTTTGGCGAGTTTCAACCCAAAGAATGACGGCCTCGTATTATTCGCCTGGTTGTTAGAGGCGGTGAAATCAAATCTCGAGCTCGCTCAATTTCTTACGATGTGCCCGGCTCTAACAGATTATTCCAGCGCCACACCCTTTGTGATTAGCGGACCCATCAACGTAGAGAGCGCCAACGGTGACTTGGCACGATGGGCTCGTCCTCTGTGGTGACCCTATCTTGGTCGGCGTTCGGATGAAAGAGCGCTCTTTCACCTCTTCGTTGAAGCTTGTTTTTCGCTATGAAATCTGGAGAGCACTGGGCCTTCTGACCTTCCGGGGCTCATATCGGATATCGAACTCGATAAGCTCGATGGCCCATCGGAGCAATCGACCAGACAGTCCGGGTTTGTGAAGAAACTGTCTTAGCGATGCATTTGATAATACTACGATGGTGTGCGATGAAAAGTAAGCCCTTAATTTGCGGGCGGCTATAACAACACAATAAGCCAACTTTTCTATATTAAAATAACGACTTTCAACGGGCTTAGAGCTTTGGAAACATAAAAATCGGCCTGCGAGCCTTCCTCCTCTTTTACAAGTCTCTGCGGCTACGGCCCTATCTCGAGGTCGCCAAATATAAAAGCAGAGTATCCCGAGCCTCGGGCAAGTTATGGGCGGTCTTGACAAGTATTCTTTGAGGTCTTTAAATGCCAGGAGCATTCCATTTGTCAAGAGAAGGTACACCACTTTCGAATTTTGAAGAAAGGCAGACTTCTTTCTGCAGATTTCGAGACAAACCTACCCAAAGCTGTGATCCTGCCGTTGAGCCGCTGTACTTCTTTAATACTGGTAGGCTCGCTCATGTTGACCAGGGCCTCGATTTTTTCGGGATTTGCCTCGATCCCCTTTGACTTACCATAAAGCCCGAAATTTCCCGCTGGACCCCAAAAAGTGCATTTCGTAGGGTTTAGTTTCATTGAGTGATTCTTCACGTTTGCAAAGGTTTCGCGAAGGTCCTCCAGGTGATCTTGGCGACTTGATTTCACGACCATGTCATCAATGTAGGCCTCCATGTTCTTGCCTATCTGCGTGCTAAAAACTCTGTTTACCATTCTCTGATAGGTTGAACCTGCGTTCTTTAGGCCAAACGGCATCATCTCATAGTAATATAGCCCGCCCGGCGCCCGAAGGCCGTCGGCTCCTTATCTTCATCGGCCATTTTGACCTGGTGGTAGCCGGAATAGCGCCCGAAAGCTTAAGGTTTCAAAACCCGCGATCCCATCCACCATTTTATCGATTCGAGGGAGCGATAGGGTCCTTTGGGCAAGCTTTGTTTAGATCGGTGAAGTCGACGCACATCCGCCACTTGCCGTTGTGTTTTTTCACCATTACTACATTTGCCGGCCGGTGGGATATTGAAGCTCTTTGATTATGCCTGCTCGCCGCTAAAAGTTTCTCGACCTCAATTTTATTGCGACCTCCTTTTCAGTAGAGAATTGACGCGCCTTTGTTGTATTGGCCTGAAGTTGGGATCGACACTCAGGTTATGCAAAAGCGACCTCCGATTCCACACCTCTCATATCGATTACCTCCCAGCGAACGCGTCCAAGTTTGCTTTTGAAGCTCGATCAGTTCCTCCCTTTCTTCCTCGGTAGTCCTCGATCCTATTTTTATCTTTTGATCGGGATATTTGTCGTTTATTATAACCTCGATCAACTCGTCTTCGGCAGTGAAGTCGGGCTCGTCCCGAACTTGTAATGTTTCTACCTCTACGGCCTTCTCCGAGATTTCTTTCATCATAGCAATCGATCCGTGGCGTGTTAAGACCATCCGGTCGGGTCGCCAGAGTCGACCTGTTTTTGGTCATATAGTCGAGGAAAGCTCCAGTCGGTGATGGCGACCCAACTTCTTCCCTACGTGAAATTTGACCCGTTGGTGGGGAGCGGACGCCACCATTTGGAACTTCTTCATATTTGGGATTCCCAAAATCATGTTGTAGTAAGAGGCGTGTCGATTACCAAGAAAGTTATTATCTCCGTTCTACAGGGCTCATAGTCGCCCAAAATGATATTGAGGTCGATCGTGCCTTTGACCCGTACTGTGTCGTTGGTAAAACCTTCGAGGACCCCAAGGTAGGGTTTTAACTTGGCCTCCCCGAATCCGATCTGTTTTAAGCAAATCGAAATAGATGACGTCGCTGGCCGCCCCTGTGTCGACCATTACTCGGTTGACGCCGTGCTTGTCGTTCACCCCACCTTTAGAATGAGGGTATCTCCATAAGGCCCTTGTTTTGATCGTCTGTCACCGCTTTTGTGAATATGATTCCCTTCTCATTCTCTCCCAACACAACTGGCCAAGCCGCGGGTATTGATTTGATTTATCCGAGATTTGATTGATGATTCTTTGGGAATATTCCCGTGGATGACCTGAACCTCTCTCTGATAGACGCGAGGTTGGCGTCCCTGACTGGGAGTGTTGTTCCCCTCGCGTTTATATTTATTGGCTGGTCCCTCACGGATCAGCCTTTCTATCTCGCGCCTCAGGGTGAAGCATTCATCGGTGATGTGGCCATGGTCCTTGTGATAGTCGCAGTATTTGGATTTATCGCGGCTATCAGGATCGCCCCTCATAGGCTTTGGTTTGTCGAAATGTTCACGAATTTCAAACAGTATTTGGGATGCTTTGGTGTTGAGCGGGGTAAAATTATCCTCGCTAAATTTGTACGGCTTCTTTACCTCACGATCGCGATTAGTATCTCGTCCCTTTTCCTTTTTACGGTCATCTACGCGATCCTCCTTCGGCGAACGTGGCTCTGTCTTAGGCTTTGCTTTCCCCGCAGATGGCGCCTCGCTGACCCCCATCATTCTGGCCCTTTCTAACATCTCCCTGAGACCCGCTTTGGGGGGCCGCAGATTGAATTCAGTTTTCATCGGGCCTTTGGCGATTCCGGTGAGGAAACATGTTATGACCGCATCGTCTGGAATGTTCCTTGTTTGATCATATATTCTGACGAACCGTTCGTAATACTCTTTTCCGGATTCATGCCCTCCCATACGAACCTCATATAGGTCCTCAATGGTTTTCTTTGGCCTGCTTGCCGATTCAAACTCTCTGACAAACTTTTCCGACAAATCCTCCCAACTTTCAAGCGAGCCGCGAGGAGCCCGCGTATTCAGGGCGCAGCCCTATCCTCGCATCCGCCAACCAATACGATGCACCAGGCGGATTTATTTTGTGTAGCAAGGGTGATGCGACGACCGAACGCGGTGAGCCGATCGTTTGGGCATGAGTTTCCATTGTAATAGTTGTAACTTGGATAACTAACCTTTTCTCTCGCGGGAGGCAATGTTTCGTAATCCTTTGGCGAGTACGTCGATCCCGAAATTGGGCGACTTTCTCGACGGGCCTCGACTTTTTAATTTCGCAAGCTCTTTTCTCATTACCTCCATCTGTTCCGCCAAAATAGGTCGATTCTCGGGTCGCGTGATGTGCTTGCGTGTCGGCTCGCTCCGTTCTACGCTCGATTCCCTATGATCTCGTGATCCTCTTGGCGGGCCCTCTTTCCACGATAATTGTGCGGGCATCTTGTGCGTGTCTATCTCTTTGGATGGGCATCTCTTCTCTAGGAAGGTCGAGGCGACTTGGGGCTAAGGCCTTGTCCTTCTCACCCAACCTATTAAACGCGGACCCTTTGTCGATCCTCTTTCCTTTTTGATGGTCGCGATCTTGGGGGGCCGAGGTTCGTGGAATTTCTTTCCTCGGTCCATAGCGACCTGAAGAGTGCACGCTCTCCTCTACGTCGATCTGCTGAATTTGGCTCTGGCGGCCTTGGTCTGCGATCGCAAGAGGGATTCGTTTTAGGAGGATTCGGGGTCGAATCGTCATAGGGGCCTGGCCCTTAGCCACCAGCGGAATTGGTGAGATACATAGTTTGGCGTGCACTGGCGTATTCCCTCATTTCGGCGACCTCTGGGTCCTCCTGAAAGCCGGTTGTATTTACGGGATCGATCTTTGGCTTTCTTGTGACCTCTCTGCGAGTTCCATCCAGGGCAACAATGACCTCTTTTGACTTGGTTTTTGATTAATGACATTTCGGCGTCGCTAGGTGCTAAGACCCTCTCTGCGGGATCCTTCTCTTCTGCGCAGGAGATTGTCTAGCGTTTCTCTGCGCCTTCCCCACGAGCTTGATGTAGCATAGTACCTTTTGCGGGGTTTGGGGTGTTAGATGCCCTTTACTTCCGGCCATCTCTCAAGGGGTGGCTTTTTGAGCGATTTCTTTGGTAAAGGGAAGAAATAAAGGCAGTTTGAGGACTTTCTTTGTAAGATTATCTCCTCCTGAATAAGAGCTCTAGGTGATTTTTTACACAATCGCTTTCCCGGTAACGGAGCCAACTGAAGATGTCTAAATCGTCACGGGTGTCCTTGCGGTGTATGGATGGTGGATATCTGGCTGTATTTAAGGTGTGGTGTTACTCCGGCGGGTGGTGGTATGGAGAGAGTTAGAATGGAGAGAGCTTTGGCTTGCAAGTATAGTGTGTATTTTATATATCTCATCCTCTTTTAGTTTACAATGACCACCCCTTTTATAGAGGTGGGTAACTTAGGGCATAAGTAATCTATTAGATATTTTACTAATATCTAGGTTTAACTTAGATGCTAAGCAAGACGAAATATCTGATATACAAGTGGGAATAAGATCTGGATCAATCGGCGGCCATCTATCTGAGGCCGCAAGGTGTAAGCCTTTTCCAGCCTCGCCCCCTTGGCGACCCGTCTTGACCTGCCTGGAGGAGATTCACGGGATCTGCTACTTGCCTGGGACCGCAAATGTTTTGGTCGCGGCGAGGTGAGACACAGTGGCCGCCCCTTTTGCGATCTCTCTTGTCATTCCGGAGGGTGGCCGCAGTGGGCTGATTCCTACTGTTGAGGTGGTGGAATTATTTATACCCATCACTTAGGTGACTAGTTAACAATTAATAACAAACGTATGTGTGTAGTTAAAAGACTAAACATCGTAACATTCTTGGTAAGGCACAAGTCTATATCGCGATGTGTGGGCGTTCAGATAAAGTGGATAATTCGTAAGTCTTTTGACCCTACGTATGGAGGAACGCCACCCCGTACATCCGAGAGCCTACATACGGAGGGACTACACCGAGCATGTAAACTATCGGCTTTTCCCACGTGGATATTGGTGTGATCCGCCAATATGTTGCACACAAATACTTTATGGTGAGTAGCGCCATGCTTAGTGCCTTTCAATGATGATGTAACAAAGATAAGCTATGCTATAAACCAATAATCACGACATGTTGATGAGCATGAAGTGAACCCTAAAGTTTGAGTCGGTCTCACAAAGACAAATTAATAAATTATGAACCTTTCGTTGGAAGATTTAATTATATTTTAGCTTCTTGCTGTTGCTAAGTACTTTGTACTTACCTCAATTGCATGTTTTGTTGTATATTTTTGGGGTGAGAAGACGAACATGTTGAGCATGTGATGGATGATGACTTTGGGGACGATGTTTGAGTCCAAATTTCACTTGATGTTTTCTGTTTCTTTTATTATAAGATGTATCAAACTATGTTGTTATTTCAAAATCAATACAAGCGTCGTACTTTCTTTAAGTCTTTGTAAGATTTGTTGTTTTACTTTCGTTATGGGCATCGAATGTTGTAAGCTACCTTGTTGTTGTTGATGATATATGGGCCCACTGGGCGGGGTTGTTCGAACAGGTCCAGGCCCATTATATGTGTTTGCATTCCTCAATGTTTGTGTATGTGCTAGGCCTTGTCCGTGTCTTATGGTCTAGAAAAGGGAGTAGTAGAGGTTAGGGATCTTACTTGAAAATACTTAGGTGGCTTGTTAACAATTAATAACAAACGTACGTGTGTAGTTAAAAGACTAAACATCGTAACATTCTTGGTAAGGCACAAGTCTATATCACGATGTGTGGGTGTTCAGATAAAGCGGATAACTTCGTAAGTCTTTGGACCCTACATACGGAGGAACACCACCCCGTAAGCCCGAGACCCTACGTACGGAGGGACTTCACCGAGCGTGTACACTATCGGGTTTTCCCCCGTGGATATTGGTGTGATCCGCCAATATGTTGCACACAGATACTTTATGGTGAGTAGCACTGATGAGCTAAAATCTACCCACTCAAAAATACAATTTATACTTTCAAAAAAAAAAAAAAAAAAAAAAAAAAAAAAAAAAAAAAAAAAAATACAATTTATAAAAGACTCAATAGCGTGGGTAAACTAACTCTCTAACCAAAGAGAGTACCGGGTTGATTGTTAGAATAGCTACTGAGTACGAGGTCGATCCGATCCTGCCGAAATGTGGTTGTGAGTACCAAAGTGAACGTGTGTCTTAGTCTAGGCGATCAAAGTTGTGGTGGAGATATTACACTAATGTAGAAAATAAATATTATTCTAACTGATTTATCTAGGTGATTAAAAAGCATAGCCAAACTATGATCCAACAGGTTATCACCCCACAGGAAAAACTTGACAAGGAGTGTGTATTAACTGATTCAGTTTATATGACATTCACGGGTGTCAACTCTTTATTCTTGCGTTAAGGTCTGAACAACTCTCGCTTAACCCCCATACTAGGCTTATTAACCCTCCCTTTAGAAAGCTAACTCGCCTAACATGGTTGACCAGAATAAAGAACCGCTGAAAAACCTTACAAAAGCATAGTTCTAACGTGTCACTTAGGTTGTCAATCTAACAATCAGAGCTATGTTTTAGTGATTCTAATACCTGTTTCCTTCATCTCATAAGAATAAGAATCTCACATAGGCATAGTCCTGACCTGTCACTCAGGTTGTCAATCTGACAATCAAGACTATGTTTTAGTGATATCCATATCCCACATCTCGCCGCAAAATGCATCTATAAGCTCGATGTAACAATGAACAAGGTTGTCAATCTCATTCAAAGCTATTAAAATGATTAAAACAAGTTTTAAAACATGAGTTTATCATACGAACGTTTAATTTAAGAGCTACACAACTCCTAACTCATCTCCCGAGGGTGTTTCACCCGTTTTCACATATTTCGGCTATGATAAGGTTTAGCTACAAATCATATATATAATAGTATACATATAGATATATAGATATATATATATATATATATATATATATATATATATATATATATATATATATATATATATATATATATATATATATATATATATATATCATAACATATAAAGTATCAGTGTAGTTGGGGTTATAGTTATTTGCTTGTTTGTTTGTCGTCCACTTTGTCTTTTTCCTCTTTTTCCTCTTTTTTTCCTTTTACCCCCCTTATTTTCTATCAGATATTTACCTCACCTCCTTCATTATTATTTGTTTGTTTTTTACGCCCCTCCCTTACTTCTGTATTCCAACTTGCCACCACTCTGTTGCCGATTCCGATGGGGAATTTTGATCGACGCCGTAGTTTTCCAATGCCAGGCAAGCAGCTCTCTTTCATACGTGCTAGGCTCTGCTGTCCACGCCGGTTATTTGCTCCAATCGTTTCATGCTTAGTGTTGTTCATTGCTGTTGCGGTGACAGCTCAACGGTTCCGCCGTCTTCACATACCTCAAACCTTCTGTGGAAAATCCAATTGCACTTTTACCCATTCCGACACCAGAGGCGAGCATTCTTAGATGTTTATTCAATCTGTAGTATTCTTTATCTGATCTGATTTCATTATTTCTGATGTCTGATTTTTTGGGATTGCGTTTGGTCTGTCTCTTCTTCGTGTAATGAATCTGCGTGAATTTCCCTTCTATTTGCTCTAAGAAAAAGAAAAGGGGTTTTTATTTATTCAGTTGTTGATTGTTTGATTGCCCTGCGGATTTACTTTTCTTCATACGGATTTGTTTGCTTTTATTTGTCATCTTTCTGAAGATTTGATTAAACTCTATGTGACAAATTTTGCTTTCATTGTGTCCGGTCAATTCACTATATAATTAACTGGTGCTTTCGATGAATCAGAGCGATGATGTGTCGATTCTCATAATCGAATGTATACTTTTGGATTTTGCAGATCACACGATGTTATGAAGATTTGAGAAATGACCATGTAACAATACTCAGGTATGTTCAACTCCTCTCACCCTTGGTAATGATCTCTTACTGCTGTGAATAGTTTTCTGAACCAGTTTCGAAGACTTTTGCATTGAGTAGACAGATTCTGTGTTTCCAACCCAGTCAACATATACTAATGAATGTGGTTTCCGGCTACTTCATACAGACCTACATGCTCCTGTATTGTTGTGGTTTGTTTTCAATACCACAACCAGACTAAGCATTAGCAAATTTTATTTAGCATTACTAATGAATCAATTATAGTAAATGACTTACACACATGTGCAGATTCACATGAAAGTGCAAAATAAACATCACAGGTTAAGAGTACACATTGCTTTATGTATTCAAATTTAAAATCTAGGAAAAAGCCCATACTAGGTAATAAATGTGGTTTGAAAAAACTAATGTATCAATCATAGTAGGTTACTTACACATACAAAGTACAGTTCTGCATTCAAGAGCAAAATCAACACATAAGGTTAAGAGCACACATTATTATGTTATTAATAGTATGTTCCAATGTTCTCATCAGTGAGGTTTACGATTTCGGTTTCACACCACTGATGTCCAATGCTATGTAAATAACTACATTTCCTTCCCTTGCTTATTAATTTCTAAAATCACATCACTTTCTTCTCTGGGAAAAATTCAAATGATTTAGTTCTCTAATCTGTTTGGCTACTTGATCTTTCGCTTCTCGTACTCTGTTTCAGTCACAAACCTAAATAGTAAACATTGATCTGCGTAGGTAATGAACAAAGAATACAAAACAATTTCAACCTTAGATCATGTTCTGATCTCACACCACCTTGCTTTCTCGTTTCAGCGCTTGTCACATTACCTGGTACACATGTGTTACGGTTATCGAGTGCAGTAGAAATAATCCATTGTTGTTCTCGCCAAGGTACTGTTCTTGTGTTTTATGCTTTTTCCACTCCACAGTATTCCGCACACACGTTTCACTCCAGTAGTTACTTATTCGTGGTAGAAATGCTTAGAGAAGAACGAAATGCTAAACGCTGTTCGGCTTACGCTGCAATGCAACCTGACCAAGAATCTGCCTTACTGAAACGTAAAAGGTTACAATTCAATGAAAGAAAAGGTAATAAGAGTACCCATGTCCCAGACATCAAATTTCCTATCACTACACCCAATATTGCATTAGCTTAGACTTTACTTTTATGAAATCCTATAAATCCAGTGAAACATTAGCCAGGTCTATTACCATTGTGAAGAAAAATAGTTCTAGCATTTGACCTCGTGCACACATTGACCACTCTATTACCATGTGAGGAAAGGCAAGAAGTACATCTTAGACTTAGTTTGCACTAGCTAGGATAAGAGCAAATGAGCATTCCTTCTATTCTCGCCGTTGGCTCTAAGCGTGAATACTACGATGCCAAACGGTTCTATTTAGAACCTCCTCCTACGCTCTGATGAGGGCGAGGTAAAATTGTCTTTCCGACATTGCCGACTCCTTTGGCATTGTTATACACTGGTGATAATGCTGAAGCCAAAGAATTCAAAAGATATGTGCGGAGCTACAACAATAACCTCGCTTTCACCACCTTCCCAGCAAAAACTGACTGTGATCTACTTAAGAACTGTAAAGGTGGTTACACCTTCAAAGTGCAGGGTAAAGTGTATCATTACTTACGACCCTTTGCAAAAAAATGAGCTCTCCTTCGGAATCCAAACTTTACTTTTACGATAATGAAACCGAGCTTAATCACCGTCTTAAGACATTCCCACAATTCAATGAATCCATTATGAAACAGTTAATGGAAATTTTGGCCTCAAATCCTTACACTATGTTTCTGAAACAAAGTCGTGAACTACCAAACTTAGACGAACAAATTTTCTGTCTGATCAATTCTCCCATGCGTTCTGCCACGGTATTATATCCTCATTTCACTTACTTAGATGAAATACACATCCACACATACACACACACCACTGATAACCACCAAATATTACACATTAATAGAGGCATATATCACACTATTTCACAATCATTTATACTCACGATCCTCATGCAAACCATTTCAATGTGGCAATAAACAGTTGCAAAGTACAAGCACGGCTTAGCGACAAATCCGGAACTATAACATCAACATTCTTTGACAAGAATGCAGAGATATTATTACACCGGACGGCGTCCGAACTCCATAGAATGAAAAACTGTGTAATGCAAAGATAGCACAAGAAGCGTGCACACCCAAATATAGACACACACACACAAACATATATATGTTTATGTCTACATATATAGACACACATATGTATGCGCGGTGGTAATAATATTATTCTAATCTTTTTTGAAATATATAAGGGTTTGCCGAACTACTCAACGAGACGGAAGAGTGGCTAAAAGAACAAACAACAATTGCAGAGGTGAAGGCCCAACGAAGCAGATCTGAGAGACCGTGTTATTCGTTACACGGTTCAGAAATGGTCTGTAAAGACTTCACAGAAAAAAGCTCAGACAATGCCTTGTTCGAAAGTCCAGAAACCACAACAAGCTCAGGTAACCAGCCTTTCTACCCCTATTCCCAGGTTCACAGTGAAAATACATTCATTCACCATTGATTATGTTAACAGCAATTTCAACATTTAATTTAAGACTACTACTATAAATTACATTTCTGTACTATTACCACGTGCATCCATTCTCTGTCATAATCTTCTGCTGGTACACATGTTACACCATTAGTACACAAAATAATTAATATATTCTCGTGTTCACATATATGCACCACATGACAGATGTTCATATGGACAACCCAAGTTCCTCCACTGCTCACAGGACCATCAGTAGGTCACAAACTGTGAGAAGACAAATCAACATCCACAACACCGAAGAAATGGACACGCAATATGCTACCGGAGAAAACACGTCACCCAAAGTGGCGTAGCAAAACGATCCTTCTAAAAACTCAAGTGAAGACCAACAAAAAGTGTTGCCGAAGAGAGAAAACAAAGTGTGTAAAATAAATAAATCTACGCGTGTAATATAAGTTATGTAACATAATCACTTTTACCTTCCCCTCAAATACAATAAGTAGACAAATGAACAGGTCTCTATGTTCTGACAATAACTTATGTACGCCCATATGTAATATTTTTTGCTGTAACATATTTTCTCTTATAGTCCTCCAAAAGTCAGTTTACCTAACAGGATAATATAAAGAGCCACGCAAGCCTCTACGTAACAAACAAATCACAGCTTGACTCGAGGGCAGTAATCGTGCAACGCACGGCCACTCCCCACTAGTATAGTATTATTTGGGAATGTAGGACGACGATTTTTGTCGTTTCTGTGTTTTTTTTTCCCTCCTTTAATAAGGAAACGACGTCGTTTTGTCGAATATATCAGAATCCCTCCACCACCGTCTTCTTCTTCCAGTAGGATACAGGCAAATTTCCCACTGTCGTTTAGCCGCTGTCGTTTTTTCCCTTAGTTTTTTCCTTTACTTTCTCCACTCCACCACCGTTCCTAAGCTCCAATGGTTATTCTCCATGGCTTCTTATCATATCCATTTATTCACTTCCATGTTTTGTACTCATCAGGTTTGGATAGTCTTCTTCAGGGTTGCATTTTCTGCGTTTCTAATTTCTCCAGGTAAAGCTTGCTTCTTTTTTCTTGCAATCGTTCGGTCCAATTTCTAAGATTATTTCTGTGGTTTATCGGGAATGGATGTTCTTTCTGGTTTGATTATTGCACTGTGTGGTATATGCTTTGATAATTGCAGTCTCTGATAATTGCAGTTTTGGATCGTCTTCTTCATGGTTGTATTTTCTTGGTTTCCAATTTCTCCAGGTAAAGCTTGCTTCTTTTCTCTTGCAATCGTTGTCCACTTTTCGGTTCAATTTCTGAGATTATTTCTATGGTTTATCGGAAATTCATGTTGATAATTGCAGTTTTGGACCGTCTTCTTCAGGGTTGCATTTTCTTGGTTTTCAATTTCTCCAGGTAAAGCTTGCTTCTTTTCTCTTGCAATCGTTGTCCACTTTTCGATCCAATTTCTGAGATTATTTCTGTGGTTTATCAGAAATGCATGTTCTTTCTGGTTTGATTATTGCACTGTGTGGTATATGCTTTGATAATTGCAGTCTCTGATGTTTCTTTGCCAAAATTATATACGTTGTTTCGTAATTTCTCTACCTTGTGTGGTATATGCTTTGGCAATTGCAGTCTCTGATGTTGCTTTACCCAAATTAGTTTCGTTGTTTCGTAATTTTTCTAGCTGTCGATGCAATTTCTTTTATACTTTCTGTGTTGTCTAGGAAATGCAGGTTCTCTATTTCTTTTACCCGATGCGAATTTGACACGACATAGGGGAAAGTGCTCCTTTTGATTTTGTTTCTGATGATTCTATTCGTTTTTTTATTGTTTTCTTGGCTGTCGTATGCTTCTGTGCGCTTTTCTGTAGTGTATGCGTCTGTGGAAGATTAGTTGGTGCTGTTTATGGTTTTTTTGGCTTCAATTGTTGCTTTGTTAGAAGGTCTGTAAGGAATCATTGGGGTGACTAAAGCTCCTATTTAACTCCTGTTGTTGATGTTTTATTTATTTATTGTAAGATTTTGTGTATAGTTTTATGACCTCAGTTTATAGGATTAAAAATTCGTTTAGCATCGTCTGCCTCCTGTTCATTTTATTGCTGCACTATTGATGATGCACTTCTTGAGAATGTGTGAATGTTGTTGCTGTCATGAAAAGGCCTTTACAGAGATATACAAGAAGGAACAATGATTTAGGCACCGGGATTTGGTGCACTGACCATCAATTCCTTGTGTTTTTGATTTTGATTTTGATTTTTCAAAATATAATCTATGGTTTGGATCATACTTCTATAGACAGGTTGCAATTAAGTTCTGTAGATAAATCATTTTTGATATAAGAAGGCTATGTAAAGTATGCCTAAATGATCCGGTCATTCTCTAGACTGTCAGCATTTGAATCTACTGGAAACAAATGTAGGACATTGGTATCATATTGAATGAGTATCATGCTAATTTGCAGAGTAGCATTAGATGGAAGTTGGTCCTACGTTTGTTTTCAGTGACCGGACGTCATCATGAAATATACGAACAATGAGTAGCCGTGCTTATGGTGTTGCTTGCTTTCAGATGGCCGGGTCCACATCTCACGAACAAACTATGTATGATCTGTGCAAATGATTGCATGTTTAGCATTGTTTGTAGGACTCAGGAACAGCCCTATTGAAAACAATACAGACTTGATGGTTGACTCGGTGGAAATTGTTGGTCCAATCATTCTGGAAATATCTTGTGTTCAACTCTTTGATTGAATCTTCGATTTATAGCCTTTATTAAATGAGTTTCCAATATTATTTTATGTGAAAGCGAAGTCTCGGATTCAGTATCGGTTTTAACTCGGGCCGGAACTTAAAATTGGAACGAGGTATTTCATAGTGAGATCAAACTCATCAAATTTTGTAGATGCATCAACAGTTTGGTCTCAACTTCATTGTCATCACCTTCAACAGGGTATATTTCAAAATTTCCATTTTTTTTTTCTGTGAACCTTTGATTTCACTATGCTGACTTCACCAGTGCACAACATGTGCACAACAATAGAAGATCCTTTAATACTCTGTTGTCTGCTACCTCTCAAGCATTGAAAATTCTTCCTTACATTTCACTTTAACTCTCAGTGTATGCAGTATGAATATAGTTTTTCTCCCTTAGAACTCTACTTACCTGGCTGATCTTTTTTACATCTACTTTCTAACATTTTTACCAATATTGTTCTTTGCTAGGTAAACGCTGTAAAATTTTACAAGTATTCAACTGTGGTAGTTTAAATTTGGTACGATCGTTACGTGCGTGTTTGGGATCTGCAGATCTCACAAAGATCGAACACATTCAGTTATTTTCTCTCTTATGTTCATCAGTGTACAAAAATGCTAGAAGATGTTTTTTATCTTAAGAAAATATGATGGGAAGTTATAGTTTAGATTTGATGATATGCTATGCTTGAGGTCATTGACTTTTCTGGAAAATGGGGAGATTAAGGCGGTCTTAGAACATAGCAGATGCTGTATGAGTTAACCATTAGCTTGAGGGTACTTGAGGAGAATACATTTATTTCTCAAGCTGCTCGTTTATGTTTTAATGATAAATATTCTTGTAAACTGCCAATAAATCCCAATAAAGACTACTCTTTTAGGGTGCTGTGTGTACTGTTGTCATCTTGTGGGAATAATGAATCTCGATTTTTAAGGATATTCCTCTTTGGAAAGCGGTGAACATGCACAAAGTCTTAGTGTGCAATTCATATGAGAATTTTTTTGTTTCTTTTTGTGTTTTTATTTATTTATATTTTTCTTCTGCTACTGTGTTTGTGTCGGTTACCTTGATTCCAGTTACTTATATTGGTTTGCAGATCATTAATACATTTTTAGATAGTGTTATGTCTGTTTGTGTGACGAAAACTGAGATGGTTGCTGGAAGTGTTGATGGCAATGTTCGTACATTTGACATTAGAATTGGCCGGTATGTTGAACTTGATTTCATTGCTTCTATTGGTTGTTGTTTGTTTGGTTATTAAAATGTATTGTGTCCTACCCAATATGTTCTAAAGAGAAGATTTGCCGATCATTTACTCTAACTTTATTGTATTTAGAGAAATTTCTGATGACTTGGGGCAACCTGTCAACTGCATCTCTCTTTCGAATGATGGTAACTGTGCATTGGCAACTTGCCTAGATTCTACTCTACCACTTCTGGACAGGTAATTGGTTCTTTTGACTTGTCCTTATACATTTGATGAGGGAATTGACTTTGTTCATTTTTTCTTTTAATTTTTTTAGTATTGGACTTGTGATAGAGAGCTATCCGTAAGGCTAGCGTGTTGTGTTGTTTTATTGATTCGTTTGTTTATCTATTTGTTTTTTCAAATAGGTCTACTGGTGAACTATTACAAGAATACAAAGGCCACACCTGCAAGGTATGCCTACTATGTTTGTTATTAGTCTTTGAATTCTTAAGATAAACAATAAAGTCCTTAGGTTTCTAACATTAGAAGTCCATGTTATGATCCATATGTTCATTTTTTTACAATTGCTCATACGTTTGTATTCTTCAATGTTAAAGCAAAAGCCAATATTTGGTATTGCAATTTGCCATGCATTTATGCTCCCGTCATGTTAGTATTTTCTTGGGTAAATTTTTTGATTATGCTCCTTCTTTCATTGTTGCTTCAGTCTTTGAAGAAGGACTGCTATCTTACAAACACCGACGGTCATGTGGCTGGTGGTTCTGAAGATGTCTTTTGTAATTTTTGGGATTTGGTGGATGCATCAGTTGTGTCACGCTTCCGAGCCCATTCTTCAGTGGTAAATTTTGAGGATCTGAGTTTTTATTTGCATTTTTGCAGATTCTGCGAATAGCCAGTTGTTTAGGCTTCATATGCAGTCTTATCGTATATATATCTACAAGAAGCTTTATAATGGTTTGACCTCGTTGCCTTTGTTCACCTGGCACCGGCTTTATAATCTCATAATGCTTCTGTGTGATATTTATTTTGATCACCCTTTTCAGTTTTAACCAAGTGAATTGGCCTATACAAAATTTGAACATTGGGGAAATTATTCCAATGCATTTTCATCGTGTGCAGGTGACTAGCGTAAGTTATCACCCGAAGGATGCATGTATGATAACCGCCTCTGTTGATGGAACTATCCGGGTTTGGAAGAGCTGATTTGAAAGTTTCCTCTGTCGAAATGCTGAAGTTTTCCTTTCTGCATGAAGTA
The DNA here is from genome assembly GCA_026214975.1 of Gentiana macrophylla. Lineage (NCBI taxonomy): Eukaryota > Viridiplantae > Streptophyta > Magnoliopsida > Gentianales > Gentianaceae > Gentiana > Gentiana macrophylla. Next base: position 96,721,118 of record CM047816.1, read on the forward strand.
ATAGTTTTTTTTTTTTTAACCCTTTGTCTCGTATTTCAAGTTTTTGTACTTGCCTGATTACTTCTCATCCTATTATAAATTCTGCATAAAGTTTGACTGTATTTATTATATATCTGTAATATCTATAGCTTGCACAGTTCTTCTTGCAAAGAAAATTTGCATTATTCACTGCTATGTATATAATTGCACTATTATTTCATTGTATGCTTTCATACAATTCAGCACCTGCTTCTTTTAATTCACGTACTCAGTCTATTATATCTGTCATATATTTGAATCTTGCCTTCCCAAAATACCTTTTGACACTTCTTTATATATGGTATTCTTGCAACAAAACCACTAACATAACACCTACACAGAACAAAACAAACAATATTGTATCACCGACAGACGTGCACGAACCAGAGTAACGTGTGCAACGCACACAAAGCACCTCTAGTATATATATATATATATATATATATATATATAGATATAAGTACTACAAAGAAAATACAAATAGAGAAGACAATAAAATAATAACGAAAGGAAGAAGAAGGAAATTTGAGATATATATATATATATATATATATATATATATATATATATATATATATATATATATATATATTGTATGTAGATACTACAAATTAAAAGAAAATAAAGAAGACAAGAAAATAAAAGAAAGGGCCGAAGGCAAGGGCCAAGTTTTGTGATGAAATTGAGTGGTATTTATAGATTTTTTGGGGGCCGGTTCGAACCGGTGTAACTGATTTTGATTCCCCACATGTTTAATTGCCGGTTCAAACCCGGATTAGTCCGGTTCGAACCGGACTATCAAAATATCTTCACAGCTGTTCAATAAAATGGCTATAACTTGAGTTGTAGACCTCCGATTGACGTGATTCAAAATGCGTTGGAAATCTCATTTGAAGATCTAAAACTTTCATGAAGAAGTCTGCCCCAGTAAATTCCTTTAAGTTGGGTAAAATGTCCATCAAAAACAGGTTACGGTAGAAGTACGTAGAACAAGTTGATCCGTTTGAACTCGTAAGCTTGTGGCATCTTCTTCTAACCCTCAAAACACCTCTTTTAGGCCTCAAAACATGTCGTCACTAGGGATCTTGGTCAACCTATAATTCTGCCATAAAGCACCAAAATACCAAGCGTAAATCCGACACGACACTCCGGTTACTAAACTGGTACAAAAACTAGTAAAAACACGATATTTTATAATAAATACTACTTATATATTTAGATAAAACTAAGGAATTAATGACTCGAAATGATATTATGATGCTCAAAATGGTATCAGAAGTGGGGTAAAGAGTTATGATAATAATAGTGAATTTTTCCGTCATCAAGCACCATGCGTAGTACCCTTGAATAATGATGTAACAAAGATAAGCTACGCTATAAACCAATAATCACGACATGTTGATGAGCATGAAGTGAATCCTATTGTTTGAGTCTGTCTCACAAAGATAACTTAATATATTATAAACCTTTCGTTGTAAGATTTAATTAAATTTTAGCTTCTTAATCTTGCCTCAATTTCGTGTTTTTTTGTATGCTTTTTTGGGTGAGAAGACGAACATGTTGAGCACGTGATGGATGATGACTTTGGGGACGATGTTCGAGTCCAAGTTTCACTTGATGTTTTATGTTTCATTTATTATAAGATGTATCAAACTATGTGGTTATTTCAATATCAAGACAAGCGTTGTAATTTCTTTAAGGCTTTGTAAGATTTGTTGTTTTACTTTCGTTTTGGGCATCGTATGTTGTAAGTTACCTTGTAGTTGTTGATGATATATAGCCCACTAGGCCAGGTGATTTGTAACTGGGCCAGGCCCATTATAAATGTTATCATACCTCAATGTTTGTGTATGTGCTTGGCCTTGTCCGTGTCTTTTGGTATAGGAAAGAGAGTACTAGCGGTGAGGGTGCTTACTTGAAAATACTTAGGTGGCTAGATAACAATTAATAACAAACGTACGTGTGTAGTTAAAAGACTAAACATCGTAACATTCTTGGTAAGGCACAAGTCTGTATCGCGATGTGTGGGCGTTCAGATAAAGTGGATAACTTCATAAGTCATTGGACTTTACGTACGGAGGAACACCACCCCGTAAGTCCGAGACCCAACATACGGAGGGACTGCACCGAGCGTGTACACTATTAGGTTTTCCCCCTGGATATTGGTGTGATCCGCAAATATGTTGCGCACAGGTACTTTATGGTGAGTAGCACCATGCGTAGTGCCCTTGATGATGATGTAACAAAGATAAGCTACGCTATAAACCAATATTCATGACATGTTGATGAGGATGAAGTGAACCCTAAAGTTTGAGTCGGTCTCACAAAGATAACTTAATAAATTATGAACCTTTCGTTGTAAGATTTAATTATATTTTAGTTTCTTATTCTTGCTAAGTACTTTGTACTTACCTCAATTGCATGTTTTGTTGTATGTTTTTGGGTTGAGAAGAAGAACAGTTTGAGAATGTGATGGATGATGACTTTGGGGACGATGTTTGAGTCCATGTTTCACATAATGTTTTCTGTTTCATTTATTATAAGATGTATCAAACTATTTTGTTATTTCAATATCAAGACAAGCGTCGTACTTTCTTTAAGGCTTTGTAAGATTTTTTGTTTTACTTTCGTTTTTGGCATCGTATGTTGTAAGCTACCTTGTTGTTGTTGATGATATATGGGCCCACAGGGCCGGGTTGTTCGTAACTGGTCCAGGCCCAATATAAGTGTTAGCATTCCTCAGTGTTTGTGTATGTGCTAGGCCTTGTCCGTGTCTTGTGGTCTAGGAAAGAGAGTAGTAGAGGTGAGGGAGCATACTTGAAAAATACTTAGGTGGCTAGTTAACAATTAATAACAGACGTACGTGTGTGGTTAAAAGACTAAACATCGTAACATTCTTCGTAAGGCACAATTCTATATCGCGATGTGTGGGTGTTCACATAAAGCGGATAACTTCGTAAGTCTTTTGACCCTACGTACGAAGGAACACCACCCCGTAAGTCCGAGACCCAACGTACGGAGGGACTGCACCGAGCGTGTACACTATCGGGTTTTCCACCGTGGATATTGGTGTGATCCGCCAATATGTTGCACATAGATACATTATGGTGAGTAGCACCATGCGTAGTGCCCTTGAATGATGACGTAACAAAGATAATCACGACATGTTGATGAGCATGAAGTGAATCCTAATGTTTGAGTCTTTCTCACAAAGATAACTTAATATATTATAAACCTTTCGTTGTAAGATTTAATTATATTTTAGCTTCTTAATCTTGCTAAGTACTTTTTACTTACCTCAATTTCATGTTTTTTTGTATGTTTTTGGGGTGAGAAGACGAACAGGTTGAGCATTTGATGGATGATGACTTTGGGGACGATGTTTGAGTCTAAGTTTCACTTGATGTTTTCTGTTTCATTTATTATAAGTTGTATCAAACTATGTGGTTATTTCAATATCAAGACAAGCGTTGTACTTTCTTTAAGGCTTTGTATGATTTATAGTTTTACTTTCGTTTTGGGCATCGTATGTTGAAAGCTACCTTGTAGTTGTTGATGATATATGGGCCCACTGGGCCGGGTTGTTTGTAACTAGGCCAGGCCCATTATAAATGTTATCATACCTCAATGTTTGTGTATATGCTAGGCCTTGTCCGTGTCTTGTGGTATAGGAAAGAGAGTACTAGCGGTGAGGGTGCTTACTTGAAAATACTTAGTTGGCTAGATAACAATTAATAACAAATGTACGTGTGTAGTTAAAAGACTAAACATCGTAACATTCTTGGTAAGGCACAAGTCTATATCGCGATGTGTGGGCGTTCAGATAAAGTGTATAACGTCGTAAGTCATTGGAGTTTACGTACGGAGGAACACCACCTCGTAAGTCCGAGACCCAACGTATGGAGGGACTGCACTGAGCCTGTACACTATCGGGTTTTCCCCCGTGGATATTGGTGTGATCCGCAAATATGTTGCGCACAGATACTTTATGGTGCCATGCGTAGTGCCTTTGAAAGATGATGTAACAAAGATAAGCTACGCTATAAACCAAAAATCATGACATGTTGATGAGCATGAAGTGAACCCTAAAGTTTGAGTCGGTCTCACAAAGATAACTTAATAAATTATGAACCTTTAGTTGTAAGATTTAATTATATTTTAGTTTCTTAATCTTGCTAAGTACTTTGTACTTACCTCAATTGCATGTTTTTTTTGTATGTTTTTGGGTTGAGAAGAGGAACAGGTTGAGAATGTGATGGATGATGACTTTGGGGACGATGTTTGAGTCCAAGTTTCACTTAATGTTCACTGTTTCATTTATTATAAGATGTATCAAACTATGTTGTTATTTCAATATCAAGATAAGCATTGTACTTTCTTTAAGGCTCTGTAAGATTTGTTGTTTTACTTTTGTTTTGGGCATCGTATGTTGTAAGCTACCTTGTAGTTGTTGATGATGTATGGGCCCACTGGGCCGGGTTGTTCATAACTGGTCCAGGCCCATTATAACTTTTAGCATTCCTCAGTGTTTGTGTATGTGCTAGGCCTTGTACGTGTCTTGTGGTCTTGGAAAGAGAGTAGTAGAGGTGAGGGAGCTTACTTGAAAATACTTAGGTGGCTAGTTAACAATTAATAACAAACGTATGTGTGTAGTTAAAAGACTAAACATCGTAACATTCTTGGTATGGCACAAGTCTATATTGCGATGTGTGGGCGTTCAGATAAAGTGGATAAGTTCGTAAGTCTTTGGACCCTACGTACGGAGGAACGCCACCCCATACAACCGAGACCCTACGTACGGAGGTACTGCACCGAGCGTGTTAACTATCAGGTTTTCCCATGTGGATATTGGTGTGATCCGCCAATATGTTGCACGCAGATACTTTATGGTGAGTAGCGCCATGCTTAGTGCCTTTCAATGATGATGTAACAAAGATAATCTATGCTATAAACCAATAATCACGACATGTTGATGAGCATGAAGTGAACCCTAAAGTTTGAGTCGGTCTCACAAAGATAACTTAACAAATTATGAACCTTTTCATTGGAAGATTTAATTATATTTTTGCTTCTTGCTGTTACTAAGTACTTTGTACTTACCTCAATTGCATGTTTTGTTGTATGTTTTTGGGGTGAGAAGACGAACAGGTTGAGCATGTGATGGATGATGACTTTGGGGACGATGTTTGAGTCCAAGTTTCACTTGATGGTTTTTGTTTCGTTTATTATAAGATGTATCAAACTATGTTGTTATTTCAATATGAAGACAAGCATTGTACTTTCTTTTAGGCTTTGTAAGATTTGATGATTTACTTCGTTTTGGGCATCGTATGTTGTAAGCTACCTTGTTGTTGTTGATGATATATGGGCCCACTGGAACGGGTTGTTCGTAACTGGGCCAGGCCCACTAAAACGTTAGCATTCCTCAATGTTTGGGCATGTGCTAGGCCTTCTCCGTGTCTTGTGGTCTAGGAAAGAGAGTAGTAAAGGTGAGAGAGCTTACTTGAAAATACTTAGGTCGCTAGTTTACAATTAATAACAAACATACGTGTGTAGTTAAAAGACTAAACATCGTAACATTCTTGGTAAGGAACAAGTCTATATCGTGATAAGTGGGCGTTCAGATAATGTGGATAACCTCGTAAGTCTTTGGACCCTACGTATGTAGGAACACCACCCCGTAAATCTGAGACCCTACGGACTGACGGACTGCACCGAGCGTGTACACTATCGGGTTTTCCCCCGTGGATATTGGTGTGATCCGCCAATATGTTGCACACAGATACTTTATGGTGAGTAGCCCCATTAGTAGTGCCATTGAATGATGATGTAACAAAGATAATCTACTCTATAAACCAATAATCACAACATGTTGATGAGCATGAAGTGAACGCTAAAGTTTGTGTCGGTCTCCCAAAGATATCTTAATAAATTATGAACCTTTCGTTGTAAGATTTAATTATATTTTAGCTTCTTACACTCGCTAAGTACTTTGTACTTACCTCAATTGCATGTTTTGTTGTCTGTTTTTATGCTGAGAAGACGAACAGGTTGAGCATGTGATGGATGATGACTTCGGGGACGATGTTTGAGTCCAAGTTTCACTTGATGTTTTCTGTTTCATTTATTATAAGATGTATCAAACTATGTTGTTATTTCAATATCAAGAAAAGCATTGTACTTTATTTAAGGCTTTGTAACATTTGTTGTTTTACTTTCGTTTTGGGCATCTTATGTTGTAAGCAACCTTGTTGTTGTTGATGGTATATGGGCCCACTGGGCCGGGTTGTTCGTAACTGGGCCAGGCGCATTATAAATGTTAGCATTCCTCAATGTTTGTGTATGTGCTAGGCCTTGTCCATGTCTTGTGGTCTAGGAAAGAGAGTAGTAGAGGTTAGGGAGCTTACTTGAAAATACTTAGGTGACTAGTTAACAATTAATAATAAACGTACGTGTGTAGTTAAAAGAATAAACATCGTAACATTCTAGGTAAGGCACAACTCTATATCGTCATGTGTGGGCGTTCATATAAACTGGATAATTCGTAAGTCTTTTGACCCTACGTACGGAGGAACGCCACCCCGTACATCCGAGACCCTACGGACGGAGGGACTGCACCGAGCGTGTACACTATCGGGTTTGCCCCCGAGTATATTGGTGTGATCCGCCAATATGTTGCACACAGATACTTTATGGTGAGTAGCACCATGCGTAGTGCCCTTGAATAATGATGTAACAAAGAAAAGCTACGCTATAAACCAATAATCACGACATGTTGATGAGCATGAAGTGAATCCTAATGTTTGAGTCTGTCTCACAAAGATAACTTAATAAATTATGAACCTTTCGTTGTAAGATTTAATTATATTTTAGTTTCTTAATCTTGCTAAGTAGTTTGTACTTACCTCAATTGCATGTTCTGTTGTATGTTTTTGGGGTGAGAAGACGAACATGTTGAGCATGTGATGGATGATGACTTTGGGGACGATGTTTGAGTCCAAGTTTCACTTGATGTTTTCTGTTTCATTTATTATCAGATTTATCAAACTATGTGGTTATTTCAATATCAAGACAAGCGTTGTACTTTCTTTAAGGCTTTGTAAGATTTGTTGTTTTACTTTCGTTTTGGGCATCGTATGTTGTAAGCTACCTTGTAGTTGTTGATGATATATGGGCCCACTGGGCAGGGTTGTTTGTAACTGGGCCAGGCCCATTATAAATGTTATCATACCTCAATGCTTGTGTATGTGCTAGGCCTTGTCCGTGTCTTGTGGTATAGGAAATAGAGTACTAGTGGTGAGGGTGCTTACTTGAAAATACTTAGGTGGCTAGATAACAATTAATAATAAACGTACGTGTGTAGTTGAAAGACTAAACATCGTAACATTCTTGGTAAGGCACAAGTCTATATCGCGATGTGTGGGAGTTCAGATAAAGTGCATAACTTCGTAAGTCATTGGACTTTACGTACGGAGGAACACCGCCCCATAAGTCCGAGACCCAACGTACGGAGGGACTGCACCGACCGTGTACACGATCGGGTTTTCCCCAGTTGATATTGGTGTGATCCGCAAATATGTTGCGCACAGATACTTTATGGTGAGTAGCACCTTGTGAAGTGCCCTTGAATGATGATGTAACAAAGATAAGCTACGCTATAAACAAATAATCATGACATGTTGATGAGCATGAAGTCTGAGTCGGTCTAACAAAGATAACTTAATAAATTATGTACCTTTCGTTGTAAGATTTAATTATATTTTAGTTTCTTAATCTTGCTAAGTACTTTGTACTTACCTCAATTGCATGTTTTTTTGTATGTTTTTGGGTTCAGAAGACGAACAGGTTGAGAATGTGATGGATGATGACTTTGGGGACGATGTTTGAGTCCAAGTTTCACATAATGTTTTCTGTTTCATTTATTATAAGATGTATCAAACTATGTTGTTATTTCAATATCAAGACAAGCGTCGTACTTTTTTTAAGGCCTTGTAAGATTTTTTGTTTTACATTCATTTTGGGCATCGTATGTTGTAAGCTACCTTGTTGTTGTTGATGATATATGGGCCCACTAGGCCGGGTTGTTCGTAACTGGTCCAGGCCCATTATAAGTGTTAGCATTCCTCAGTGTTTGTGTATATGCTAGGCCTTGTCCGTGTCTTATGGTCTAGGAAAGAGAGTAGTAGAGGTGAGGGAGCTTACTTGAAAAATACTTTGGTGGCTAGTTAACAATTAATAACAGACGTACGTGTGTGGTTAAAAGACTAAACATCATAACATTCTTGGTAAGACACAAGTCTATATCGCCATGTGTGGGTGTTCAGATAAATCGAATAACTTCGTAAGTCTTTGGACCCTACGTACGGAGGAACACCACCCCGTAAGTCCGAGACCCTATGTACGGAGGGACTGCACCGAGCGTGTACACTATCGGGTTTGCCCCCAAGTATATTGGTGTGATCCGCCAATATGTTGCACACAGATACTTTATGGTGAGTAGCACCATGCGTAGTGCCCTTGAATAATGATGTAACAAAGATAAGCTACGCTATAAACCAATAATCACGACATGTTGATGAGCATGAAGTGAATCCTAATGTTTGAGTCTGTCTCACAAAGATAACTTAATAAATTATGAACTTTTCGTTGTAAGATTTAATTATATTTTAGTTTCTTAATCTTGCTAAGTAGTTTGTACTTACCTCAATTGCATGTTCTGTTGTATGTTTTTGGGGTGAGAAGACGAACATGTTGAGCATGTGATGGATGATGACTTTGGGGACGATGTTTGAGTCCAAGTTTCACTTGATGTTTTCTGTTTCATTTATTATCAGATTTATCAAACTATGTGGTTATTTCAATATCAAGACAAGCGTTGTAATTTTTTTAAGGATTTGTAAGATTTGTTGTTTTACTTTCATTTTGGGCATCGTATGTTGTACGCTTCCATGTAGTTGTTGATGATATATGGGCCCACTGGGCAGGGTTGTTTGTAACTGGGCCAGGCCTATTATAAATGTTATCATACCTCAATGTTTGTGTATGTGCTAGGCCTTGTCCGCGTCTTGTGGTATAGGAAAGAGAGTACTAGCGGTGAGGGTGTTTACTTGAAAATACTTAGGTAGCTAGATAACAATTAATAACAAACGTACGTGTGTAGTTAAAAGACTAAACATCATAACATTCTTGGTAAGGCACAAGTCTATATCGCGATGTGTGGGCGTCCAGATAAAGTGGATAACTTCGTAAGTCATTGGACTTTATGTACGGAGGAACACCACCCCGGAAGTCCGAGACCAAACGTACGGAGGGACTGCACCGAGCGTGTACACTATCGGGTTTTCCTCCATGGATATTGGTGTGATCCGAAAATATGTTGCGCACAGATACTTTATGGTGAGTAGCACCATGCGTAGTGCCCTTGAATGATGATGTAACAAAGATAAGCTACGCTATAAACAAATAATCATGACATGTTGATGAGCATGAAGTCAAACCTAAAGTTTGAGTCGGTCTAACAAAGTTAACTTAATAAATTATGAACCTTTCGTTGTAAGATTTAATTATATTTTAGTTTCTTAATCTTGCTAAGTACTTTGTACTTACCTCAATTGCATGTTTTGTTTTATGTTTTTGGGGTGAGAAGACGTACAGGTTGAGCATGTGATGGATGATGACTTTGGGGACGATGTTTGAGTCCAAGGTTCACTTGATGTTTTCTGTTTCATTTATTATCAGATGTATCAAACTATGTGGTTATTTCAATGTCAAGACAAGCGTTTTACTTTCTTTAAGGCTAAGTAAGATTTGTTGTATTACTTTCGTTTTGGGCATCGTATGTTGTAAGCTACCTTGTAGTTGTTGATGATATATGGGCCCACTGGGCAGGGTTGTATGTAACTGGGCCAAGCCCATTATAAATGTTATCATACCTCAATGTTTGTGTATGTGCTAGGCCTTGTCCGTGTCTTGTGGTATAGGAAATAGAGTACTAGTGGTGAGGGTGCTTACTTGAAAATACTTAGGTGGCTAGATAACAATTAATAACAAACTTACGTGTGTAGTTAAAAGCCTAAACATCGTAACATTCTTGGTAAGGCACAAGTCTATATCGGGATGTGTGGGCGTTCAGATAAAGTGGATAACTTCGTAAGTCATTGGACTTTACGTACGCAGGAACACCACCCTGTAAGTCCGAGACCCAACGTATGGAGGGACTGCCACGAGCGTGTACACTATCGGGTTTTCCCCCGTAGATATTGGTGTGATCCGCAAATATGTTGCGCACAGATACTTTATGGTGAGTAGCACCATGCGTAGTGCCCTTGAATGATGATGTAACAACGATAAGCTACACTATAAACCAATAATCAGGACATGTTGATGAGCATGAAGTGAACCCTAAAGTTTGAGTCGGTCTCACAAAGATAACTTAATAAATTATGAACCTTTCGTTGTAAGATTTAATTATATTTTAGTTTCTTAATCTTGCTAAGTACTTTGTTCTTACCTCAATTGCATGTTTTTTTGTATGTTTTTGGGTTGAGAAGACGAACAGGTTGAGAATGTGATGGATGATGACTTTGGGGACGATGTTTGAGTACAAGTTTCACATAATGTTTTCTGTTTCATTTATTATAAGATGTATCAAACTATGTTGTTATTTCAATATCAAGACAAGCGTCGTACTTTATTTAAGGCTTTGTAAGATTTTTTGTTTTACATTTGTTTTGGGCATGGTATGTTGTAAGCTACCTTGTTCTTGTTGATGATATATGGGCCCACTGGGCCGGGTTGTTCGTAACTAGTCCAGGCCCATTATAAGTGTTAGCATTCCTCAGTGTTTGTGTATGTGCTAGGACTTGTCCGTGTCTTATGGTCTAGGAAAGAGAGTAGTAGTGGTGAGGGAGCTTACTTGAAAAATACTTTGGTGGCTAGTTAACAATTAATAACAGACGTACGTGTGTGGTTAAAAGACAAAACATCGTAACATTCTTGGTAAGGCAAGTCTATATCGCCATGTGTGGATGTTCAGATAAAGCGGATAACTTCGTAAGTCTTTGGACACTACGTACGGAGGAACACCACCCCGTAAGTCCGAGACCCTACGTACGGAGGGACTGAACCGAGCGTGAACACTATCAGGTTTTCCCCCGAGGATGTTGGTGTGATCCACCAATATGTTGCACACATATACTTTATGGTGAGTAGCCCCATGCGTAGTGCCCTTGAATGATGATGTAACAAAGATAAGCTAAGCTATAAACCAATAATCATGACATGTGGATGAGCATGAAGTGAATCCTAATGTTTTAGTCTATCTCACAAAGATTACTTAATATATTATAAACATTTCATTGTAAGATTTAATTATATTTTAGCTTCTTAATCTTGTTAAGTACTTTTTACTTACCTCAATTTCATGTTTTTTTTGTATGTTTTTGGGGTGAGAAGACGAACAGGTTGAGCATGTGATGGATGATGACTTTGGGGACGATGTTTGAGTCCAAGTTTCACTAGATGTTTTCTGTTTCTTTTATTATAAGATGTATCAAACTATGTGGTTATTTCAATATCAAGACAAGCGTTGTAATTTCTTTAAGGCTTTGTAAGATTTGTTGTTTTACTTTCGTTTTGCGCATCGTATGTTGTAAGCTTTCATGTAGTTGTTGATGATATATGGGCCCACTGGGCCGGGTTGTTTGTAACTCGGCCAGGCCTATTATAAATGTTATCATACCTCAATGTTCGTGTATGTGCTAGGCCTTGTCCGTGTCTTGTGGTATAGGAAATAGAGAACTAGCGGTGAGGGTGGTTACTTGAAAATACTTAGGTAGCTAGATAACAATTAATAACAAACGTACGTGTGTAGTTAAAAGACTAAACATCATTACATTCTTGGTAAGGCACAAGTCTATATCGCAATGTGTGGGCGTTCAGATAAAGTGGATAACTTCGTAAGTCATTGGACTTTACGTACGGAGGAACACCACCCCGTAAGTCCGAGACCCAACGTACAGAGGGACTGCACCGAGCGTGTACACTATCGGGTTTTCCTCCGTGGATATTGGTGTGATCCACAAATATGTTGCGCACATATACTTTATGGTGAGTAGCACCATGCGTAGTGCCCTTGAATGATGATGTAACAAAGATAAGCTACGCTATAAACCAATAATCATGACATGTTGATGAGCATGAAGTGAACCCTAAAGTTTGAGTCGGTCTCACAAAGTTAACTTAATAAATTATGAACCTTTCGTTGTAAGATTTAATTATATTTTAGTTTCTTAATCTTGCTAAGTACTTTTTACTTACCTCAATTGCATGTTTTGTTGTATGTTTTTGGGTTGAGAAGAGGAACAGGTTGAGAATGTGATGGATGATCACTTTGGGGACGATGTTTGAGTCCAAGTTTCACTTAATGTTTACTGTTTTATTTATTATAAGATGTATCAAACTATGTTGTTATTTCAATATCAAGATAAGCGTTGTACTTTCTTTAAGGCTTTGTAAGATTTGTTGTTTTACTTTCGTTTTGTGCATCGTATGTTATAAGCTACCTTGAAGTTGTTGATGATATATGGGCCCACTGGGCTGGGTTGTTCGTAACTGGTCCAGGCCCATTACAAGTTTTAGCATTCCTCAGTGTTTGTGTATATCCTAGGCCTTGTATGTCTCTTGTGGTCTTGGAAAGAGAGTAGTATAGGTGAGGGAGCTTACTTGAAAATACTTAGGTGGCTAGTTAACAATTAATAACAAACGTACGTGTGTAGTTAAAAGACTAAACATCGTAACATTCTTGGTAAGGCACAAGTCTATATCGCGATGTGTGGGCGTTCAGATAAAGTGGATAAGTTCGTAAGTCTTTGGACCCTACGTACGGAGGAACACCACCCCGTAAGTCCAAGACCCTACGTACGGAGGGACTGCACCGAGCATGTACACTATCGGGTTTTCCCATGTGGATATTGGTGTGATCCGCCAATATGTTGCACAGTGATACTTTATGGTGAGTAGCACCATGCGTAGTACCCTTGAATGATGATGTAACAATGCTAAGCGATGCTATAAACCAATAATCACGACATGTTGATGAGCATGAAGTGAACCCTAAAGTTTGAGTCGGTCTCACAAAGATTACTTAATAAATTATGAACCTTTCATTGTAAGATTTAATTATATTTTAGCTTCTTACTCTTGCTAAGTTCTTTGTATTTACCTCAATTGCATGTTTTGCTGTATGTTTTTGGGGTGAGAAGACGAACAGGTTGAGCATGTGATGGATGATGACTTTGGGGACGATGTTTGAGTCCAAGTTTCACTTAATGTTTTATGTTTCATTTATTATAATATTAGTCACACTATGTTGTTATTTCAATATCAAGACAAGAGTCATACTTTCTTGAAGGCTTTGTAAGATTTGTTGTTTTACATTCGTTTTGGGCATCGTATGTTGTAAACTACATTGTTGTTGTTGATGATATCAGGGCCCACTGGTCCGGGTTGTTCGTAACTGGGCTAGGCCCATTATAAATGTTAACATTCCTTAATGTTTGTGTATGTGCTAGGCCTTGTCCGTGTCTTGTGGTCTAGGTAAGAGAGTAGTAGAGGTGAGGGAGCTTACTTGAAAATACTGAGGTGACTAGTTAACAATTAATAACAAACGCACGTGTGTAGTTAAAAAACTAAACATCGTAACATTGTTGGTAAGGCACAAGTCTATATCACGATGTGTGGGTGTTCAGATAAAGTGGATAATTCGTAAGTCTTTGGACCCTACGTACGGAGGAACGCCACCCCGTACAACCAAGACCCTACGTACGGAGGGACTGCACCGAGCGTGTAAACTATCGGGTTTTCCCACGTGGATATTGGTGTGATCCACGAATATGTTGCACACAGATACTTTATGGTGAGTAGTGCCATGCTTAGTGCCTTTCAATGATGATGTAACAAAGATAAGCTATGCTATAAACCAATAATCACGACATGTTGATGAGCATGAAGTAAACCCTAAAGTTTGAGTCGGTCTCACAAAGATAACTTAATAAATTATGAACCTTTCGTTGGAAGATTTAATTATATTTTAGCTTCTTATTGTTGCTAAGTACTTTGTACTCTCCTCAATTGCATGTTTTGTTGTATGTTTTTGGGGTGAGAAGACGAACAGGTTGTGCATGTGATGGATGATGTCTTTGGGGACGATGTTTGAGTCCAAGTTTCACTTTATGTTTACTGTTTCATTTATTATAAGATGTATCAAACTGTGTTGTTATTTGCATATCTAGATAAGCATTGTACATTCTTTAAGGCTTTGTAAGATTTGTTGTTTTACTTTCGTTTTGTGCATCGTATGTTGTAAGCTACCTTGTAGTTGTTGATGATATATGGGCCCACTGGGCCGGGTTGTTCGTAACTAGTCCAGGCCCATTATACGTTTTAGCATTCCTCAGTGTTTGTGTATATGATAGGACTTGTTCGTGTCTTGTGGTCTTGGAAAGAGAGTAGTAGAGCTGAGGGAGCTTACTTGAAAATACTTAGGTGGCCAGATTACAATTAATCACAAACGTACGTGTGTAGTTAAAAGACTAAACATCGTAACATTCTTGGTAAGGCACAAGTCTGTATCGTGATGTGTGGGCGTTCAGATAAAGTCGATAACTTCGTTAGTCATTGGACTTTACGTAAGGAGGAACACCACCCCGTAAGTCCGAGACCCAACGTACGGAGGGACTGCACCGAGCGTGTACACTATCGGATTTTCCCCCATGGATATTGGTGTGATCCACAAATATGTTGCGCATAGATACTTTATGGTGAGTATCACCATGCGTAGTGCCCTTTGAATGATGATGTAACAAAGATAAGCTACGCTATAAACCAATAATCATGACATGTTGATGAACATGAAGTGAACCCTAAAGTTTGAGTCGGTCTCACAAAGATAACTTAATAAATTATGAACCTTTCGTTGTAAGATTTAATTATATTTTAGCATCTTAATCTTGCTAAGTTCTTTGTACTTACCTCAATTGCATGTTTTGCTGTATGTTTTTCGGGTGAGTAGACGAACAGGTTGAGCATGTGATGGATGATGACTTTGGGGACGATGTTTGAGTCCATGTTTCACTTGATGTTTTCTGTTTCATTTATTATAATGTTTATCAAACTATGTTGTTATTTCAATATCAAAACAAGAGTCATACTTTCTTTAAGGCTTCGTAAGATTTGTTGTTTTACTTTCATTTTGGGCATCGTATGTTGTAAACTACATTGTTGTTGTTGATAATATATGGGCCCACTAGGCCGGGTTGTTCGTAACTGGGCTAGGCCCATTATAAATGTTAGCATTCCTCAATGTTTGTGTATGTGCTAGGCCTTGTCCGTGTCTTCTGGTCTAGGGAAGAGAGTAGTAGAGGTGAGGGAGCTTACTTGAAAATACTTAGGTGACTAGTTAACAATTAATAACAAACGCACGTGTGTAGTTAAAAGACTAAACATCATAACATTGTTGGTAAGGCACAAGTCTATATCGCAATGTGTGGGCGTTCAGATAAAGTGGATAATTCGTAAGTCTTTGGACATTACATACGGATGAACGCCACCCTGTACATCCGAGACCCTAGGTACGGAGGGACTGCACCGAGCGAGTAAACTATCGGGTTTTCCCACATGGATATTGGTGTGATCTGCCAATATGTTGCACACAGATACTTTATGGTGAGTAGCGCCATGCTTAGTACCATTCAATGATGATGTAACAAAGATAAGCTATGCTATAAACCAATAATCACGACATGTTGATGAGCATGAAGTGAACCCTAAAGTTTGAGTTGGTCTCATAAATATAACATAATAAATTATGAACCTTTTGTTGGAAGATTTAATTATATTTTAGCTTCTTCCTGTTGCTAAGTACATTGTACTTACCTCAATTGCATGTTTTGTTGTATGTTTTTGGGGTGAGAAGACGAACAGGTTGAGCATGTGATGGATGATGACTTTGGGGATGATGTTTGAGTCCAAGTTTCACTTGATGTTTTCTGTTTCATTTATTACAAGATGTATCAACCTATTTGGTTATTTCAATATCAAGACAAGCATTGTACTTTCTTTAAGGCTTTGTAAGATTTGTTGTTTTACTTTCGTTTTGGGCATCGTATGTAGTAAGCTACCTTGTAGTTGTTGATGATATATGGGCGCACTGGGCCGGGTTGTTTGTAACTGGGCCAGGCCCATTATAAATGTTATCATACCTCAAAGTTTGTGTATGTACTAGGCCTTGTCCGTGTCTTGTGGTATAGGAAAGAGAGTACTAGCGGTGAGGGTGCTTACTCGAAAATACTTAGGTGGCTAGATAACAATTAATAACAAACGTACGTGTGTAGTTAAAAGACTAAACATCGTAACATTCTTGGTAAGGCACAAGTCTATATCTCAATGTGTGGGCGTTCAGATAAAGTGGATAACTTCATAAGTCATTGGACTATACGTACGGAGGAACACCACCCTGTAAGTCCGAGACCCAACGTACGGAGGGACTGCACCGAGCGTGTACACTATCGGGTTTCCCCCCGTGGATATTGGTGTGATTCGAAAATATGATGCGCACAGATAGTTTATGGTCAGTAGCACCAAGCGTAGTGCCCTTGAATGATGATGTAACAAAGATAAGCTACGCTATAAACCAATAATCATGACATGTTGATGAGCATGAAGTGAACCCTAAAGTTTGAGTCGGTGTCACAAAGATAACTTAATATATTATAAAACTTTCGTTGTAAGATTTAATTATATTTTAGCTTCTTAATCTTGCTAAGTACTTTTTACTTACCTCAATTTCATGTTTTTTTGTATGTTTTTGGGGTGAGAAGACGAACAGGTTGAGCATGTGATGGATGATGACTTTGGGGACGATGTTTGTGTCCAAGTTTCACTTGATGTTTTCTGTTTCATTTATCACAAGATGTATCAAGCTATGTGGTTATTTCAATATCAAGACAAGCGTTGTACGTTCTTTAAGGCTTTTTACGATTGTTGTTTTACTTTCGTTTTGGGCATCGTATGTTGTAAGCTACCTTGTAGTTGTTGATGATATATGGGCCCACTGGACTGGGTTGTTTGTAACTGGGCCAGGCCCATTATAAATGTTATCATACCTGAATGTTTGTGTATGTGCTAGGCCTTGTCCGTGTCTTGTGGTATGGGAAAGATAGTACTAGCGGTGAGGGTGCTTACTTGAAAATACTTAGCTGGCTAGATAACAATTAATAAAAAAACGTACGTGTGTAGTTAAAAGACTAAACATCGTAACATTCTTGGTAAGGCACAATCGTGATGTGTGGGCGTTCAGATAAAGTGGATAACTTCGTAAGTCATTGGATATTACGTACGGAGGAACACCACCCCGTAAGTCCGAGACCCAACGTACGCAGGGACTGCACCGAGCGTGTACACTATCGGGTTTTCCCCCGTGGATATTGGTGTGATCCGCAAATATGTTGCGCACAGATACTTTATGGTGCCATGCTTAGTGCCCTTGAATGATGATGTAACAAAGATAAGCTACGCTATAAACCAATAATCATGACATGTTGATGAGCATGAAATGAACCCTAAAGTTTGAGTCGGCCTCACAAAGATAACTTAATAAATTATGAACCTTTCGTTGTAAGATTTAATTATATTATAGTTTCTTAATCTTGCAAAGTACTTTGTACTTACCTCAATTGCATGTTTTGTTGTATGTTTTTGGGTTTAGAAGAGGAACAGGTTGAGAATGTGATGGATGATGACTTTGGGGACGATGTTTGAGTCCAAGTTTCACTTAATGTTTACTGTTTCATTTATTGTAAGATGTATCAAACTATGTTGTTATTTCAATATCAAGATAAGCGTTGTACTTTCTTTAAGGCTTAGTAAGATTTGTTGTTTTACTTTCGTTTTCGGCATCGTATGTTGTAAGATACCTTGTAGTTGTTGATGATATATGGGCCCACTGGGCCGGGTTGTTTATATTTGGTCCAGACCTATTATATGTTTTAACATTCCTCAGTGTTTGTGTTTGTGCTAGGCCTTGTACATGTCTTGTGGTCTTGGAAAGAGAGTAGTAGAGGTGAGGGAGCATACTTGAAAATACTTAGGTGGCTAGTTAACAATCAATAACAAACGTACGTGTGTAGTTAAAAGACTAAACATCGTAACATTCTTGGTAAGGCACAAGTCTATATCGCGATGTGTGGGCGTTCAGATAAAGTGGATAAGTTCGTAAGTCGTTGGACCATACGTACGGAGAAACACCACCCCGTAAGTCCGAGACCCTACATGCGGAGGGACTGCACCGAGCGTGTACACTATCGGGTTTTCCCATGTGGATATTGGTGTGATCCGCCAATATGTTGCACACTGATACTTTATGGTGAGTAGCCCCATGCGTAGTGCCCTTGAATGATGATGTAACAAAGATAAGCTAAGCTATAAACCAATAATCACGACATGTTGATGAGCATGAAGTGAATCCTAATGTTTTAGTCTATCTCACAAAGATTACTTAATATTTTATAAACATTTCTTTGTAAGATTTAATTGTATTTTAGCTTCTTAATCTTGCTAAGTACTTTCTACTTACCTCAATTTCATGTTTTTTGTATGTTTTTGGGGTGAGAAGACGAACAGGTTGAGCATGTGATGGATGATGACTTTGGGGACGATGTTTGAGTCCAAGTTTCACTAGATGTTTTCTGTTTCATTTATTATAAGATGTATCAAACTATGTGGTTATTTCAATATCAAGACAAGCGTTGTAATTTCTTTAAGGCTTTGTAAGATTTGTTGTTTTACTTTCGTTTTGCGCATCGTATGTTGTAAGCTTTCATGTAGTTGTTGATGATATATGGGCCCACTGGGCCGGGTTGTTTGTAACTCGGCCAGGCCTATTATAAATGTTATCATACCTCAATGTTTGTGTATGTGCTAGGCCTTGTCCGTGTCTTGTGGTATAGGAAAGAGAGAACTAGCGGTGAGGGTGGTTACTTGAAAATACTTAGGTAGCTAGATAACAATTAATAACAAACTTACGTGTGTAGTTAAAAGACTAAACATCATAACATTCTTGGTAAGGCACAAGTCTATATCGTGATGTGTGGGCGTTCAGATAAAGTGGATAACTTCGTAAGTCATTGGACTTTATGTACGGAGGAACACCACCCCGTAAGTCCGAGACCCAACGTACAGAGGGACTGCACCGAGCGTGTACACTATCGGGTTTTCCTCCGTGGATATTGGTGTGATCCACAAATATGTTGCGCACAGATACTTTATGGTGAGTAGCACCATGCGTAGTGCCCTTGAATGATGATGTAACAAAGATAAGCTACGCTATAAACCAATAATCATGACATGTTGATGAGCATGAAGTGAACCCTAAAGTTTGAGTCGGTCTCACAAAGTTAACTTAATAAATTATGAACCTTTCGTTGTAAGATTTAATTATATTTTAGTTTCTTAATCTTGCTAAGTACTTTGTACTTACCTCAATTGCATTTTTTGTTGTATGTTTTTGGGTTGAGAAGAGGAACAGGTTGAGAATGTGATGGATGATCACTTTGGGGACGATGTTTGAGTCCAAGTTTCACTTAATGTTTACTGTTTTATTTATTATAAGATGTATCAAACTATGTTGTTATTTCAATATAAAGATAAGCGTTGTACTTTCTTTAAGGCTTTGTAAGATTTGTTGTTTTACTTTCGTTTTGTGCATCGTATGTTATAAGTTACCTTGTAGTTGTTGATGATATATGGGCCCACTAGGCTGAGTTGTTCGTAACTGGTCCAGGCCCATTATAAGTTTTAGCATTCCTCAGTGTTTGTGTATATGCTAGGCCTTGTACGTGTCTTATGATCTTGGAAAGAGAGTAGTAGAGGTGAGGGAGCTTACTTGAAAATACTTAGGTGGCTAGTTAACAATTAATAACAAACGTACGTGTGTAGTTAAAAGACTAAACATCGTAACATCCTTGGTAAGGCACAAGTCTATATCGCGATGTGTGGGCGTTCAGATAAAGTGGATAAGTTCGTAAGTCTTTGGACCCTACGTACGGAGGAACACCACCCCGTAAGTCCGAGACCCTACGTACGGAGGGACTGCACCGAGCATGTACACTATCGGGTTTTCCCATGTGGATATTGGTGTGATCCGCCAATATGTTGCACAGTGATACTTTATGGTGAGTAGCACCATGCGTAGTACCCTTGAATGATGATGTAACAATGCTAAGCTATGCTATAAACAAATAATCACAACATGTTGATGAGCATGAAGTGAACCCTAAAGTTTGAGTCGGTCTCACAAAGATTACTTAATAAATTATGAACCTTTCGTTGTAAGATTTAATTATATTTTAGCTTCTTACTCTTGCTAAGTTCTTTGTACTTACCTCAATTGCATGTTTTGCTGTATGTTTTTGGGGTGAGAAGACGAACAGGTTGAGCATGAGATGGATGATGACTTTGGGGACGATGTTTGAGTCCAAGTTTCACTTAATGTTTTCTGTTTCATTTATTATAATATTAGTCAAACTATGTTGTTATTTCAATATCAAGACAAGAGTCATACTTTCTTTAAGGCTTTGTATGATTTGTTGTTTTACATTCGTTTTGGGCGTCGTATGTTGTAAACTACATTTTTGTTGTTGATGATATATGGGCCCACTGGTCCGGATTGTTCGTAACTGGGCTAGGCCTATTATAAATGTTAGTATTCCTAAATGTTTGTGTATGTGCTAGGCCTTGTCCGTGTCTTGTGGTCTAGGTAAGAGAGTAGTAGAGGTGAGGGAGCTTACTTGAAAATACTGAGGTGACTAGTTAACAATTAATAACAAACGCACGTGTGTAGTTAAAAGACTAAACATCGTAACATTGTTGGTAAGGCACAAGTCTATATCACGATGTGTGGGTGTTTAGATAAAGTGGATAATTTGTAAGTCTTTGGACCCTACGTACGGAGGAACGCCACCCCGTACAACCGAGACCCTTCGTACGGAGGGACTGCACCGAACGTGTAAACTATCGGGTTTTCCCACGTGGATATTGGTGTGATCCACGAATATTTTGCACACAGATACTTTATGGTGAGTAGCGCCATGCTTAGTGCCTTTCAATGATGATGTAACAAAGATAATGTTAGTAATATCATCCGCAGCGGAAACGATTTAAGGATCTAGATCTATACAATACACGTAATAAAATAACTAGATCTATTCTACAAGGGGGTTGTAGATCATACCTCTTGGATCTCTAAATCCAAGTTGAAGAACCGCAAGAGAAAGATTGCAAGAAGATGTGAAGAGCACCACGATCTTCCGTACGTGTGATCCAAGCAATTCCCGGTGGAAGGAATTCTCGACTCGAACCCTCCGATATGCTACCGGAAAAATCTCCAAGATTTTCCCCAAAAATATGGGCGAATTTTCCTCTTCTTTCTCTAAGAAAGTCGAAATTATGTATGTGTTAAGGCTTGGGAGAACTCTCATTATATAGGAGAGTAATCCTTGTCCTCCAAGGATTTTATAATTAATACAAAATCAATTATAATAATCCTATTAAATAAAAGATAATCTCAAAATATTCTAGAACAAATCAAGAATATTTTTATCTTTATTATTTACCATAAATATTTATCCAATAAATATTTTATGCACATGTCTTATTAATCACAAGAAAACAATTTCTTGTTCCATAAAATATGCTTGTGGTCGAAATTTTGCCTCTTGTGACCTAGTCACAATAATTTCAACTAACACACTAAATTGGGCCAAGATTATGAAAAATGTCTTTTCCACATATTTAATTATTTAGCCCAACTAATTTTATAGTCCACTAAACAATTAATTCACATATCGTTTTAATAAAGTCCAATAAGGACTAAATTAATATTATCAGGATTCGACGTCCGAGAATAGCTATGCTATATTAGGAGGCACGTCGGGGACCATGGACTAATAATCAGTGGCTCCGATAAATCAAATAAATAATTATAGAATAATTATATTCGATAAATCAATCACAGAATATGCCACCATAATCCCCGTGATCGCACTCCTCCGATTATAAGATTATATTTATCTCCTCACGAGAATAATAATAAGCGTCCATTGATACAATCATTACATATGGATTAATCCTCCATAGACTGTTCATTCTAAATCGGGAAGTTACCGTTAACCCTTTTCAGAACCTCTTATCCTTATTTACCATTAACCCCCTAGTGATCAATTAATTCATACAATTCACTGGTAGCTAATCAGTGTAATATGAACTCGCGCGATCGATCAGTTTCTAGGATTAACAAATAAGAGGCGGTTTATCTACTTCCATAAATGGAAGGAATGGATTCCGTATCTGTGATAACACAGACTACTCACTCAATCCAGTACAATGCCAAGATGGGGTAATTCAGACCACAGACTCAGTGTAATCCTTAACCGTCAAGTCAAACTTCATACTGATTCAAGCAGTTGACTGTGATCACCTCAAGATTAAGATATATCCATAAATATGATCATCCATTGATTCGATAAGACTTCTCGATTACGGAATTATATCGTGAACTCTAATCAAATCGGTCCAGCCCTATATGATATATCTATCATATATAAATGCCCCATTAGGTTCTCTTAACCGAAAGTCCGGATAAGACAATCACACCTATTGTGTTTTGGGCGCATTAATAGCACGTTAAAGGAGAGACCCGATACTCTCGATTAACTTAACTACGGGCTAATTGTATTTTAAGTACATCTTCACTAACTCAATCCTCCTGTGTATATACCATACACTGAGTTAAGTGATTACATAACGATATACTTAGGGTTTTCTGTAGTGTAAATACTATTGTCACATCGGTGATTATGAGAATAATAAATATGAATAATAACATCATTTCATTAAATAAAACAATTACAAAATTGTCTTTCGGGCATTACACCTAACAATCTCCCACTTGCACGAAAGCATGTGATTAATTGTTTTAGAGCACACCCTATTATTTAAAACTACAGCAAACTACATCTCCCACTTGCTCTAAAGCAATGGAGACTCATCCCGTATTTTAGTACCCACAAAACTTATCATAACCATTTCAGATTCCAAAGTACACTCCGAGTATGCCGTCGTAGGATAGGTCAGTGACTCGGGGAGCACCTACATCTAAATGTCATGGGTCTTAATGATTAGTCAGGTTGTTGGCTCGAGACGATCCGTAGAATCGAAACGTTACCGGTCCATCTAATCATGTGGTACTTGAGTAAACATCGAGCCGAGATCGACTTAACGATCATCCTCAATCGACTTAAAGTCAAAATCGATTGTATCACACATATCCAAGTTCACACATGAATATGTCCGCATATTTTTCCTCGTTCTCTCAAGATACTAAAGGACATACTAAACTTGCTTTGTTAACCGCCGAAGCTAAGATTCGATCAAAATTGACGTTCAATAACCTGACCATCTCTTACTAGAAAGAGAATCTATACCATTTCTCTTGATCCGAAGATTTAGAGAGTCATTCCTGAGGCATAGGGTAGAACTTCCTCGTTGAATGTTGCATACACAGATGCATCATCTTAACCAATAAGATGGATGGGAAACCAGTGACTGATTCTAATGAATTCGACCGAGTCAAACTCTTAAGAATGTTGTCCAAATCTCTATTGTAGAGAATTGTGGCATTGTCAGATTCTGACTTCAGATAACACATCCATGTTGATTCTAACTGGTGCAGTGTTATCCTTCACAAATACTAATATATGTATATATTCACTACTATACTAAAATTGATATCCAGTCTACAAAAAGACTTATCAATATGCTGGTCAAATCCACATGTTTTTCGAAACAGGTGACTTCTAATGACCAAGAGGTTTTCTTCTTATCCACAAAGGACATAAGCCTTGACAGTCATCCTGTCATGGGTTCTTAAGCGAAGACCCTTCTGTTCCGAATGAATCCATATTCCGTTTGTTCGGCATGAAAGTCTCAGGGAATCACCCCTATTTTCTGCTTTTGAACGAAATCATGCAATACCGAACTCATTCTACTCTTTTCCGTGTAGATCCAATTACTCCCACTGGGCCTGAGACACTCGGTGGTTCTACAAGAGCATGAAGCAATTGGAGTATTGAACTCCATTCACAGGGTTATGGCTATTAAACCAACCTCTATTATCAGAATCCTATACAGCTCACAAAAGAGCCATAGGTCATTAATCGATCCTGTAGACCATAAAGTCCGCAGAACCCATAATGGGTAATGGATAAACCATACTCCCACTATTTTCTTGGTGGATCGAAATTCGATTTAGTTGGTAGTATTTAGTGTCATCACCAACAACCAAGGTTGGATGTGGTTTGATCAAATCAGTAAGTAACTACCTTGAGTAACCGTACTCCAAGGTTCAAGGTTTGTTGTTCATAGACTCTATCAGAAAGGATGCAACAGCATAACTGTCCCTTCCCGATGTCAAGAATCTGATAACGAACCTTTTTCTCAATGCTACAAGATATATAATGATTGGTCACTGACCGAACGTGTACGCGAAATTCCCAGTCAAACCATCAAGCATCATGTGCTAAATGCTTATATTGACGGAATTTGGGTGAACCGAATCCACTCATTATCCGTTAATCCCAAAGCACATTCTAGGTAGACTTCTCGGTTCTACACTTCAATGTAAACCGTTATTTCATTTCCAATATCTTTATTGAGTTAAGCAGTGTATTGTGGCACATCTACAACTATGTAAAGGCAATTCAATGGTTTCTTCCTTAGTGAAAGCATTTCACTATGAGGCAGACCGAGCATCAGTCCCTAGGACTATGTGATGGCCCATTTCTGAGTATAGAATACTCCATCTCCGACAAAATCAGAGACACCTTTGAATATTTTGGATAAACTTACCGGAGTGTTTGAGTAGTTGTCAGATTAGAAGTCACTACTCAGAAGCTCCCACTAGCTTGTATCTTTCATAAGACCCCGAAGGTCATTATGAACAAGCTATGTTACTTTTTTATAACCATTATCCTTTCCCGATTGAAAGGAAAATTAGTCATTGAACCTTTAAGACAATCTAACCAGACTGGGTGAAAGGAATCACCCTGAGCCAGTCTTCAAGTCTTGTCTTTTAGGGACTATGCACTAATATGGAATATGAAGAAGCGTTTATCTAAATATAGAAACCAATTGCTTGTAATAGTTCTTAAGATGTGTTATGTATACGTATTTCAGCATTTCTTAGTGGTTTTTGACATTATCAAACAAAAGTCCGAGTCTTTGGATTCGTACTACAAATGGTATATTCACTTTCTATACGACAAACAAATTATCGAATAGAAGGTAAATCCTTTCGTTCCAACGAATCTTAAATGGAAAAAAAAAATTTTCCGCGATATCCAAGGATTGAATCCGAGATTCATTTCCTTATATCACTCCCACTATTCTAGCTAAAATTAACTGCCCGTTGTTTACTCTTTTAATCGTTAAATGCACTGCTACTTTGTTCTTCCAAAGAACTTAGCTCAAGAAAATCGCCAAGGATTCATAGGTTGGTGATCCGAAATCACTATCCTTATCCTATGATTTTCAGTTTATTAATTTTCGGTTTAGCCTTAAAATCAACTCAGTTTTAGATGACTAACACTCTTAGACATACTCTCCCATTCTTGACTTTCCGTAAATGGAAACAGTTTTGAACTATCAGTTCGTGTGAGTAGACACTACTCTTGAACCGTGGGATGTCTATTTCGAGTGTTACTTGTCCGGACTTGTCGGATTTTCTAATATACTAGAAAAACAACAAATCATAATATTAAAGCTCCCACTAGTTTATCGGTTCCAAATACCGTCTAACCAGCAATGCTTCATTTTATGATTTTCCAATTTTTCAATTTGAAAATCCCTCGTGTAAACACTTACACAGTTCTAATGTTTCCAGAAAAATAAAATCATAAAACTCCCACTAGTTCATCGATTCCAAATGTCGTCTAACTAGCAACAGTTCATGATTTTCCGATTTTTCAATTAGAACGGTTACGTGTGTAGTCACTACACACTGAAAATTCACTAGAAGAATTTCAAAGTCCGAAATCACCTTTGATCAAACTAAGTTTGTCTCTCGTTTGACACGAATGACACTAGTGACATACCTATATGTCACTCTGGTTTTTAAAAGGCTTAAAAGAAAATATCTCTTCCGGAAAATAAATGCATTATTGATTAACTAGTTCAACGTCCTAGTTACTTTCCACTTTTTAATGAAGTCAATACTAGTCAATATTAAGCAATTTAGTAAGGGATAATGCTGTAAATAAAATGACATAAATTAATTCAAGTTTAACACTACTATATAAATTTTATTTTAGGAATTGTAAGCTAAAAGATAAGTCTACTCTACCATTCCAAGGTTTTAACCTCGCATCTCAGTGCCGCCTTAGGGTAGGTCAAAGAGATGACGGTTAAAGCGAGACAATCTCATCAATGAATAACTTGTGAGAATCGAACATCCCACGAGAATCGAACATCCCTTTATTCATTGACTACCTTCCTTTTTAAGCCTAGGTATTACCAAAAATACCCATGATGAGTGTGACCTACTATATCGGATCTCTTTAGTACGCCCGAGTGTGCCGTCTTAGGATAGGTCGGTGACCCGGCGAGTACCCGTAAATCCTATCCTTTCGGAGACCAAGCCATGAATGTTGATAGGGGTGAACACCATCCTTAGGGACGAAATCAAAGCGCCCGCGGCGTCACCCTTCTCTCACTTACTTGTATCTATAGTAGAGGCCGTGGGGTTGGTTGTCGCCTCCCCGCTCCCACTCAATATTTTGGAAGTGGTGGTGGGTTAACTAACCACGTCTTTTGATGTTAACATAAAAGCACATCAAATCAAGGATTCGAATGGTGTCGGTAACGTAGGCAAGCCTACCCGCCCTATTCGTTGGAACATATGTGATGATCGGACGAAATCGGGTCAAGAGAGCCCTATTGAGATTAGGAGGAATCACCCCTCCGCTCTCGGTTTGGCTTAGTCTTGCCGGACCCCCGTGCATACATCACACTAGGAGGGTTAAGTCGTTTGAGCGAAGCTCGATTGACCACCCAACCTATAAGCGAACCGTTTTATCCATGATTTCTTGGTCTTTTACCATCATTCAATCTCGTAGACACTACGAATTGAAAGCGTGATCTCGTTTGGGCTTTAAGGCGGTTCACCGAGAACACACACCGAAAGGCTTAACGATTTCATAACCCTTCCTCGGATCTTTAATTAGTTACTAAATTAATTAATTACCACGTATTAATTAAATTTCAACTAATTACACGAGTTTGTATACATGCCTATTTTAATTACCAAAATTAAAATTCTACATGTATGCATGGAGTGGATTTATGATATGATGCATGTCATGGCAATTCCGATTTTATATCTATTTTATGATCGAACACATAAAAAAAATAAATTGCGGAAAATTTAAACACCGAGATGGATTGTTGGTACCCCCGTATCTAATCTATCCTAGGAAAAATAAATTACAATCTTGTTGTCTTCGAGTCTTGATCTTCGAATCTTGAACTCGAACCGCCGGATCACGAACCACGAACACCCGAGAGGAGAAAGGGCTTTTAATTAAATAAATCCAATTTATTATAATTAAATTTTTTTTTTTAAATTCTATGCGGCTGATTTAAATTATTTTCCAAAAAAATAACTTTTTTTTTTCTTTCAAAAAAAAAAGGGGCGGCTGTTGTGCCAAAAAAAAAAAATAGGTTAAAAAAAATTTTCTTCACAGCCGCAAGAAAAAGAACCCTAGCCGCATGCAACTTTTGTATACAGGACTTATAGCGACGCTTTTCAGCGTCGCAGAAAGTCCTGTAGCAGTTTTATTAAAAAATTTATCCGTTTCTCCTCGTTCATACCTTGGGTTTCGTCTTGATCTTCAATTTTCCAGCAAGATCTTCATCTTTTCCAGCCCGGATATTCAAAATTACAATAAAAGATGCTACTTTTACAAATAAATTTCGAAAATTGACATAAAATAAATACAATTCCTATGCTCAATTGTTGCTAAACAAAGGAGCTACAAAATAGATCTAAGGATTAAACAGTACCAACCCCAATCCATCTCTTCAACCAAGACATTCATAATCATAAAAAAAAAATAAACAAATTTCGGCCCCCTTTTTTTAAAAAAAAATTTTGGGACAAAAAATCTACATGTTTACCACTCCTAGATCTAATATTTTATACGTATAAATATAGATCACCATGGTCTCTGATACCACTGTTAGTAATATCATCCGCAGCGGAAACGATTTAAGGATCTAGATCTATACAATACACGTAATAAAATAACTAGATCTATTCTACAAGGGGGTTGTAGATCATACCTCTTGGATCTCTAAATCCAAGTTGAAGAACCGCAAGAGAAAGATTGCAAGAAGATGTGAAGGGCACCACGATCTTCCGTACGTGTGATCCAAGCAATTCCCGGTGGAAGGAATTCTCGACTCGAACCCCTCCGATATGCTACCCGGAAAAATCTCCAAGATTTTTCCCCAAAACCCCTTGGCCGAATTTTTCCTCTTCTTTCTCTAAGAAAGTCGAAATTATGTATGTGTTAAGGCTTGGGAGAACTCTCTTTATATATGAGAGTAATCCTTGTCCTCCAAGGATTTTATAATTAATACAAAATCAATTATAATAATCCTATTAAATAAAAGATAATCTCAAAATATTCTAGAACAAATCAAGAATATTTTTATCTTTATTATTTACCATAAATATTTATCCAATAAATATTTTATGCACATATCTTATTAATCACAAGTAAACAACTTCTTGTTCCATAAAATAAGCTTGTGGTCGAAATTTTGCCTCTTGTGACCTTGTCACAATAATTTCAACTAACACACTAAATTGGGCCAAGATTATGAAAAATGTATTTTCCACATATTTAATTATTTTGCCCAACTAATTTTATAGTCCACTAAACAATTAATTCACATATCGTTTTAATAAAGTCCAACAAGGACTAAATTAATATTATCAGGATTCGACGTCCGAGAATAGGTATGCTATATTAGGAGGCACGTCGGGACCATGGACTAATAATCAGCGGCTCCGATAAATCAAATAAATAATTATATTCGATAAATCAATCACAGGAATATGCCACCATAATCCCGTGACTGCACTCCTCCGATTATAAGATTATATTTATCTTCTCACGAGAATAATAATAAGCGTCCATTGATACAATCATTACATATGGATTAATCCTCCATATTTATTCATTCTAAATCGGGAAGTTACCGTTAAACTTTTTCGAACCTCTTATCCTTATTTACCATTAACCCTAGTGATCAATTAATTCATACAATTCTTTGGTAGCTAATCGATGTAATATGAACTCGCGCGATCGATCGGTTTCTAGGATTAACAAATAAAGGAGGCGTCTATCTACTTCCATAAGTGGAAGGAATGGATTCCGTATCTGTGATAACACAGACTACTCACTCAATCCAAGACAATACCAAGATTGGGTAATTCAGACCACAGACTCAGTGTAATCCTTAACCGTCAAGTCAAACTTCATACTGATTCAAGCAGTTGACTGTGATCACCTCAGGATTAAGATATATCCATAAATATGATCATCCATTGATTCGATAAGACTTCTCGATTACGGAATTATATCGTGAACTCTAATCAAATCGGTCCAGCCCTATATGATATATCTATCATATATAAATGCCCCATTAGGTTCTCTTAACCGAAAGTCCGGATAAGACAATCACACCTATTGTGTTTTGGGCGCATTAATAGCACGTTAAAGGAGAGACCCGATACTCTCGATTAACTTAACTACGGGCTAATTGTATTTTAAGTACATCTTCACTAACTCAATCCTCCTGTGTATATACCATACACTGAGTTAAGTGATTACATAACGATATACTTAGGGTTTTCTGTAGTGTAAATACTATTGTCACATCGGTGATTATGAGAATAATAAATATGAATAATAACATCATTTCATTAAATAAAACAATTACAAAATTGTCTTTCGGGCATTACACCTAACAGATAAGCTATGCTATAAACCAATAATCACGACATGTTGATGAGCATGAAGTGAACCCTAAAGTTTGAGTCGGTCTCACAAAGATAACTTAATAATTTATGAACCTTTCGTTGGAAGATTTAATTATATTTTAGATTCTTGTTGTTTCTAAGTACTTTGTACACATCTCAATTGCATGTTTTGTTGTATGTTTTTGGGGTGAGAAGACGAACAGGTTGTGCATGTGATGGATGATGACTTTGGGGACGATGTTTGAATCCAAGTTTCACTTGATGTTTACTGTTTCATTTATTATAAGATGTATCAAACTGTGTTGCTATTTGCATTTCAAGATAAGCGTTGTACTTTCTTTAAGGCTTTGTAAGATTTGTTGTTTTACTTTCGTTTTGTGCATCGTATGTTGTAAGCTACTTTGTAGTTGTTGATGATATATGGGCCCACTGGGCCGGGTTGTTTGTAACTGGTCCAGGCCCATTATAAGTTTTAGCATTCGTCAGTGTTTGTGTATGTGCTAGGCCTTGTCCGTGTCTTGCGGTCTAGGAAAGAGAGTAGTAGAGGTGAGGGAGCTTACTTGAAAATACTTATGTTGCTAGTTAACAATTAATAACAGACGTACGTTTGTAGTTAAAAGACTAATCATCGTAATATTCTTGGTAAGGCACAAGTCTATATCGTGATGTGTGGGTGTTCGGATAAAGTGGATAACTTCGTAAGTCTTTGGACCCTACGTACGGAGGAACACCACACCGTAAGTCCGAGACCCAACGTACGGAGGGACTGCACCGAGCGTTTACACTATCGGGTTTTCCCCCATGGATATTGGTGTGATCCGCAAATATGTTGCGCACAGATACTTTATGGTGAGTATCACCATGCGTAGTGCCCTTGAATGATGATGTAACAAAGATAAGCTACGCTATAAACCAATAATCATGACATGTTGATGAAAATGAAGTGAACCCTAAAGTTTGAGTCGGTCTCACAATGATAACTTAATAAATTATGAACCTTTCGTTGTAAGATTTAATTATATTTTAGCTTCTTAATCTTGCTAAGTTCTTTGTACTTACCTCAATTGCATGTTTTGCTGTATGTTTTTGGGGTGAGAAGACGAACAGGTTCAGCATGTGATGGATGATGACTTTGGGGACGATGTTTGAGTCCAAGTTTCACTTGATTTTTTCTGTTTCATTTATTATAAGATTTGTTGTTTTACTTTTGTTTTGGGCATCGTATGTTGTAAACTATATTGTTGTTGTTGATAATATATGGGCCCGCTGGGCCGGGTTGTTCGTAACTGGGCTAGGCCCATTATAAATGTTAGCATTCCTCAATGTTTGTGTATGTGCTAGGCCTTGTCCGTGTCTTCTGGTCTAGGGAACAGAGTAGCAGAGGTGAGGGTGCTTACTTGAAAATACTTAGGTGACTAGTTAACAATTAATAACAAACGCACGTGTGTAGTTAAAAGACTGAACATCATAACATTGTTGGTAAGGCACAAGTCTATATCGCAATGTGTAGGCGTTCAGATAAAGTGGATAATTCGTAAGTGTTCAGGGTCAATTTGTAGTGTTTTTAATGATATATTTTATATCAATGTCCCCCATATATGGATGTTTTTCATAGAAATCGAGCCTTATATTGAGATATTGAGTAAATGGTGTTTTTAATAGGTTAATTGCAAAATGTAACGATTTATGTGCTTAAATTGTGATTTTATGTTATTTTGGGATTGTGTTACGCTTTGGTATATTTTCCTATATTGTAGATACATATTTTGGCATGCAAGAGGATTAAATGATGAGGTTCTGCATGGAAGAGAAGTGAAATGGAAGGAAGATGGAGATAAAGCTTGGAATGAAGCTTTCAAGAAGCCGAACTTCCGACGCAGTTCTTGATATGATATAAAGTGATTTGACTCTCGACCTCAAGAGAAGATTTGTAGGGCTTGAAGAGAGGATTCTACAGGATTTTGAATCACTTCATTCAGACTTACGAGGCCCGAGATATGAGCATTACAAGTTTGGATGCTGTTGTGGAAAATGTCGTAATATAGGAAAATGTAGTCTGACAGGAAAATGCTTCATCGTATGCCGTATGTCGTATACTCCGTAATAAGCTACTAATTAACAATAAGACCCAGTTATAGCTGATGCAGAAAATGTCGTAATACCTTGCCTAGATGAATCAAATAATAAAGATTGATCACTTATTTAACATGGATTCATAGATGGCAAAGTACAAAGTTCGGGAGATATACTTTAAAAGCTAATGAGGCCTCGTATGAAAATGTCATACTCAGAATACGCATTACAATCAAAAGAAATTGAAGAACCTGGATTGCATTCCTTGAGGCGGGCGGGCGTTCATCCAGTCAAGCGGGCGTTCTTGGAAAATGTCGCCAATATACCGTGTCGTGGGAAACCAAGCGCTCGTCCCCTGCAGTTATGAGGCTGACGGGCGTCCAACAAGCGAGCCTTCGTCCAACAACAAGTCTACGCCTGGAAAATGCGGAATATACCGCCTGAATGAAATGTCGAAGAAACGACGGGCTAATCAAAAGGCGTTTTCTGAAGAAGAGTCCTTAATGAAAGTTGTAGAGTTTTCCGAGAGCTTAATTATGACATTCGGATCATAATTTTTGGAGGTCTACAACTCATGATATGAATTTTAGAAGTTTGAGTCCATTCTCAAACCAGCGTTCAGGAGCTTAATTTTGGTACAGGATGTTCAGACGCCTTTCAAATGAACGTCCACCTTCCGTCTGGTTTAGCTTGGATGAGCGTCCATTGTGATCAAACGGGTGTCCGCCCCTTTTAATGTAGCAACCGCCTTTGATGATTATAAATACAGCAGCCCGCATGAACCCTAATCACACAAAATTATTCAGCCGACTTTTCACACAAAGCAGCGGCCTCTGGAGAGCAGTTTCAAGGCCGATCACCCGAGCCTTGTGCTCGGGTGATCGGGGTTAGATTAGGTCTTTTATTTTGTTTGTTTTTCCTTCGTTTCTTGAACCATGATGATGTTTTGAGGTTGAATAAACATGGAGCATCCATGGATATCTCTCTGCAGCGTTTTTACTTTCTTTTTCTGGATATCTTGTAAGTTTAAATTCCAAGTTCGTATCTTTTCTATGATTATTTGTTATTGCAAATTTATATCGAAAGATGTTTGCGATTGATGTTTACCGTAGGACGAAAGTCGGTGTAAACGCGAGATCACCATAGGAAAGAATAGACGTTTTGATCTATATCAAACGAAAGTTGATAGGTTGAATGTCTAGGTTGTTAGATCTAGTAAATCTTGCACCTTGGTTTATTTTATGATGCGTTAATCTCCGTAAATCGAAAGATAGAGATTGATAGGCGAATTCATCTACGAAAGTAGGAATTCATACATTTGATAGGTGAAACCACAACTTGAATTAATTCACTATAAGATAATCTAGGGAAGAAATTAAGGGTTGCGGGATGGTGGATTATGATTTGTTCCATGTTTAATCGCTTCAGTCGTTATCATGTTCATTAGATAGATTTATTGTTGTAGTTTAGATTTATTTTATGTTTTTATCGCTTTTATCCTTCCTGGCTTTGGATTAACAATCCTCTGTCCAGTTTACTTTTCCGTTTTAGTTTAGGTTTAGGTTTTAGTTAATAAAGGAGGAATTAATGAAGTTAGATTCGACATCCCAATTCCCTGAGGATCGATACCTGTACTTATCCAACTTTACTAGCAACTACCCGGTATTCGGCCGGTTAGGAGGTAGTTTTGCATGGTAGTATAGGTTTATAAATTTTCTTTTGTTTTAATGATGCAAAATCTCCCCAACAAAAGTGGCGCCGTTGCGGGGGAATAGGTGTCATGTTGAATCTGATCTTTTTATTTCTCGATTTTGTTACGTTTAATTTTCGTTTTTAATAAAAGTAGCGTATACCAAGTTGAGAGTTTTTATTTTGCCGTGTTTCTATTACCGTTAGGTTAAGAATGTGCAAAAGTTTTTTACTCAACTTGTTTTACGTGATGTTTGTGTTTAGTTGTTACCTAGTCTAACCCCTGTGCTTTAATTTGATAAGGCTGATGTGATCTGTGATGAATTGCTAAGTTTTAGGGTTGCTGTGTTAGTTCCTGCAAATCTATGCATATTCGTTGTTTGGACGAGCGTCTATTCTGTTGGACGCCCGTCCAGTTTATATCTGCAGGTGGACGAGCGTTTGTCTTGTTGGACGCCCGTCCGGAGCTGAAATTTGCAGTGAACGCTCAGTTGGAATTTGGAACGTTCGTCCGGAATGCAGTTCAGGTTCTGATTTTTTTGATTTTATTTTCAATGCTGTTATTTAGTATGGACTGCTTACATTCGAGCTTCTATGGCCTATTTATTTTTACATAGATGTCCTGAATATGAATGTTATACCTTTCCATCTATGAATTCATGCTAAGTAAATGATCTTATCCTTATACATGATTCATCTAGGCAAGTTATAGTGACTGTCGGTTCTCGTAAGCTATAACTGGTCTATTTGTTAATTAGTAGCTAATGTCGGTTTCCGTATGCTACATACCGCTGTGATGAATCTTTTAAGCTTTGAGACTTATGTGCTTCCTTGTTGTTTTTGTAACTCATATGGGTAGCTACTGTCGGTTTTCCGTATGCTACGTCTTAGGCCATATGAGTTATATCTGTTTAGTATAGCTAACTGTTGGTTTTACATAATGCTATCACTTTTGATGAGTCATAAAGCGCGTCTACACTGCATGTAATGGACAACACTGTCGTTTATCGTAACCTGTCATTATTTGGTAGACGTTTATTTTATACATGTCATGTTGCTAATTAGTGGGCTAGTTTTTTTCTTTTATTTTCTTTCATTTTTGCATATCATTTAGATGCATATCATTTAGTTGCATGTCATCTAGTTGCATTGTTTTTCTATTTTTCTTTTATTTTTTTCTTGAGTGTAGTTAACTGTCGGTTTCCGTAATACTACCTCATTTTTATTTTGTTTCTGTACGGGCCGTAGTCACTGTAGGGTTTCAAACCGACCTGATCACACTGAGCCTGTCAGAAAGTTTTTTTAGATTTTCATTTCATATAGATTGCATTTTCATGTAGTTGCACCTAGCCTACGAGTTTGTGATATTTTCATGTATATGTGTCCATCTTTAGTTGAGCTTAATTTGAATATCTCTATAAATTCTTTTCCTTATGTGCTTTATTTGTATAAGTCTAATCTTTTCCCCGTAGACTCTTTTTGCACTGATCATGTCTGCAGGATACTTTCTATAGCGATTGTGCACTTTCACGGTGAATTCAGTTGTCCTGTGATGCTCCACAGTCTACTGAGCTATGCAAGCAATCCTTGTTCTTGTTGGTTCCTCCAGAATTGCCAGCATCCAATCAGCTAAGTTCTCTATTTTTTTTTATTTCTGTACAACTTGAGGACAAGTTGCAATCTAAGTGTGGGGGAGGGGATAGATGATTTATGTATCTACTTTCATTTGCTCATATTAGTTATAATTTTCTATGAAAAGTGCTTCAATTTTCAAAATTTTTTGTTTAGTCCTGAGTAACATTTCACTGGCATGCTAGTTTTATAATCTGGCACCTTTAGTTGTTATCAGTAGTCATATCATGTTCTGGGAATAGGTTTAGTAAGTCGATACTCACTTGAACTTCATTTCACGAACCTATTAGATGAAGAGCCAAATATAGAATAGTTTCCGGTTAGTTAAAGGAAAGTTAATTCTTGATACATATAACACTTATTTAGCATTAATGAAAGTTAAGAACTTGTGCTATACTCACAGTTAGAATCTCAGTACCTTAGTGTTATTGAAAACTTTAAGAGTCTTGAATGTGTTAGAAATATACTTGACCGCGAGTTTCCAAGAGTTTGAAATAAATAAATAAATAAAATATATATATATATATATATATATATATATATATATATATATATATATATATATATATATATATATATATCTATAAATAGAAATAAATGAATAAAATTTCTTTGCAGTGAATTTTGTTTGTATTTATCACCTCGAGTCCATTTGGATCACGCCCCAATTGGGGAGTGTGGTTTACCTTGGGCTGATAAGGGATTGAGTGATCTCGGGGGTGACCGCTCTAATGTAGGGGAGTGTGTTATACTTTTCAGACGCGACGATAGGAAATATAAAATATACGCTTTTTTGGAATTCTAAGTCAAGTTGATCTAAACCCAGTAGAGACCCGAAAGGTATTTTCTTGGCACCAAGTAAAGGATTTTAAATGTGAGTTAGTTACTGTGTTCTTGGTAATTAGTTTTTGTAAGGTAAGTGCTGTACATAGAATGAAGTTTTCGTTTAGTTGACCGGATAACTGTTAGTGCTTGATGTAATATATCAAGAGAGGATCGGTGGAAGTTTAGTAGGTTCTGCACACATATCACCGAGTGAGATCGATTTGCTGAATA
This sequence comes from Gentiana macrophylla, assembly GCA_026214975.1. Taxonomy (NCBI): domain Eukaryota; kingdom Viridiplantae; phylum Streptophyta; class Magnoliopsida; order Gentianales; family Gentianaceae; genus Gentiana; species Gentiana macrophylla. The sequence goes on from CM047816.1 coordinate 96,757,743, forward strand.
CTAGCTTGTCATGATTTTGACTATATCTCGTGTCAGGTTATGTGGATTCTTGATAGTATGTCTTGTTTTGTTTTGCTCGGGACGAGCAAAAATATAAGTGTGGGGGTGTTGTTCAGGGTCAATTTGTAGTGTTTTTAATGATATATTTTATATCAATTTCCCCCATATATGGATGTTTTTCATAGAAATCGAGCCTTATATTGAGATATTGAGTAAATGGTGTTTTTAATAGGTTAATTGCAAAATGTAACGATTTATGTGCTTAAATTGTGATTTTATGTTATTTTGGGATTGTGTTACGCTTTGGTATATTTTCCTATATTGTAGATACATATTTTGGCATGCAAGAGGATTAAATGATGAGGTTCTGCATGGAAGAGAAGTGAAATGGAAGGAAGATGGAGATAAAGCTTGGAATGAAGCTTTCAAGAAGCCGAACTTCCGACGCAGTTCTTGATATGATATAAAGTGATTTGAATCTCGACCACAAGAGAAGATTTGTAGGGCTTGAAGAGAGGATTCTACAGGATTTTGAATCACTTCATTCCGACTTACGAGGCCCGAGATATGATCATTACAAGTTTGGATGCTGTTGCTGAAATTACTGGAAAATGTCGTAATATACTCGTAATACGACGGGCTAATCAAAAAGGCGTTTTCTGAAGAAGAGTCCTTAATGAAAGTTGTAGAGTTTTCCGAGAGCTTAATTATAACATTCGGATCATAATTTTTGGAGGTCTACAACTCAAGATATGAATTTTAGAAGTTTGAGTCCATTCGCAAACCAGCGTTCAGGAGCTTAATTTTGGTACAGGATGTTCAGACGCCTTTCAAACGAACGTCCACCTTCCGTCTGGTTTAGCTTTGACGAGCGTCCATTGTGATCAAACGGGCGTCCGCCCCTTTTACTGTAGCAACCGCCTTTGATGATTATAAATACAGCAGCCCGCATGAACCCTAATCACACAAAATTATGCAGCCGACTTTTCACACAAAGCAGCGGCCTCTTGAGAGCAGTTTCAAGACCGATCACCCGAGCCTTGTGCTCGGGTGATCGGGGTTAGATTAGGTCTTTTATTTTGTTTGTTTTTCCTTCGTTTCTTGAACCATGATGATGTTTTGAGGTTGAATAAACATGGAGCAGCCATGGATATCTCTCTGCAGCGTTTTTACTTTCTTTTTCTGGATATCTTGTAAGTTTAAATTCCAAGTTCAGTATCTTTTCTATGATTATTTGTTATTGCAAATTTATATCGAAAGATGTTTGCGATTGATGTTTACCGTGTGGGACGAAAGTCGGTGTAAACGCGAGATCACCATAGGAAAGAATAGACGTTTTGATCTATATCAAACGAAAGTTGATAGGTTGAATGTCTAGGTTGTTAGATCTAGTAAATCTTGCACCTTGGTTTATTTTATGATGCGTTAATCTCCGTAAATCGAAAGATAGAGATTGATAGGCGAATTCATCTACGAAAGTAGGAATTCATACGTTTGATAGGTGAAACCACAACTTGAATTAATTCACTATAAGATAATCTAGGGAAGAAATTAAGGGTTGCGGGATGGTGGATTATGATTTGTTCCATGTTTAATCGCTTCAGTCGTTATCATGTTCGTTAGATAGATTTATTGTTGTAGTTTAGATTTATTTTATGTTTTTATCGCTTTTATCCTTCCTGGCTTTGGATTAACAATCCTCTGTCCAGTTTACTTTTCCGTTTTAGTTTAGGTTTAGGTTTTAGTTAATAAAGGAGGAATTAATGAAGTTAGATTCGACATCCCAATTCCCTGAGGATCGATACCCGTACTTATCCAACTTTACTAGCAACTACCCGGTATTCGGCCGGTTAGGAGGTAGTTTTGCATGGTAGTATAGGTTTATAAATTTTCTTTTGTTTTAATGATGCAAAATCTCCCCAACAGTAAGTCTTTGGACATTACGTACGGAGGAACGCTACCCCGTACAACCGAGACCCTACGTACGGAGGGACTGCACCGAGCGAGTAACTGGTCCAGGCCCATTATAAGTTTTAGCATTCCTCTGTGTTTGTGTATGTGCTAGGCCTTGTCCGTGTCTTGTGGTCTAGGAAAGAGAGTAGTAGAGGTGAGGGAGCTTACTTGAAAATACTTAGGTGGCTAGTTAACAATTAATAACAGACGTATGTTTGTAGTTAAAAGACAAATCATCGTAACATTCTTGGTAAGGCACAAGTCTATATCGCGATGTGTGGGTGTTCGGATAAAGTGGATAACTTCGTAAGTCTTTGGACCCTACGTACGGAGGAACACCACCCCGTAAGTCCGAGACCCTACGTACGGAGGGACTGCACCGAGCGTGGACACTATCAGGTTTTCACCCGTTGATATTGGTGTGATCCGACAATATGTTGCACACGGATACTTTATGGTGAGTTGCACCATGCGTAGTGCCCTTGAATGATGATGTAACAAAGATAAGCTATGCTACAAACCAATAATCATGACATGTTGATGAGCATGAAGTGATCCCTAAAGTTTGAGTCGGTCTCACAAAGATAACTTAATAAATTATGAACCTTCCGTTGTAAGATTTAATTATATTTTAGCTTCTTAATCTTGCTAAGTACTTTTTACTTACCTCAATTTCATGTTTTGTTGCATGTTTTTGGGGTGAGAAGACGAACAGGTTGAGCATGTGATGGATGATGATTTTGGGGACGATGTTTGAGTCCAAGTTTCACTTGATGTTTTCCGTTTCATTTATTATAAGATGTATCAAACTATGTTGTTATTTCAATATCAAGACAAGCGTCGTACTTTCTTTAAGGCTTTGTAAGATTTCTTGTTTTACTTTCGTTTTGGGCATCGTATGTTGTAAGCTACCTTGTAGTTGTTGATGATATAGTGGATAACTTCATAAGTCTTTGGACCCTACGTACGGAGGAACACCACCCCGTAAGTCCGAGACCCTACGTACGGAGGGACTGCACCGAGCGTGTACACTATCAGGTTTTCACCCGTTGATATTGGTGTGATCCGCCAATATGTTGCACACAGATACTTTATGGTGAGTTGCACCATGCGTAGTGCCCTTGAATGATGATGTAACAAAGATAAGCTATGCTATAAACCAATAATCATGACATGTTGATGAGCATGAAGTGAACCCTAAAGTTTGAGTCGGTCCCACAAAGATAACTTAATAAATTATGAACCTTTCGTTGTAAGATTTAATTAAATTTTAGCTTCTTAATCTTCCTAAGTACTTTGTACTTACCTCAATTGCATGATTTGTTGTATGTTTTTGGGGTGAGAAGACGAACAAGTTGAGCATGTGATGGATGATGACTTTGGAGACGAACCTTTCCTTGTAAGATTTAATTATATTTTAGCTTCTTAATCTTGCTAAGTACTTTTTACTTACCTCAATTTCATGTTTTGTTGCATGTTTTTGTGGTGAGAAGACGAACAGGTTGAGCATGTCATGGATGATGACTTTGGGGACGATGTTTGAGTCCAAGTTTCACTTAATGTTTTCTGTTTCATTTATTTTAAGATGTATCAAACTATGTTGTTAGTTCAATATCAAGACAAGCGTCGTACTTTCTTTAAGGCTTTGTAAGATTTTTTGTTTAACTTTCATTTTGGGCATCGTATGTTGTATGCTACCTTGTAGTTGTTGATGATATATGGGCCCACTGGGCCGGGTTGTTTGTAACTGGTCCAGGCCCATTATAAGTTTTAGCATTCGTCAGTGTTTGTGTATGTGCTAGGCCTTGTCCGTGTCTTGGGCATTATTAAGTTAGGCCTTGCCCATTATAAGTTTTAGCATTCTTACGGGGTGGTGTTCCTCCGTACGTAGGGTCCAAAGACTTATGAAGTTATCCACTATATCATCAACAACAACAAGGTAGCATACAACATACGATGCCCAAAACGAAAGTAAAACAACAAATCTTACAAAGCCTTAAAGAAAGTACGACGCTTGTCTTGATATTGAAATAACAACATAGTTTGATACATCTTATAATAAATGAAACGGAAAACATCAAGTGAAACTTGGACTCAAACATCGTCCCCCAAGTCATCATCCATCACATGCTCAACCTGTTCGTCTTCTCACCACAAAAACATGCAACAAAACATGAAATTGAGGTAAGTAAAAAGTACTTAGCAAGATTAAGAAGCTAAAATATAATTAAATCTTACAACGAAAGGTTCATAATTTATTAAGTTATCTTTGTGAGACCGACTCAAACTTTAGGGATCACTTCATGCTCATCAACATGTTGTGATTATTGGTTTGTAGCATAGCTTATCTTTGTTACATCATCATTCAAGGGCACTACGCATGGTGCAACTCACCATAAAGTATCTGTGTGCAACATATTGGCGGATCACACCAATATCCATTGGGGAAAACCCCATAGTGTACACGCTCGGTGCAGTCCCTCCGTACGTAGGGTCTCGGACTTACAGGGTGGGGTTCCTCCGTACGTAGGGTACAAAGACTTACGAATTTATCCACTTTATCCGAACACCCACACATCGCGATATAGACTTGTGCCTTACCAAGAATGTTACGATGTTTAGTCTTTTAACAACAAATCTTACATTTTCGTTGATTAGTCTTTCTTCATCATTCAATATGTCTTTGGACTCAAACTTTAGGTAATTTATTAAGTTATCTTTGTGAGACCGACTCAAACTTTAGGGTTCACTTCATGCTCATCAACATGTCGTGATTATTGGTTTATAGCGTAGCTTATCTTTGTTACATAATCATTCAAGGGCACTACGCATGATGCAACTCACCATAAAGTATCTGTGTGCAACATATTGGCGGATCTCACCAATATCAACGGGTGAAAACCTGATAGTGTACACGCATTAAAGTATCTCGGTGCAGTCCAATGATAATATTGGCGTGAAATATAACCCACACTTGTGCCTTACCAAGAATATTATGATGATTAGTCTTTTTTAGCATTCCTCTGTGTTTGTGTATGTGCTAGGCATTGTCCGTGTCTTGTGGTCTAGGAAAGAGAGTAGTAGAGGTGAGGGAGCTTACTTGAAAATACTTTTGTGGCTAGTTAAAAATTAATAACAGACGTACGTTTGTAGTTAAAAGACTAATCATCGTAATATTGTTGGTGAGGCACAAGTTTATATCGCAATGTGTGGGCGTTCGGATAAAGTGGATAAATTCGTAAGTCTTTGGACCCTACGTATGGAGGAACACCACCCCGTAAGTCCGAGACCCTATGTACGGAGGGACTGCACCGATCGTGTACACTTTCAAGACTACAAGGGCACTACGCATGGTGCAACTCACCATAAAGTATCTGTGTGCAACATATTTTGATGAGACCGACTCAAACTTTAGGGATCACTTCATGCTCATCAACATGTCATGATTATTGGTTTGTAGCATAGCTTATCTGTGTTACATCATCATTCAAGGGCACTACGCATGGTGCAACTCACCATAAAGTATCTGTGTGCAACATATTTTGATGAGACCGACTCAAACTTTTGGGATCACTTCATGCTCATCAACATGTCATGATTATTGGTTTGTAGCATAGCTTATCTGTGTTACATCATCATTCAAGGGCACTATGCATGGTGCAACTCACCATAAAGTATCTGTGTGCAACATATTTTGATGAGACCGACTCAAACTTTTGGGATCACTTCATGCTCATCAACATGTCATGATTATTGGTTTGTAGCATAGCTTATCTGTGTTACATCATCATTCAAGAGCACTACGCATGGTGCAACTCACCATAAAGTATCTATGTGCAACATATTTTGATGAGACCGACTCAAACTTTAGGGATCACTTCATGCTCATCAACATGTCATGATTATTGGTTTGTAGCATAGCTTATCTGTGTTACATCATCATTCAAGGGCACTACGCATGGTGCAACTCACTATAAAGTATCTGTGTGCAACATATTTTGATGAGACCGACTCAAACTTTAGGGATCACTTCATGCTCATCAACATGTCATGATTATTGGTTTGTAGCATAGCTTATCTGTGTCACATCATCATTCAAGGGCACTGTGCATGGTGCAACTCACCATAAAGTATCTGTGTGCAACATATTCTGATGAGACCGACTCAAACTTTAGGGATCACTTCATGCTCATCAACATGTCATGATTATTTGTTTGTAGCATAGCTTATCTGTGTTACATCATCATTCAAGGGCAATACGCATGGTGCAACTCACCATAAAGTATCTGTGTGCAACATATTTTGATAAGACCGACTCAAACTTTAGGGATCACTTCATGCTCATCAACATGTCATGATTATTGGTTTGTAGCATAGCTTATCTGTGTTACATCATCATTCAAGGGCACTACGCATGGTGCAACTCACCATAAAGTATATGTGTGCAACATATTTTGATGAGACCGACTCAAACTTTATGGATCACTTCATGCTCATCAACATGTCATGATTATTGATTTGTAGCATAGCTTATCTGTGTTACATCATCATTCAAGGGCACTACGCATGGTGCAACTCACCATAAAGTATCTGTGTGCAACATATTTTGATGAGACCGACTCAAACTTTAGGGATCACTTCATGCTCATCAACATGTCATGATTATTTGTTTGTAGCGTAGCTTATCTGTGTTACATCATCATTCAAGGGCACTGACGTGGGTTTTCCTAGTACTATTCCAGCCCTTAACCGACAGTGTATCGGGTCAAACTGTAGTGCTAGTATGGTGAGTCAGGTGTCGAATCCTCAGGGAAACGTATGGTAATTCAAAGTGTGGCTAAACACCAAGAAGCTTTTATTAACTCAATTTTTTTTTTTTTTTTCTATTTAGTAACCTTAAAACAGTAAATAAATGCATAAAACTAAAACAGATATAGATATAAATATATATAGGTACCAATACAATATATAAGATATAAATACTAGTAATATTATAAAAGACTAGCCAAGAATATGTCACTGAATCAGTATCTCTTTTTAGTAGAAATAGATGTGCTCGATCTTTCCTTATTTTAAGGTGAATCAATTATATATGAATCGGTGTATTCTAAGCTAGACAACTCCTCCTCACACGAGTGTATGAAATTGTCATATGTCAAATTGTCATCGTTTAATCTCCACAACTGCCCCATGCTAATCTTAGTTAGTCTGAACAGGTACCGAGTACAAATCTACCCCGGATAAAAGAGGTTATTCCGTTTGTCGGACGCCGATGTTATTCAAGAGGCTCCGGTTGTCGGCGGATCGATTTAACACAAACGGTGTAGTTTTAATCAAAGCGTGATTTTAACATTATTATGATCGTGAACACAAATTTAATAAGATTCATCTCTCCTAAGACAAATCGCCTCTGGCTAGAAATAGGATTCCGTTGTCACGTTTTCACTCGGCCATTTTTACCCTCCGGTTTTTCTATCCTTTATCTCATATCCTAACTTCTCCGGTCAGTTCATCGTTAGGTTATATGTTGCGATTCATCTTGGTTAATTACGTCAATCCGAATATTATCAATACGTTACAAGATAGAAAAAGATTCATTATAATCGATTTTAATTCAATTTTAACATAGACATCATCTATTCCCCTAAAAAGATAAACTAATTTAGTTTCATATCTTGGCTAGATATAGAGTTAGCCTAATATCATTATAACTAATATATAAATACTAATAACAACAAACAAACATAAATACATTAAAAAGTTACCAGATTAAAATTGTAGTGTCAGAGCTGTATTCTCCGGAAATAGCAACTCCTTAGCAACAACGAGCCTTGATAAACCTCCTAAGTATTAAAACGATACTTATACTACAGTATTATTTCGACAGAGTGTCGTTTACGGTATTTACAAAACTACATACTAGATTAAGATAATATATATATATATATATATATATATATATATAAGTGATATATATATATTGGTACAACCTCCTCAAGCTGCAAATGAGGAGTATTTATAGAGTGGGTGTCAAGGCCGGGCGCGGGCGGTGTAGTCAGCGCGCGCGGTGGTGCTGATGGAGATTCTCTCCGACAAGTCCCCGTGTCTTTGGTGGCGAGAGAGATTCGGCTTGGGCGGGTTTTCCGGTTCGGGCCGGATCTTGAAAAATATCTTTCTTCCGTTTCGTACTGTTTCGGTTTTAATTCTTCAGTTTTTCTATCATACGAACCCTGAAACAGTCAAAAACACGAGCCACAGTAATTTTGATCATAAAAACTATAAGTTTTACTAAAATAATAACGATAATATCTATTTATAATGATTTCGATTTTTATGTGTTTTTAGATATATTTTTATAGAATTTATACGATATTATCGTAAATACGATATAAAAAGTCATTAAATATGATTATATTTTTATCATACATCAACTACTCCCCACTTAGCTTTTGATCGTCCTCGAGCAAAATAAGCGATAATATATAAACTGCCATAATGCAAACAATATAGCTCTTCTAGATTAAATTTCTAACTCAGTAACGTATGCTGTCAACATTATAATCATATTAATTTTATCCATCTAAGATTTATTAAAAAAATAAAAAGTGTGTATAACTTAATAAAGTAGTTATAAATATTATCTAAATGAAATTCTACATTAATTACCTAATAACTATAAAATAAAATACTTAGAATAACTTTATAATCGCCACTATATGAAATATCGGAATCAAGGACTAAGTCAAGTAGTTGGCAAAATGGCTTATAACGTTCAGTGACGATACGATATGTCACCCTTCCACGTGGAATTATCTGAGTGGTCCAGCTGGAATGTGGAAGAGGTCCAGGTATGACAAGGATGTCGAGTCGGGTGAGCCATCTCGACATGATCAAGATTATTTACATTATGAGTTAATTATGTAGAAGGTTTCCACATTGGCATGACCATGTCGATGTACATCGAGCCGATATCTAAGAAGTAACTTGGACAGGAGGCCAAGGTCATATTTGTCAATAAACTAAACCGCCCTAAATGTAGGGCAGAAGAGGGACATGTGCCTATAAATACATACATCCAGGAACTACGTTAGGCTTGATTCCTGGATTCCAGACAGGATACGTAGGCAATTCAAGATACATTCTTGAACCCAGCCGTACAATATAAAAACTACCATCTTTCCATAAAAGGCACCATCTTTTTCACATTGCGTCTTCTTTCTATTTCACCCCTAGATTCTAAACAACCTTGACACATCACTGGTGCTTTATTTAGCATCATCATTGGCGCTAGAAGGAGGGGCATCCTTTATCTATCGGTGATTTAGAGAGAGTAGTACGATGGCGCCGTCAACAAGAAGAAAAGCGGCGATGAACGCGCATGAATGAAGAACACACGGACTCAGAGCCGCAGGAACAAAACCGAGAATGTCCTAGAAAAGCCCCACTGGTTCTAAGGTGCAGATTGTGCAAACACGAAACCACAGACTTTCTCCCGGTTGTAGGGTGTTGCGGACCACTTGGCATCATTAGATGAAGAAGCACTTAAGCGTGTCGTAGCGTCCGTGTTTGTTGAAAAGGGGTTCCGTGATTTTCTGGACGGGCAACCTTTAGACCAACCAGGCCAGAAAGAGTTAGAAAACGCGAAGGGGAAGAAGCTGGTGGATATTCGAGAAGAATGTGAAGACGAGATAGAAGTCAGTGCCACCAACTACAAGAGGCGGGTCGCGCAAGAGAAGCCTTTAAGAAGGATCGAGGAGAGTATACGAGACGAGTTCAATCGTATCGTTGGTAAGGATCGAGACATCGATTGGCTTGAGTCGCCTTTTGTAGCTGAGATCGAGCATTACCCGATGCCCGAGTCCTTCAAACCCCCAAAAATGGATCCGTATGACGGCACAACAGATCCTGAGGATCATCTATACCGATACATATCGATGATGAGGCTAAGAAATGCGAACGACGCTATGAAGTGTCGAGCATTTGACACCTTGTTAACAGGTCGAGCTCGAGAGTGGTTCCACAAATTGAGACCCGGGTCGATTTCTAGCTTCGTGCAGTTGGGACAAAAGTTTCGCGACGCGTTTATTGGAAACAAGAAGTTTCATCTGAGTTCTACCCATTTGACTAACATCAAGCAAGAAAGGAATGAGTCAACTATTGATTATATGAAGCGTTTTAACCTCGAAGCAATGAAAGTCCACAATCTCAACGAGACACTTCAGGTCAATTTTTTCGTTGCAGGAATCAGGAACATGAAGTTGTACGACAAGTTATCTAGAAAGATGCCAGAAAGCATGGACGAATGTTTGAACATAGTCCATAAATTTTGCCAAGGTGAAGAGGCAGTGCGCTTGCACACCATCTCGCTTGGTCTCAACTCGAGAACGACACCGAGGCCGGACAAGGCGGTCACCTGGGAGTCACGGAGATGAAGGAAAGCCAGTGTTTTCGATCGGATGACGGCACCGATTACAGATCGACTCGGGAAGAAAGGAAATTTGAAAGATAGAGACTTCATACCCCTTAATCGGTCTCGGAAAGAAGTGCTAGCCATCATGATAAAAAAGAACATTGCTCGGACACCCAAACCGATATCAAAGGATGTCGAGAAGAGGAAAAACACCCACAAGTACTGTGATTACCATCAAGATGTGGGGCATGACACAGAAGAATGTTTTGATCTAAAGAGAGATATCGACGCCAGCATTCAAGAAGGACGACTCGACGAGGTAGTAGACAGATCGGAGAAAGATGAGCCCAAGGGGCGTCGTGAGTATAAGAGGAAGAATTACCACGGAAGAAGAGATCGATCTCCCAATCGAGGAAATCAGAGGCGTAGAGACAGGTCGCCTGAGCCCGTGAGAAGGGACAATCAGAGGGATGAACGTCGAGACGATAGAAGGGAAGATCAGAATCGAGACCCTTACGGAGATAACCGAATCGGATATGGCGTAAATACGATTGTAGCAGAACATGATTTAGACCGACCTCGATCAAGTCAACCGATTACGGACGGGTCGAGAGAAGCCAAAAAGTTGAAATTCACAACAGAGGTGGGGTATGGACCTGGAGACGATGTACCAAGTCCCCATGGCCGCAGTGAAGGCTTAGTCATAGAAGCAGTTATCAGTCGAGGGCTGATAAAGAGAGTCTGTGTTGATAGCGGGAGTGCTGTGAATATACTATACTATTCAGCATTCAAGGCAATGAAGTTAAAAGATGAAGATATAACACCATTGTCCACCCCGCTATTCGGTTTTACAGGGCAGGCCATCCATCCTGTCGGATCTATCAACTTGTTAACCACGGTAGGAGATGGTGAGAAGGGGCGAACGATGGAGATGACATACGTCGTAGTCAAGGCCCCTTCAGGATATAATGTAATATTGGGTCGACCCGCACTTTATGATTTGAGAGCGGTAATCTCCACCTACCATAACAAAGATGAAATTCCCACATGGCATGGCACCCACGAGGTTAAGGAGATGTGGCGGTGGCGAGAATTGCAACCTAGTAACGATTAAAGGAAAGGGTGTAGGCCAAGTGTTGGTTGAAGAGCTAATCCCGAGGAGGAAGAGGAAAAGAGTTGGGTTTGGTCGATCCGACGGAAGAAGTTCGAGTTTGGAAAGAAGAAGAAAGCCAGGAGTTCAAGTCGGAAGTGGATTCCACACCCGATGTTCGAGACGTTAGTCGATCTCCTGGTTGAGTTTCGAGATGTTTTTGCATGGAAAGCCGACGACATGCCGGCCTCTCTCGGTGACATTGCAAAGGCACAAGCTCAATGTCGACCCCACGAAGAAACCAAGTGAAACAAAAGAAGAGAAATCTAGCACCAGAAAGAAAGGAAGCAGTTTAAAAAGAAGTCGACAAGTTGCTGGTGGCTGGGATCGTTAAAGAAGTGGTATATCCAGACTGGTTGGCCAACCCAGTCTTAGTGAAGAAGCCCGATGGGAGCTGGAGGATGTGCATCGACTTTACAGAGATCTAAACAAAGCTTGCCCAAAAGACTCTTACCCACTCCCCAAGATCGACCAACTTGTCGATTCGACCTTAGGGTTCGAAGTTTTTGGATTCCTAGATGCGTATCGAGGTTACTATCAGATCCTTATGGACCCCGGAGATTCGGAAAAGACGGATTTTATAACTGACTTTGGGACATTTAGTTTCGTTACGATGCCGTTTGGTTTAAAGAATGCGGGAGCAACGTATCGGCACAAGTGATGAACAAGATTTTTGAAAAATTGATTGGGACGGAGCATGGAAGTCTATGTAGGCGATTTGTTAATTAAGAGTAAGTCTCTCGAGCGATTTATAATCGACACGAGAGAGGTGTTCGAGGTCCTTCGTTCGCCAACATGAAACTCAACCCAAAAAAAGTGTACGTTCGGGGTCCGATCGAGGAAAGTTCTTAGGATACATGATATCTAAGGATGGAATTAACTTGAACCGAGACAAAATCAAGGCCCTCCGAACTTGCTAGTGCCTCGAAATGTGAAGGAGGTACAAAGGTTAACGGGACGGATGGCGGCTCTCAACCGTTTCTTATCGATATCAAAGACAAAGGGCCTTGCCATTCTTCAAGATTCTAAAGAAAGCAAGTCCTTCCGGTGGGATGACAAAGTGCCAAAAAGCTTTTGAAGATTTAAAGAGTTACTTGTCAAACACCGCCACCCTGGCATCACCTCGAGAGGAGAGAAGGCTGTTAGTGTATCTTCTTTGTTTGTGAAGAAGCGATGAGAGCGGTATTAATTCGAGAAGCGGAACAGGTCAGTACCGTCTATTTTCACCAAAGCCTTACATGGGGCGAGTTAAGATATTCACCGGTGAGAAGCTAGTTTTGGGTTTAGTCCATGCGTCGAGGAAGTTAAAGCATTATTTTCAAGCACACCCGATCGTGGTAGTCACGAACCAACCCTTGAAACAAATTTTGGCGAAGCCCGAGACATCGGGTCGACTGGCCAAATGGGTGGTCGAGTTAGCTGGATATGATATCGAGTTCACACCTCGGACAGCTATCAAAGGCCAAGCACTAGCCGATTTCATTGCAGAGGGGTTATCGATCCAAATAGAACAAGAAAAACAACCATCAGAAGAACAGTGGACCATTTATGTTGATGGTGCTTCAGCAAGGAAGGAGCGAGGAGCCGGGTTGTTTTCGGTTAGCCCAAGAGGAGAGGAATTCCTTTATGCGCTTCGATTTGAATTTAAAGCCACTAACAATGAGGCGGAATATGAAGCCATGATCACGGGTTTGAAGTTGGCAATCAAATTAGGGGTCGAGGACCTCCTGGTATACAGTGACTCACAGCTCGTGGTAAATCACATCCGAGGGGGGTATGAGGCTAAAGAGGAAACCATGAAAAGCTATCTAAAAGTGGTTCGTAGACTCGATGTCAAAATTCAAGAATGTTCGCATCGGCGGTACCGAGGAGTGAGAATAAACGAGTGATGCCTTATCTAAAGCGGGCGTCTAATTTCAAATCAAAAAGAAAGTCTTGGTAGAAATGTTGTCGAGGCGTAGCTACGAGGAAGTCGATGTGCAACCAATCGGTCGAGGGTCGACGTGGATGGACCCGATAGCGCTTATCTAAAAGATGGGATCCTACCATCGGATAAGTTTCAAGCAAGGAAGTAATACGATTACGATCAATGAGATATGCATTATTTGATTATGTTCTTTACAGGAAGTCATTCGTAGCACCCTGGATGCGATGCGCATCGGAAGAAGAGGGAGCATATCTTCTCGAGGAAATACATCGGGGGGTATGTGGAAATCATTGTGGGGCACGAATGCTGACAAGGAAATGTAGGCTAGCAGGGTATTTCTGGCCCTCAATGCAGAGGGACGCGAATGAGTTGGTTATGAAGTGTAGAGCGTGTCAGGTTCATGATGTGGTAACGCATCAGCAAGCTCAAGAGATGAATGTCATCGAGTCTGTTTGGCCGTTCGATGAGTGGGGTGTCGATATAGTAGGGCCTTTGCCTCGAGCCCCTGGAAATCTAAAGTTTGTTGTGGTCGCGGTCGATTACTTCACCAAATGGGTTGAGGCTAAAGCCCTTGCTAACATCAGAGCTGCAACCATCAAGAAATTTTTGTGGGAAAATATTTTATGCAGGTTTGGAGTCCCCAAGTACTGATCTCGGATAATGGCACTCGGTTCTTGGATGAAAGGTGCAAAGTCGGCTCAAAGAGTTTAAGATCGAACATAGAACGACATCCGTGGCTCGACCTCGATCGAATGGACAAGTCGAAGCGAGACCAACAGATACCGGTTGAAGTTGATGCGAAGAAAAGATTGGAAGATGAGGACGCGATTGGGCAAAGACACGGTTGCCAAGCATCTTGTGGTCATATCGAATCGCACCCAACGCGGCTACTCGAGAAACCCTTTCGCAATGGCTCACGGGTGTGAAGCGGTTATACCAGCGAGAGATCGGGTTGTCTTCACCTCGGTTCGGCTTATAATATCGAGACAAATGGGGGCAATCTCAAGCAAAGCGAAAGATGATATCGAAGAAAGGAGGAATGTCGCATCGCATCGAGTGGCTGAGTATAAGAGAAAGATGTCACAATACTATAACGCTCGAGTAAAGTATAAATATTTCCAAGTCGGTGACCTCGTATTGAGAAAGAATGAAGCAAGCAGACAAGACCCAATAGGCAAACTCGAGCCGAATTGGGAAGGCCCTTACAAGATCCTGAAAGTCCATCCTAAAGGGGCATATCAACTTGGAAGATCAGACGGAAGCACAGTGCCTCGAACCTGGCATGCCACTAATCTTAGAAAGTATTATGTGTAATTTTCATTTCTGTTTTGGTGATTGTAATGCGTTGAATCGACAATCAAAACTTTATGTTTGCAATTTATGTAATTTTCCTTGAACCGTCATAGCAAGCACCCGTCGATGCGATGCACAAAAGTTTTAATGCTTATCACTCCTAACCTGCTAAAGCGAAGATCAACTCATACTTAAAGTGCACCATGAGTCATGAACTCATGCTTCACTTGGGGGGAATAGAAAGGGAATTAAGTCGATATGACTACACCCTAACTAATCGAAAGGGAATTAAGTCGATATGACTACACCCTAACTAATCGAAAGGGAATTAAGTCGATATGACTACACCCTGATTAAGTCGATAAGGGAATTAAGTCGATATGACTACACCCTAACTAATCGAAAGGGAATTAAGTCGATATGACTACACCCTGATTAAATTGATAAGGGAATTAAGTCGATATGACTGTTGAGTATTTTATGGTCCATAGTTAAAGTGTTGATTAATTTTCAAAGTCTCTTTTTTAGTGTATAAAGCTTTTAATGTGTCCTTATTAGTACTTATATTATATAATGTGTCACTAACCGGTCCTGAAGCTAAATGCTTACATAAATGACCATCCCTTATGTTTTGATGTGGTACAGGTACATATATAATTAATTATAAGCACTAGAGTGATTTTTATGTGATGACATTTTAAGATAGTACACTTGTATCATACAAGATGGCATTGTTATGCAACTTGTACAATACATTGTGTATTTGATTAAATGTAACACACAATATATCACATTAAAGCTTGTAAATTAATTATCTGGATTTTATTATTTTATCCGGCCCCTTTATCCTATACAAATAACCTTAAAATCCTTTTCTCCACTCTTCAATTTGTTTGAAATGGTTAATACCATCCTCCGTCTTTCTCTCCTTCAATTCTCTGCAATCGAAACGGCATTTATCAATTGCCCCCTTGAAACCCGCCTTCCAATTAACTCCATTGATTTCCCGATATTCTCTGCATTTACCTCATCTCCCCAATCTCCGATTCTGGCCATCATCTTTCTTCACATGCCGAATTTTTTAGGTAAGAACACAGAAGCTGCATTGAATCGGGTTTCGAACAACCACGTCTCTGTACGATTTTGGAAAGTTCGAAGAAAGAAAGCTTCTATCATTATGGAAAATCATTGCTGATTCGATACGGGCTCTGTAACTGCAACGTGTTCACACACGAAGGCAGTAATTCAAGCACTCCATTGTCGATTCCGAATGATACGCAGTCAACGTCTCTTGCAAGGTGTAAGCTTTCCAAGTTAATATCGTATTTCAGCTTTTTATTACACTGATATCGGACATTTACTATGTTGATTATGTCACGTGGCCTTGACTGCAGGTTTATACACTCCCTTTGGCAGTCTTGAAACAAAAGGCTTGGCCTTTGGGTCAACAATGGTGATTTGGTGAATCTTCAGCCTGATTCTGAGCAATTGCCATCAATCCCCGCTGATTCTGGAGGCTGCTCTATCAAATTCACCATGTGCGAATTCTGAACCAAGCTCTAAGCCAATGGTAAAATGGCTGAACCCCTTAATTGCGGTTTAATCATCTGATTAATGGCTGGTTTAGGTCACTGAGCCCTATTAATCAGTTGATCAAATGTCCCTGTCCCGCGGTCTGATTATGGTTCAGCCGTATCTCTATGGTTGAAACATAATCCCCAAACCAATATGATGAGAAACCCTTATTAAGTTGGCTGAATTTTATTGGGTTGTCTGATTGGTCCCGGTTGCCCCTCCCCTGGTCTATTTGAACTATATTTAGAGGAATCAATCGGTTTAACAGTGATTGCGTGGTTAACCATACTAAAACCGTGGCTCATTGGCTAGTACTACTCCCTCCCTTTGCCTGACGGCCCCATAAGGGAGTTTACATAGCTCATTGACCAAAAACCAAAATCTTGGTTACCATTGCCGGATGATCACTGCATTTAGTGCCTCGGATTTCATATGATTCCCTCTGATTTAGTTCACACCATTAGTCTCAAGGTCTTTCATACCTTTAAGGCTATAAATAGCCAGGCACATTAACGGGTTGCATTGTATCACTGAACTCTCTGAGTTTTAAGCAATCCTACATTTTTAGTAGAGTCTAAAAAATTCCCTTGCTTGTGTAAGTTAGAGTGTCAGTGTGAGTTGTATCAACCCTTGGTGGGACCAAGCCCCGTTGATACCGTGTCTGCAATTTTCTGGAATCAAGAAACTCAGTGGAACTGAGGATTTCAAGATCAGAACATTGCTTGGTGACTGAAATTATGCCTGATAATTTCAGTGGTTTTGACTTACTGGTTTGTAAGTGTCTTTGTCCTTAATTTAAGCTTTTTCTGCTGCTTGAGTGTTAAATTAAGGTGTTTGCTTCAATCTTGATAATTTACTGTTTCTAAACTGTGATTTGACTGTGGTGTTCAACGACTGAATCATTTCGAGAAGAAGTGTGGTCCAAGGGCGGACAACAGGTCTTGAACACACAAGTCTATGGTCAGTTTAATCTCAGTAAGATTGATCAAGGATTAAGCTTGTTTTGTTTTTGTTTTGTCTCATATTTTAATCTCATGCTTGTTTAGTGAATCAGTAAACAAAATTGCTGATTTCAGTGTTGTTCTTTATTGAGTCTGTGCTTGGCCGCTTAACTTGATAATCCAGATACATTCTGCTGTGTTTTGCCTTGCACTTTATATACATATGTTGTGCTGATCTGAAAATCTGTTGCATCTCCTGAGCATACAATCTGCTGAGTTTGCTGTTTTGAATGTGATTGCATAAACCTTTGTATCTACACTTGAACACCTGCACTTGGTGCATCACTTGTCAAATTTGCTGCCTGCATTTTTGAAATCTTTCTGAAAGTCCATCCTGCCGCAATTTCGGAACCCTGCTGTTGAACATTTGGTGAATTTGTTTTGCTGAGATTATATTTGTTGAAATCTGTTTGTAAAGGCTTCGCAATATTTCCTTGTGTTGATCAGCTAACCATTTTGTGCTCAGTTTTTGAATCACAGTATTGATAGACTTGGCTTCTGACTTTGACTATCCCTACTAGGAATCAACTGAGTGGTTAGCCTAGTCTTGATCAACTCACTGTTGTACCTATTTGTGCTTCTTGGACTGAACTGAATTTGATGCTCTTCGTAATCTACATAGTGCTGTACTTGATATATATCTTGCACTAATTTTTTTGGCGGCCTGCTTATTTGCAATCCATTGAAATTAAACCTGTTTCTGAATTTCTTTTGTTGATTAAACCTGCAGTCATTATCTAGTCCTTTTATCATCAGTTTGCAAGTTCAGTTGATATATCTTTTGGTCAAATATTTTGAACCTGCATCTATTTGGACTAATTTGCTGAAATCTTGTCTTTTATTACTTAGATAAATCCTCTGCAAATTAATTCATAGAGCAACTTGCGTTTTGCATCAGTTTGCTTTATAAACCTTGTTTGACCCTTCTTGAACCTGCACTTTATTGATTATTAAATCTGCATATCAACTAAGTTGTTTTTCCACCACATCTTTGTTATAACATCTGTTTTAAGTGCTATCGTGTTTTGATCACATTAGGTAAACCACTTAGTCTAATAATTAATTTTGTCAGTGCTTCCGAGACTTAGTTAATTAGGACTAAAGTTGGTAGTAACACACTCTGAGTTTGCATAAATCGTATTAAGTCGAAAAAGTGACCGTGATCCATTCACCCCCCTCTGGATCACCCTGCGCATAGATCCTAACAATGACTACACCCTAATCGACCATAAGGGAATTAAGTCAATATGACTACACCCTGTTTAAGTCGATATGACTTCACCTCGCACAAATAAGGGAATTAAGTCGACATGACTACACCCTAATTAGTTATAAGGGAATTAAGTCGATATGACAACACCCTAATTGATCATAAGGGAATCAAGTCGACATGACTATACCCTAATTAATCACAAAGGAAGTAAAAGCAATGATATATAAGATAAAGTAAAAGCAAGGATCAGAAGTCGAAAATTCGAAAAATTCAAGTAAAGTTCAAATGAGCAAATTCATCGGCAAAAGTAAAACAGAGACATAGGAAATAAGTGTTCAAGTTTACAACCAAATCGAATAAATGTTGTTTTAAACTCGGGGTTAGGGGACCGAGTCGGATGCATTGGGGTCGCTTTGATCTTCAATATCGACATCCTCCTCATCCTCTGGTTGGTTGAGCGCAGGACCACATACTTCTCATACAAGGAGACACCGGACCGGAGATCGTCAAAGTATCGGCCATATCGAGGATAGCTTCAGATCATATAAGTGCGCCTTTCCGACACTAGACACTTCAAATTCGGGAAAGGCGACCTTCACTTCGTTCAGCGCATTCGTGAAGCCTCCCTTCATCGCTTGAGTCATCAGCAACATCATTTCGTTCTTGAACTCTGGAGAGGCCAGATAGTCCTTCCTAGCTGTCTCCTGGCGGGCTGCAAAACTGTCGACCTCGAATTGAAGGTCATCCCGAGCCTTGATGGCATTAGCCAGTTCGATCTTTGTGGCCTCGAGCTCTAACTTTATTTTGGTCAATTCCCCATCTCTTGCAGCCCAAGCATCTTCTCCGCCTTGGATAAGTTGAGTCGAGACGCTTCGAGATCAGCCTCAAGAGTCAAGCGTCGTCCATCTATCTTCTTTACCGATGCCTCAAGCTTCTCAATTTTGGCAGCCTGCTTCTTTATAGTCTCTTCCTTTCCCACCAGGGAGGCAGAAGACTCCATCCTGACCGTGGCCACTTGAGTCATTAGCCGAGCCTGCAAAAAATGAGAGGCCTTAAAATGAAAGATCTTAAGATTATAAAAGCCTCAAAATTATAAAGAATTAAAGGCTTACAGCTCGCATAGTTTTAGTAAACCAGCTGCTGAACTCTTCAGGAGCCATGGCCTCCAGCTCGGTGGTAGAGGTCTCCGGAATCATGTCGATGCTCTGTGGCCTCGGTGGAGGAATGATGCGAGCCTCCTTCCCAACACCGTGTCGGATCTCAGTAACTTTCTGGCGTTTCCTTTGGACGAGGTTCTCCTCTTGCTGCTTCTCCGCCGCAGCTTCGTCGGGTTGGTTTCTCAAGATGTCAGATGACGAAGCAGGGGTCCCAGATCGAATCGGAGTCCTTTGACTCCCAGAAGCTGTCGAGCCGGATACGGCCTTCTTCGACCTGATGCCGACCAGCTCCTGAATTTTCTTGGGATCCGTCTTTTCGGGTCCAAAGACTTGGTTGACGATTCCATCTCGAGAAATACTACCCACCGCAAAAGTCAAAATCATTATTAGTATATAATCGAGATGGAAATAGGTAAGCGTTGAAAGAAGTATAATGATTCGATAAAATAATGAAAATCCTACACAAAGCCCGAACTTCTTCATCAAGTTCCACATAAAGCGCCGGCTGCCGTCTCGTCAAAGCATAAGCATATAGAGAGTGTGCAGGTTTGAGTTGCAATATCGGGGACTTAACTTGTTCAAGCACTCCACACGACACGGGTGGATCGGAGTCAAGTTTGTCATGCCACTTCTTAGGTCTTTGGTGCCAAGTATGTATATCGAGGTCAAGAAGACCGTGTCGGATAAAGAAGAAGTTAGGTTTCGATCGCCATGAGAAGATATGGCCTTCCGAACAAATTCCGGGACCAAAGGGCGTTTTTGAAAAGTATACCACCCAGCGTCTTGCAGTCCCAGGATCGAATAATATTGTCGAAACAGGCGCACCGTGAATTCGACTTTAGCTACTCGACATGCCAGGACAAAGCCCATGAGGCTTCTAATACCATTCGGAGCCAATTGAGAAACACATATCTGGTAGTGTCGAAGCACTTCGATAAGACATGGATCGAAAGGGTATCTTAATCCTTCCTTTAGATGCGCTTCATAAACGGCGCAAAAACCAGGAGGAGGATCACAAGCAAATTGATTTTGGCCTCGAGGGACTTGCATGTTGTTAGACGAATACGGAATATCAAACCTCTGGCATAAAGCCTTGATCTTTCCCTCTGTTAGGGCAGATACGCACCCGTAGGCTCCCTGACCTTTCATTCTGGTTTGACGTTTCGTAACGCGTCGGGAAGTCGATTCTTCTTCCCCCCTTTCCTCCTCTCCTTCCTCTCCGGTGAACTTCTGGCCGGATGTATTAAGTTGTTCGGAAACCGTTACCTCCTGCGACTCGTCTTCGGACACGGCGATTTCCTCTAAATTTTGAGAATCGCTCTCACTCACCGACATGGGAATGGGAAAAGCAAAGAAAACAATGAAATAAGAAAGAAACGGAGGAAGTTCAAAGCTTACTTGCAAATTTTGTATGAGGCAGGAAAAATGGATGAGAATGAGTAAGTTTAGACTCTTCACCGGCTTGGGACTCCTTTTATCTTCAAAGATCTCCAAATGATTCGAAGGGACGGTTTTAGGACAGTTATAAAGGAAGTATCGCGTATATCAAGGGTTTTCAACCAATGAAAACGCTTCGTTTCCTGCGCCCATTTAATTCTGATGCAGAATGACGTCATCCTATGGAAGCCTATGGCGGTTAAGGTGTTAGCCCAAATCCCGCCAAAAGAAGGCCTCGAATTGAATGACTTTTTCAAATTTTTAGATCCGACTTTAGCATCTTAAAGAGGCCTCGTCAGATCTGGGGGGCTTATGACGATACGATATGTCACCCTTCCACGTGGAATTATCTGAGTGGTCCAGCTGGAATGTGGAAGAGGTCCAGGTATGACAAGGATGTCGAGTCGGGTGAGCCATCTCGACATGATCAAGATTATTTACATTATGAGTTAATTATGTAGAAGGTTTCCACATTGGCATGACCATGTCGATGTACATCGAGCCGATATCTAAGAAGTAACTTGGACAGGAGGCCAAGGTCATATTTGTCAATAAACTAAACCGCCCTAAATGTAGGGCAGAAGAGGGACATGTGCCTATAAATACATACATCCAGGAACTACGTTAGAAGCTTGATTCTGGATTCCAGATGAGATCGTAGGCAATTCAAGATACATTCTTGAACCCAGCCGTACAATATAAAAACTACCATCTTTCCATAAAAGGCACCATCTTTTTCACATTGCGTCTTCTTTCTATTTCACCCCTAGATTCTAAACAACCTTGACACATCACTGGTGCTTTATTTAGCATCATCATTCAGGCTCAGGGTGTTTGGCTAATCGAAAAGGGTAAATAAAGGATATTTAAAGAAGAAAGAAACAAGTCGTACGTACTCATACTTTCATCTCAAAAACTCTTTTGATTAGTAACAACCCCGATAAACTTTCTTTTTCTTTTCTGTTTTTTTTTTTTTTTTTTTTCATAGGACATTAACATATCCGAGCTCATTGCCAAAATCGACTATCTTTCAAGCGTCATGAGGTGAGATCGAATACATCAATACCTATCTAACTTTTCCAATCTCAGCATAAACCATTCTTCTGAATATCGATACTTAGTTCTTTTATGTCATCATCTTCTTTCATAAGTACGTACAAACTCCTGGGATTTCAAGGAAATGTAGACCAAAATAGGCTAAGGGTCGATTATTTCTAGTTAATCATAATGGCTAATTTCGAGTGAGGTCTTGATCACTCTGCAAGGCTGAGGTGGGGTCAAAAATTGGAAATTACATTCAGGTAGGCTATTTGGCTATAGTTTATCAAAGTTATGCCAAAAATCTCATCATTCCTAATCTGATTCCAAATTCATACTTGTCTTGAAAACAAAATCATTCTAAAATTTTATTATAATTATAAGTAACTTTTGTCTAATTTCAAAAAAATAATATTTCATACTATTTATCTAGGTATACATACTTAAAATCTTGATAAGAATCTAACATAGATATAAATAATATAGACATAATATATCGAGTTTACTTTACTTCGTAAAAAATTTATTCTATCCAAATATATCATTTTTATTATAATGATTATATATTATTTCGTTTATTCCCTTAAGATTGATTAAACTAAGTGCATCAGTAATTGATATACTAAATTTATTTTATTTACTAACCAATCTCTACTCCCCACTTACGAATTGACATCGTCTCGATGTGTAATGAGTAGTAAAAAGTTGGTTGAGGAAACAAAATAAATTTTATAACAGGTGAATATTGTTATGTGTTATATAGATTAGCGTTTATATAATAAAGCATAAAAAAAAAAACATTAGCATAACAAATATATTGCAATGTTTAAAAAGTACAAGTGAACTACTAAATACTATTATAAACTAAAACTAAAACTAAGTTAAACTAATTATGATTAAACTAATTTATTATAAGATAATTTATTCTATCCTTATTATTATCTTTGATATTCCTTACAACTATCATAACTACCTAATTTTCTCCACTTGAAGATCCTCCCGGTATATCGACTGGTAGTAGCCCTACCTGAGGAAGTCGAGCTGGAAAGTACTCATCAGTCGCTCTTTCTGGTACCCTAGCCAAACGAACACTTATTCTGGAAATCAGCCATGCAAAAGGCATAGGCTGCCGGATTGGTCTACTTCCAAATGCAAAACTAACAGCTGCTTTCTGAATCAAAATTCCCCAATCTATAACTGCCCCGCTCGTTATAGCATACAACAGTAACAATTCATCATCACGGAGTTCCGAGAAATCATCAGTTGGATAAACTCGTGAATTGATGAAAGGTTTCCAGGTTCTCAAATGAGGAAGTAAAGCGGCCGTGGAGACATCTCTATCCCTATCATAATGTTGGAATAAAACTTGATAAGATTCCGAACATTTGTTAATAAATCCTTCAGCGGTGTCAAGTCTCCACTGATACTCATAATGACAAGATGGTGATGTTTGGACTGGTGGTATATGAAAAATTTGATTGATTACGGTAGAAGTAAAAGGAACAACAGTACCTCTAATGGTAACAGACTGTAATGATTCGACAGTACTGGCCTCTGCAAGTACTGAGTAAAACTCTCTTACCATTGTAACATTAATTCTTCCTCTAGGCATACGACAAAAATAATCCCACCCATCTGTGTCCATTCTTATGAATGCCCAATTATCCACTTTTCGAAAATTCAGACCTCTTTCAACCAGCACCGGTGATTGGTTGAAATTACCAAAAAATGGGTGTGGATTTGCTTCATTCATATAATTGTAAGGAACGGGGTGGAAAAACGGATAATGCGAATTAGGGAGTACGGAGTTTGGGGTATGCGGAGGAGAATAACTGTTAACTGACGAATGATCGGACATTTTATACGGGATATATAAGAAAACGAGAGGCTTAAGAAGTGAAATGGCAAGCTGAGGAGTGAGCCCTCAGTTTCCTTATATAGAAGTGCCAGAAATAGGTAAGAAACAACCTGAATGAGGTCGGTAGAACACCAGACCGGCGCGGGCCGGTGTAGTCCCGGCGCGGGCCGGTGTAGTCCCGGCGCGGGCCGGTGCTACAGTGCTCGGTCACAGATTTTTGCATTTCAGGATGTTCTATCAGGTGTATTCAGTGTGAATGTATGTAATTTTATCTAAAACAGGGGTGTAAAATTCTAAAAATACAGAAATAACGAAATAAAAAACGTAAAACTGCGCAGTGTACTAACCACAGAGTACATCAAATTGTCTAAAATAAAAATCAAACTAAAGTACATCGTCGTACATCGTAAAATTGAAAAAGTTTACTTAACTACTCATCTCCATCATAATCCTCATCTTCGTCATAAGATGAGTCAAGATGAGCCGAAAAAGATCCAAACATACTAGAAGTAAAATCAGCCCCGAGAGACTGAGTCGTACTAAAATCATAATTAAACTGTTGTGGATCCACTGACGTAGAAGCTTGAAATGCAGCCTGAGTTTGCCTCGTCGTCATCGTCACCGAACTTTCTAATCCAAACGAGCCGAGACCTGCTGTCACTTCTGCCACTGAAGTTACTCCTCCCATGCCCATGGATGCATCAAACGTACCTGTAAACATACTACCCTATCCTACAGATGACGGCATAAAGTCTTGGAATAAAACTAGTGGTGGGACAGGTGGAATCCAATCTGGCATAGTATAATGGTCGGTGACTGAGGGTAATGTGCGTAATTTTCGCATAGCTCGGGTTCTATTGCACTAATGAAAGCTCTGTGACCTCTTTGGCCAATCCTAAGATCTTCAGCCCACTTTCTATCTTGTTCACAAGCTAAGGCTATATTAGCATCAGTTCTAGCCTGAGCTTGAATCATATGCTGAAACATAGCCTCTACTTGGCTATTCTGGCCCTGAAGTGGCTGCGGCTGAGGTGATTGCCTAGGAAATTGAGATGTATGAATAGGAGATGGCTGTGGTGGTTGTTGACGTTGCTGGCGGTTGGGGTTAATGTAGTCGATTCTACCAGCAGGTAAGGCAGTTAGTCTCTGACCAATAAGTGGAGCAAAAGGTGACATAATCCTATCTGAGGGTAGTACTGGTACTTCATGAAGATCACACAAGGCAGAAATAAGATTAGGGAACGGCAGACGTCCTCCTCGAGTTCTATTCTTTACAAAATCACATGCCTTGGTAAAAATTAAATTCCCTAGATTTATTGGAATGTCATGCACCATAGCCCAGGTCAAAACAACATCCTCACGACCAAAAGCACATAGATGAGCCGAAGGATTAACATTATATCCTATAAATTGTTTGATAGCCCTGATGTCCCTTATACACTGTCCATAAGGAAACCTATTATCCTTCCAGCTCATTTGTGGAATCAATGGCACTGAGCTTCAAATGATTTAGCTAGTAGTCTACCAGCGTGTCTAAATTCCAAGCGATCGATAATCATCATCCTCAAGTATCTCGGGTATCCCATAAATGTAATTTATCATGACAGATTGAAGGAGACATTAACCGTCCTAAGAGGGATATTTTCTAGTTCAACAAGAGTAGCCACATCATAAGTAGATAAAACAGAATAAAATTCGGCTACCACTGTGACATTTATGTTACGAGTGCGTTCCATTGCAATTTCCATCCATTCCCTATCTTGGAAGATTTTCTTCACTTCTTCTCCCAAGCAAATCAAAATCAATACCACGTTTTAGAGTGACCCGCACTTACTTGAAAAATCCATCATAGGCATTTTTAGCTTCAATACTAGCGGTTTTTTCAAAAGACACGGCTTCTTCAAGTTCGATTAAATGGTCGCGGTTCATGAACCGGTATTACTACTGAGTGGTTATCTCGGTTTTCTTTTCTTAGAGCTTCTCTAGATGATGAGGCCATCTACGATATTTGGTAAGACAAAATAACAACAAAACAACAAAAAACAACAAACACAAACAAGTACTTAGACTAAATTATAGGAAAAAAAATAAATAAAAAAAAATTAAAATTAAAATTGAAAGCTTGATAAAATTGAAATGATATATATATATATATATATATATATATATATATATATATATATATATATATATATATATATATATATAGTTACCGTAGAGAGCTAGAAAGATTATATAGTTGCCGGAATAAATGGTGGTGCCGCCGAAATTGTGTTGAAAAAGAGAGGGGCTTTGCTTGAAAAATCTATCTTTTTACGGAATGTTGATGAGTTTGTGAAGTGGAATAGAAGAGAAGATGATTAATTAAGTAATTTGGGATAGAAAATTTGGTGAAAAGTGATGAAATTTTTGAATAGGGGAAAAGGGGTGGGGGTCGGCTTTTTTTTTTTTTTTTTTTTTTTTTTTTTTGGAGAAATGAGGAAGATGAAGATGAAAGTGTGCTAATTTTTAGGTTATAAAGCTAATGAATCGAATCGAACTCCTATCGACTCGATTTGTTAGTAATTACTCGAATTTTTTTTTTTTTTTTAAGAAAATATTTTTGGTATGATAAATTTCAATTCTATCATATAAACCATATATGATATAAGTTTATCATAAAATTTTTATGAAATTTTTGAAAATAAACATAAAAGAAAAATAAAATAAAATTTAATCTAATTTTACTCCTATCATCTTTAAATCTTCGAGATTTCTATAGTAACGGTCCATCAAACTCGATTCCTAGAAATGATGCGTTTGAATTCTCTCTTTGTTGTCCATCGGGATTTTCGGATAACCACCTAGTCGTTTCCCATCTTAATTACATTCAAAACATTCATCCGGGATTTGGTTGTCTTTGTCCCACATTTTCCATTATGTTCACTTTTGCCACAAATTCTACATCTCTTTAGAAATCTTGCCCTTCTCTTTATAGCACTTCTTGAATTTCCATTACAAAGATCTCTTTCTCTGATTTCGCGTACAAGTTCCTTGTTCAGGTTAGAAACTAAGGCTTCTATTCTAAAGGCAACATCTTTATCTAAACCTAATTTTAAAAGTAAAATAAAAACTTCTATTCTACTTATATAAAAGCATTCCGGTTCTTTTACGTCTATCCGGTAAAAGACGAAACTACTTACATTGCATATTAAAAAGTGAATTTAGAAAGATAGTACCCGTAATCGGGTGAGTTTAGAATTCATGCTTCCTTAATCATTTGAGAGGTCGTTAAGCACTAATACTTCTTCGGTTTGAGGTATCCTTTAGTTTCCACGAATAATTTTACCCGTGACCATTGGCTATAAAAGTTGTTTTTCCATCGAGTTAGTTCAATGACTCTGGACTTATAGACTTTAGTTACGTCGTAGGACTGTCCATCTAGATTTAAGTTTTCCTGAAACAACTTTAAACGTGAATTGTATAAAAGTACTCGATCACCTACATGGAACTAACGATTATAGATTTTTATCATGGAAAGCTTTAGTGCGTTCCTTTGATTCGAGCATTTACATAAGAATCAGTGAAACTCTTCCGATTTACATTAATCAAGTAATCTATGATCACCAATGACTTTAGGATCAAAATTTAGGAATTTAATAGCCCATAAAGCTCGGTGTTCTAATTCAACATGGAGATGACAAGATTTACCAAAAACTAATT
Organism: Gentiana macrophylla; assembly: GCA_026214975.1. NCBI lineage: Eukaryota > Viridiplantae > Streptophyta > Magnoliopsida > Gentianales > Gentianaceae > Gentiana > Gentiana macrophylla. The sequence goes on from CM047816.1 coordinate 96,785,457, forward strand.
TATAAGGAGAACAACCAATTGGTGTTTTAAAAGCTGTTCTATATGCCCATAATGCATCATCTAGTCTTTCTGCCCAGTTTTTACGATTTGAGTCCACTTTTTTCTCCACGATTCTTTTGATCTCTCTATTAGACACCTCTACTTGTCCACTAGTTTGTGGATGATAGGGTGTTCCTAGCTTATGAGTTACACCATATTTCTCGATTATCTTAGTAAATGGTCGGTTGCAAAAATGTGAACCTCTATCACTAATGATTGCCCTCGGAGTGCCATATCTTGTAAATATATTCTTTTTAAGGAACCTTAGCACAACCTTGGTATCGCTAGTGGGAAGAGCTTCAGCTTCTACCCATTTCGAGACATAATCGACCATTACAAGAATAAATCTTTTTCCAAACGATATAGGGAAAGGTCCCATGAAATGTATACCCCATACATCAAATAATTCACATTCTAAAATCGGTTGCATAGGCATTTCATGTTTTTTGATATATTTCCCCATTTTTAACATGATTTACAAGATTTTACATATTTATACGCATCTTTATATAGTGTAGGCCAATAAAAACCACATTGTAAAATTTTGAAAGCAGTTTTCCATCCTCCATGATGACCTCCTGCCTCACGATCATGGAAAAACGATAAAACACTTAAAATCTCACTATCAGGAATGCATTTTCTAATTATTCCATCCGAGCATCTTCGGAAAAGATCTGGTTTCTCCCAATAGTAAAACTTCAAGTCGTAAAAGAATTTCTTTTTCTGCTGCCAAGTCCAATGAGACGGGATGTACTTACAGGTTAAATAGTTAACAATATTCCCAAACCATGGTGAATTTTCTTTTAACGGTATCCTATCTTTTAATAATTGCATGGTTAATGGAGTATCTATTCTAAAAAGTTGTTCATCAGGAAATGAATCTCGTATTTCATTTCCTTTTCCTTCTTCATTTTCCATTCTACTTAGACGATCTGCTACTACATTTTCACTTCCTTTTTTATCCTTGATTTCTATATCAAATTCTTGAAGTAATGAGAATCCATCTAAGAAGGCGTGGTTTAGCATCTTTCTTACTATGAGATACTTCAAGGCTGAATGGTACGTATAAATAATAACCTTAGACCCAACAATATATGATCTAAACTTTTCTAAGGCAAAAATTACGATATGCAGTTCTTTCTCTGTAGTTGCATAATTAAGTTGAGTGCATTAGTGTGAGATGCATAGTAGATAGCTTTGAGTATTTTGTTATATCTTTGACCTAAGACACTCCTACAACTAAATCACTTGCATCACACATTATCTCAAAGGCAAATCGATCTGGTGCTACGATCTTGGTGCGATGAGTCAACTTCGCTTTTAGGGTCTGAAATGCTTCCATACATTTATTATCAAAATTAAATGGTACTTCTTTTTCAAGCAAATGACTTAGAGGCTTTGCTATCTTTGAAAAATCTGCAATAAATCTCCTATAAAATCCTGCATGTCCGAGAAATCCTCTCAAAGTTCTTAGATTGACTGGTGGAGGTAATTTTTCAATTACTTCGACTTTAGCTTTATCTACTTCGATACCCATTTCAGAGATTCTATGACCTAGAACAATTCCTTCTGATACCATTAAGTGACATTTTTCCCAGTTTAATACTAAATTGGTATCTTCACAGCGTTTTAATACTCGTTCTAAGTGTGATAAACATTCATCGAAAGAATCTCCATAAACACTAAATTCATCCATAAAGATTTCTAAGAATTCTTCGACCATGTCAGAAAATATTGCCATCATACATCGCTGAAAGGTAGCTGGTGCATTACATAAACCAAATGGCATTCGTTTATAAGCAAAAGTTCCATACGGACAAGTGAAAGTGGTTTTTTCTCTATCTCCTGCTGCAATGAATATCTGTAAATATCCTGAATAACCATCTAAGAAACAGTAATGTTTATGTCCACTTAATCTTTCCAACATTTGTACGATGAATGGAAGTGGATGATGATCTTTCTTAGTATGTTCATTCAGTTTTCTAAAATCAATACACATTCGATATCCTGTAATTTCCCTTGTCGGAATCCATTCATTTTTATCATTTTCTTTTATCGTGAAACCTCCTTTCTTTGTTACTACTTGAGTTGGACTCACCCATTCACTATCTGATATGGGAAATATTATCCCCATTTCTAATAGCTTAATGACCTCTTTCTTAACAATTGATTGTAAATTCGGGTTAAGGCGGCGTTATGGCTGAATACAAGCTTTAGCTCCTCATTTAGGATGATCTTATGAGCGATATTTAGGGGCTAATTCCTTGAATATCCGCCCTTTGTCCATCCAAATGCTTTCTTATTATTTCTTAACATTCTAAGTAATTGATCTTCACGTTCATTAGTCAAGGTTGATGAAATAATAATTGGTAGTAGATTATCATTTTCAAGAAAAGCATACTTAAGATTTGTAAGAAGTGGTTTCAATTCCAGATTCCTCGGTGGATCTTCTACTGAAGGTTTTAGAACTGGTCCGTCTAGTTCTAATTCCAAATACTTATGCCACGGATGTTTAGAAAACAGTCCCTTATCAAGATAAAGGATTACTTCTTTCATTTCAGTATTATTTTCATCTTCTTTATAGATAGATAATGCTAAACATTCCTCTAGCTTATCTTCATAATCTTGCAATTGATCATCACATAATGTAGATATCTTATCTATAAACGAACATGATTCTGGTGATCTGTATGGATGATTCATAGCTTTGAAGATATTGAAGGAAACTTTATCTTCATTAACTCGTAGTATCAGTTCTCCTTTTTGAACATCGATTAATGTTCTTCCCGTAGCTAGAAATGGACGACCTAGAATAATTGGCGCTGAATATCCTTCTTCCATTTCCATTATTACAAAATCTACTGGAAAGTAAAATTTGTCTATCTTAACCAACACGTCCTCGATGATTCCCTTAGGATGTTTAATCGATCTATCTGCCATCTAAAGGGTCATTTAAGTATTTGTAATCTCTCCTATGCCTAGTTTCTTGTAATCATCATAAGACATGAGATTAATACTTGCTCCTAGATCACATAGTACCTTTTTAAACAGAAACCCTCCAATCTCACATGGAATGGTAAAACTACCTGGATCTTTCAGTTTAGGAGGTAACTTATGTTGAAGTATTGCAGAGCATTCTTCATTAAGGTATACATTCTCATATTCTTCTAACCGTTTTTTGTTTGATAGGATATCTTTAAGAAACTTTCCATAGGTAGGCATGTTGATTAAGGCTTCAATAACAGGGATATTGACATGAATATGACGAAAAGTATCAAGGAAACGATCATACTTCTTATCAGTTTTTATTTTTCTAATTTGATCCTTAGGTGGGTAAGGTAAAGATTCTAAATCCATAACCTTAGGTTCTGAAGTTATACCCTCTGTTCCTTTTTCCTTAAATCTTAGAGTATTACTTGTCCGCCATGTTTCATTCACATCCAATTTTTTTTTCTGAAACATCTCCTGTATCGATTTTTCCTGTTATTGGCATATCTTCCTTCTTTTCTTCAGCATTGTTTTCTCTAACACGTTCCTTAAATAAGGTTCTCAGGTCTTTATCTGTTGGATCTATTAGAATCCTAGGGATTTTTACCCATTCCTTATTTTTACTTTCAGGTTCAACTTCACTATTTTGTTTCAAGAATTCTTCGATAATTTCTTTTTCTTCATCAGTAAATTCGAGTTCGTCCTTTTCCTTTATGATATTACCATCTAAATCATTTTCTACCTCATTGTTTCCTGCGTTCTCTGCTCTAGTATCTTCACAATATTTCCTACTTCTCGTAATAACAGCATTTACTTCTCTCGGGTTTCTTTCAGTATTACTTGGTAATCCTCCTGGAGGTCTAGTGTTTTTACGTTCTCCTTCTCTACTCAAATGGTCTTCCATATTCCTTATTGATGCTTCTATAGTTCTCATTCTGGTATCATGTCCACTCATGGATGTTTTTAACGTACTCATATCCTTAGTGACTGTCCCTATAGAAGTTATCATAGTTTCTACATTTTTAGCTTGAGTAGAAACTACACCCATCATATTTTCCATTAATTTCTCCCATTTATCAACTCCTTGAGTTGAGTTGAACTTTGAGTGACTTGGTATACTTTGAGTAGTATGTTGTGGATACGATCTAGGTAATGATTGTAGGTTACGACACGCGGTATCTCCTTGATAAACTTGATTACTATATGAATTCTTATATTGAGGCTGGATACGGTGGTTGCCCTCTTGCTTACTAGGGTTTTCGGACCAACGATAAGTAGGGTGATCTCTTCTAATAGCACTAAAAGAGTTTGAATACGCGTTGTTCAAATTCTTATCTTTGTTGTAAAAACTTACCTCCTCCCTTGAATATCCTGTTGGTTCTTCAACTCCTAATGACACATTATCTCGATTTGAGTATTCGGTGGGTATACTATTTTACGAACTTAGATTTTTGTTTGATTGTAGACCATCAAATTTCCTACTTAAATTCTCCAAGTGTGCTAGAACTTCCGTATTCGATGTACATTCTCCTCGCAAATGCTACTTTTCTTGTGCTAGAACCGGTTTCCCACATTCTGTTATTTTTGGAAATCTTTTCTATGGCATCGTAAACTAATTGGGCTTCACTCATCATTAAAGAACCACCACATGCATGATCAACGTCTGCACGTGAGTCTTTCCTTAGTTTACGACAGAAAAGTTGGATTTGCATATCTAAGGAATAACCATGATCGGGAGAAGCTCTTAATAGTTTCTTAAATCTCTCCCAAGCATTCCCAAGCGTTTCTTCAGATCCTTGTCTAAAATTAGCAATTTCGACCTTTAACTCCAAATTTCTACCAGGAGTAAAATATTGCTTTAAGAACTCGGTTTGAATCTCCTCCCAACTTGTCAACGAATGATGTGGGAGTGACATAAACCAATCTCGTGCTCTTCCTTTTAAAGAAAAAGGAAACATTGACATCCTTGTTAATTCACGATGAGCACCTTGACTTTTGGCTGTATTACACAATTCTTCGAAAAGATAGAGATGATGATGTGGATCCTCATCATCTTCTCCTAGAAATTGGGCTCTTGTGTCAATTAAACCAAAAAGATGAGATTTTATTTCGAAATTATTCGCTCCTTCATTTGGTAAAAGAATTGGATTATTAGTCTGATTTCTTCTCAAAGTTTGATCACAAATAGGTCTCGGGTTTGGTAGGTTAGGATTATTATGATGATTCTGGTTCCGGTTTTGATTATTAGGATTTTGATTATTTGTTATTGGTGGATTCTGATTAAGGTTTTGTCCATGTCCTTGGGCATGTATAATACCTTGTTCAGGTGTTTCATTATTGATTTCGGCCATTCTCGTTTCTCGATTTGATGATGATACGTCAGGATTTCCCTGACTAGTATGACCACGTTTTCTCTCTACTCTTAACTGCCTTTCGTAAGTATTTATGTCAGGCTTATAAGGAGTGAGTGGGGCCTACGCTTACGGTCATCAACTATCGAAAGCAGAAAATAACTTAATAAAGACAGAAGTAAAAAGATTGGTAACTTACCTACAAGGTAAGTACCAACGAGAAATAAAAAGAAATGTGATAAGAAGAGTGTTGACTTATCCTCGAGAATTTTAAGCTAATATAAGTAGAAACCATTCGAACACAATGAATTAGCGTCGTGGTCCCCCGGCAACGGCGCCAGAAAGCTGACGTGGGTTTTCCTAGTACTATTCCAGTCCTTAACAGACAGTGTATCGGGTCAAACTGTAGTGCTAGTATGGTGAGTCAGGTGTCGAATCCTCAGGGAAACGTATGGTAATTCAAAGTGTGGCTAAACACCAAGAAGCTTTTATTAACTCAATCTAAGTCGCAATTTTTCTTTTTTTTTCTATTTAGTAACCTTAAAACAGTAAATAAATGCATAAAACTAAAACAGATATAGATATAAATATATATAGGTACCAATACAATATATAAGATATAAATACTAGTAATATTATAAAAGACTAGCCAAGAATATGTCACTGAATCAGTATCTCTTTTTAGTAGAAATAGATGTGCTCGATCTTTCCTTATTTTAAGGTGAATCAATTATATATGAATCGGTGTATTCCTAAGCTAGACAACTCCTCCTCACACGAGTGTATGAAATTGTCATATGTCAAATTGTCATCAGTTTAATCTCCACAACTGCCCCATGCTAATCTTAGTTAGTCTGAACAGGTACCGAGTACAAATCTACCCCGGATAAAAGAGGTTATTCCGTTTGTCAGACGGCCGATGTTATTCAAGAGGCTCCGGTTGTCAGGCGGATCGATTTAACACAAACGGTGTAGTTTTAATCAAACTGTGATTTTAACATTATTATGATCGTGAACACAAATTTAATAAGATTCATCTCTCCCAAGACAAATCTGCCCCCGGCTAGGAAATAGGATTCCGTTGTCACGTTTTCACTCGGCCATTTTTACCCTCCGGTTTTTCTATCCTTTATCTCATATCCTAACTTCTCCGGTCAGTTCATCGTTAGGTTATATGTTGCGATTCATCTTGGTTAATTACGTCAATCCGAATATTATCAATACGTTACAAGATAGAAAAAGATTCATTATAATCGATTTTAATTCAATTTTAACATAGACATCATCTATTCCCCTAAAAAGATAAACTAATTTAGTTTCATATCTTGGCTAGATATAGAGTTAGCCTAATATCATTATAACTAATATATAAATACTAATAACAACAAACAAACATAAATACATTAAAAAGTTACCAGATTAAAATTGTAGCGTCAGAGCTGTATTCTCCGGAAATAGCAACTCCTTAGCAACAACGAGCCTTGATAAACCTCCTAAGTATTAAAACGATACTTATACTACAGTATTATTTCGACAGAGTGTCGTTTACGGTATTTACAAAACTACATGCTAGATTAAGATAATATATATATATATATATAGAAGTGATATATATATATATTGGTACAACCTCCTCAAGCTGCAAATGAGGAGTATTTATAGAGTGGGGTGTCAAGGCGGCGCGGGCGGTGTAGTCAGCGCGGCGCCGGTGCTCTGATGGAGATTCTCTCCCTGGCGAGTCCCATGTCTTTGGTGGCGAGAGAGATTCCGGCTTGGGCTGGGTTTTTCCGGTTCGGGCCGGATCTTGAAAAATATCTTTCTTCCGTTTCGTACTGTTTCGGTTTTAATTCTTCAGTTTTCTATCATACGAACCCTGAAACAGTCAAAAACACGAGCCACAGTAATTTTGATCATAAAAACTATAAGTTTTACTAAAATAATAACGATAATATCTATTTATAATGATTTCGATTTTTATGTGTTTTTAGATATATTTTTATAGAATTTATACGATATTATCGTAAATACGATATAAAAAGTCATTAAATATGATTATATTTTTATCATACATCAGGCACTACACATGGTGCAACTCACCATAAAGTATCTGTGTGCAACATATTGGTGGATCACACCAATATCAACGGGTGAAATATCATCAACAACTACAAGGTAGCATACAACATACGATGAATGCTATCAACGGATCACAGAGGAATGCTAAAACTTATAATGGGCCTGGCCCAGTTACAAACAACCCAGCCCAGTGGGCCCATATATCATCAACAACTACAAGGTAGCATACAACATACGATGCCCAAAGTGAAAGTTAAACAAAAAATCTTACAAAGCCTTAAAAAAGTACGACGCGTGTCTTGATATTGTTTACTAGCCACCTGTTTATTTTCGAGTAAGCTCCCTCACCTCTACTACTCTCTTTCCTAGACCACAAGACACGGACAAGGCCTAGCACATACATAAACACAGAGGAATGCTAAAATTTATAATGGGCCTGGACCAGTTACAAACAACCCGGCCCAGTGGGCCCATATATCATCAACAACAACAAGGTAGCTTACAAAATACGATGCCCAAAAATGAAAGTAAAACAACAAATCTTACAAAGCCTTAAAGAAAGTACGACGCTTGTCTTGATATTGAACTAACAACATAGTTTGATACATCTTATAATAAATGAAATATAAAACATCAAGTGAATCTTGGACACAAACATCGTCTCCAAAGTCATCATCCATCACATGCTCAACTTGTTCGTCTTCTCACCTCAAAAACATGCAAGAAAACATGAAATGGAGGTAAGTAAAAAGTACATAGCAAGACTAAGAATCTAAAATATAATTAAATCTTACAACGAAAGGTTCATAATATATTAAGTTATCTTTGTGAGACCGACTCAAACTTTAGGGTTCACTTCATGCTCATCAACATGTCATGATTATTGGTTTATAGCGTAGCTTATCTTTGTTACATCATCATTCAAGGGCACTACGCTTGGTGCTCCTCACCATAAAGTATCCGTACGGAGGAACACCACCCCGTAAGTCCGAGACCCTACGTACGGAGGGACTGCACCGAGCGTGTACACTATCAGGTTTTCACCCGTTGATATTGGTGTGATCCGCCAATATGTTGCACACAGATAGTTTATGGTGAGTTGCACCAAGCGTAGTGCCCTTGAATGATGATGTAACAAAGATAAGCTATGCTACAAACCAATAATCATGACATGTTGATGAGCATGAAGTGATCCCTAAAGTTTGAGTCGGTCTCACAAAGATAACTTAATAAATTATGAACCTTTCGTTGTAAGATTTAATTATATTTTAGCTTCTTAATCTTGCTAAGTACTTTTTACTTACCTCCATTTCATGTTTTGTTGCATGTTTTTGGGGTGAGAAGACGAACATGTTGAGCATGTGATGGATGATGACTTTGGGGACGATGTTTGAGTCCAAGTTTCACTTGATGTTTTCCGTTTCATTTATTATAAGATGTATCAAACTATGTTGTTATTTCAATATCAAGACAAGCGTCGTACTTTCTCTAAGGCTTTGTAAGATTTGTTGTTTTACTTTCGTTTTGGGCATCGTATGTTGTAAGCTACCTTGTAGTTGTTGATGATATATGGGGCCACTGGGCCGGGTTGTTTGTAACTGGGCCAGGCCTATTATAAATGTTATCATACCTCAATGTTTGTGTATGTGCTAGGCCTTGTCCGTGTCTTGTGGTCTAGGAAAGGGAGTAGTAGAGGTGAGGGAGCTTACGTGAAAATACTTAGGTGGGTAGTTAACAATTAATAACAAACGTACGTTTGTAGTTAAAAGACTAATCATCGTAATATTCTTGGTAAGGCACAAGTCTATATCGCGATGTGTGGGTGTTCGGATAAAGTGGATAACTTCGTATGTCTTTGTGAGACCGACTCCTTTGTGAGACCGACTCAAACTTTCATTTATTATAAGATGTATCAAACTATGTTGTTATTTCAATATCAAGACAAGCGTCGTACTTTCTTTAAGGCTTTGTAAGATTTGTTGTTTAACTTTCATTTTGGGCATCGTATGTTGTATGCTACCTTGTAGTTGTTGATGATATATGGGCCCACTGGGCCGGGTTGTTTGTAACTGGTCCAGGCCCATTATGAGTTTTAGCATGAACCTTTCGTTACATCATCATGAACCCTAAAGTTAGGTTTGTAACTTAATATGTTTTGATATTGGTGTAGTTACAACGAAACACGCGATGGGTATAAAGTCTTTGTGACAATAAGTACAGAGAAATTGCACATTAAGTAAGTATTTATTAATAGTGTGGATAGCATAGTCTCACTAAGATGATGGATCGGGCTATGTGCTAGGCCTTGTCCGTGTTACATACAAGATACTTACGGAGCATTCAAGGGCACTACGCATGGTGCTACTCCCATAAAGTATCTGTGTGCAACATATTGGCGGGACACACCAATATCCATTAGGGAAAACCCCATAGTGTACACGCTCGGTGCAGTCCCTCCGTACTAGTTAACAATTAATAACAAACGTACGTGTGTAGCTAAAAGACTAAACATCGTAATATTCTTGGTAAGGCACAAGTCTATATCGCGATGTGTGGGTGTTCGGATAAAGTGGATAACTTCGTAAGTCTTTGGACCCTACGTACGGAGGAACACCACCCCGTAAATCCGAGACCCTACGTACGGAGGGACTGCACCGAGCGTGTACAGTATGGGGTTTTCCCCAATGGATATTGGTGTGATCCGCCAATATGTTGCACACATATAGTTTATGGTGAGTAGCACCAAGCGTAGTGCCCTTGAATGATGATGTAACAAAGATAAGTTACAAACAATATATCGTCCCCAAAGTCATCATCCATCACATGTAAAAAGTACTTAGCAAGATTAAGAAGCTAAAATATAATTAAATCTTACAACGAAAGGTTCATAATTTATTAATTTATCTTTGTGAGACCGACTCAAACTTTAGGGATCACTTCATGCTCATCAACATGTCATGATTATTGGTTTATAGCGTTTGTGTATGTTGTTTAGGGTTCACTTCATGCTCGTCAACATGTCATGATTATTGGTTTATAGCGTAGCTTATCTTTGTTACATCATCATTCAAGGGCACTACGCTTGGTGCTACTCACCATAAAGTATCCGTGTGCAACATATTGGTGGATCACACCAATATTAACGGGTGAAAGCCTGATAGTGTACACGCTCGGTGCAGTCCCTCCGTACGTAGGGTCTCGGACTTACGGGGTGGTGTTCCTCCGTACGTAGGGTCCAAAGACTTACGAAGTTATCCACTTTATCTGAACGCCCACACATCGCGATCTAGACTTGTGCCTTACCAAGAATATTACGATGATTAGTCTTTTAACTACAAACGTACATCTGTTATTAATTGTTAACTAGCCACATAAGTATTTTCAAGTAAGCTCCCTCACCTCTACTACTCTCTTTCCTAGACCACAAGACACGGACAAGGCCTAGCACATACACAAACACTGAGGTATGATAACATTTATAATGGGCCTGGCCCAGTTACAAACAACCCGGGCCAGTGGGCCCATATATCATCAACAACAACAAGGTAGCTTACAACATACGATGCCCAAAATGAAAGTTAAACAACAAATCTTACAAAGCCTTAAAGAAAGTACGACGCTTGTCTTGATATTGAAATAACAACATAGTTTGATACATCTTATAATAAATGAAACAGAAAACATTAAGTGAAACTTGGACTTAAACATCGTCCCCAAAGTCATCATCCATGACATTCTCAACCTGTTCGTCTTCTCACCCCAAAAACATGCAACAAAACATGAAATTGAGGTAAGTAAAAAGTACTTAGCAAGATTAAGAATCTAAAATAGCTACTCACCATAAAGTATCTGTGTGCAACATATTGGCGGATCACACCAATATCAATTGGGGAAAACCCCATAGTGTACACGCTCGGTGCAGTCCCTCCGTACGTAGGGTCTCGGACTTACGGGGTGGGGTTCCTCCGTACGTTTGGGGTGAGAAGACGAACAGGTTGAGAATGTCATGGATGATGAATTTGGGGACGATGTTTGAGTCCAAGTTACACTTGATGTTTTCCGTTTCATTTATTATAAGATGTATCAAACTATGTTGTTATTTCAATATCAAGACAAGCGACTGCACCGAGCGTGTACACTATCAGGTTTTCACCCGTTGATATTGGTGTGATCCGCCAATCTGTTGCACACAGATACTTTATGGTGAGTAGCACCAAGCGTAGTGCCCTTGAATGATGATGTAATAAAGATAAGCTATGCTACAAACCCATAATCATGACATGTTGTTGAGCCTGAAGTGATCCCTAAAGTTTGAGTCGGTCTCACAAAGATAACTTAATAAATTATGTCTGTTATTAATTGTTAACTAGCCACCTAAGTATTTTCACGTAAGCTCCCTCACCTCTACTACACTCTTTCCTAGACCACAAGAAACGGACAAGGCCTAGCACATACACAAACACAGAGGAATGCTAAAACTTATAATGGGCCTGGACCAGTTACAAACAACCTGGCCCAGTGGGCCCATATATCCGCCAATATGTTGCACACAGATACTTTATGGTGAGTTGCACCATGCGTAGTGCCCTTGAATGATGATGTATCAAAGATAAGCTATGCTAAAAACCAATAATCATGACATGTTGATGAGCATGAAGTGATCCCTAAAGTTTGAGCCGGTCTCACAAAGATAACTTAATAAATTATGAACCTTTCGTTGTAAGATTTAATTATATTTTAGCTTCTTAATCTTGCTAAGTACTTTTTACTTACCTCAATTTCATGTTTTGTTGCATGTTTTTGGGGTGAGAAGACGAACAGGTTGAGCATGTGATGGATGATGACTTTTGGGATGATGTTTAAGTCCAAGTTTCACTTGATGTTTTATATTTCATTTATTATAAGATGTATCAAACTATGTTGTTATTTCAATATCAAGACAAGCGTCGTACTTTGTTTAAGGCTTTGTAAGATTTGTTGTTTAACTTTCATTTTGGGCATCGTATGTTGTAAGCTACCTTGTTGTTGTTGATGATATATGGGCCCACCAGGGCGGGTTGTTTGTAAATGGTCAGGCCCATTATAAGTTTTAGCATTCCTCAATGTTTGTGTATGTGCTAGGCCTTGGCCGTGTCTTGTGGTCTAGGAAAGAGAGTAGTAGAGGTGAGGAGCTTACGTGAAAATACTTAGGTGGCTTGTTAACAATTAATAATGAGACGTCGCTTGTAGTTAAAAGACTAATCATCGTAATATACTATGGTAAGGCACAAGTCTATATCGCGATGTGTGGGTGTTCGGATAAAGTGGATAACCCGTAAGTCTTTGGACCCTACGACGGAGGAACACCACCCCGTAAGTCCGAGACCTACGCACACGGAGGGAAAGCACCGAGCGTGTACACTATCGGGTTTTCCCCCGTGGATATTGGTGTGATCCGCCAATATGTTGCGGACGGACACTTTATGGTGAGTAGCACCAAGCGTAGTGCCCTTGAATGATGATGTAACAAAGATAAGCTACGCTATAAACCAATAATCATGACATGTTGATGAGCATGAAGTGATCCCTAAAGTTTGAGTCGGTCTCACAAAGATAACTTAATAAATTATGAACCTTTCGTTGTAAGATTTAATTATATTTTAGCTTCTTAATCTTGCTAAGTACTTTTTACTTACCTCAATTTCATGTTTTGTTGCATGTTTTTGGGGTGAGAAGACGAACAGGTTGAGCATGTGATGGATGATGACTTTGGGGATGATGTTTAAGTCCAAGTTTCACTTGATGTTTTATATTTCATTTATTATAAGATGTATCAAACTATGTTGTTATTTCAATATCAAGACAAGCGTCGTACTTTCTTTAAGGCTTTGTAAGATTTGTTGTTTAACTTTCATTTTGGGCATCGTATGTTGTAAGCTACCTTGTTGTTGTTGATGATATATGGGCCCACAGGGCCGGGTTGTTTGTAACTGGTCCAGGCCCATTATAAGTTTTAGCATTCCTCAATGTTTGTGTATGTGCTAGGCCTTGGCCGTGTCTTGTGGTCTAGGAAAGAGAGTAGTAGAGGTGAGGGAGCTTACGTGAAAATACTTAGGTGGCTTGTTAACAATTAATAACAGACGTACGTTTGTAGTTAAAAGACTAATCATCGTAATATACTATGGTAAGGCACAAGTCTATATCGCGATGTGTGGGTGTTCAGATAAAGTGGATAACTTCGTAAGTCTTTGGACCCTACGTACGGAGGAACACCACCCTGTAAGTCCGAGACCCTACGTACGGAGGGACTGCACCGAGCGTGTACACTATCGGGTTTTCCCCCGTGGATATTGGTGTGATCCCCCAATATGTTGCGGACGGACACTTTATGGTGAGTAGCACCAAGCGTAGTGCCCTTGAATGATGATGTAACAAAGATAAGCTATGCAATAAACCAATAATCATGACATGTTGATGAGCATGAAGTGATCCCTAAAGTTTGAGTCGGTCTCACAAACATAACTTAATAAATTATGAACCTTTCGTTGTAAGATTTAATTATATTTTAGCTTCTTAATCTTGCTAAGTACTTTTTACTTACCTCAATTTCATGTTTTGTTGCATGTTTTTGGGGTGAGAAGACAAAACGAGTTGAGCATGTGATGGATGATGACTTTGGGGACGATGTTTAAGTCCAAGTTTCACTTGATGTTTTATATTTCATTTATTATAAGATGTATCAAACTATGTTGTTATTTCAATATCAAGACAAGCGTCGTACTTTCTTTAAGGCTTTGTAAGATTTGTTGTTTAACTTTCATTTTGGGCATCGTATGTTGTAAGCTACCGTGTTGTTGTTGATGATATATGGGCCCACTGGGCCGGGTTGTTTGTAACTGGTCCAGGCCCATTATAAGTTTTAGCATTCCTCTGTGTTTGTGTATGTGCTAGGCCTTGTCCGTGTCTTGTGGTCTAGGAAAGAGAGTAGTAGAGGTGAGGGAGCTTACTTGAAAATACTTATGTGGCTAGTTAACAATTAATAACAGACGTACGTGTGTAGTTAAAAGACTAATCATCGTAAAATTCTTGGTAAGGCACAAGTCTAGATCGCGATGTGTGGGCGTTCGGATAAAGTGGATAACTTCGTAAGTCTTTGGACCCCACGTACGGAGGAACAACACCCCGTAAGTCCGAGACCCTACGTACGGAGGGACTGCACCGAGCGTGTACACTATCAGGTTTTCACCCGTTGATATTGGTGTGATCCGCCAATATGTTGCACACGGATACTTTATGGTGAGTTGCACCATGCATAGTGCCCTTGAATGATGATGTAACAAAGATAAGCTATGCTACAAACCAATAATCATGACATGTAGATGAGCATGAAGTGATCCCTAAAGTTTTAGTCGGTCTCACAAAGATAACTTAATAAAATATGAACCTTTCGTTGTAAGATTTAATTATATTTTAGCTTCTTAATCTTGCTAAGTACATTTTACTTACTTCAATTTCATGTTTTGTTGCATGTTTTTGGGGTGAGAAGACGAACATGTTGAGCATGTGATGGATGATGACTTTGGGGACGATGTTTAAGTCCAAGTTTCACTTGATGTTTTATATTTCATTTATTATAAGATGTATCAAACTATGTTGTTATTTCAATATCAAGACAAGCGTCATACTTTCTTTAAGGCTTTGTAAGATTTGTTGTTTAACTTTCATTTTGGGCATCGTATGTTGTAAGCTACCTTGTTGTTGTTGATGATATATGGGCCCACTGGGCCGGGTTGTTTGTAACTGGGCCAGGCCCATTATAAGTTTTAGCATTCCTCAGTGTTTGTGTATGTGCTAGGCCTTATCCGGGTCTTGTGGTCTAGGAAAGAGAGTAGTAGAGGTGAGGGAGCTTACTTGAAAATACTTATGTGGCTAGTTAACAATTAATAACAGACATACGTGTGTAGTTAAAAGACTAATCATCGTAAAATTCTTGGTAAGGCACAAGTCTAGATCGCGATGTGTGGCGTTCGGATAAAGTGGATAACTTCGTAAGTCTTTGGACCCTACGTACGGAGGAACACCACCCCGTAAGTCCGAGACCCTATGTACAGAGGGACTGCACCGAGCGTGTACACTATCAAGTTTTCACCCGTTGATATTGGTGTGATCCACCAATATGTTGCACACGGATACTTTATGGTGAGTAGCACCAAGCGTAGTGCCCTTGAATGATGATGTAACAAAGATAAGCTATGCTACAAACCAATAATCATGACATGTTGATGAGCATGAAGTGATCCCTAAAGTTTGAGTCTGTCTCACAAAGATAACTTAAAAAATTATGAACCTTTCGTTGTAAGATTTAATTATATTTTAGCTTCTTAATCTTGCTAAGTACTTTTTACTTACCTCCATTTCATGTTTTGTTGCATGTTTTTGTGGTGAGAAGACGAACAGGTTGAGAATGTCATGGATGATGACTTTGGGGACGATGTTTGAGTCCAAGAATCACTTGATGTTTTCCGTTTCATTTATTATAAGATGTATCAAACTATGTTGTTATTTCAATATCAAGACAAGCGTCGTACTTTCTTTAAGGCTTTGTAAGATTTTTTGTTTAACTTTCATTTTGGGCATCATATGTTGTAAGCTACCTTGTAGTTGTTGATGATATATGGGGCCACTGGGCCGGGTTGTTGGTAACTGGGCCAGGTCCATTATAAGTTTTAGCATTCCTCTGTGTTTGTGTATGTGCTAGGCCTTGTCCGTGTCTTGTGGTCTAGGAAAGAGAGTAGTAGAGGTGAGGGAGCTTACTTGAAAATACTTATGTGGCTAGTTAACAATTAATAATAGACGTACGTGTGTAGTTAAAAGACTAAACATCGTAACATTCTTGGTAAGGCACAAGTCTATATCGCGATGTGTGGGTGTTCGGATAAAGTGAATAACTTCGTAAGTCTTTGGACCCTACGTACGGAGGAACACCACCCCGTAAGTCCGAGACCATACGTACGGAGGGACTGCACCGGAGTGTACACACTATCGAGTTTTCACCCGTTGATATTGGTGTGATCCGCCAATATGTTGCACACAGATACTTTATGGTGAGTTGCAGCATGCGTAGTGCCCTTGAATGATGATGTAACAAAGATAAGCTACGCTACAAACCAATAATCACGACATATTGATGAGCATGAAGTGAACCCTAAAGATTGAGTCGGTCTCACAAAGATAACTTAATATATTATGAACCTTTCGTTGTAAGATTTAATTATATTTTAGATTCTTAATCTTGCTAAGTACTTTTTACTTACCTCCATTTCATGTTTTGTTGCATGTTTTTGTGGTGAGAAGACGAACAAGTTGAGCATGTGATGGATGATGACTTTGGGGACGATGTTTGTGTCCAAGATTCACTTGATGTTTTCTATTTCATTTATTATAAGATGTATCAAACTATGTTGTTATTTCAATATCAAGACAAGCGTATGTATCAAACTATGTTGTTATTTCAATATCAAGACAAGCGTCATACTTTCTTTAAGGCTTTGTAAGATTTGTTGTTTAACTTTCATTTTGGGCATCGTATGTTGTAAGCTACCTTGTAGTTGTTGATGATATATGACATGCAACAAAACATGAAATTGAGGTAAGTAAAAAGTACTTAGCAAGATTAAGAAGCTAAAATATAATTAAATCTTACAACGAAAGGTTCATAATTTATTAAGTTATCTTTGTGAGACCGACTCAAACTTTAGGTAATTTATTAAGTTATCTTTGTGAGACCGACTCAAACTTTAGGGATCACTTCATGCTCATCAACATGTCATGATTATTGGTTTGTAGCATAGCTTATCTTTGTTACATCATCATTCAAGGGCACTACGCATGGTGCAACTCACCATAAAGTATCTGTGTGCAACATATTGGTGGATCACACCAATATCAACGGGTGAAAACCTGATAGTGTACACGCTCGGTGCAGTCCCTCCGTACGTAGGGTCCAAAGACTTACGAAGTTATCCACTTTATCCGAACACCCACACATTGCGATATAGACTTGTGCCTTACCAAGAATGTTACGATGATTAGTCTTTTAACTACAAACGTACGTCTGTTATTAATTGTTAACTAGCCACCTAAGTATTTTCAAGTAAGCTCTCTCACCTCTACTACTCTCTTTCCTAGACCACAAGACACGGACAAGGCCTACCACATACACAAACACTGAGGTATGATAACATTTATAATGGGCCTGGCCCAGTTACAAACAACCCGGCCCAGTGGCCCCATATATCATCAACAACTACAAGGTAGCTTACAACATACGATGCCCAAAATGAAAAGAAAACAGCAAATCTTACAAAGCCTTAAAGAAAGTACGACGCTTGTCTTGATATTGAAATAACAAAATAGTTTGATACATCTTATAATAAATGAAATAGAAAACATCAAGTGAATCTTGGACACAAACATCGTCCCCAAAGTCCGACTCAAACTTTAGGGATCACTTCATGCTCATCAACATGTCATGATTATTGGTTTGTAGCGTAGCTTATCTTTGTTACATCATCATTCAAGGGCACTACGCTTGATGCTACTCACCATAAAGTATCTGTGTGCAACATATTGTCGGATCACACCAATATCAACAGGTGAAAACCTGATAGTGTACACGCTCGGTGCAGTCCCTCCATACGTAGGGTCTCGGACTTATGGGGTGGTGTTCCTCCGTACGTAGGGTCCAAAGGCTACAAACCAATAATAACGACATGTTGATGAGCATGAAGTGAACCCTAAAGTTTGAGTCGGTCTCACAAAGATAACTTAATAAATTATGAACCTTTCGTTGTAAGATTTAATTATATTTTAGCTTCTTAATCATGCTAAGTACTTTTTACTTACCTCCATTTCATGTTTTGTTGCATGTTTTTGTGGTGAGAAGACGAACAGGTTGAGCATGTGATGGATGATGACTTTGGGGACGATGTTTGAGTCCATGTTTCACTTGACGTTTTATATTTCATTTATTATAATATGTATCAAACTATGTTGTTATTTCAATATCAAGACAAGCGTCGTACTTTCTTTAAGGCTTTGTAAGATTTTTTGTTTAACTTTCATTTTGGGCAACGTATGTTGTAAGCTACCTTGTTGTTGTTGATGATATATGGGCCCACTAGGCCGGGTTGTTTGTAACTGGTCCAGGCCCATTATAAGTTTTAGCATTCGTCAGTGTTTGTGTATGTGCTAGGCCTTGTCCGTGTCTTGTGGTCTAGGAAAGAGAGTAGTAGAGGTGAGAGAGATTACTTGAAAATACTTAGGTGGCTAGTTAACAATTAATAACAGACGTACGCTTGTAGTTAAAAGACTAATCATCGTAATATTCTTGGTAAGGCACAAGTCTATATCGCGATGTGTGGGTGTTCGGATAAAGTGGATAACTTCGTAAGTCTTTGGACCCTACGTACGGAGGAACACCACCCCGTAAGTCCGAGACCCTATGTACGGAGGGAAAGCACCGAGCGTGTACACTATCGTGTTTTCCCCCGTGGATATTGGTGTGATCCGCCAATATGTTGCGGACGGACACTTTATGGTGAGTAGCACCAAGCGTAGTGCCCTTGAATGATGATGTAACAAAGATAAGCTACGCTATAAACCAATAATCATGACATGTTGATGAGCATGAAGTGATCCCTAAAGTTTGAGTCGGTTTCACAAAGATAACTTAATAAATTATGAACCTTTCGTTGTAAGATTTAATTATATTTTAGCTTCTTAATCTTGCTAAGTACTTTTTACTTACCTCAATTTCATGTTTTGTTGCATGTTTTTGGGGTGAGAAGACGAACAGGTTGAGCATGTGATGGATGATGACTTTGGGGACGATGTTTAAGTCCAAGTTTCACTTGATGTTTTATATTTCATTTATTATAAGATGTATCAAACTATGTTGTTATTTCAATATCAAGACAAGCGTCGTACTTTCTTTAAGGCTTTGTAAGATTTGTTGTTTAACTTTCATTTTGGGCATCGTATGTTGTAAGATACCTTGTTGTTGTTGATAATATATGGGCCCACTGGGCCGGGTTGTTTGTAACTGGTCCAGACCCATTATAAGTTTTAGCATTCCTCAATGTTTGTGTATGTGCTAGGCCTTGGCCGTGTCTTGTGGTCTAGGAAATAGAGTAGTAGAGGTGAGGGAGCTTACGTGAAAATACTTAGGTGGCTTGTTAACAATTAATAACAGACGTACGTTTGTAGTTAAAAGACTAATCATCGTAATATACTATGGTAAGGCACAAGTCTATATCGCGATGTGTGGGTGTTCAGATAATGTGGATAACTTCGTAAGTCTTTGGACCCTACGTACGGAGGAACACCACCCCGTAAGCCCGAGACCCTACGTACGGAGGGACTGCACCGAGCGTGTACACTATCGGGTTTTCCCCCGTGGATATTGGTGTGATCCGCCAATATGTTGCGGACGGACACTTTATGGTGAGTAGCACCAAGCGTAGTGCCCTTGAATGATGATTTAACAAAGATAAGCTATGCTATAAACCAATAATCATGACATGTTTGATGAGCATGAAGTGATCCCTAAAGTTTGAGTCGGTCTCACAAAGATAACTTAATAAATTATGAACCTTTCGTTGTAAGATTTAATTATATTTTAGCTTCTTAATCTTGCTAAGTACTTTTTACTTACCTCCATTTCATGTTTTGTTGCATGTTTTTGGGGTGAGAAGACGAACAGGTTGAGAATGTATTGGATGATGACTTTGGGGACGATGTTTGAGTCCAAGATTCACTTGATGTTTTCCGTTTCATTTATTATAAGATGTATCAAACTATGTTGTTATTTCAATATCAAGACAAGCGTCGTACTTTCTTTAAGGCTTTGTAAGATTTTTTGTTTAACTTTCATTTTGGGCATCATATGTTGTAAGCTACCTTGTAGTTGTTGATGATATATGGGGCCACTGGGCCGGGTTGTTGGTAACTGGGCCAGGCCCATTATAAGTTTTAGCATTCCTCTGTGTTTGTGTATGTGCTAGGCCTTGTCCGTGTCTTGTGGTCTAGGAAAGAGAGTAGTAGAGGTGAGGGAGCTTACTTGAAAATACTTATGTGGCTAGTTAACAATTAATAACAGACGTACGTGTGTAGTTAAAAGACTAAACATCGTAACATTCTTGGTAAGGCACAAGTCTATATCGCGATGTGTGGGTGTTTGGATAAAGTGGATAACTTCGTAAGTCTTTGGACCCTACGTACGGAGGAACACCACCCCGTAAGTCCGAGACCATACGTGCACGGAGGGATCGCACGGCGTGTACACTATCGAGTTTTCACCCGTTGATATTGGTGTGATCCGCCAATATGTTGCACCTGCAGATACTTTATGGTGAGTTGCACCATGCGTAGTGCCCTTGAATGATGATGTAACAAAGATAAGCTACGCTACAAACCAATAATCACGACATGTTGATGAGCATGAAGTGAACCCTAAAGATTGAGTCGGTCTCACAAAGATAACTTAATATATTATGAACCTTTCGTTGTAAGATTTAATTATATTTTAGATTCTTAATCTTGCTAAGTACTTTTTACTTACCTCCATTTCATGTTTTTTTGCTTGTTTTTGTGGTGAGAAGACGAACAAGTTGAGCATGTGATGGATGATGACTTTGGGGACGATGTTTGTGTCCAAGATTCACTTGATGTTTTCTATTTCAT
This sequence comes from Gentiana macrophylla, assembly GCA_026214975.1. NCBI lineage: Eukaryota > Viridiplantae > Streptophyta > Magnoliopsida > Gentianales > Gentianaceae > Gentiana > Gentiana macrophylla. Next base: position 96,806,633 of record CM047816.1, read on the forward strand.
TTATTATAAGATGTATCAAACTATGTTGTTATTTCAATATCAAGACAAGCGTATGTATCAAACTATGTTGTTATTTCAATATCAAGACAAGCGTCGTACTTTCTTTAAGGCTTTGTAAGATTTGTTGTTTAACTTTCATTTTGGGCATCGTATGTTGTAAGCTACCTTGTAGTTGTTGATGATGTATGACATGCAACAAAACATGAAATTGAGGTAAGTAAAAAGTACTAAGCAAGATTAAGAAGCTAAAATATAATTAAATCTTACAACGAAAGGTTCATAATTTATTAAGTTATCTTTGTGAGACCGACTCAAACTTTAGGTAATTTATTAAGTTATCTTTGTGAGACCGACTCAAACTTTAGGGATCACTTCATGCTCATCAACATGTCATGATTATTGGTTTGTAGCATAGCTTATCTTTGTTACATCATCATTCAAGGGCACTACGCATGGTGCAACTCACCATAAAGTATCTGTGTGCAACATATTGGCGGATCACACCAATATCAACGGGTGAAAACCTGATAGTGTACACGCTCGGTGCAGTCCCTCCGTACGTAGGGTCTCGGAATTACGGGATGGTGTTCCTCCGTACGTAGGGTCCAAAGAATTAGAAGTTATCCACTTTATCCGAACACCCACACATCTTGATATAGACTTGTGCCTTACCAAGAATGTTACGATGATTAGTCTTTTAACTACAAACGTACGTCTGTTATTAATTGTTAACTAGCCACCTAAGTATTTTCAAGTAAGCTCTCTCACCTCTACTACTCTCTTTCCTAGACCACAAGACACGGACAAGGCCTAGCACATACACAAACACTGAGGTATGATAACTTTTGTAATGGGGCTGGCCTGATTACAAACAACCCGGCCCCGATGGCCCTATATATATCATCAACAACTACAAGGTAGCTTACAACATACGATGCCCAAAATGAAAAGAAAACAACAAATCTTACAAAGCCTTAAAGAAAATGCGACGCTTGTCTTGATATTGAAATAACAAAATAGTTTGATACATCTTATAATAAATGAAATAGAAAACATCAAGTGAATCTTGACACAAACATCGTCCCCAAAGTCCGACTCAAACTTTAGGGATCACTTCATGCTCATCAACATGTCATGATTATTGGTTTGTAGCGTAGCTTATCTTTGTTACATCATCATTCAAGGGCACTACGCTGATGCTACTCACCATAAAGTATATCATGTGCAACATATTGTCGGATCACACCAATATCAACGGGTGAAAACTGATAGTGTACACGCTCGGTGCGATCCCTCCGCACGTAGGTCTCGGACTACGCGTGGTGGTGTTCCTCCGTACGTAGGGTCCAAAGGCTACAAACCAATAATCACGACATGTTGATGAGCATGAAGTGAACCCTAAAGTTTGAGTCGGTCTCACAAAGATAACTTAATAAATTATGAACCTTTCGTTGTAAGATTTAATTATATTTTAGCTTCTTAATCTTGCTAAGTACTTTTTACTTACCTCCATTTCATGTTTTGTTGCATGTTTTTGTGGTGAGAAGACGAACAGGTTGAGCATGTGATGGATGATGACTTTGGGGACGATGTTTGAGTCCATGTTTCACTTGACGTTTTATATTTCATTTATTATAAGATGTATCAAACTATGTTGTTATTTCAATATCAAGACAAGCGTCTTACTTTCTTTAAGGCTTTGTAAGATTTTTTGTTTAACTTTCATTTTGGGCATCGTATGTTGTAAGCTACCTTGTTGTTATTGATGATATATGGGCCCAATAGGCCGGGTTGTTTGTAACTTGTCCAGGCCCATTATAAGTTTTAGCATTCGTCAGTGTTTGTGTATGTGCTAGGCCTTGTCCGTGTCTTGTGGTCTAGGAAAGAGAGTAGTAGAGGTGAGAGAGATTACTTGAAAATACTTAAGTGGCTAGTTAACAATTAATAACAGACGTACGCTTGTAGTTAAAAGACTAATCATCGTAATATTCTTGGTAAGGCACAAGTCTATATTGCGATGTGTGGGTGTTCGTACAAAGTGGATAACTTCGTAAGTCTTTGGACCCTACGTACGGAGGAACACCACCCCGTAAGTCCGAGACCCTACGTACGGAGAGACTGCACCGAGCGTGTACACTATATTAATCTTGCTATGCTAGTTTGTGTATGTGCTAGGCCTTGTCCGTGCTAAAACTTATAATGGGCCTGGACCAGTTACAAACAACCCGGCCCAGTGGTCCCATATATCATCAACAACAACAAGTTAGCTTGCAATATACGATGCCCAAAATGAAAGTTAAACAAAAAATCTTACAAAGCCTTAAATAAAGTACGATGCTTATCTTGATATTGAAATAACAACATAGTTTGATAGATCTTATAATAAATGAAACGGAAAACATCAAGTGAAACTTGGACTCAAACATTGTCCCCAAAGTCATCATCCATCACATGCTCAACCTGTTCGTCTTCTCACCCCAAAAACATGCAACAAAACATGAAATGGAGGTAAGTAAAAAGTACTATGGGAGATTTTGCATCATAAAAACAAAAGAAAATTTATAAACCTATACTTAACATGCAAACTAACTCCTAACCGACCAAATATCGGGTAGTTGATAGCATAGTAGGGTAAGTACAGGGTCGATCCACAGGGAATTGGGATGTTAAATCTAATCTCACTAATTCTCTCAATTGTTACTCAAGGAAACAATAAACGAAAGGCAAACATAAAAACGTAAAGAACAATGAGAATAAATCTAACCTAGGAAAACAAAATAAAGCAATCTAAACTAAAAAGACATGGGATCAAACAAAGCACAAACCTACGTGATCTCAATCCTAATTCAATTCATGATTCTAATTCAAGTTGTGGTTTCACCTTATCACGAGACATAAACTCCTAATTCCTTAGTGAATTTATTCTCAAGCTACGGATTCCTAATTCCTTAGTAAATCCAATTTATCAATCTCTCATCTTCCGAATGTTGAGACCAATATTCAAACAAAACGAAGGTGTAGATTCAGGTTAACTCTCGTATTTTAGAACCTATCAACCTAGATAATCAATCGATTAATTTGTTATCATTAATGATTAAAAATCCTATCTTTCTATGGTGATCTAGTCTACGCAACTTCCGTATGTTGTAAACATATCAATTAGTAAACATATCTCTCGATGTAGTTCACATAATAGCATCATGATCATGGAAAGATACAAAATAAATTAAAGCTCATGAAAATAAAAAGGATTGAATAAATTAAAAACGAGATTAAACTCACATAGTTGGTACAATTGAATCCATGAATCGAAAACGGAAGAAAAACGACATCCTAATCTAACCCGGATCACCCGAGCACAAGGCTCGGGTGACCGGCCTTGAAAGCCAAGTTGGCCGCTGCTTTGCTGTGATATGCGGCTGAATGAATAAAATAGAATTATATCTTCCTAGGTTTTGGCTGCATGCATATATATATATATATATATATATATATATATAGGAAAAGAGAGGCGGCTGCTTGTCTAATGTCGGCTAGAATAAATCCTTATTTAATTAGGTCGGCTGGATGAATTGTAGGTCGGCTGGGTATTATTGATTTAGGAATGAAACTTCTAAAATTCATATCTTGAGTTGTAGACCTCCAAAAATTATGATCCGAATGTCATAAAAAAGCTCTTGGAAAACTCTACAACTTTCATTAATGACTCTTCTTCAGAAAACGCCTTTTTGATTAGCCCGTCGTATTACGAGTATATTTCAGGATTTTCCACTCGAATTCATCTCTTTAAAATCATCCTTTCCATCAATAATGTGTATCTACAATGTAGGAAAAACATACCAAAGCGTAACACAATCCTAAAATAATATAAAATCATGATTTAAACACATAAATCGCTACATTTTGCAAATTAACCTATTAGAAACACCATTTACTCAATTAATCGATTATAAGCTCGATTTCTATGAAAAACATCTATATATGGGGAAAATTGATTTAAAATCTATCCTTAAAAACACTACAAATTGACCCTGAACAACACCCCCAAACTTAAACTTTTGCTCGTCCCGAGCAAAACAAAACAAAAATCAAGCTCGAGACAAATAAACATCTATGCAAATATAAAGTATATTCAATAACTTAGAAGTTCACCCGTGTAATGTGTGCATAGCCATAGTAAACTTCCACTAAATCCACACTTGAAATTGATCAAGCAAAACTAGCCAACATCCCATTGAAATTAGAAATATAGAAACGATTATAACATGCACCTCTCAAAACATACAAACCCCGAAAAATAATAATAGGGAGTATTCAAAACACTTCCGACATACTTAGAGGATAATCCCTACAACATATCTTTCAGTTTATACTGGGGATAAAATCAACGATAACTAAGTCTTTCATTTAATTCATATCACTTCTTATGCAAGTTGATTTAACTATTTCTCATTTAAACGCACATCAGAATGAGCTCTTGCCCTCATAGTAGAATAGGACATTTCGAGATAACACCCTACCTTACTCAAATCATAAGGCAGCTTCTTCTAACTGTCGTGAGCTTTTGGTCATCATGGTGGAATAGGACATACGTGGTACACCCTACCTTTCTCAAATCATAGACCAGCTTTCGACACACACGATTAATTATTAATTCAACTTTCTCAACTGATAATAGTTACGTGTTACTTATCACATTCAAACCTTCAGATATTCACAGTATGTCATACTCTAACTCTAAATACAAACTATTAAAATTTCAAAATTCGTATGCAAGCGAAGAATCATGCGATAATCATCCAAAATTTCTAATCCAATGGGCATAGCTTTAAAATATAGCTCATCATTTACTATGGCACAAGAAAAATAGTGTTGGGTGAAACAACTAAAATTACTAAATATGCAAAATAACGCATCAATGATTATAAAACTCAAACAAAGATATGCCTTTGTCTACTCGGGACTTAACAAAAAATTTTAAAATTAAGCACTTTTCATAGAAATACTAAAAATATGAGCAAACGAAAGTAGATACATATAAACCATCCTCTCCCCCACACTTAGATTGCAACTTGTCCTCAAGTTATACAGAAATAAAGAAAAAGGTAAGAGTACTTAGCTTATTGGATGCTGGCAATTCTGGAGGAACCAACAAGAACCAGGATTGCTTGCATAGCTCAGTAGACTGTGGAGCATCACAGGTAAACTGAATACATCTTTAAAGTGCACAATCGCTATAGAAAGTATCCTGCAGACTTGATCAGTGCAAAAAGAGTCTTCGGGGAGAAGATAAGACTTATACAAATAAAGCACATGAAGAAAAGAATCATACAGATTTTTCAACTTAAGCTCAACTAAAGATGGAATACTATACATGGAACATTACAAAATAGTAGGCTAGGTGCAACTACATGAAAATATACTATAATGCAATCTACATGATATGCAATCCTAATAAAATAAGCAAATAAAAATAAATAAATTCTGACAGGCTCAGTGTGAGCAAGTTGACCCCTGACAACTCTACAGTGACTACGGCCCGTGCAGAAACAAAATAAAAAAAACGAGGTAGTATTACGGAAACCGACAGTTAACTACACTCAAGAAAAAAAATAAAAGAAAAATAGAAAAACAATGCAACTAGATGACATGCAACTAAATGATATGCATATAAATGATATGCAAAAATAAAAGAAAATAAAAGAAAGAAAACTAGCCCACTCATTTGCAACACGACATATATAAAATAAACGTCTACCAAATAATGACAGGTTACGATAAACGATAGTGCTGTTCATTACATGCAGTGTAGACGCGCCTTAAGACTCGTAAAAGGTGATAGCATTATGGAAAACCAACAGTTAGCTATACTAAACAGATATAACTCATATGGACTGGACGTAGCATACGAAAAACCGACAGTAGCTACCCATATGAGTTACAGCTAAAAACAAGAAAGCACATAGGTCTCAAAGCTCACAAGATTCATCACAGCGGAATGTAGCATACGGAAACCGACGTTAGCTACGAATCAACACGAAGACCAGTTATAGCATACGAGAACCGACAGTAACTATAACTTGCATGGATGAATCAAGTATATAAAAATAAATCAATTATTTAACATGGATTTGTAGATGGAAAGATAAAAATATGCAAGTTCAGATCATCTATGTAAAAACAATTAGCCACAGAAGCTCGTATTAAAAAATCCACATCAAATAAAAGCATTGAAAATAAAATCAAGAAAAAAAATCAGAACCTGGACTGGCGTTCATTAACTCAAACGAACGTTCACCTTGAACCACAGCACTGGATGAACGTTCAACCCTTTCAGACGCTCGTCTGCCATGAAGACAGACCGGACGAACGTTCAGAATACCGGACGGCCGTTCACTTGGTGATTTCTCCCTCGGACGGTCGTCCAACAAAACAGACGCTCGTCTGGATCCTGAAATCAGAGCAGAGTCGAAACTTCTAGGACGGACGAGCGTCCTAAAACCCGGACGTGCGTTCACCTACAACTTATGAACTGGACGGGCGTTCACTTACTTGAATGCTCGTCCATACAACGAATTTGCACAGACATTGCAGGAGAGACACAGAAACCCTAAATCTCATAAGCACAACACAGCATATAGCACATACAACAGCCACAGATAAATTTTAGCACAGGGGTTAGACTAGGTAACAACTAAACACAAACTTCACGTAAAACAGATTGAGTAAAAAACTTTTGCACATTTTTAACCCTACGGTCATCGAAACACGGCAAAATAAAAACTCTCAATCTATTAAACGCTACTTTTATTGAAAACGAAAAACGAAACGTAACAAAATCGAGAACTAACTTAACTAGATTCAACATGACACCTATTCCCCGGCAACGGCGCCACTTTTGTTGGGAGATTTTGCATCATAAAAACAAAAGAAAATTTATAAACCTATACTTAACATGCAAACTAACTCCTAACCGACCAAATATCGGGTAGTTGATAGCATAGTAGGGTAAGTACAGGGTCGATCCACAGGGAATTGGGATGTTAAATCTAATCTCACTAATTCTCTCAACTGTTACTCAAGGAAACGAATAAACGAAAGGCAAACATAAAAACGTAAAGAACAATGAGAATAAATCTAACCTAGGAAAACAAAATAAAACAATCTAAACTAAAAAGACATGGGATCAAACATAGCACAAACCTACGTGATCTCAATCCTAGTTCAATTCATGATTCTAATTCAAGTTGTGGTTTCACCTTATCACGAGACATAAACTCCTAATTCCTTAGTGAATTTATTCTCAAGCTACGGATTCCTAATTCCTTAGTAAATCCAATTTATCAATCTCTCATCTTCCGAATGTTGAGACCAATATTCAAACAAAACGAAGGTGTAGATTCAGGTTAACTCTCGTATTTTAGAACCTATCAACCTAGATAATCAATCGATTAATTTGTCATCATTAATGATTAAAAATCCTATCTTTCTATAGTGATCTAGTCTACGCAACTTCCGTATGTTGTAAACATATCAATAAGTAAACATATCTCTCGATCTAGTTCACATAATAGCATCATGATCATGGAAAGATACAAAATAAATTAAAGCTCATGAAAATAAAAAGGATTGAATAAATTAAAAACGAGATTAAGCTCACATAGTTGGTACAATTGAATCCATGAATCGAAAACGGAAGAAAAACAACATCCTAATCTAACCCGGATCACCCGAGCACAAGGCTCGGGTGACCGGCCTTGAAAGCCAAGTTGGCCGCTGCTTTGCTGTGATATGCGGCTGAATGAATAAAATTGAATTATATCTTCCTAGGGTTTGGCTGCATGCATGTATATATATAGGAAAAGAGAGGCGGCTGCTTGTTTAATGTCGGCTAGAATAAATCCTTATTTAATTAGGTCGGCTGGATGAATTGTAGCTCGGCTGGGTATTATAGATTTAGGAATGAAACTTCTAAAATTCATATCTTGAGTTGTAGACCTCCAAAAATTATGATCCGAATGTCATAAAAAAGCTCTTGGAAAACTCTACAACTTTCATTAAGGACTCTTCTTCAGAAAACGCCTTTTTGATTAGCCCGTCGTATTACGAGTATATTTCGGGATTTTCCACTCGAATTCATCTCTTTAAAATCATCCTTTCCATCAACAATGTGTATCTACAATGTAGGAAAAGCATACCAAAGCGTAACACAATCCTAAAATAATATAAAATCATGATTTAAACACATAAATCGCTACGTTTTGCAAATTAACCTATTAGAAACACCATTTACTCAATTAATCGATTATAAGCTCGATTTCTATGAAAAACATGTATATATGGGGAAAATTGATTTAAAATATATCCTTAAAAACACTACAAATTGACCCTGAACAATTAAGAAGCTAAAATATAATTAAATCTTACAACGAAAGGTTCATAATTTATTAAGTTATCTTTGTGAGACCGACCAAATCATCGCGATGTGTATACTTAGTCTTTTTACTCATAGTGTCATCAATATCACGTACGTCCAAAGACTTTTCAAGTAAGCTCCCTCACCTTGTAGTTGATGATGATATATGGGCCCAGTGGGCCCATATATCATCCACTACAACAAGGTAGCTTACAACATACGATGCCAAAAATGAAAGTTAAACAACAAATCTTACAAAGCCTTAAAGAAAGTACGACGTACGGAGGGACTACACCGAGCGTGTACACTATCAGGTTTCACCCGTTGATATTGGTGTGATCCGCCAATATGTTGCGGACGGACACTTTATGGTGAGTAGCACCAAGCGTAGTACTTACCTGAACCAAGTTCACACGAAATATTAAAAACTACCTTGTAGTTGTTGATGATATATGGGGCCACTGGGCCGGGTTGTTTGTAACTGGGCCAGGCCCATTATAAATGTTATCATACCTCAGTGTTTGTGTATGTGCTAGGCCTTGTCCGTGTCTTGTGGTCTAGGAAAGAGAGTAGTAGAGGTGAGAGAGCTTACTTGAAAATACTTAGGTGGCTAGTTAACAATTAATAACAGACGTACGTGTGTAGTTAAAAGACTAATCGTATGTTGTTCTTTCAATATCAAGACAAGCGTCGTACTTTCTTTAAGGCTTTGCAAGATTTGTTGTTTTAATTTCGTTTTGGGCATCGTATGTTGTAAGCTACCTTGTTGTTGTTGATGATATATGGGCCCACTGGGCCGGGTTGTTTGTAACTGGTCCAGGCCCATTATAAGTTTTAGCATTCCTCTGTGTTTGTGTATGTGCTAGGCCTTGTCCGTGTCTTGTGGTCTAGGCGAGAGAGTAGTAGAGGTGAGGGAGCTTACGTGAAAATATTTAGGTGGCTAGTTAACAATTAATAACAGACGTACGTTTGTAGTTAAAAGACTAATCATTGTAATATTCTTGGTAAGGCACAAGTCTATATCGCGATGTGTGGGTGTTCGGTTAAAGTGGATAACCTCGTAAGTCATGACATAATTGTTAACTTTAAAAACTAGTTTTATCATATTAAGCTCCCTGGGCAACATTTTGGGCATCGTATGTTGTAAGCTACCTGGTAAGTCGTTGATGATATATGGGCCCACTGGGCCGGGTTGTTTGTAACTGGTCCAGGCCCATTATAAGTTTTAGCATTCCTCTGTGTTTGTGTATGTGCTAGGCCTTGTCCGTGTCTTGTGGTCTAGGAAAGAGAGTAGTAGAGGTGAGGGAGCTTACTTGAAAATACTTATGTGGCTAGTTGACAATTAATAATAGACGTACGTGTGTAGTTAAAAGACTAAACATCGTAACATTCCTAGTAAGGCACAAGTCTATATCGCGATGTGTGGGTGTTCGGATAAAGTCATTGGACTCTACGTAGGGAGGAACACCACCCCGTAAGTCCGAGACACGACGTACGGAGGGACTGCACCGAGCGTGTACACTATCAGGTTTTCACCCGTTGATATTGGTGTGATCCGCCAATATGTTGCACACATATACTTTATGGTGAGTTGCACCATGCGTAGTGCCCTTGAATGATGATGTAACAAAGATAAGCTATGCTACAAACCAATAATCATGACATGTTGATGTGCATGAAGTGATCCCTAAAGTTTGAGTCGGTCTCACAAAGATAACGTAATAAATTATGAACCTTTCGTTGTAAGATTTAATTATATTTTAGCTTCTTAATCTTTCTAAGTACTTTTTACTTACCTCAATTTCATGTTTTGTTGCATGTTTTTGGGGTGTGAAGACGAACAGGTTGAGCATGTGATGGATGATGACTTTGGGGACGATGTTTGTGTCCAAGATTCACTCGTCATTTTATATTTCATTTATTATAAGATGTATCAAACTATGTTTTTATTTCAATATCAAGACAAGCGTCGTACTTTCTTTAAGGCTTTGTAAGATTTGTTGTTTTACTTTTGTTTTGGGCATCGTATGTTGTATGCTACCTTGTAGTTATTGATGATATATGGGCCCACTGGGCCGGGTTGTTTGTAACTGGGCCAGGCCCATTATAAATGTTATCATACCTCAATGTTTGTGTATGTGCTTGGCCTTGTCCGTGTCTTGTGGTCTAGGAAAGAGAGTAGTCGAGGTGAGGGAGATTACTTGAAAATACTTATGTGGCTAGTTAACAATTAATAACAGACGTACGTTTGTACTTAAAAGACTAATCATCGTAATATTCTTGGTAAGGCACAAGACTAGATCGCGATGTGTAGGCGTTCAGATAAAGTGGATAACTTCGTAAGTCTTTGGACACTACGTACGGAGGAACACCACCCCGTAAGTCCGAGACCCTACGTACGGAGGGACTGCACCGAGCGTGTACACTATCAGATTTTCACTTGTTGATATTGGTGTGATCCGCCAATATGTTGCACACATTCTGTTTCATTTATTATAAGATGTATCAAACTATGTTGTTAGTTCAATATCAAGACAAGCGTCGTACTTTCTTTAAGGCTTTGTAAGATTTTTTGTTTAACTTTCATTTTCGGCATCGTATGTTGTAAGCTACCTTGTTGTTGTTGATGATATATGGGCCCACTGGGCAGGGTTGTTTGTAACTCGTCTAGGCCCATTATAAGTTTTAGCATTCCTCTGTGTTTGTGTATGTGCTAGGCCTTGTCTGTGTCTTGTGGTCTAGGAAAGAGAGTAGTAGAGGTGAGGGAGCTTACTTGAAAATACTTATGTGGCTAGTTAACAATTAATAACAGACGTACGTTTGTAGTTAAAAGACTAAACATCGTAAAATTCTTGGTAAGGCACAAGTCTAGATCGCGATGTGTGGGCATTCGGATAAAGTGGATAACTTCGTAAGTCATTGGACCCTACGTACGGAGGAACTCCACCCCGTAAGTCCGAGACCCTACGTACGGAGGGATTTGCACCCAGCGTGTACACTATCGAGTTTTCACCCGTTGATATTGGTGTGATCCGCCAATATGTTGCACCTGAGATACTTTATGGTGAGTTGCACCATGCGTAGTGCCCTTGAATGATGATGTAACAAAGATAAGCTATGCGACAAACCAATAATCATGACATGTTGATGAGCATGAAGTGATCCCTAAAGTTTGAGTCGGTCTCACAAAGATAACTTAATAAATTATGAACCTTTCGTTGTAAGATTTAATTATATTTTAGCTTCTTAATCTTGCTAAGTACTTTTACTTACCTCAATTTCATGTTTTGTTGCATGTTTTTGGGGTGAGAAGGCGAAACGAGTTGAGCATGTGATGGATGATGACTTTGGGGGCGATGTTTGAGTCCAAGTTTCACTTGATGTTTTCCGTTTCATTTATTATAAGATGTATCAAACTATGTTTTTATTTCAATATCAAGACAAGCATCGTACTTTCTTTAAGGCTTTGTAAGATTTGTTGTTTTACTTTCGTTTTGGGCATCGTATGTTGTATGCTACCTTGTAGTTGTTGATGATATATGGGCCCACTGGGCCGGGTTGTTTGTAACTGGGCCAGGCCCATTATAAATGTTATCATACCTCAATGTTTGTGTATGTGCTAGGCCTTGGCCGTGTCTTGTGGTCTAGGAAGAGAGTAGTAGAGGTGAGGAGCTTACGTGAAAATACTTAGGTGGCTAGTTAACAATTAATATGCACGACGTCGTTTGTAGTTAAAAGACTAATCATCGTAATATTCTTGGTAAGGCACAAGTCTATATCGCGATGTGTGGGTGTTCGGATAAAGTGGATAACTTCATAAGTCTTTGGACCCTACGTACGGAGCAACACCACCCCGTAAGTCCGAGACCCTACGTCACGGAGGGATCGCACCGGCGTGTACACTATCGAGGTTTTCACCCGTTGATATTGGTGTGATCCGCCAATATGTTGCACACAGATACTTTATGGTGAGTTGCACCATGCGTAGTGCCCTTGAATGATGATGTAACAAAGATAAGCTATGCTACAAACCAATAATCATGACATGTTGATGAGCATGAAGTGATCCTTAAAGTTTGAGTCGGTCTCACAAAGATAACTTAATAAATTATGAACCTTTCGTTGTAAGATTTAATTATATTTTAGCTTCTTAATCTTGCTAAGTACTTTTTACTTACCTCAATTTCATGTTTTGTTGCATGTTTTTGGGGTGAGAAGACGAACGAGTTGAGCATGTGATGGATGATGACTTTGGGGGCGATGTTTGAGTCAAGTTTCACTTGATGTTTTCCGTTTCATTTATTATAAGATGTATCAAACTATTTTGTTATTTCAATATCAAGACAAGCGTCGTACTTTCTTTAAGGCTTTGTAAGATTTGTTGGTTTACTTTCGTTTTGGGCATCGTATGTTGTATGCTAACTTGTAGTTGTTGATGATATATGGGCCCACTGGGCCGGGTTGTTTGTAACTGGGCCAGGCCCATTATAAATGTTATCATACCTCAATGTTTGTGTATGTGCTAGGCCTTGGCCGTGTCTTGTGGTCTAGGAAAGAGAGTAGTAGAGGTGAGGGAGCCTTGTAGTTGTTGATGATATATGGGCCCACTGGGCCGGGTTGTTTGTAACTGGGCCAGGCCCATTATAAATGTTAACATACCTCAATGTTTGTGTATGTGCTAGGCATTGGCCGTGTCTTGTGGTCTAGGAAAGAGAGTAGTAGAGGTGAGGGAGCTTACTTGAAAATACTTATGTGGCTAGTTGACAATTAATAACATACGTACGTGTGTAGTTAAAAGACTAAACATCGTAACATTCTTAGTAAGGCACAAGTCTATATCACGATGTGTGGGTGTTCGGATAAAGTCATTGGACTCTACGTAGGGAGGAACACCACCCCGTAAGTCCGAGACATGACGTACGGAGGGACTGCACCGAGCGTGTACACTATCAGGTTTTCACCCGTTGATATTGGTGTGATCCGCCAATATGTTGCACACATATACTTTATGGTGAGTTGCACCATGCGTAGTGCCCTTGAATGATGATGTAACAAAGATAAGCTATGCTACAAACCAATAATCATGACATGTTGATGAGCATGAAGTGATCCCTAAAGTTTGAGTCGGTCTCACAAAGATAACTTAATATATTATGAACCTTTCGTTGTAAGATTTAATTATATTTTAGCTTCTTAATCTTGCTAAGTACTTTTTAATTACCTCAATTTCATGTTTTGTTGCATGTTTTTGGGGTGAGAAGACGAACAGGTTGAGCATGTGATGGATGATGACTTTGGTGACGATGTTTAAGTCCATGTTTCACTTGATGTTTTATATTTCATTTATTAGTGATCACTTCATGCTCATCAACATGTCATGATTATTGGTTTGTAGCGTAGCTTATCTTTGTTACATCATCATTCTAGGGCACTACGCATGGTGCTACTCACCATAAAGTATCTGTGTGCAACATATTGGTGGATCACACCAATATCCATTGGGGAAAACCCCATAGTGTGTGTGTAGTTAGTCTTTTAACTACAAACTTTACCCGATATAGCCAGCTTACAAATAAATTATTAAGTCTTGTACCTTATAATATGTCATGATGGTGTCTTGTAAGATTTAATTATACACGTACGTTTGTAACTGGGCCAGGCCCATTATAAATGTTATCATACCTCAGTGTTTGTGTATGTGCTAGGCCTTGTCCGTGGATAAATTCGTAGGTCATTGGACTCTACGTACGGAGGAACCCCACCCCGTAAGTCCGAGACCCTACGTACGGAGGGACTGCACCGAGCGTGTACACTATCAGGTTTTCACCCGTTGATATTGGTGTGATCCGCCAATATGTTGCACACAGATACTTTATGGTATGTTTGTAACTGGTCCAGGCCCATTATAAGTTTTAGCATTCCTCTGTGTTTGTGTATGTGCTAGGCCTTGTCCGTGTCTTGTGGTCTAGGAAAGAGAGTAGTAGAGGTGAGGGAGCTTACTTGAAAATACTTATGTGGCTAGTTAACAATTAATAACAGGCATACGTTTGTAGTTAAAAGACTAATCATCGTAATATTCTTGGTAAGGCACAAGTCTATATCGCGATGTGTGGGTGTTCGGATAAAGTGGATAACTTCGTAAGTCTTTGGACCCTACGTACAGAGGAACACCACCCCGTAAGTCCGAGACCCTACGTACGGAGGGACTGCACCGAGCGTGTACATTATGGGGTTTTCCCCCGTGGATATTGGTGTGATCCGCCAATATGTTGCACACAGATACTTTATGGTGAGTAGCACCATGCGTAGTGCCCTTGAATGATGATGTAACAAAGATTATCTACGCTACAAACCAATAATCACGACATGTTGATGAGCATGAAGTGATCCCTAAAGTAAGTAAAAAGTACTTAGCAAGATTAAGAAGCTAAAATATAATTAAATCTTACAACGAAAGGTTCATAATTTATTAAGTTATCTTTGTGAGACCGACTCAAACTTTAGGGTTCACTTCAAGCAGTCATCATCCATCACATGCTCAACCTGTTCGTCTTCTCACCACAAAAACATGCAACAAAACATGAAATGGAGGTAAGTAAAAAGTACTTAGCAAGATTAAGAATCTAAAATATAATTAAATCTTACAATGAAAGGTTCATAATATATTAAGTTATCTTTGTGAGACCGACTCAAACTTTAGGGTTCACTTCATGCTCATCAACATGTCATGATTATTGGTTTATAGCGTAGCTTATCTTTGTTACATCCCGTAAGTCCGAGACCCTACGTACGGAGCGACTGCACCGAGCGTGTACACTATCAGGTTTTCCCCCGTGGATATTGGTGTGATCCGCCAATATGTTGCGGACTTCGTAAGTCTTTGGACCCTACGTACGGAGGAACACCACCCCGTAAGTCCGAGACCCTACGTACGGAGGGACTGCACCGAGCGTGTACACTATCAGGTTTT
Organism: Gentiana macrophylla; assembly: GCA_026214975.1. Taxonomy (NCBI): domain Eukaryota; kingdom Viridiplantae; phylum Streptophyta; class Magnoliopsida; order Gentianales; family Gentianaceae; genus Gentiana; species Gentiana macrophylla. The sequence goes on from CM047816.1 coordinate 96,822,019, forward strand.
CACCCGTTGATATTGGTGAGATCCGCCAATATGTTGCACACAGATACTTTATGGTGAGTTGCACCATGCGTAGTGCCCTTGAATGATGATGTAACAAAGATAAGCTATGCTACAAACCAATAATCATGACATGTTGATGAGCATGAAGTGATCCCTAAAGTTTGAGTCGGTCTCACAAAGATAACTTAATATATTATGAACCTTTCGTACGTGTGTAGTTAAAAGACTAAACATCGTAACATTCTTGGTAAGGCACAAGTCTATATCGTGATGTGTGGGTGATATAGACTTGTGCCTTACCAAGAATATTACGATGATTAGTCTTTTAACTACACACGTACGTCTGTTATTAATTGTAACTAGCCACATAAGTATTTTCAAGTAAGCTCCCTCACCTCTACTACTCTCTTTCCTAGACCACAAGACACGGCCAAGGCCTAGCACATACACAAACATTGAGGAATGCTAACATTTATAATTGGGCTGGCCCAGCTACAAACAACCCGGCCCAGTGGGCCTATATATCATCAACAACTAGAAGGTAGCATACAACATACGATGCCCAAAACAAAAGTAAAACAACAAATCTTACAAATCCTTAAAGAAAGTACGACACTTGTCTTGATATTGAAATGACAACATAGTTTGATATATCTTATAATAAATGAAACAGAAAACATCAAGTGAAACTTGGACTTAAACATCGTCCCCAAAGTCATCATCCATCACATGCTCAACCTGTTCGTCTTCTCACCCCAAAAACATGCAACAAAACATGAAATTGAGGTAAGTAAAAAGTTCTTAGCATGATTAAGAAGCTAAAATATAATTAAATCTTAGAACGAAAGGTTCATAATTTATTATGTTATCTTTGTGAGACCGACTCAAACTTTAGGGATCACTTCATGCTCATCAACATGTCGTGATTATTGGTTTGTAGCATAGCTTATCTTTGTTACATCATCATTCAAGGGCACTACACATGGTGCTACTCACCATAAAGTATCTGTGTGCAACATATTGGCGGATCACACCAATATCCATTGGGGAAAACCCCATCGTGTACACGCTCGGTGCAGTTCCTCCGTACGTAGGGTCTCGGACTTACGGGGTGGGGTTCCTCCGTACGTAGAGTCCAATGACTTACGAATTTATCCACTTTATCTGAACGCCCACACATCGCGATATAGACTTGTGCCTTACCAAAAATGTTACGATGTTTACTCTTTTAGCTACACACGTACGTAGGCCTTGTCCATGTTTGTGTATGTGCTAGGCCTTGTCCGTGTCTTGTGGTCTAGGAAAGAGAGTAGTAGAGGTGAGGGAGCTTACTTGAAAATACTTATGTGGCTAGTTAACAATTAATAACAGACGTACGACTTTATGGTGAGTTGCACCATGCATAGTGCCCTTGAATGATGATGTAACAAAGATAAGCTATGCTATAAACCAATAATCATGACATGTTTTTGATGAGCATGAAGTGAACCCTAAAGTTTGAGTCGGTCCCACAAAGATAACTTAATATATTATGAACCTTTCGTTGTAAGATTTAATTATATTTTAGCTTCTTAATCTTGCTAAGTACTTTTTACTTACCTCAATTTCATGTTTTGTTGCATGTTTTTGGGGTGAGAAGGCGAGCGGAGTTGAGCATGTGATGGATGATGATTTTGGGGACGATGTTTGAGTCCAAGTTTCACTTGATGTTTTCCGTTTCATTTATTATAAGATGTATCAAACTATGTTGTTATTTCAATATCAAGACAAGCGTCATACTTTCTTTAAGGCTTTGTAAGATTTGTTGTTTTACTTTCGTTTTGGGCATCGTATGTTGTAAGCTACCTTGTAGTTGTTGATGATATATGGGCCCACTGGGCCGGGTTGTTTGTAACCGGGCCAGGCCCATTATAAATGTTATCATACCTCAGTGTTTGTGTATGTGCTAGGCCTTGTCCGTGTCTTGTGGTCTAGGAAAGAGAGTAGTAGAGGTGAGAGAGCTTACTTGAAAATACTTAGTCTTTTAACTACACACGTACGTCTGTTATTAATTGTTAACTAGCCACCTAATTATTTTCAAGTAAGCTCCCTCACCTCTACTACTCTCTTTCCTAGACCACAAGACACGGACAAGGCCTAGCACATACACAAACACATAGGAATGCTAAAACTTATAATGGGCCTGGACCAGTTACAAACAACCCGGCCCAGTGGTCTCACCCTAAACCTGATATAGAGCATCGTATGTTGTAAGCTACCTTGTTGTTGTTGATGATATATGGGCCCACGTATGTTGTAAGCTACCTTGTTGTTGTTGATGATATATGGGCCCACTGGGCCGGGTTGTTTGTAAATGGGCCAGGCCCATTATAAATGTTATCATACCTCAATGTTTGTGTATGTGCTAGGCCTTGGCCGTGTCTTGTGGTCCAGGAAAGAGAGTAGTAGAGGTGAGAGAGCTTATGTGAAAATACTTAGGTGGCTAGTTAACAATTAATAACAGACGTACGTTTGTAGTTAAAAGACTAATCATCGTATAATTCTTGGTAAGGCACAAGTCTATATCGCGATGTGTGGGTGTTCGGATAAAGTGGATAACTTCGTAAGTCTTTGGACCCTACGTACAGAGGAACACCACCCCGTAAGTCCGAGACCCAACGTACGGAGGGACTGCACCGAGCGTGTACACTATCAGGTTTTCACCCGTTGATATTGGTGTGATCCGCCAATATGTTGCACAGAGATACTTTATGGTGAGTTGCACCATGCGTAGTGCCCTTGAATGATGATGTAACAAAGATAAGCTATGCTACAAACCAATAATCATGACATGTTTATGAGCATGAAGTGATCCCTAAAGTTTGAGTCGGTCTCACAAAGATAACATAATAAATTATGAACCTTTCGTTGTAAGATTTAATTATATTTTAGCTTCTTAATCTTGCTAAGTACTTTTTACTTACATCAATTTCATGTTTTGTTGCATGTTTTTGGGGTGAGAAGACGAACAGGTTGAGCATGTGATGGATGATGACTTTGGGGACGATGTTTAAGTCCAAGTTTCACTTGATGTTTTCCGTTTCATTTATTATAAGATGTATCAAACTATGTTGTTATTTCAATATCAAGACAAGCGTCGTACTTTCTTTAAGGCTTTGTAAGATTTGTTTTTTTAATTTCATTTGGGCATCGTATGTTGTAAGCTACCTTGTAGTTGTTGATGATATATGGGGCCACTGGGCCGGGTTGTTTGTAACTGGGCCAGGCCCATTATAAATGTTATCATACCTCAGTGTTTGTGTATGTGCTAGGCCTTGTCCGTGTCTTGTGGTCTAGGAAAGAGAGTAGTATAGGTGAGAGAGCTTACTTGAAAATACTTTGGTGGCTAGTTAAAAATTAATAACAGACGTACGTGTGTAGTTAAAAGACTAAACATCGTAACATTCTTGGTAAGGCACAAGTCTATATAGCGATGTGTGGGCGTTCAGATAAAGTGGATAAATTTGTAAGTCATTGGACTCTACGTACGGAGGAACCACCACCCCATAATTCCGAGACCCTACGTACGGAGGGACTGCACCGAGCATGTACACTATCAGGCCTGTTCGTCTTCTCACCCCTAAAACATGCAACAAAACATGAAATTGAGGTAAGTAAAAAGTACTTAGCAAGATTAAGAAGCTTAAATATAATTAAATCTTACAACGAAAGGTTCATAATACCTCAATGTAAGTGCCCTTGAATCATGCAGTAGTGCGACGAAATAAGATGTAGTTTGAGTCGGTCTAGGAAAGAGAGTAGTAGACGATGTTTGAGTCCTGTTTTATTGCCCATGTAGTAGTGGATAACTTCGTTGAAAAGATAAGGCACAAGTCTAAAGAATGTTATGAATCTAAAATAACAACATATTTCATTTAAAAGACTAATCATCGTAAAGTTTGAGCATGTGATGGATGATGATGTTACCCAATATAATGGACAAGGCCTGATAGTGTACACGATGTAAGTCCGAGACCCTATCTTTGTGTGGGTGTTCCTCCGTACGTAGGGTCCAAAATTGGACTCAAATTAATCACACTATCAGGTTTTCACCCGTTGATATTGGTGTGATCCACCAATATGTTGCACACAGATACTTTATGGTGAGTAGCACCAAGCGTAGTGCCCTTGAATGATGATGTAACAAAGATAAGCTACGCTACAAACCAATAATCACGACATGTTGATGAGCATGAAGTGAACCCTAAAGTTTGAGTCGGTCTCACAAAGATAACTTAATAAATTATGAACCTTTCGGTGTAAGATTTAATTATATTTTAGCTTCTTAATCTTGCTAAGTACTTTTTACTTACCTCAATTTCATGTTTTGTTGCATGTTTTTGGGGTGAGAAGGCGAAACGAGTTGAGCATGTGATGGATGATGACTTTGGGGACGATGTTTAAGTCCAAGTTTCACTTGATGTTTTATATTTCATTTATTATAAGATGTATCAAACTATGTTGTTATTTCAATATCAAGACAAGCATCGTACTTTCTTTAAGGCTTTGTAAGATTTGTTGTTTTACTTTCATTTTGGGCATCGTATGTTGTAAGCTACCTTGTTCTTGTTGATGATATATGGGCCCACTGGGCCGGGTTGTTTGTAACTAGTCCAGGCCCATTATAAGTTTTAGCATTCCTCTGTGTTTGTGTATGTGCTAGGCCTTGTCAGTGTCTTGTGGTCTAGGAAAGAGAGTAGTAGAGGTGAGGGAGCGTACTTGAAAATACTTAGGTGGCTAGTTAACAATTAATAACAGACGTACGTGTGTAGTTAAAAGACTAAACATCGTAACATTCTTGGTAAGGCACAAGTCTATATCGCGATGTGTGGGTGTTCGGATAAAGTGGATAACTTCGTAAGTCTTTGGACCCTACGTACGGAGGAACCCCACCCCGTAAGTCCGAGACCCTACGTATGGAGGGACTGCACCGAGCGTGTACACTATGGGGTTTTCCCCAATGGATATTGGTGTGATCCGCCAATATGTTGCGCACAGATACTTTATGGTGAATAGCACCAAGCGTAGTGCCCTTGAATGATGATGTAACAAAGATAAGCTACGCTACAAACCAATAATCACGACATGTTGATGAGCATGAAGTGAACCTTAAAGTTTGAGTCGGTCTCACAAAGATAACTTAATATATTATGAACCTTTCGTTGTAAGATTTAATTATATTTTAGATTCTTAATCTTGCTAAGTACTTTTTACTTACCTCCATTTCATGTTTTGTTGCATGTTTTTGTGGTGTGAAGACGAACAAGTTGAGCATGTGATGGATGATGACTTTGGGGACAATGTTTGTGTCCAAGATTCACTTGATGTTTTCTATTTCATTTATTATAAGATGTATCAAACTATTTTTTTATTTCAATATCAAGACAAGCGTCGTACTTTCTTTAAGGCTTTGTAAGATTTGTTGTTTTACTTTTGTTTTGGGCATCGTATGTTGTAAGCTACCTTGTAGTTGTTGATGATATATGGGGCCACTGGGCCGGGTTGTTTGTAACTGGGCCAGGCCCATTATAAATGTTATCATACCTCAGTGTTTGTGTATGTGCTAGGCCTTGTCCGTGTCGTGTGGTCTAGGAAAGAGAGTAGTAGAGGTGAGAGAGCTTACTTGAAAATACTTTGGTGGATAGTTAACAATTAATAACAGACGTACGTGTGTAGTTAAAAGACTAAACATCGTAACATTCTTGGTAAGGCACAAGTCTATATAGCGATGTGTGGGTGATGTATTATTTTTATATGATTGAATTTACGTGATTTTATTATGTTTTGTTGACAAATTCTATGTAAAATATCTAAAATTATGATATAATTAGTATAAAATATTAATCTTTGTAGTTTAGTATAGTTAGTAGTAAAAGTTAGTATTTATAATAAAAAGTTGTAGGTTTTGTACCGGTTTTAGTAACCGGGATATTGTGTCTATTTTACACGGGTATTTTGTGTTTATTTCATTCACGAGTAATCCTAAGATGAATGAAATCCGAGTATCGACACTTTTTGAAGTCAATACAAGTCGGTGAAAGGAAGTTATAAAGCGTCACCGATATAAATGATCAAGGAATAATTGTTTCTAAATCTCGAAAAGGACGTATAATACAAATGGCTCATCGAGAGTATGTTTTCTGAAGAAGTGGTCTTGATGAAAGTTGTAGAGAATTTAACGAGCTTTTCAACGGAAGTTCGATTATGTCATTCTGATATCGAGAATTCAAGTTACGATTTTTAGAAGATTTAACTTTTAATTATATATAATTATATATATAATTACACCAGCACAAGTAATGATTATGTGTAACATGGGGAACATGTTGAGGACAAGTTTGAAATGATTAGCATCATTACACCGGACCGATCCGGCAAGTTTTCAGGACCGGTCCGGGAAGGAAGAAAGTCTATAAAAGGGGAGCATCAGAGGCTTCATTTGGAGTGTACCAATATATATACACAATATTCTATATATATTCTCTCCCTCTTCTTTCTCTTTTTCTTCTCTTTCTTAGTTTGTAAATAGGCTTTATGCCAAAATAAATTAGTAGTAGTATCGTAGTAATGCTCGGGAAATTCTCGAAGGTTCGGTGTTGCTGAAATCGTTGTAAAATCAGGAAAAAGACGATTTCTGAATCAGCAGTTGTAATCGGGTAATTTCTATAATAATTATGTTTATGTTTGTTATTTTCTTCTTTTTAGTTTTTATAATGTTATTAGGCTAGATCTAATAACTAGCCAAAGTTATGTAATCGTATTATTTCGATCTTTTCGTTAAAAGAATGATGTTAAAATAAAATGACTAAAATTGAGTAAAATGAATCTTTTTCTATTTTCGCCACGTAATGATAATATATTCGGAATGAAGTAATCAATCATAATGAATACTACATATAACTGGCGATGAACCCGACCGGAGAAGTCGAGGATATGAGTAAAAATAGAAAAACCGGAGGGTAAAAATGGCCGTCGATTAACGGAATCCTATTTCCTACCCGAAGCGATTTGTCCTAATAAAACAAATCTTATTAAAATTTGTATTCGAGATCTTAATAATGTTAAAATCACAGTTTAATTGAAACTACACCGTTTGTATTAAATCGATCCGCTTGACAACCGGAGCCTCTTGAATAACATCGGCCATCGACAAATGGAATCACCTCTTTTATCCGGGGTAGATTTGTACTGTACTGTTTTGACTAACTAAGTGTAGCATGGGGCGATTGTGGACCTTGGGTGATGACTTTTGACATATGACAATTTCATACGCTCGTGTGAGGAGGAATTGTTGACATTAGAGTACACCGTTTCATTCACTCAATTGGACCTAAAAGGAAGATCGAACACATTCTATTAATTGAAAAGATCGAATAAATTAATTACATATACTTTGGCTAGTCTAGTCTATAAATTATATATTGGTATCTATATATTTATATATATATATATATTTTACTATTTATGTACATCTATATATATTTATATATCTATATATATTATATTAAAATAACTTTTAAATTACGCATTTATTTTATGTTAGTTAGAGTAGTAGTAATCTGTGTTATAAAATTGCGGTTTAGATCGAGTTAATAGCGACTCTTTGGTGTTTAACCACACTTAAAAGAATTACCACTTTTTTCCCTGAGGATTCGACACCTGACTCACCACTTTATCACTACAATTTGACCCGGTACACTGCCGGTTAGGATCCGTCTAACCTAGAAAAGGTCTGTCCTCTTCTTGACGCCGTTTCTAAGGTGCAGTTTGGTGACGTCGGCTTTTACGGCGCCGTTGCGGGAAACAAAGTCGCTATTTTTTTGTGTGTCTATGGTTACTACTTGTATTAGTTAAAAATTCTCGAGGATAAACCAACACTCTTCTTATCACATTTCTTTTTTAATTTTTCGTTGGTATCTACTTTCTTTTAGTACCAATTTTCTTCTTCTTTAAAACTCGAGCATTTTTCTATTTTAATTAGTTGATGACCGAAGCGGTAAAGCCTCACTTACTCCTTATAAGCCTGATATAAACGCTTACGAAAGGCCAGTTGCGGATAGAGAGTAAACGTGGTCAACCTTGACTTAGGACTCCTTGGAAAATCTCCAACGGAATCATCTTCTAATAAAAATAAAGAAATGGCTGAAGGTAGTGATGAAACAAACGAACAGAGGCTAGATCATGCTTTAGGGCATGGACAAAACCCTGTTAATATTAATAATAATCAGAATAATAATAATAGGAACAATCAAGATCGGAACCAGAATAATCGTAACAATCCGCCAAACCCGAGACCTATCTGTGATCAAAGCGTAAGGAGAAACCGGACTAATAATCCCATACTTTTACCCAATGAAAGGAGCGAATAATTTGAAATTAAGTCTCATCTTTTTGGTTTAATTGACGAAGAGCCCAATTTCTAGGAGAAGATGATGAAGATCCACATCATCATCTCTATCTCATTTGAAGAAGCGCGTGCAATATGACCAAAAGTCAAGGTGCTCATAGGAATTAACAAGGATGACTATGTTTCCTTTTTCTTTAAAAGGAAGAGCCGAGATTGGTTTATGTCTCTTCCACACCATTCGTTAACTAGTTGGGAGGATATTCAAACTGAATTTACGAAACAATATTTCACTCAGGACGGAATTTGGAATTAAAAGTCGAGGTTGCTAATTTTAGACAAGGATCACGAAGAAACACTTGGGAATGCGTGGGAAAGGTTTAAAAATTGTTAAGAGCTTGTCCCGATCATGGTTATTCCTTAGATATGCAAATTCAACTTTTACGTCAGTAAATTAAGAAAAGATTCACGTGAGATGTAGATCATGCATGTGGTGGTTAGTTAATGATGAGTGAAGCTCAAGCAGCTTTCTGATGCTATAGAAAAGATTTCCAAAAACAATAGAATGTGGGAAACCGGCTCTAGTACTAGAAAAGTAGCTTTTAGGAAGGATGTACGTCAAATACGGAAGTTCTAGCACATTTGGAGAATTTAAGTAGAAAGTTTGATGGATTACAACAAGGTAAGAATCAAAATTCGAGAAAATAGTACTCCAACTGAATACTCAAATTATGATAATGTGTCATTAGGGATAGAAGAACCAACAGGATATTCAAAGAGAGAAGTGAGTTTTCTTGACATATAGAATTTGAACAATGCATATTCAAACTCATTTAATGCTATTAGAAGAGACCACCCAACTTTTAGATGGTCCGAAAACCCTAGTAAGCCAGGACAACCGCCCGTATCGATTCGAGTATAAGAATATGAATAATAATCAAGTTTATCAAGGAAATACATCTAATCGAATTTACAATCATTACCAAGATCTTATCCTCAACATACCACTCAAAGTATACCGGTAACTCAAAGTTCAACTCAACTGCGAAGGGGTTGAAAAATGGGAAAAGCGATGGAAAATATGATGGGTGTAGTATCTACTCAAGCTAAGAATATGGAAACAATGATGACTTCTATAGGTTCGATCGGTAAGGACATGAGTACAATGAAAACATCTATGAATGGACATGATACGAGAATGAGAACGATAGAAGCTTCATTAAGGAATATGGAAGATCATTTGAGTAGGGAAGGTGAACGTAACAACAGTAGACCTCCTGGAGGATTACCAAGTAATACTGAAAGAAACCCAAGAGAGGTGAATGTTGTAGTTACGAGAAGTAGGAAACTCTATGGTAGTAATGGAGTAGAAAACTTCGGGAATAATGAAGTAGAAAATGATTTAGATAACAATGAAGAGACTAAAGATGAACTTGAATTTACGGATGAGGAAGAAGAAATTATAGAGAAATTCTTGAAAAGGAATAGAAGTTTGGAACCTGAGAAGGAAGGTGAAAAATGGGTAAAAATCCCTAGAATTTTGAAAGACCCCATGGATAAAGATTTAAGGAATCTATTTAAGGAACATGTTAGAGTAGAAGATAAAGAAAACAAGGATGAGAAACAGGAAGAACTGAAGGAATATGAAGTAGAGATTGATTCAGGGAACAAATTAAAAGAAAAAAGTCAAGAACCTGAAACATGGAAATCAAGTAATACTCCAAAGGATAAAGGAAAAGAGAAAATGACTTCGAAACCAAAGGTTATAGATTTAGAGTCTTTACCTTTTCCACCTAAAGATCAAATTAAAAGGATTAAGGCGATCGAAGTATGCTCGTTTCCTTGATACTTTTTCGTCATATTAATGTTAATATCCACATTATCGAAGCTCGATAAATATGCCTACCTATGGAAAGTTTTTGAAAGATATACTATCAAATAAGAAAAATTAGAGGAATATGAGAATATATGCCTAAATGAAGAATGTTACGCAGTCTGAAGCATAAGTTACCACCTAAACTAAAAGATCCTGGAAGTTTTACGATTCCGTGTGAAATTGGAGGATTTTTGTTTAAGAAGGTCTTATGTGATCTGGGAGCTAGTATAAATCTCATGTCTTATGAGGATTATAGAAAGCTAGGCATAGGAAAGCTTACTAAGACTGAAATGACTCTGCAAATGGCAGACAGATCGATTAAGTACCCTAAAGGAATTATTGAGGACGTATTGGTTAAAGTAGACAAGTTCTATTTTCCAAGAGACTTTGTAGTTATGGAAATGGAAGAAGGATTTTCAGTGCCGCTTATCTTAGGACGTCCATTTCTAGCTACAGGGAGAACTTTAATCGATGTTCAGAAAGGAGAATTAATTTTGAGAGTCAATGAAGATGAAGTTGCTTTCAATATTTTCAAAGCTATGAACCATCAATACACATCACCAGAATCATGTTCTTTTATAGAAGATATTCATTACATCTATGATAATCGATTACCAACTTTTGAAGATAGATTAGAGGAATGTTTAACTTTATCTATCTATAAAGAAGATGAGGAAGACATTGAAATGAAAAAGATAATCCTTTCTCTAGATAAAGGAAGTTTTACTTTTAAACCACCATGGCATAAGTATTTAGAATTAGAACTAGAAGGACCAGTTCTTAAATCATCAATAGAAGATCCGCCTAAGAATCTGGAATTGAAACCGTTACCTTTAAATCGAAATATGCTTTTCTTGAAAATGATAACCTTTTACCGATTATTATTTCATCAACTTTAACGAAGCAATGGAAGATCAATTACTAGGAATGTTGAAAAAGCATAAGAAAGCTTTTGGATGGACGATTCTTGATATTCGAGGTATTAGTCACGAGATATGTGTTCATAAGATAATTACGAAAGAAGATGCTAAACCTTGTATTCAACCGCAACGCCGCCTCAACCCTAATTTACGATTAATCGTTAAGAAAGAGGTTATTAAGCTATTAGAAATGGGAATAATTTTTCCTATATCGGATAGTGAATGGGTAAGTCCAACTCAAGTTGTACCAAAGAAAGGAGGTTTCACAAAGTGAAAGAGAATGATAAGAATGAATGGATTCCAACAAGGGAAATTACGAGGATATCGAATGTGCATTGATTTTAGAAAACTAAATGATCATACTAAGAAAGATCATCATCCACTTCCATTCATAGTACAAATGTTGGAGCGTTTAAGTGGTCATAAGTATTCTTGTTTCTTAGATGGTTATTCGGGATATTTCTGATTTTCATTGCAAAGGAGATAGGGAAAAGACTACTTTCACTTGTCCTTATGGAACTTTGCGTATAAAAGAATGCCGTTTGGTTTATGTAATGCTCCAGCTACTTTCCAAAGATGTATGATGTCTATATTTTCTGATATGGTTGAGAAATTCTTAGAAATTTTTATGGACGACTTTAGTGTTTACGGAGACTCTTTTAATGGCTGTTTGTTACACTTAGAACGAGTGTTACCTGCTTATTTGTGAGGATACCAATTTAGTGCTTAAGCGGGAAAAATGTCATTTAATGGTATCGGAAGGAATTGTACTAGGTCATAGAATCTACAAGTAGGAATTGAAGTTGATAAAGCTAAAGTCGAGGTAATCGAAAAATTGCCTCCACAGTTAATCTAAGAACGTTAAGAGGATTTCTTGGACATGCAGGATTTTATAGGAGATTTATTGCAGATTTTTCAAAGATAGCAAAGCCTCTAAGTCATTAGCTTGAAAAAGAAGTATCTTTTAATTTTGATAGTAAATGTATGGAAGCATTTAAGACCTGAAGCGAAGTTGATATCGCACGGTATTGGTGGCACCAAGCTAGGATTTACCTTTTGAGATTATGTGTGATGCAAGCGATTTATTTGTGTAGGAGCTATTTTAGGTCAAAGGTATAATAGAATTCTCAAAGCTATTTACTATGCATCTCATACGTTAAATGCAGCTCAACTAAACTATGCAACTACAGAAAAAGAACTGTTGGCTGTAATTTTTGCCTTAGATAAGTTTAGATCGTATATTGTTGGCTCTAAGGTAATAGTTTATACTGAGACCATTCAAACATTGAAATATTTACTGAGTAAGAAAGATGCGAAACCACGTCTTCTTAGATGGATTCTTCTACTTCAAGAATTTGATATTGAGATTAAAGATAAAAAAGGAAGTGAGAATGTAGTAGCAGATCATCTAAGTAGAATGGAAACTGAGGAAGAAATAGGAAATGAAATTAAGGATTCGTTTCACGATGAACAAGCTGTTTAGAATAGATATGCCTTCAACCATGCGAGTTATTAAAGAAAAGAATTCCTTCTAAGGAAAATTCACCTTGGTTTGGAGATATCATTAACTACTTAACTGTGATTACATTCCGTCTCATTGGACTTGGCAAATGAGAAAAGAAGTTCTTTTATGACTTAAAATTTTATTACTGGGAGGAACCAGATCTTTTCCGTAAATGTTCGGATGGAATAATCAGAAAATGTGTGCCTGATAATGAAATTTTAAGTGTTTTATCGTTTTGTCATGATCGTGAGGCAGGAGGTCATCATGGAGGATGGAAAACTGCTTTTAAAGTCTTGCAATGTGGTTTTTATTGGCCTACACTTTATAAAGATGCGTATACGTATGTTAAATCTTGTGAGTCTTGTCAAAAATGGGGAAATATATCTAAAAAACATGAAATGCCTATGCAACCTATTTTAGAATGTGAGTTATTTGATGTTTGGGGTATAGATTTCATGGGACCTTTCCTATATCTTTTGGAAAAAGATTTATTCTTGTAATGGTAGATTATGTTTTGAAATGGGTAGAAGTGAAGCTCTTCCCACTAATGATACCAAAGTTGTTATACGATTCCTTAAAAGAATATATTTACACGTTATGGCATTCCTAGGCGATCATTAGTGATAGAGGTTCGCACTTTTGCAATCGACCATTTACTAAGTTAATTGAAAAATATGGTGTAACGCATAAGTTAGAACGCCTTATCATCCGCAAACCGTGTTGGTCGGGTAGAGGTGTCAAATAGAGAGATTAAAAGAATCATAGAAAAAACAGTGGATTCAAACCGTAAAAGCGGGCGCGTTAGATTAGATGATGCGTTATGGGCATCTGAAGCGACTTTTAAAACTCCAATTGGTTGTTCTCCTACAAATTAGTCTTTGGTAAATCTTGTCATCTCCCAAGTAGAGTTAGAACACCGAGCATTACGGGCTATTAGATTTTTAAATTTCGATCCTAAGGTCGTCGGTGATCATAGATTACTTGATTAATGTAATTAGAAGAATTTCGCTTGATTCATATGAAAATGCTCGAATCTACAAGCAACGCACGAAATCGTTCCATGATAAGAGAATATATAGTCGTGAGTTCCATGTAGGTGATCGAGTGTTATTGTACAATTCACGTTTGAAGTTGTTTCCAGGTAAGCTTAAATCACGATGGACAGGACCATTTAAAGTAACACGAGTTTATAAATCTGGAGCTGTTGAACTAACTGATGGGAATACAACTTTTTTAGCCAATGGTCACAGGGTGAAGCTATTTCTGGAAGGTGAAGAAATCTCTCTGATAAATGAAGTGATATTGCTGATCGACCCTCCGAAAGACTAAAAAGCAGTGCTCTTAAAAGCTGAAAGTATCAAATCACCAGGTTTTATCTTTACTTTTTTATGTCTAAACTAGTTTCGTCTTTTACCGGATAGACGTAAAAGAACTGGATGTCTTTTTTAGATAGATTAGGAGTTTTTGTTTTGCTTTTAAAGTTTGGTTTTAATAGAGATATCGCCTTTACTATAGAAGCCTTAGTTTTTGAACAGAACAAGCAATTGTTGAGAGAGAAAAAATTGAAAGAAGTTTGTAATGGTACGTCAAGAAGCTCGATAAAGAGAAGGGCTAAGTTTTTAAGGAAGTGCAGAATCTGTGGAAAAATTGAACACAGTGGGCGATGTGGGAAAAATTTAACTCAATCTCAGAGTGAGTGTTTGAATGTAATTAAGAAGGGAACGATTAGGTGGTTAACCGAAAATCCCGATGGACTTCCAAGACTTAATTCAAACGCTACATTTCTAGGATATAGTTTGCTTGAAAGGTATGTTAGAAATCTGGAGTTTGTAGAAATTGAAGAATTAGAAACCCCGTAGGTTCAAGTATTTTATTGTTTTTAGTTTTATAAAATTTTTGCATAACTTTGAAAATCTTATAAAATTGGATCTTTATAAAATTAAGGAGTTTTATAAAAGTTTTATAAAAAGTTTTTTAAGTTTTTAGATATTTTATAAGAATTAATAGAAATTTATTGAATTTTTATAAACTTTTAAATAAGTTTTATAAAGATTTTATAAATTTTGAGAAATTGTTATAAAATTTATGAATTTTATTAAGTTTTTATTGAGTTTTATAAGTTTTATATCAAAAATCCAAAAAAAATAAAAAATTTTCGAAAAAAAGCATAAAAATTGCATACGGACCGATCCGGCCCTTACACCGGACCGATCCGGGATCGATTTAACCTAAAGGGACGGGGACACTTTCTTCTTCCTCATTTCCACCTCTTTTCAGCAGCAGCCGCACTACACCTCCTCCACTTCGAATTTTTTTCTTTTTCTCCTCAAAAATACAAATTACACTACACCATTACATACATTCTTTCTCTTTTACTCTCCTCTCTTCAACACAAGTGAAGAATTTGAAAAAGATCGAACACAAGCTCCATTTCATCCCGGAGACTTATACTACTTTTCTGGCCACTTTTCACGGTTTTTGTTCATTATAAGGTATAATTTGTTTACTCTAGTTGTCAATTTCATAATTTTTATAATTTTTAGATTTATTTTCAACTGTTTTGAATTTTTCGTGTGTTGTGACATCTTATTTTGTGTTGTTTTTCTGTTGTTTTTATTGTTGTTTTGTCAATTCAATATCGTAGAATGGCCTCATCCAGTCGAAAAATTCTAAGAAAAAAAGCCTAATATTCCAATAGAAATACCGATCGTAGAATTAAGAGATTTAACACCGGAAGAAGAATGCATTAGTTTCTTTGCTCTGACTTCACCTCAAGCTAAGAATGCTTATAAAAATATCTATAGTAAATGTGGAGTTGTGTTGGAAAGAGGCTTAGATTTTGATGACTTAGGAGAGGAGGTTAGGCGTATTTTTGCGAAAACGCCAATGGTTGGATTTTTGCAGCTCAAAGGGACAGGAGAGATCAATACTACCTTAGTGGCGAGAATTTTATGCGATTTTGTCTACTTTGACACCCACCGAGGGTAGTATGATAGAGTCTATTCCCTTAGGTCTAGACATGTTTCTTTTAGTCCGAACCCGATTAATCTTTGTTTTAGGAGTAGAAGTTTTTCCAGATGAAGAAGATTATAGAGCTGTTTATGGATTAGATGATCCTGCTATGTATGAGCAGATTGCCTCTAGAGCTCAGAGGGAGTTTGATGCTACAGCAGAGTGGGTGGACAACAGATTTAATTATGGGAAATGTTTTAGAGATCTGAGGGCAATCAAAAGATTTTTGAGCCATACTCTCTATCCCACTACCAAACACACCGCCTTTGGTAAAGAAGATTTATGCATTACTTGGGCGATGATTCATGATATTAAGGTGGATGTAGGGAAGATCATGTATAGAAGGGTTTTCGAGTTTATTGTTACTGCCAAAGCAGGGAGTCACATGTACTTTCTGGCTTTATTTGATTTATGTCGTAGATCGGGAGTTCCTTTCTGTCTAACGACAAGTTGATGATGGCGAGATGAGTCCACGATAGGCCCTAGTCCGAGGAGGTCTCGGAGGGTTCGATAGACTCGATAGTTAGGCGTAGTACCCTCCACCAGCTCCGCCCATGATTCCACGATTTCATCTTTTACGAGCAAATGCGAGACTTCTCTCCCAAACACTATTACATACGATATGTTTCAATCCTTAGTATCGAGATGTAGCCGAGGACAAGGCTAATATGGCTTTGTTTCTTTGGCGAGTAGGCAAAGTGGAGTGATGATTTACGTAGAGGATGCTGAGACATGAGCAGATGCATCTTGATCCTTCTTTCGATAGAACTGCCTATCCGCCCTGTCAATCTAACCCGTATACGTTACCAGAATGGATAGCACCTATTCCACCATCTCAGAGCTTTCATCATATGCCAAATCCTTTTGGAAGCCAGTCTAGTGGTCAGGGTGTCTTTTATACAGGTTCTCAGGGTGCAGTTACATCTAGCTGGGGAGGATTTTCGGATTTTGCAAGGATGACGTCAAGTATGAGTTCGATGGATCTCGTGATTCGATTCGGACCACGACTACGTTTCCACGACCCGATTCGTCATCGGTTCCAAGTATGAATGATCCGATTTTACACTGGACGCGATGATGATGTTGACATTGTTTGATTTTAAACAACTTATATTATTTCTAAACATTTTATATTTATTTATTTTATTTTACGCATTTTAACTTTAGTTGATAAGTTTGATAGTTTGATAAGTTTTCGATTTCATTAATCATATTACGTAAGTAGTCGTAAATTTATTTTTAAATAGTATTTAAATATTTCATAAAAAATCAAAAATCTAAAAATATATTTATCATTCGCATGTAGTATTAGGTGTGTCGTTTTATCCGTATCGGTGAGATAATATTGAACAAAGTTAATTTTTATAACTTTATAGCTTTATAGCTTCTCAAATAGCATGAAGGCTATTAAGTTGAACAAAGCAAACTTGAACTTTACAACCTTCATACGGTAAAAAATCTTAAAGCGGACCGGTCCGCCGGTTTGAGACCGATCCGGGAATAAAATCGCTTAGTCATCCGAAAGTGTTAGTATGCATGCACGTGTACTCTAATTTTTATCCATTTAAGGACAGAGAGGTTGAAAGTAAAAATTTGCCAATTCACTCACTACTTTCAATCCTTTTCTTTTTTTGCATCCGTTTAAACTAAAATGTCAAACCGATCATCACCATCGGTCAATTCATACGATCCGGAGGCGGTTGATGTTTTTGTCCGGAGTCTAGCGCTTCAAATGTTAATTTGTTGGTGAATGCGAGGTTTGCAAATTCTCCTATATTGATGGAAAGGGTATCAATTTTGAAAAAAATTGATCGATTCGGAAGGATTTAATTGAGAATCAAGGATGGAAAAAATTTGTTAAGCAACCTCGAGGAAGAATTAATGTTTCTATTGTTAGGGAGTTTTATTCGACTCTTTCTCTTTGTTGATACGGTAGATCATCACGACTTATATCCATTCGTGGTACACTTATTCACTGTCACCTCATATTATCAATCATATCTACGAGATACCGATTTTCAATCAAATCCATAATCTTCATTATGAATATCAATGGGGATTAGGGAACTCTTGTCATGTTGTTAACTATGTCACGGAAGCTTTTCCGTATCTGTTTCGAGTTCGATCAAAATTACGACGACTACCACTTGACTCTGCTGCTCATCCGAGAGCATGGAAACACTTCATTAACTCACGAGTCTATCCGACTAGTGACTTTGCATGGGTTAGTGATAGTGAGATACTTACATTGTTTGCATTAATAAGCTGGAGCTTATGTGGGTGGGGATTTTGATTTTTAGGACGGCGATAAACTTTGCGGTGGAACGGTATAATAATGGAAGGCCGATGCCTTTTGCTTGGTTAATTTCAAGGTTATGTATTCATTTGAATGAAGTCCCACGAAATTGCTTCGATGAGATATATCCGTCTCGTGATTGTCGTAGAGGATTGCTACCGGTAGAGAATCCGGGTTGTTCGTCAACTATTTAAGATAGTTGTTAGTGGTTTTATTTAATTTAGTTTAAGTTTGGTTTGCTTTAATAAGTTAGAGTTGATTAAGGTTAGTAAGTTAATAGTCAGTTTGTTTTATTTTTAGTCTGTAATAGTTTCTTTTTGTTTAATATATATGTTGTTTGATTTTAATATACGTGTGTTATCAATATTTATAACGATCATCTATAATTTTAATCTAATTTTCGAACCTACTTTTTCATACTTATTGAACATCGGGACGATGTCACTTCGTAAGTGGGGAGTAGAGTTAGGTTTGAAAAATTCATTAAAATTTTCGAAAAAATTAAAAAATATTTATAAAATATAATTTTTTTCATATAAATTAGTACTTTAATTACTTATTTCTTAGTTTTAATTTTTCTTGAATAATTTAAGTTGGTTAATATATGAATAAAAATGATATAATTCGAGAGGATTAATTTTTGATTTAGTAAAATATATTAGATATATAATGAATATGTTTTATATCTTTTATAAGATTTTTAAGATTTTGAGTATGTATAACTAAATAATTTTTATCAAATATTTCTTTTATGGAATTATTCAAGTAATTTTTATATTTATAAATAAATTTTTAGATAATTTTCTTTTAAGATTAATTATGAATTTGGAATCAAAATTAGGAATGATGATTTTGGGCACCACAAAAAAATATAACTATAGCCAAATAACTCACCGAATAAAATTTCCAATTTTGACCCCACCTCGACCTTTTAAAGAGTGATCAAGACCTCACTAAGAATTTTAGCCATTTTGATTAACTAGAAATTTCCGATCCTTAGCTTATTTTGGTCTACATTTCTTTGACATTCTTCGAGTTTGTACGTACTTATGAGAGGAGATGATGACAGAAAAAGTTAAGAGTTGAGAAAAATGGTATATGCTGAGATTGGAATGAGTTCAGATATGTTAGATTTTTAAGAATTAAAGCACCATTTTTACACAGAATAAATCGAATATCAAGTATCTTCCCTATCTTTGATCGACCAAATATATGTCTGATGATAGTAGTCCAGCTAGGGGATTATCTCGAAATGTCCTATTGCTGAGAATGAAGGCATAAGTCGAATCAAAAGATCTCAAGAATGATTACGTGTTTAAGGAAACCGGACTCGTAATTTTAGATCGAAAGAGTAGTACTCCGATCAATCTTGATGAAGCCTTCGCTTGTGAATTTGATTATTTACACACACTCACGCTTTAGTTCTTAATGTTAAAAAAAAAAAAAAAAAAAAAAAAAAGAGAAGAGAGAAAATCTGAAAAATAGTTGGAATAAAAGGATGTTACTAATCAGAACTGTTTTTGATCAAGAATGTGAAGACGTGAGTATGCATCGACTTACATCTTTCTCTTTCCGATTTCCTTTTCTATCTTTTCGATTAACCAATGTCCTATCCTAATATATTAAGCCACTATGTCTTCTATCTGACTTAGTTAATGATTCCAGAAATTCGTAATAATCGAGATAGAAAGTATTTCTAAAATTTTATTTATATTTCTGAATTATTGCATGCATGTTTCCATCTAATTCATATTTGATACTTAATTCATTTAAGTTATATAATCTCCCTTTCTTAACTTTCTATAAAATTTATAAATTATATGTTTGTAATATTGACGATATATATTACTTTTGAAATTTTAATCTAATCAATTATATTATACATTATATATATATTATCGCTTATTTTTGCTCGAGGACGATCAAAAGCTAAGTGGGGAGTAATTTGATGTATTATTTTTATATGATTGAATTTACGTGATTTTATTATGTTTTGTTGACAAATTCTATGTAAAATATCTAAAATTATGATATAATTAGTATAAAATATTAATCTTTGTAGTTTAGTATAGTTAGTAGTAAAAGTTAGTATTTATAATAAAAAGTTGTAGTTTTGTACGGTTTTAGTAACGGGATATTGTGTCTATTTTACGGGTATTTTGTGTTTATTTCATTGCAGAATCCTAAGATGAACTGAAATCCCGAGTATCGACACTTTTTGAAGTCAATACAAGTCAGTGAAAGGAAGTTATAAAGCGTCACTGATATAAATGATCAAGGGAATAATTGTTTCTAAATCTCGAAAAAGGACGTATAATACAAATGGCTCATCGAGAGTATGTTTTACGAAGAAGTGGTCTTGATGAAAGTTGTAGAGAATTTAACGAGCTTTTCAACGGAAGTTCGATTATGTCATTACGATATCGAGAATTCAAGTTACGATTTTTAGAAGATTAAGCGTGTAATTATATATAATTATATATATAATTACACAAAGACACAATAATGATTATGTGTAACATGGGGAACATGTTGAGGACAAGTGAAATGATTAGCATCATTACACCGGACCGATCCGGCAAGTTTTCAGGACCGGTCCGGGAAGGAAGAAAGTCTATAAAAGGGGAGCATCAGAGGCTTCATTTGGAGTGTACCAATATATATACACAATATTCTATATATATTCTCTCCCTCTTCTTTCTCTTTTTCTTCTCCTTCTTAGTTTGTAAATAGGCTTTATGCCAAAATAAATTAGTAGTAGTATCGTAGTAATGCTCGGGAAATTCTCGAAGGTTCGGTGTTGCTGAAATCGTTGTAAAATCTGGAAAAAGACGATTTCTGAATCAGCAGTTGTAATCGGGTAATTTCTATAATAATTATGTTTATGTTTGTTATTTTCTTCTTTTTAGTTTTTATAATGTTATTAGGCTAAATCTAATAACTAGCCAAAGTTATGTAATCGTATTATTTCGATCTTTTCGTTAAAAGAATGATGTTAAAATAAAATGACTAAAATTGAGTAAAATGAATCTTTTTCTATTTCGCTACGTAATGATAATATATTCGGAATGAAGTAATCAATCATAATGAATACTACATATAACCTGGCGATGAACTGACCAGAGAAGTCAGGATATGAGTAAAAATAGAAAAACCGGAGGGTAAAAATGGCCGTCTGATTAACGGAATCCTATTTCCTACCCGGGGGCAGATTTGTCCTAATAAAACAAATCTTATTAAAATTTGTATTCGAGATCTTAATAATGTTAAAATCACAGTTTAATTGAAACTACACCGTTTGTATTAAATCGATCCGCTTGACAACCGGAGCCTCTTGAATAACATCGGCCATCTGACAAATGGAATCACCTCTTTTATCCGGGGTAGATTTGTACCAAAATTACTGTTTTGACTAACTAAGTGTAGCATGGGGCAGTTGTGGACCTTGGACTGATGACTTTTGACATATGACAATTTCATACGCTCGTGTGAGGAGGAATTGTTGACATTAGGAGTACACCGTTTCATTCACTCAATTGGACCTAAAAAAGGAAGATCGAACACATTCTATTAATTGAAAAGATCGAATAAATTAATTACATATACTTTGGCTAGTCTAGTCTATAAATTATATATTGGTATCTATATATTTATATATATATATATATTTTACTATTTATGTACATCTATATATATTTATATATCTATATATATTATATTAAAATAACTTTTAAATTACGCATTTATTTTATGTTAGTTAGAGTAGTAGTAATCTGTGTTATAAAATTGCGGTTTAGATCGAGTTAATAGCAGCTCTTTGGTGTTTAACCACACTTAAAAGAATTACCATTTTTTTCCCTGAGGATTCGACACCTGACTCACCACTTTATCACTACAATTTGACCCGGTACACTGCCGGTTAGGATCCGTCTAACCTAGAAAAGGTCTGTCCTCTTCTTGACGCCGTTTCTAAGGTCTGGTTTGGTGACGTCAGTGGGCGTTAAAATAAAGTGGATAAATTTGTAAGTCATTGGACTCTACATACGGAGGAACCCCCACCCCGTAATTCCGAGACCCTACGTACGGAGGGACTGCACCGAGCGTGTACACTATCAGGCCTGTTCGTCTTCTCACCCCAAAAACATGCAACAAAACATGAAATGGAGGTAAGTAAAAAGTACTTAGCGACTCAAACTTTAGGGTTCACTTCATGCTCGTCAACATGTCGTGATTATTGGTTTGTAGCTTATATTGCTAAGTACTTTTTACTTACCTCAATTTCATGTTTTGTTGCATGTTTTTGGGGTGAGAAGACGAACAGGTTGAGCATGTGATGGATGATGACTTTGGGGACGATGTTTAAGTCCAAGTTTCACTTGATGTTTTATATTTCATTTATTATAAGATGTATCAAACTATGTTGTTATTTCAATATCAAGACAAGCGTCGTACTTTCTTTAAGGCTTTGTAAGATTTGTTGTTTAACTTTCATTTTGGGCATCGTATGTTGTAAGCTACCTTGTTGTTGATGATGATATATGGGCCCACTGGGCCGGGTTGTTTGTAACTGGTCCAGGCCCATTATAAGTTTTAGCATTCCTCTGTGTTTGTGTATATGCTCGGCCTTGTCCGTTTCTTGTGGTCTAGGAAAGAGAGTAGTAGAGGTGAGGGAGCTTACTTGAAAATACTTAGGTGGCTAGTTAACAATTAATAACAGACGTACGTGTGTAGTTAAAAGACTAAACATCGTAACATTCTTGGTAAGGCACAAGTCTATATCACGATGTGTGGGTGTTCGGATAAAGTGGATAACTTCGTAAGTCTTTGGTCCCTACGTACGGAGGAACCCCACCCCGTAAGTCCGAGACCCTACGTACGGAGGGACTGCACCGAGCGTGTACACTATCAGGTTTTCACCCGTTGATATTGGTCTTGTGGTCCGCCAATATGTTTCACACAGATACTTTATGGTGAGTGGCACCATGCGTAGTGCCCTTGAATGATGATGTAACAAAGATAAGCTATGCTACAAACCAATAATCATGACATGTTGATGAGCAAGAAGTGATCCCTAAAGTTTGAGTCGGTCTCACAAAGATAACTTAATAAATTATGAACCTTTCGTTGTAAGATTTAATTATATTTTAGCTTCTTAATCTTGCTAAGTACTTTTTAATTACCTCATTTTCATGTTTTGTTGCATGTTTTTGGGGTGAGAAGACTAACGGGTTGAGCATGTGATGGATGATGACTTTGGGGACGATGTTTAAGTCCAAGTTTCACTTGATGTTTTATATTTCATTTATTATAAGATGTATCAAACTATGTTGTTATTTCAATATCAAGACAACCGTCGTACTTTCTTTAAGGCTTTGTAAAATTTGTTGTTTAACTTTCATTTTGGGCATCGTATGTTGTAAGCTACCTTGTTGTTGTTGATGATATATGGGCCCACTGGGCCGGGTTGTTTGTAACTGGTCCAGGCCCATTATAAGTGTTAGCATTCCTCTGTGTTTATGTATGTGCTAGGCCTTGTCCGTGTCTTGTGGTCTAGGAAAGAGAGTAGTAGAGGTGAGAGAGCTTACTTGAAAATACTTAGGTGTCTAGTTAACAATTAATAACAGACGTACGTGTGT
This sequence comes from Gentiana macrophylla, assembly GCA_026214975.1. Lineage (NCBI taxonomy): Eukaryota > Viridiplantae > Streptophyta > Magnoliopsida > Gentianales > Gentianaceae > Gentiana > Gentiana macrophylla. The sequence goes on from CM047816.1 coordinate 96,845,646, forward strand.
AGTTAAAAGACTAAACATCGAAACATTCTTGGTAAGGCACAAGTCTATATCGCGATGTGTGGGCGTTCAGATAAAGTGGATAAATTTGTAAGTCATTGGACCCTACGTACGGAGGAACACCACCCCGTAAGTCTGAGACCCTACGTACGGAGGGACTGCACCGAGCGTGTACACTATCGGGTTTTCCCCCGTGGATATTGGTGTGATCCGCCAATATGTTGCGGACGGACACTTTATGGTGAGTAGCACCATTCGTAGTGCCCTTTAATGATGATGTAACAAAGATAAGCTATGCTACAAACCAATAATCATGACATGTTGATAAGAATGAAGTGAACCCTAAAGTTTGAGTCGGTCGCACAAAGATAACTTAATATATTATGAACCTTTCGTTGTAAGATTTAATTATATTTTAGCTTCTTAATCTTGCTAAGTACTTTTTACTTACCTCAATTTCATGTTTTGTTGCATGTTTTGGGGTGAGAAGGCAAACGAGTTGAGCATGTGATGGATGATGATTTTGGGGACGATGTTTGAGTCCAAGTTTCACTTGATGTTTTCCGTTTCATTTATTATAAGATGTATCAAACTATGTTGTTATTTCAATATCAAGACAAGCGTCGTACTTTCTTTAAGGCTTTGTAAGATTTGTTGTTTTACTTTCGTTTTGGGCATCGTATGTTGTAAGCTACCTTGTTGTTGTTGATGATATATGGGCCCACTGGGCCGGGTTGTTAAATGAATTGGTCTGGCCCATTATAAGTTTTAGCATTCCTCTGTGTTTGTGTATGTGCTAGGCCTTGTCCGTGTCTTGTGGTCTAGGAAAGAGAGTAGTAGAGGTGAGGGAGCTTACTTGAAAATACTTAGGTGGCTAGTTAACAAATAATAATAGACGTACGTGTGTAGTTAAAAGACTAAACATCGTAACATTCTTGGTAAGGCACAAGTCTATATCGTGATGTGTGGGTGTTCGGATAAAGTGGATAACATCGTAAGTCTTTGGACCCTACGTACGGAGGAACATCACCCCGTAAGTCCGAGACCCTACGTACGGAGGGACTGCACCGAGCGTGTACACTATCAGGTTTTCACCCATTGATATTGGTGTGATCCGCCAATATGTTGCACACAGATACTTTATGGTGAGTACCACCAAGCGTAGTGCCCTTGAATGATGATGTAACAAAGATAAGCTATGCTACAAACCAATAATCATGACATGTTGATGAGCATGAAGTGATCCCTAAAGTTTGAGTCGGTCTCACAAAGATAACTTAATAAATTATGAACCTTTCGTTGTAAGATTTAATTATATTTTAGCTTCTTAATCTTGCTAAGTACTTTTTACTTACCTCAATTTCATGTTTTGTTGCATGTTTTTGGGGTGAGAAGACGAAACGAGTTGAGCATGTGATGGATGATGACTTTGGGGACGATGTTTAAGTCCAAGTTTCACTTGATGTTTTATATTTCATTTATTATAAGATGTATCAAACTATGTTGTTATTTCAATATCAAGACAAGCGTCATTACTTTCTTTAAGGCTTTGTAAGATTTGTTGTTTAACTTTCATTTTGGGCATCGTATGTTGTAAGCTACCTTGTTGTTGTTGATGATATATGGCCCCCTGGGCGGGTTCTTTGTAAGCTGGTCCAGGCCCATTATAAGTTTTAGCATTCCTCTGTGTTTGTGTATGTGCTAGGACTTGTCCGTGTCTTGTGGTCTAGGAAAGAGAGTTGTAGAGGTGAGGAGCTTACTTGAAAATACTTATGTGGCTAGTTAACAATTAATAATGAGGCGTCGTTTGTAGTTAAAAGACTAATCATCGTAACATTCTTGGTAAGGCACAAGTCTAGATCGCGATGTGTGGGTGTTCGGATAAAGTGGATAACCGTAAGTCTTTGGACCCTACGCACGGAGGAACACCACCCGTAAGTCCGAGACCCTACGTACGGAGGGACTGCACCGAGCGTGTACACTATCAGGTTTTCACCCGTTGATATTGGTGTGATCCGCCAATATGTTGCACACGGATACTTTATGGTGAGTAGCAAGATTTAATTATATTTTAGATTCTTAATCTTGCTAAGTACTTTTTACTTACCTCATAATTTATTAAGTTATCTTTGTGAGACCGACTCAAACTTTAGGTAATTTATTAAGTTATCTTTGTGAGACCGACTCAAACTTTAGGGATCACTTCATGCTCATCAACATGTCATGATTATTGGTTTATAGCATAGCTTATCTTTGTTACATCATCATTCAAGGGCACTACGCATGGTGCCCAAAGTCATCATCCATCACATGCTCAACCTGTTCGTCTTCTCACCCCAAAAACATGCAACAAAACATGAAATTGAGGTAAGTAAAAAGTACTTAGCAAGATTAAGAAGCTAAAATATAATTAAATCTTACAATGAAAGGTTCATAATATATTAAGTTATCTTTGTGAGACCGACTCAAACTTTAGGGATCACTTCATGCTCATCAATTGGTCATGATTATTGGTTTGTAGCATAGCTTATCTTTGTTACATCATCATTCAAGGGCACTACGCATGGTGAAACATATTGGCGGTGTCTATCACCCACTTTATCCTCAAATGTTACGATGTTTAGTCTTTTAACTCCATAGTGTACACGCTCGGTGCAGTCCCTCCGTACGTCGTGTCTCGGACTTACGGGGTGGTGTTCCTCCGTACGTAGGGTCCAAAGACTTAGCAAGTTATCCACTTTATCAGAACACCCACACATCGCGATATAGACTTGTGCCTTACCAAGAATGTTACGATGTTTAGTCTTTTAACTACAAACGTACGTCTGTTATTAATTGTTAACTAGCCACCTAAGTATTTTCAAGTAAGCTCTCTCACCTCTACAACTCTCTTTCCTAGACCACAAGACACGGACAAGGCCTAGCACATACACAAACACTGAAGTATGATATCATTTATAATGGGCCTGGCCCAGTTACAAACAAATCTCACCTCTACTACTCTCACGAAGTTATAAAGGACTCTACGTACGGAGGAACACCACCCCGGATAAAGTGGATAACTTCGTAAGTCATTGGACCCTACGTTGCAACATATAGACTTGTGCCTTACCAAGAATGTTATGAATTAATAACACACGTACGTTTGTAGTTAAAAGACTAATCATCGTAATATTCTTGGTAAGGCACAAGTCTATATCGCGATGTGTGGGTGTTCGGATAAAGTGGATAACTTCGTAAGTCATTGGACCCTACGTACGGAGGAACACCACCCCGTAAGTCCGAGACCCTACGTACGGAGGGACTGCACCGAGCGTGTACACTATCAGGTTTTCACCCGTTGATATTAGTGTGATCCGCCAATATGTTGCACATAGATACTTTATGGTGAGTGGGTGTTCGGATAAAGTGGATAACTTCATAAGTCTTTGGACCCTACGTACGGAGGAACACCACCCCGTAAGTCCGAGACCCTACGTACGGAGGGACTGCACCGAGCGTGTACGCTATCAGGTTTTCACCCGTTGATATTGGTGTGATCCCACAAATACACGGACAAGGCCTAGCACATACACAAACACTGAGGTATGATAACATTTATAATAGGCCTGGCTAGTTAAAAATTAATAACAGACGTACGTTTGTAGTTAAAAGACTAATCATCGTAACATTCTTGGTACGGCAAAAGTCTATATCGCGATGTGTGGGTGTTCGGATAAAGTGGATAACTTCGTAAGTCATTGGACCCTACGTACGGAGGAACACCACCCCGTAAGTCTGAGACCCTACGTACGGAGGGACTGCACCGAGCGTGTACACTATCAGGTTTTCGGACGTTGATATTGGTGTGATCCGCCAATATGTTGCACACAGATACTTTATGGTGAGTAGCACCATGCGTAGTGCCCTTGAATGATGATGTAACAAAGATAAGCTATGCTACAAACCAATAATCACGACATGTTGATGAGCATGAAGTGATCCCTAAAGTTTGAGTCGGTCTCACAAAGATAACTTAATATATTATGAACCTTTCGTTGTAAGATTTAATTATATTTTAGCTTCTTAATCTTGCTAAGTACTTTTTACTTACCTCCATTTCATGTTTTGTTGCATGTTTTTGGGGTGAGAAGACGAACAGGTTGAGCATGTGATGGATGATGACTTTGGGGACGATGTTTCAGTCCAAGTTTCACTTGATGTTTTACGTTTCATTTATTATAAGATGTATCAAACTATGTTGTTATTTCAATATCAAGACAAGCGTCGTACTTTCTTTAAGGCAAGCGTCGTACTTTCTTTAAGGCTTTGTAAGATTTGTTGTTTTACTTTCGTTTTGGGCATCGTATGTTGTATGCTACCTTGTAGTTGTTGATGATAAAGTGGATAACTTCGTAAGACTTTGGACCCTACGTACGGAGGAACACCACCCTGTAAGTCCGAGACCCTACGTACGGAGGGACTGCACCAGCGTGTACACTATCAGGTTTTCACCCGTTGATATTGGTGTGATCCGCCAATATGTTGCACACAGATACTTTATGGTGAGTTGCACCATGCGTAGTGCCCTTGAATGATGATGTAACAAAGATAAGCTACGCTACAAACCAATAATCACGACATTTTGATGAGCATGAAGTGATCCCTAAAGTTTGAGTCGGTCTCACAAAGATAACTTAATAAATTATGAACCTTTCGTTGTAAGATTGAATTATATTTTAGCTTCTTAATCTTGCTAAGTACTTTTTACTTACCTCAATTTCATGTTTTGTTGCATGTTTTTATGGTGAGAATTTTAACAGACGTACGTTTGTAGTTAAAAGACTAATCATCGTAATATTCTTGGTAAGGCACAAGTCTATATCGCGATGTGTGGGTGTTCGGGTAAAGTGGATAACTTCGTAAGTCTTTGGACCCTACGTACGGAGGAACACCACCCCGTAAGTCCGGGACCCTACGTGACGGAGGGATCGCACGAGCGTGTACACTATCGGAGTTTTCACCCGTTGATATTGGTGTGATCCGCCAATATCTTTGCATGACGAGATACTTTATGGTGAGTTGCACCATGCGTAGTGCCCTTGAATGATGATGTAACAAAGATAAGCTATGCTACAAACCAATAATCATGACATGTTGATGAGCATGAAGTGAACCCTAAAGTTTGAGTCTCTGTGTTTCCATCATCTTGCTTAGTGGATGAGGTAAGTGCACCGAGACTATCAGGGCATACGTTCAAGGGCACATTCATGATATATGGGTACACTATCAGGTTTTCACCCGTTATCATCAACTTAAAACGCTTGTCTTGTTATCATACCTCAATGTTTGTGTATGTGCTAGGCCTTGGCCGTGTCTTGTGGTCTAGGAAAGAGAGTAGTAGAGGTGAGGGAGCTTACGTGAAAATACTTAGGTGGCTAGTTAACAATTAATAACAAACATACGTTTGTAGTTAAAAGACTAATCATCGTAAAATTCTTGGTAAGGCACAAGTCTAGATCGCGATGTGTGGGTGTTCAGATAAAGTGGATAACTTCGTAAGTCATTAGACTCTACGTACGGAGGAACACCACCCCGTAAGTCCGAGACCCTACATACGGAGAGACTGCACCGAGCGTGTACACTATCAGGTTTTCACCCGTTATCATATTTGATGTTTAGTAATTGTTAAGAAAGTACACAATATGGGTTCACTGGACCGGGTTGTTTGTAACTGGCCAGGCCCATTATAAATGTTAGCATTCCTCAATGTTTGTGTATGTGCAAGGCCTTGGCCGTGTCTTGTGGTCTAGGAAAGAGAGTAGTAGAGGTGAGAGACCTTACTTGAAAATACTTAGGTGGCTAGTTAACAAATAATAACAGACGTATGTGTGTAGTTAAAAGACTAAACATCGTAACATTCTTGGTAAGGCACAAGTCTATATCGCGATGTGTGGGTGTTCGGATAAAGTGGATAACTTCGTAAGTCTTTGGACCTACGTCACGGAGGAACACCACCCCGTAAGTCCGAGACCTAAATGCACGGAGGGATTGCACCAGCGTGTACACTATCGAGTTTTCACCCGTTGATATTGGTGTGATCCGCCAATATGTTGCACACAGATACTTTATGGTGAGTTGCACCATGCCTAGTGCCCTTGAATGATACTTTATGGTGAGTTGCACACATCTACAGAAAACGTCGTTTTGATGGGCCATTCCCATTACGTGTCGTTTGCGACATTTTCCTAAATACAAATCAATTAGCCACTTGACCACCATTTGAGTTGTAGAAGTCCGATTGACTTGATTCAAAATCCATTGGAAAGATTTCTTGAAGATATACAACTTTCATGAAGGAAACTTTTTCAGAAAATGTCGTTTTGATGAGCCATTCGTATGTCGTGTCGTTTTCTGGATTTTACTGATACGAATCGATTAGCCACTTAGTCATAACTTGAGTTGTAGACCTCCAATTAACATGATTCAAAATGCGTTGGAAAGCTCTATCAAAGATCTACAACTTTCATTAAGGCCACCTCTTCAGAAAATGCCGTTTTAATGGGCCATTGGTTCGTCGAAGATATAAATCGTTAGTGACACTACGAACCACTGATCCACTTGACCTTTTAAGCTTGTGGCACAGTCTTATATCCCTAAAAACACCTCTTTTAGGCCTCAAAATGTGTCGTTACTCGGGATTTTGGTCAACCTATAATTCTGCAATAAACCACCAAAATACCAAACGTAAATCCGACACGACACTCCGGTTACTAAACCGGTACAAAATCTATAAAAACACGATAAAAATACGATATTTTACATAATAACTACTACTAACATATTTAGATGAAACATAGGAATTAATGACTCGAACTGATATAAAAAATACTCAAAATGATATCAGAAACGGGTTGAAAAGTTATAAAAATAACGGTGAATTTTTCCGTCATCACAACCCCCCACTTAGCTTTTGGTCGTCCTCGGGCAAAATAAGCGATAAAATAAAATGAATGAGGAAAAATTCATGCAAAGATAAGATGTAAGGGACAACCAAATGATATAACCTTTAGAATTACAACCAGGTGTTAACCTCAATATAACTGTATAACAGAGTGCGTGTGTGACAAGCCTTTTCAATTTCCACTATCCTCTCTTGAATAATTCAAGCAAACGCACTAGTATCCATTCAGACAATCCTAACAACTTTCCTAGGTATAGGCAGTAACAGTTCCACACAAAGTCCTCCCGTGTACTTATTAGGATAATCCCTAAAGCATATCATTTAGTTTATACTGGGGATAGTCAGAAGATATTTAAGTTTTCAACCAACTTTTTCTTTTCTTTTCTATTTTTTTTTCTCTTTTTTCTTTTCATAGAATACTAACATATCCGAACTCATTGCCAAAATCGACTATCTTGCAAGCGTCATGAGGTGAGATCGAATATATTAATACCTATCTAACTTTTTTTTTTTTTTTCACATGTATAGTATATGCCCTCATTCCTAGCAATAGGATGTTTCGTGATAACACCCTAGCTAGACTACAATCATCAGGCAATCGGGAGCTTTTAAACCTCATAGTGATATAGGACGTTTCGGGATAACGCCCTACTGCACTCAAATCATTGGCAGCTACAACCGACATATAGTTTATCTTAGTTTGGTATTCTTCCTATCACATTCAAACCATCAGATATTCACAGTACACGTTCAAAAGTTAGGTACTAAGTTACTGCTATTATCTCTAGAATAACCACTAGGATACTGAATGGATACAGTTTAAAATTTTCGCTTCAATATCAAAGGCTTACGTGAAGGAATTCATGTTATACAAATAGATTTAGGGTTAAAATGCACTTACGGTTCAAATTAGTTATACATATCAAATTGATCATTACATCTTCAAATCCATGAAAAATATACCTTATACAGTTCATTTTAATCAACTCATTAATGCTCGAAAAAGATCAAAACTAAGGGTTTAAACACTTACTGCCATTGCTAAACCAACCACGACTCTACCCCCCACTTACGATTTTGCATTATTCTCAGAGTGTAAATGAGATAGAGAGGAAGACTTAGCTTATAGACCAGGCAGAAAGGTGCTATCGAATCCCGTAACAGCCATGAGAAAGCACGTCCCGAATCCCTGTACCAAAACAACCAAAACAAAGCAAACACGGGACATGGTCCTCGTGCCAAAATATTGAACAGGGATATGGGAATAATGAGATAATGGCCCTGTCACGTCAAAAAAATCGATAGGCAATATAATAGCTTTAGATGGAAAAATAACCATACTGGTAGAGCACAAAACATCTAAGCATATACGTATCACATGAGCATATATCATAGTCAAGACATCAATACATAGATTCATTTTTATTAGACACAGTTTTATTAAGGCGGGAATACTCACTACTATACTACAACAACAAGAAATTTGAAACAGACTAGATCATAAAATGAAATGTGTGAAAGAGTATTGAGTCTTTTATACCCAGATCCTCAGGGGTTTAACAACCTAAATCCAAGAAATGATGCATTTGAATGTTTTCTTTATACTCCCTCGGGATTTTCGGATAACCACCTAATCGTTCCCTATTAATGACATTCAAACATCCATCCTGAGACTTGGTTGTGCTTTCATTGTGATCATTCATTTTACAGATTCTACATTTCATTAAGACTAGGCTTATCCAAATTATTTATTTAACGGGCTGCCTCCCGGTAGCGCTTTTGTTTAACGTCGTTTGCTCGACAAAAGTAGTATTTACAAGTTATCAACCAAAATCAGAACTTAAGAAGATCAATAGCTTAAGAAAAATTAACAATGCGAGAACCAAAGAAATTAAATTGTCTAGAAACGTACCTCGTTTGGCCCTCGATGCTACCTCCTCCCAGCCAGAGAATCTTCTTTTATCAGACTGTCGAACCATCTTCTTTTGAAAATCACCATAAAGCTCATCCATTGGGGAGTACACAAACTGGACCGCAGAAAATTTATCCTCACAGAGTGGATAGTAATCCGGGACCAACATATCTACTATTACCAAATCTCCCAGTGGCTTTACTAAAGATGGCCAATCAATCTCCCGCTCCTCTAGCTCTGTATCTGGCTTTGAAATCATAGCATAGCAAACTGAATCTTCAACTTTATTCTCAACCTGAACTTCTTCAGTGATAACATCATCATCCTTAACCACCTCACATGTCTCTGCCTTTTTCACATACCTCACTAATTCAATCAA